>CM067331.1:82195000-83595000 GCA_034376525.1 Nicotiana benthamiana | reverse complement strand
ATATTCAAAGGATTTACAATCCTTTATTTAAAGGTGTCCCTAGAAGTACTTGTAGAGCAGATATCTTTAGATTTCATGGACAATATCAAACATACATACGTTATTTGTTTAGTCACCTTACTTCTAGAGTATGTCTAACTTCTGATATTGGTCATGCTGTTAATGGAAATGATTATTTGACAATTACATGCCATTGGATAGATGATAATACTTGTATGCAAAAACGTATTATCGCTTTTAAATATGATGAAGATCAAAGTCATACTGCTACGTTTATAAGTAGTACAATTGTTGACGTTGTTGAATTTTATAATCTAAACCAAAAAGTTTTGTGTATGTCTTTTGATAATGCTTCAAACAATAATGCTGCAGTTTCAATTTTAAAATTGCACTTGCAACCACCTCTTGACGATATTTTTCATGTTAGGTGTGCATGTCATGTTTATAATTTAATTGTTAAAAGTGACCTTGATTTATTTTCAGTTGAGATTACTCATGTTAGAAGAGCAGTTGGTGTTATTCAGGGAAATAATAGACAATCTAGAATAAAAGGATTTAAAACAAAGTGTATGCAGTATAACCTTACACCTAGATTCATGCCATACGAAGTTGTTACTAGATGGAATTATACATATATATTTTTAAAATGTTGCTACAAATATAGATTTCCTATAACTGAAGTTGCTAATGCACATTGTACTGATCCTAGGCGTATGTTAACAAGTGATACTTGGGATGTCATTAATGATGTTGTTAAATTTTTACATAAATTTTATACTGCTACTGTTGTGTTTTCTGGCGTATATTACCCAACTGTTACTACGGCTTTAGTACATATATCTGAAATTTCTTTGCTACTATATGAATTTAAGAAGAAAGAAAAATATATGGATGTTATTGTAAGAATGCAAGCGAAATTCAAAAAATATTTCTTTCCAATTCCTCCAGTTTACTTAATTGGTGCAGTTTTAAATCCTTCTATTAAAATGTCTGATTGTCACCAATTAATGAATGCTTTATATACTTATATGGAGATTGGAGAATCTGAAACCCCAAACTTATATGATTCTATGAACAAACTAAATGAATATTTGCACAACTATATAATTATTATGCAAATGAATGTGATAATACTGCTCGTGCTTCTGACAATGTTAATCTCGATATGCAATGTAGCAGTTCTTCTAATGTGGATGATGAAGGCCTTGATAGTTTTAATATTTTTTCTACATTTTCTAACACTCAAACCGGTAGCAGGAATACTGATGAGCTTCAATTCTACTTGCAGAAGCAAAAGGAGCCTCGCACAAAGGACTTTTCACCGTTGGGATGGTGGCATGAAAATGCAAAGCAATTTCTTATTCTTTTCGCTATGGCTCGTGATGTGCTGAATGTGCCAATTTTTACCGTTGCATCGGAGAGTGCATTTAGCCAAGCAAGACAACAACTTGGAGACACCCGCCACTCATTGGGAAGCAATGCTTTGGAAGTTGTAGTATGTTTAAGAGATTGGATTAGATCGGAACGAAGAAATCAAGGAAAGAAAGATGTTGATAGCCCAGAAGACGAAGAAATTGGAGATATATTAACCCATGGAAACCCATCGAAATTTAACTCCCCAGAAGAAGGTCAATCAGTTCATATTGATTATGATGAACTTGCTAAGGCGATGAAAAACATTTGAAATTACTACTTCACTAGTTTACTTGTTAGAAAAAATGTAAACATTTTATTTTCTACTTATTAATTTGAAATTGAAAAATAAAGTAGCACTTGCAATAAGTGCAAATTTTTCCCATCTTACTTGTATTTATGATTTCATTCAATGATTACAAAGTATTAACATAATTATAACTTAATAGTTATACTTAATTTAAAAAAAAGTTGAAAATATACTAAACCCGGCCCGGCCCGGCCCCTTTCAACCCGTAACCTGTATGGTTCAATTTTAACCCGAACCAACCCGGCCCCTTAAGAACTCGGTACAATTCGACCCGGCCCGGCCCGGACCGGGACCTGGATGGGTCGGACAAATCCGACCCGGCCCGGACCGGTTGACCCATTAGCCACCTTTAGTCACGCCTCTTTTTTATGTAACATATTTATGAATTTATATCATATATATTTAAATTCACAAAATTATAAGACTCATATAATTATGTAACAAAGAAACTTCACACAATTAAAATTAATTATGTGAGGTACAAAATAAAAAATTTCACTTATAATATATGTTTCCCTATAGTTCCAAATATTACACAATTTTTCTATCAGTAAAAATTGTTTTGTACAAGTTTTGATTCATATGTTAATTACGGGGAATTATAATATATATATTATTTAGGCTTTCGATTATTTGTCAGTTTTTTCTTAAATATAAGACACACACTACCAAACACATATTCCGGCATTCACATTTTCAACGTAACACTATCAAATCAATTGCCCTTTGAGAAATCTATTATTTACCAAAATATATTAATGATAATTGAATCAAATAGTATTGAATAATTTAAGGACCCAATTAAAAATATGTTATTTTTAATACGAAACGAATTCTTACACTTAACAAAAGAAAACTACCAATCAAACTAGAATGTAAAGATAAAGAATAATACTAAAAGTGCAAACTATTAACATTTGCCATTAATTTTTTTAAACTTTTATAAAAATATACATACATATAGATGTAATTATAAATTTGAAATAGCTACTTCTATAGTCGATTTGGTTTGGATTTTTTTGATTTTTTTTTATTAAAACCAAAACCAAACCAAATTTAATCAATTCTTATATTCAAAACCAAAACCAAACCAAACCAAAAAGTATCGATTTTTTGGTCGGTTTAATTTGATTTTCAATTTTTTGAATTTTTATAAACACTGAATATCTACACGAATTCAAAGAAAGCTCAAAAAAATTATATAACAAAAAAAGAAGGGGAAAACAATCATTAAATGACTCAGACACCCAACAACAATAAAACAAAGACAACGATTTAATAATGTGACTAGAGGGTCCCTCATCAATAATCGAGGGAATCAACTTTATAAAAAAAATTGGTAATAGAGTGAATATTACGATTGACATCATCAAATAATTACACTTATAGAGTACCGAATTATCTGCCCACAGACTTTTAGGCCTCAAACAAACAGAAAAATAACTAATTACAAGTAATTTGTCTAACTACATTCCTACATTTACGAGCTTTCTTTGACTGCTTAAGTAATTCTATCATTTCTATCACTTCTCTCTTAATTTGTGTAACTACCTCTGCTCTATTTACAGTTCCTCCCTGAAAATTTTTAACATTCCTAGCTCTCCATATATGGTAAATCACTATTATACTCACTATAACTATCACTTCCTTTTTGAATTGCTTCCAATGCTTCTGCTTGCTTTGTTCTAGCATTTGTTTGATTCCTGTGATTCGCATTGCCTGCCCAAGCCACAGATTTACTCTTGCCTTATTGCATTGATCCAATTATATTTAACAAACAGATGGTCCTGTGATTTTAGTGTGTCCTCATTACATAAATTACATTTAATATTTTCAACCTGTGATTGCATTCTACTCATCATCAGCCTCCAAAATGTAGCAAGTCAACCAATAAAGCTGTGTTTGGGTTGTGCTTCAGCTGTCCATATTAAACCTGTAACCTTCAACTTATGCTTTCAACCAATTACTGCAAGATAGCCTTGAGTAATTGAGTAACTCACTTCTGAAGTTAATGTGTATCTGTCTTGGGAGTACCATTCATTCACCAGTTCTTTAGTTGAGTTTAGCTTTCTCCAATGCCAACTACTATCTATTGGAGGTGTATTAGCAATGAGCCCGTATGTCATGATCAGATTTCATATATACCCCATGAACCCACCTTACACACAGGAATTCCTTAGTCAGAACCAGCTACCATATTAGTTTACCTATGAGGTTATATTCCATTCCTTACAACCTTTGGTATTCAGACCTCCCAATTTCTTTGGACAACATGCCTTATCCCATGCAACCAGAGCCACTTTCTTTTGCCCCCCCCCCCCCCCCCCCAGATACTCCGTACATAGCTTATCAACTCATTTCACCATACTTTGTGGTAAAATAAAAATATTTCCCTAGAAGCTCTGCATAGAGAAGTAACTCTATAAAAATTGTTTGTCTTATTTTTGGCCATTATAAAGTTGTAGGCTAGAGTTTTTCTCTTTTTTATCGGCCATAATTTGAAAAAAAAAAAAGGCTTGATGGCTATTTCACTATTAGAGTTTGTTTTCTTAGAGGATTCATTATAAAATAATTATTTTTCAAACCAAAGGGCATAACATTTCATTCAAATTGGCCAATTGTTGTTTTATACGTATATATTTGAATATGTCAATAACCTAATTTCATATCAGATTTTGAAAATATAATTGCATCATTTAACAAAGTTTTGTTATTAGGTATCGGATATGTAATCCATTTTAAGACCTTATTTAGATGCTTATAATTAATAACTAATATTGAAATACCACATGTGAACCTATTTCCTGTTTGCCCTTTCCAAAAAAAATGACCCAATTTTAAATATAAAAATAATTTAGCTTAAACTTGCAATTTTACCTTCAATGAGAAGTTTTTATAACTACACAAATATTATGGTCCCTTTTTGACTTGTTTAAAACTACAAATTCCAAAAGTCAATATTTTTCCTTAAACTTTGTGCTCAGTCAAACATATTCATATAAATTGAAACAGAGGAAGTAACATAAAAGGTTTCTCCAATGAGCCAATTTAAATAGAATGCTATACCTTTTGGTTTGAAAAATACCTTTTCTGAATTTCAAAAAATTATGTATGATATTTTCATATCCAATATTGATTTTATAATAGTGTATAATGATGATACTCTTGTATTTTCCAAAAACTTGGAAATACATTTTAGACATCTAAATTTTTTTACAAAAAATTGTTATACAAAACGGTTTAGTAATATCTAAACTTAAGATGTCTCTCTTCAAAACTAAAATAATATTTTTAGGTCATAATATTGAGAAAAGGAAAATAATTCTTATCCGAAGAAGTATTGAATTTTGCTTTTAAAATTTTCAATGTTATAATTGATAAAACCCAACTTCAAAGATTTTTAGGAAGATTAAACTATATTTCTCCTTTTATAAAGGATTTGGCCAAGGATACATCTATTCTATATGATAGATTAAGGAAGAATCTGAAAGCGTGGACAAATGATCATTGTTAGTCCGTTAGAATTATTAAACAGAAGGTTAATAACCTTCCTTTTCTCACGCCTGCTAATCCAACTAGGGCAAAAGTAATGGAAACTAATGCCTAAGATATTAGGGTCGGAGAAATATTAATACAATATTTCCCAATTGATAAACAAAAATATCTTGTTCAATTCTATTCAGAAAAATAAAACAACTCCCAAAAAGATTATGCTACTATAGCAAAGGAAATCCCTGCTATAGTAGAATGCGTGCTAAAGTTTCAATCTGATTTATATAATCAGAAGTTTCTAATATAAATTGATTGTCAAGCAGCAAAGTTTATCTCTAATAAAGATTGTAAGCATGATGTTCTAAATAGATATTGGCAAAATGGCAAGCTTTATTAGCTCCATTTGATTTTGAATTAATATACAAAAAGGGATCTGATAATTGTCTGCCTTATTTTAATGTCTTACTGAAGATTTTGTCAGTTCATAATTTCCTTGTTTTATACATGACATGAGGCTGGATTTCAGAACCTCTCGAGTGAGGGGACGAGGAAGGAAATCAAAACCTTCATATGAGTTAATAATATCATCTAGGGCATCAGTTAAAATTTGGTATTTTTACCAGCAAATATAAAGAGAGTATATAACTTCTCTAAAATCATTATAAAAAAAATTCTTAGCCTCTAATGAATGGGGGCTCAATACATTAAAGGAAAGGGAATACACCGATCTAAAACAAAAGGTCTTAGTTAAATTTAATTACTAGGATTATATTGATAGTTTTAATAAAACTTTATTATATGAAAACTCCAATAAGAAACATCTTGGTTCATAAAATTATGTTCCAACATGTTTAGTCAACATATTCCAAATTGGTTTTGCAAATAGTGGATGTCATCTAGTCCTTCTCAATAAATTCTCCTAGATCATATTGAAAGATTATATGTAGAATCGGTAGATATATCTCCCTAAATTATCAATATACAAAAGGAAGATGTCCTTTTTTTTAAAATGGCTTTAATGGATTTCGTTATAGAGTTCTCCATACCATGGATTATGAAATGGAATGTGGAGGTGAATCAAACAAAACAAGGATTTCCCTGTTTAAACATAATTTTTTTATACCAAATTCTGGACTAAATCACTTCACAAAGATCCAAAAGATCAGGGGGAAATCCATGGTCAGGAAATTATTGATAATATCAAGCAGAAGATTGAAGTATACAGAAACCATAAATTGGGTCAAATGTTGAAGTAGAAGATCTAAGTCTTTTTAAACAGGTTACTAGAAAGCTCCAAATGAAAAGGGAGATATCTCTAAAAAAGTTAGTATTGCTTCTTACTTCAAACAAGTAAAAATCTTCTTACGGAAAATTCTTGAAGAAAATCTTGCCTAGCAAGAGAAAATTATAGCAGACAATAGTGGTCAAGTTGAATGTCCACTGCAGTGCCATATTGCAAAATAAAATTTCTCAAAAGTGTAGAGACCCAGGAAACTTCACCATAACATGCTTGTTGGGAAGTGCGAAATTTTACAAGGCCCTCTGCGATCCTGGTGCGTCTATAAATCTAATGCCTATGTCCGTATTTAGAAAACTGGAAGTTGAGCTTGGACTTATTAAATCAATACTAGTGTCCCTACAACTGGCTGATCGGACCACAATTTTACCTAAGGGAATCATTGAGGATATTCTAGTGGGTGGACAAATTTGTGTGTCCCCGTATACTTTATTGTGGTGGATATATAGGTGAACAAGGAGGTGCCTCTAATTCTAGGGAGGCCAATTTTATATACATGCAAAGGTATCCTTGATATTTATGAAGGGCAGCCTATGCTAAGAGTGGGAAATGAAAAAATACTATTCCAGATGAAGAGGATGATGAAATACCCCATCGACGAGCCTCCACCTACTCGTGTTTCAAGCTAGACGTTGTTGGGAAATTGACTGAAAACCACAAGTTTGATAAACTTGTGGGGGATATTCTAGAGAGATGTATTACTTAGTCTAGCACAGTGGGGAATGAATATCCTAAAATAAAGAAACAGGTTAAAGCTCTTGTAACCGAGGATAAAGTGATTGATGAGGAGGAACTAAAAGAGGTGGCTTCTAAGATAACCGTGAAATTAAGTCTTTCTCACTCACTTAAAATATATTTTTCTTGAAACTAACAATTTTCTACGATTATTTGTGCTACCTTGATAGGTGGAAAGGAGAAAAAGCTGGTGGAGCTGCTGAAAAAGCACAAGAAGTCCATTGCCTGGAGTATACTTGATATTCGAGAAATTAGTCCAGCCATTTGCATGCATAAAATTCTGTTGGAAGAAAATAGCAATAGTGCAGCCCCAACACAAGTTGAACAAATATTTGGAGGAGGCAGTGCACAAGGAGATTATCAATTTCTAGACGGGTGAGGTGATTTTTCCCATCTCAGATTGTCAATGGATTAGTCTAGTGTAAGTTGTACCTAAGAAATGGGGCATAAAAGTGGTGAAAAATGAAGACAATGAATTGATCCCCATAGGAGCATTCACTGAGTGGAGAAACTGTATTGATTATAAACGGAATGATGCCATAAGGAAAGACCATTTTCCACTCTCCTTTATTGATCATATACTCCAGAACAGTGGATGGACATGGATGCTAGCGTTTCTTTGATGGGTACACAGGCTACAATCAGATACCATGCCATATAAGATGTTGAGAAAACCACATTCACTTGCTTTAGGTATTTTTGCGTACAAAAGGATGCCATTTGGGTTGTGTAATTCACTTCGCACTTTTTTCAGAGGTGCATGGTGTTTATATTCTCTGATTTAAACAGGACGTGCCTAGAAGTATTCATGGACGATTTTCACCATTTTTGGTGATGACTTTGAGAATTGCTTGAAGAATGTAGAGCTCGTACTTGAACATTGTGAATCCACTCGCTTGATTCTTAACTAGGAGAAGTGTCACTTCATGGTGAAAGAGGCGATTGTTTGGGCCACAAAGCAAAAACACATAATTGAAGTTGATAGAGCTAAGGTTGATGTAATTTTCTAAGCTCCCTCCACTGACTTCTGTGGATAGCATAAGGAGTTTCTAGGGTCATGTTGGGTTCTATAGGAGGTTCATCAAAAACTTTTCTAGCATTACCAAACCGTTGACTGCATTGCTAGTGAAAGATGCCAAGTGTGTTTCAATGTGGAGTGTTTAAGAGCATTTGAATTAATAAAGAAAAAGATTGTGAGTGCTCATATTATGGTGACACCTGATTGGAGTCTGAGATAATGTGGGATGCAGTGATGTAGTTGTTTGGCAAAGAAAAGATAAAATATTTAAGCCCATTTACTATGCGAGCAGGATGTTGAATGATGCTAAAGTCAATTATGCCACTACTTAGAAAGAGTCTTTGCTTTTGACAAGTTTAGATCATACATGCTGTTGATACCTAATTTTTTGCTCATATAGTTTAAAATATGCATGCATACTTTGAAAAATATTGTGCATATATTCATAGACATGTACAAATATTTTTACAGTTTTACTTTAATTTTTAAAGGTCTTAAATCAATTTATTTCCGTATTTTTCAATTACATAAATATTCAAAATTATCCCTCATATTACTTTATGATGATTTAATCATCTAAATTCATCATTATACTCATAGAAGCGTTCAAATATTTTAATTGAATTTTACAATAACATTTTGCATTTTTTAAGACTATAAATACATATTTTACAATAATAGCTCATACATATGAATAACTACGTTAACTACATAAAAAATAACTTTTTATTATTTTATAATGTTAAGTAATTTTTTTAAATCATGTTCATGCATAAATAATTATTTTTGTCATTTAATTAACTATTTTTATAAATTATCTTGTTAACTAATTGGGTATTTAACAAATAGCTCATTAATTAGGTCTGAATTCGGAATCCCCCCCCCCAATTTAAATTAACCTAAGCCCAAACCACTCCAGTCCAAAACCAAATGGCCTATACTCTACCCAAATCACTTCTAATCGTGGTTGTTGATCTTTGAGATCAATGGTCCACAATCACCCTTTCTTTTTGTAACCGAAACGACTCCCTAACCCTAGTCATCTCCACAAACCGACGCCTCTGAATACCGGTCTTTTTCTTCTCTCTAAGACCACCCAAGCCCTAGATGCACCGTCACCCCTAAACCTCCCAAACCCCTTCAATCCTTAACCAAATATGGGGTTATTTGGGGTTTTGCTACCCTATCTAACCTATTACTTCTGTTGGTTGTTCGATTCTCGTTCTTCTAGGGGACCTCGAAGAGATTCGACTCAAAGTCGACCTAGGATTTTCGTTTCCTTACGAACACTGCCTTGTGTTCATCAACATTTGTGAGTACTGTTGGTGGTTAAATTTTTCGGCCTTTTCTCAAAACCCTCATCTTTTCCGCGTGAATTTGTTTAGATCTTTGTAGATCTGGATTGATTTTGAGTTTATCCAGTAGTTTTCTTTTTTTAAAAATCTCTTGTTCTTTTTATTGTTAATCGATTTTCGTATCCCATAAGATTATGGTTTTGCTTCCTCATTATTTGTGTTCAGGTCTCTTGGATCTAAAAAGATTTTGAGTTCCTACAATATTTTTTCTTTAAAGATCTTCTGTTTTTCCTATTGTTAATCGATCCTAATGTTCTCCCAGAACTAGGGTTACACTTCATTTATTTATGCAAAACTTTTCTAAAAAATTCATATGTGTTTGATTATCCTTTTCCACAGATTCTTTAATGACCGTGTTCCAGTTTTTAGTTTGTTTGATTATTTCATTGCTCGCTCCAATATTTGCTCGTTATTCTTGAGTAATTGATTGATTACCTAAATTTTCTAGGGTTCGAAGTTTGCTTTGTTTACCAAGGTGGTTCTTTCCTATAATTTTGTCTACTTTCTTTGTTTTGAGACTCTTAATTGGTACTACTTGCCTTAATTGTTCCTATTAAGCTTAATTTATGGACTGACTACCTTACCAACCTTAAATTGGTCTCTATTTACTTGTGTTACCTTATTTGTGTGACCAATTGCCTTGTTACATGGCGGATTTTTAGTGTTCTGACTCTAAATGGCTAAAAGACTTATCACTTACCTCATTTAGACCTCAATTTAGATTATTTTTGTTGGAAACACGTTCTCAAGGCTTTATACTAAAACGTGTGTTCTTATGTGTAGGTTTTGATGAATGACAAACAAGCGCAAATTGATATATGACGAAGTTCAAGTACAAGCGCACAATTGGTGGATAACGAGATTCAAGCACAAGACAAAGTTTTATAGTTTAAATGAGTCGTTCTTAATTGTGATCTTGATCCGACAACTTGACTCATGACATGGCTTCTCTCGTAAAACTATTTTTACAAAATCATGCATATTTAATTTAATGCTAAATAATTTTAAATCATGCATATTTACTTCAGTCAAAATAATTTTTAAACATGCCTCTAAAATCTGGACTAAGATAATCGATCATGTACTTATGATAATCGATTATGTTAAGTCAAGACTGCATGACAATCGATTGTGAACTAATGACAATCGATTGTGTTAAGGCAGTGAGCATCAGGTTTTTCAAACCTGCATGACAATCAATTGTGAACCTTATGACAATCGATTGTGATGAGGCAGTGTACATCAAAGTTTTTCAAAACTCAGAATAATCGATTGTAAAGCTAATGACAATCGATTGTGAAGAGACAGTGTCCATCAGATTTTTCAAAGTCACAAAATAATCGGTTGTGAACATATGACAATCGATTGTGTTGAGGCAGTGTCTTCCAGACTTTTTCAAAGTTATTAAATAATCGATTGTGAGTATATAATAATCGATTGTCACGAGGCAGTGTCTAAAATGATTTTCAAAGTCTGATAAATAATCGATTGTTAACATTGCACAATCGATTGTGAAGCTGACCGTTGTCGTAAAGTTTTCAAATACCGTCAGGTAATCGATTGTTGATTTTGTACAATCGATTGTTGAAATTAAAATCTGGAAAAGATTTTCTGAACGTTGCTGAATAATCGATTGTTGATTTTGTACAATCGATTGTTGATATTAAAATCTGGAAAGGATTTTCTGAACGTTGCTGAATAATCGATTATTGATTTTGTATAATCGATTGTTTTGCGTATAATCTGAAAATGATTTTTTGAACGTTGCCAATAATCGATTGTTGATCTTGGACAATCGATTGTTAAGCGTAAAATCTGGGATTGATTTCTGGAACGATTGGCAAACAATCGATTGTGACTTCTTGACAATCGATTGTCACATAGTAAAATCAGCAACTCTTAATTGACAATTAGACAACGGTAATGCCAAGTTTTTCAACTATAAATACAGCTTCATTTCAGTGTTTTAAACACAACAACACACAACAACTGATCATTCTATTGCTATTAGCTTGCATACTATTGTTTATCATTTTATATTCATTTTATAAATCTTTTGAGAGCCAAAGTCTTGTCCATAGTTGGTTTGATCTTGAGCTTACTTCTTTTACTCATATCTACTCATTAAGGAGTACTTTGTTTGAGTGTTTAGTGTTTTGTACACTTGTAAGAGAATTGTGATTCTCTTGTTGTAAGGAACTTGTGTTTCCTTGGTTGAAGTCTTGGAGTGTTGTATCTCCGAGCAAAGGTATTAAGGCTTGTGTCCTTAAGTTGTAAAGGTTGGTTAGGCACCCGTAAGCTTAACAGTGAAGTCTTGGAGTGTTGTATCTCCGAGCAAAGGTGTTAAGGCTTGTGTCCTTAAGTTGTAAAGGTTTGTTGAGCACCCGTAAGCTTGACAAGTTAGTGGAAAATCTCGAGAGAGTCTCTCGGGGACTGGACTAGCCACTTGTTGTGGTGAACCAGAATACATCGGTGTGTTCTTTCCTTTTTTTATTTACTTAACGCACTTATTTATTTCCTGCAAATTTCAAATTCCGCAAGTTTACGCTAAATTTTATTATAACGCTATTCACCCCCCCCCTCTAGCGTTAAGCGTATTATCTAACAATTGGTATCAGAGCCCAACTCTCTGAAGACTTAACAGTTTGAGAGAACCATCCATGTCTTCTACTCGTGACTCTTTTGCAGGAATAGGTGAAGGTGATTTTAACATGTTGCCCTCAATATTTGATGGAAAAAATTACTCATATTGGAAAGATCGGATGAGAATTTTCATCACAGCCAACAACTTTTATCTATGGCAAATCATCAAGCATGGTGATCAAATGACAACAAAAGTTGGGAAAGCCAAGGTAAGTGAATACAACACTAATGCAATAAATATGTTGTATAGCGCCTTGAATCAGGAAGACTATCAGAAAATTTCCCACTACAAAACCACCAAAGAGATGTGGGATAAGCTGGAGGAAA
Source organism: Nicotiana benthamiana (assembly GCA_034376525.1). Lineage (NCBI taxonomy): Eukaryota > Viridiplantae > Streptophyta > Magnoliopsida > Solanales > Solanaceae > Nicotiana > Nicotiana benthamiana. Next base: position 83,582,410 of record CM067331.1, on the reverse strand, counting down.
TGTATGAAAGCATGCCTCAAAAAGCGGACAGCTCATATGATGAATCAACTGGCCAATGTCTCACGGCAAACGAAGAAGAAGAGGTAAGTACGTCCAACTCTCACTCGCTTGAAGAAATGCGAAATGCTTATAATAAATTACATAGTGAGTTTGTTGATGCTTTCAAGACTATTAAAGATTTGCAGAAAACTCTGTTGTTGCGAGAAAAAGATTTTCAAAAACAACTCTCTCTAAAAGAAAAAGATTTTGAAAAACTGGTTTTAGAAAATGAGAAGTTGAAAGAGGAAAACAAGTTTTTCGGAAAAAGAAGCGCCGATAAGCCCGAAAGCTCTATTAGAAAGTGTACTTCTTGCTTGCATCTCAAAAATGAAGTAGAAAGGCTTAAAGGCACATTAGATAATTTTAACTCTTCGCACAAAAATTTGAATGATGTTCTTGATAATTTGAAGTCAACCAAGCATGGCACAGGGTTTACGAATGAGCCTAAAGAAAAGGTTGAAGCTAAACCCCAACAACCTAAGGCTCAACCTAGGACTAATAATAAAAATGCTTATTCTAGAAATAGCAATCCTAGAACCAATATGCATGCTAGACTAAATGTTGAACATTTTAGAAGACCTAACAATGACTTACCACCTAGAAATAACTACCCTAGAAATGATGCATATTATAGGCCAAATACTAGAAGGAATTTTGAACCCTTTAGAGCACCTAGAAATGATTTCCAACGTAGAAATAATTATTCTAGAAATGTTGCTCATAGTAGGAGAAATGATGTTCATAAAGCGCGCAATAGTCATAATGCTGAAAATAGAGTAAACCATTTTCGTCCGTCAAGTTACTATGAACCTAGAAGGATGCATAACCCCAACGTGACTTGTCATTATTGTATACGTATTGGTCATATTGCTCCTGCATGTTTTACACAACATAGACATATCACTCAATCGCATCATTATGATATGCCTAACCCCCAAGGACCCAAAATGGCATGGGTACTAAAAGATCATTAATCTGTTTTGCAGGTGTGCTTGAAAGGCTACAGTATTGTAGTAGATGCACCGAGCACGACACCTCATTGCATCAAGAGGAAATTTCGGTTAGTTATCATTTTTGACAAAAACCGAATTGTTGATATGTGCTAGCAACCAATATTGACTTATTTGTTGTTAATTTGGTTCCCTTATTGTTGAACCTTTTGTTGGAAACACGTTCTCAAGGCTTTATACTAAAACGTGTGTTCTTATGTGTAGGTTTTGATGAATGACAAACGAAGCGCAAATTGATATATGACGAATTTCAAGTACAAGCGCACAATTGGTGGATAACGAGATTCAAGCACAAGACAAAGTTTTATAGTTTAAATGAGTCGTTCTTAATTGTGATCTTGATCCGACAACTTGACTCATGACATGGCTTCTCTCGTAAAATTATTTTTACAAAATCATGCATATTTAATTTAATGCTAAATGATTTTAAATCATGCATATTTTCATTAGTCAAAATGATTTTTAAACATGCCTCTAAAAACTGGACTAAGATAATCGATTATGTACTTATGATAATCGATTATGTTAAGCCAAGACTGCATGACAATCGATTGTGAACTAATGACAATCGATTGTGTTAAGGCAGTGAGCATCAGGTTTTTCAAACCTGCATGACAATCGATTGTGAACCATATGACAATCGATTGTGATGAGGCAGTGTCCAAAGTTTCTCAAAACTCAGAATAATCGATTGTGAAGCTAATGACAATCGATTGTGATGAGGCAGTGTCCATCAAAGTTTTTCAAAACTCAGAATAATCGATTGTGAAGCTAATGACAATTGATTGTAAAGAGACAGTGTCCATCAGATTTTTAAAATTCACAAAATAATCGATTGTGAACATATGACAATCGATTGTGTTGAGGCAGTGTCTTCCACTTTTTCAAAGTTATTAAATAATCGATTGTGAGTATATAACAATCGATTGTCACGAGGCAGTGTCTAATATGATTTTCAAAGTCTGATAAATAATCGATTGTTAACATTGCACAATCGATTGTGAAGCTGACCGTTGTCGGAAAGTTTTCAAATACCGTCAGGTAATCGATTGTTGATTTTGTACAATCGATTGTTGATATTAAAATCTGAAAAAGATTTTTTGAACGTTGCTGAATAATCGATTGTTGATTTTGTACAATCGATTATTGAAAATAAATCTGGAAATGATTTTTTGAACGTTGCCAATAATCGATTGTTGATCTTGGACAATCGATTGTTAAGCGTAAAATCTGGGATTGATTTTTGGAACGATTGGCAAACAATCGATTGTGGCTTCCTGACAATCGATTGTCACAGAGTAAAATCAGCAACTCTTAATTGGCAATTAGGCAACGGTAATGCCAAGTTTTTCAACTATAAATACAGCTTCATTTCAGTGTTTTAAACACAACAACACACAACAACTGATCATTCTATTGCTATAAGCTTGCATACTATTGTTTATCATTTTATATTCATTTCATAAAGCTTTTGAGAGCCAAAGTCTTGTCCATAGTTGTTGTGATCTTGAGCTTACTTCTTTTACTCATATCTACTCATTAAGGAGTGTTTTGTTTGAGTTTTTAGTGTTTTGTACACTTGTAAGAGAATTGTGATTCTCTTGTTGTAAGGAACTTGTGTTTCCTTGGTTGAAGTCTTGGAGTGTTGTATCTCCGAGCAAAGGTGTTAAGGCTTGTGTCCTTAAGTTGTAAAGGTTTGTTGAGCACCCGTAAGCTTGACAAGTTAGTGGAAAATCTCGAGAGAGTCTCGCGGGGACTGGACTAGCCACGTGTTGTGGTGAACCAGAATACATCGGTGCGTTCTTTCCTTTTTGTTTATTCAACGCACTTAATTATTTCCTGCAAATTTTAATTTCCGCAAGTTTACGCTAAATTTTATTATAACGCTATTCACCCCCTCTCTAGCGTTAAGCGTATTATCTAACAATTGGTATCAGAGCCCAACTCTCTGAAGACTTAACAGTTTGAGAGAAACTTCCATGGCTTCTACTCGTGATTCTTTTGCAGGAATAGAGGAAGAACAGTGCACCACCCGACCACCACTATTCAACGGTACAAACTATACGTACTGGAAGGAGAGGATGAAAATCTTCGTTCAACCAAACAATTTTCATCTCTGGAAGGTGATAACAAAGGGAAATCAAATTCCAACCAAAAAGGTTGAAAATGAATGGGTTCCCAAGTCCGAAGAAGAATATGACGCGTATGATATCCGAAAGGTTCAAAATAATGCTAAAGCAATTAATTTATTATATTGTGCTATAAATGCTGACGATTACAGGAAAATATCGTGTTGCACAATGGCGAAGGAAATGTGGGACAAGCTGGAAATTAGGTACGAAGGTACGGACCAGGTAAGGGAAGCTAAAATTGATTTCCTAACCCATGCTTATGAATTATTTCACATGAAGGAAGGTAAAAAGGTGGATGAAATGTTCGAACGATTTTCAATAATCGTAAATGACCTACATGCCCTCAAGAAGACATTCACGGATAGAGAACTTGTTCGAAAAATTCTTAGAAATCTCACTCCGGCATGGCGATCAAAGGCCGATGCAATTCAAGAATCCATTGGCGTCTCAAATGTCACAATCGACGCATTAAGAGGTAACCTTAAGACTTTTGAATCTACAATACTTAACCCTCTTGTTGATGATCAAAGGAGGCAAAGAATAGTGCTTAAGGCAAGCACAAGCCAACCTCAAGTTGATGAGGACGGAGACAACGAGTTTGGACTCGTTATCAAAAGATTTCAAAAGTTCATGCGAAAGGAGTATGAACGAAAGGGAAAAAAGCAAGGCGAGCAAATAAAGTGCTATGAATGCGGTGAAACCGGGCACATCAAATCAAATTGCCCAAACATCAAAAAGGAGAAGAAACCTTTTAAGAAGCAACGTGCATACATTTCTTGGGGAGGAGACTCCGGAGATGAGTCAAGCGAAGAAGAAGAAGACGAAGCCGCAAACCTTTGCCTTATGGCGCAAGAAGACAAGCAAGATGAGGTATGTCAAATCTCCTCTAAAAACTTCTTTACTCTTGAAGAAATGCGAACTGCTTTTGATGAGCTATATACTGAATTTATTAAAGCTTCAAAAACTGTCAAGAGCATAAAAGGAAATGCTTCTCTAAAAGAAAAAGATTTTCAAAAACAGCTTTCTTTAAAAGAAAAGGAGTTAGAAAAACTGGTTTTAGAAAATGAGAAGCTGAAAGAGGAAAACAAGTTTTTCGGAAAAAGAAGCGCCGAAAAGCCCGAAAGTTCTATTAAAAATTGCTCTTCTTGCATGCATCTCGAAAATGAGGTAGATAGACTTAAAGGTGCCTTAGATAAGTTTAATTCTTCCCACAAAAACTTGAATGAGGTCCTTGTTAATTTGAAGTCAACCAAGCATGGCATAGGTTTTAAGAATGAGCCTAAAGAAAAGGTTGAAGCCAAACCCCAACCACCTAAGGCTCAACCTAGGATTAATAAAACAAATGCTTATCATAGAAATAGCAATCCTAGAACAAATATGCATGCTAGAACAAATGTTGAACATTTTAGAAGACCTAGAAATGACTTACCACCTAGAAATGACTACCCTAGAAATGATGCATATTCTAGGCCAAACAATAGAAGGAGTTTTGAACCTTTTAGAACATCTAGACATGACCATTACTCTAGAAATGCTGCTCATTTTAGAACTAATAGTAGGAGAAATGGTTCTCATGAAATGCGCAATAGTCAGAATGAAAATAGAGTAATTCATTTTCGTCCATCAAGTTACTATGAACCTAGAAGGATGCATAACCCCAACGTGACTTGTCATTATTGTAGACGCATTGGTCATATTGCCCCTGCATGTTTTACACGACATAGACATATCACTCAATCGCATCATTATGATATGCCTAACCCTCAAGGACCCAAAATGGCATGGATACCTAAAACGCATTAATTTGTTTTGTAGGTGTGTTTGAAGGGATCAAGAGTACTATGGTACCTTGATAGTGGATGCTCCAAACATATGACGGGAGACGAATCCAAATTCCTTCAACTAGAACACAAAGAAGGAGGAAGTGTGATTTTTGGGGATAACAATAAAGTAAAGATTATTGGCATCGGATCGGTCGGTTTTGATGAATGAAATATGCTAATCAACTTTGAAAAATAATTGAGATGTCTCATGTTTCTAACAATTGACAAAAATCCTTCTGTTAAAAATCGTCTCTTGATGAACACATCCTTTGGTCTGGATAATGGTTGGTATGTTCTTCAAAATTCAATGTATGGTTTATCTGTTAACAGTCAACACTCGTTTGTAATATGCTTTACTAAAAATAACAATTTGTATCACTGTTAATAAAATAACTTTTGGTACACTTGTTATGTCATCCAACAAATGGGTTTATCATTGTTTTATAACAATTGGTATAGCTATGTCTTGTTGGTATGTCTTGATAAATTTCTGATTAAGGGGAAATAGATTGCATGAAGTTTACTATCTTTTTGATGAAAGAATTTCAAAACAACTCTCTATATTGGCAATGTTATTTTCTTTAAACTCTCATGCCACTAACATCTTGCATTCCAAAATCTTGTGGAAATGATATCTTAGAAAATATTTGTATTTCTTTGGAGCAACTACTAAGTGTCATGCAAGGAATCTGTAAATGGCATTTGAGATATCATTGATAGACAAGCTTAATTTCTTCTTGGAGCTGCAAATTAAGCAAATGAAAGAGGGAACTTTCATTTGTCCATCTAAATGTCGCAAGGAGTTGCCAAATCAATTCGAAAAGAGCAACACCAAACCAATGGTCACTTCAATGAATTTAGATGACCATCTTGACAGAAATATGAAAGGTAAGACGAGCAATACCAAGAACTACACAGGTATGATCGTTCCTCACTTTACCTTATCGCTAGTAGACTTGATAAAATATTTAGCGTTTAATGTTGTGCTAAATATAAATCAAGTCCAAATGAAGTATTGAATGCGGGTAAACGTTGATCTAAATGCATACATTTTAGGCTGCATTTATATTTTAATTACTGACTTGAGCGTCGGAGACGTTTAATTCTATTTTGCAGGTATCGCCCTAAAGGTAGGGGGAACTATAAAGAAATGGCATAAAACAATCGATTGTTACAGCAAATAATCGATTATTTTACTGTGCAGAAAATCGATTAGCAAGTATCACTAATCGATCATTTATAGTTTATGCTTATTATGAAGTCTTGTTTAACGATCGAATTTTTAGCTGTTTAATCGATTACCATCTCAGCCATTCAGTATTGCTTTTCTACAACAATCGATTGTTCCATATATATAATCGATTATTTTCCGAGTCAGAAAATCACTATGCTCACTGGAACATAACAATCGATTATCATATTTTGACGATCGATTATTTCATGTCAGAAATTCAAAATTGTTACCGTTTGGTTCTGCAATCGATTTGTGTCAGTTCCGAGATTCAGTCAAATCTTAATGACAATCGATTATCTCATCCCAACAATCGATTGTCTAACGGTCAGTAAGATTTATTTTTACCGTTCTGACTGTTTCGGCTTTCAATTTTCTGCAGATTTCTTCCATTAATGAAATGCCTTTCTCCCCTCTATAAATAGGCTCCATATATGTTCATTTTTATTCACTCAAGCATCAATTTTAGCTCTCAAACTATCAAAACTCTTTCAAGACTCTTGCAAATTCCAGCAAAAATGTCGGGCCGTCACTCCAAACGTTCCCGTTCTGCTAGGCATGGTGCATCCTCCTCTGCTGCTCCAAACTATCCTTACCAAGATGGTTCCGTTCTTTATTTTAATTCTGACATCGAGCTTACACGATTTTTAACAAAATTTGAAAAGCGCGACATTCTTCCTCCCCGTTTTTCAACCAACAAGTATCTTGAATCTTATGGCCCTGCTGCAAATATACTCAAAGATTGTCAACTTCTTGACTTCTTACTTCTTACCCATCCTTACATCAATACTACTTTAATTCAAGCATTTTACTCCAACCTTCATGAGGACGATGACGGTGATCTTGTGACAAATATAAACGGTGTTCAAATTCTTATCTCCGATGAAAACCTCCATACCATTGCCCGTCTTCCTCGTAATGGTGAAGACATTTTTTGGTACATCGGAGAGGCCGGAGCCCTTTTTGATGAAACAGCCCTCCTACATCAAACAGTCTTACTTCTTATGATCCAAATCTTTCTTCCCGTCGTCCTACAATTACGGGAATGGATCCCAATTATCGGTTGATTTTCTATTTCATCACCCGAGTCCTCAAGCCTCGTAAGCATAACCATACTACCATTTCCCAAGAGGACACCAAGCTCATGCATGCCATAATAACCGGAGCTAACATCAATTGGTGTCGGTTCGTCAAGATACACATGCATGACGCTATCGGAGATGATAGGCCTCTTCCTTATGCTCTCCTCATCATGAATTTTCTTGAAGCCTCCGGATTCATCACTTCCAACAGTCCTCTCAAAAAGAGTACCAAGAAGTGGGAAATTTCAGAATCCTCCTTTCATCATGACGGTGATCATGCAGCGCCTGCTCCTCCCCCAACCCGTCGAACTCGTCCGCCTCAAGAGCCCACTCTCCAATCCATTTCCGACCAAATTGCTTCCTTGACCACCTCTGTTGGTCAATTGACAAATGAGATACATGGATATTTTGACCATGTTCATTATCCATATGTCGGTCTTGTTCCCTTTGAAGCAGTGCCGGACAATGAGGCGGGAAATGATGATGAATGATTTCTTTGTTTTTTGGTTCTATTGTGATATGTTTTATTGTTCTCTCTTTAAGTAATCACGTTTTCTCTTTCCAATAAATAAACAAGTTTTATTTACATCTTTGGCATCTTCTTATATTATTTTTGCTAATGGCAAAAGGGGGAAGATAACGGGTATTCACTCTCAATATTTATAAGCTTAAATTGAGGGGGAATTCATATATTGAGGGTGAACAAATTGCATACTTGTTGATGCATACATATACTTGTCTTGAATCGTCTTTATAAATTGTTTAATTTGCATAACCCGCTTAAAGTTTGCCATTATCAAAGGGGGAAATTGTTGGAAACACGTTCTCAAGGCTTTATACTAAAACGTGTGTTCTTATGTGTAGGTTTTGATGAATGACAAACAAGCGCAAATTGATATATGACGAAGTTCAAGTACAAGCGCACAATTGGTGGATAACGAGATTCAAGCACAAGACAAAGTTTTATAGTTTAAATGAGTCGTTCTTAATTGTGATCTTGATCCGACAACTTGATTCATGACATGGCTTCTCTCGTAAAACTATTTTTACAAAATCATGCATATTTAATTTAATGCTAAATGATTTTAAATCATGCATATTTTCATTAGTCAAAATGATTTTTAAACATGCCTCTAAAAACTGGACTAAGATAATCGATTATGTACTTATGATAATCGACTATGTTAAGCCAAGACTGCATGACAATCGATTGTGAACTAATGACAATCGATTGTGTTAAGGCAGTGAGCATCAGGTTTTTAAAACCTGCATGACAATCGATTGTGAAGCTTATGACAATCGATTGTGATGAGGCAGTGTCCATCAAAGTTTCTCAAAACTCAGAATAATCGATTGTGAAGCTAATGACAATCGATTGTAAAGAGATAGTGTCCATCAGATTTTTAAAAGTCACAAAATAATCGAGTGTGAACATATGACAATCGATTGTGTTGAGGCAGTGTCTTCCAGACTTTTTCACAGTTATTAAATAATCTATTGTGAGTATATAACAATCGATTGTCACGAGGCAGTGTCTAAAATGATATTCAAAGTCTGATAAATAATCGATTGTTAACATTGCACAATCTATTGTGAAGCTGACCGTTGTCGTAAAGTTTTCAAATACCGTCAGGTAATCGATTGTTGATTTTGTACAATCGATTGTTGATACTCAAATCTGGAAAAGATTTTTTGAACGTTGCTGAATAATCGATTGTTGATTTTGTACAATCGATTGTTGAAATTAAAATCTGGAAATGATTTTTTGAACGTTGCCAATAATCGATTGTTGATCTTGGACAATCGATTGTTAAGCGTAAAATCTGGGATTGATTTTTGGAACGATTGGCAAACAATCGATTGTGGCTTCCTGACAATCGATTGTCACAGAGTAAAATCAACAACTCTTAATTGGCAATTAGGCAACGGTAATGCCAAGTTTTTCAACTATAAATACAACTTCATTTCAGTGTTTTAAACACAACAACACACAACAACTGATCATTCTATTTCTATAAGCTTGCATACTATTGTTTATCATTTTATATTCATTTCATAAAGCTTTTGAGAGCCAAAGTCTTGTCCATAGTTGTTGTGATCTTGAGCTTACTTCTTTTACTCATATCTACTCATTAAGGAGTGTTTTGTTTGAGTGTTTAATGTTTTGTACACTTGTAAGAGAATTGTGATTCTCTTGTTGTAAGGAACTTGTGTTTCCTTGGTTGAAGTCTTGGAGTGTTGTATCTCCGAGCAAAGGTGTTAAGGCTTGTGTCCTTAAGTTGTAAAGGTTTGTTGAGCACCCGTAAGCTTGACAAGTTAGTGGAAAATCTCGAGAGAGTCTCTCGGGGACTGGACTAGCCACGTGTTGTGGTGAACCAGAATACATCGGTGCGTTCTTTCCTTTTTGTTTATTCAACGCACTTAATTATTTCCTGCAAATTTTAATTTCCGCAAGTTTACGCTAAATTTTATTATAACGCTATTCACCCCCCCTCTAGCTTTAAGCGTATTATCTTACACCTTTGATAAGCTTAGTCGTAATAGTTGATGTGCGTTAACAATTGAGATATCCTTGTCAACAATCAATATCAATTAGCTTTGCTGATTCATATGTTGAAAACGTGTTGCTAAATGACAATTGGTGCCAATTAGTTTACTTGTTAGTTATCTGTTTTTAAAAGATCAAAACTGTTGATATGTATTAACATTTAGCTTGATAAAATCAATTCATTCATGATTTGATAATTGCTATCTGTGGTTTAATTAACCGTTAGTATACTGTGTGGTGTGTATTATCTATTAGCATATTCTTCAAAAAAAATTCACTCACGTTTTTGATGAATGCTATCCTCAGCTTTGAAAAATAATTGAGATGTCTCATGTTTCTAACAATTGGCAAAAATCCTTCTGTTAAAAATCGTCTCTTGATGAACACATCCTTTGGTCTGGATAATGGTTGGTATGTTCTTCAAAATTCGATGTATGCTTGATCTGTTAACAGTCAACACTCGTTTGTAATATGCGTTACTAAAAATAACAATTTGTATCATTGTTAATAAAATAACTTTTGGTACACTTGTTATGTCATCCAACAAATGGGTTTATCATTGTTTTATAACAATTGGTATGTCTTGATAAATTTCTGATTAAGGGGAAATAGATTGCATGGAGTTTACTATCTTCTTGATGACAGAATTTCAAAACAACTCTCTATATTGGCAATGTTATTTTCTTTAAACTCTCATGCCACTAATATCTTGCATTCCAAATCTTGTGGAAAATGATATCGTAGAAAATATTTGTATTACTTTGGAGCAACTAATAAGTGTCATGCAAGGAATATGTAAATCGCATTTGAGATATCATTGATAGACAAGCTTAATTTCTTCTTGGAGATGCAAATTAAGCAAATGAAAGAGGGAACTTTCATTTGTCCATCTAAATGTCGCAAGGAGTTGCCAAATCAATTCGAAAAGAGCAACACCAAACCAATGGTCACTTCAATGAATTTAGATGACCATCTTGACAGAAATGTGAAAGGTAAGACGAGCAATACCAAGAACTACACAGGTATGATCGTTCCTCACTTTACATTATTGCAAGTAGACTTGATAAAAAATTTAGCGTTTAATGTTGTGCTAAATATAAATCATGTCCAAATGAAGTATTTGTTGGAAACACGTTTCAAATGCAATATACTAAACGTGTGTTCTTTTGTAGGTTTTGATGAATGTCAAACAAAGCAATAAGCGATATATAGCAGTGCTCAAGGACAAGCACATAATGGATGCATTACAAGAAGCTCAAGACAATGCTTGGAAATGTTATAATTGAGTCAATATTAATTGTGATCTTGATTCCTCAATCTTGGCTCATAACATGGCTTCTCTACTAAAATTATTTTTCCAAAATCATGCATATTTAAAGTAAGTGTCAAATGATTTTAAACTATGCATATTTACATTTGTTAAAATGTTTTCCAAACATGCCTCAAAAATCTGGGCTAAGATAATCGATTATGTACTTATGATAATCGAGTATCTCTAAGCCAAGACTGCATGACAATCGATTGTGAATTAATGATAATCGATTGTGAGTAAGCCAGTTAACATCAGGTTTTTGCAAACTGCATAACAATCGATTGTGTACTTTAGATAATCGATTGTTAACTGAGGCAAAGTTTTCAAAACTCATAAAAATCGATTATGAACTAATGGTAATCGATTGGAATGAGAAAAATGTCTCCCAGTGATTTTAAGTAACATAATAATCGATTGTGGCTTTTGATAATCGATTATATATGAGACAGTAAGTTTTGAAATTAATTAATAATCGATTGTGGCTTTTGATAATCGATTATATATGAGACAGTAAGTTTTGAAATTAATTAATAATCGATTGTGGCTTTTGATAATCGATTATATATGAGACAGTAAGTTTTGAAATTAATTAATAATCGATTGTTCTATTTGATAATCGATTGTTGAAGCTGACCGTTGTCATACTTTTTTCAAATTACCTTCAGGTAATCGATTGTGATATTTAACAATCGATGTTTTAGCGTAAAATCTGGAAAAGATTTTCTGAACGTTGTTAAAATAATCGATTATTGATTTCCTGATAATCGATGTTTTATGCCAAAAATTGGAAAGGATTTTTTAACGTTATAATTAATCGATTATTGATTTGAAGTAATCGATTGTTAACGTAAAATCTGGGATTGATTTTTTGATCTGATAGGCAAACAATCGATTGTTTAGTCCTGACAATCGATTGTCACTGAGTAATTTCAGCAATCCTTAATTGGCAATTAGACAACGGTAAGACTGAGTTTTTCACCTATAAATACAGGTTTAACTCAGTGTTTTCACAACAACAACACATACAATTTAAGTATTTTCATTGCTAAAAGCTTTCTTACATTGATCATCATTTTCATTCATCTATAAAGCTTTTTGAAGAGCCATTCTATTGAGCTAAGTTGTTGTGATCTTGAGCGTACTATTTCTACTCATATCTACTCATTGAGGAGTACTTTGTAAAGTGAGTGTGTCTTTGTGTTTGTAAGAGAATTGCGATTCTCGTTTGTTGAGGAACTTGTGTTTCCTCGGTTGAAGTCTTTGGGATTGTTATCCCCGAGCAATTGAAGTCTTTGGGATTGTTATCCCCGAGCAATTGAAGTCTTTGGGATTGTTATCCCCGAGCAATTGAAGTCTTTGGGATTGTTATCCCCGAGCAATTGAAGTCTTTGGGATTGGTATCCCCGAGCAATTGAAGTCTTTGGGATTGTGATCCCCGAGCACCTAGGTGAGGCTTGTGTCCTCAGCTGTAACGGTTTGTTAAGCACCCGTAAGCTTGACAAGTTTAGTGGAAATCTCGAGAGAGTCTCTCGGGGACTGGACTAACCACGTTTGTGGCCAACCAGGATACATCTTTGTGTGAGTTTATTTTACTGCACTTGTCTTAATTTCTGCAAAGTTTTTAAATTCCGCACTAAAACGCTTAATAATTTTAAAACGCTATTCACCCCCCCCTCTAGCGTAAAGCGTTATTTTCAACAATTGGTATCAGAGCCATACTCTCTGAAAAACTTAACCGTTTGAGAGAACCATCGATGGCTTCTACTCTAAATTTCTTTGCAGGAATAGGTGAAGGAGAATGCAGCATGTCGCCTCCAATATTAGACGAAAACGACTACTCAGTCTGGAAATATCGGATGCAAATTTTTACAATGGCAAACGATTTGTATCTATGGCAAGCTATTAAACACAGTGATCAACTGACGACAAAAGTCGGGAAAGATAAGGTAAGTGAATACAACACTAAAGCTATGAATATATTACATAACGCCTTGAATCAGGAACTTTGGCGAAAAATCTCCCACTATAAAACTGCTAAGGAAATGTGGGACAAACTTGAGGAATTGCACGAAAACACGCCTCAAAAAGCGGTCAGCACAAACGATGAATCAACTGGTCGGTGCCTCATGGCAGACGAAAAAGACGAGGTAAGTACATCTAACGATATACAAATTGCTTATAACAAACTGCATGATGAGCTGGTAAATGCTTCTAAGACTATTAAAGATTTACAAAAAACTCTTTCTCTACAAGAAGAGGATTTTCAAAAACAACTCCTTTTAAAAGACAAGGACTTTGAAGAACGTCTTTCTTTAGCTCAAAAAGGTGTTGAAAATCTGTCTCGTGATAACGAGAATCTTGCAAATGAAAATCAATTTTTGTTAAATGATAGTATAGAACTTAGACAAGTCATCAAGACCATGCATGAAGCCTCTTGTGTTGAAAATTGCCTTACTTGTACTACTTGTGAGTCCTTAAAACTAGAAAACACAGAACTTAGGAAAACTTTAGAAACTCGTAGTAAAAAAGTTCTTAAAGTTAGTGAAAAAGAATCGCCTAAGAGAAATCAACGGCATAAAAACAAAAACTCCTCTACTCCACCTAGAAATAACTCTAAGATTGTAAACAAGCCTAGAACAAATTCTTTTAGACCACCTAGACATTATGCTAGAATGTATGAAGATAAGGGTAGAACTAATATCTTTAGACAACCTAGATCCGAATCTAGGAGTCTTGCAAACAAGCCTACAAATAGTAATTTTCGGCAACCAAGAAATTACTCTAGGAACGAGCTTAGACCACCTAGACATGACACTAGGTCCTTCAACAAGTCTAGCACTAATGACCTTAGACCATCTAGATATTATACCAGAAATGGGAACAATATGTCTTGTGTTAATCATTTTCATTCGCCTAGAACCTTGTTGGCTCAACCTAGGCATCAACACAACCCAAACGTAGTATGTCATTACTGCAATCGTATAGGTCATATTGCACCTATGTGTTTTACAAAGCATAGAGATTCTTCATATTATTATCGTTACTTGCCTAACCCCCAAGGACCCAAAATGGTATGGGTACCTAAAGAATATTAATTTGCCTTGTAGGTGTGCTTGAAGGGATCAAGTGTACTATGGTACCTTGACAGTGGATGCTCCAGACACATGACAGGAGACGAATCCAAATTCCTTCAACTAGAGCACAAAGAAGGAGGAAGCGTTGTATTCGGTGACAACAATAAAGGACAAATTATTGGCATCGGATCGGTCGGTAAGAATGAAAAATCCTCTATAAAGCATATATTACTTGTCAAAGGTTTAAAGCATAATCTCTTGAGCATAAGTCAATTATGTGACAAGGGAAATCTTGCTTTGTTTGATTCGGATGAGTGTTTAGTGTTTAGACGCAGTGACTTCAAGATTATTCTACGTGGTTTTAGAATTGACAATATTTACATGGTTGATCTTGAAAACTCCTCATCCGAGTATGTTGATTGTTTGTTGAGCAAAGATGAAAATGTGTGGTTGTGGCATCGTAGAGTAGCTCATATGAACATGCATCTTTTAAATAAATTGATTTCTCAAAATCTAGTGATTGGTCTTCCCTTCTTAAAATTTGAAAGTGATACTATTTGTGATTCATGTCAAAAGGGGAAGCAAACAAGAGCATCTTTTAAATCCAAAAATGTTGTTTCAACATCTAGACCTTTACAACTATTGCATATGGATTTATTCGGACCATCCCATATCGAAAGTCTAGGAAGAAATAGATATGCTTTTGTAATTGTTGATGACTTCTCTAGATTTACATGGACACTATTTCTTGCGCATAAAAGTGATGCATTTATTAGCTTCAAGCTTTTTCTTAAAAGAGTTCAAAATGAAAAGGAATCAACTGTCACTTCCATTAGAAGTGATCATGGGGGAGAGTTTGATCACAATCTCTTTGCGGACTTTTGTGATGAACTCGGAATCGAGCATACCTTTTCCGCTCCACGTACACCACAACAAAACGGGGTGGTGGAAAGGAAAAATAGGAGCCTCGAAGAGATGGCTAGAACCATGCTCGACGAAGCTAAGATTCCCAAACACTTTTGGGCAGACGCCGTGAGTACCGCATGCTATGTTTTGAATAGAGTAGCAATTCGGCCGATACTCTTAAAAACCCCATATGAACTCTACAAAGGTAGAAAACCTAACATTTCACATCTACGTGTTTTTGGTTGTAAATGTTTTGTGCATAACAATGGAAAGGACCAATTAGGAAAATTTGATGCAAAGTCGGATGAAGGTATCTTCATTGGCTATTCTTCTCGTAGTAAAGCTTATAGGGTTTTTAATAAAAGAACCCAAGTTGTAGAGGAATCTCCTCATATTGTTTTTTCCGAAGATAATACTCGCTTGGCGAGAAAGGATTGTGGTCTTGATCTTTCAGGTATTCTGGAAAGCCTAAAGGACAAAATTCAAGAAGAACCACCAAGGAAAGAAACTGACAAAACGGTGGAACCACAAATTGAAAAAGCTCCTCAACTAGAAAATGAACCAAAAGAGCAAATAGAATGGAGGACAGTCAAAGATCATCCTCTCGATCAGGTAATAGGCGACGTTGGAGGGAAGGTAAGTACCCGGAGCTCTCTTAGAAATACCTTAGATCTTACTGCTTTTGTTTCTCAAATTGAACCCAAAACCATCTCTGAAGCAATTGGGGATGAATTTTGGACCTTGGCAATGCAAGAGGAGCTTAACCAATTCAAACGTAACAACGTTTGGGATTTGGTGCCAAGACCCGAAGGTCATACCATAATTGGTACGAAATGGGTTTTTCGAAATAAATTAGATGAAAATGGCATAATCACTAGAAACAAAGCTAGGCTTGTGGCTCAAGGCTATAATCAAGAAGAAGGGATTGATTATGATGAGACATATGCTCCGGTAGCTAGATTAGAGGCCATCCGTCTGTTGCTTGCTTTTGCATCTTCTATGAATTTCTTTGTATATCAAATGGATGTGAAAAGTGCCTTTTTAAATGGTTTTATCCAAGAAGAAGTTTTTGTAAAACAACCCCCCGGTTTTGAAGACTTTAATTTTCCCAATCATGTTTTCAAACTCAAAAAGGCCCTTTATGGCTTAAAACAAGCTCCTCGAGCTTGGTATGAAAGGTTGAGTAAATTTCTTTTAGAAAATAATTTTATTCATGGAAAAGTTGACACAACTTTATTTGTCAAGCATGAAAACAATGATATCTTGCTAGTTCAAATATATGTAGATGATATCATTTTTGGTGCTACTAACAATGCTCTATGCAAGGAATTTTCAAACTTAATGACTAGCGAATTTGAGATGTCCATGATGGGTGAGTTACAATTCTTTTTGGGATTACAAGTAAAACAAATGAAGGAAGGTACATTCATTTGTCAAAGCAAGTATTGCAAAGATCTGCTTAAACGTTTTGACATGAACAATGCAAAGGAAATAGCAACTCCCATAAGCACATCCGATCATCTCGACAAAGATGAAAAAGGTAAGGAAGTCGACATCAAAAAGTACCGAGGTATGATTGGCTCTCTTCTTTATCTTACTGCTAGTCGTCCGGACATCATGTTTAGCGTGTGCGTCTGTGCCCGTTATCAATCATGTCCAAAAGAGTCTCACCTTACTGCGGTAAAGCGGATTCTAAGGTATCTTGTCGGTACTACCAATGTGGGTCTATGGTACCCCAAAGGTTCTTCATGCCAACTTATTGGCTATTCCGACTCCGATTTTGCTGGATGCAAATTAGACCGCAAGAGCACTAGCGGCACTTGCCACCTGCTCGATAGTGCTTTAGTTTCTTGGTTTAGTAAGAAGCAAGTTAGTGTTGCGTTGTCCACAACCGAGGCTGAATATGTAGCCGCGGGGAGTTGTTGCGCTCAAATCCTATGGATGAAACAACAACTCTTGGACTATGGCCTACGTCTTGATCACATTCCTCTTAGATGTGACAACACTAGTGCCATATGCTTGACGAAGAACCCCATTCTTCACTCGCGAACAAAACACATTGAAATTAGACATCATTTTATTAGAGATCACGTTCTAAAAGGCGATGTCGAAATTGAATTTGTTGAAACAAAAAGCCAATTGGCAGACATCTTTACAAAGCCCTTAGATAAAGAGTCCTTCTTCCGAATTCGTAGTGAACTCGGGATCCTTGACTCCACGTTGATCTAAGTCATGCATTGCATTTCTTACATAATTTCTAACTTGAGCGTCGGAGGCGTCTAACATTTTGTTGCAGGTATCACCCTAAAGAAAAGGGGATCATAAAAAGCATGACGCAAGATACTCAAGTATTCTACAGGAAAATCGCCGTCAAACAATCGATTACTGTATCAATAATCGATTACTTCCGTTATTTTTTTTTCAATAAATAAACTTGTGTTTATTTCATATTTGTTATTCTTCCCTTGAGTACATTTTTTTGCTAATGGCAAAAGGGGGAAGAAACGGGATATCAAGAAGTATGCTATATTATGCTATATGCTCTCAACTTCATTCATGCTTAAAGTGAGGGGGAACATGAATTGAGGGGGAACATGAATTGAGGGGGAACATGACATTGTCTTGGTTTATCAAAATAATTATTGCATATATCCCGCCTATGTTTGCCATTATCAAAAAGGGGGAAATTGTTGGAAACACGTTTCAAATGCAATATACTAAACGTGTGTTCTTTTGTAGGTTTTGATGAATGTCAAACAAAGCAATAAGCGATATATAGCAGTGCTCAAGGACAAGCACATAATGGATGCATTACAAGAAGCTCAAGACAATGCTTGGAAATGTTATAATTGAGTCAATATTAATTGTGATCTTGATTCCTCAATCTTGGCTCATAACATGGCTTCTCTACTAAAATTATTTTTCCAAAATCATGCATATTTAAAGTAAGTGTCAAATGATTTTAAACTATGCATATTTACATTTGTTAAAATGTTTTCCAAACATGCCTCAAAAATCTGGGCTAAGATAATCGATTATGTACTTATGATAATCGAGTATCTCTAAGCCAAGACTGCATGACAATCGATTGTGAATTAATGATAATCGATTGTGAGTAAGCCAGTTAACATCAGGTTTTTGCAAACTGCATAACAATCGATTGTGTACTTTAGATAATCGATTGTTAACTGAGGCAAAGTTTTCAAAACTCATAAAAATCGATTATGAACTAATGGTAATCGATTGGAATGAGAAAAATGTCTCCCAGTGATTTTAAGTAACATAATAATCGATTGTGGCTTTTGATAATCGATTATATATGAGACAGTAAGTTTTGAAATTAATTAATAATCGATTGTGGCTTTTGATAATCGATTATATATGAGACAGTAAGTTTTGAAATTAATTAATAATCGATTGTGGCTTTTGATAATCGATTATATATGAGACAGTAAGTTTTGAAATTAATTAATAATCGATTGTTCTATTTGATAATCGATTGTTGAAGCTGACCGTTGTCATACTTTTTTCAAATTACCTTCAGGTAATCGATTGTGATATTTAACAATCGATGTTTTAGCGTAAAATCTGGAAAAGATTTTCTGAACGTTGTTAAAATAATCGATTATTGATTTCCTGATAATCGATGTTTTATGCCAAAAATTGGAAAGGATTTTTTAACGTTATAATTAATCGATTATTGATTTGAAGTAATCGATTGTTAACGTAAAATCTGGGATTGATTTTTTGATCTGATAGGCAAACAATCGATTGTTTAGTCCTGACAATCGATTGTCACTGAGTAATTTCAGCAATCCTTAATTGGCAATTAGACAACGGTAAGACTGAGTTTTTCACCTATAAATACAGGTTTAACTCAGTGTTTTCACAACAACAACACATACAATTTAAGTATTTTCATTGCTAAAAGCTTTCTTACATTGATCATCATTTTCATTCATCTATAAAGCTTTTTGAAGAGCCATTCTATTGAGCTAAGTTGTTGTGATCTTGAGCGTACTATTTCTACTCATATCTACTCATTGAGGAGTACTTTGTAAAGTGAGTGTGTCTTTGTGTTTGTAAGAGAATTGCGATTCTCGTTTGTTGAGGAACTTGTGTTTCCTCGGTTGAAGTCTTTGGGATTGTTATCCCCGAGCAATTGAAGTCTTTGGGATTGTTATCCCCGAGCAATTGAAGTCTTTGGGATTGTTATCCCCGAGCAATTGAAGTCTTTGGGATTGTTATCCCCGAGCAATTGAAGTCTTTGGGATTGTTATCCCCGAGCAATTGAAGTCTTTGGGATTGGTATCCCCGAGCAATTGAAGTCTTTGGGATTGTGATCCCCGAGCACCTAGGTGAGGCTTGTGTCCTCAGCTGTAACGGTTTGTTAAGCACCCGTAAGCTTGACAAGTTTAGTGGAAATCTCGAGAGAGTCTCTCGGGGACTGGACTAACCACGTTTGTGGCCAACCAGGATACATCTTTGTGTGAGTTTATTTTACTGCACTTGTCTTAATTTCTGCAAAGTTTTTAAATTCCGCACTAAAACGCTTAATAATTTTAAAACGCTATTCACCCCCCCCTCTAGCGTAAAGCGTTATTTTCAACAGTATTGAATGCGGGTAAACGTTGATCTAAATGCATACATTTTAGGTTGCATTTATATTTTAATTACTGACTTGAGCGTCGGAGATGTTTAATTCTATTTTGCAGGTATCACCCTAAAGGTAGGGGGAATTATTAAGTTTTGGCACAGAACAATCGATTGTTCCAAGCAAATAATCGATTATTTTACTGTGCAGAAAATCGATTAGCAAGTATCACTAATCGATCATTTATAGTTCATGCTTATTATGAAGTTTTGTTTAACTATCGATTTTTTAGCTGTTTAATCGATTACCGTCTCAGCCATTCAGTACTGATTTTCTACAACAATCGATTGTTTCATATATATAATCGATTATTTTCCGAGTCAGAAAATCACTGTGCTCACTGTAACATAACAATCGATTACCATATTTTGATAATCGATTATTTCATGTCAGAAATTCAAAATTGTTACCGTTTGGTTCTGCAATCGATTTGTGTCAGTTCCGAGATTCAGTCAAATCTTAATGACAATCGATTATCTCATCCCAACAATCGATTGTCTAACGGTCAGTAAGATTTACTTTTACCGTTTCTGACTATTTCAGCTTTCAATTTTCTGCAGATTTCTTCCATTAATGAAATGCCTTTCTCCCCTCTATAAATAGGCTCCATATATGCTCTTTTTTATTCACTCAAGCATCAATTTTGGCTCTCAAACTATCAAAACTCTTTCAAGACTCTTGCAAATTCCAGCAACACTTAGTAAAAATGTCAGGCCGTCACTCCAAACGTTCCCGTTCTGCTAGGCATGGTGCATCCTCCTCTGCTGCTCCAAACTATCCTTACCAAGATGGTTCCGTTCTTCATTTTAATTCTGACATCGAGCTTACTCGATTTTTAACAAAATTTGAAAAGCGCGACATTCTTCCTCCCCGCTTTTCAACCAACAAGTATCTTGAATCTTATGACCCTGCTGCAAATATGCTCAAAAATTGTCAACTTCTTGACATCCTACTTCTTACCCATCCTTACATAAATACTACATTGATTCAAGCATTTTACTCCAACCTTCATGAGGATGATGACGGTGAGCTTGTGATAAATATAAATGGTGTTCAAATTCTTCTTTCCGATGAAAACTTTCATACCATTGCCCGTCTTCCTCATAATGGTGAAGACATTTTTCGGTATATCGGAGAGGTCGGAGCCCTTTTTGATGAAACAGTCCTCCTACATCAAACCGGACTTACTTCTTATGATCCAAATCTTTCTTTCCGTCGTCCTACAATTACGGGAATGGATCCCAATTATCGATTGATTTTCTATTTCATCACCCGAGTCCTCAAGCCTCGTAAGCATAACCATACTACCATTTCCCAAGAGGACACCAAGCTCATGCATGCCATAATAACCGGAGCTAACATCAATTGGTGTCGGTTCGTCAAGATACACATGCGTGACGCTATCGAAGATGATAGGCCTCTTCCTTATGCTCTCCTCATCATGAATTTTCTTGAAGCCTCCGGATTCATCACTTCCAACGGTCCTCTCAAAAAGAGTACCAAGAAGTGGGAAATTTCAGAATCCTCCTTTCATCATGACGGTGATCATGCAGCGCCTGCTCCTCCCCCAACCCGTCGAACTCGTCCGCCTCAAGAGCCCACTCTCCAATCCATTTCCGACCAAATTGCTTCCTTGACCACCTCTGTTGGTCAATTGACAAATGAGATCCATGGATATTTTGACCATGTTCATTATCCATATGCCGGTCTTGTTCCCTTTGAAGCAGTGCCGGACAATGAGGCGGGAAATGATGATGAATGATTTCTTTGTTTTTTGGTTCTATTGTGATATGTTTTATTGTTCTCTCTTTAAGTAATCACGTTTTCTCTTTCCAATAAATCAACAAGTTTTATTTACATCTTTGGCATCTTCTTATATTATTTTTGCTAATGGCAAAAGGGGAGATAACGGGTATGCACTCTCAATATTTATAAGCTTAAATTGATGGGGAATTCATATATTGAGGGGGAACAAATTGCATACTTGTTGATGCATACATATACTTGTCTTGAATCGTCTTTATAAATTGTTTAATTTGCATAACCCGCTTAAAGTTTGCCATTATCAAAAAGGGGGAAATTGTTGGAAACACGTTCTCAAGGCTTTATATTAAAACGTGTGTTCTTATGTGTAGGTTTTGATTAATGACAAACAAGCGCAAATTGATATATGACGATGTTCAAGTACAAGCGCACAATTGGTGGATAACGAGATTCAAGCACAAGACAAAGTTTTATAGTTTAAATGAGTCGTTCTTAATTGTGATCTTGATCCGACAACTTGACTCTTGACATGGCTTCTCTCGTAAAACTATTTTTACAAAATCATGCATATTTAATTTAATGCTAAATGATTTTAAATCATGCATATTTTCATTAGTCAAAATGATTTTTAAACATGCCTCTAAAAACTGGACTAAGATAATCGATTATGTACTTATGATAATCGACTATGTTAAGCCAAGACTGCATGACAATCGTTGTGAACTAATGACAATCGATTGTGTTAAGGCAGTTAGCATCAGGTTTTTAAAACCTGCATGACAATCGATTGTGAAGCTTATCATAATCGATTGTGATGAGGCAGTGTCCATCAAAGTTTCTCAAAACTCAGAATAATCGATTGTGAAGCTAATGACAATCGATTGTAAAGAGACAGTGTCCATCAGATTTTTAAAAGTCACAAAATAATTGATTGTGAACATATGACAATCGATTGTGTTGAGGCAGTGTCTTCCAGACTTTTTCACAGTTATTAAATAATCTATTGTGAGTATATAACAATCGATTGTCACGAGGCAGTGTCTAAAATGATATTCAAAGTCTGATAAATAATCGATTGTTAACATTGCACAATCTATTGTGAAGCTGACCGTTGTCGTAAAGTTTTCAAATACCGTCAGGTAATCGATTGTTGATTTTGTACAATCGATTGTTGATACTCAAATCTGGAAAAGATTTTTTGAACGTTGCTGAATAACCGATTGTTGATTTTGTACAATCGATTGTTGATATTAAAATCTGGAAAGGATTTTTTGAACGTTGCTGAATAATCGATTATTGATTTTGTATAATCGATTGTTTTGCGTAAAATCTGAAAATGATTTTTTGAACGTTACCAATAATCGATTGTTGATCTTGGACAATCGATTGTTAAGCGTAAAATCTGGGATTGATTTCTGGAACGATTGGCAAACAATCGATTGTGACTTCTTGAAAATCGATTGTCACACAGTAAAATCAGCAACTCTTAATTGACAATTAGACAACGATAATGCCAAGTTTTTCAACTATAAATACAGCTTCATTTCAGTGTTTTAAACACAACAACACACAACAACTGATCATTCTATTGCTATATGCTTGCATACTATTGTTTATCATTTTATATTCATTTCATAAAGCTTTTGAGAGCCAAAGTCTTGTCCATAGTTGTTGTGATCTTGAGCTTACTTCTTTTACTCATATCTACTCATTAAGGAGTACTTTGTTTGAGTGTTTAGTGTTTTGTACACTTGTAAGAGAATTGTGATTCTCTTGTTGTAAGGAACTTGTGTTTCCTTGGTTGAAGTCTTGGAGTGTTGTATCTCCGAGCAAAGGTATTAAGGCTTGTGTCCTTAAGTTGTAAAGGTTGGTTAGGCACCCGTAAGCTTAACAGTGAAGTCTTGGAGTGTTGTATCTCCGAGCAAAGGTGTTAAGGCTTGTGTCCTTAAGTTGTAAAGGTTTGTTGAGCACCCGTATGCTTGACAAGTTAGTGGAAAATCTCGAGAGAGTCTCTCGGGGACTGGACTAGCCACTTGTTGTGGTGAACCAGAATACATCGGTGCGTTCTTTCCCTTTTTTGTTTACTTAACGCACTTATTTATTTCCTGCAAATTTCAAATTCCGCAAGTTTACGCTAAATTTTATTATAACGCTATTCACCCCCCCTCTAGCGTTAAGCGTATTATCTAACAATTTTTGGATATAATCCCATGATTTTTGCCTATTGATTGGCCCTTCCATGCCTAATTGATTGACTAATTGTTTTCTTTGCCTTATTTGCTAACCCTTAAACTGCTTTACCTTATTTACTTTACTCTACCCTTCCCCCTCTCTTCCCCAATTCTTTCATTTCGTCATCTCTAACTCTTCTCTCTCTCTCTTTCTCATTTCAAATCCCTCATTCTTCCTCGTATCCTTCATTCATTCAACTTCCTCCCATCTCTATCACTCATCAAGGTAAGTTTTTCTTCTCTTCTCTTGATTAGGTTTTTCTTACCGTTTAGTTGTAGAATTAGATATTTTTAGCTTGATTTTCTTAACCATATGTAGTTGATTTTTGCTAATACTATAGTTATATTTTTTTTACTTTGGTCGAAAATTGTGCTTAACCTTGTGGTTTTTTCATTATTATTATGCTTGTGGATGATTTTTTGTGTGCCTTGATGGTCATGGGATTGTTTTGTGACGAAGTTTGAATGGGGTACCTATATGGACGGAAATTCATGGTAATTTTGTGCAAATTTAAAGCACGTTGTGCTAGGGGTGTGCATAGTTTGAGCAAATCCGAGATCCAAACCGAAATTTTAATTTTTTATATATTCGGTTTGGATTTTCGAATTACGGATTGGATTTTGGATTTAATTTTTAAAACTTTTTAATTTTGAATTGGATATTGGATTTGGTACTTCGAATTTTCAGATATCCGAAAATCCAAATTGTTTATACTTTATATTAATCCATTATCCATATGGTAATAGTAATGACTTCAATACCCTACACATTAAATATTATCTCATATATTCAATATTAATTACTAAATCATTGTCAAAATCCTTTCTATTTGGACATGATTTTACTATTGCTACTTCTTCGGCCGTATTAATGTCTCTATTGTATTTTTAATAATAATTTCATTACTTGAATACTTTATTTGGATTATTGCGACGAATGAGGAACTTTTCAGGTAATTTAACATGAGTGCTTCATTTGGATATTCATTTTTGTAAAAGGTAAAAACATCTCAACTTATACACTCAAAATCGAAATCCATAATATCCAAACCGATTAATCCGAAACCAAATTTAAAAAAATTGATCCAATCCGAACTTATTTGGATTGGATTTGGATTGTCATTTCTTCAATCCAAAAGTTAAAAATCCAAACAAAATTTTCATATCTAATCTGAACTGCTCGAACGCCCACCCCTACTTTGTGCTATTGTTACAATATGGTGATGCTTTGATTGTTGTTCGGTGGTTGATTAATATATAAATGTGGAGGTTTTTGAGCATGTGGAGTGAACATAAAGGGGTGAATTTACTGCCTACTATGTGTTTGAAAAAACGACTTATTGAGAAAGTAATTAGTGAAGTTTGTTGCTTAATTGGAGGGTAATTGTTTGGTGCTAATGTGATAATAAAAGATAAGTGTGGGAAGGGCGAACATGTTCTTAGGCTGTGAAGCTTCAACATGCCCTGACTGGTAATCAATTGACCATCACATGCTAATGTATAGCTAGTTGCTAATTGGGATGTCCGATTTATGTGAAGTATTTGTGTAGGGTTGTACTATACTATCGTGATTTTGTGGTGGAAAATTAGTATAATTCTTCTTTTCTTTTCTTAGTTACTAGTTTAACTTTTTGATTTTGTATTTTACAGTATAGTCTGTGGTTATGTTATTATAATACTATTTTGTTGGTTGGGTGGATTGTTGATTACTTGTGGCGTGCTTTCAAATAGGGTAGTTTGAGTCCTCGATTTACATTGTACTCGTGAACATGCCAATAAGATAAGTGTGGGTTGGTTACCCCGCTAGGTATTATTTTGTTTTAAGTGTTGCAGCTAAGGTTGTTTGTCTTGTGAATGTACAATGTCTTGCCCCTAGCAAACGTTCTAACACAGGTTCCTCCGAGGTTGCCTCTAGTAGTCGTTTTGGAGGTAGGCGAGCACCTCCCCCCCGCCCCCGTGCAGGTCAAAGAATAGCGCATTGATCTATGACGACCCGACACGTTGTCATGTGAGTTACTATCCCGTTTCCCCTATTTTATGCTTCTTTATGCTTCATTATGAGTGTTTTGTGTAAACGAGTTGATTTTGATTGAATTGAGAAGGAAATGAGACACTTAGTCTCTTTAAGGAAAGCTTGTTTTGGAAAATTCAACCGGACATTGAATTATGTGCTAGGAGGCTCGAATGTGAATTCCGATGATTCAGTTAGCTTCGGAGGATGATTTTTTGTGACTCGGGAGTGTGATCGGAAGTGATTTTGGAGATCCGGTGTAGAATTAGGCTTTAATTGGCGAAGTTAGCATTTTGGTAAATTCTGGTTGATAGGTGAGATTTTGATCCGAGAGTCAGAATAGAATTCCAAGAGTCGCAGTAGCTTCGTTAGGTGATTTGGGATGTGTGTGCAAAATTTCAGGTGATTCGGAGGAGATTTGGTTGGGTTTTTGATCGAATGCGTGTTTCGGAAGTTTAGAAGAACTTAGGCTTGAATCCGATGTAATTTGATGGTTTTGGTGTTGTTTGATGTGTTTTGATGATTAAAGCAAGTTTGAATGATGTGTTAGGATGCGTTGATGCTTTTGGTTGAGGTACTGTGGGCCTCATGGTGATTTCTGATGGTTAACGGGAAGTTTTGGTTTGGGATCTTAAGAAAAGCTACAACTGCTTCTGGTATTTTCGCTTCTGTGGAATTGGGAAGCGAGAGGCGAGCTACAGAAGCGGCAGGTACCGCAGGTGCGGATTTGGTGACCGCATCTGCAGAGTCGTAGATGCGACAGGAGGTCCGCAGATGCAGTATTCGAGATTTCTTGGGGGATCCGCAAAAGCAAAGATTTTCCGTATAAGCAGGAGTCGCAGATGTGGCTAAGGAGCCGCAGATGCGGAAATGACTGGTCAGTGTTATTTAATTTCTCCTTCGCGAAATTTTAAAGGGTTTCATCTTTTCAATACGGACTTGGAGAATTTGGGCGAGTTAGAAGAGAGCAATCAAGGGACTTCTTTGAGGTAAGAATTTCTGAGTCTAAAACACAATTCTAAGGTGTTAGTACATGAATTTAGACTGAAAAATTAA
This sequence comes from Nicotiana benthamiana, assembly GCA_034376525.1. Taxonomy (NCBI): domain Eukaryota; kingdom Viridiplantae; phylum Streptophyta; class Magnoliopsida; order Solanales; family Solanaceae; genus Nicotiana; species Nicotiana benthamiana. The sequence continues at coordinate 83,555,537 of CM067331.1, read as the reverse complement.
GGAATTTAAGGAGTTATAATAGGAGTTAGGGCTTGAACTTAAGAGAGTTAAGAATGGGGATTTGAGGGGTCATTTGGACTCCGATTTTGGTAATCTTTATATGTATAGGCTCGTGACGAGATAAGGAATCCGTTGATGTTAAATTTTCTGGAATTCGAGAAGTGGGCCCGGGGCTCGAGTTTTTGCCAATTTCGTAATTTTTGATGTTTTACGATTATTTTCGATTTAGTATTGTTCCTTTAGCCTATCGTGATGTATTCGTTATGGTTTTGATCATATTCGACGTACGAGGAGGTCGGTTTGAAAGGCAAGGGCATAGCGAGCTAGCATTTCGGCCGGCTTGAGGTGAGTAATAGATGTAAATGTTATCCTGAGGGTTTGAAACCCCGTATTTGCTCATCGTAGTGCTATAATAAGGTGACTTGCATGCCGGGTAGCGAGCGTGGGGTAAAGCACCGTTGGGGATTGTGACTTGGTCCATCCCGGTAGATGAATATACAGTGTATTTAACTGAAATTCCTTGTTATTATTATATTATTTGAGCTGATTGATATATTTGAGCTTCGTGCCAACTGATTGAATCCTTCTGAGATTTCTTACTGGTTTCTTATCATTTTTACGTATTATTGAACTCAGTCCTGGCATTTAATACTATTTTTCAACCTCAGCCATCTTTTTTCAGACTTGATACTTAAATAATATATTTTTAATGAAGTTTGGGCTGAATATTTATATATTAGTTCGCCGAGGGGCTTATGTAATTTTTGGACTGAGCATGGGATCGGGCTGCGGGCCACCGCAGTATTATATTGATATTGATATGAGGTCGAGGGCTTAATTGATGCCAGGAGATGGATTATTATGCTTGGGTTGTAAGGGGTTCCTCCCGGAGTCTGCACACCCTAGTGAGCACCGTTGATGATAAATAAAGGGAGTGGGCTGCACGCCGCAGCGGGTACTAGAGAGTACCGGACTATGTGTTGCATTTCACATTTGTGTGTCACTTGCCTACTTATCTGTTGTAGCATTTCCATAGTTGCTTTTATTGGTTTACTGATTGAATACTATCTGGTTTAGGTTGCTGTATTTATAGAATTACTTGTGCCTATCCAGGATTTCTTATTCTCAGCCTTTAATTGTGTTTATTAATAATTGGGTTGGAGTACTCACAGTACTTCGTGTACCTTGCGTGCAGATCCAGGTACATTGAGGCTGAGTGAGGATTTCTCTATCGAGTAGTTTATTCGGGAGCATCAAGTTAGCTGCATGACGTCCGCAGTCCTGATCTTCTTTCTACATTATTTGTTTTATTTATGCATTTCTTTAGGACGATATGTAGTAGATTGATAGTCAGGTATTAGATGCTCGGACTTGTGACACCGGATTCTTCGGGCTGTGTAGTTGTTTTCATTACTTGGGATTCTCCATGTTTTAGTTTTATTTCAGGATGTCAGTATTATGACTTAGTAATTTATCTGTGTTAATTAATTCGTGAGCTGTATAAAATAGTTAAGGTTATTAAATTGGCCGGGTTTGCCTAGCAGTGTGTTGGGTGCTATCACGACCGGGGTTGGGGTCGTGACATGATTCAGATGCGGATGTAGTACTAAGCAGCAAATATGGTATTAAGGTTGTGCCAGTTCATGCTAGAATGTGGTACTGGACCTTTGTTTCGGCAGTGAGTCCCAACCCGAAGTCGGTATTGATGATGGTAAGCTCGCCAGGAAATACTCGTTGATTGACAACAACATCAGATACTTGGATTTTGAAAGCCTGCTCAAGGAAATCTATGCTAACAGATACACGAGGCCAATTTAGATGTTGTTAATGAAGTTGAGGTATGAGGGAAGAGGATTCTATTTTATTCCCGGATAATTAATCAAATCATAGGGTTCATGGAGCATTTCCATAGGTTGTTCTTGAGGATGTTGCTTCGTCCCCCCTCCCCCCAATCATGATATTAGATGCTAGCATGTGGCGCGGGTCTCTTTCCATATGGACCCGAGACGCTGATGAGTTTCACAAAGACATGAAGAAGTTCCATTTACAGTGTCCCGCTTGAGTCATTATCCGCTTAATTAATGCAAAGATCATGCCTACTCAGAATAATACTGATGTCTATCGGTTGAAGGTGTGTCTTATTTATGCTATATTTACTCGGAGGCCATTTTATTTTTGCGTAAAATTATGCTTGAGCATATGTCTCGAGTATGACCGCTTGGGGCCTACCGTCTGTGTTTCTTGAGCATGATCACGTGGCTCCGTTGACACATCATTGGAGGAGGAGTACCATTATGATCGGACAATTCCAGTTATGTAGTCTCTGAAGGCTTTTGATGTCACAGTTATGACGGACCCCCTACTGATGTTGTTCCTGTAGACTAGAGAGTTGTACTTGTTGAGGAGGCACTGCAGTTGCTACTTGCTGATATGAACCTTTTCACTGATCGGGGAGAGATTCACACAGTAGAGTTGTAGGAGAACTATCCCCTCTCCATGGCCACTCATTAGTGGTTGGGTTTGGTTGAGGGAGTACGTATGCCATCGGATGAGGACATCAACTCTATTTCTTCTGATGATGAAGAGTACATGCACACTTTTAAGGGTGGTGATAAGGAGTAGGCCATGGGCCTCGGAGAGTTATATTTTTACTCTTTTTTATTGTTTTGCATTAGGGACAATTCAATTATTTAAGTGTGGGGTGGGGTGCTTCTCTATGGTTGAATTTGTACTTGTTTTCTATTTGCCGTTTGGTGTTGTTTGATTTGTTTCTTGCTTTGTTTGACAATATGGTCTGTAATCACAAATCTGAATTCTATCAGCCTGTAATATTTAGTAAGTAAGTGTTTAGTTTCAACTCTTCCCAGTGATGGGTTTCGTCGACTGGCTTCTTGAGGGACTTGAAGTCGAACGGGGGAAAAAAATTAAAAATCTAAAAATATGTATTTTATTTTATAGTACTTAGGTAGTGTAACAATTCCCCCTTAGTTTGTCTTTTTACTGCAGTTCTTTTCCAAGGGTTTTAATTGATCCAGGTGTAGTTAGTTTTTATTTTATATTTTATAGGAACAAAGAAGCATGAGTCATCGTTCTAAGTTGAAGTGAAGGCATATGCCTTGAGAGTGGCGAGTGCCTTAGTTGTGGCGCCTAGGCTTAGTTCTTGACTCGTAAGGAAGCGTCTTAAATTGGTTGATTGTAACTTTTCTTAACTAATTTGACTAGAAATTCGGGCTAGATCCGATTCTAAGTAAGTTATGTGGCAATATGTGTGTGAGGTTTTGTAATATTCTGTGCATTTAAGTAATGTCTAGAACTTGCCATGCGTGTTTCCAAAGCGATATAGAAGTCTTTTTCAGTCTAGGAAATGATATAGACATTTCTTTATTGAGCCAAGTATATGTTTGTGATCCACCTAGTTGTTGTGCATCCTAGTTAGCCCTTTAATCTTTATAATCCTATTTTCTTTGGCAACCACACTACAAGTCTGACCCTTTTGTCTGAATCATCTACCTCTCTTGAGCACTTGATATATTTATGAGAGTTTTAAAATCTAAGTGTAGGTATGGTTGGGTTTTTGAGTGGAATTATAGAAAAGAGGAATGGTGCACTATTTGAAAAAAATGTGAGAGCACTTGTAGGGAATTGGGAAAAAAAATGAGAAATTCAGAATCTAGAAAAAGAAAAAAATTATTGGTGTTTGTAGACATTATAAAGAAAATTATTCCTTACTAGTGGTAAATCTTACTTTGTCTGTGCTTAAAGAAATTGGGATCTTGATGTTAATATAATATGAAGGTTGGGGTTTGGTTCAATATAAGTGTAATGACTCGATCAATCGTTTTGAGCTTTTGCACTTCGCTTGCCAGTTCTCGGGCATGACTAGCCCCGTATTATGTATTGTGACATGCGTAGATCTTCGGTTTTGGTTTTCAGGGTAATCAGAATGAATTTGGAAGAACAGTTCTCAGTTTGAAGCTTGAAATTTGAAAAGTTTGGCCATGATTTGACTTGTTAATATATGATCTCAGATTGGAATTTTTATGATTTGTTTAGATCTATTAGGTGATTTGGGAATTAAGAGTATGATCGGGATGTGTTTTGAAGGTCCGGAGTAGATTTAGGCTTGAACTGGCAAAATTGACTCTTTGGCATTTTTCGATTGATAGATGAGATTTTGATATAGGGGTCTAAATGGAATTCTGGGAGTTGCAGTAGCTTTGTTATGTTATTTTGGTATGTGTATGTAAAATTTCAGGTCATTCGGGCGGGGGTTTGTTGGGTTTTTTTTTATCAAAAGCGTAATTTAGAATATTTTGAATTTCTTAGGCTTGAATCCGATGCAAATTTGGTGTTGTGATGTTGTTTTGAGAGTTCTGAAGGTTGGTACAAGTTTGAATAAGGTTATAGGTGTTGGTTGTGCTGTTGGTTGAGGTCCCGGGGGCCTCGGGTGAGTTTTGGGTGGTCAATCGGACCATTTCATGAAGTTTGGAATTTCAAAAATCTGTTGTTCAGTGTTGCAGATTTTTTATCTTCTTGTTCGTGATATGGGAGCTGCGATCGCGAAGGGTTAGCTGGAGAAGGCTGAGATTTTGGCCTTTGCATTTGCAAACGGCTAGGAAGTTATTCATCGCGTTCGCGAGGTATGTTCCGTGTTCGCGTAGAGGATGAGTGGTCAGCTTGGTCTAAGACATCTTATTCATCGCGTTCGTGATTGGTGTAACGCGATCGCAAAGGCTTGTCTGAGTAAAGCATCACGTGCGCGATGGTCTGGTCATTTTTTTGTGCTTCACGAACGCGAGGCTTTGATCGCGTTCGCGAAGAAGGAATTTTATGCCTGGGCAGAATGGTTTAAAAGGGCTATTCCGTGATTTTGAGGCTAAGAACCTGCATTGTTGGGTGATTTTGAAGTTTGGGAGAGCTAATTAAATAGGGAATTTAAGAGGATTTCATGGAGGTAAGTTTTTGGACCCTAAAGTTGTTTCTATGATGAATTTTATCATTTTAAGCTTGAAATCCATGGAAAAATTAGTAGCAAAATGGGTAATTAGGGCTTGAGATTAAGAGAGCTTTGAGTGGGGATTTGAGGGGTTATTTGAGGTCGAATTTATCTTGATATGTATAGACACATGTGAGGACGAGGATTATATTGATGTGACTTTTGTTGGATTCCAAGATGTGGGCCTGAGGACCGGGTTTGAGCAATTTCAGGATTTTTGATGTGAATTGGATATTTTTCAAGTGGGCTTCATTCCCTTAGAATATATTAATGATTATGTACTGATTGTGGCTAGATTTGGAGCATCCGGAGGTTGATTCATGCGGGCAAAGGCAATGCAGGCTAGAGCTTAGACCGAATCAAGGTGAGTAATGATTGAAACTGATGTTCTGAGGGTATAAAACCCCAGATTGCACATTGTTGTGATATATTGAAGTGACGTACACGCTAGATGACGAGCATGGGTCGTGTACTGGTGGGGATTGTGACGTAGTCCATCCCCAATAATTGTTTACTGCGTATTTGATTGAAAATTACATGCTATCATCATGTTTGGGGTTGAATGTCATATTTGGACCTCGTGTCAACTATGTGAAACCTTTTGGGATTTTTATTGATATTTCCTCGTTGTTCTGATTTCATACTTGTGCTCAGTCATGCTATATTTTCACTATTTCAAAAAACTCAGCTATTTTTTATATATTATTCTATTTTAAACACATTAATTGATATTTTCAAAGATATTTGAGTTGAGCTTCATATTTTACTGATGCCAAGGGGCTTATCAGATTCTGACTGAGTAAGGTCGAAGCATTGTGTTGTAAGGATACTTTTGGGTCGGGTTGCACGCTGCAGCAATGATACACTGATTACGATAACGAGGCCGAGGGCCTGAGGTTGTGCGCCACGAGGTGGCTTGATATTGATATGAGGCCGAGAGCCTGTTTATGATGCCAAGAGATGGCTTGATATTACACTTGGGCCGTAAGGGGCCCCTCCAGGAGTCTGCACACCCCAGTGAGTGCGGGTACCATTGTGATGTGACATATAGCCCAAGGGGCTGGTATTGTTCTATGTGATTGCCCGAGGGGTGGGTTTGTTGATATTGTGCCCGAGGGACGAACCTTATGTGCTTATCTTTCTTGTTTGCCTGTCATTTACCTGTTTAATCGCGTATTTGTGCTCGAGGGGCGGATTTTCTGTACCTATCTGCGCTAAATGTTTTGTATTCATTTGCGTATCTGTGGAAAAACTCATTTTTAAAGAATTTTAAACTAAGCTAAGATGCTTTAAGAGATTTTACAGCATCATTGCTTTCTTACTAGTTTTGTACTACTTCTATACAACATGTTTATGCATTTTTGGTGATTTCTTATCACTTAGTATTTAGTTATGATTATTACTCACTGAGTTGGAGTACTCACTTTACTCTCTGCACCTTGTGTGCAGATTCATGTATTTTTGCACCCGGTAACGAGTATTGGCTGAGTAGAGGTTGACTCATTGGAGTTTAGCGAGGTAGCTGTCGGGCGTCCGCATCACTACTTTACTCCCTCTTAATGTCATTAGACTTTATTTTGTAAGTTTTAGAATCTCGTTGTATTTTAGACCTTAGTAGATGCTTGTGACTCGTGACACCCCGGTATTGGACTGTGTTTGGGTTGTATTCCGCGCTTTATACTATATTTTGTTTAGTTATTTGGCTTATTTACTCATGCTTAGACTGATTGTTAATGTTTAAATTAAATTGGGATTAATTGGCTAGCCACTTCTTCACGAGAGGTGCCATCACAACTGGATCTGGGTTTAGGGTCGTGACAATAAGTGTGGGGTTTAATTTGTGAAATTATATGTAATAAAGTATTCATGGAGGTGTAACCACTATATCCATATGTATTATACCCGTCTCACGGCCTATATTACGACAAAAATAAAGTCCTACTTTTTTTATTGAATTAGATCAATTAGTAGAGTATTACAATACGGGCAAACTTATGGTACATTCTCTGTGTCACATGAATTTTATTTCTGAGAGTGAGTAAATTCTTTGTATCTTGAGTTCATATTTGTTCTTGAACTTTATTGTGTGTGGAACAACTATCTATTCTTTGTGTGAGGGCACATAACTTTTGAAGGTAAAATAAAATGTTTGACCACTATTTTAGCGTAAGTGAACAAGTTGTGGGAAAAAACATGGTGATTTTGAGTCGAGTCTTGAGGGTAGGATGTTATGACATGGTGTTTAGCAAATTTTATATATTCTTGGCATGGTGTGTTAGGGAGGTTCTTTAATGAAAAGGCCGTCTCTAAGTGAAGTGTAGTTTTGATTGCTTGAGTACCTCGAGTACGAGCAATGGTCTAAGTGTGGGGTGTTGACATAGGCTAGAAACCCATATTTTTGCCGTAGTATTACACTCTAATTACTGTATTTTACGTTTGTTTGAGCTTAAATGATCGTGAGTTATACTTATTATGTGCTTTATGCCTTGTAGGAAATGATTCCGAGCTATTAAGGTAATTTGAAGCTAAATCGAACATGTTGGAGCTTTGAAGTCTAAGTATAAGCCTAAGAAATTAAGTTGGAATCACGTTCCGGGGGTCGAGGACCAAGTCTGAATTTCAAAAAAATGATAAATGAACTTACTCTGAGAAAAAGTCACAGTCGTGTCGCATGGGGTTGTTTGATTTGTTCTTGCTTTGTTAGACAATATGGTTTATAATCATAACTCTGTATTCTATCGGCATGTCATAATTAGTAAGTGTTTAGTTTCGACTCTTCCTGATAATTGGATTTTGTGGACTGAGTTCTTGAGGGGTTTGAAGTCGAACGGGGGAAAGAAACACCATTTTAGATGGATTTTGGACACAATTTTGGCCGAAAGAGGCAAAATAGGAATGGGAAGAACACAAGCACAAGGATTTCATCATTCCTTCCTCACTGAAGATCTGTGATTGGAATGAATTTATGTTTTCCTATACTTTAGTTATATTTGTGAAGAACTTGTTAGAACATACGCTTAACGCTAGAGGGGGGGGAATAGCGTTATAATAGAAAACAATATAAACTTGCGGAATTAAAAATTGCAGGATTGAAATAAACTTGCGGAATTAAAAATTGCAGGATTGAAATAAACTTGCGGAATTAAACTTGCGGAATTAAAAATTGCAGGATTGAACCTCGTTATGTGTCAATTTCGCGCTTGTGCTTGGATCTCGTCATATGTCAATTGCGCGTCGTTTGTCATTTATCAAAACCTGCAAATATGAACACACGTTTAGTTTAGTGCCTTGAGAACGTGTTTCAACAATTTCCCCCTTTTTGATAATGGCAAACCAATATCGGGATATGCATATTAGATGATTCATAATGACGATCCAAGACAGGTATATGGATATGCAATTAGTTCCCCCTCAACATATGAATTCCCCCTCAATTTATGCCAATAAATATTAAGTGCATAGCCCTTATTCTTCCCCCTTTTGACATTAGCAAAAAAAAACATTAGTAAATAACTTGTTTATTGATTAACCAAAAAAAAAACGCAATTATAAAAGGGACAATGTCAACATAATCGATTATTGATACTTGATAATCGATTATGTACTTAAGAGAAATCGATTATTCTTAAAAGAGATCGATTTTTTCTGCACCAGTGCTTTATAATTCCCCCTGTCTTTGGGGCGATGCCTGCAAAACAGAATTAGGCGCCTCCGACGCTCAAGTTAGTAATGAAGAACAAAAAAAATGCAATGCATGACTTAGATCAACGTGGAGTCAAGAATCCCGAGTTCACTACGAATTCGGAAAAAGGGCTCTTTCTCTAAAGGCTTTGTGAAAATGTCGGCCAATTGAGATTTGGTTTCAACAAACTCAATTTCGATATCACCTTTGAGAACGTGATCTCATATAAAGTGGTGCCTAATTTCAATGTGTTTTGTTCTTGAATGAAGAACGGGGTTCTTTGTCAAGCTTATGGCGCTAGTATTATCACATCTAAGAGGGATATGATCGATACTTAGTCCATAGTCCGAGAGTTGTTGTTTCATCCAAAGGATTTGAGCACAACAACTTCCCGCGGCAACATATTTAGCCTCGTTTGTGGACAACGCAACACTTACCTGTTTCTTACTAAACCAAGAGACAAGAGAGCTACCGAGCAAATGGCAAGTGCCACTAGTGCCCTTGCGGTCCAATTTGCAACCCGCAAAATCGGAGTCGGAATAGCCAACAAGTTGGCATGAGGAACCTTTGGGATACCATAGTCCCACATTTATAGTACCAACAAGATACTTCATTATCCGCTTAACCGCAGTTAGGTGCGACTCCTTCGGACATGATTGATATCGAGCGCATAAACATACGCTAAACATTATGTCCGGTCTACTAGCAGTAAGATAAAGGGATCCGATCATACCTCGATACTTCTTGGTGTCGACTTCCTTACCTTTCTCATCTTTGTCAAGATGATCGGATGTGCTCATTGGAGTTGCTTTGGCGTTGCTCATTTCAAATCGTTTTAGCAACTCTTTGCAATATTTAGATTGATAAATGAAAGTTCCTTCTTTCATTTGTTTCACTTGCAACCCCAAGAAGAAGGTTAGCTCATCCATCATAGACATCTCAAATTCGCTTGTCATTAAATTAGAAAATTCCTTGCACAAAGCATTGTTAGTAGCACCAAAAATAATATCATCCACATAGATTTGAACTAATAAAATATTATTGTTTTTATGCTTAATAAATAGTGTGGTGTCAACTTTCCCCCTAATGAACTCATTGTCCAAAAGAAATTTGCTCAATCGTTCATACCAAGCTCGGGGAGCTTGTTTAAGACCATAAAGGGCTTTCTTAAGTTTGAAAACATGATCGGGAGATTTAAAATCTTCAAAGCTCGGGGGTTGTTCAACATAAACTTCTTCTTGAATAAAGGCACTCTTTACATCCATTTGATATAAATTGAAATTCATAGAAGAGACAAAAGCAAGTAATAAACGAATAGCTTCTAACCTTGCTACGGGTGCATACGTTTCTTCCTAGTCAATTCCTTCTTCTTGATTGTAACCTTTTGCTACAAGCCTAGCTTTGTTTCTAGTGATTACACCATTTTCATCTAATTTATTTCGAAAAACCCATTTCGTACCAATTATGGTATGATTGTCGGGTCTTGGCACCAATTCCCAAACGTCATTTCGTTTGAATTGGTTAAGCTCCTCTTGCATTGCCAAGGTCCAATGCTCATCCCCAATTGCTTCGGAAATGGTTGAGGGTTCAATTTGAGAAACGAAAGCAGTATGTCCTAAGGTGTTCTTAAGATTGTTTCGAGTACTTACCTTTTGTTCAATGTCGCCAATTACCTTGTCGAGAGGATGGTCTTTGATTGTCCTCCACGCGTTGGGCAGTTTCGTTTCTTTCTCCAGTGGTGGCGCTTCCTCCGATGATTGCTCCAAGATTTCATCTTGAATTTTCTTTGGATTTTCCTCTTGTACTTTGTCTTGAGGACTTATTGTGTTTAAAATACCTGCAAGATCAAAACCAGAATCCTTTCTCGCCAAGCGAGCATTATTTTCGGAAAACACAATATGAGGGGATTCCTCAACAGTTTCGATTCTATTATTGAATACTCTATATGCTTTGCTACGTGATGAATAACCAAGAAAAAATCCTTCATCTGATTTGGCATCAAATTTTCCCAAATTATCTTTTTCGTTGTTATGAATAAAGCATTTACAACCGAATACTCTAAGATGGGAGAGATTAGGTTTCCTTCCCTTTTAGAGTTCATAGGGAGTTTTCATGAGTATTGGCCTTATGACTACTCTGTTTAAAACGTAGCATGCGGTACTCACGGCATCCGCCCAAAATTGTTTGGGAATCTTAGCCTCATCGAGCATGGTTCTAGCCATCTCTTCGAGACACCTATTTTTCCGTTCCACCACTCCATTTTGTTGTGGTGTACGTGGAGCAGAGAAGGTGTGCTCAATATCGAGTTCGTCACAAAAGTCCGTGAAGAGATTGTGATCGAACTCTCCCCCATGATCACTTCTTATGGAAGTGACGGTTGTGTTCTTTTCATTTTGAACACGTTTAAGAAAACATTTAAAATTTTGAAAAGCCTCAGTTTTGTGAGCAAGAAATAGTGTCCATGTAAATCTAGAATAATCATCAACAATAACAAAAGCATAACGATTTCTACCAAGACTTTCAATGCGAGATGGTCCAAAGAGATCCATGTGAAGAAGTTGCAAAGGTCTTGTAGTTGAAACAATATTCTTAGATTTAAAAGATGCTTTTGTTTGCTTCCCTTTTTGACAAGAATCACAAATAGTGTCATTTTCAAATTTCAAATTTGGAAGACCAATAACAAAATTTTGTGAAACCAATTTGTTTAAAAGATGCATGTTGATAGGAGATACTCTACGATGCCATAACCACATATCATCTTCTTTACTCATAAGACAATTCACATACTCTGATGAAGAGTTTTCAAGATCAACCATATAGATGTTATCAATTCTAAAACCACGAAGAATAATTTTAAAATCACTACGACGAAAAACTAAGCATTCTTCCGAATCAAACAAAACAAGATTTCCCTTGTCACATAATTGACTTATGCTCAAGAGATTATGTTTTAGACCTTTAACTAGCAACATATGCTTAATGGAAGAAGATTCATTCTTACCGACCGAGCCAATGCCGATAATTTTTCCTTTGTTGTTATCTCCAAAAATAACGTTTCCTCCTTCCTTGTGTTCTAGTTGAAGGAACTTGGATGCGTCTCCGGTCATGTGTTTGGAGCATCCACTATCAAGGTACCAAAGTACACTTGATCCCTTCAAACATACCTACAAGACAAATCAATGAGTTTTTGGTACCCAAGCTGTTTTGGGTCCTTGATAGTTAGGTGTAAAATGCTGTTGTGCTTGACATGCAGTTAAGTGTCTGTGTCTAGTAAAACAAGCAGGAGCAATATGTCCTATTCGACTACAATAGTGACAAATGACATTAGGATTATGCATTCTTCTAGGTTGGTAGTAGTTGGAGGTACGAAAATCGTTTGCTCTATTTTTGACAATATGGCTATTGCGCAATCCTTGAAAATCATTTCTCCTACTGTTTGTTCTAGGATATGCAGCGGTTCCAGAGTAATTGTTTCTAGGTCGAGTATGTCTAGGTTGCGATTGTTGAAGGCCATTTCTAGGCGTTCTAAAATGTTCAAAGTTTCTTCTAGTGTTTGGTCTAGGATGCATGTTGATTCTAGGATAGTTATTTCTAGGATGAATGTTTATTTCATTTATCCTAGGTTGAGCCTTGGGTTGTTGGGGGATGGCTTCAACTTTTTCTTTAGGCTCGTTTTTGAAACCTATGCCATGTTTGGTCGATTTCAAATTGACAAGAACATCATTCAAATTTTTATGAGAAGAATTAAACTTATCTAGGGTGCCCTTAAGTCTTTCTACTTCATCTTCAAGATGCATGCAAGAAATACAATTTTTACTAGAACTCTCGGGTTTGTCGGCGCTTCTCTTGCCGAAAAATTTGTTTTCTTCTTTCAACTTCTCATTTTCCAAAATCAATTTTTCCAAATCTTTTTCTTTCATAGAGAGTTGTTTTTCAAAATCTTTTTCTTTCAAAGAGGAATTTTTCTTTACGTCTCTAACAGTTTTGGAAGCTCTAATGAATTCACTATACAATTCATCAAAAGCATTTTGCATTTCTCAAGAGAAAAGAAATTTTTTGAAGAAATTTGACATACCTCTTCTTGATTGTCTTCGTATGCCATGAGACATAGATTTGCGGCTTCGTCTTCTTCATCGTCGCTTGATTCGTCTCCGGAGTCACCTCCCCAAGATATGTATGCTCGTTGTTTCTTGAAGGGTTTCTTCTCCTTTTTGACATTTGGGCAATTTGATTTAATGTGCCCGATTTCTCCGCATCCATAGCACTTTACTTGATCTCCTTGTTGTTTGCCTTTTCGTTCATACTCTTTTCGCATGAACTTTTGAAACCTCTTAATAACGAGTCCGAACTCGTTATCTCCGTTGTTTGAGTCCTCATCATTTTGAGGTTGAGTCGTGCTTGCCTTGAGGGCGATTTTTTGTTTCCTTTGATCATTAAACGGAGGGTTAAGTATAGTAGATTCATAGGTTTTAAGATTACCTCTTAGTCCGTCGATGGTGACATTTGAAACGCCGATAGACTCTTGAATTGCGTCGGCCTTGGAGCGCCATTCCGGAGTGAATCTTCGGAGAATTTTTCGGAAAAGTTCCTTATTCGTGAAGGTCTTCTTAAGAGCATGTAGGTCATTGACGATTTTTGAAAATCGTTCGAACATGTCATCGATCCTCTCGCTTTCCTTCATGTGAAACAGTTCATATGCATGGGTTAGAAAATCAATTTTAGCTTCTCTTACCTGGTCCGTAACTTCGTACGTGATTTCCAGCTTATCCCACATTTGCTTAGCCGTTGTGCAACATGATATTTTTCTGTAATCATCAGCATTTACAGCACAATAAATTAAGTTGATGGCTCTAGCGTTGTTCTGCACTTTTCGGATATCATCCGCATCGTATTCATCTTCGGATTTTGGAACCCATTCATTTTCAACCATTTTGGTTGGAATTTGTTCTCCCTTCGTTATAACCTTCCATATATGAAAATTATTCGATTGGATGAATATTCTCATCCTCTCCTTCCAGTACGTATAGTTTGTGCCGTCGAACAGTGGTGGTCTGGTGGAGCATTGTCCTTCACCTATTCCTGCATTAAAGTCACGAGTAGAAGCCATGGATTGTTTCTCTCAAACGGTTAAGTCTTTCAGAGAGTTAGGCTCTGATACCAATTGTTAGAACATACGCTTAACGCTAGAGGGGGGGGGGGGTGAATAGCGTTATAATAGAAAACAATATAAACTTGCGGAATTAAAAATTGCAGGATTGAAATAAGTGCGGTAAGTAAATAATAAGGAACGAACGCACCGAAATTATCCTGGTTCACCACAGCCTGTGGCTAGTCCAGTCCCCGAGAGACTCTCTCGAGATTCCACTAACTTCGTTAAGCTTACGGGTGCTTAACAAACCGTTACAAACTGAGAACTTGAGTCACACAAGCCTCAACAACCTTTGCTCGAAGATATCACACTTCAAGACTTCAACCGAAGGAATGAAAACGTTCCTTCTTACAACCACAAGGGATTAACACTTCCCTTCAAGTGTATACAAACACTTAGCACTTAAGACAAGACTCTCTTTAAGAGCAGATATGAGTAAAATAAATACGCTCAAGAACTCAACAACTTTCGTCAAGAGTTTGTCTCTCAAAAACTTATTAAATGTATAGAAAATGATGAATATGAGAGTATGCAAGATTTAGCAAGAATATAATCAGTTGTTGTACTTAGAAGACTGATTTTGAGTTGTATTTATAGTGTTCAAAACCCCCCACAACCGTTGCCTAATTGCCAATCAAGAATTGCTAATTTTGTGCTAAGATAATCGATTATCTGATTTGCATAATCGATTATTTTCCAATCGTTCAAAAATCAATCCCAGATTTTATGCAGAATAATCGATTATCCAAATCGTATAATCGATTACCTGACAACGTTCAAAAAATCATATTCAGATTTTACTTAACATAATAAATTATCAGATTGTGTATAATCGATTACCTGACAACGTTCAAAAAATCATATGCAGATTTTACTTAGCATAATCGATTATCAGATTGTGTATAATCGATTATCTTTCAGAGTTTAAAAATACTTTGGCAACGGTCATTTGCATAATCGATTATGCTATAAGGATAATCGATTATCTTTTATATTTTGAAAACTTCGGACTACACTGTCTTAACATAATCGATTATCATAAAGTACATAATCGATTATTTTACAGTCTTGTAAAATTTGATAAACACTGCCTCAACATAATCGATTATCATAATGTGCATAATCGATTACTTTATAGCTTTGAAAAATCTGATGGACACTGCCTCAACATAATCGATTATCATAAGGTACATAATCGATTATCTTGTAGCTTTGAAAAATCTAATGTACACTGCCTTAACATAATCGATTATCATAAGGTACATAATCGATTATTGTTCAGCTTTGTAAATCTAGTGTACATTGTCTTAACATAATCGATTATCATAAAGTACATAATCGATTATCTTTGTCCAGATTTGAGAGGCATGTTTAAAAATCATTTTGGCTAAAATAAAATGTTTGAAAATCATTTTGCTTTAAATTAAATATGCATGATTTGATAAAAATTATTTTACGAGAGAAGCCAAGTCTTGAGTTAGTTGTCGGATCAAGATCACAATTAAAGAACGACTCATGTATAACTTTATTTCTTTGCTTGATCATGATCTTTGTTCGTCTTGTGCTTGAACCTCATTATGTGTCAATTTCGCGCTTGTGCTTGGATCTCGTCATATGTCAATTGCGCGTCGTTTGTCATTTATCAAAACTTGCAAATATGAACACACGTTTAGTTTAGTGCCTTGAGAACGTGTTTCAACAGAACTTCTCCATGTCTATGGAATGGTTCCTTTTGGATTTTGATGAATTTTGTGTATTAATGATTGTTTGCGGATTATAACTCTATTTTTATGTATTTGAATTGTTTTGGAAGATTTAGTTATTGCATCTATATTCACTAGTTCTTGTAATCGAAAAAGGCATAACTTGTGATATCCTTGCACTATATTGTTGGTTGAGTTCATAGATTATTCTAAGTAATCGAAAGAGGTTAGTTGAATCATTGATTAAACCTAGTTAGGAGAATAATAGAAAGAGGTTTTCCTAAAGACTGATCCACTATGAATTCAAATTGATTCATCTCGTGAGTTTAAAACTTAATCGAGAAAGGATAACAATAGAGTGAATTCGAGAGATTCACTTGAACATTAGGAGTGAATTATCTAGAATTAGATCCCGAATAATTATCTTGCACATATTTAGTCAAAACCTTATCCTCTCCAACTGATAACCTTAATTGCTTATTCCTTTTCTCGATAGCCACTAGTCAATAGCTATAGATTTTTTATTCTTAGATAAATTTTGATATGAATCATATAAATCTCAACTGTTGATCCTCCTGGATAGCATTCAAGCTAGAAACTACGAGAATATTGTTTAAATCCAATCACCGTGTGCAACATTCCGTAACTCCGGCTTAGGTATGAATGAGTTAAAGGAGTATAAGGTTATATTTTGGACATGTGAAGTCCTATTGGGTTGATTATGGGTAAAATAGTTATTTCAAAATCGAGATGGAAAGTGAGGCGCTTAAGATTTGGCAAAATCGACTAAAATTGTAGAAAGTCTGTATTTCAGAAGGGTTTAGTTAAAATGTGTAAGAAATTTGAGAAAAATCAAAGCATGAAAGTTTAGGCCTTTGAAATAGTTTTCTAGCTATATATTATGGAGCTCGAACGGATCTTTGTGCAAAACGTTATACGCATTTTACATAACAATATGCGATTTGCGCACCATGTAGCGCGCCTCTAGCGAGACTGTACTTCTTTTGAGGTAGTGTTATTGCCATTTTGCACGGTCAGGTCTTCAGTTGCGCGGGCGCGCTCGTGGGGAGTCGTTTTAATACCACATATCATCCCCCACAGCCCCAAAACATAAAAACTTTCTCTAGAAAGGGGAACTTTCAAAAACCTAACTCCTTAAGGGTCCTTCCACCGCCCAAGGTAAGTTCTAATGGTGATTCTAAGTTAATTTCAATTTTCCAACATCTTATTAACATGGTTAAACCCTCCATATCATTAGATATTTGTTGGCACATCATTGTTGAGAGAAGGAAGCCTAGAACTCGAATTCAAAGGGTTTGAACTTCAAAAAGGTAATGTCTTCACCCTCTAATTGATTCTACTATTGGTTTAATTATTATAAACTCTAGTTCATGAGATATGAGTTGATGAGTTTGATAGAAAAGTATGAACAGTTATAGGTTTAGGGTGTTGATTGTTGATTATTGGTTAAGGGTGTTGTTTACTTTATGTGTGATAAAGAAAGACGTCGATTATAAGAAGCTTGACATTTTCGAATTTATCTAGGATCAAGAGAATGACTTGTTAGGAATATAAACACCATTAATAAGGACTACAAAGCTTTATGTCACTAAGTGTTTGAGAAAATGATTAAGTGACCAAACCGTGAGAATTATTGCTACTATCGAATCTCTTTGACTTGTATTGATATAGATTAAAGTTGAAAGGGTTGAGGAATATTGTATTATGCTCAAGAGCATGAAGTTAAGGTATGTGAGGCTAACTCTCTATGTTTGGGAATTTTAATGATTCTCCTTACACTACGTTTCTTTCACGGCGTTACCAATTGCCTCTGAAATATAGTTGAGCCTAGTTCCGTGAATAGTTGTAGAACTTCTATTCTCTAGCTTCATAACTCGTTCACCACTTCTATTCTGAACGTTGTGAGCTTAGTGAATATTCAATATAGACTTGAGTTCAATGCCCCCAAGTCTTAGTATAGATTACTCATTATGCCATAAACAGTTGAAGTTTCATGTGTTCATAATCAGTTCAATAATACATGTCTCAGTCTAGTTCTATTCAGTATTCAAGTATCATGTAACTTAGTGTGATTCAGTATTTTACTATCATGTATTGTAGTTTGATTCTCAGTTCCTGTATGTTGAACACTTGTATTTGGGCCTGAGGCCGTAGTTTATATGCTTTATACATACTTGGGCTTGAGGATGTAGTTTATGCTTTATGCGTGTTTGGGACTGAGGCCGTATTTTATGCTTTATGAAATTTTTGGGACTGAGGCCACATTTATGTATACATATACTTGGACCTGAGGCCGTAGCTTGTGGAAATATATATTGAGCCTGAGGCTGTAGCTTATTCATATAAACATGTTGTTCATCATTCAGAAGAGGTATTATTCATATCCTTAGTTCTTTATCATTTCAATTATCAACTATCATTTCGGTTACATTTTATCAGTTTAGTTACCAGCTATCAGTTCAACTATCAGTTATTAGCTATCATTTCAGTTTCAGTTTTAATAGTTATCATTTCAATTATCAACTATCAATTCTCAGTTATCAACTTAGTTTCAGTTTCAGCATTTTTAATTCTTTCTTTCAGTTGCTTTACATACCGGTGCAATTGAAATGTACTGACGTTCCTTTTGCCCGGGCCTGTATCTCATGATGTATGTAGTGATTTATAGGTTGAGGATTCAGAGCGCTTGCATTCTCGTACCAGTTGTTTGGTAATCCCCAATTCTTTCGGGCATTATCATTACTTTACGGTCTTTCAGTATTTACAGGAAGTCAGTGTTTTTAGTACTTCATTAGAGGCTTCATAGACTAGAATAACGATTAGATAGAGTCACAAGCTTTTCATGTTAAGCAATGTTGGCTACAAATATGTTTCAGACTTGTTTTAGTATTCTGCACTTTGATTTATATCATCTAGACTTTTAGAATATCAACGTGTATTAGTTTATCTTCCCCATTCAGTACGTTATGTATCACATGTTGATTGAACCAGCCAGTTGGTTCACCCGGTCACATGTAGTTAGGCACCGAGTGCCATGTTACATTCAGACCCAGGTTTGGAACGTGACAAAGCTTGGTATCAGAGCACTAGGTTCAAGAGTCCTAGGGAGTCCATGAAGCCGTATCTAGTGGAGTTTCCTTTATATGTGTGTGTCAGCCACTCATATAAACGGTTAACTACCAAGACATCCAGGATTATCTCGTTTCTTTCTACTCTAGATCATGCCATGAAGCTTAGAGCAATAGTTAACCTTCTCTTGCTATCTAATTCCAAACGTATTGGATGCTTAAGTGATGCGCAAGAGAAACCTAAGGTCCTAGAGAGGATAATTACCCATTGAGGTTATAATTATGGAGTACAGGTTGGTAACTATGAGACTTGAGAGGACGTTTAAAGTGAGATGCAATGGATAGTAGTACATATTAAAGAATAACCTTATCAGAAAGTGCAAAGCAGTTGTGATGTCTTTTGGTTATCAGTTTACCTCAGTTACCAGTTATACAGTCTTTTAGTTAGCAAGTTTGTGGTTATTAAGTACTCCAGTATTCAGTTATATATTTACCAAATATCCAATTTTCAGTGTATCAAAATTTCTAGTAACTTGTGAGTATACATTGATGCATATGGGTTCTCAAAGAAAATGTAAGTAATAGTGATTATAGCGAAACCTTAGCATATCTTAGGTCCATATTAGTGCCAAGACTCACCGGAGGGCGCATGAAGTAATTTATCAGATAATGGTATACTTTGAAAGATAAGTTTGGGCATGGTAGTGTATTCTTATGTGTTTTATCTCATAGAACCATTTCTTTTAATTATTGCAAATGGAGCCACAAGTTGGATGACGATAGTTCAGATGTCATACCCTAACATTAGTCACTATAGTATTGGACAGAAAAAAGCCTAAGGGTAAAATATCTAGGAGTCGGAAACATTTGTTATTACCATTGATGTAATTTTGTACAACTCATGCAAATGACTAGAAGATATGATGATAGCATGTGGTTAGTAAAAGAATAATAAGTAAGTTTTGAGTTGATAAAGTGAAGTAGCAATTTCAGCAAAGCTAGTAGAGGTACAATTTGATTCACTTAGCCAGGTTAATTCTAGTCAGTGGATGACAATTTGAAATACCGAACGTGTACTATAACCCAAAGAGTTTAAGCTAAACCCGAAGTACAATGATAATGAAAAAAAATATCAGCTAACAGTAAGAGAGCAAACTACAGAAGAATAGCCTTAGGGGGTCTTCCCAAGGTTGTCAGTGTGAACAGAGTTAAATCATTAAGATTGTGTATGATAGTACTGAGTACATTAGATTTCCATTTATGTAGGTAATATATTTTTTCCTAATAAAAAGGATTTCTCAGAAGTTAGTTGGAAGATGAGTCGTCATTGACATAGAGTGCAAAGTATTGTAGAAAATAAGGAAAGTTATTTAGATCCCAACAAAAAGAGAAGGATCCACAAGTATAAGACCTTTGGTATAATGGGTGATGTGAAATTTTTTCAATAAGTCCAGTTAGAGATTTGAAACCTGAATAGTTAGCATGGGATATGAAAAATAAAATCAGTTCGGAAATGAGAAAAAATTGTATAATTACCATAGGGATTATGTCGAGCATGTGTAAGAAACACAAAGTGAGTGGAATGATCACCGAGCTTAGTTATTGATGATAAAGTGATCATCACATAAAAGCTATAAAATCATGTCTATTTATGTGTCACGAGAATAGTGTCATTGCAAGAGACTCTAGTCTTCGGCGTACATGTCAAAGACTTAGTTCACAATGATACAATAAGTATTTTCAAGAAATTCTTAAGAAGATAATCAAGTGTGGGAAGTAAAACTTATGATTTAGGTAGATAAGAGAGCTCTGGTGTAAAACATTCACCAGCCAAGACGAGTTCGACTTTAGACTTTGAAGATAAAAAGACTTGTTCCCCATTAGGAGCTGAAGAGAAAGAGAAATAATTTGATGATCCCTACATGTTGATTTTGAAGAGGAAATTCACAAGTATAAAATGATGGCTTTGAATAAAGGGGAGATGATGATACTTTGAGGAATCAAGACAGATTGTGTGTTCCAGACATAGATGGACATAAAGAGGAAAGATCATGTTAGAAACCCATAATTCCAGGCATTCTTTCCATCCAGGTTCCCCAAATATGCATCATGAACAATGAGGTTTATTGGTTGAACGAAACGAAAAAGAATGCCGCAGACCTTGTGGAAAATTGTCTGGATTGTCAGCAAGTGAAAGTCGAGCAATAGAAAGCCGAGTGTTTTACCATGGAATACATATATTTTGAATAAAGACATAAAATATGAAATTTATAACGGGATTATCTCGCTCATTTTAAAAGCATGATTTGATTGGACGATTGTAAATCGACTTACCAAGTCAGCATACTTCTTGCCAGGAAACACTACAGATTCAGTAGAAGATTATACCAAGTTGTACATTCAGGAAATCTTCTGATTGCATGGGACTTCATTGTCCGTCATTTCGGACTGTGGTGCTCTATTTAAAATGAACTTTTATAAGTTTTTTCTAGATGTTAAAATAATTGGGATGATCATATACCTCTTATTGACTTTGCTAATAATAACCTACCATTCTAGTATCAAGATGTCACCGTTCGAAGCTCTGTATGGGCGAAGGTGTAGGTCACCAATTGGTTGGTTCGAAGTTGGAGAAGCGGATATTTTAGGACCCGATTTGGTCTATCATACTATAGATAAAGTTAAGTTGATTAAATAGCATTTGAAGAAAACTCAAAGCCGACAAAAGTCCTATTCGGTGTGTGGCATAGAGAACTAGATTTTCAAGTTGATGATTCTGAAAGTTTCGCTTATGAAAAGCGTTATGGATTTGGGAAGAAGGTGAAGCATAGTCCCTGCTATATTGGGCCATATAGATTCTTGCGAAGGATCGGTCAATTAGCTTATTGCTTAAAGTTTCCACCATAAAAAGTGGTGGTACAACCAGTATTTCACTTGTCATGTTATAACATTCAAGTTTCTAGTACTCAGATACTCATGTCAATTCAGTACTTAGACACTCATGTCAATTCAGTACTCAGAGACTCATGTAAGTTCAGTACTCAGATACTCATGTGTACTCAAATACTCATGTCAGCGCAATACTCAACTACTCATGTTAGTCCAATACTTAGACATTCATGCTAGCTTAGTACTCAAATTACTCAAATATTCGTGCCAGTTCAATATTCATATATCTATGTTGGTTCAGTATTCACGTATCCATGGCAGACCAATATTCAGTCAATGCAGTAGTCATTCAGTTCAATATCGCGACAGTTCAGTAATCATGTATTCATTTAGTTTAGTATACAAGTGTTAATAAAAGTTCATGCTTTCACCAGACTCGTTTAAGGTCCGGAGTTAGCAAAAGTTGCAGTTAGGACAATCATTTGAGGACAAATGCTAGGGAGATAATGTAACACCCGGTAAATTCGGCCCAGGAATGAATGAGTTAAAGGAGTAGTAAGGTTATATTTTGACATGTGAAGTCTCATTGGGATGATTATGGGTAAAATAGTTGTTTCAAAATCGAGATGGAAAGTGAGGTGCATCAGATTTTGCAAAATCGACTAAGTTTGCATAAGGTTTGTCTTTCAGTAGGGTTTAGTGAAAATGTTTAAGGAAATTGAGAAAACTCAAAGCATAAAAGTTGTATACCTTTGAAATATCTTTGCAGCGATATATTATGTAGCCTGAACGAATCTTAGTGCAAAGACTTATGCGCATTTTACAAAATAGTATATGATATGTGTGCCTTTTAGCGCGTCCCTAGCGTGGCCGCGCTTCTTTTGAGGCAGTGTTACTGTCGTTTTGCGTGACAGTAGTATGGTCACGTCTTCATGTGTGCGGGTGCGCTCGTGGGGGGTCGTTTCAAAGCCATATTTTGTCCCCCGCAGTCCCAAAACAGAAAGACTTGCTCTAGAAAGGGGAACTCTCAGAAACCTCTCCTTAAAGGTCCTTCCACCGCCCAAGGTAAGTTCTAATAGTGATACTAAGTTAATTTCATTTTTCCATCATCTTATTAACATGGTTAAATCCTCCATATCATTAGTTATTCGACTGAGGCATCATTGTTGAGAGAAGGAAGCCTAGAACTCAAATTCAAAGGGTTTGAACTTCAAAAAGGTAATGTCTTCACCATCTAATTGATTCTAGTATTGGTTTAATGATTATAAACTCTAGTTCATGAGATATGAGTTGATGGGTTTGATAGAAAAGCATAAATAGTTATAGGTTTGGGGTGGATTGTTGATTATTGGTTAAGGGTGTTGTTTACCTTATGGGTGATAAAGAATGATGTTGATTATAAGAAATTTGAGATTTTAGAATTTATCTAGGACCAAGAGAATGGTTTGTTGGGCGTAGAAACACCATTAATAAGGACTATAAAGTTTTACGTCACCAAGTATTTTAGAAAATGCTTAAGTGATCAAAACATGAGAATTATTGCTAATATGGAATCTTTTTTACTTGTATTGATATAGATTAAAGTTGTAAGGGTTGATGAACGTTGTATTACGCTCCAGAGCAGGAAGTTAAGGTATGTGAGGCTAACTCTCTATGTTTTGAATTTTAATGATTCTCCCTACACTACATTTATTTTACAACGTTACTAATTGCCTCTGAAATATAATTAAGCCTAGTTCCTTGAGTAGTTGTTGAACTTCTATTCTCTAGCTTCATAACTCATTCACCACTTTCATTATGAATGTTGTGAGCTCAGTGCATATTCAATATAGACTTGGGTTTGATGCCCCCGTGTCTTAGTATAGATTACTCAGTATATCATAAACAGTTAAAATTTCATGTGTTCATACAATTCAAGAATACATGTCTCAATCTAATCCTATTCATTATTCCAGTATCACGTAACTCAGTGTGATTCAGTATTTCACTATCATGTTATGCAGTTAGCTTCTCAGTTCTTGTCTGAGGCCGTAGTTTATATGCTTTATGCATCATTGGGCCTGAGACCGTAGTTTATGCTTTATGCATGTTTCTGCATAAGGCCGTAGTTTATGCTTTATGTATTTTTGGGCCTGAGGCCGTAGTTATTTATACATATATTTGGGCTTGAGGCCGTAGCTTATGCACATATATATTGGGCCCGAGACCGTGGCTTATTCAGATAAATATGTTGTTCATCATTTAGAAAAGGGAGTATTCATATCCTTACTTCTTTTATCATTTCAGTTATCAGTTATCGTTTCAGTTACCAGTTATCAGTTTAGTTACCAATTATCAGTTACTAGTTATCAGTTCAGTTCGGTTGCAATAGTTATCATTTTAATTATCAGTTATCAGCTTAGCTTCAGTTTTAGCATTTTTAATTCTTTTTTTTCAGTTGCTTTATATACCAGTGCAATTCAAATGTACTGACGTCCCTTTTACCGAGGGCCTGCATCTCACGATGCAGGTAATGATTTACAGGTTGATGATTCAGAGCACTATCATTCTCGTACCAGCTGTTTGGTGATCCCTAGTTCTTTCGGGGCATTATCATTACTTTACGGTCTTTCATTATTTACAAGCAGTCAGTATTTTCTGTACTTCATTAGAGGCTTCATAGACTAGAGTAACAGTTTGACAAAATCACAAGCTTTTAATATTAAGCAATGTTTTCTACAAATATGTTTCAGACTTGTTTTAGTATTTTCGAACTTTGATATATATCATCCAAACTTTCAGAATATCAGCATATATTAGTTTATCTTCCGCATTCAGTATGTTATGTATCACGTGTTGATTTAGCTAACCAGTTGGTTCATTCGGTCACATATAATTAGGCACTGAATGCCTTGTTACGTCCATGCCCAAGTTCAGAGCGTGACAATCTGGATACGATATTATACTATACATATCTTTAATTAGTGAGTACAATTTAAATATGCATTCTACGCTCGTCATGACTTAATTTGAGGTGGAGGTATCAGATGATACCTTAATGGCATCCGTAGGCAATACAATAGACGGTAAAATATGTGTTGCAGGAGAAACCCAAGGAAGCCAAAAAGAAAAAGAAATGTCGATAATATTGAAGAATGCTTGCACAAGAAAACATGTTAGTAGTAGCTTAGTGTATCTAAGCCCAACACAACACTATTTAGCCTATCATTTAGGCTAAATAAATATCCATATTAGAGGAATTAAATAATATTAAAGTTGAACTTGGACAAGAGAGTGTTTTTACAAAGAAATAAGAGAGAGATATCTTGTGTACAAAAACTATACAAAAATTAATTTTATTTTTAAATTACTTAATCGCTACATAGTAATAAACTTATTATTTTTCACATTCTATTATTGAAAATAGAAAAGTAAACCTTATCAATTCTACTCAACCCCCCCTCCAACCGGTCTCCTAAAGAGATCTAATTTTTCTTTTTTTTGGTCCAGGAGATTTAGAGCCTGTTTGGCCAAGCTTATGGGAGGTCAAAAGTACTTTTGTTCTCCAAAAAAGTAATTTTTAAAACTTTTAAGAAGTTTGGCCAATACAAAGAAATACTTTTGGCCAGCAGTAGAAGCAGTTTTTCTGCTTTTGGGAAGAGCAGAAAATTATAGCTTCTTCCAAAAAGCAGAAGCAGGAGTGAGAAATTAATTTATTCAACACAAAACTATCCTCACCATAAATTTATATTTTCCAAACATCCGTTACAAGTTTAAGTTTTTTACTTTTTATTTTTATTTTGGTTGTATCATTCTTTTAAAATTAAAAATATCATATACATGAATCATATTGTAACTTTCTAATTTCTTTATTGACTTTTCTTGTTTTGATTTTTTTTGTGTAATATCTTGTAATTATCCGAATTATCTTCTCTTTTTTCACATTAAAGCAAAATATCTACATCATTCTTTGGATCATTAAATTCTTTTGCTACATATAATCATTTAGAATTTCTTTTGTTATATGTTGTTAGTTCCCGAATCTTTAAAACAATTATCATATCTAATTTATGAAAATTACCTATAAATAGGTAATTCACAGTCACATCATATAATCTATTTATATATTATTAAAAAGAATAAAAATCATCACACATGAAGCCAAGTGCTGTCCAGACAATAGAAAATTTGGCAATTTAAGATAAAATTAGTAAGGTTAGGTAATACTAATTAGTTTCTTTTTGAATTCAAATTTAAAAAATAAATAAATTATACATTATGGTGTTGTTTGTATTTAGTTACTCTTTTTTTAATTTGAATCTAAGCATACCTAACTATTTTTTTACAAAAACTTTTTTTATATATATTTAAAATTATTTCTATTTTTTGCTCAATGCCATATTTCAAGTTTGACACTCAGAATCATCTAGCTACAATTATCATGGCTATACATAATTTCATCCGATGATATTCTTCTACCGATATGGAATTCAATTATTATGCTAATAAAGACATTACTGCAAAGATTGAGGAAGGAGTTGGGCCTTATGATATTCCTTTAGAAATGCAAGGCAATCTTTTACTAATATGGAGGCGTTGTGTGATAGATGTAGAGATGAAATTATTGAGAAATATTTTCATGTGTGAGTGACTTTACTTATTATTTCATGGTAGATTATCAATATATAGTAATTTGTGGAATAGACTTCTAATTTATACTGAATAATGTATTTTGATTATTCAAATCATCATGTAACAATAAGTAATTATACTAGATAATAATATATGCTTCGGTATAACTATATATATAAAATTGATTTAAATTTTTAATATGTTTGCTTACTTTATGTTTTACATTTTGATTAAATAAAATAAAATAATAATAAAAATCTTTTATGATAAATATTTGAGTTCATTTTTCTCTTTAAAAGAATTATAAGATATTGGTATTATCTTTTTTAGTAATTTGGCAATCAAAAGTATTTTTAGGAAGATTGGCCAAACACAATTTGTTTACCGTTATAAAATAATAAAAGAAGAAGAAGAGCATTGCAGGAAAAAGTAGAGAGAGAGAGAGAGAGAGAGAATTTTTATTGATTTGGGATGAATTACAATGGAACATGACCTCTCTATTTATAGGAAAAGAGAGACTTAGCCACCAAGTAATAAACCCTAGAATCTCTCTAAATATAGACATTCACCATAAATAAAATTATATTTATAACGCTCCCCCTTGAATGTCTATTCAATAGATAATGTGACTCGTTAAAACCTTAACTAAAATAAAACCCAATGGGAACAAAATTCTTGACAAGGAAAAAGAGTGCACATATCTAATATTACACCTTTTGGTTGCCTCGTTAAAAACGAAAAAACATTGTAAAGAAAAAAGAATACAATGTATATTAACTCCCCCAGATGAGAGCATCAACTCACATCTTTAAGTATTTGCATTCCAATCTTGTGCACCATATTCAAAAGATCTTTGGTAGATAAACAAATCAGTCATATTAACTTGAACAAATTTGTTTCACCTTGAAATCATCATTCTTAATAGATGTATTGTCTTCATATGATCTTATTGGAATCGTTAGCTCTTACTATCATCATGCTCATAGTTATAGGAAGATACATTTGTGCACAAATTGCATCGAGGAAGTGGTACTTCAAGATAAAAAATTGTATATGTTTCAAGCAACTTAAATCCTTCATGGATTATCATATAAGTAAGTCAAGCCATATAAATAGACTTTAGATTTACATCAAGTTTTCATGTCATGCCATACATATAAGATACATAAAAGTGATAGCACACACCATTATCTTTATACTTTTATGTGTTCGAACTACAGGTCCAAAATTACTTTTTCATAAAAAAACAAATTATATTTGAATTGTTTCTCCAGTCTTAAGATCCTCATATATATTTAGAGCTATAATTAATGTCGTCGACAAATATTTTATATTGGTTCCAACCTCCTTATTTTTCATAAAGACATAACATAGAGATCTTTTCATTCACATATTCAGGTACATGTATCTCTCATGAGATTTATGAAGTGTTATGTCATGTGATATTTTAGATCACATGCCTCCTTATTATGATCATTTTGATCATTTGCTCATATTCTTTATCAAGAAGTTTATTTGAAACCGATTTGTCTATACGTTTTAAGCGCACCGTAGACTTTGTCCTTCTAGAACTTAATAGGAGCATTTGGAATGAGAATACAGTTACTTTCTTTGGGTCAGCAAATGCATCTGGCATGCTTTGCAATATATTGCAAATGAATTATCCTTTAATGAATTTCAAAGTTCATATTATTTTATTCGACGATCTAGATGTACAAATGATAATTCATTCCACATAACTTTTTCTCAACTGTTTATCATGTCTTCCCCTCATGTTAGAAAAACTAACTTATTTCCTCAACTTTGAGAACTCATCTTTGTGCGTTATAATGTTAATCAAAATATACACCGCACATTAATAATAATAAAAAACTAATTGATGTTAGAAAATACGCTTAACGCTAGAAGGGGGGTGAATAGCGTTATAATAAAATTTAGCGTAAACTTGCGGAAATTAAAATTTGCAGGAAATAAATAAGTGCGTTAAATAAACAAAAAGGAAAGAATGCACCGATATATTCTGTTTCACCACAACACGTGGCTAGTCCAGTCCCCGAGAGAGTCTCTCGAGATTTTCCACTAACTTGTTAAGCTTACGGGTGCTCAACAAACCTTTACAACTTAAGGACACAAGCCTTAACACCTTTGCTCGGAGATACAACACACCAAGACTTCAACCAAGAAAACACAAGTTCCTTACAACAAGAGAATCACAATTCTCTTACAAGTGTATAAAACACTAAACACTCAAAAAAAATACTCCTTAATGAGTAGATATGAGTAAAAGAAGTAAGCTCTAGATCACAACAAGAATATGGCTCTCAAAAGCTTTATGAAATTGAATATAAAATGATAAACAAAAGTATGCAAGCTTATAGCGATGTAATGATCAGTTGTAGTATGTTGTTGTGTTTAAACCACTGAAATGAAGCTGTATTTATAGTTGAAAAACTTGGCATTACCCTTGCCTAATTGCCAATTAAGAGTTGCTGATTTTACTCACTGACAATCGATTGTCAAACCCCAACAATCGATTGTCTGCCAGTCAGATCAAAATTCAATCCCAGATTTTACGCTTGATAATCGATTACTTACAATCCATAATCGATTACTGGCAACGTTCAAAAAATCCTTTCCAGATTTTACCACAAACAATCGATTGTCCAGAATCAACAATCGATTACTCAGCAACGTTCAAAAAATCTTTTCCGAATTTTAATCAAAACAATCGGTTATACAAAATCAATAATCGATTACCCAATAACGTTCAAAAAATCTTTTCCGAATTTTAATCAAAACAATCGATTATACAGAATCAATAATCGATTACCTGACGGTATTTGAAAACTTTACGACAACGGTCAGCTTCACAATCGATTGCACAAAGTCAACAATCGATTACTTATAAGTTTTTGAAAAACATTTTAGACACTGTCTCTTTGACAATCGATTGTCCAATGTAACAATCGATTATTTAATAAATTTGAAAATCACTGGAAGACACTGTCTCAACATAATCGATTACCATTAGTTCATAATCGATTATTCTGAGTTTTGAAAAACTTTGATGGACACTGCCTCAGTCACAATCGATTGTCATTAGTTCACAATCGATTGTCATGCAGGTTTGAAAAACCTGATGCTCACTGTCTTACTCACAATCGATTGTCATTAGTTCACAATCGATTGTCATGCAGTCTTGGCTTAAAACAATCGATTATCATAAGTACATAATTGATTATCTTAGTCCAGATTTTTAAGGCATGTCTAAAAATTATTTTGACTACTGTAAATATGCATGATTTAAAATCATTTGACATTAAATTAAATATGCATGATTTTGGAAAATAGTTTTATGAGAGAAGCCATGTTACGAGTCAAGTTGTAGGATCAAGATCACAATTAAGAATGACTCAATTAAACTATAAAACTTTGTCTTGAGCTTGAATCTCGTTGTATATCAATTGTGCGCTTGTTTCTTGAACTTCGTCATATATCAATTTTCGCTTCGTTTGTCATTCATCAAAACCTATACAAAAGAACACACGTTTTAGTATATTGCATTGAGAACGTGTTTCCAACAATTTTTCCCTTTTTGATAATGGCAAACATTAAGCGGGATATGCAAGACAAGCATTTATATTGACGATTCAAGACAAGTATATACATGCAACAAGTATGCAATTTGTTCCCCCTCAATTTGAGAATTCCCCCTCAATTTAAGCTTATAATTTGAGAGTGCATCATACCCGTTATCTTCCCCCTTTTGCCATTAGCAAATATAATAATAAGATGCCAAAGATGAAATAAACCTTGTTTATTTATTGGAAAGAAGGTGTGATTATTTAAAGAGAGTATAATAGCTCAAATGATAGCATTACAATCGATTATTGATACGAGATAATCGATTATTAGATGAGGGAAACAGATTTCTGAAGAAGACTCGATTCTTGCGCGTCATGCTTTATAATTCCCCTTACTTTAGGGCGATACCTGCAAAAAAAAAATTAGACATCTCCGACGCTCAAGTTAGAAATCATGTAAAAAAAATGCAATGCATGACTTAGATCAACGTGGAGTCAAGGATCCCGAGTTCACTGCGAATTCGGAAGAAGGACTTTTTCTCTAAAGGCTTTGTAAAGATGTCTGCCAATTGGTTTTTGGTTTCAACAAATTCAATTTCGACATCGCCTTTGATAACGTGATCTCTAATAAAATGATGTCTAATTTCAATGTGTTTCGTTCGCGAATGAAGAACAGGGTTCTTCGTCAAGCATATGGCACTATTATTATCACATCTAAGAGGGATATGATCCAGACTTAGGCCATAGTCCAAGAGTTGTTGTTTCATCCATAGGATTTGAGCGCAACAACTCCCCGCGGCCACATATTCAGCCTCGGTTGTGGACAACGCAACACTTACTTGTTTCTTGCTAAACCAAGAAACGAGAGAGCTACCGAGCAAATGGCAAGTGCCACAAGTGCTCTTGTGGTCCAATTTGCATCCAGCAAAATCGGAATCGGAGTAGCCAACAAGTTGGCATGAAGAGCCTTTGGGGTACCATAGACCCACATTTGTAGTACCAACAAGATACCTTAAAATCCGTTTTACCGCAGTAAGGTGAGACTCCTTCGGACACGATTGATAACGAGCGCATAAGCACACGCTAAACATGATGTCCGGACGACTAGCAGTAAGATAAAGAAGAGAGCCAATCATACCTCGATACTTTTTGGTGTCGACTTCCTTACCTTTCTCTTCTTTGTCTAGATGATCGGATGTGCTCATGGGAGTAGCCATTTCTTTTGCATTGTTCATCTCAAATCGTTTCAGCAATTCTTTGCAATATTTGGCTTGACAAATGAATGTACCTTCTTTCATTTGCTTTACTTGTAATCCCAAAAAGAATGTTAACTCACCCATCATAGACATCTCAAATTTGCTTGTCATTAAATCGAAAAATTCCTTGCATAAAACATTGTTAGTAGCACCAAATATAATATCATCTACATATATTTGAACTAACAAAATATCATTGTTTTTATGCTTAACAAAGAGAGTTGTGTCAACTTTCCCCCTAATGAAATCATTTTCCAAAAGAAACTTACTTAATCTTTCATACCAAGCTCGGGGAGCTTGTTTTAAACCATAAAGAGCCTTTTTGAGCTTGAAAACATGATCGGGAGATTTAAAGTTTTCAAAACCGGGGGGTTGTTCAACATAAACTTCTTCTTGAATAAAACCGTTTAGAAAAGCACTTTTCACATCCATTTGATATAAATTGAAATTCATAGAAGAGGCAAATGCAAGCAATAAGCGAATAGCTTCTAATCTAGCTACGGGAGCATATGTTTCCTCATAGTCAATACCTTCTTCTTGATTATAGCCTTTTGCTACAAGCCTAGCTTTGTTTCTAGTGATTACACCATTTTCATCTAGTTTATTGCGAAAAACCCATTTCGTACCAATTATGGTATGACCTTCGGGTCTTGGCACCAAATCCCAAACGTCATTGCGTTCGAATTGGTTAAGCTCCTCTTGCATTGCCAAGGTCCAAAATTCATCCCCAATTGCTTCTGAGATGGTTTTGGGTTCAATTTGAGAAACAAAAGCAGTATGTTCTAAGGTATTTTTGAGAGAGTTTCGGGTACTTACCTTGTCTCCAACGTTGCCAATTACCTGTTCGAGAGGGTGATCTTTGATTGTCCTCCACTCGTTAGGCATATTCATTTCTTTTTCCAATTGTGGCGCTTCTTCCATTGGTTGTTCCTCAGTTTCATCTTTATTTTCCTTGGGTGGTTCCTCTTGTATTTTGTCTTTCAAGCTATCTAAGATACCTGCAAGATCAAAACCGGAATCCTTTCTCGCCAAGCGAGCATTATTTTCGGAAAATACAACATGAGGGGATTCCTCCACAATTTGGGTTCTTTTATTAAAGACCCTATATGCTTTACTACGTGAGGAATATCCAATAAAATACCTTCATCCGACTTAGCATCAAATTTACCCAATTGATCTTTGCCATTGTTATGAACAAAACATTTGCAACCAAAAACTCTAAAATGGGAAATATTTGGTTTTCTACCCTTATAAAGTTCATAGGGGGTTTTCATGAGTATCGACCGAATTACTACTCTATTTAGAACATAGCAAGCGGTACTCACGGCGTCCGCCCAAAAATGTTTGGGTATCTTAGCTTCGTCGAGCATGGTTCTAGCCATCTCTTCGAGACACCTATTTTTCCTTTCCACCACCCTATTTTGTTGTGGTTGGAGCGGAAAAGGTATGCTCGATTCCGAGTTCGTCACACAAGTCCGCAAAGAGATTGTGATCAAACTCTCCCCCACGATCACTTCTAATTGAAGTGACGGTTGTTTCTTTCTCATTTTGAACACGCTTAAGAAAACATTTAAAATTTTGAAAAGCATCACTTTTATTGGCAAGAAATAAAGTCCAAGTAAATCTCGAGTAATCATCAACAATCACAAAAGCATATCTATTTATTCCTAGACTTTCAATGTGAGAGGGACCAAATAAATCCATATGAAGCAATTGCAATGGTCTAGAAGTTGAAACAATGTTTTTAGATTTGAAAGATGCTTTTGTTTGCTTCCCCTTTTGACACGAGTCACAAATAGAGTCATTTTCAAATTTTAAAATGGGAAGACCAACAACTAAGTTTTGAGAAATCAATTTGTTCAAAAGATGCATATTGATATGTGCTACTCTACGATGCCATAGCCAAGTATAATCCTCTTTACTCATTAGACAATCAACATAATCGGGTGAGGATTTAGCAAGATCAACCATATAAATATTATCCACTCTAAAACCACGGAGGATAATTTTGAAATCACTACGTCTGAACACTAAGCATTCATCCGAATCAAATAAAGCAAGATTTCCCTTGTCACACAATTGGCTTATGCTCAAGAGATTATGCTTTAATCCTTTAACAAGTAATATATGCTTAATAGAGGATTTTTCATCCTTACCGACCGAGCCGATGCCGATGATCTTTCCTTTATTGTTATCACCGAAGATAACACTTCCTCCTTCTTTGTGCTCTAATTGAAGGAATTTGGATTCATCTCCCGTCATATGCTTGGAGCATCCACTATCAAGGTACCATAGTACACTTGATCCCTTCAAGCACACCTACAAAACAAATTAATGTTCTTTAGGTACCCATGCCATCTTAGGTCCTTGGGGATTAGGCATATTATAATGATGCGATTGAGTAATATGTCTATGACGTGTAAAGCATGCAGGAGCAATATGACCAATACGTCTACAATAATGACAAGTCACATTTGGGTTATGCATCCTTCTAGGTTCATAGTAACTAGACGGATGAAAATTTCTTACACTATGACTATTTCGCATTTCATGAGAATTATTTCTCCTACTATGAGCTCTAGGATGGGCAGCATTTCTATAGTGATTGTTTCTCGGTTGAAGGCCGTTTCTAGGTCTTCTCAAAGGTTCAACGTTTGGCCTAAAATATGCATCATTTCTAGGGTAACTATTTCTAGGTGGTAAGTCATTTCTAGGTCTCCTAAAATGTTCAACATTTTGTCTAGCATGCATATTGGTTCTAGGATTGCTATTTCTAGGATAAGCATTTGTTTTATTAGTCCTAGGTTGAGCCTTAGGTGGTTGGGGTTTGGCTTCAACCTTCTCTTTAACCTCATTCTTAAATCCTATGCCATGCTTGATTGATTTCAAATTTACAAGGACCTCATTCAAATTCTTGTGGGAATAATTAAACTTATCTAAGGTACCTTTGAGTCTATCTACCTCATTTTTGAGATGCAAGCAAGAAGAACAATTTTTTGTAGAACTTTTGGGCTTATCGGCGCTTTTTCCAAAAAACTTGTTTTCCTCTTTCAGCTTTTCATTTTCTAAAACCAGTTTTTCTAAATCCTTTTCTTTCAAAGAAAGCTGTTTTTAAAAATCCTTTTCTTTTAATGAAGCATTTTCTTTTATGCCCTTAACAGTTTTTGAAGCCTTAATAAACTCAGCATATAATTCATCAAAAGCAGTTCGCATTTCTTCAAGAGTAAAGAAGTTTTTAGACGAAATTTGACATACCTCATCTTTGTTGTCTTCTTGTGCCATAAGGCAAAGATTTGCTGCTTCGTCTTCTTCTCCTTCGCTTGACTCATCTCCGGAGTCGCCTCCCCAAGAAATGTATGCACGTTGCTTTTTAAAAGGTTTCTTCTCCTTTTTGATGTTTGGGCAATTTGATTTGATGTGCCCGGTTTCACCACATTCATAGCACTTGATTTGTTCGCCTTGCTTTTTGCCCTTGCGTTCATACTCCTTGCGCATGAACTTTTGAAATCTTTTGATAACGAGTCCAAACTCGTTGTCTCCTTCCTCATCAATTTGCGGTTGGCTTGTGCTCGCCTTTAGAGCTATTCTTTGCCTCCTTTGATCATCAACAAAAGGGTTAAGAATAGTAGATTCATAGGTCTTAAGGTTACCTCTTAGTGCGTCGATGGTGACGTTTGAAACGCCAATGGATTCTTGAATTGCATGGCCTTTGATCTCCATGCCGGTGTGAGACTTCTAAGAATTTTTCGAACGAGCTCTCTATCCGTGAATGTTTTCTTGAGAGCATGTAGGTCATTTACGATTATTGAAAATCGCTCAAACATTTCGTCCACCTTTTCACCTTCCTTCATGTGAAATAATTCATAAGAATGGGTTAGGAAATCAATTTTTGCTTCCCTTACCTGGTCCGTACCTTCGTACGTAACTTCTAGCTTGTCCCACATCTCCTTTGCCGTTGTGCAACACGATATTCTCCTGTAATCGTCAGCATTAACAGCACAATATAATAAACTAATTGCTTTAGCATTATTTTGAACCTTTCGGATGTCATCCGCGTCATACTCATCCTCGGACTTGGGAACCCATTCGTTTTCCACCTTCTTTGTTGGAATTTGGTTTCCCTTCATTATCACCTTCCAAAGGTGAAAGCTGGTGGACTGAACGAAGATCTTTATCCTCTCCTTCCAGTACGTGTAATTTGTACCGTTGAATAGAGGTGGTCGTGTGGAGCACTGTCCTTCATCAATTCCTGCAAAAGAATCACGAGTAGAAGCCATGGATGGTTCTCTCAAACTGTTAAGTTTTCAGAGAGTTGGGCTCTGATACCAATTGTTAGAAAATACGCTTAACGCTAGAGGGGGGGTGAATAGCGTTATAATAATATTTAGCGTAAACTTGCGAAAATTAAAATTTGCAGGAAATAAATAAGTGCGTTAAATAAACAAAAAGGAAAGAACGCACCGATATATTCTGGTTCACCACAACACGTGGCTAGTCCAGTCCCCGAGAGACTCTCTCGAGATTTTCCACTAACTTGTTAAGCTTACGGGTGCTCAACAAACCTTTACAACTTAAGGACACAAGCCTTAACACCTTTGCTCGGAGATACAACACTCCAAGACTTCAACCAAGGAAACACAAGTTCCTTACAACAAGAGAATCACAATTCTCTTACAAGTGTATAAAACACTAAACACTCAAACAAAATACTCCTTAATGAGTAGATATGAGTAAAAGAAGTAAGCTCTAGATCACAACAACTTTGGACAAGAATATGGCTCTCAAAAGCTTTATGAAATTG
The DNA here is from genome assembly GCA_034376525.1 of Nicotiana benthamiana. Lineage (NCBI taxonomy): Eukaryota > Viridiplantae > Streptophyta > Magnoliopsida > Solanales > Solanaceae > Nicotiana > Nicotiana benthamiana. The sequence continues at coordinate 83,519,777 of CM067331.1, read as the reverse complement.
AATATAAAATGATAAACAAAAGTATGCAAGCTTATAGCAATGTAATATCAGTTGTAGTATGTTGTTGTGTTTAAAACACTGAAATGAAGCTGTATTTATAGTTGAAAAACTTGGCATTACCGTTTCCTAATTGCTAACTAAGAGTTGCTGATTTTACTCACTGACAATCGATTGTCAAACCCCAACAATCGATTGTCTGCCAGTCAGATCAAAATTCAATCCCAGATTTTACGCTTGATAATCGATTACTTACAATCCATAATCGATTACTGGCAACGTTCAAAAAATCCTTTCCAGATTTTACCACAAACAATCGACTGTCCAGAATCAACAATCGATTACTCAGCAACGTTCAAAAAATCTTTTCTGGATTTTAATCAAAACAATCGATTATACAAAATCAATAATCGATTACCCAATAACGTTCAAAAAATCTTTTCCGGATTTTAATTAAAACAATCGATTATACAGAATCAATAATCGATTACCTGACTGTATTTGAAAACTTTACGACAACGGTCAGCTTCACAATCGATTGCACAAAGTCAACAATCGATTACTTATCAGTTTTTGAAAATCGATTGCCCAATGTAACAATCGATTATTTAATAAATTTAAAAATCACCGGAAGACACTGTCTCAACATAATCGATTACCATTAGTTCATAATCGATTATTCTGAGTTTTGAAAAACTTTGATGGACACCGCCTCAGTCACAATCGATTGTCATTAGTTCACAATCGATTGTCATGCAGATTTGAAAAACCTGATGCTCACTGTCTTACTCACAATCGATTGTCATTAGTTCACAATCGATTGTCATGCAGTCTTGGCTTAAAACAATCGATTATCATAAGTACATAATCGATTATCTTAGTCCAGATTTTTAAGGCATGTCTAAAAATTATTTTGACTACTGTAAATATGCATGATTTAAAATCATTTGACATTAAATTAAATATGCATGATTTTGGAAAATAGTTTTATGAGAGAAACCATGTTACGAGTCAAGTTTTAGGATCAAGATCACAATTAAGAATGACTCAATTAAACTATAAAACTTTGTCTTGAGCTTGAATCTCGTTGTATATCAATTGTGCGCTTTTTTCTTGAACTTCGTCATATATCAATTTTCGCTTCGTTTGTCATTCATCAAAACCTATACAAAAGAACACACGTTTTAGTATATTGCATTGAGAACGTGTTTCCAACATTTGATTCATGACCCTGAACCACTTATGAGGGGAGAATATAATTTACTTTCGTATATAACGTTTATCAAATTGATATAGATAAGTTTGTTCTCATAAGTAATAGTTTAACTATTAAGTGGAGGCACTCTATAAATTATTTTGCTAAATCAACTGTGATATAAACCAACTTATCAAGATGAACTATCTTGAATAACAAATCTGGAAATTATGCTCTAAATCAAATTATTGAGCAAGTTACCTTGCAAACACCATATTGTGGTTAATAATAATCGCACATGTAACCATCTCATAGATGCATCTTATATGGTATACATGGAAAGTGAATGAGCTCATCTTCGCCTTTGATATTTCCAGCATTCAGAGGATTCAATCCCAATTTTAATTTATCTATTAATTAATGAGATCTAGCAATATAAGAGAATTCGTAAAGAACTTTTTAATTCTTTTAAATTTACCCATGTGAATTCTCAATTATTTTTGTACATCATACTTAAATTGATATAGCTAAACCAATTATGCCAACTGAATAAATTATCAATATTGATAAACTTCATATTTACACCATGATATGTGCAATTATAATTAAACTCCAAGTTTATTATGATATATGTTTTTATACCAATAAACATCCACTTTACTGTGGTATTCTTTTATTTGTGTAGTACAAACTGAAGAATAAAGTGGGTAGCTTTTCACATACATATTAGCCAGCTACAAGTTGTAGTAATAGAAGATATTAAATATTTCCTTTATTAATAGTCTCACTATAATCAACCAGTTTAGCGTATACTTTGGAAACTGAATAAGTTTCTTTGAGACTTACTACAACGTAATATCTTATTGGTAATCAATTGTGTTTCTTCAAAATAGTAATAACTGGCTCTTCCAAAGCTCTTAATTAATTTGGTACTATTACATGTTTATCAACATCCATATGGTGAATATCTCTTTTAAAGAGAAAGTTATATTGTTATAGTCATGGTCAAAATTATATGCAAGATCTGTTTTTTGCATTACTGTTATCCTTTAATAATCAAATTGTCAAAATATTTTAGCTTACAATAGGTACGTGACCAATATGATGACCTTTTATGCTATAATGATGACATTATTTTCTTATTTGATCTCAAATCCCCATCTAGAGGTGAATTTAGTATCTACCACTAACACGTTCATATTCTTTCAATAATGAATATGTATTCATAAATTACATATTGTCACATTCACATCATGAATGGACCATAATCATCTATATGTGCTCTACAAAATCCCATGTCAAATCAATGGCAAATATTACTTTCACAAAGTGAATGATTATTTTGAGAATCCTTATTATTCTCATTATCACAATGATGATGATTATAATTTCATCTATTGCCACGTCCACATCCATTGATACCTTCAAGGTAATAATTTTGTCTTCTTTTAAACTTATCACATATTGCTATCACATTCTCATAAGGGAATGAGAATAGAGCAAATTCAATTGGACGGGTGCTCACGATCATACATGACTTTGATCATGGTAAGATATAGAAATTTTACCACTTCGAGTGGTTATAATTCTTATTAACTCAATTAGAGTAATGATCAAAAATTATTTTCTTTGCTTGTATTTAAAATTAATTTATAGAATAAAATAGAAAAATACGGTAAAATACATACCTTAAATTCAGAATTTAATCATGAAGGAAGTTCATGGAACAATTGACAATCATTATGCTCAATCCCAGAGCTTCTACCCAATTGGTTATAGTCTCATGCTGATAACGTGTTATAAAACAATAAAAGAACAAGAACAATATTGCAGAGAGAGAGAGAGAAAATTCTTATTGAATTTCAGGATGAATTACAATAAAACATAACTTTCTATTTATAGGTAGAGAGTGACTTAACCATCAAGTAATAAACCCTAGAATCTCTCTAAATATAGAATTCACCGTAAATAAAATTCTATTTATAACATCTATCAAATATTGCAAAAAGTACTTTTTAAATGAATTGGTCAAACACAAATCGATTTTTTTCAACAACAACAACAACAAGAACCCAGTATAATTCCACTTAGTGGGGTCTGAGGAGGGTAGTGTGTACGCAAACTTTACCCCTACCCTTGGGTAGAGAGGCTGTTTCCAAATAGACCCGCGGCATCCTTCCCTCCAAGAACTTCCCACCTTGCTCTTGGGAAGACTCGAACTCACAACCTCTTGGTTGGAAGTGGGGGTTGCTTACCATCAGAGCAACCTCTATTTTTTTCAATAGAACTTTTAAAAAAAAATACTTCTGAAATGAAAGATACGAAAATCCTCAGAAGTTTCATCTGGTACACTGTGGACTGCATCACTAAATAAAACTGGCTGCTGTAGCGGCAATTAGCTAGGCCTTTGTCGGTCACTCAGTCTTAACGAAAGTTCCCTCTCAAGGTAATTACTGGAGTCTATATGAAGAGCACCTGGTAACAGTTCCTATTCAGAAAGGTTCATGAACACCTGCTACACTTCTTGTCCGTTCAACAAGTAAATACGTCATTAGATCTTGATTCGCATATGCCTACTTTATGCTGATGATACGTGAAATTCTCAATAAGAATGCAGCAGCAACTATGCACTTGTATTGAAAGAGTTCATTAATTAGTCTCATTAACACTTACGAAATTGTTACGTGTAATTCTTGTGAAACAAAGATATCGATAATCTAATAATTCGTGCAGAATACTTATCCACATATATAGATAAACCGTGCATGAATGGAGGGACAGCACTACTCCAGTGCGCGTGGATTCAAATATCACTGAAATTGCAACAAAATGCCCGAACAATCAGTATAATGCATGAAGAAAAACTGAAATGCATCATGAATTGTTTGTACCTACCCGCATAATTCCATTTTATCCTATTTCTCATTGTTTCTTTTTCAATTTAGACAACAGGGTGGAGGAAGATTGTTCAAATCCATTCTAAGAAGTATGAACTTAACCGTACATCACTAATGTACACAATATAACAATTTGCTGTCTCCTAGTTAGGACTACCTCAATAAACGTTGCTGGGGTCAATACAGGCAGCTGAGTATCTCCTCTCCGGGACCCAAAAGTTGGAACAGAACCAATCTCTTGGCATATAGTAATATGTAGATCTTTATCGACAACAATCCTTGCGATCAAAACAGGCAACTGTTGGACTACAAACAACCCCAAAATTTGTGATAACAGATTTGCAAACATGCCTATATGCGAATCTCTATCTGCTTATTGGTTCTAGCTGAACCTCCATGCGATCAGAGGACCGTGAGTCTTTCTCTGCCATTGCCTGGCTTGGACTGAGGAGGTCAATGTCCTCCTCCTCACCACTACTCAGAACCCAATTGCTTCTGCCGGATATTCTATCCCGCCTTCTCTTCCTCTCACGATACTCCAGGTACATCACTGTCAAAGCACCAACAAGAAACCACAGAATTAAAGCCCACATGAGCCTGTGAACATCTTCATCATCATACCTCTCTCCTAAATGCTTCATTCCCGTTATAAGTGCTGCAACCCTGCCAACAATGGCACCCCTGCCAACAATGACATGGATGTACTCCCAAAGACGCCGTTTCGAAGAAACCTCCTCCCCTGCCGCAGGTTTCTTAGGTCGTAAGTATGCATTGACAGGTTGTGCAATACAAAGAACTATGGCCAACATTCCAAACTTGACATGTAGGGAGCTAAAACTCAAACCGCGAAGTTCTGCAACAGCAAAGAGAAAGCCAAGGAAGACAATTGCTAATCCCGAATACTGTAGATAAACATGAATCTGAAACCACATATCCCCTTTTACATGTTTCAAGTATCTAGCTGCCAAAATTCCACCTGGCTGCAATATACCCCAAGCCAGAAACATCATAAACCCATGTACAGCTAACACTGGCCGTAAATCCTCCTCTGCCTCTGCAGAACCACGCATGAGCAGCACCCTGATAGGCCTGCTGCTTGTGACGGAATGCATATTTCTCACGCTCAGTTGGTCATCTGACCATTGAGCACCCATGGCCCAGATGACTTTGAGTGGTGTCGTAGGATCAACAATATTTTTGCATTCTGGTTTATCATCCTCGCAGGATGGACGTAGTGGACGGGTGAATTCCATAGTAACAATGCCATTCTCTAACTTGCATCTTACGTGTGTCAGATTCTCATTTGTTGGGTGAATACTGGAAGCATCTGTTCCATCAATCCAGTATGTGCTTACCTTCCCTTTACCAGTGTCATCAACCCATCCCACGTAAGCATAACTATTTACCATACCGCGGCCAAAACCAATTGCCAAATAACCACTCTTCTTCTCCCCTCGAGCTGCAATGGAGATTGAATTTTCAGCCAACGTCCAAAAGAAAGTAACCTGCTGATCATCCAGAACTACACTGTTGTTATACATATCAGGCAAACCTGCATCTACCACTTGAACTTTCCACCCCATTTTCTTAGCATATAGAGATTGATAGTAAACTAAATCTGGCGTGTTCCGATCAGGAGCCCAAGTTAATTCCGTTGGACTGGCTTGAACTCCTTGTGCTTCAGGGCCCCCAAAGTAGATAGTCTCAGAGATATTCCTTAATGTGGCATTTCCACCAAGTGGATCTGATGTTATATAGAATGCAACATCATGCCCAGCTTGAATTGAAAACTTCACTGGAACACCCCTCTCTACCCTGAGAAGAGGTGCCTCTTTCTTGTTGATATATAGGACCTTTGAAGGGTTTGGAGGATTCGGGTAATACACAGCTGGACCTGTTGAAACAACAAGTGGTTCTTTTTTATCAGCGATGACAAGGTCTTGATCTTGTTTATCTTCCGCATCCAGCGGACCCAAGCAATCATCAACATGTTCCGAGATATTAAGAGTCAAGTGCCCGTAACTACCACCATGGTTCTGTGGAAGATAAAAAGGGCGAAGACTATCCGGAGGCTTTATCAAACCTAAAGCCCATATCACTCTCATCGTAGCCTTTTGATTCAATGCCAAATCATACTTTGTATCAATGGACTTCAACGGCCTCCTAAACCTAATAAAGGATACACCATCCCTCCTATGCCCATAAACCAACCTCGTATTATTCACTAACCCGACTGGATCAGACCCTTCATATATTGTATCAGGACAAACACCCTCAACCCTCCCATCCTTGCTAATCATACACTCACTATACTTAGTAATGAAATAATCATCAGCGAATGGTGATAAATCCTCCTTAAACCCCGTGACAGTAACATCACCACCAATCATAAAACTACTCGAAGCATTCGGATTTGCCCACCCGAGTGCCATGTAAGTCAAGAACCCTATTGCTGCCTCTAATCCAATCTCAACCACATCCTCTTCCTCATTCAGAGTCCACCTAACCCTATAATTATCAGCTAACACCTTACAATTATTAAACATTGTAGGCATCCCATTTCCCTTAATCACCGTCCCATTAACGGAACTCGGCAAAGGAGCTAAAAACTCAGTCCCGTTCGTCAAATTCCTCAGCACTACGTGCCCAAAATCCGACGCCATGGGAAGATCCCACACCGCAAGCACATTTATATCATCCCACGTCACATTCTTCATCAATTTCACAACAAATCCATCACTTTTATAAGTTTTATTCAAATTCTGCTCGGAAATTACAAAACCCTTCGTGAGGTTTTCCAAATGGGGACCCACCGCACCCCACCAACGCACATCAGACCCCTCAAGCATATCAAATTGACTAACTTTAAACGAACAATCGTCTATTACATTAATCACACCACGTAATTGATGCTGTGCCATAGAAAACTGGTATGTGAAGTTCATGAGAGATGCACTGCGGGTCTTCGGGCAACCCGAACCCGGATCCGAAACGGAAAACCGGATCAAATGACAAAAACTTCCAACAATAAGCAGCAGACGGCATAGTTTAAATTTACTAACGTCCATATCATATAAATCCCGAGTTAATCAATCGGGATTTGTATAAATCACAACAAAAGAGAGTGATTTACCTCGAATTATTTATTCTTTGGGCTTCATATACAACAGCAAATATCAGGTGGAGTTATAGAAAGAGAATTTTTTTTGAGATCGGCGATTGGAAAGGAATAAAGTTGGAAAATGGCGGAATCGCCAACCTTGAAGATTTCGTTAGTTCGAGTTGACGTAAAAGCCGGAGGATTTTATTTTTGAGATTTGTAACTTTTGAGCAGTATGCTCAAATAGAGACCCTAACTAATCGAAACGCAACTAACGTCCCTCCATAATTTATTGATCTTATTTTCTGTAAACTCACTATTTCACAATCGCATAACTTATAAAAATGATTAAATCAAATTTTCATTATGCAATTTCGCGATTTGGGATGCTAAAAAGGAAACATGATTCATGGCTTGTTTGGCCAAGCTGAAAATATGAGTTTATTTTGAGATGTACATTTTTAAAAAGTATTTTTGGAGAAAATAAATTTATGTTTGGCTAATTAATTTGTAAAGTACTTTCGAACATTAATTTATATTTTGTCAAACTTTTCAAAAAGTACTTTAAAATGTGAAATTACGAAGGACATAAAAAAATATGTTTAATAGTTTATGTTATATAAGTAGATAAATAATCATAAATATGTATTATTAAAGATAATAATTAAGTTATTTTATTTTATCTAAGTAAAATATAAAAATAAACTTGAAAAGTACATTATTCTTTCAAGATAAAAAGAAGTCAAAACTGCTTCTCTTTCTGGGGAAAAACTACTTTTTTCCGCTTCTTAAAATCTATTTTTGCGTCTAGCCAATAGCATTTTTTAATGGAATTTTTACCTCCTATAGCAAAGGTTAACACCTTATTTACTTTAAATAAATACTATCTAAAAAATTTATATTCTATAGATACCTTTTAATATTTATAGCAAAATATCTAATTTTGGTTAACTCCTACTCCTAAGCCACTAAATACGCTACTCAGTTAAAATATTTTCTTTCTCTCGATATCACCTTTGGAAGCTTCAGACCAGTTACGAGGACCAAAGCAAGCTCTTCTGGACAACAAGCACCCCAAGTGACGTCCGCATCAACTCTATTTTTGGATCTTCATCCTCAAAAGGAGAAAGATCTGTCTTAAATGCATCTGAAGGAGGAAGCAATGTTGCTGAAAAGATCAAGAAATCTCTTGCTCTGCTTGACCACTCCGGCTCCAAGCACTCTGCTGTAAAGGAAGATGATGATGCTTCAAGTGATGGATCCTCCCCACTTACACCATATAACGTGAGCCAATCAAAGATCAATCTGTGTGAAAATCCATGATACTCTCCATCATCCACGACAATCATGCAAGCCATGGTGAAAAACACTTCATCTATGGAGGAGCAGTTGGCAAACTTGATGGAAGCAATCGCTGGCTTGACCAAATGCATGCAAAATCAAGAGGCTAGAATTGACAAGCTAAGAGATAGGGTGGGAATTTTGATGGAAGAAGAATCTATGCATGCACCTCGCAAGCTCCCAGAAGTTCTAGAGAGTGACTCTCCCCGAAGACAAGCAGCATCCACTAAGGCTATCCCTGTCTCATCTGAAGGGATGATTCCAATCGATCAACTGAAGGAGTTCATCGAAGGAACCATTAAGAACAAATATGAAGTTGCTGCCAAATCCTCCCTTGCATATGCAAAGCCGTACACTGCAAGGGTCGATAGGTTGAGGATGCCTGCTGGCTATCAACCTCCGAAGTTTCAATAGTTTGATGGTAAAAGTAACCCGAAGCAACATGTTGCGCACTTCGTGGAGACATGCAACAATGGTGGGACTTATGGAGATTAACTCATCAAGCAGTTTGTCCGCTCGCTAAATGAAAATGCTTTTGATTGGTAAACTGACCTCGAGGCTGGATCTATTGATAGCTGGGATCAATTAGAGCAAGAATTCCTCGATCGCTTTTACAAGACAAGACACACGGTGAGTATGATAGAGCTTAAAAATACTCGTCAACGAAAGGGGAAACCAGTTATCGACTTTATCAATCATTGGAGGAATGCAAGCCTCAACTGCAAAGACAGGCTTAGTGAAGCTTTAGGCATAGAGATGTGCATCCAAGGCATGCATTGGGGATTGGGCTACATCTTGTAAGGTATCAAGCCTAGCACATTTGAAGAACTTTCAACTCGTGCCCATGACATGGAATTGAGCATGGGCTGCGCTAGAAATGAAAGGCTGCCCATCTATGAACCTCGCAAAGAAAATAACAAGCAAGAAGTCAGGAAGGGGGGCAAGTTCGTACCCAAGTCTGAAAGCAAAGAAGCTATGAATGTCAATATGTCACCTATGAAGTTCACGACGAAGGTGAGCAAGAAGCAGAGTATGAAATCCACTTCTTTTCAAGACAAGCCAAGTGGAAAGTTGACTCTAAAAGAGATGCAGGAGAAAGAGTACCCATTCTTGGATTCTGATGTGCCATCCATTTTCGAAGAACTCCTCGAGTTAAATCTCATTGAGCTTCCGAAAATGAAGCGACCAAATGAAGCTGGGAAAACAAATGATCCAAACTACTGCAAATATCACCGATTTGTAAGCCGCCCTCTAGAGAAGTGTTTTGTCTTCAAGGATAAAGTCATGGACTTGGCTCGCGAAAAGAAGATCATGCTTGAAGATGAGAAAGTAAGCACAAACCAAGTCTCTATCACCTTTGTATCATTCTGTCCGGATGAATTGTGTGGTTTTAAAGAAAGTAAAAATGAAGAATTATTGGAGAGCGACAAAGCTAAAGTCAACCAACCTGATGATGATAAAGGTTGGACGTTGGTGATTCGTTATAGGCGCCACAAAAGGAGCCCACGAAAAGAATCAGTGAAACAACCAACAAGGAAGATGACGGTAAAAAGACCAACAAAAAAGAATCCGGTTAGGCATTTGAATAAAGCAAAAGTGGAGATGCACCACCCTCAAAAGCCACGAAATCCAGTGAACTTGGAGGAGTTTTTACCAAGTTGGTTCCGCATGAAGATTTCCCATGAGGGCGTTGATGCGTCTTGTTTCCATGCTGACAAAGGGGAAGAAAAGAGTGATGACCTACCATTGGCACCATCTTCGGAAAAACCCACCGAGTCCACTTCTCAAGAAGTTAATGTTTGCGAGGAAAAGATCACACTCACAAATAACGATCTTTTGCTATGTGACACTCCTCATAGCCGCCCATTGTACTCGGTTGGCTATATACGCGATGAAAGGGTAAACCCAATTTTGGTAGATGGAGGATCTTCAGTGAACATTTTGCCAATCCATACTGTGAAAGAACTTGGTATTCCCATGAACAAACTCTCAAAAAGTCGTGTGATGATCCAAGAATTCAACCAAGGGGGGAAAAGATCCATAGGCGCGATCAGTATGGAATCACTATTGAAGATATGCAATCAAGTGCATGGCTGCATGTGATCGACGCGAAGACTTCATACAATGTTTTGCTTGAGAGGCCTTGCATACATGAGAATAAAGTTGTTCCATCTACCTACCATCGATATTTAAAATACTACGAGATTGATGGCCCCAATTAATGAGTTAAACCTAAAGATAGTAATACCCAACTTGATCCTAAATTGCTTGCACAATTTTGTAACCCAATTGGTCTTGAGAAAGTCAATTAGGGCAAAGTCACTCAAGCTACCGGAAGTAAAGAGTGAGTAGTTCCGTGCCTTGGCTATATCGTAATCCCCAACGTAACAACTTGGCCTTAGACTTTGGATCCCATCAAGTATTCACCTAGGAGATAGTCACTTCCCTATTGCATCTTTAACCATTTAAAAAACCTTTCAAGCATTTTACTCTTAGCTTAATTTAGCATCTTATTGGCACAAAAAATAGAAGTAATAAAAAAATCAACTATGATTGGAAGTACAATTAAAAGCACTACGCATTGCTCATTTAGATAGAAATCCAAATCCCAACCAATTCTATCTCCCTGTGGATTTGATCCCGACCATCTCGGATAAAAGCTGCTTCGACCACTGTTGCCACTTTGTAGTGATATAGGGTTGGGCTCGATCACATTTTAGCGCCGTTACCGGGGATATAACTACTTTGGCTATCTATCTAAATAGTTTTGTGTATTGTTTTTCATTCCTTCAGTGTTACTATTTTTTGTGTTACGCCAATTCAGGTACAAAATGGCGGCAAACAACAATAATGACCCTCTTGGAAATGTGATTGCAAGGGAGGAGGTTGATAATGTCGGAGATGATGAGGTTACTTTTATACATCAAGGACAATGGAGAGGCCGCTAGGCCAATGCCAATGATAATTATTCAGACCCTCCTCTGCCACCTCTAAAAGTGGCCTCTCGAGTGCTTCCCAACCAAGGATATGCGAGTGCAATTGTCCCTCCCAAGATCCAGGCGGGCAATTTTCAACTTACCAATATGATGCTGATAACTTATATGAGTCCACCAAACTCTAGCTTACCTGGTCCTCTATGAGATAATACGTAGAATGTAGTAACTACTGAATGTAAAGAAAGCCAGAGAATTTCTACTTGGAAAAATCCCACACAAGGAGATAAAGAAACCACGACCTACACATGTAGGCTTTAAACTCAACTAACTTGTAATCTACCTATGACAAGCCACTTTGCAAACATCCTATTGCAAAGACTTCAAACTAACTTGTGATGCACCACTACAAGCCACTATACAACTCTCCTAGTTACAAAGGATTTAACTTATGACTACTTATAGTCACAACATAAACTCTAAAATTTACGAATTTGGTTTGTTTCCAAGATAGTGCTTCTAAGAAAGTAAACTAGGAATTACAATATAGAACAATTAACAAGATCACAACTCAACTATAGATGTACATAAGACCCGGCTAGAAATTGATCCTTAGTGGAGTTATCTTCTTGTTCTTGATACACCAGTGACTTCAATGCTAGATGAATACTTCTTTTGCTTGAGAGAATATCACTGAATGCACAAGGGAAATGTGTCTTGCACCAGGTTGTTTTATCACAAAAGATATCATAATAGATAGTGATATCAACTCTTGGTGTACTTCTTGCCAGTGAGAAATGACTGATGCATTGTCTGCACAACCGCTTTTAGGCAGTTGCGTTCCAGCTAGATAGTGAACTTTGTACTTCTGTCAGGACACATCAACATACTAGGTCCAGGTTGTGTTCCTCTTCTGTAACAGTTGCCAGATAGTCACTTTCTTCTCTACTACGTTCCAGTCTATGCACTTGACCTGTACTTTTGTCAGAGAATCCCAAAGGAGTAGGTCCCTGTTGTGTTTCTCTTTATATTGATTGCATACAGTCACTAACTTGTTCTTTTGTCAGAGACATCTAAGGGACCAACACATCGGGTCCATGTTATGTTCCTCCCTATGGTCGTGCATCCATTTGCTGATTTTCAGACTTCGAACAGTTCACATGAGGTGTGTCTCTGTGGGACAAAATTCTCTATCTGGTTCTTAACAACAAGTTTGTTAGATCATTAAAACATAAGAAGTATAAATCTAAGTCATTGAAAACCCATCAATTTCTCCCTTTTTGGTGATGACAAACTTAAGCATGGAAAACATTTATTTAGATCATAATTAATAATTAACCAGATGAAAAATAAGCAGCAGTTCCCCCTTAATCTTAGATCTCCCTCCTGTGATCAACTTACTCCTCAACCCTCTTCTTTCATAATATTAGATCTCCCTCATGTGATCAACTTACCCCTCAACCCTCTTCTTTCATTTTCCCCCTTTTGGCATCATTAAAAAGAGCAGCTGTCACGCCTCTCTTTTTACACTGCACCCCGTGAAGGGCGTAGAAGGGAGTTTTTTCCAATTTAAGTGATAATCGAAACATAATTATTTTTATTTAAATTCAGAGTCGCCACTTGGGATAATTAATGGTGTCCCAAATCACCGGTTCAAAATTCCGAATCGAGGAAGGTTTGACTCTGTAATACAGTCTGCGAGCTAGAAATCGAGGTATGGAATTTTGTTAACCCGGGAGAAGGTGTTAGGCATTCACGAATTGTGTGGTTCTAGCACGGTCGCTTAACTGTTATATTCGGCTTAGTTATCCAATTTTAATACATTTTGAACCCATGCCCAATTTTAACTCTTTAAACCGCTTTATTTAATTTTAAGAAGATTGCAATGTTGTTAAAACGCAACTTGAACCACGTCACATAAATGCTCCCGTAGTTTGCATTACATCTTACCTAACATTGAGATCTGGATTTGGGTCACATAAATGCGCACCCAAATTTAGGAAAGTGGATTTTTAAATATCGTGCCTAAAGCAATCATGCATTTTTTACTTTCTGAGAGCCATGAAAATCTGATAAATGGCACACCTCGATTTTTAAAGAATAAAGATTAATCAAGTGAGGGCCATAAGTTCTGAGATTTTATTTGGCATTGCACACCTTAATTTATTTCAAAAGATTGCACTCAACTTAAAGCAAACTATGAATGTTCATTTAGAAATTCCATTCTTTTAACCATGAATAAAAGTTGCCGAATGAAGTCATTTTGGATCAACAAAAGCGATTATCAGTTCTAAGTTCCGTTGCCTATTCCCATGAATTTGTATCAATATACTCCGGAAGATCTTAGCCTACACATACATAATTAGATATATCAAATTATAGATGTGTCTGTATGTGTTTGTCTGCATAGAAAGTGACCTCTTCTCTCCCAAAGAAATTCCATTCCTCACAAAGCACACACACATATATATATATATATATATATATATATATATATATATATATATATATATATATATATGCACGCACAGATATATAACCGACCCCAATAAAAGTCAAACCAAACTAAAAAAATAAATAGATTAAACTCTTATGATCAATTCGATTCCCAATCAGCACATTCTAGCTTACACATGCATAATTATCCAACAGATACATGACTAAAATAACACAAGCACTGGTCAAGCAGCAAAAACCACCTCAATTTAAAGATAAGGGAAAACATAGGAGGCATGAAACATCAGGTACTTTCAAACAAAGAGCCCAATTAACTTAAGCGTCACCAAATGGATAGACATTCTAAATCTAATGTAAGAATATTGGCCCCTTTGTTATCAAGACTCACTCAACTGTCAAAAGAAACAAGAACACAACAATTGAACCGCAATGTAATGACCTTTTATATTCCAGCAGGAGCATACGATTAGACACAAAAATGTAACTCGAATCCAGAAAGAGCGAACAACATTTCAGAAATCATTTTAGATCTAACTTGGACATGAATCGACATTCAAATTTCTGTAAGCAAAAGCAGAACTACAGATGTAAAATAGCATAGATTTGATTCCTTTAAACCTAAAGATATGCATAGGCTGCATATATCAATGCAAATCAAACAACATTAGCAAGAAAACTTTGCCAACCTTCAGTGCAAGATTTTGTACTTAAAACTGTGCAGATTTGCCTCATAAACAATGTGAAAACGGGGCAGATTTTCAGTGGGCTACCAGTTCAAATGAGTGTCCCAAAATACTGCATATATCAGCTCGATCTACTGCTGAAATTGACTTCTTCAGCAGCTCGAAAGAGCAAAATTACTATGGCAGTAACAACACAGATGCAATTTGGACAAAAGAGGGAAAATAGAGCAAGTATGAGCATACACAATCAATAAAACAATTTGGCTTCAACACCCCTTAGACCAATGCAAAACTAATTCAAACACGACACGAATGAACCAAACTTTGTCATGGAACCCAAATTAAATGCGCTCATCACTTGTATAAGTGAATCTACACCAGATGCTACTTCATAACAAACGCGAATCACTAGACTTCTGCCGTTTGTAACATGTTCTGATAAGTGCAAATGTTTGAGCAACAAAGCAGTAAAAAACAGATGTACAAGAAATTCTGAAATCATCACTGAATTGACAAACATATGCAACACCTTATCTAAAAACCACAGACTCGATCAAGCCTCAATAATTCCTACCAAAGTCAAGCAACTTTGTCCTCCATCACTATGTTAGATGAAGACCAGATCACGTGCACAACATCCAATTGATACATAGTTAAGAAAGCAACACTGAAAATGAAAAATATAGCTCACATTCTGAAATCAATCACGAGCAAATCATACCATGACAAGAACAAGTTAAAACTAGCTTTATTGTCTTAGAAGTCTTATGAACCGATTCATCAAATTAAGCTACAAGTGTAACAATAACCTCGCTCTAAATGGCTTTTCAAGGTTTATATTCACCATAAACAACAAGTATAATAGAAGAAGGGAAGGGATGAACCTAACGCAACAAATGCAAATAACAAAAGGTTTCAGCAATTGCACCAACAGAGAAACGAGAAACCACAACTTCAATCAAAATGAACTCGACGACTAAACTCGAATTTGAGTAGCTTAAACAACTTCCATGATTTTGACCCCCAGAAATGGAATTAAAATGACGAAACCTGTTTTTCCTTTTTGATGTCACTTAAACCAACTTAAAAATCTCAAGTACCGATTAATCAAAATGAAACAGAATCACTTTTTTTTTTTGCATTTTTCTGGACTGAAAAGAGAAGAACCTCACGAAAAATTAGGAAAAAGAACTTTATATTTCTCAAATGTTTCTCCAAGAATCCGAAAATCCTCATTTTCAAAATTGGATAAGGCTCCCTTTGAGGACGGATCCTTAATGAATGTGGGGCTCGAATTGAGTGAAATCAATCCAATGCCTCACATTCTCCAGCATATCACCTCCAGAACCTTCCAGTCGTGATACAACTCGAATTCGAGCGAGTGGAATGGAAATCTTGCATCAGAAACCGTTAGCAACAGTAAGGTGAAAGAAGGAGGGACGAATGGATCAGGGATTTGGGATTCACTTGCTCAAATTTGGACTGTGTTAGGGCTGGATTCGAGTGAGGACAATGAAGGAACAGTACGCGTTTAGAGATTAGGGATTTTGGCTTGGGGAGTCTCCGTTCGCGTGTGTATTAGAGAGTGGGTCGGGGTTAGAGGGTATTTGGGCCGGGTCAGGCAGTTTTGGTTGAGCATTTGGGGGGTGGTTTTGGAAAAAACACTTTGGGCTTAAGAGGGATTCAATTAAAACAAGCCCAATCAGATCTTTGGATTCTTATTCCTTCTATTTCAATCTCAAATTTCCTTTCTTTTTTTCTTCTTCTTAAAAATGCAATAAAACCTAAATAATGCTAAAAACTAATTTAGTCTACCAAAATAAGCTAATTTCTATTCACGATAATTTATGAAAAATAATTATGTCCTAAATTAAGAGAAACCCATAACAATTTCAAAAATTAAAGAGTAAACATGTAGGACCGGATTATTTTTGTTATTTTCTTTCATGCTTGCCACAATTGATTAACTAATTAACCTATAAATATAAAATATAACCCTAGATGCAAATGCACATATCTTTTTCATTTCATTAATTAAACAAAATAAAAATACACAGATAAATACAAGCAATTGACAAGAAATGCCACAACATTCGCAAATTTGCAAATAGTGAAAAGAAATTATTTCGTTTTGAAATTATGGGAGTAATTCATATAGGGCAAAAATCACGTGCTCACAACAGCTAGTATGTCGAAGAGCAAAAGGAGGTAATAAGCATAAAGAAGTCTAGCACAACTAGCTCATGCCACATATTTTGCACACAAGATGATAGAAAAGAGAAGCCAGAGGAACACAGTATTGTATATGCAATGAAAAGGAAGCTATTTCATAAATGTTTACATTGGACTGAGTAAATCAGGAGCAGTAATAGTTAAATTCAACACGCCATCAGAAAACAAACACAAAATAAACAAAAGCAAAACAACAACATAGGATGTTAGAACAAAAACAACTTTGCACTAAGAGAATCCTAGGAAATACAGGAGGAAGGAGGCTTAGAGAAAGAGTCAGCAATGATTTTGAGAACCAAGTCTAGTCTAGCATTTGTAGCCAGTTGTTTTTCAGGTAATTGAGCCCGAAGTCTCTCATTTTCCTTTCTCAGTCAGGTGACCTCCTCACGTACAGAATCAGCTCCCTTAGCTACTTGGCTGAGCTGAGTTTCCAATATGGCATTTCGAGCCCTTAGCCTTCTCAATTCCTCTGAGGCTATATTTTGAGCGTTATCAACTGAGATCCCACCAACTCTTTTTATACATTCACATTCTTCTAGAGTGGTCTTAGAGAAAGACTGCTTGCATGTGCCCACTCTGGGATTTCCTAAGGGGACCTTATAGAATCTGAACATTTGAGTTATGAGAAAGCCATAAGGTAACCCGTGATTTCTACCCTTAAAATTTTCCACCTTCTACATGTAATCAATCATGATAACTAGCAAATTGATAAGTACAAACTCGTCAAGCACTTTCATTAGGATCATGTCCGATCTTGTAGCAATAGAGGGCCTCTCTAAGCGAGGTAAGAACACTTTATTGACCAGTTTAAAGAGAAGTTGGTACTTAGGAAGCAACACCTTCTTGTGAACCTGTTCCGCTATTGAATAGCTTGTTCTTTCATGATGGCTCTCCTAAAGTTTACTCTACAAACACCCTTAACTGAGTTCATACCTTCACACGGAATTCTAAAACCTTTCCCAATGTTGAAGCATCAAGTACAATGACTACTCTATTTACGAGAGCACATATGTGGTCCTCCTTGATAGTGAAAAGAGATGCGTAAAAAGCTTGTACGGCATATTCGTACACCAGAGGCATTCTCTTTTCAAACAAGTGATCTCATTGTTGAAATTCCAAATCTCTAGAATTTGTCACATCCTTGTCATCTCCGAAATTGTTGGATCAAATGTACGTCTCCATAGCACTTTTTGAGTTCTTAGCCTTTGTTTCCAAAGACCACCTTCATAAGTTCATATTGGACCAGGTTCCTTCACAGTTTCCGTTTTTCGTTTGCTACACCCTTTGGCAGACTTTCCTTTCCAGCTTGTTATCCCTACAATATTGTCTTCAGACACGACGACCTCAGTTTCACTCCGTTTAGACTTATGTTATACTTCACAGATGACCTTTTCTATTTCTCAACATTTTTAATTGCCTTTTCCATAGACTGTTGAGTTGTCATATATTGTTGTACTGAGGAACCCGGTTCCTTGGAAGTATCTTTGCCTACTTGGTTTACTGACCCACTTTTGATGAAATCCTTTGGATTCATTTTCCTCTTTTTTCTTGGCTTGACACTCATCTTACTTTTCTTAAATGAGGACTCAGAGATGTCTTGCTGTAGTGACCTGATAGTGAGTGATTTTGAGGAAAACCCTAAGAGCTTGGAGTGAGTGGGGGTACATGAGTGAGTTTGCATGGAAGAGAAACAGGTTCTTCAGAAGGCTTTCTGGGAATATCTCATGAGTCAAGGACTCTAGGAGTTCTACAATTCTTGGATTTTCTAGAAGTGAAATCTCTTCCATTTAATACTCAGACGAGATATAAGCTCCTTCATTCATCAGACTTTCAGCAGCTATAGTCATGATGTTGTGAGCTACTTCTTTTTTAGGTGACTCCTTGAGAGTCACTGAGTCCAATATAGAAGAATTTATATACTGGTCAAGATCATCCTCATGGGTTTTTGAAGCTTGAGGAGTAAAGCCTTCTGTATGTTCTTTGAAGAGATTATATGATTGACTAGACATAGGATTCTCAAAATAATGGTAAATAGGGTTTAACAGAAATGGGAAAACAGTAGGAGTGGAGAGGAAAGCAGAAGTGGGTAAAGTGGTAGAATACGTGAAATAGTGACACTCTGGGGTTAATTTTAAGGAAGGCGATGAAATAGGACGATGCTAGAAGTGCTAGACTGAGATGATTGTTCGATCGCCATTAGATGAGCACTTTTGTAGATAAGCAGACAAAGCGCGCGCGAGAGAGAGAGAGAGATGAATAGAGAGTTTTAGCTATACAACAAAGATGAAGGTTCATCACTTGTCATTGGAGGGAAGAGAAGTTTTATTAGAAGAGGGGCTAATGATGAGTGAAGAAAAAAAACATGTTTTGAATAGTCCTAAAAACGGCGATAGGTTTTGTAGGGAAGTGTTACTGTGTAGATGAGATGAAAGGATTTGACGGGGAAGACATGACGCACAAACATTGAAAAGTTGGATGACGTGGCAGTTGTATTATAAGTCAATTATTAAATTTTTTTTGTTTAGAGAGGGCATGCGAACTTAAGCACATTACTACTAACCTGAGATACGAGAACCTGATGCCAGAGTAATCTTTTGAACAAGGTTTTAATAGATCCCCTCTTGTATTTCCTAAATATACCTTTAGCTTTCATGATCATCATCCGTGTTTACCTACAACGATATTGATGTGAGTTAAGCTTGGTCAGAAAATACTTTAGCTATATTTACCTGAAGGTGTATTACACAGCCAACACATGGAGAATCAGGTTCTTCATTGGATTCTTATGACTTCGTCTTCACCTCAATTTATCGAAAATACTCTCTACTTGAGGCTTTGATATTGTTCGTCCACTTCAAACACTTAAAACAGACCTCTCCAGGCGGTTACCTTTTTTTCATATTCATATTTATATCCTCTACAACCAATGTTGGGACGGACTTTTGTGGAAAAGAAAAAAAGATCTTTAGATATCTGAAGTTTGGTCTTTTGTTTTGCAAGGCTTTCTACAAATCAATCCATTCTTCATATTGACCCTCAAAAGAGGATCTCACCATTCAAAGGGTTTGCCATTTCTCTCCAGTAGTTGATGAGGCCATGAATCGTCACAGGTGCATTTTGGTTTACCAATTTGAGACAGAAGTTTGTTGAAGAGGGAAATATGAAGGTTACCCGCACACGCTGTATTCTGATGCTTGTGTAGTTCCATGAGCTGCATCTTTACTTCTTCCTTCAGCTTCAATGGTAACAAGTCGCGTACCAGGTTCTTTATGAGACATGGAAAATGGTGTTGCGTTGTCTCTCCCTAGTCTTCTTCATCTTGCTCACTTTGTCATCCTCCTTACTGAAGTCTCAAACATTTTCCAAATACAGGATTGGTTCATCATGTTAATCCTCACGGTTTCTTTCTTGATAAAGGAGAGTGTCTTGTGGAATATTCCATGAGCATCTCCTGCCGTTTAGTGCTTCATTTGTTGGAGGCCTTTTGACCTTTTTTTTTTGTTTTCCCCCAGAATGATTCCTTCAGTTATATATTTGCATTGTGCTTCCCAAGACGATCCTTCCCGTTGTCAAGAGCAAAGCATTTTCTTCTAGTTAGCGGTTCCTAGCGAGTTTTGATTTAGGAAGGATCTAGTTCGACACATGTTCTTAAGTAGAGAGCAGTATTCATTTCTTTTGCTAAGAATTTTTGGTGATTCCATAGGCAATGAACACTATCCATGCATCATTTTCCAGTTGCATCTTTTCCTTCTCGAGAGCCAAAGGAATCTTTCTGCCTTTTCATTTACTGTCCTTTCCTGCAGGGCTTTTGGTGAGAAGCATTTCATGATGTTTTCAGTTGCGTGCTTTAGGCATTCAGTATCCATAGTCCATCACAATCTACTTATTCTCCCTGCTCCCTGCACATGCACATCAAGGGTTAAATTTAGGAACCCAACCTAGTTTAGGTCCCTTGTTACTATAAAAAGGATGAATGAGGAATTTCCTAGTCCATGTAGGCAGCATCCGCTTTTTGCGAGTGGTACCTGGTCCTTTGCTAGTAGTCACTCTATCAGTGAATGCTTTGTTCTTCTAAGTAGACTGAACTCTATCCTGGCAATTTTCTTTAAAATGCCTATTATTTTCGCAGTGTACATTGCCAGTTATCAAGTACAATGACATACTTGTTGTGCGGATTGTAGGGAGTTTTCTCCCTTTGGAACTCGATGCCGTGCTTGTTCCCACTATTATTGAGATACATGGCAGTAACAACATCTGAGGACCAGATCCACTTCAAGGATTTCACAAGATCATTTCTTACTTTCTCCAACTCAGCTTGGATTTGCTGATTACTCTCGAGTTCACTGCAAAGACTAGTTTTTACAATAGTTAACTCCTTTTACATCAAGATGTATGACTCACTGGCTACTTCCTTTCCTTTCCCAAGACTTGCATTCATATGTTCTATTTTGAGTCCTTCAATGATTTCCTCTAGATCAACACGTATCACTCGAAGGTCATCCCTTTCCTCTTCAGTAGAGGCAATTTTTTCCTCTAAAGTATGTTTCTTATTGCTAAGACCTTCTATTGTTTTTAGATCAACAACTACTACAACTACTACCGTCAAGCCGTCTCTCTCATTCTCGATACTAGTTATTTTTTAATTCATGGCCTCCTTCTCTAGTTCAAGATTAGCTATGGTCTCATCTAAGTCCACTACACATACCACTATATCATCTCTAGATTGTTCGACTCTCCTAGTTCTATGATCAGGATTTCCTTATCATTTTCTAGACTATAATAAACATCAATTAAGACATTTGATAAAGACCTTAGTTTCTTAGAAGAATAGGCTTTCAGATTTCTCTGAACATCCCTGAAGTTTACCTCATCATCTTCATCTTTTTCATCATCACCATCTAACTGAGCCATCAGAGCGAACAATGAATCGTACTTCATTGGTTCAGTTTCCACTGCCATCATGGAGCTGTTTTCTGCATCTAATTCCCTTTCAAATTCGCTTGAGGAGTCTTCCCAAGTAGCAAGAGCCCACTTAATGGTATTATCTGCGGCACTTTTTTTATTGAATCTTTTCTTTGGAACCAGGTTACTTTTTCATGCTTTATCAGGATTTTGCTTGTACTTCTCCTGTTTCGTGAGTGGGCAGTCTTTGAAGAAATACCCTGACTTTCCACATCCATGACAAAGATCGTTGTTCTTTGTTTTACTTGAATTTCCCTACTTTGGTATGCCACCATTTCTTCGAACCATTTTTTGGAATCTCTTAGTAAGATTGGCCATGTCACTATCTTCATCACTTAAATCACTCCTTTTGGCTTTAAGGCAAGGTTCTTTTCCTTCTTAGGCTCTCTTCTTGCACTGTCTTTCTTTCTTTTCATCTTGTATGTTTTCAGATTAGCAATCAACTCATCCATGGTCAGAGTCTATAGATCTTTAGCTTCTATGATTATATTTACCTTACTTTCCGAAGACCCAGGTAGAACACTGAGAATATTTCTTACAAGCTTGTTTATGGGAATGACATCCCAAGCGAGCGAAGCTCATTTATAATGGAGGCGAATCTAGTGTGCATGTCTTGTATGGACTCATCATCCTTCATCCTGAAGAGCTCATATTCTGTGGTGAGCATGTCAATTTTGGATTGTTTGACCTGTGTGGTTCCTTCATGAGCGGTTTGTAATGCCTCCCATATTTCTTTGGCAGCTTCATAAGCTCAGACTTTGTTGTACTCATCAGGTCTTATGCTACACATCAAGATTTTCTTGGCACGATAATTCTTTTCTACAACTTTTCTGTCAATATCGTCATACTCTCTTCTTCCTTTAGGCACCATTTGCCATGCTTCTTCAATATTCTTCATGGGAACATGTGGACCATCACATATAATGTCTCACAACACTGAATCTTCTACCATAGTGAAATCATGCATCCTAGTCTTTCACCAGCCATATTATTGACCATTGAATCTGGGAGGTCTATAGGTTGATTGTCCTTCTTCAAAGTTTGGTGGAGCAACCATTAAGGATACCTCCTAGGTGTTAGCCTGATAGGAGAAACCCGCTCTGATACCAATTAGTAACTTATACGAGTCTACCAAACTATAGGGTACCTGGTCCTCTATGTGATAATACATAGAATGCAGTAACTACTGAATATAAAGAAGGCTAGAGATTTTCTATGTGGAAAAATCCCACACAATGGGATCAAAAAACCACGACCTACACCTATAGGCTTTAAACTCAACTAACTTGTAATCTACCTATTACAAGCCACGTTGTAAACACCCTATTGCAAAGGCTTCAAACTAACTTGTGATGCACCACCACAAGGCACTCTATAACTCTTCTAGTTACAGAGTATTTTACTTATGACTACTCCTATTCACAACATAAACTCTAAAGTTTACGATTTTGGTTTGTTCCTAAGACAATGCTTCTAAGAAATCAAACTAGGAATTACAATGTAGAATAATTATGAAGATTACAACTCAATTATGGATGTACAAATCAATGCGGACCGCAAGGTTTATTCGTAAAGAATGGGGTTCTCTGAATGTCACGCCCCATCCTTGGGGACCGCGACCGGTGCATGACCGAGAAATCTCGATCAAGAAAGCCTTACCTGAGAACTTCCTACCCCAACTTGATACAATTATGGCTCGATTCCGCTTAGTGCAATTGAAGAAATAAAAGGGGATGTAAAGCTAATCATGGACGTCTCATTTATAACACAACATTAAACCATAGCTTATACATCCAAGATTTCCATACGGGTATATTTTAGTACATTCCATAGTTTAGTTCCCAAAGTACGTACAGTTGACAGTCTAGAACGTAAAGTTTCAAAATACAACATGATTCTAAGACCACCCCGATCCCCCGTACATGACCTACAGAAATGTCCACGGAGCCTGTAAAGAACAAGAGATCAAAATGATGACGCCAACGACAAGGTGCCGGACATACCTCAAAATGTAATAACTTACACAAACAAGAGTTGCAACCTCTGGGAGGAATGAGGGCTGACTGAGACAGCTGTAAAGAGGACAAGGGTGCACCACTATCTGCGATCGGCACTATCATCAGTGGAACCACCTACATCCATTCAAAGATATAGCGGCGCCGGCAAAATGGACATTAGTACTGTCGAATAGTAGTGGTATATATGGCAAATACAATTCTAATAGGATGAACAATGAAACAATGGAAGACAGTTACATAATCAACAATTACATCACAGAAATTCAAGGAGGAGAACCAAATAAGTCTTGCATTGTTGTTGGTTGAGTCTTTTCGTTCTTTTAGGTTAATATTCCTTAGTGCCAAGTACTATATCTTTAAAATATAATACCACCGTGGGGTTGTTAACATGGAGTGCAGTCTCTGCCGGATCGGCTAAGCCGTCCCAAGTGAGACATATCCATATTCACAATAATTTTTCAGAACCCAATATAAATGCCACTATGTGTACAACATGGCCTCCGATCTCGACCCGATCAACTAAGCCATCCAACTTGGGACATAGCCTCTTTTAATTACTCTTTAGTTCCTATTTCCTTCCATCTTTTTCCTCACGGGGTATAACACCTCTTTTCATTTATTTGTTCCTTGGCACTTAGATTCATCAACACAACACAAGCCTTTCCTTTGTCAATTTGTTCATGCAGTTCCATAATTCATTTATCAATGGCTATCTTACAAGGCATACACATGCTTAGGGAAATAACGAACTCTTGAAAGACATTATCACCTTGTCAATTACCATGATTTCAAATAAACACATAGAATAGTGCAGAATGGAAGTTTGCACTCAACAGATGAATGCAATCAGCCAAGTAGAATCAATTTGAAATTTCAAGCCAACCATTAAACACTAAAAGAAAAGGGTTAGCCATACATACCTAAGTGGAGTCTCCCTTAATTCCATACAAAAATTTCTGGAATTCCCTAGCAACTTCGATCTATTTATTGAGATCCATGAATTTAGACAAAAATTAGAGACACGACTAAGATTCTAGCTCATTTGAGCATATTGACAAACACTAGGTGTACATTGTGGTTTTTGGTTTCTTTTTGTAAGTGATTTTATCCCTTTCTACCCTAATTACCATCTTCTAAAGTCACGATCTTCCCATACCTCATTATTACTTATGCATGTAAGATTTCTATCCTTGTACCCTCTTGTTATACTTGCTTTAACATAAATGCTTGAAATTATTGATGAGGGCATAGTTACTTACCAGGTAGGAGGAAGACCTAGTAGCCTCAATTAGAAACCTTCAAGGAATTGGTCATGGATTTAGAGGGAGCTTGATGAATGTCACTCCTTCTCACTCTAGAAATCCCTCCCTCTCTCTATATTGTGAAAAATAATAGAAGGTATCATGTTATGGTGTTTTTAACATGGCGGGGGTGGGATTTTAAAACTATAAAATTGCAACCCGAGTCAGATCTTTGGTCGCATTTTGCAATCCCAAAGTGGAAATGCAGTTTGTAGAATGGACTGCAATAATGCTCCCAAAAACTGGGCATACTGATTGGGTTTGCGGCAAGAATGCGGTCCGCATTCACGTTCTGTGGTCGCATAATGCATTGCAGAACTGCCCTTCACAAAATTCTTAAGAAATTATGCGACGACTATGCGGTCCGTATTTTGATTATGCGATCGTATAATTGACCACATAGTTGACTTTAAATTTGGCCCGCACACTGATTCACTTTGCGGTTGAAATGCAGTCCGGATACCTGATATGTGATCGCATTCTTGACCGCATAATGGCACTTTTCTGGAAAACTCCCTAATGTTTCATGATTCTGAGTATCCTAGACCGCGGTTCCATTTTGTGCAGTCTGCGGTGGGTAAGTGAAGTGGGCCCCATGTCCTTTTTCTATAGATAGGACCAGAGGCATTCATTTAAAACTTTTCGCTAACTTGCTCACTAAATAGAAAATAATGTTCATCCCCGCCCTAACTGCACCAAGTCAATCACTCACTCTCATTCATCTGTGTTGCATCCCGTTACTGGTACTTTTAATCCTCCCTTAGTCTTTAATTGTGTTTATTTTCTAATTTCTTAGTTATACGTCTTCTTCTTCCCCTTTTCTTTACATTTTTAGGTTAAGTTTGCATAATGTGTTTAGATTAGGATTAATTAGTTAAATACGTTGATCAACGAGAGGTTGTGAGTTCGAGTCTCCCCAAGAGCAAGGAGGGAAATTCTTGGAGGGAAGGATGCCGGGAGTCAATTTGGAAACAGCCTCTCTACCCCAGGGTAGGGGTAAGGTCTGCGTACATACTACCCTCCCCAGACCCCACTAAGTGGGATTATACTGGGTTGTTGTTGTTGTTGTTAACTACATAGTAGGTTCATAACATATACATTTAGGCTTAAAACGTGAAAAATCTAAAACCCTAGGTTGGTGCTGCTGAATGAGGTTCACCACGGTCCGTGATGGCATTTCATGCAGACCGCGATTGTAAAACTTCAGCGAGTGAAGGTTTGAGGAATGCGGACCGCGGTGGATTTTGTGTGGTCTGCGACGCCTTACTGCAGTCGCACTACAATTCTTGCAGTCCGCGATGGCCTTTATCAAAGAGTGGGTAGTCTGACCCCCACCTTAGTGCGGACCGCGATGCC
The DNA here is from genome assembly GCA_034376525.1 of Nicotiana benthamiana. Lineage (NCBI taxonomy): Eukaryota > Viridiplantae > Streptophyta > Magnoliopsida > Solanales > Solanaceae > Nicotiana > Nicotiana benthamiana. The sequence goes on along the minus strand of CM067331.1, from coordinate 83,493,305 downwards.
ATTTTATGTGGTCCGCGATGTTCTCTTTGCGGCCACACTTCATTTTTTTGCAGATCGCGGTCTGTTGTTTTGCTTACATTGACAACTGTTTGCAATCATAACCTTCATTGTTTCAGCTGGTACTATGATATTAACAATAACCAACTGAAGTCCACTTGCAGAAAATGGTCAAATCACGAGGAAGTGGAGACAAACAAAAAGGAAAAGTTGAGTCCTCCTGAGGTAGGGAATGAGGAATGATAAGATTGATCCCCCAAGTTTGGCAGGCAATTAAGGAGACCAGGAAGTCAATAAGGGTTGCTGATAGAGCTACTTCCCAGTCGGGAAGTGAGTATGAGACCTCCTGGGAGGCATCCGACTCTAACACAATGCCGGAGTATGATCTTGACTGGCTGGAGAGGCCTAGATTAAGAGATACACCTCCGGGCACTCCTACAGCTCAAGCTTCAATTGCAATTTCTTCTGAGTCGTCTAAGGGCTCAGCTGAGTGTGGTGACAATGCTTCTTCCACCTCACCTACAGCTTCAACACTCGGTGAGGATCCCATAGAAGAAGAATAGGGAGGGGTTAGCCCCAAGTAGGAGGGGTGGCTAAAACCAGAAAACCGGAAGCATAACAAGATAGGTTTGTGAGTGAATTGGCCTACCAAAAGTTTAGAGAATTGTGGCCAAGAGGAAATTTATACCTGAGCAGAAATTCATTACAAAAGACCTTTTGCCTCATAACCCCAATGTGTTGAGGGAGTTCAGAGAGAGAGCAAGCTAGGACTATTTCATAGGCTAAGTTGAGGATTCCAATGAACACTTAGCAAGCATTCCTACATGAATGTTGACCACATCAAAAAGGGTACTACAGTAACTAAGGTGTGAAACTTGACGGTGAAGTTTGATGGGAAGAAAATCAATGACTACCTGGACTTTTTTGAGGAGGATGAAACATATACATTGAAAAGGTAACATTGGGTGAGGATGTGTGTCCGTGGTTAGCAGAGTACCTGGCACTCCCGGGCACCATCCCAGCATGGTTGATAGCAGGAGTCAAAATTTTGAGGAGGACTCTAAACTTTGAAGCAAAGGGTTGGGAGACGTTCATCTGCACTAGGTTGGATCCCACTACTCATATGAACTCTCAACCTATCTCTAGGGCAGTCTTGGTGGCTTCTATCATGGCGAGGTACCCGATCAACGTCGGGAATGTGATGTCTAGGATGATCATATGAGGGGTCAATGAAAGAGATAGGTCATATCCTTTCCCAAATTTCCTGACTATGTACTTTGATTTAGTTCAATTACTATGATGAGTAATTAGTTTAATTAATCTAGTTTAAGAGTTGATTTAGCATTTAAATAAAATTAAAAAGATAAAAAAAGACATATTTTTAAGTTAATAAAATACAAAGGTCGAATTTGGGCCAAATATCCATCCAAACCTCCCTTTTACCAAGCCTAAACCCATTTCCCCACTCGGTCCAGCCCCAGCCATACAAAACGACCCCGTTTTATGATTAATCAATCTGAGCCGCCGAGGTTAAACGATCCAACGGCTCAGAAGTGAGGACTCTTAAATATATTTATGTCATAATTTTACGCTTTACTGAGACACCCCCTCCTTGTCTCCAAACCCTCCACTGTAACGCCACCGTCTGCCACCGCCGGAAATCACCCCACGGCTGCCGCAAGTCTCTTATGGCTTTCAAATTTACACCATAACCCCTCCCCTGCCTCCCCATCTCGAATCCACAATTAATTTTCCTCAAAAACTACCTAGACTCCTCGAATATTGATCTGAACTATGAACCGTAGCAGCGCCACAGTTTCTCCAATAGCGACGCCACCACCAAACCTCCCTGAAATCACACCCTATAACCATTTTGTTCCCCTTATAATAAATCCACACTAAGTTTCTTTAAACACCCCTAAAACTATTTGAATTCTAAATTTCTAGAAGTCCTAGTCCAAAATTGATGCATGCGGGTCTCTTTCAAGTTTTGCTTGGTTTCGTCCCTCAAAAACGTTGTTTATTTGTTCTTACTAAGAACAAATTAGTAATGATATTGGGGACGAAGTCAATGGTTCGATTCTAGGGTTCGATTATGTTCAATTAGGTAAGTCTGTTTCCATTCCTTTGGATTTTCTTTTATTGATTCATCTTCCTTCTCATCTCCTCTCCTTCAAGTGATATACATGTTCATATTCTGGGTTTTTTATTTTCTTGATTATCTCATGTCAGTCAGTTTAAGTATAAATTTTTTTAAATCCTTGCTTAGTTTAATTACGATGAGTTTTGTAATGGAGTCTCTGTTTAAACATTGGTCTAAATGACCTTTGGAATGTTTAAGTGTTTGATTCATGTCCAGCGTGTTTTCAATTGTCAAAAGCTCCACATTTTTTTAGTATTTCATTCTTTGATATATTAATAATTTAATTTCATCTTATTAAGTGTTGTTGCATTAATTGGACTTCATGAAAAGTTGGCTCAAATTGCTTCTTACTTTAATTTTAATACATAAAATGGGGTTTGATTGTTAGTGGGCTCGAGGGGTATACTTTTAAGTCCAAATCTTTGGCTGGTTGCCTATGGGTCAACCTAGGGTCAATTTGACCCATAACCAGTCAATATAATGTAAAATACCGAGGTTTAAAAGGGTAGTTTAGGTAATGAAGTAGGGGAATCTTGTGGATAACCAACTTAAAAGCTTCTAGTAGGATTTTGTTAAATTTTTAGACTATGACTTGGCCAACAAGTCATAAAATGAAGGATGAAGTAGAAAAATAGGAAATCGAAAAGGGACTAAAAGGCAAATCGAAATATGAAGTTGTACCCTAATTGCTTTCCTATAAAGCCATTGAACCTATAGCAAAAATAAGAGGGGGAGGAGCTAAAAATCCAAAATAAAAACAACAGGTGCATTTTACTATTTCATTGATTTCCTCTTGTGGTTTTCAATATCAAGTGGGCTGAAATTACCTTTGATGCATTAAGGGTTTGAAATGGTTTGGACTTGCTTCCTTTTGGAGAATCTGGTTTGAGTTTTACAATAGAGCTACTGTTCCATTGGTTTCCAAGTCAAATTTATTGGGTACTTGGTTGAATCTGGGCTTGCTTGCTGTTGTTTACTGCTGCTCCTCTCACTTCACTCTTATTTTGCTTTTATCCAGGTATATCTCTTCACACAATGAATAGAAGCGAAGTTTTGAGCAAAGCCTGGCTTGAGTGAGTAATTCGAGTTGTAGAAATTGTAAAGGATTGATCCATTGTTGTTTATTAGCTATATCTTCTTATTGTATTTTGGTTTATTGTCCATGCTAGCTTAACTACTTAAGTATAACCATTTGTGGCTTCTGCTTGTTTTGAAGCTAAGGCTTTACTCAGCAATGACTGAAACTGGAAGCTACATTCTATTTTGGCATGTATGAGCTAATATGGTGGTTATTAACGTCCTTGATGAGGTTGGATGGTGTTTTTTTGAAAGTATTTGTAGCTAGAGGTTAGATTCTTACTAGTTTGGTGCATTCATGTTGGAGTTTCGTCAGCTTAAGTTTAGTTTTGTCGCTCTTTAACTTTCACTGTAGTTTTGCTTGCCGTTGATTTGAGGTATAACTTAATGTTTTAGTTTTCTCACACAATATTGTTCTTCTTCACACATGAACATCTTGGAGTTTAATCAGATTTTAAATGAAATTCGGGGGTCTCATAGAATTCTCAAAGCTCGATTGCCTTGCTACATTATATTTCCACATGCAAGTATAAGTCACATAGTTTGTTTTGGCTAAGTATGAACCAGTGTCCAGCATATGAATTTGCCTTGTTTAAAATTTTGAGATTGTTTTGTTACTGGAATTTAAAATGGAGGATTTAGAAATGATAAAAATGCAGTTTGTTAGTAAATGGGTTGCCCAAAGTCTAAGTTGTCTGCATGTTCCTCTTGCTGCAACCAATGCTTAAAATGTAGAACTGGGCTATAGTCTTGTCCCAGATACGCTGGCCCTTCTTTTGTGGCTTGTCTGGGCTTCACGTTTAAGCATGCTTGGTTTTCTTTCCATTTTGACACAGATAATAATTTTTTTTCGTTTAGTTTGATTTGGTGTCATGAACTGCTAACCTACGAAGTGTAAATTGTTTAGTTTAAGTTTTTTGCATTAGAACCTGTAAATTCTCATGGCCATTTAAGTTATTCAATATCTTTTAGTTAATTGAGGTGGGCCGCATTTAATTACACAAGTAGCTTATGGTCTTCCGAGCTTTAGTGAGAATACCTTTACTTTAAAAATAGAATTGAGGTACGCTGCGTCAAATAAAAATCTCAATTGTGTGGCCCGCGTTTAATTAGTTTTAACTTAACCTTTGAATCCAAGTCGTGCCATTTAGCAAAATTTCATGGCCCTTGCAAAATTAAAAACGCGTAGTTGCTTTAGGCGCGTACTTTTATAACATTACCTTCCTAAACTCGGGTGCGCATTTATTTGACTCAAATCCAAATCTCATTGTTAGTTAAAATATATCTAAGACCGCGGGTGCATTTATGTGACGTGGTCCTAAACCTGTTTTAACAACATTGCAATATTCCTAAAATGGATAAAAGCGGTTGAAGTTAAAATTGGACCACAGGCTAAAACATGTTTAAAATTAGATAATTAAGCCGAATATAACAGTTGAGTGAGCGTGCTAGAACCACGAATGTCGGGAATGACTAACACCTTCTCCCGGGTTAACAAAATTCCTTACCCAGATTTCTGGTTTGCAGACTATAATACAGAGTCAAATCTTCCTCAATTCGGGATTTTAAACCTGTGACTTGGGACTCCATAAATTATTCCAAGTGGAGACTCTGAATTTCTTAATAAATAATCTTGTTTCGATTGTCCTTTAATTAGTGTAAAAAGGAGGTGTGACAGCTCTGGCGACTCTGCTGGGGATCGAACCCAGAGTCTCTGGTTCAGGGTTCAAACATTCGAGCTTAGAATAATTGTGATATTTTGCTTTATTTATTATCTGGTTTTATTTACATGTTTGGGCCTATTGTGCTAAATGATGCTTTTACTGCTTCGATACTATTTGAACTGTATAAGTTGTTACGAAACCCTTCTCTTCTCATCTTCGGGGATGTGCTTGCTGGTCGAGACTCCCTATTCTTTTAGTGTCATACCTTGAAATAAGAAAGAGGCTCAGACAAGTTACTAAGCTGGATGGCCTTTTGGTTCCCGGTACGTAGCCCCCTCCTCGATTCGAGTTGTCCGCTGGGGTACACAGTCTAGAACACATACCGAGGTTTTGAACCTAGAATAACTTAGCCTCATGCTGGATACCTAGTAGGAACACTTATTTGCATCATGTGCATTTGACTTAAGGGACTCGACACAAGGGTTGGGTCCGTCTAGGACAGGTGTACCCAAAATGACAGACCATCCTGATGCATCTTGCGTGCTACTTGTGCATTTATTTTGGATTTGAATGCTATCCGGCTTTTGAATAAAAGAGAGAATTTGGAATAGAAAATAGCAGTGTCAAGGATAAGGGAGATAATTACCTATTTCAAAAAACCAATGTCCCAAATAGATACTGAAATTCTGCCAAAATTTTGAAAAAATAAAAGAAAAAGATTTTGTTACTGTTTTCAAGAAGAAAAAGAAATATTGGTTTTTTAAAAGTTGCCCGAACTATGCCAGTTTGATTCTCACAGGGTGTAAGATACGTAGGCAACCCCCATCGGATCCAACTCCATTTTGCAAAAAATAGCCGTAAAAGAACCAAATTTTGTTTGTGATAAATAAATAAGGCAATGCCATTCTTGTCAAAATTAGCCGAATGTCCCCAAAAGGACGCCGTAAGGCTGCTTTGCAAGAATAGCCGCCTTTGGATTCTTTTTTTTTTCAATTTTTGGTCGGTAGCAAGCACAACCTTAAAATCTTCCCCCGGAAGTGCTGAAAGGCCGTATTTGCAAAGCCGAACTTGTACTCTTGAAATGAAAAATCTAAAAAGTTATCAGCTTTATTTTGTTTTGAGTCAAATAAATCATGATTTTTTTTTCTTAAACACCCTAATAAATGTGCAGAATGAGCATGAATCAAAATTTACCAATAACAGTCATGAACAAGATCCTTTTGGAGTTGCATATGTGGTGGAATGATCTAGGTGAATCAGGGCAAAACAAGGTCAATTCATACTTGGGAGGTCTCACCGGGTTGTTGAAAACTAATCCTATGGGGGATATCATAAAGGCGTTAGTTGCACTCTAGGACCCGGCCCACAACGTATTCTATTTCTCAGACTTTGAACTCACCCCAACATTTGAAGAAATAGCCGGATATATCTGGGGGCCCAAAATTCCTGTGAGACACTAGTACTTGATTGCGCCAAGGGCCGTCGTACACAAATTCTTTGATTCACTAAAGATAAGAAGGGGGTTCATAACCCAGATCTGTCGACCGATTTTTGTACTCCACAGTTTATCTACAGGAGGTATGGACACATAGGGGGTTTAACGACCCGAAAAATAAAATTTGTAGCAAGGAAAATCGACTCAAATGGGAAGAACACAGGTGTTTTGCATTTATGGTATTCTTCTTGAGCCTCGCGGTGTTTCCCCGAAAAGATGGGAATATTGATATACAGATAGCGAGGGTTGTCATCACTTTGCTACTCAGGCTAAAAGTACCCTCGAACCCATGATATTATCTAAAATCTTCCTTGCCCTTACAGCCTGTAAAGCCAGAGGAGACTTCTTTGAAGGATGCAACTTGTTGCTTCAAATATGGATGATTGAACACCTGTGACATCGCCCTTAATTCATGAGTTATGGGTCATCAAAAAGAGCTGCATATAGGAATTGTATACCAGAATTGATGGGTTTAGATTTCCATAGGGAGTCACAGAATGGGTATCATATCTCTGTGCCATAGGTGCAGGCCAAATAGAGTGGACATTTGGGTGGCTCCCCCCGATGAAATTATATATATGCCAGCCACCGGGCCTCATTTCCTTTTGATAGGTCTCAGGAGAATCCAACCTTATGCCCCATACCGGGTGCTGAGACAGTTAGGGAGATGCCAAATGGTTCCCAGGGATGAAGATATTAGTTGCCACTTGGTCGAGATTGATCCCAATGGTTAGTTTGATGAAGCAGCAGTCCGCCAAATTTAGAGCAAATGCAGTACTTGACGGCGAACGCTCGAGTACGTGACCTATCTAAACGTGAAGTTGCACCGGGGTACCTTTCTTTATTTAAAAGGTAAGTAGAGTTTAGAAGGTCGGCCAAAAGACCCCATCTTCAAGAATTTGCTGAGGCATCACAAGAACAATGGGACTTGTCAGCCAAAGAAAATGAATACAGTGCCACAATAGGAAAGCTAGAAAAACAAGTCAAAGACCTTCAATTCGAGAATGGTTTGCAAGCCGATGGATGTGGGTGAAAAGAAAATAGTAGCCAAAGAAAATGAAGCCTTGCGAGCCCAAATTCAGAAAATAAAAATAGCGGTAGAGAATCCCACCAGAAGTATGAAAGATGAGAAGCTTATAGACAAACTGAGGCGGAAAGTAGGAGAATATGGTTTTGGCTTGAACAAAGTAGAGGGTGAGCTAGCCAGGGCCCAAAAGCAATTGGCCAAAAATTCGGAAGAATGAGCATGCATATTTGAACAGTTGAAAGAAAGGTACAACGACGAGGTTGCGGGATTGAGGAAGAGGGTCATCATTGTTGAAAACAAAATGGTTAAGCAGTCAAAGGACTTCAAGGCTGAAACAGAGCACTATTACACAACAATAGCACAACTAGAAAGAAATTTTCATCAATTTCAAGAACTGAATTGGGTATCGGAAAAAACTTTGAATGCCAAGGTCCAGCAGATTGGGTGATTGTTGCAAGAAAAGGGTGTCATAAAAGAGAGGGTCTGGAGGATTGCTGATTATATCACAGTAAAGTGTAGTAGATGTGAAGATATGACGAGACCTATATTTTTTCCCACCGCAATAACCTTCGTTCATCAAGTGATGGAAGACCTCCACCACCTCCAAGGAGATTTAGTACACAGGCCTGCGGCGAGACCGAATTGTAGATCATTCTATTCATGATATGTGTGCTTTGGTTGTATTAGCATGATTTTCAGGTATAGGTTTTGATGAATGACAAATAGCGAAGTCGATGAATGACAAACAATGGAGTCAAGTGTTAAACAACGTTATTATATGACAAACAATCAAGATTGAATGCCGAGAAGCATATTGATGAATGGATTGCATAGACAAGCCAAAGACGAGCTCAAAAGTTCAAGACCGAAGACCCAAGGCGTAGGTCGTTAGGTAGAACCAATGTAAGAGCAACGTTTAAGCTATCTCGTCTTTTGGCTCAACATAGGTCATCATAAATATGCATAAAATCATTTTATCAAATAGTATTTATCATAAACATATTTCAAATACTTCAAACAAAATGATATTAACGTTTTCATTTTAACCAAAATGGTTTTTGAAGTAAGTTTTCGATTCTGGTATATTCTGGTATATCCTGGTATACTCCAGCTTTGATTCTGGTATACTCTGGTATATTCCAGCTTTCCTGGAAATTCCGCAAGGCAACATAATCGATTATGTGATTGGAATAATCGATTATTTCACTATCCGTTGCCAGTTTAACACTGTAACAACATAATCAATTATGCATCCAATAGTCGATTATTCTGCATAAAATCAGCTTCCGATTTTGTAACGGTAAGCTGATAATCGATTATCCAAATCTGATAATCGATTATCTTGGCATAAAATCAGCATAATTGATTGCCAATTAAGCAACGGACATACTACTTCTTCCACCTATAAATAGAGGTCTTTTGAGCTGAATTGAAAAACCACAACACCTCTCATTACTCATATACATATTGATATCATTTGTGCATCATTATAGAGCTTTTGTTGAGCCATTTGAGAGACAACTTTGAGTTGTTCATAGAGCTAATATTGTATCTCTTTATCTACTCTTATAAGACAGTTCTTGTTGTAAAAGAGAAAGGTGTTTGAGAAGACCATATCTTCTCATTGATTGTCGGGTTTGCTAAGTACCCTCAATCTTAGTGTGTGAAGTCTTGTGGTGCGGTATCCACGAGCAAAGTGAAGTCTTGAGGTGCGGTATCCTCGAGCAAGTTGAAGTCTTGTAGAGTGTACATCTACGAGCAAGTGTAACGGTTTGTTAGGCACCCGTAAGCTTAACGGAGTTAGTGGAATCTCGAGAGAGTCTCTCGAGGACTAGACTAACCACAAGTTGTGGTGAACCAGGATAAATTCGGTGTGTTCTTTCCTTACTATTTTAATTACCGAATTTATTTTATTCCTGCAATTTTTATTCCGCAATATTTATCAATATTCTCGTGCCGCACTATTCACCCCCCTATAGTGACGGGCATAAATCCTAACACGAATGATGTCCTGCAGGCCCCAGGAGCATTAGAGGCATTAATGTATTCATGATTGTCACTCGAGTCTGTGTTTTCTTTTATTTGAGTCTGTTGTTTGTTGAGTCTGTTGTTTTCACCTTTTTATCAGAGTCTGTCGATCTTGTTTTAAAGTCTGTTAGTTTCTTTTCTCGGGCCCGTTAGTTTGGTGGTTGTAATAAAAAAATGTTTTACTTTATGAAAATTGAAATTCCCAAAAAATATTTTGTTATATATCTGCCAGAGCTATGCTCAGTCTGATTCATGTGGAGTCACAATATATAGGCTATCTGCATAGGACTCGACCATAACCAAAAGAAAAAAAACAATAAAAAAAAGAAGAAAAAAACAAAGAAAAAGGAAAAGAGATAAAAGAAATATAGGGGAAAATAAGAGACCGTGAGAGAGAAACAATGGGAAAATAAGGGAGAGAATAATAAAACAAAGAGAAAGCAGGAAAAACAAACTGAATAAAAAAAGAGAGAGAAGAAAACAAGGAAGATTTCATGACGCAAGCAGCCGATCCAACGCAAAATAGAAACTGATAATTGCTTAGGTGCACTCATACCCGAATATGTGGTTGCCTATCTGTTAAAACCTAACCACTAACAAGTTTTGATGTTGTTTCTCCAATCCAGATAGGTGGTTAGTTTTGTGACATTCATGCAACCCACCCCTACAACACTCGTTCCAAAAACAAGTTGACTATGACCAATCAAGAGCCTAATGTAAGTATCATTGATCCCTCATGAGAGGTGGAAGAGTTGGATGTCAACGTAATGAAAGAAGAGGGGTATAAATTGAAGCAACAGATGGCTGAAATATATCAAGCGTGGGTAAAATGGCAACCACCACCAGCTATCCCGCTAACTCGGCCTTCATCCCACCATTAGCCCAGTCACATGATCACCTTGCCACTAATCCGCCTCCAAGCATCCCATCTACCAACAATACCAGGGCACAACTTCCCAGACACCACCAGCTCCACCACCCAAACCTGTTCCACACCCTTCTCCACCAGTTGTTCCTATCTTCGTGGCACCCCCACCCGCTACACTCTACAGATCCTCCGGTGAACCTTTGTTCCAAACATATGACAACAAGTATTACCCCCCAGAGCCCACTTTCAAAGCTCCATAACCCTATTTATACACTCCTCATTTTGAACTCCCTGCAGAGGTTGGGAGACCAACCAAAAATCCCGAGCAAGAAGAGATGCTCAGGAAAATCAAAATCTTAGAGCAATCATTCAGAGACATGCATGGGTTGGGAGGCCGAGTAAGCGTGGCGTACAAAGATCTATGTTTGTTCCCGAATTTACAATTGTCGATAGGCTTTAAGATGCCCAAGTTTGATTTGTAGGGCGGGCACGGTGACCCAGTGGCACACATGAGAGGTTTTTATAGCAAGATGAGAGGAGCAGACGACAAAGATGAATTATTGATGGCGTACTTCAGTCAAAATTAAGTGGCTCCGCTTTGGAATGGTACACCCGACAAGATCATGGTCGGTGGTACACATGAGATGATCTAGCCCAAGCATTCGCCTACCATTTTCAGTACAATCTTGAAATCATTCCGGATCGTTTGTCCTTAACGAAACTGGAAAAGAAGCACAATGAGAGCTTTAGAGAGTATGGCTTCCCTTAGAGAGAGCATGCAGCAAGGGTCAACCTGCCAATGAAGGAAAGCGAAATGGTAGACTACTTCTTGCAAGCATTGGAGCCTACTTATTTTGGCCACCTGGTATCGGCAGTGGGCAAGTCCTTTAACGAGGTAGTAAAAATGGGAGTATGGTAGAGCTTCAAATCTAACAAAATTATGAGTTAATCAGCAATCAAAGCAACCACCTAGGCCATCCAAAGCGGGATCAGGGGAGCGATCGGAAAGAACAAGAAGGAGGAGGTAGCAACAATTGACTCAGGAGCTTGGTTCGGGCCCCGGGTTTTACCATATTACAACCATCCTCGATCCCACCACCAAGCCTATCCCCACACTCCATATAGCCCACCACAACACTATTATCCACCCCCTGACCCCCGCTTTTCCATCCATCCTGCACAAATGTATACTCAACCTCCTGCCCACACACAATGGCATACGCTAACCCCACAAAATAATTACCCAGCTCCAAATGCCCATCCACCTCCAAGAGCCTACCAAAACCTCCCAAGACTAGTTTTTCGAGATAACCAAGCTTTCAAGAATGAAAGATTGCAAAGGAAGGAAACCTTCACTCCGTTGCGAGAATCATATACCATCTTATTCCACAGGTTGAGACAGTTACATATGTTGAAGCTGATTGAAGCAAAGTTGCTGAATCCTCCCCCGAGAAATCTTGATTATTCTGTCAGTTGTGAGTGTTGTTCTGTTGTCCCGGGGCATGACACAGAGAAATGTTGGAATTTGAAGAGCGCTATCCAAGAGCTCATTGATTCGCATCGGATTAAGGTGCAAGCTCCGAAAGCACCCAATATTAACCAAAACCTTTTGCCTGCCCATCAATAAATGAACATGATTGAGATAGTACACAAGGAGGGAGAGCCCAAAAAGCCTTCGCAAATTGTCATGATGATCCGAGCCAGTGAGGGGAAGCCGGATGAAAAACTAACAAGCGAGATGTCAATTCTTAAGTTGAGTGGAACAAGCAGTGAGGCTTTTGCCGTAGTCAAGAAGGGATCCCCAGAAGATGGGATAGTGAAACAAGAAAAGGCAAAAGTGGTGGTATCAGGAGTGGCAAACAAGCTTGTTGTGGTTGTGGAAGGTGCTCGAACAGAGCCCGTCATTATCAAACTGTAACTCAGTTACCAATAGTCAACAACTGGGCCATCCCTTGGGAATTATGAGCGAGTAACAGTGACTTACAAGGGGAAAGAGGTTAGAGAAGAAGTTCGCGAAACCCATGGATTGACCCGTTCGGGGAGGTGCTTTGCCCCCGAGTGGTTGAGAAATCCCAAACCCTCCAAGGATAACTTAGTGTTGGTAAAGAAAGTTGTGACTGAAGAGGAAGCAGAAGAGTTTCTGAAAAATATGAAAGTGCAAGACTATTCTTTTGTGGAACAATTGAGGAAGACTTCTGCTCAAATATCGATGTTATCATTGTTGATTCATTCGAACGAGCGCCGTCGGGCACTAATGAAGATCCTGAATGAGACCCACGTTCCTGACAAAATCTCAGTCAATCACTTGGAAAAGATAGCCAACAAGATTTTCGAGGTAAACAAAGTCACTTTTTTCTGATGATGAATTGCCCATAGAGGGTACTGAGCACAATAGGGCCCTTTATCTTACGGTGAAGTGCGAAGATTCTGTGGTTACTCGAGTATTAGTCGACAATGGTTCAAGTGCACATATTTTCCCTCTTTCCACCCTGAACAAGCTGAAGGTGGATAATGAAAGAATTCACAAGAATAGTATTTGTGTGCGAGGGTTCGACAGTGGAGGAAAAGATTTCATCGGTGACATAGTACTCGAGCTGACAATTGGACTAGTTGACTTCACCATGGAATTCCAGGTGTTAGATGTGACTGTCTCTTACAATCTCTTGTTGGGGCGACCCTGGATCCATGCCGCTAAAGCGGTCCCCTCTACTTTGCATCAAATGGTGAAATTTGAATAGGACAAAAAATAAATAGTTGTGCACGGTGAGGACAATTTGTATGCTCATAGTGATGCTATTGTACCGTTCATTGAGGCGGATGATGACAATGGGCCTTGGGTATATCAGGTTTATGACATGGTATCAGTGAAGAAATTTTCAGAAGGGGAGTGCGTTCCAATGCTGAAGGTAGCCGCTGCATTTGTCATGGTGGCTGTTGAAATATTGAGAAATGGGTTTGTTCTATGAAAGGGTTTGGGGCGTCGCTTCAAGGTATCATACAACTGGTCTCTCTCCCAAAAAACATGGACACCTTTGGTTTGGGGTTCAAGCCCATGATTGCAGATATAAGGAGAGCCGGAAAGATGAAGTAGAAAGCATGGGTCCTTCCCAAGCCTGTGCCGCGTCTCTTCAGATCATTTGTGAGGCCTGGCACCAAGAAGTGCCTGACAACAATAAGTCCTAGTCTTGTAGTTGGTCCTGATAAGGAATTGCTTGAAAGGTTCGAAAAGTTGTTTGAAAATATGAATGTGTTAAAAGTAGGAGAGGGCTCTAGAAAGTCAGATGCACAATTTGTTGGGCCCTGTGCAAAAATCAACTATTAGGAAGCTACTCCTCTCCCGACTAGGAAGGAGTTTTGGTAGTTCGCTTTGATTTTTCTTTCAGTTTCTCTGGATTATTCCAAGGTTGTAATTTAGAGTCTATGTTCCGTCCGTTTGGATGCATCAACCTTATTATCTATCAATGAAATTCAATTTTCCTTTTCATCTGTTCTGATAGTTTTTATTTTTCTTTGCTTTTCTTTTCCTTCTTGTACAGTTCTTTTTATGATGGCTTTAGTGACATGACATGCATAAGGAATCTTCAGCCCAGTCTAGAAAGCCAATCTAATCCTGAAATAATAATTCAAGAGATAGAATGTGAGGATGAACTAGAGTATGATAAAAAAATGGCGTTTGAAGAAATTAGTAAAGAATAAAGCCACTTTGAAGAAAAACCCAAGCCAAACTTGAGCGATACAGAAGCAATCAATCTAGGGGACCCAGATAACATTAGAGGAACTAAAATAAGTATACATCTTGAGCCGCAGCTTAGGGAAGAGATAATCGAAGCATTGCTTGAATACAAAGATATTTTTGCATGGTCTTATGACGACATGCTGGGCCTAAGCACTGACTTGGTGGTTCACAAATTGCCCACTGACCCAGCATGCCCTCCCATCAAACAAAAGTTGAGGAAGTTTAAAAATGACATGAGCGTAATGATCAAAGAGGAGGTCACAAAGCAGTTTGAGACAAAGGTCATTCGAGTCATGCAGTATCCCACCTGGTTAGCCAATGTTGTGCCTGTGCCAAAGAAAGATGGTAAAACCAAGGTGTGTGTCGATTATCGTGACCTCAACAAGGTGAGTCAAAATGGTAACTTCCCACTTCCGAACATCCATATATTGATTGATAATTGTGCAAAACATGAGATTTGTTCTATTGTGGATTGTTACACGGGATATCACTAGATCTTAATGGATGAGGAAGATGTGGGAAGATGACATTCATCATGTCGTGGGGAACATACTGCTATAGGGTCATGCCTTTCGATCTGAAGAATGCTTGGGCAACTTACATGAGGGCAACGACAACCATATTCCATGATATGATACATAAGGAGATTGAGGTCTATGTGGATGATGTAATTGTAAAATCCAGGAAGTAGTCTGACCATGTCAAATACATGATAAAGTTCTTCCAGAGGCTCCAGAGGTACAATCTCAAGCTCAATCCTGCAAAATGCGCATTTGGTGTGCCCTCGGGGAAGTTGCTAGGATTCATAGTCAGTCGTCGAGGCATTAAGCTGGATCCATCAAAGATTAAAGTCGTACAAGAATTGCCGCCTCCGAGGAACAAAACTGAAGTGATGAGTCTGTTAGTGAGATTGAATTATATCAGTAGATTTATTGCTCAACTCAGGAAAACTTGTGAGCCTATCTTTAAACTGTTGAAAAAGGACGATGCAGTCAAGTGGACGGAGGAATGTCAGGAGGCTTTTGATAAGATAAAGGGGTACTTATGAAACCACATGTATTGGTCCCACCAGAACCAGGGAGGCCATTAATTCTATATCTGACGGTCCTAGACATCTCATTCGGGTGTGTGTTGGGTCAGCACGATATCACTAGTAGGAAGGAGCAGGCCATATACTGCCTTAGCAAGAAGTTCACCTCTCACGAGGTTAAGTGTACTCATCTTGAGAGGACATGTTGTGCCCTAACTTAGGTATCACAGAAGTTGAAACATTAATTGTCGTCTTATACTACTTACCTCATCTCGCGCCTGGACCCATTGAAGTACATCTTTCAGAAGCTTATGCCCACGGGAAGACTTGCAAAGTGGCAGTTCCTACTCACAGAGTTCGACATCGTCTATGTGACTCGGACTGCGATGAAAGCACAAGCATTGGCTGACCATTTGGCTGAGAACCCAGTGGATGAAGAATATGAACCTTTGAAAACATACTTCCCGAATGAGGAGGTGATGTATATTGATGAAGTGGAACAGGTCGAGAAGACAGGATAGAAACTATTCTTTGATGGGGACACCAACATGAAATGAGTTGGGATATGAGCGGTACTTATTTCTGAAATGGGGCACCATTACCCCGTTACAACTCAACTCTATTTCTATTGCACTAACAACATGGAAAAAGATGAAGCATGCATTTTGGGTCTGAGGTTAGCTGCAGACATGGGTGTCCAGGAAGTCTTCGTCTTGGGGGACTTAGACCTTTTGGTACACCAGATTCAAGGGGAATGGGAAACATGCATACCGGAAATGCCTGGATGATCTTTGTCAATGATTTCGATCATTAGAATTCAGGCATATTTCAAGAATCCACAACGAGGTTGTGATTCCTTGGCTACCATGGCATCGATACTAGCCATCCAGATAAGGCTTATGTTTCCCGTTGCATATCCAAGTCCATGATCAACATGCTTGCTGTGATGTGGTGAAAGAGGAGCTTGATGGCGAACCTTGGTTTCACGATATCAAAGAATATATCAGGATAGGGGTGTACCCAGTACTAGCCACATGCAATCAAAAAAGAATAATTCGTCGCTTATCAAGCTGATTTTTCTTTAGTGGAGGGGTATTATACAAAAGAATCCCGGATCTTGGGTTGTTAAGATGCATAGATGCTAGACAGTCCACAGCCATCACAACCAAGGTACATTCCGAAGTTTGTGGACCGCCCATGAGTAGATATGTTTTGGCAAAGAATATTCTCCGAGCAGGTTATTATTAGCTCACCATGGAGCGAGATTGTATTAGTTTCATGCACAAATATCATCAATGTCAAGTGCATGGAGATTTGATTCACTCCCAGCCATCTAAATTACATGCAATGTCCGCACCATGGCCTTTCGTTGCTTGGGGCATAGATGTCATCGGACCCATCGAGCCAGCAACATCCAATGGGCACAGGTTCATTCTGGTGGCTATTGATTATTTCACCAAGTGGGTTGACGCTAAAACTTTCAAGTCTGTGACCAAGAAAGACGTAGTGGATTTTGTTCATTCAAATATCATTTGCCGATTCGGGATCCCGAATATAATCATCACGGACAATGGTGCAAATCTTAATAGTCATTTAATGAAAGAGGTATGTCAGTAGTTTAAAATTACACATCGTAATTCCACCCCATACCGCCCTAAGGCAAATGGAGCAGTTGAGGCAGCCAACAAAAATATTAAAAAGATACTTAAGAAAATGGTAGAGGGTTCCAGACAATGGCATGAGAAATTGCCCTTCCATTGTTGGGTTATCACACTACTGTTCGCACTTCAGTAGGGGTAACTCCGTATTTGTTGGTGTATGGTACATAAGCGGTGATGCTGACAGAGATTGAAATCCCATCCCTTCGGACTGTCGCTGAGGTTGAAATGATGTTGACGAGTGGGTCAAAACCCACCTGGAGCAATTTAGTTTAATTGACAAGAAAAGATTAGTAGTAGTGTATCATGGCCAGTTGTATCAACAGGGAATTGCCAGAGCATATAACTAGAAAGTACGCCCACAGAGGTTTGAAGTGGGTCAGTTGGTATTGAAACATATCCTCCCTCATTAGGCGGAGGAAAAGGCAAATTCGCCCCCAATTGGCAGGGGTCGTTCATCGTATCGAGAGTGTTATCCAATGAGGCTTTATATTTAACAGATATAGAAGGTAAGTGTGTAGAAATGGCCATCAACTCTGGTGCGGTTAAGAGATACTATGTAAGATTTTCTTTGGTTAAATATCATTTGTTTGTACTTGGCATGTTTTGGAGATAGGAATGACGAAGGCATTTTGTTCTGCTATCTAAAAACTTTATCCTTTGTTACCCCTTATGAGCTTTATTCGTCTTTTTTCATACCCCTATTTCGGAATCAGTAGCTAAATCAGAAGCGCAAACGTGAAAGACGAGTAAAGGGAAGAGAAAAGGAAAGAATGAGAAGAAAAAGAAGAAAGGAAAAAGAGAAAAAAAAGAAAAAAGAAAAGAAAATAAAAGAAAGAACAAAAAACAACTAAACAACAAAAGAGAAAAGAAGAAAGAAAAGAAAGAAGAAGAAAAAGAAATATCACAACAATAAAGCAATTTCTAACATGAACTACGTTCGACCTGAATCCTTTTAAGGATATGTGGGCAGCCTCACAGTTCGTTCCCATCAAAATAAAAATCTAAAAGTCCCCAAGAAAGAAACTGGGTAGAAGTTTTGGTGGTTGTAAGAAATCTAATTTCAAAAGTTGTATGTTTGAGCCCATGTGAACTATTTTGAGCCTTGGATACCCTTTCTTTCTAACCCATCCAAAATCCCACATTACGGCCCAAAGAAAGACCTTCTGATCAATCATCGAACGATAAGTCAAGCAAATAGAGATGATTCCTATCAGGGGAAACACTCTGGTCCGAGCAAGGAAGATGAAATGAGAGACTCTTAATGGTGAAAACCCTCACGGGCACCATAAGGCGACGGGAGTTGAGAGAAAACCAAAATGAGAGAGTCTTACTGGTGAAGAATCTCACGGGCACCGTAAGGCAACGGGAGTTGAGATAAAATCAAAATGAGAGAGTATTATTGGTAAAACCCTCAACGGCACCTTAAGGCAAAAGTGAGTTGAGAGATAAAAAATGAAAGAGGTTAGTTTGTGAAAACCTGTTCAGAACACTGCTTTAGAGCTTACCCGGTGATGATTCCTGTCAGGGGCAACAAAGAATGGCGACTGAGAGCCAATTGGTTGGGCAGACTGGGCTGACTAGGCCAAAGTGTATGTCATGATCATTGGTACCAGCTGTTCCATACAGATAAATCTCTTTTCTTTCTCCTTTTTAGCAATCATCCAATTTTGGATTCTTCTTATCCTAAAAACAACTCAAAGTCATTGCATTTCATTTTCTTTCGGGTTTCCATTTCTCTAATATGTTTTCAAGGTCAATTTTGTTTGAGCAAGTAAGAAAGAATTTCAAAGCTTATTACCAACCTCCAAATTTCAAAGCACAGTGTGGCCAGAACATACCAAAGAAAGCATGAGGTAAAGTGGGATACAAAGAATCATCGAAAGCTTCGTCAGTGGAATGATTCAGTAATTTCAGGAGAGATGCAAAGATTTCGATAGAAAGGTCAGGAATGTAATACAACGGTTTGGTACAAAACACTCGGTTCATCCAAGGCCATAGGATTTGAGGGTTAGCCAAAAAATCAGGCGATTCATGGTCAGTTCGGGAGAGCTAGCCACAACAAAGCATGACAGCAAGGAGGCCATTTTCAGCAAGATGACGCAAGCTAACCACCATATTTTAAACTGGACAAGATTTTTCTTTGATTGAAACAGGGGCAGAAAATTCCGGATGTCTCAGAGAAATCCTCCGTAGGGGAAAGGCAAGCACCAAGCAGGTATGAATCTAAATTTCAAGACCCTCCTAGAATATGAGACCTAATTAAAGTTCAAAATACTAGGGAATATCAAAAAGGGCACAAGTTGACTTAATGGTCTGCATGTTTGAAATAGAATTCAGCTAAGGGTTATCAGGTCCCTCCTGGAAAATATGACTTAGTTTAAAATTCAAACAATCATGGGTAGCATAATCTAGCATAAATGTTCCTCAAAGGGATAAGTCAATTTCAAATTTTGTTGTGGAGATAGGGTTCATGTAGGAGTTGCCAGGACCCTCCTGGAGAATGGGACCTAGTTTAAAATAAATAGCAAAATATAGCATAAATAAACCCCAAAGGAATATAAGTTGGTCTCAAAGTTTACATATTTCAAGATAGGGTTCAGTCAGGGGTTTTGAGGACCCTCCTGAATAATGGGACATAGCTTTAAGATCTCTATTAGATAACAGTATTTAGCGTAACTTCTGTTGTAGGGTAATATAATTCAGCAGTAAAAAATTATTACTCTTAGAATGAAATTTGATTTTAGATTTTTGGGACCCTCCTGAATAATGAGATGTAGCTTTAGTTGGAAGTCCCCAGCAGATATAACTTAGATTTAAAATTCGCATATAATTAAGAATTGTCAGGACTCTCCTAAATAATGGGACTTAGCTTTAACATTTCCATCAGAAAACAAGATTTAGCGTAAGTTCCATCGTGGGGAAGTATGATAAGACTTGATTTTGATTTTTCAAGACCCTCCTGGATAATGAGACGTGGTTTTAAGGTCTGCTTAGATTATAAGAGGTAGTCGAAGTCGTACCTTCAGTAGATATAACTTAGGTTAAAACTTTCTTTTAACTAGGAGTTTTCAGGACCCTCCTGAATAATGGGACGTAGTTTTAAGGTCAGCTTAGATAACAAGATGTATCGAAAGTTATATCTTTAGAAGATATAGCCTAGTTTTAAAATTGTCATTAGTTAAGAGTTGTTAGGGACCTCCTGGATAATGGGATGCAACTTTAATACTTTCTTAGATAACCAGATTTAGTGGAAGTCCCACCTTTAGAAAACATAATTCAGCTTTTAAAACTGTTATTTAAATAAGAGTTGTGAGGACCCGCCTGGATAATGTGATTTAATTTGAAGTCCTCAGGCCCCTCTAGAAAATGGGACCTAGTTTAAAATTCAAAACAATCATGAATATCAAGATCTTTCATAAGTGTATCCCAAAGGAATATAAGTTGGCGTCAAAGTTTGCATGCTTGACATAGGATTCAGTTAGGAGTTCTCAGGACCCTCCTAGATAATGGGAGGTAGTCTTAAGACCTTCTTAGATAACAAGATTTAGCAGAAGTCATACCTCTAGAAGATATAATTTAGATGTAACGTTGTCATTTAACTAGGAGTTTTCAGGACCCTCCTAGACAATGGGATTTAGATTTAAAATTTATAGTGATATTTGGTAACATGATTCAATTAACACTCACAAATGCGCCCCACATCAAACTGAGGCAGAAAATTTCTTTTGTTCTGTTTGTTTTGCTGTAATCAGGTTCAAAGGCAGCAGTTTCAGAGGAGCAATTCAAGTTTTGGCAATCAAGCGCCCACCTAGAGAACAACGGAATACAGTTTAAGTTTTTGCCAGTCAGGCAGCCACCTGGAGAACAAAGGAATACAATTCAAGTTTTTGGAAATCAGGCACCCACATGGAGGAAGGGAATATAGTTCACCTTTTTGGTAATCAGGCGCCCACCTAGAGAACAAGGGAATACGCCCACCTAGAGAATAGTGGAATACAATTCAAGTTTTTGGCAATCAGGCGCCCACCTGGAAAACAAGGGAATACAATTCAAGTTTTGGCAATCAGGAGCCCATCTAGAAAATAAGGGTATACAATTCAAGTTTTGGCAATCAGGAGCCCACTGGAGAACAAGGGAATACAATTCAAGTTTTGGCAATCAGGAGCCCACCTGAAGAACAAAGGAATACAATTCAAGTTTTGGTAATCAAGAGCCCACCTCGAGAATAATGGAATACAATTCAAATTTTGGTAATCAGGAACCCACATGGAGAACAAGGGAATACAATTCAAAGATTTTGGCAATCAGGAGCCCACCTGGAGAACAAGGGAACACAATTCAAGTTCAGCAATCAGGTATCCACCTGGAGAAAAGGAAACATATCAAATTGCAATTCAAGTCGGCGAAAAGGAATTTCATAGGAAGAATACAAGTCAACGAGGCAACAAGGATCAAAAGCAAGTTTGAAGACATAGATAGGTTCTCTCTTGTAATTCGTAGATCGTAGTTTAGTCTAGCTTCTTTTTATTTTGACATGGTGTAATAAAGGGATCCAGTAAGAAGTAGCAGCAACAACAACAGTAGTGAAATCACGGCTTCATGGTAGTCCCATCTACCAAACATTCCTGAACTACAATGACTTGATTCCTTTTTAGCCAAGGATATGTAGGCAACCTCCGAAGCAGGGTGCGGTCAAATTTTTCAAAAATGCTTCCCACGGAATATTCAAACGGGCAAAAAATCGCTCATATCCGCTCACTTTATCTTTGCATGAAAACTCTTCGTGCTTCCGAGCAAAGAGGAGCAGCTGTGAGCACATGACTTTTGCCCTATATGAATTCTCTATAAATTCAAAACTAAATAATTTCTTTCAGTGGTTGCAATTCTGTGGATTTTCGTAGCATTTTCTGCTAATTATGCGCATTTTTGTTTATGCATTTTAATTGATGAAAAATACAAAAAATGTATTGCACGAGCATTTAGGAGTTAGTTGTGCATTTCAAGAATTAATTATTAATTAAGTTGTTTTTTATAGTAAAAAAAAAGACTAACTTTACATTTTTAACTTTAATTTTGAATTTCATTGTTTCTTTTAATATAGGAATTAGTTAGCTGTTATAAATACTATGATGAGTAATTAGTTCAATTAATCTAGTTTAAGAGTTGATTTAGCATTTAAATAAAATTAAAAAGAGAAAAAAAGAAAAGAAAAAGACAGATCTTTAAGTTAATAAAATACAAAGGTTTAATTTGGGCAAAATACCCGTCCAAACCCCCTTTACCCAGCCCAAACCCATTTCCCCACCCGGTCCAGCCCCAGCCATACAAAGCGAACCCGTATGATTAATCAATCTGAGCCATCAAGGTAAAATGATCCAACGGCACAAATGTGAGGACTCTTAAAAATATTAATGTTCTAACCCTTTACCCCCCCCCCCAGACCCCCCTCCTCGTCTCCAAACCCGCCCCTGTAATGCCGCCGTCCGCCTCCACCAGAAATCGCCCCACTGCTGCGGCAAGTCTCTGATGGCTTCCAAATATACACCATAACCCCTCATTTGCCTCCTCATCTCGGATCCACAACTAGTTTCCCTCAAAACCTACCCAGACTCCTCGAACATTAATCTAAAACTATGAACCCCAGCGCCACCACAGTTTCTCCGGTGGCGGCGCTACCACCAAACCTACCCGAAATCACATCCTATAACCATTTTGTTCCCCTTGTCATAAATCCACACTCTGTTTCTCTCAAACACCCCTAAAACCGTTCGAATTTTAAATCTAGCGTTCCAGAAGTCCTAGTCCAAAATTGATGCATGAGAGTCTCTTTCAAGTTTTGGTTGGTTTCGTCCCTCAATAACGTTATTTATTTGTTCTTGCTAAGAACAAATGGGTGACGTTATTGGGGACGAAGTCAATGGTTTGAGTCCAGGGTTCGATTATGTTCAATTAGGTAAGCCTTTTTTCATTCCTTTTGATTTTCTTTTGTTGATTCATCTTCCTTCTCATCCCCTCTCCTTCAAGTCAAAATGCATGTTCATATTCTGGGTTTTTATTTTCTTGGTTATCTCATGTTAGTCAGTTTACGTTTAAATTTTTTTAAACCCTTTCTTAGTTTAATCACGATGAGTTTTGTAATAGAGTCTTTGTTTAAACATTGGTCTAAATGACCTTGGGAATGTTTGAGTGTTTGATTCATGTCCGGCGTGTTTTCAATTGTCAAAAGCTCCACATCTTTTAGTATTTCATTCTTTGATCTATTAATAATTTAATTTCAGCTTATTAAGTTTAGTTGCACTAATTGGAATTCATGAAAAGTTGGCTCGAATTGCTTCTTACTTTTATTTTAATCCAGGAAATCGAGTTGGATTGTTTGTGGGCTCGAGGGGTATACCTTTAAGTCCAAATCTTGGGCTGGTTGCCTATGGATCAACCTAGGGTCAATTTCACCCATAGTCAATCAATATAATGTAAAATGCAGATGTTTAAAAGGGTAGTTTAGGTAATGATGTAGGGGATCTTGTGGATAACCGACTTAGAAGCTTCTAATAGGGTTTTTTTAAATTTTCAGATTATGACTTGGAAAACAAGTCATTAAATGAAGGATGAAGTAGCAAAATAGGACATCTAAAAGGGACTAAAAGGCAAATCGATATCTGAAGTTGTACCCTAATTGCTTGCTTATAAAGGCATTGAACCTAAAGCAAAAATCAGAGGGGGAGGAGCTAAAAATCCAAAAAAAAACAGCTGCATTTTTACTGTTTTATTGATTTCCTCTTGTGGTTTTCAATCTTGAGTGGGCTGAAATAACCTTTGATGCATTAAGGGTTTGATATAGATTGAGCCTGCTTCCTTTTGGAGAATCTGGTTTGAATTTTGCAATAGAGCTACTATTCCATTCGTTTCCGAGTTGAATTCATTGAGTATTTGGTTGAATTTGGGTTTGCTTGCTGATGTTTACTACTGCTCCTCTCACTTCACTCTTATTTTGCTTTTATCCAGGTACATCTCTTCACACTATGAATAGAAGTGAAGTTTTCAGCTAAGCCTGGCTTGAGTGTACAATTCGAGTTGTAGAAATTGTAAAGGACTAATCCATTGTTGTTTATCAGCTATATCTTCTTTGTATTTTGGTTTATTGTCCATGCTAGCCTAACTACTTAAGTATAACAATTTGTTGCTTCTGCTTGTTCTGAAGCTAAGGCTTTACTCAACTATGACTGAAATTGGAAGCTACATTCTATTTTGGCATGTATGAGTGAATATGGTGGTTATTAAGGTCCTTATTAGGTTGGCTAGTGTTTTTTTAAAGTATTTATAGCTACAGGTTATATTCTTACTAGTTTGGTGCATTCATGTTGGAGTTTCATCAGTTTAAGTTTAGTTTTGTCACTCTTTAACTTGCTCTGTAGTTTTGCTTACTGTTGATTTAAGGTATAACTTAATGTTTTAGTTTTCTCACACAATCCTGTTCTTCTTCACACATGAACATCTTGGAGTTTAATCAGATCTTGAATGAAATTAGGGTTGGTCTCGTGGAATTCTCAAAGCTCGATTGCCTCGTTACATTAGATTTCCTCATGCAAGTATAAGTCACATAGTTTGTTTTGGCTAAGCATGAACCAGTATCCAACATATGAATTAGCCTTGTTTCAAATTTTGAGATTGTTTTGTTACTGGAATTTCAAATGGAGGATTTAGAAATGATAAAAATGCAATTCATCAGTTAATGGGTTTCCCAAAGTCTAAGTTTTCAACATGGTCCTCTTGCACCGACCAATGCTTAAAATGTTGAAACTGGGCTATAGTCTTGGCCCAGGTACGCTGGCCCTTCTGTTGCGTGTCTGTTTGGGCTTCACGTTTAAGCTGCTTGGTTTTCTTTCCACTTTGACACATATAATAATTGTATTTCTTTTAGTTCGATTTTGTGTCATGAATTGCTAAACTACGAGGTGCTAATTTTTAGTTTAAAATTTTTACATTAGCACCTGTAAATTATTCGGGCCATTTAAGTTAGTTAATCCCTTTTAGTTAATTGAGATGAGCCACATTTAATTACACAAGTAGCTTATGGCCTTCCGAGCTTTAGTCTGAATACCTTTACTTTAAAATAGAATTGAGGTACGATGCATCAAATAAAAATCTCAATTGCATGGCCCCCGTTTAATTAGTTTTAACCTTAGAATCCGAGTCGTACATTTAGCAGAATTCCATGGCCCTGGCGAAACTAAAAATGCGTAGTTCCTTTATGCTTGTACTTTACTAACATTGCCTTCCTAAACTCGGGTGCGCATTTATATGACCCAAATCCAAATCTCAACGTTAGTTAAAATGTATGTAAGACCGTGAGTGCATTTATGTGACGTGGTCCAAGACGTGTTTTAACAACGTTGCGATATTCCTAAAATGGATAAAAGCGATTGAAGTTAATATTGGACCATAGGCTAAAACATGCTTAAAATCAGATAATTAAGCTGAATATAACAGTTTAGCAACTGTGCTAGAACAATATAAGACCGTGAGTGCATTTATGTGACGTGGTCCAAGACGTGTTTTAACAACGTTGCGATATTCCTAAAATGGATAAAAGCGATTGAAGTTAATATTGGACCATAGGCTAAAACATGCTTAAAATCAGATAATTAAGCTGAATATAACAGTTTAGCAACTGTGCTAGAACCATGGAACTATGGAATGTCTAACATCTTCCCCGGGTTAACAAAATTCCTTACCCGGATTTCTGGTTCACAGACTGTAATACATAGTCAAATCTTCGTCGATTTGGGATTTTAAACCGGTGACTTGGGATAGAATATATTATTATTCCAAGTGGCGAATCTGAATTTCTTAATAAATAATCCTGTTTCACGTGTCCTTTAATTGAAAAAACTCCCTTATCTACGCTCTTTGCGGTGTGTAGTGTAAAAAGGAGATGTGACAATGCATCGATTTTTTTTATCCCGGCTCCACTTATTCTTATGTGTCTTCTTATTTTGACCTGCATTTAGGTGTGTCTCAGGATTCTTTGAGTTCCCCTATTTATGTTTCTACTCCTATGGGAGATTTTCTTGTTAAGGACTACGTTTTTCGATCGTGTTTGATTGCTCTTTGTGGTTTTGAGACCAAAACCGACTTATTAATACTCAGCATAGTAGATTTTTATGTTATCTTTGGCATGGACTGGTTATCACCTCATTATATTATTCTTAATTGTCACGCCAAAACCATGACGCTAGCTATGCCAGGTGTACAGCGAGTAGAGTGGAGGGGTACCTTAGATCGTACTCCCAGTATAGTTATTTTATTACTTAAGGCTCAGGGAATAGTTGAGAAGGGGTGTGGCAAGTATCTAGCTTATGTGAGAGATGTCAGTATTGGTACCCCTACAATTGATTCAGTCCTAGTAGTACAAGATTTCCCTGATGTGTTTTCAGCTTGATCTTTTGGGTATGCCGCCCGACAGAGATATTTATTTTGGCATTGATTTGTTGCCGGGCACTCACCCATTTCTATTCCTCCTTATCGTATGGCTCCTCCTGAGTTAAAGGAGTTAAAGGAGCAGTTGCAGGAATTGTTTGTCAAAGGTTTTTTCCGGCCTAGTGTATCACCTTTAGTTGATCCATAATTGTTCATAAAGAAAAAGGATGGTTCTATGCCTGTGTGCATTGATTATTTCCAGTTGAACAAAGTTACACTGAAGAACAGTATCCTTTGCCTCGTATTGATGACTTGTTTGACCAGTTACAGGGTGTCCATGTGCTTTCTAAGATTGACTTGAGTTCAGGTTATCATCTGTTGAAGATTCGGGAGTCAGATATCTCGAAGACTGTCATAAGGACTTGGCATGGTCATTACGAGTTCCTTTTTATATCATTTGGGATGCCCAATGCCCCAGCATCTTTCAAGCATTTGATGCACGGTGTAGTACGGTCATATCTTGACTCGTTTGTCATTATCTTTATTAATTAGATTCTGGTGTACTCCCGGAGTCAGGAAGATCATGAACAGCACCTGAGGACAGTGTTTCAGACTTTGAGAGAAAATAAAGCATATGCAATGTTCTTGAAATGTGAGTTCTGGTTGGATTCTATGGCATTTTTGGGTCGTGTGGTATCGAGTGAAGGGATCAAGGTGGATCCGAAGAAGGTCGAAGCAATATAGAGTTGGCCCAGACCATCTTCAGCTATAGAAATCTTTAATTTTCTAGGCTAGGCAGGTTATTACCGTCGTTTGTTAAGGGATTTTCATCTATTACATGAATGGTGCTCCGTTCTAGTGGGTGGAAGAGTGTGAAGAGAGCTTCCAAAAGTTCAAGACAACTTTAACTACAACCCTAGTTTTGATATTGCCTACAGGTTTGGGGTCTTATACTGTCTATTGGGATGCTCCGAGAATTGGCCTTGAAGCAGTATTGATGCAGAAGGGTAGGGTGATTTTCTTTACGTTCAGACAATTGAAGATACAAGAGAAGAATTATCATGTTCATGATCTCGAGTTAGATGTTATTGTTCACGCCAGATCTGGCGTCATTATTTGTACGGTGTTCCTTGTGAGATTTATATTGATCATTGGAGTTTGAAGTATCTAATCAAGCAAAAGGACCTTAATTTGCACCATATGAGGTATTCACCTGTACAAGGCCAATTTGGTGGTCAATGATTTGAGTCACCGGGCGGAGAGTTTGGAAGTTTGGCTTATCTACTAGCAGTAGAGAGGCCCATGACGATGGATGTTCAGTCCTTAGCCAACTAGTTTATGAGATTGGATCTTTCGGAGCCCAGTCGGGTTCTAGCTTGTGTGATTTCTCAATTTCCCATGTTGGATCGTATTAGAGAGCGTCAGTTTGATGACCCTTATTGCTTGTCCTCAAGGACAAAGTTATGCATGGTGATGCCAGAGATGTGACCATTGGTGATGACGGGGTATTGAGGATGCAGGGTCGGTTATGTGTACCCAACATTGATGGGCTACGGGAGTTGATTTTAGATGAGGCTCCGGTATGGAATACATTCGGGAACCGCGAAGATGTACAAGGATTTGAGGCAGTACTATTGGTACAAGCGGATGAAGAAAGATATAATTGGGTTTGTAGCTCGGTAGCTCAATTTCCGGAAGGTACAGTATGAGCACCAGAGACCGTGTGGCTTACTTCAGCATATAGAAATTCCAGAGTGGTAGTAGGAGTGCATCACCATGGACTTCGTAATTAGAGTCTCATCGACTTTGAGGAAGTTCGATTCAATTTGTGTGATTATGGATTGGCTGACCAAGTCCACGCACTTAATTCAAGTGTGTACTACCTATTTTTTGGAGTGGTTGGTGGAGATTTATATCCGGGATATTGTTCGTCTGCATGGTATTCCAGTTTCCATCATTTCAGATAGAGGTACTCAGTTCCCATCATGATTCTAGAAGGTCGTACAACATGAGTTGGGTACTCGAGTGGAGTTGAGCACAACATTTCACCCCCAAATGAACGGATAGTCTGATTGCACTATTCAGATTCTTGAGGATATGCTATGTACGTGAATGATGGAGTTTGGAGGTTCTTACGATCAGTTCTTGCCACTACCGGAGTTTGTCTACAATAACAATTATCGATCCATCATTCAGATGGCATTGTATGGGGCTTTGTATGGTATGCGGTGTAGATCCCTAGTGGGATGGTTCAAGCTAGGAGAGGCTAGATTATTGGGCACATAATTTGTTCAGGATGCCTTGAAAAAGATTAAGGTGATTCAGTATAGACTCCATACAGCCTAGTCCAGACGAAAGAGTTATGCGGACCAGAAGATTGTGATGTTTCCTATATGGTTAGAGAGCGGGTCTTGCTTCGGTTATCCCCTATGAAGGGCGTTATGAGATTTGGTAAGAAGGGGAAATTGAGTCCGAGGTTTATTGGACCTTTTGAGATATTGAGACATGTTGGGGAGGTTGCTTATGAGCTTGCCTTACCTCCCAGCTTGTCAGGAGTTCATCTGGAATTTCATGTTTTGATGCTCCGGAAGTATCACAGTGATTCGTCGCACGTTTCGAATTTTAGTTCAGTCCAGTTGGACAAGGATCTATCTTATATTGAGGAGCCGGTGGCTATATTGGATAGGCAGATTCGAAAGCTAAGTTCAAAGAGTATTGCATCGGTGAAGCTTCAGTGGCGGGGTCAGCCGGTCGACAAGGCGACGTAGGAGACCGAGCATGATATGCGCAACCGTTACCCTCATCTTTTCACCACTTCAAGTATGTCTTGATGCTCGTTTGAGGACGAACGAATGTTTTAAGAGAGGGAGGATGTAACGACCCGGCCGGTAATTTTGAGAATTAACTCTCCGATCCCCTATTAACTATTTTTCCTATGTTTGTTTCAGCTATTGTGAGTTTCCTGGAAAATTCATTTTAAGTTACAGAGTGTTTTGGGACCTAAGCCCCTAAATGAGAGCGTAAGCTTTAGAATTTTGACCATAGTCGAAACAGTGTGAAGACGACCTCGGAATGGAATTTCGTTCGGTCCGTTAACTTCATTGAGTAATTTCGCACTTGGGGGCGTGTTTATACTGTGTTTGGGAGGTCCGTAGATTATTTATTCTTGAAATGCCAAAGTTGAATTTTTGAAGTTTCCATATCGATAATTAAATTTTGGTATTGGGGTCAGAATCCAATTCAGTTGAAATAGCTCTACAGTGTTGAATATGACTTGTATGCAAAATTTAGGGTCAATCAGACATGGTTTAGTTGGTTTCTTCATCAGTTGTAGAATTCTTGAGATTTTAAGTTCATTAGGCTTGGATTGGAGGGTGATTTTTGGTTCTAGCATTGTTTGATGTGATTTGAGGGTTATGCTTGGCACTTACTTGGTACTGTTGTGTTATACTTATGCCCTTTTATGCACATGATTTTTGTGTGCAGATTCAGGTTCTTCTATTCAAACATACTATCAGTGAGGCGGGGCGATTTTTCAGAGACCTCAAGGTATATCTATCGCGTCCGCATACCTAAAATTCCCTCACTATACTCTCTTTTAACTATGATCTTCTCTAATTACTTTGTTTAGACTTCTAGGGTTAGGTACTATGTATTTCCTCTAGTTTATGGTTCATGAGATTCCGGGTTTACGGAGTGTTATCATTGGTCGATAGTGTTATTATTGTATATGTCGAGCGACATTTTAAACATTTTATCTGTATTTACTTGTTAGATGGCTGGTTGTACCTTTAAATTCCCTTTTCTACAAATTGTTAGGCATACCTAGTCGTAGAGACTAGATGCCTTCACGACAGTCACGGAGGGAGAACTTGGGTCGTGATAGTGTGTCACCTCATTTATCAGAATAGTATGAAAATTTGGGGTTTCTTACCCACCGGTCTAGATTTGCAATAGTTACTTTCCTTGAACCGGACGAAAATCTACGCCGCAATGCCCTTGCCTCTCGACTCGATCTCAAATTGCCTTGAATCTATCCATCATAACATCAATTCATGCCAAATGGACAAAGCCCACGTGAAAATTATCAAATTTAGTCAAAATTCCTGAAATTGGCCAAACCCGAACCTCGTGCCCATGTCTTGAAATTCAATAAAAATCACATCACTAGAATCCTTATCCTCTCACGAGTCTATACATACCAAAAATATCGAAATCAGACCTCAAATGATCCCTCAAATTCCCAATTTAGATTCTCTAATTTCAAGCTCTAATTTCCCAATCACCCCTAATCTCTTCAATTTCCATGTTTAATCAACTGAAATTCACCATAGATGTGAGTGTTAGTTCAAAAATCTTGACTCAACAAGTTTTCCCTTGAATCTTTCTTCAAACCCCTCCAAAAGCTCCAATCTCGTCTCTAAAATGATGGAAATTGACAATAATTAACAAAAGATTTAATTTATTCCTTCTGCCCAGGCATTTCTGCACTTGCGGCCTATATCACGCTTATGCGGACCGCATATGCAGTCAAAATAATCGCATCTGCGGTTTTCACTTAATTCCTCAAGGCCGCATATGCGCCCAGGCACAGCATCTACTGTCCAGCAGATGCGCCCAACACACTACACCTGTGGTTCTTCTTCTAATGGCCAATTCTGCATATGTGGTCTCCTCTACGCACCTGCAAGCTTGCACCTGCGACCTTGCACCTCTGGTCCCCAATCAGCACATGCAGATATGACAGAAGCAACAAAATTAGCTGCATCAACTTAGTTCAAATTCTTCCGTCAAACACCCAAATCTATATCCAGGCCCTTGGGATATCAACCAAACATACCAATAAGTCACATATCATTATTCAAACATATATCAACCATCGGAGCACTCAAAACTTCGGAATTCCACAAATGATGCAAAAACCTATCAAAACTTGTTCGAATGACCTGAAATTTTGCACAAACATCACAAAATAGCATAAGGGACCTACTCCAATTTCTGAAACTCCATTTCAACCCAGATATCAAAATTTCCACTGCCGACTGGAAAATGCCAATTTCCATTTTCGCCAATTCAAGCCTAAATCTACCACGGACCTCCAAATTACCCTCCGAACACACTACTAAGTCCAAAATAACTTAACGAACCTATATGAACCATCATAATTAATATCTGATATCCACTCATAAGTCAACCTCCGGTTGGCATTTCCAACACAAGTTTCAAATTAAGAGACTAAGTGTCTCATTTCACTGAAAACACAATACAACCAACCCGGTATGATTAAATACAACCGAAAAAAATATAGAGGAGCAGAAATGGGGTAAGGAGGGTTGTAATCCATGAAACAATCGATCAGGTCGTTACACAGAGTTACTTCATTTATTTAGTTAATTAGCTAAGTCGGATTTTGATAAATTTAAAAACATAAAGTTTTTTCTAATTTTGATTTTATAACTCAAACATATTTTAAATTATATTTATGTGGTTATTTAAAATTTAACAGACTAATATTAGTATATGTGCGTTGCACATGTGTGTAGCATATGTCAATTAAAACTATATACATTGACGTTAAATTTAAATACAATATTTGTTTAAAGGATGGAAGTATATATTATCATATTGACATAGTAGTTAAATTAAATACCTTCTAAATATTTAGAGATGATGAATTTTTGGTTAAATTAACTATATATTACTTTATAATTATACATAGTTTCTAATATGATACAAATATAATAAATTATGTCTTACCCATGTAGTGACCCGATCGGTCGTTTTGAGCTCTAGCATGTCGTTCAATGGTGTGAGGCCATGAGAAGCATCACTTCAGGTGTTATGACTTGTACGCGTGATCGGAGTGGAATTTCGGGAAGTTCAGAGTTGATTTGGATAGTGAATTCTCATATTATAAGCTAAAAGTTAAGAGAATTAACTGGGATTCGACTTTTGAGTAAATGACCTTGGAATCGAGATATGAAGGTTGCAGCAAGTTGTATGATGATTTCGGGCTTGGGCGTATGCCTGGATCAGAATTTGGATGACCCAAGAGCATTTTGTCACCTATTGTGGAAGTTATCATTTTAGAAGAAATTTCATAAGTTTGGCTTGAAGTGCATTTCAGTGTTAACTATGTCTGTTTGGAATTCTGAGTCTGGAAGAAACTGTGAATGGTGATTCTTGAGTTGTGAGCACGATGAAGTGAATTTGGAGGTCCGTAGGTCATTTTGGAGTCATTTGGCTAAAGATAGAAATTTGAAGGTTTTTGAGAAGTTGGACCGAAAGTGGATTTTTTGATATCGGGGTCGGAATCTGATACCGAAAGTTGGAGTAGGCCCACAATGTCGCCTTCTCAAGTGGAATGACCTCTTGGCCAATATAGATTGGCTTTGCGAGGCTATTTCCCAACCTGTTTCCTCTCACACTGAGAAATGTCAGATAGAGCGTATCATTCAAAATTCAGATGGTTCTGTTGATCTTAAATTTCTGGACTCCAGACCTCGTAGAAGTTTTACCGCTGGTTCTACTTCTTCAAAAACCCCGGAGGGAGTATTTAATCGTTCTTATTCTTTTAGGTCAGCTGATAAAAGTCAAGTTGATGGTGTAGATTTTTCGGGAGAAATCCCAAAAGTGTTTTATAAACCTCAGGTCCAGGAACCTTCTAGTCCCACAGCGTCTGACATGGAGCCTCCGAGGCAATATTCAGACCCTGGTTTGGGTGTTATCACTGTAGAAGAGGATTATACCCCAGATCTTGCTTCTTTGAAAAAACTCTGGCTTGACCCTAAAAATAGGTTGAAAGTCAAATGGTATAGTGCTACCTATTCTCAGAGTCAGCAGGCTCTTTTTGGAAAACAGTGGATTTCAGATATGAAGCGTTTAAAGTGTGATATCGAATTCTTCAGATGGTTTGAAATCACTGGAAAGTTAGATGACCAAAATGAGTCATTACAAGTTCTTGTTAATAAGTGGTATACTCAATCCAACAAGGTCGTTGAGTCTGTCACTCCCCCGCTTGAGGGAATTAAAATTCCTCATTCCAATATTCTTGTTCCTGCGTCTCCTTTAAAGCTCAAAAGCAGTAATCCTGTAAGCTAACCCTCTAATGTAGATTTTGATAAGATTGTCAAACAGAACAATTACACCAATAAATTGTTGCACACTGTTTCTTTACAAATTGAGGAAACAAATCCTAAGATGGTCTTTTCGGCTCCTAGTTTATGTGCCCCTATGCCCAGTACTAGTAGTACGATAGAGCCTAATCCTATATTCAAACCCCCTGAATTTCGTCGTGAATTGTTCCCCAAGCTCAGCAATGATATTGCCGTCTCACGTAAGCTAGTTGAACAAATCACCGAAAAATTAGCCCACTTTCATGTCTCTGACAAAAGTAAGGCTAAAGCATCGTCAGTTTCTGATTCTCCCTCAACCAAGGAAAATAAAGCTTCTACTTCCGAGGGTGTCAAAGCTTCTACTTCCGAGAGTGTCAAAGCTTCTACTTCCAAGAATGTCCACACTCTTTCTAACTCTCTTCATAAACTTTCTGACCGATATCCTAATCAGAGAAATTATTATAAACGTCCCTCTTTTCCTGATACTCAGTATGGGGAAGATGGTTTCCAGTCTCAATCCTCTCATGATGGTCGAGGCATCGTCGAATGGAATATTGATGGGTTAGCCGAACATCAAATCTATCGAGTCCTCCACGAAATGGGTGTTTGCATTACCAGCTATAAGCTGCGTAGTTCCTCCGATAAAGAAGCAGCTGCAATGATCACAGCTGGCTTTACCGGAATGCTTAGGTACTGGTGGGATAATTATGTCACCGAAGATCTTAAGCAACACATTCTCAATGCAACCACGATCATCACCACTATTAAAACTAACAGTGGTATGGAAACTCAGGAATCTAAGATTCGTGAGGATGCTTGTGCCACTCTGCTCTTCCACATTGCTAAACACTTTGTAGGTGAGCCAAAACTCTTCCAATATAGGAGTCTAGAAATCCTTAATAACCTTAGATGTCCTAATTTAAGTGACTTTAGGTGGTACAAGGATCAATTTATGGTTAAGATTATGACCAGACCCGACTGTAATAGTGACTTCTGGAAAGACAGATTCATTAGCGGTCTTCCCCCTCTTTTTGCCGAAAAGGTTAGATAAAAAATCAAAGATAGGTGCGGTGGTAAAGTGCTCTATGACCAGATGACTTATGGAGACATTATTAGCCTCATTAATACCACAGCTTTAGAACTGTGTACTGACCTCAAGCTTAAGAGTCACCTTAAAAATGATAGGATGACCTCTAGAGCCGAATTAGGCAGTTTTTGCGGTGATTTTGGATTCGGTAATGTAGATCCTCCCCCTTCTAAGATGGCCAAGAAGAATTCTAAGAAGTCTTTGTATAAATCTAGGAAACCTAGAAAGAATACTTCTAAGGACAGGTCAGACCAACCCAAGAAGAAATTTAGGAAGCGTAGACCTTCCCATAAAGAAGATGTATGTTGGAATTGTGGTAGGTCTGGACATAGAGCCAACTAGTGTAAGTGTTCTAAGAAGAAGAAGAAAATTAATCTCCTAGGATTAGATGACGATACTAAGGAAAAACTCTTTTCTATCCTCCAAGAGAGTGATTCTGCTTCTAATGATACCTCTTCGGACGAATATAGTGACGAAGAGAATATCAACGTCGCATATGAGACTGATGAGAGTTAATCAGAACATGATGACTCTTGTGAAGGATCGTGCGAAGGTATTTTCTGTGATTGTAATTCATATACCATTAGTACGATTACTGAGGATTCTAAAGAAGTTCTCTTTGATATCATTGACCACATCAAGGATGATGAGTCTAGAACTAGGTACCTTGCAGAACTTAAGAAGATTATCCTTAGTTCAGACCAAAAGAAACCTTCTCATTCTAAGGTCATAGAACCTTTTAGTATGAAACAAGTTTTCTCTAGGTTCGATAAAACTGCTGAGCCCTCTGTTTCTGACTTGTGTAAGGAAATGAATTCCCTTAAGCAGGAGGTCAGAGAAATGAAGTCTCGTCTTGATAAAATTGAGATTGAGGCTCTTACTTCTCAAATCCTTAGAGAAGTTCCTGCAACAGATAAAGAAAAATCTCTTTCTTTTGCTGAACTAGAACCTGCTTCTATCTTCCCTGCAGAATCAATTGATCCCGGTCTTTTGAAAGAAGCCAGTTCTGCCAGTCCTTCTGTGTCCACCATTAAATCTATCAGTCAGCATATCCGTATTAAATTAGTGATTGCCAAAGACTTTGTGCTTAACAAGATTGCATTATTTGATAGCGGAGCTGATCGTAATTGTATTATGAAAGGCCTTATTCCTCTTAAGTAACTTGAGAAAGGTACTACTCGTTTGTATTCCGCAACAGGAGAGCGGATGAAAATAGATTATAAATTGTCTAATGCGCATATTTGTCATAATAATATTTGCTTTACGAACGATTTTGTGATTACTGAAAACATTAATGAAGATATTATTCTTGGTCTGCCTTTCATATATAAGTTAAAATCATATACTGATGATTTAGATGGTATTCATGCATGTATCCTTGGTCAGAAGGTGTTTTTCCCATTCGTTAAATCTCTTTCTCCTGAGGAAAGTTTG
Organism: Nicotiana benthamiana; assembly: GCA_034376525.1. NCBI lineage: Eukaryota > Viridiplantae > Streptophyta > Magnoliopsida > Solanales > Solanaceae > Nicotiana > Nicotiana benthamiana. The sequence goes on along the minus strand of CM067331.1, from coordinate 83,457,526 downwards.
TTTTTGAAAAATAAAACTATTTTTAAAATTAATCGCCTTTCTAATCATATTTCTTTTCTCAAAGAAGAAATAAAGATTGAATAAATTAAACAAACTTTAAAAACCCCGGGAATGGTGGCTAAGATCGATTCCCTTCAAAGAAAATTTGAAAATGAAGTTTGTTCTAATTTGCCTACTGCTTTTTGGAATGTTAAAAAGCATTCTGTTGCACTCCCATATATTGATTGTTTTGATGAACGGAATATCCCTACAAAGGCTAGACCGATTCAGATGAATCAAGAAATGTTGGATGTTTGCAAAACTGAGATTAACCATTTGCTTGATAATGGCATAATCCGCCCCTCTAACTCTCCTTGGAGTTGCTCTGCATTCTATGTTAACAATAGTGCATAAAAAGAAAGAGGAGCACCCAGGCTTGTAATTAATTATAAGCCCCTGAACTCTGTCCTCAAATGGATCCACCATCCAATCCCCAACAAAAGAGATCCTCTTAAACGAACTTATAAAGCAAACCTTTATAGTAAGTTCGATATGAAGTCTGGATTCTGGCAAATTCAAATTAAGGAAGAAGATCGGTATAAGAACTGCATTCAATGTTCCTTTTGGGCATTACAAATGGAATGTTATGCCATTTGGGTTAAAAAATGCGCCTTCTGAATTTCAAAATATTATGAATAGCATTTTTAATCCCTATTCTTATATGTCAATAGTTTATATTGATGATGTGTTGATTTTTTCTGAGGACATTGATTCTCATTTTAAGCATCTTAATACTTTCTTTAATGTTGTGAAAAACAATGGCTTGGTTGTTAGTGCTAAGAAAAATAAGCTCTTTCAAACCTCGATTAGATTCTTAGGTCATGATCTTTATCAAGGAACCCTAGGCCTATTTGTAGAGCCATAGAATTCTCTTCTAAATTCCCTGATGAAATTAAGGATAAAACTAAGCTTCAGAGATTTTTAGGAAGTCTTGATTATGTTGCTGATTTCATCCCAAAAATTAGGCAAGTCTGTGAGCCATTATACCACAGGCTTAGAAAAAACCCAGCACTTTAGGGAGAAGAACAGACCCAGAGTGTCCAAAAAATTAAGAGATTAGTTCAAAGTCTTCCTTGTCTAGGGATACCTAATATTGATGCATTTATGATAGTAGAAACAGATGCTTCTGATATATGATATGGAGGCATCCTTAACAAGCGCGTCAACCCAGATAGTTGTGAGCAACTTGTGAGGTTTACTTCTGGTATCTGGAATTCTACCTAGAAAAATTATAGTACAGTCAAAAAGGAAGTTTTGTCTATAATACTATGTATTACTATTTCAATATGATTTAGTAAACAAAGAATTTTTACTCCGAGTTGATTGCAAATCTGCAAAGGAAATTTTACAGAAAGATGTAAAAAATCTTATTTCAAAACAAATATTTGCTAGATGGCAAGCTCTACTATCTAGCTTTGATTTTAAAATTGAGTTCAGTAAAGGAGAAACTAATTCTCTTCCTGATTTTCTAACCCGTGAATTTCTTCAGGGTCATGAGGCCGGCCAAGGCTAACTCCCCGTTCAAAAATGTTAAACCCGAAAGGCAGCTTTCGTCCGCTAGACCTTTCGTCCCTATGGGCCTAGCCCAGCTAAGGCCTTCTTTCCCGCCTTTACCTAGTCTGGCCCAAAGCCCATCTCAAAACAGATTTACTGTCCTTGGAGACATCCCCAAACTCACAGTCCCAAAACCTGAATCCTCGTCTGGATCTACTTCCAAGGTCCAAAGTAAACAGAGTTATGAAATGAAGAACCCTGAGTCCTTTGCCCAGGCTGTGGACCCAAAGGTCCAAAGTTCTTCCTCTCAGGCACAAGAACCTTTCGAGTACCTAACCACTAGAGTTTTCCCTATTTTGGCCCTCGACAAAGAATTTGAAACTGGTAGGGTCCAAGATTTAGTAAAACCTTGTTAAACAATTCAAACTACGTAGATAGTCCTGATCCTTTACACACTCGCCTTTTTTTAGGCAATTCTAGTTGATCCCGATTCTATAGAAATTGAACATGTTTATTCTGAAAGAAATCCAGATTTTATTCTATATTCTCAATTCACCATTAAGAAGATCCTCTCCCCGTTTGAATGGCATGTGGACCATTTACTCACTCCTGTACCACTAAGCATGAATCACAAACCTCAGACATATAACTGGTACATCTACAAGCAAGCATGGTACAATTTCTTGTATCTCAGGCCGAGTCACACTTGGTTTGTTAAATATAGCCATGAGTTAGTAAAGGCCACTATTCCTAGGTGGTTTTACGATTGGTGGAAAGCTTTCAGAGGAAAATTGGAAAACCTCCCTCAACATTTTCTGCAAAAGCTTGACGATTCCAAACCAAGCAGGAGATCTCTACGTTGCCTACTCATATTAAAATGTGTAAATATTATGTCCAAAAAAGGATATCTTATATTATTAGCTGGGACTTTAAGATCGCAGAATTTGACCGAATCAGGTATCTATCCAAAGAGATAAAGGTTAAAGGATGGGTTCCAAAACCCAAAACTCCTACTCAGAAGAAAGAGAAAGCTACTGCTCAGTCCTCTTCGTCAAAATCATCCAAAGGCGAGATCAAGAAGAAGCTTCAACAAGCCCTTCAAGATATCGAACATCAGGATGAAGCCACTTTGCTGCAGCTCATTGAAGAAGCCGCCACCTCAGCCGAATCAAGTAATGATGATATGTGTTGTCCTAAAGGCATAGCACAGGCTTACCTGGATACCTATTACGAATAGGAATTCTGGCTCTTGAAGAAAAGTAGAGGTTCAAAGAACTGGAATTACTTTTCTCCAAAGGACGTTTTACTATTCCTAAAAGGAATCCGAGTAGGGCCAAGCACATGGCCTTTTCTTAAAATAATTATAAGTGGGAATGCCCTCTTTTGTCCTGTATACGCTTACTTTATTAAAGAAAAGATAAGCATGTGTAATAAGTCAAAAGTATGTCTTCCACTCAGATGGAATCTTTGCTGTACACGTCTCGTCTTAATCAATAGGGACCCACTACTTTGTCGGCAAAATAATAGCCGTCCCCCTGTAAGCACAAGATGCTTTTTACTTTATCTGAGGTCTATAAAAGACTCTCACTTTTATTGTAGGAGGGGAATTTTAGTCTCTCTCTAAAATTCTTCTTACCTCTGAATCTTGTAATGTTCCAGCCTTGCCTTCTCCTTTTAAATAAAAAGCTGGTTTTGTAAGTAAAATCTTTTCATTTGTTCATATTTTATATATGATAACAAGTTTTTAAATTTATTTAAGTATTTAATTTCCGATCCTGTTCCCCTTTTGGTATCAGAGCCAGGTTATCAAATATGAATCTACTGTTGCTATTAATAACTCTTTAGAAGTTATAAAATTATTGAATGAGCAAGATATAATTAGATATAGATCTAATTTTAATTACTTGCATATTGGTCTTGTTCAAGTTGATGTTAAGCCTTTGTTTAGAAAAGGACTTAATATTCTTGTTTGTGCACTGTTACGTGATGCACGTTTTCTTAATTTTGATGATTCTTTATTAGGAGCTCTTGAAAGTAATTTAGCTGGTGGCCCTGTTTATTTCAATTGCTATACTAATTTCTCTGTTGATATTAATGATCCTAATGTGTTGGATACATTAACTCTTAATATTAAAACTATAAATATGAACAGCAAATCTGAAACTCGTGAGATAGCTGTTATATATCGAGTCTATTACACGTTGATGTCAACTACCCTTGCTCCTAGAGCTAGGATAGAGAGTACCAAAGGTGTGACTATGTCAATGGAAGCTAACCATGAGCATAGTACCGTCTTTGTTCCTCGCCTTCTCAAGTGGAATGACCTCTTGGCCAATACAGATTGGCATTTCGAGGCTATTACCCAAACTGTTTCCTCTCGCACTGAGAAACGTCAGATAGAGCGTATCATTCAAAATTCAGATGGTTCTGTTGATCTTAAATTTCTGGACTCCAGACCTCGTAGAAGTTTTACCGCTGGTTCTACTTCTTCAAAACCCCAGAGTGAGTATTTAATCGTTCTTGTTCTTTAAGGTCAGCTGACAAAAGTCAAGTTGATGGTGTAGATTTTTTGGGAGAAATCCCAAAAGTGTTTTATAAACCTCGGGTCCAGGAACCTTCTAGTCCCACAGCATCTGACATGGAGCCTCCGAGGCAATATTCAGACCCTGGTTTGGGTGTTATTACTGTAGAAGAGGATTATACCCCTGATCTTGCTTCTTTGAAAAAACTCTGGCTTGACCCTAAAAATAGGTTGAAAGTCAAATGGTATAGTGCTACCTATTCTCAGAGCAGCAGGCTCTTTTTGGAAAACAGTGGATTTCAGATATGAAGCGTTTAAAGTGTGATATCGAATTCTTTAGATGGTTTGAAATCACTGGAAAGTTAGATGACCAAAATGAGTCATTACAAGTTCTTGTTAATAAGTGGTATACTCAGTCCAACAAGGTCGTTGAGTCTGTCACTCCCCCGCTTGAGGGAATTCAAATTCCTCATTCCAATATTCTTGTTCCTGCGTCTCGTTCCAAGCTCAAAAGCAGTAATCCTGCGAGCTTACCCTCTAATGCAGATATTGATAAGATTGTCGAACAAAACAATTACACCAATAAATTGTTGCACACTGTTTCTTTACAAATTGAGGAAACAAATCCTAAGATAGTCTTTTCGGCTCCTAGTTTAAGTGCCCCTAGGCCCAGTACTAGTAGTACGATAGAGCCTAATCCTATATTCAAACCCCCTGAATTTCGTCGTGAATTGTTCCCCAAGCTCAGCAATGATATTGCCGTCTCAGGTAAGCTAGTTGAACAAATCACCGAAAATTAGCCCACTTTCATGTCTCTTACAAAAGTAAGGCTAAAGCATCGTCAGTTTCTGATTCTCCCTCAACCAAGGAAAATAAAGCTTCTACTTCCGAGAGTGTCAAAGCTTCTACTTCCGAGAATGTCCACACTCTTTCTAACTCTCTTCATAAACTTTCTGACCGATATCCTAATCGGAGAAATTATTATAAACGTCCCTCTTTTCCTGATACTCAGTATGAGGAAGATGGTTTCCAGTCTCAATCCTCTCATGATGGTCGAGGCATCGTCGAATGGAATATTGATGGGTTAGCCGAACATCAAATCTATCGAGTCCTCCACGAAATGGGTGTTTGCATTACCAGCTATAAGCTGCGTAGTTCCTCCGATAAAGAAGCAGCTGCAATGATCACAGCTGGCTTTACCGGAATGCTTAGGTACTGGTGGGATAATTATGTCACCGAAGATCTTAAGCAACACATTCTCAATGCAACCACGATCATCACCACTATTAAAACTAACAGTGGTATGGAAACTCAGGAATCTAAGATTCGTGAGGATGCTTGTGCCACTCTGCTCTACTACATTGCTAAACACTTTGTAAGTGAGCCAAAGCTCTTCCAATATAGGAGTCTAGAAATCCTTAATAACCTTAGATGTCCTAATTTAAGTGACTTTAGGTGGTACAAGGATCAATTTATGGTTAAGATTATGACCAGACCCGACTGTAATAGTGACTTCTGGAAAGACAGATTCATTAGCGGTCTTCCCCCTCTTTTTGCCGAAAAGGTTAGATAAAAAATCAGAGATAGGTGCGGTGGTAAAGTGCTCTATGACCAGATGACTTATGGAGACATTATTAGCCTCATTAATACCACAGCTTTAGAACTGTGTACTGACCTCAAGCTTAAGAGTCACCTTAAAAATGATAGGATGACCTCTAGAGCCGAATTAGGCAGTTTTTGCGGTGATTTTGGATTCGGTAATGTAGATCCTCCCCCTTCTAAGATGGCCAAGAAGAATTCTAAGAAGTCTTTGTATAAATCTAGGAAACCTAGAAAGAATACTTCTAAGGACAGGTCAGACCAACCCAAGAAGAAATTTAGGAAGCGTAGACCTTCCCATAACGAAGATGTATGTTGGAATTGTGGTAAGTCTGGACATAGAGCCAACCAGTGTAAGTCTTTTAAGAAGAAGAAGAAAATTAATCTCCTAAGATTAGATGATGATACAAAGGAAACACTCTTTTCTATCCTCCAAGAGAGTGATTCTGCTTCTAATGATACCTCTTCGGACGAATATAGTGACGAAGAGAATATCAACGTCGCATATGAGACTGATGAGAGTCAATCAGAACAGGATGACTCTTGTGAAGGATCGTGAGAAGGTATTTTCTGTGATTGTAATTCTTATACCATTAGTACGATTACTGAGGATTCTAATGAAGTTCTCTTTGATATCATTGACCACATCAAGGATGATAAGTATAGAACTAGGTACCTTGCAGAACTTAAGAAGATTATCCTTAGTTCAGACCAAAAGAAACCTTCTCATTCTAAGGTCATAGAACCTTTTAGAATGAAACAAGTTTTCCCTATGTTCGATAAAAATGCTGAGCCCTCTGTTTATGACTTGTGTAAGGAAATGAATTCCCTTAAGCAGGAGGTCAGAGAAATGAAGTTTCGTCTTGATAAAATTGAGATTGAGGCTCTTACTTCTCAAATCCTTGGAGAAGTTCCTGCAACAGATAAAGAAAAATCTCTTTCTTTTGCTGAACTAGAACCTACTTCTAACTTCCCTGGAGAATCAATTGATCCCGGTCTTCTGAAAGAAGCCAGTTCTGCCAGTCCTTCTGTGTCCACCATTAAATCTATCAGTCAGCATATCCCTATTAAATTAGTGATTGCCAAAGACTTTGTGCTTAACAAGATTGCATTATTTGATAGCGGAGCTGATCGTAATTGTATTGTGAAAGGCCTTATTCCTCTTAAGTACCTTGAGAAAAGTACTACTCGTTTGTATTCCGCAACAGGAGAGCGGATGAAAATAGATTATAAATTGTCTAAAGCGCATAATTGTCATAATAATATTTGCTTTACGAACGATTTTGTGAGTACTGAAAATATTAATGAAGATATTATTCTTGGTCTGCCTTTCATATATCAGTTAAAACCATATACTGATGATTTAGATAGTATTCATGCATGTATCCTTGGTCAGAAGGTGTTTTTCCCATTCGTTAAATCCCTTTCTCCTGAGGAAAGTTTGTTTTTGAAAAATAAAACTATTTTTAAAATTAATCGCCTTTCTAATCATATTTCTTTTCTGAAAGAAGAAATAAAGATTGAACAAATTAAACAAACTTTGAAAACCCCGGGAATGGTGGCTAAGATCTATTCCCTTCAAAGAAAATTTGAAAATGAAGTTTGTTCTAATTTGCCTACTGCTTTTTGGAATGTTAAAAAGCATTCTGTTGCACTCCCGTATATTGATGGATTTGATGAACGGAATATCCCTACAAGGCTAGACCGATTCAGATGAATCAAGAAATGTTGGATGTTTGCAAAATTGAGATTAACCATTTGCTTGATAATTGTTAGAAACTACGCTTTACGCTAGGGGGGGGGGGGTGAATAGCGTATTAATAGAATTTAGCGTTTTCTTGCGGAATTTAAACTGTGCAGGAAGTAAAATAAATGCAGAAAAATAAACTTACACAAAGATGTATACTGGTTGGCCACCAACGTGGTTAGTCCAGTCCCCGAGAGACTCTCTCGAGATTTTTCACTATCTTGTTAAGCTTAAGGGTGCTCAACAAACGTTACACACTTGAGGACACAAGCCTCAAACAGTTGCTCGGAGATCGCAATCTCAAAGACTTCACCCAAGGAAACGCAAGTTCCTTGAAACAAGAGAATCGCAATTCTCTTACAAGTATATCAAATACTTGGACACTCACTTAACTAAAGTACTCCTTATTGAGTAGATATGAGTAAAAGAATATGTTCAAGATCACAACAACTTTAAGCAATAATATGGCTCTCAAAAGCTTTATGAAATGAGTAGAAAATGAAGAACAATTGAATGAAAGCTTATAGCAAAGTAATGATCAGTTTGTGTATGTTGTTGTGTTTAAAACACTGAAATGAAGCTGTATTTATAGTTGAAAAAGTTGGTTCAACCGTTGTCTAATTGCCAATTAAGAGTTGCTGAAATTACTCAGTGATAATCGATTATTAAGACCAAACAATCGATTATCTGCCAGTCAGTTTAAAAATCAATCCCAGATTTAACGCTTCACAATCGATTATACATAATCTATAATCGATTACTGGCAATATTCAAAATCAGATAATCGATTACACTAAGTTCATAATCGATTACTTTAGCAACGTTCTAAAAATCATTTCCGGATTTTAAGCAAAACATCGATTATATAAAATCTATAATCGATTACTTCAGCAACGTTCTAAAAATCATTTCCAGATTTTAAGCAAAACATCGATTATATAAAATCTATAATCGATTACTTCAGCAACGTTCTAAAAATCATTTCCAGATTTTAAGCAAAACATCGATTATATAAAATCTATAATCGATTACCTTATGGTATTTGAAAATCATTTGACAACGGCCAGCTTCAACAATCGATTGTCCTTTGCAACAATCGATTACTTGTTATTTTCTGAAAATCATAAAACTTACTGTCTCAGTGATAATCGATTATCTAAAGACATAATCGATTACTTACTTAAATTCAAAATCACTGGAAGGCATCAACTCAACACAATCGATCACCATTAGTTCATAATCGATTATTTTGAGTATTGAAAAACTTTACCTCAACAACAATCGATTGTCATTTGTTCACAATCGATTATCATGCAGATTTGGAAAAACCTGATGTTCACTGTCTTACTCACAATCGATTACCATTAATTCATAATCGATTGTCATGCAGTCTTGGCTCAGAAACAATCGATTATCATAAGTACATAATCGATTATTTTAGCACAGATTTTTGAGGCATGTTTAGAAAACATTTTGTCTAATGTAAATATGCATGATTTAAAATCTTTTTGACACAGAATTAAATATGCATGATTTTGGAAAATAGTTTTATGAGAGAGGCCATACTATGAGTCAAGTTATAGGATCGAGATCACAATTTAGAACAACTCAATAACAATTAAAAGCTATATCTTGAACTTCAATCTTATTCGCAACCATTGTGCGTTTGTACTTGAATTCCGTCATATATCAATTTTTGCTTCGTTTGTCATTCATCAAAACCTACAAAAGAGTACACGTTTAGTATATTGCATTGAGAACGTGTTTCTAACAATTTCCCCCTTTTTGATAATGGCAAACATTAAGCGGGATATGCAATTTAGGCAAAAGATATTGACAATTCAAGACAAGTAACAATTATGCAATTTTGTTCTTGTTCCCCCTCAATTTAAGAGTTCCCCCTCAATTTTAGCTAATAAGCAAACAATGAATTAAGAGGTGGTGCATACCCGATATCCCGTTTTCTTCCCCCTTTTGCCATTAGCAAAAAAAAATAGTAAGGAAAGATGCAAAAAGATGAAATAAACAAGGTTTATTTATTGGAAAAAAAAATTTGAGGGTAGTCGATTATTGATACGGGATAATCGATTTTTATAGGGACATTGTTGCAGATTCGCGGTTTGCTTAATAATTGCTCTTAGCTCTAGGGTGATACCTGCAAAAAGAAGTTAGACGCCTCCGACGCTCAAGTTAGAAATCATGTAGGAAAGAAAATGCAATGCATGACTTAGATCAAAGTGGAGTCAAGGATCCCGAGTTCACTGCGAATTCGGAAGGACTCTTTCTCTAAAGGCTTGGTAAAGATGTCTGCCAATTGGCTTTCGGTTTCAACAAATTCAATTTCGACATCGCCTTTGAGTACATGATCTCTAATAAAATGATGTCTAATTTTGATGTGTTTTGTTCGCGAATGAAGAACGGGGTTCTTCGTCAAGCATATGGCGCTAGTGTTATCACATCTAAGAGGAATGTGATCAAGACTTAGGCCATAGTCCAAGAGTTGTTGTTTCATCCATAGGATTTGAGCACAGCAACTCCCCGCGGCTACATATTCAGCCTCGGTGGTAGACAACGCAACACTTACTTGTTTCTTACTAAACCAAGAGACACGAGAGCTACCGAGCAAATGGCAAGTGCCACTTGTGCTCTTGCGGTCCAATTTGCATCCAGCAAAATCGGAATCGGAATATCCAATAAGTTGGCATGAAGAGCCTTGGGGGTACCATAGACCCACATTTGTAGTACCAATGAGATACCTTAATATCCATTTCACCGCAGTAAGGTGAGACTCCTTCGGACATGACTGATAGCGAGCACATAAACACACGCTAAACATGATGTCCGGACGACTAGCGGTAAGATAAAGAAGAGAGCCAATCATACCTCGATACTTTTTAGTGTCGACTTCCTTACCTTTTTCATCTTTGTCTAGATGATCGGATGTGCTCATGGGAGTAGCCATTTCTTTTGCATTGTTCATCTCAAAGCGTTTTAGTAGTTCTTTGCAATATTTGGCTTGGCATATGAATGTACCTTCTTCCATTTGTTTCACTTGTAACCCCAAAAAGAATGTTAACTCGCCCATCATAGACATTTCAAATTCGCTAGTCATTAGATCGGAAAATTCCTTGCATAAAACATTGTTAGTAGCACCAAGTATAATATCGTCTACATATATTTGAACTAATAAAATATCATTGTTTTTATGCTTGACAAAGAGGGTTGTGTCAACTTTTCCCCTAATGAAATCATTTTCCAAAAGAAATTTACTCAACCTTTCATACCAAGCTCGAGGAGCTTGTTTTAAACCATAAAGAGCCTTTTTGAGTTTGAGAACATGATCGGGATATTTAAAATCTTCAAAGCCGGGGGGTTGTTTAACATAAACTTCTTCTTCAATAAAACCATTTAGAAAAGCACTTTTCACATCCATTTGATATAGAATAAAATTCATTGAAGAGGCGAAAGCAAGTAATAGACGAATAGCTTCTAATCTAGCTACGGGAGCATAGGTTTCCTCATAATCAATACCTTCTTCTTGACTATAGCCTTTTGCCACAAGCCTAGCTTTGTTTCTAGTGATTATACCATTTTCATCTAGTTTATTGCGAAAAACCCATTTCGTACCAATTATAGAATGACCTTCGGGTCTTGGCACCAAATCCCAAACGTTATTGCGTTCGAATTGGTTAAGCTCCTCTTGCATTGCCAAGGTCCAAAATTCATCCCCAATTGCTTCGTAGATGGTTTTAGGTTCAATTTGAGAAACAAAAGCAGTAAGTTCTAAAGTGTTTTTGAGGGAGTTTCGGGTACTTACCTTTGCTCCAACATCACCGATTACCTGTTCGAGAGGATGATCCTTGATCGTTCTCCACTCGTTAGGCGTATTTATTCCTTTTTCTAATTGTGGCGCTTCTTCCGTTGGTTGTTCCCCAATTTCATTTTTGTTTTCCTTTGAAGGTTCTTCTTGGATTTTATCTTTCAAGCTATCCAAGATACCTGCAAGATCAAAACCGGATTCCTTTCTCGCCAAGCGAGTATTATCTTCGGAAAACACAACATGAGGGGATTCCTCCACAATTTGGGTTCTTTTGTTAAAGATCCTATATGCTTTGCTACGTGAGGAATAACCAATGAAAATACCTTCATCCGATTTAGCATCAAACTTACCCAATTGGTCCTTACCATTATTATGAACAAAACATTTACAACCAAAAACACGTAAATGAGAAATGTTGGGTTTTCTACCCTTATAAAGTTCATATGGGGTTTTCATGAGTATCGGCCGAATTGCTACTCTATTTAAAACATAGCAAGCGGTACTCACGGCGTCCGCCCAAAAGTATTTGGGAATCTTAGCTTCGTCGAGCATGGTTCTGGCCATCTCTTCGAGACATCTATTTTTCCTTTCCACCACCCCATTTTGTTGTGGTGTCCGTGGAGCGGAAAAGGTGTGTTCGATTCCGAGTTCGTCACAAAAATCCGCAAAGAGATTGTGATCAAACTCTCCCCCATGATCACTTCTAATCGAAGTGACGGTCGATTCCTTTTCGTTTTGAACACGCTTAAGGAAATACTTGAAATTTTGAAAAGCATCACTTTTATTTGCAAGAAATAGAGTCCAAGTAAATCTAGAGAAGTCATCAACAATTACAAAAACATATTTATTTTTACCAAGACTTTCAATACGAGAGGGACCAAATAAATCCATATGAAGTAATTGCAAAGGTCTAGACGTTGAAACAATATTCTTGGATTTAAAAGATGCTTTGGTTTGCTTCCCTTTTTGACAAGAATCGCAAATAGAATCATTTTCAAACTTTAAACAGGGAAGACCAACTACTAAGTTTTGAGAAAGAAGCTTGTTCAAAAGATGCATGTTCATGTGTGCTACTCTACGATGCCATAGCCAAGAGTTATCCTCTTTGCTTAATAAACAATCAACATATTCGGGTGAGGAGTTTGCAAGATCAACCATATAGATATTATCAATTCTAAAACCACGAAGTATGATCTTGAAATCACTACGTCTAAATACAAGACATTCATCCGAATCAAATAGAGCAAGATTTCCCTTGTCACATAATTGGCTTATGCTCAAGAGATTATGCTTCAAACCTTTCACAAGTAGTATATGTTTAATAGAGGAGTTTTCGTCCTTACCGACCGAACCAATGCCGATGATTTTTCCTTTATTGTTATCACCAAATATGACACTTCCTCCTTCTTTGTGCTCTAGTTGAAGGAATTTGGATTCATCTCCCGTCATGTGTTTGGAGCATCCACTATCAAGGTACCATAGTACACTTGATCCCTTCAAGCACACCTACAAAACAAATTAATGTTCTTTAGGTACCCATGCCATCTTGGGTCCTTGAGGGTTAGGCATGTTATAATGATGCAATTGATTTATATGTCTATGACGAGTAAAGCAAGCGGGAGCAATATGACCAATACGTCTACAATAATGACAAGTCACGTTGGGATTATGCATTTTTCTAGGTACATAGTAACTAGATGAATGAAGGTTGCTTACTCTACTTTGAACACCATTGTTTCTCTTATTATGAGCTCTAGGAGGTTCACAAGTTTGTCTAAAATATGCATCATTTCTATTTCTAGGTGGAGGGTCATTTCTTGGTCTTCTAAATTGTTCAAGGTTTGGCCTAAAATATGCATCATTTCTAGGTCTTCTAGCATTTTCACTATTTGGTCTAACATGCAAGTTATTTCTAGGATTTCTACTTCTAGGATAAGCATTTTGGTTATTAGTCCTAGGTTGAGCTCTAGGTTGTTGTGGTTTAGCACCAACCTTTTCTTCATTCTTGAATCCTATTCCATGTTTAGTTGATTTTAGATTAACAAGCACATCATTCAAGTTTTTATGCGAAGAATTAAACTTATCTAATGTGCCTTTAAGTCTAGCTACTTCATTCTTAAGAAGCACACAAGAAGAACAGTTTCTAGTAGAACCTTCAGGTTTATCAGCACTTCTTTTTCCATAAAACTTGTTTTCCTCTTTTAGCTTCTCATTTTCGAAAACCAGTTTTTCTAATTCTTTTTCTATTAATGAAAGCTGTGTTTGAAAATCTTTTTCTTTTAGAGAAGCGCTTTCTTTAACACTTTTGACAGTTTTTGAAGCTTTGATAAATTCAGCATATAGTTCATCAAAAGCATTTCTCATTTCATCAAGAGTAAAGAAATTTTGAGAAGAGATTTGACTTACCTCGTCTTTGCCGTCTTCTTGAGCCATGAGACATAAATTTGCTGCTTCATCGTCTTCTTCTTCGCTTGCTTCATCTCCGGAATCTCCTCCCCAAGAGATGTATGCACGTTGCTTTTTGAAGGGTTTCTTCTCCTTTTTGATGTTAGGGCAATTTGATTTTATGTGCCCGGTTTCTCCGCATTCATAGCATTTTAGTTGATCGCCTTGCTTTTTGTTCTTGTGTTCATACTCTTTGCGCATGAATTTTTGAAACCTTTTGATAACGAGTCCAAACTCGTTGTCACTTTCCTCATCAATTTGTGGTTGGCTAGCCTTTAGAGCAATCCTTTGCCTTCTTTGATCATCAACAACCGGGTTAAGTATAGTTGATTCATAGGTTTTGAGATTACCTCTTAATGCGTCAATTGTGACATTTGTGATGCCAATGGATTCTTGGATTGCATCGGCCTTTGATCGCCATGCCGGAGTGAGACTTCTGAGGATCTTCCGGACAAGTTCTCTATCCGTAAATGTCTTTTTGAGGGCATGTAGATCATTCACGATCATTGAGAATCGCTCAAACATTTCGTCTACTTTCTCTCCTTCATGTGGAATAGTTCATAAGAGTGAGTTCAGAAATCAATTTTAGCTTCTCGTACCTGGTCGGTTCCTTCGTATGTCACTTCAAGCTTATCCCACATTTCTTTTGCTGTTTTGCAACATGATATCTTCCTGTAGTCGTTAGCATTAACAGCACAATATAATAAATTTATAGCTTTGGCATTATTTTGAACCTTACGAATATCCTCCGCGGTATATTCCTCTTCGGTCTTTGGAACCCATTCGTCTTCCACCTTCTTGGTTGGAATTTGGTTTCCATTGGTGAATACTTTCCACAAATGAAAGCTATTTGATTGCACAAAGATTTGCATCCTCTCCTTCCAGTATGAGTAGTTTGTGCCGTTGAATAGAGGAGGTCGTGTAGAGCATTGTCCTTCTTCAATTCCTGCAAAAGAGTCAAGAGTAGAAGCCATGGATGGTTCTCTCAAACGGTTAAGTTTTCAGAGAGTTGGGCTCTGATACCAATTGTTAGAAACTACGCTTTACGCTAGAGGGGGGGAATAGCGTATTAATAGAATTTAGCGTTTTCTTGCGGAATTTAAACTGTGCAGGAAGTAAAATAAATGCAGAAAAATAAACTTACACAAAGATGTATACTGGTTGGCCACCAACGTGGTTAGTCCAGTCCCCGAGAGACTCTCTCGAGATTTTTCACTATCTTGTTAAGCTTAAGGGTGCTCAACAAACCGTTACACACTTGAGGACACAAGCCTCAAACAGTTGCTCGGAGATCGCAATCTCAAAGACTTCACCCAAGGAAACGCAAGTTCCTTGAAACAAGAGAATCGCAATTCTCTTACAAGTATATCAAATACTTGGACACTCACTTAACTAAAGTACTCCTTATTGAGTAGATATGAGTAAAAGAATATGTTCAAGATCACAACAACTTTAAGCAATAATATGGCTCTCAAAAGCTTTATGAAATGAGTAGAAAATGAAGAACAATTGAATGAAAGCTTATAGCAAAGTAATGATCAGTTTGTGTATGTTGTTGTGTTTAAAACACTGAAATGAAGCTGTATTTATAGTTGAAAAAGTTGGTTCAACCGTTGTCTAATTGCCAATTAAGAGTTGCTGAAATTACTCAGTGATAATCGATTATTAAGACCAAACAATCGATTATCTGCCAGTCAGTTTAAAAATCAATCCCAGATTTAACGCTTCACAATCGATTATACATAATCTATAATCGATTACTGGCAATATTCAAAATCAGATAATCGATTACACTAAGTTCATAATCGATTACTTTAGCAACGTTCTAAAAATCATTTCCGGATTTTAAGCAAAACATCGATTATATAAAATCTATAATCGATTACTTCAGCAACGTTCTAAAAATCATTTCCAGATTTTAAGCAAAACATCGATTATATAAAATCTATAATCGATTACTTCAGCAACGTTCTAAAAATCATTTCCAGATTTTAAGCAAAACATCGATTATATAAAATCTATAATCGATTACCTTATGGTATTTGAAAATCATTTGACAACGGCCAGCTTCAACAATCGATTGTCCTTTGCAACAATCGGTTACTTGTTATTTTCTGAAAATCATAAAACTTACTGTCTCAGTGATAATCGATTATCTAAAGACATAATCGATTACTTACTTAAATTCAAAATCACTGGAAGGCATCAACTCAACACAATCGATCACCATTAGTTCATAATCGATTATTTTGAGTATTGAAAAACTTTACCTCAACAACAATCGATTGTCATTTGTTCACAATCGATTATCATGCAGATTTGGAAAAACCTGATGTTCACTGTCTTACTCACAATCGATTACCATTAATTCATAATCGATTGTCATGCAGTCTTGGCTCAGAAACAATCGATTATCATAAGTACATAATCGATTATTTTAGCACAGATTTTTGAGGCATGTTTAGAAAACATTTTGTCTAATGTAAATATGCATGATTTAAAATCTTTTTGAAACAGAATTAAATATGCATGATTTTGGAAAATAGTTTTATGAGAGAGGCCATACTATGAGTCAAGTTATAGGATCAAGATCACAATTTAGAACAACTCAATAACAATTAAAAGCTATATCTTGAACTTCAATCTTATTCGCAACCATTGTGCGTTTGTACTTGAATTCCGTCATATATCAATTTTTGCTTCGTTTGTCATTCATCAAAACCTACAAAAGAGTACACGTTTAGTATATTGCATTGAGAACGTGTTTCTAACAATAATGGCATAATCCGCCCCTCTAACTCTCCTTGGAGTTGCTCTGCATTCTATGTTAACAATAGTGCATAAAAAGAAAGAGGAGCACCCAGGCTTGTAATTAATTATAAGCCCTGAACTCTGTCCTCAAATGGATCCGCCATCCAATCCCCAACAAAAGAGATCTTCTTAAACGAACTTATAAAGCAAACCTTTATAGTAAGTTCGATATGAAGTCTGGATTCTGGCAAATTCAAATTAAGGAAGAAGATCGGTATAAGACTGCATTCAATGTTCCTTTTGGGCATTACGAATGGAATGTTATGCCATTTGGGGTTAAAAAATGCGCCTTATGAATTTCAAAATATTATGAATAGCATTTTTAATCCCTATTCTTATATGTCAATAATTTATATTGATGATGTGTTGATTTTTTCTAAGGACATTGATTCTCAATTTGAGCATCTTAATACTTTCTTTAATGTTGTGAAAAACAATGGCTTGGTTGTTAGTGCTAAGAAAATTAAGCTCTTTCAAACCTCGATTAGATTCTTAGGTCATGATCTTTATCAAGGAACCCATAGGAGCCATAGAATTCTCTTCTAAATTCCCTGATGAAATTAAGGATAAAACTCAGCTTCAGAGATTTTTAGGAAGTCTAAATTATGTTGCTGATTTCATCCCAAAAATTAGGCAAATATGTGAGCCATTATACCACAGGCTTAGAAAAAACCCAGCACCTTGGGGAGAAGAACAGACCCAGAGTGTCCAAAAAATTAAGAGATTAGTTCAAAGTCTTCCTTGTCTAGGATACCTAATCCTGATGCATTTGTGATAGTAGAAACAGATGCTTCTTATATAGGATATGGAGGCATCCTTAAACAGCGCGTCAACCCAGATAGTTGTGAGCAACTTGTGAGGTTTACTTCTATATCTGGAATTCTACTCAGAAAAATTATAGTACAGTCAAAAAGGAAGTTTTGTCTATAATACTATGTATTACTAAATTTCAAGATGATTTAGTAAACAATGAATTTTTACTTCGAGTTGATTGCAAATCTGCAAAGGAAATTTTACAGAAAGATGTAAAAAATCTTGTTTCAAAACAAATATTTGCTAGATGGCAAGCTCTACTATCTAGCTTTGATTTTAAAATTGAGTTCATTAAAGGAGAAAATAATTCTCTTCCTGATTTTCTAACCCGTGAATTTCTTCAGGGTCATGAGGCCAGCCAAGGCTAACTCCCCGTTCAAAAATGTTAAACCCGAAAGGCAGCTTTCGTTCGCTAGACCTTTCGTCCCTACGGGCCTAGCCCAGCTAAGGCCTTCTTTCTCGCCTTTACCTAGTCCGGCCCAAAGCCCATCTCAAAACAGATTTACTGTCCTTGGAGACATCCCCAAACTCAGAGGCCCAAAACCTGAATCCTCGTCTGGATCTACTTCCAAGGTCCAAAGTAAACAGAGTTACAAAATGAAGACCCTGAGTCCTTCGCCAAGGCTGTGGACCCAAAGGTCCAAAGTACTTCCTCTCAGGCACAAGAACCTTTCGAGTACCTAACCACTAGAGTTTTCCCTATTTTGGCCCTCGATAAAGAATTTGAAACTGGTAGGGTCCAAGATTTAGTAAAACCTTGTTACAACAATTCAAACTACGTAGATAGTCCTAGTCCTTTCTGTAGAAAATTATTCTATCCATGATATGTGTGCTTTGGTTATATTAGCATGATTTTCAGGTATAGGTTTTGATGAATGACAAACAACGAAGTCGATGAATGACAAACAATGAAGTTAAGTGTCGAACAATGTTATTATATGACAAACAATCAAGATTTAATGCCGAGAAGCATATTGATGACGGAATTGCATAGACAAGCCAAAGACGAGCTCAAAAGTTCAAGACCGAAGACCCAAGGCGTAGGTCGTTAGGTAGAACAAATGTAAGAGCAACGTTTAAAGTTATCTCGTCTTTTGGCTCGACATAGGTCATCATAAATATGCATAAAATCATTTTATCAAATCATATTTCAAATACTTCAAACAAAATGATTTCAAACATTTTCATTTTAGCCAAAATGAATTTTAAACATGTCTTTCAAAGCTGGACAGAAATAATCGATTATGCTTATTGTGATAATCGATTATGTTAAGACAGTGTAAACCGGAATTTACAAAACAGCAAAATAATCGATTATCAGAATAAGCATAATCGATTATCTTGTAACCGTTGCCAAAGTTTTTGAACACTGTAACAAAATAATCGATTATGCACTTCAGATAATCGATTATCCAGCATAAAATCAGCTTCTGATTTTTGAACGTTAGAACAAATAATCAATTATCTAAATCCAATAATCGATTATCCTTGCATAAAATCAGCATAATTGATTGTCAATTAAGCAACGGACACACACCCTCTAACCCCTATAAATAGAGGTCTTTTGAGCTGATTTTAAACACACAACACCTCTCATTATTCATATACATATTGATATCATTTGTGCATCATTATAGAGCTTTTGTTGAGCCATTTGAGAGACAACTTTGAGTTGTTCATAGAGCTAATATTGTATCTCTTTATCTACTCTTATAAGAGAGTTCTTGTTGTAAAAGAGAAAGGTGTTTGAGAAGACCATATCTTCTCATTGATTGTCGGGTTTGCTAAGTACCCTCAATCTTAATGTGTGAAGTCTTGTGGTGCGGTATCCACGAGCAAGGTGAAGTCTTGAGGTGCGGTATCCTCGAGCAAGTTGAAGTCTTGTAGAGTGTACATCTACGAGCAAGTGTAACGGTTTGTTAGGCACCCGTAAGCTTAACAGAGTTAGTGGAATCTCAAGAGAGTCTCTCGGGGACTGGACTAACCACAAGTTGTGGTGAACCAGGATAAATTCGGTGTGTTCTTTCCTTACTATTTTAATTACCGAATTTATTTTATTCCTGCAATTTTAATTCCGCAATATTTATCAATATTCTCGTGCCGCACTATTCACCCCCCTCTAGTGACGGGCATAAATCCTAACACTTTACACACTCGCCTTTTTCTTGAGGCAATTCTAGTTGATACCGATTCTATAGAAATCGAACATGTTTATTCTGAAAGAAATCCAGATTTTATTCTATATTCTCAATTCACCATTAAGAAGATCCTCTCCCCGTTTGAATGGCATGTGGACCATTTACTCACTCCTGTACCACTAAGCATGAATCACAAACCTCGGACATATAACTGGTACATCTACAAGCAAGCATGGTACAATTTCATGTATCTCAGGCCGAGTCACACTTGGTTTGTTAAATATAGCCCTGAGTTAGTAAAGGCCACTATTCCTATGTGGTTTTACGATTAGTGGAAAGCTTTCGGAGGAAAATTGGAAAACCTCCCTCAACATTTTCTGCAAAAGTTTGACGATTTCCAATCCAAGCAGGAGATCACTACGTTGCCTACTCATATTAAAATGTGTGTATATTATGTCCAAAAAAGGATATCTTATATTATCAGCTGGGACTTTAAGATTGCAGAATTTGACCAAATCAGGTATCTATCCAAAGAGATAAAGGTTAAAGGATGGGTTCCAAAACCCAAAAATCCTACTCAGAAGAAGGAGAAAGCTACTACTCAGTCCTCTTCGTCAAAATCATCCAAAGGCGAGATCAAGAAGAAGCTTCAACAAGCCCTTCAAGATATTGAACATCAGGATGAAGCCACTTTGCTGCAGCTCATTGAAGAAGCCGCCACATCAACCGAATCAAGTAATGATGATATGTGTTGTCCCAAAGGCATAGCACAGGCTTACCTGGATACCTATTTCGAATAGGAATTCTGGCCCTTGAAGAAAAGTAGAGGTTCAAAGAACTGGAATTACTTTTCTCCAAAGGACGTTTTACTATTCTTAAAAGGAATCCGAGTAGGGCCAAGCACATGGCCTTGTCTTAAAATAATTATAAGTGGGAATGCCCACTTTTGTCCTGTATACGCATACTTTATTAAAGAAACGATAAGCATGTGTAATAAGTCAAAAGTATGTCTTCCACTCAGATGGAATCTTTGCTGTACACGTCTAGTCTTAATCAATAGGGACCCACTACTTTGTCGGCAGAATAATAGCCGTCCACCTGTAAGCACAAGATGCTTTTTACTTTATCTGAGGTCTATAAAAGACTCTCACTTTTATTGTAGGAGGGCAGTCGCAATTTTAGTCTCTCTCGAAAAATTCTTCTTACCTCTGAATCTTGTAATCTTCCAGCCTTGCCTTCTCCTTTTAAATAAAAATCTGGTTTTGTAAGTAAAATCTTTTCATTTGTTCATATTTTATATCTAATAACAAGTGTTTAAATTTATTTAAGTATTTAATTCCGATCCTGTTCCCCTTTTGTTCATATTTTATATCTGATAACAATTGTTTAAATTTATTTAAGTATTTAATTTCCGATCCTGATAACAAGTGGTTATGGGCCCTAGGTAAAGGCGGGAAAGAAGGCCTTAGCTGGGCTAGGCCCGTAGGGACGAAAGGTCTAGCGGACGAAAGCTGCCTTTCGGGTTTAACATTTTTGAACGGGGAGTTAGCCTTGGCTGGTCATGACCCTGAAGAAATTCACGGGTTAGAAAATCAGGAAGAGAATTATTTTCTCCTTTAATGAACGCAATTTTAAAATCAAAGCTAGATAGTAGAGCTTGCCATCTAGCAAATGTTTGTTTTGAAACAAGATTTTTTACATCTTTCTGTAAAATTTCCTTTGCAGATTTGCAATCAACTCGGAGTAAAAATTCTTTGTTTACTAAATCATCTTGAAATTTAGTAATACATAGTACTATAGACAAAACTTCCTTTTTGACTGTACTATTATTTTTCTGGGTAGAATTCCAGATACCAGAAGTAAACCTCACAAGTTGCTGACAACTATCTGGGTTGACGCGCTGTTTAAGGATGCCTCCATATCCTATATCAGAAGCATCTGTTTCTACTATCATAAATGCATCAGGATTAGGTATCCCTAGACAAGGAAGACTTTGAACTAATCTCTTAATATTTTGGACACTCTGGGTCTGTTCTTCTCCCCAAGGTGCTGGGTTTTTTCTAAGCCTGTGGTATAATGGCTCACAGACTTGCCTAATTTTTGGGATGAAATCAGCAACATAATTAAGACTTCCTAAAAATCTCTGAAGCTGAGTTTTATCCTTAATTTCATCAGGGAATTTAGAAGAGAATTCTCTGGCTCTACAAATAGGCCTATAAAGATCATGACCTAAGAATCTAATCGAGATTTGAAAGAGCTTAATTTTCTTAGCACTAACAACCAAGCCATTGTTTTTCACAACATTAAAGAAAGTATTAAGATGCTTAAAATGAGAATCAATGTCCTCAGAAAAAACCAACACATCATCAATATAAACTATTGACATATAAGAATAGGGATTAAAAATGCTATTCATAATATTTTGAAATTTAGAAGGCGCATTTTTTAACCCAAATGGCATAACATTCCATTCGTAATGCCCAAAAGGAACACTGAATGCAGTCTTATACCGATCTTCTTCCTTAATTTGAATTTGCCAGAATCAAGACTTCATATCGAACTTACTATAAAGGTTTGCTTTAAGAGTTCGTATAAGAAGATCTCTTTTGTTGGGGATTGGATGGCGGATCCATTTGAGGACAGAGTTCAGCGGCTTATAATTAATTACAAGCCTGGGTGCTCCTCTTTCTTTTTCTGCACTATTGTTAACATAGAATGCAGAGCAACTCCAATGAGAGTTAGAGGGGCTGATTATGCCATTATCAAGCAAATGGTTAATCTCATATTTGCAAACATCCAACCTTTCTTGATTCATCTGAATCGGTCTAGCCTTTGTAGGGATATTCCGTTCATCAAAACCATCAATATACGGGAGTGCAACAGAATGCTTTTTAGCATTCCAAAAAGCAGTAGGCAAATTAGAACAAACTTCATTTTCAAATTTTCTTTGAAGGGAATCGATCTTAGCCACCATTCCCGGGGTTTTTAAAGTTTGTTTAATTTGTTCAATCTTTATTTCTTCTTTGAGAAAAGAAATATGATTAGAAAGGCGATTAATTTTAAAAATAGTTTTATTTTTCAAAAACAAACTTTCCTCAGGAGAAAGAGATTTAACGAATGGGAAAAACACCTTCTGACCAAGGATACATGCATGAATACCATCTAAATCATCAGTATATGGTTTTAACTGATATATGAAAGGCAGACCAAGAATAATATCTTCATTAATATTTTCAGTAATCACAAAATCGTTCGTAAAGCAAATATTATTATGATAAATATGCGCTTTAGACAATTTAGAATCTATTTTCATCCGCTCTCCTGTTGCGGAATACAAACGAGTAGTACCTTTCTCAAGGTACTTAAGAGGAATAAGGCCTTTCACAACACAATTGCGATCAGCTCCGCTATCAAATAATGCAATCTTGTTAAGCACAAAGTCTTTGGCAATCACTAATTTAATAGGGATATGCTGACTGATAGATTTAATGGTGGACATAGAAGGACTGGAAGAACTGGCTTCTTTCAGAAGACCGGGATCAATTGATTCTCCAGGGAAGTTAGAAGTAGGTTCAAGTTCAGCAAAAGAAACAGATTTTTCTTTATCTGTTGCAGGAACTTCTCTAAGGATTTGAGAAGTAAGAGCCTCAATCTCAATTTTATCAAGACGAGACTCCATTTCTCTGACCTCCTGCTTAAGGGAATTCATTTCCTTATGCAAGTCAGAAACAGAGGGCTCAGCAGTTTTATCGAACCTAGAGAAAACTTGTTTCATACTAAAAGGTTCTATGACCTTAGAATGAGAAGGTTTCTTTTGGTCTGAACTAAGGATAATCTTCTTAAGTTCAGCAAGGTACCTAGTTCTAGACTCATCATCCTTGATGTGGTCAATGATATCAAAGAGAACTTCTTTAGAATCCTCAGTAATCGTACTAATGGTATATGAATTACAATCACAGAAAATACCTTCGCACGATCCTTCACAAGAGTCATCCTGTTCTGATTGACTCTCATCAGTCTCATATGCGACGTTGATATTCTCTTCGTCACTATATTTGTCCGAAGAGGTATCATTAGAAGCAGAATCACTCTCTTGGAGGATAGAAAAGAGTTTTTCCTTAGTATCATCATCTAATCCTAGGAGATTAATTTTCTTCGTCTTCTTAGAACACTTACACTGGTTGGCTCTATGTCCAGACTTACCACAATTCCAACATACATCTTCTTTAAGGGAAGGTCTACGCTTCCTAAATTTCTTCTTGGGTTGGTCTGACCTGTCCTTAGAAGTATTCTTTCTAGGTTTGCTAGATTTATACAAAGACTTCTTAGAATTCTTCTTGGCCATCCTAGAAGGGGGAGGATCTACATTACCGAATCCAAAATCACGACAAAAACTGCCCAATTCGGCTCTAGAGGTCATCCTATCTTTTTTAAGGTGACTCTTAAGCTTGAGGTCAGTACACAGTTCTAAAGCTGTGGTATTAATGAGGCTAATAATGTCTCCATAAGTCATCTGGTCATAGGGCACTTTACCACCGCACATATCTCTGATTTTTTATCTAACCTTTTCGAAAAAAAGAGGGGGAAGACCGCTAATGAATCTGTCTTTCCAGAAGTCACTATTACAGTCGGGTCTGGTCATAATCTTAACCATAAATTGATCCTTGTACCACCTAAAGTCACTTAATTTAGGACATCTAAGGTTATTAAGGATTTCTAGACTCCTATATTGGAAGAGTTTTGGCTCACCTACAAAGTGTTTAGCAATGTGGTAGAGCAGAGTGGCACAAGCATCCTCACGAATCTCAGATTCCTGAGTTTCCATACCACTGTTAGGTTTAATAGTGGTGATGATCGTGGTTGCATTGAGAATGTGTTGCTTAAGATCTTCGGTGACATAATTATCCCACCAGTACCTAAGCATTCCGGTAAAGCCAGCTGTGATCATTGCAGCTGCTTCTTTATCGGAGGAACTACGCAACTTATAGCTGGTAATGCAAACACCCATTTCGTGGAGGACTCGATAGATTTGATGTTCGGCTAACCCATCAATATTCCATTCGATGATGCCTCGACCATCATGAGAGGATTGAGACTGGAAACCATCTTCCTCATACTGAGTGTCAGGAAAAGAGGGACGTTTATAATAATTTCTCCGATTAGTCGGTCAGAAAGTTTATGAAGAGAGTTAGAAAGAGTGTGGACATTCTCGGAAGTAGAAGCTTTGACACTCTCGGAAGTAGAAGCTTTATTTTCCTTGGTTGAGGGAGAATCAGAAACTGACGATGCTTTAGCCTTACTTTTGTCAGAGACATGAAAGTGGGCTAATTTTCGGTGATTTGTTCAACTAGCTTACCTGAGACGGCAATATCATTGCTGAGCTTGGGGAACAATTCACGACAAAATTCAGGGGGTTTGAATATAGGATTAGGCTCTATCGTACTACTAGTACTGGGCCTAGGGGCACTTAAACTAGGAGCCGAAAAGACCATCTTAGGATTTGTTTCCTCAATTTGTAAAGAAACAGTGTGCAACAATTTAATTGTGTAATTGTTCTGTTCGACAATCTTATCAATATCTGCATTAGAGGGTAAGCTCGCAGGATTACTGCTTTTGAGCTTGAAAGGAGACGCAGGAACAAGAATATTGGAATTTTATCAATATCTGCAAGCTTGCACCTGCGACCTTGCACCTCTGGTCCCCAATCAGCACATGCGGATATGACAGAAGCAACAAAATTAGCTGCATCAACTTAGTTCAAATTCTTCCGTCAAACACCCAAATCTATATCCAGGCCCTTGGGATATCAACCAAACATACCAATAAGTCACATATCATTATTCAAACTTATATCAACCATAGAAACACTCAAAACTTCCGAATTCCATAAATGATGCAAAAACCTATCAAAACTTGTTCGAATGACCTGAAATTTTGCACAAACATCACAAAATAGCATAAGGGACCTACTCCAATTTCTGAAACTCCATTTCGACCCAGATATCAAAAATTCCAATGCCGACCGGAAAATGCCAAATTTCCATTTTCGCCAATTCAAGCCTAAATCTACCACGGACCTCCAAATTACCCTCCGAACACACTACTAAGTCCAAAATCACTTAACGAACCTATATGAACCATCATAATTAATATCTGATATCCACTCATAAGTCAACCTCCGGTTGGCATTTCCAACCCAAGTTTCAAATTAAGAGACTAAGTGTCTCATTTCACTCAAAACACAATACAACCAACCCGGTATGATTAAATACAACCGAAAAAAATATAGAGGAGCAGAAATAGGGTAAGGAGGGTTGTAATCCATGAAACAATCGATCAGGTCGTTACACAGAGTTACTTCATTTATTTAGTTAATTAGCTAAGTCGGATTTTGATAAATTTAAAAACTTAAAGTTTTTTTTAATTTTGATTTTATAACTCAAACATATTTTAAATTATATTTATGTGGTTATTTAAAATTTAACAGACTAATATTAGTATATGTGCGTTGACATGTGTGTAGCATATGTCAATTAAAACTATATACACTGACGTTAAATTTAAATACAATATTTGTTTAAAGGATGGAAGTAAATATTATCATATTGACATAGTATTTAAATTAAATACCTTCTAAATATTTAGAGATGATGAATTTTTGGTTAAGTTAACTATATATTACTTTATAATTATACATAGTTTCTAATGTGATACAAATATAATAAATTATGTCTTACCCATGTAGTGACCCGATCGGTCGTTTTGAGCTCTAGCATGTCGTTCAGTGGTGTGAGGCCATGAGAAGCATCACTTCAGGTGACTTGTACGCGTGGTCAGAGTGGAATTTTGGGAAGTTCAGAGTTGATTTGGATAGAGAATTCTCATATTAGTAGCTTAAAGTTAAGAGAATTAACTGGGATTCGACTTTTGAGTAAATGACCTTGGAATCGAGATATGAAGGTTGCAGCAAGTTGTATGATGATTTCGGGCTTGGGCGTATGCCAGGATCAGAATTTGGATGACCCAAAAGCATTTTGGCACCTATTGTGGAAGTTAGCATTTTGAAAGAAATTTCATAAGTTTGGCTTGAAGTGCATTTCAGTGTTATCTATGTCTATTTGGTATTCTGAGTCTGGAAGAAACTGTGAATGGTGATTCTCGAGTTGGGAGCACGATGAAGTGAATTTGGAGGTCCATAGGTCATGTTGGAGTCATTTGGCTAAAGATAGAAATTTGAAGGTTTTTGAGAAGTTGGACCGAAAGTGGACTTTTTGATATCGGGGTCGGAATCTGATATCGAAAGTTGGAGTAGGCCCACAATGTCGAATATGGCTTGTGTGCAAAATTTGAGGTCAATCGGGCGTGATCTGAAGGGTTTCGGCATCGAATGTAGAAGTTTGAAATTCTAAAGTTTATGAAGCTTGGGTTGGAGCTTGATTCGTGGTTCTAGCATTGTTTGATATGGTTTGAGGCCTCGAACAAGTCCGTAATGTGTTTTGGGATTGGTTGGTAGGTTTGGTTGAGACCTGGAGGGCCTCGATCATGTTTTGAATGCTCAATGTATTGATTCTTGCCTTGTGAGGATTGTTGGTTTTATGGTATGAGTGCAACAGGTTTTTACTCTATGTGATCGCGTGAGAGGATCTACCGATCACATAGAGCAAGAGTTGAGGGGGCTGGAATTAGGTCTATTCGATCGCAGAAAGTGCAATACGATCGCGAAGAAGGAAGGCCGGGGCTGCAGTTGAAGGCTTATGTGATCACGGGGTTGAAGTTGTGATAGCATAGTGTGAGTTTGGAGGCTGTGATGCATTTGGCCTTTGTGAATGCGAGAGCTGGCATGCGAACGCGCATAAGGAATTAGGGAGGCAGCATAGTTGGCATATGCGATCGTGGAGCATTGTTTGCGATCACATAGAAGGGTCGCCTGGGCAGTGTTCTTTTAAAATTGGAGTTTGGTTCATTTTCACTTCATTTATTCCATGGGAGCCGATTTTGGAGTGACTTAACATAGAGACCTTGGGTACTGCAGACGCATTAGGGTGGAGGAGGTCATGAGGGCTTTGCGCAAGATGAGTAGAGGTCGAGCTACCGGGCCTGACGAGATACCTGTGGAGTTCTGGAAGTGCATGGGTAGGTCAAGAGTGGAGTGGCTCTCCAGGTTGTTCAATGCGATCTTCAGGACCAAAAGAATGCCGGATGAGTGGAGGTGGAGTACAGTAGTGCCCTTGTACAAGAACAAAGGGGACATCCAGTGCTGTAACAACTATAGGGGTATCAAATTAATAAGTCACACCATGAAGGTCTGGGAGCGGGTGATCGAGGCGAGGGTGAGGGAGATGACATCTATATCTGTGAATCAGTTCGGTTTCATGCCGGGTCGCTCCACTACAGAAGCTATCCACCTTGGCAGGAGGTTGGTGGAGCAGTTCAGGGATAAGAAGAAGGACCTGCACATGGTGTTTATCGACTTGGAGAAGGAGGTCCCAAGGGAGGTGCTATGGAGGTGCTTGGAGGCGAAGAGCGTACCGGAAGCCTACACCAGAGTAATCAAGGACATGTACGATGGAGCTAAGACTAGGGTTAGGACGGTGGGTGGCGACTCAGACCATTTTCCAGTGGTTATGGGGCTCCATCAAGGATCGGCGCTTAGCCCTCTCTTGTTTGCCTTGGTGATGGATGCTCTAACCCGACATATTCAAGGGAATGTGCCTTGGTGTATGCTATTTGCTGATGATATAGTCTTGATAGACGAGATGAGGGCCGGTGTTATTGAGAGGTTAGAGGTATGGAGACAGACTCTCGAGTCAAAGGGTTTCAAAATAAGCAGATCTAAGACAGAATACCTGGAGTGCAAGTTTAGCGCCGAGCCAGCGAAGTAGGCAGGGACGTGATGATTGGATCTCAGGTCATCGCCAAGAGGGACAGTGTGAGATATCTTGGGTCGGTGATTCAGGGGGATGGAGAGATTGACGGGGACGTCATTCATCGTATAGGAGCGGGGTGGTCAAACTAGAGGCTTGCATCAGGAGTCCTGTGTGATAAGAAAGTTCCACAGAAACTCAAGGGGAAATTTTATAGAGCTGTGGTTAGACCTGCAATGTTGTATGGGACAGAGTGCTGGCCAGTGAAGAACTCTCATGTTCAGAGAATGAAGCTTGCGGAGATGAGGATGCTCATGTGGATATGCGGGCTCACCGGGTTAGATAAGATTAAGAATGATGTTATTCAAGAGAAGGTGGGGGTGGCCCCGGTGGATGAGAAGATGCGAGAAGCGAGGCTGAGGTAGTTCGGGCATGTGGGGAGGAGAAGTCCTGATGCCCCGGTAAGGAGTTGTGAACGGCTGGTGTTGTTCGGCGTTCGGCGAGGTAGAGGTAGGCCTAAGAGGTATTGGGGAGAGGCGATTAGACATGACATGGCTAGTATGCAGGTTTCCGAGGACATGGCCCTTGATAGGAAAGTCTGGAGATCTAGTATCAGGGTTGTAGGATAGGGGCCCCTAGAGTTTTTTCGTACTACTCACCCGGGGTTGGGTGAGACTTGAAAGGGCTATCCATAGATGTTTTGTGTTTTGTATTGTGTCTCCCTTATGGTAGTTATTTATGCTAGTTACTGTATGACATTATTGCATGCTATTTATTTATGGTTCATATGTTTAGATAGTTAATTATGCTATTTCTGCTGGACTTTCTAATGCTCTTTTATTTTTGTTTTTGTTTTTATTTTTGTTTTTGTTTTTCCTCTCCTTCAGTGAGCCGAGGGTCAATTGGAAACAGCCTCTCTGCCCTTTCGGGTAGGGTAAGGCTCGTCTACATATTACCCTCCCCAGACCCCACTTTGTGGGATATTACTGGGTAGTTGTTGTTGTTGTTGTTGTTGTTGTTTGGAGTGGCATTTTCATCACAAAGCATGAGGTAAGTGATTTATATTAGTTTTGTGTAAATACTAGGTTTATATACAAATTTGGACATAGAAATAGGTGAAAATTTGGGGGTTTGAGGAAAAACCTAAAAAATTGATATTCTTGGAATTTGATTACGATTTTGGGTATGGATTAAGAGAAAATCATATATTTGAGTTTGTGAGTTCATGGGTAAACTTTATCTTCAAATTATTTGGGAATGCGGGCACGTGGGCCCGAGGGCAATTTTGTCAACTTTTCGACCAGGGGTTAAGAATTGCTATAAATTGGATTGTAATGAGTAAATGAACATATATTAATGGATTTGCATAGTTATTGGCTAGTTTTGGAGCATTGTGCATCGATTCGAGTCTTCGGAAGGGTGTGGAATGCCAGGTATGGATCTTCGGAGCAAGGTGAGTCTCATTTCTAACCTTCTAAGAGGGAATTGTTCCTATAGGTGAAATAATTGATTATGTGCTCCTATTATTGGCGGCTACGTACGCACGAGATGACGAAAGTCCGTGTGTAGCTGCTATGTCTAAGCCTGGGTAGCCTAGGACCCAAAAGCATGCCATACTTGGAATATTTGTAATCCTGTTGACAGTTTGAATTTGTTAATCATATAGAATTAGTAAATAAATTTATAAAAAGATTTAAACTTCATTTTATAAATTCCTTAAAAGAGAATTGGCTTTTCTTTGGAAAATCGTTCCCTATTGACTTCTTGATTGATTGTCTGTGTGTGTTTAATTTTGGATCGGCCGAACACCTCGGTTGATTAAATAGATGCATCTATGGTTCGCGTCATTCGACCCTCGGCAGTGCACAATTTACTTTCTGTTGGATTGGGTCGTACGTCCTCGGCATGATTTGCGCATGCTTGTATTGCTTCCCTTGAAATTTATTGATATTGACGTTTGCTCTCCTCGACTTGAGATAATTGAAAAATAATGGATTATGAATCCGGAGACCTTTAATATAAAAAGTAAATTCCACATGTTCGTGACTTACTTGATTTGTGTCATTCTTAATAAATCCATGATTATTCGCATTAATAATATATCATTAATGGACCACTAATAAGTGTTCAAGTCGGCCTCTCATTTCTACTTCTTTAAGATTAGACAGGATACTCATTGGGTACACATTGTTTCATACTCATACTACAACCATGTGCATTTTTATTGCACAGGCACATGCGTCCCTAGTGGCCTAGTGAGCATAGCTGCATGGTTGATACAGGGACTTATGTGAGCTATATTTTTCGGATGACCCGCAGCTAGTAGAGTCTCTTTCAGCTTCCTGTATTTATTTTCTGTCCAATATTGTATTCCAGATGGTTGTTGTATTATATTATTTCCTAGAAACTGCTCATGCACTTGTGACAGCAGGTTCTGGGATGGTTTTAGGATTGTTCAATATTGAATTGGTTAAAGACTTTTTCTTATTTCAATGAATTTTATTACTTGATGTTTAAACTTATAAAAGGAACGATTTTAATCAGTTTTAAAACAAGAAGTTTCTAGTTATTGGTTGTTCGTGTGCCTGACAATGGTGTCCCGTGCTATCCCAACCCTTAGTGGATTTTGGGTCGTGAAAACATGGTATCAGAGCACTAGGTTCCCTTAGGTCTCACGAGTGATGAGCAAGTTTAGTAGAGTCTCATGGATCGTTACGGAGACGTCTGTACTTATCTTCGAGAGGATACATGGCTATTAGGAGTACTTCCTCTTTTGATTCCTCGTCGTGCAATTTGATTCCTTTGAGGCTTAGGCCTTTATTTCCTTCCTACTCAATCTTATGCAAAGCAAAGCGCTTGTTATAAGTCGAGAAATGAGAATCGTAATGGTACTACAGATGTAGTGCGGGATGTTCTTCCAGTATAGTTGGTTGGGCTATTATCGTCGCCTTATGAGAGGATATTCTATTATTTCAGCTCAGTAGCGGTACTTCTGAGAGCTCTGAGGCTAGGCACAAGTTTCCATGACGCTTATGAACGATTGTTCCCAGTATTGATATGATGGCTGAATGTTTGCCTACGTGTCAGGGCAGTGAATGACTTGAATGGAGGTTTACTCAGTACATCATCAGAGATTTGTTATTTTATTCTCAACAGAGGAAATGCAATTAGGCTAATAATGTTACGATTGGGATGATGGGGTAACGAGACTTAGTATTTTCGAGCATGGTGGAATTTTCATATGCGATGTAGTGTCATTATCCTCAATTGTATGTTCTAAGTTCGTCGGTATTATGATCTTTTACAATTTTCCTTTGGAGCAGGTTAATATGGGTCAGTATTGAAGAAGCGACGGTCTGAGATCGCGGGGAGATGATCGAATCGGTGTTTCTAATGTTGACGGCTCGAGAAAGATGAATTTCAAAAAGGTTTAAAGTTAGTAGCAATTGTGGTTCAAGTGCTATGAAGATAGATTTTATATAAGTCAACAACTGTGCAACAAAGGATGACGAAAGACTGTAGGAAGTGTCAGGCGGTGGCTAAAATTTCTAGAAGGCCAATTATATGAGGCAAAGGTCGAATAGTCAATTAAAGAAATGAGTTCCGCCAAAGTGGGAGAGTATCGGATTTGCATAAGGGCATTGTGGTAGAGCGGCTATGCCCCTTAAGGATAGGTTGGAATGACTTGGGAATTTTAGTGATTGATGATTTGGGGTCTACGGATTTAATTTGAAGTACGAGCTATTATACCACAGGAGATTTGATACAACGAGAAGGAGCTACTTGAATGAAGAAAGATACAACATAACTTTGAAGTAGAAGGATGTTGCCACACATTTAATTGATGTCCACGAAGGGTGAATGACTTATGCAGCTAGAGAGTGAGCTCGAACTCAGGATGGGTTATTGATGTCGTAGTGATTGTACCCCGTGCAACAGCATTGGAGGATGTCGAGAAGTGATTTCCATAGGTGGGTTATTCCATATGAGCAGGTTAGCAGTCGCGTGGTTGGAGAGGCTTCTGCAAATAATTCTATTCGTTATACAGCAAAGAGACCAGTTGTGCGAATGTGGTTGATGATTCAGAGTATAAAATGGGGGTTTTATAGAAAGATTCCAAGAATTTTGGCAGTTGATTGCGCAAGGTTGTGTCAATAAGAGATTAAGAATCCTAGTGAATTCCAGAGTTGTGTAATAGTGGCTTCGAGCTAAGTAGGAGAGTCCCACCACCTATTGTTGGGTTGCACGGTTAACTACTTGCGAGGTTTCCAGTTATTAGCATGTCGATGGGTTATTTCAGCTATGGGAAAAGACCATAAAGTGGCAATTTGAGCAGGGAATTATTAAAGGTGTGTTATGGTTGGCCTTATTGGCTCATGTTCGGATTTGGAAAGATGTTCTATGGTTGGACTTATTAGCTCATGTTCGGATTTGGAAAGTATTTAGGATTTTTCTTTGTATAGATACAGGTTCCAAGGGAAGTAATTCTGCCAGGTGCTTCATCAAGAGGGTATTCATGTGATAGAAGACTAATGGAGTTTATTATATTCGGGGCCATGTTAGAGCAGGTGGCTCTCAACAACGGTCCCAGAAGATTCAAATGAGCAAAGTGTGGTGTCTAATGACTTCGAGCATGTAGGTACAATTCAGAATCAAGCCTTTGTAGCAGCTTATGAGAAGAGGCCCAGAATGTTCTATGATGTTTGACTTGTAGTGCAGCATTTGGGGAATATGAAATGGTTCATAGGATTTGAGATAGCATGGTCTCGTGATTCAAGGTCACTCGAGAGGAGTGCAGATTGAGTGTGTTATGTGTTGAATGGAGTTATTATTATTTCTGAGGCAATCGAGGATAAACTAGAAGAAGATAGATTGGTTAGCCATAGTTGAATTGGCATATTGGTGGTAGTAATCAGTTCCTTCAGCGTGACCAAGTTATGCAAGTAATACATGACAGTAATACATGACAGTGCATGTGAGATTTGTTGGTCGTTGTAATTGATGTTATTTAGAAATATTCTTCTATTATGGCGTATTATGGGGAGGTGGATTCCGGAAGGGCTATGTGGCTTTGACCAGTACTTAGAGATTTGTATATTCTATGGTTAGGAGAAAATCACTTGTGTGTTGCTATAGTTCTCCTGAAGTGAGTTAAGTGAAAAGTTTTTATATGATGAAGTGTTAACCTATTAGTGGTTCTGGAGTTATGATAAAAAGCATGTTCTATCATATATTGGCAAGTTAGGTGCAGTGAGTGGTATCGAATTTGAAGTGAGGATCAAGGTTGCAGTTTAGTGTTGGCAAAGATATCACGAGCTCGGATAAGCAGGAAAGGAGTTGCGCTGATTAAGGTAAGTTGGTATATCGGTGTTTTGTGATTGCATCCTGGTTAAGGATTCTTGATCGCTTTTTAGCGTTAGTACGGCCAGTGGTTTGGAGGTGCAACCCTGTTATCTGTTACAAAAGGTTGTGGGAGCGTGTCCCACGGGAAGGTTGTATTAGGGTGGCATGTAGTCACTTGATTGATTGAAGAAGCTAAACCAAGTATAAAGATTGTAGTGATGTTTATAAACTGAGAATTTGATGCTTAGAGGGCACTCAGTTTCTTGCATTATAGACTGTGGACGATTACTCTAGTTATGATGGTTATTCTTGTGTATTATTGGATAAAGAGGGTTATTCTGAACCCAAGAAAGATTATGGACCTAGTTCGGTGCGATCACAATCGGCTTGAGGTCTGTGAATGGATTTAAGCATGAATATGGGCCTTATATCATTCCAGATGCGTTCATTTCAGCATAGCGCTCCTTATGGAGGAGTATTCAAATATGGATATTATTTCATCGTCCGTTATTTCATGTAATGCTATATTGTGTCGTGTGAGTTGTGAACAGCTCGATAATTTTCTGATATATTGAGGTTCCACGCAGTGATGATGTTATATGAGCAGGATGGCTCTCAAGATTCAGATCGTATATCACACCCCAGTTGTGCTTGGGTTTGTAGCTTATGGCACTATATGTCCCCCAAGGATGGTATTATGCACTTAGCGTGCTTGTGACTGATATTCGGTATTTTATTGTATTGAGCAATTTTGCTCGATGTACATCTCCTTATATGAGTTTTGTGTGTGGATCGGATGGCATACTGCCATGGGTATGTTATTTGGATCCAGTTGCACGCCGCAAAAGTGTGATTAGAGTATAGGTTTCTATATGTTATTTTTGTATATGCCTAGCTTCCTATTTACTAAGGAAAGTCTGGATTAGTGCGTAAGTTAGGTAGTACCATCAAGAGTTTGTTTTCCTTTGTATCACGTTCAAATTGGTAGCCTATCGATACATTGCGAAATCATATGAGGTTTTTGTTCATGTCCGGGGTGGCTTATTGCCTGAGCAGTTCAAACTGGGTGAGACGAGATCATTGGATTTAGGATCAGTGAAATCTTATCATATGAAATACATACGAAGTTAAGACCATTATTTAGTTCAGAATGAGGCGAGGGTTCTTGTCTGGGGTATAGACCCAATGATTTGTTAATTCGGTAGTGGGTTATAGATTTCTACACATCTCTTCCGTTGTGGCGGTATTGGCAGAGTTAGAGCAAGACCTAAGTAGGTCTTGAGGGGCAATAGGAGCATCAGGTTCGTGGAAGTTTAGTTTATTTGATCAGATAATGTCATTATGGTTTGGTGAGTATATTGGTGCAAGATGTCAATTCAGCTAAGGTATGCAGTCATGTTTAGGTGTTGCGTGTAGTTATTTATATGGTGTTCATATATTGGAAGCAGGCCTCGCATAGAATTCTGAATGTTAGAATTAGGCTCTAATCTAATTTTCTTGAATAAAAGGGGGATATCTTAAGAATTGATAGAGCTAATGTGCCCAACTGGACAATAGTAGCATGGGTAAGTGCACGAGGTGTTAAATAGTAATTTTGGACAACTCCAACACAGTTCTTAGCACGTTCGAGGACGAACATATGTATAAGTGGGAAAGAATATAATGACACGGCAGGTAGTTTTGAGCTCTAGCGCGTCGTTCAGCAGTTTGAGGCCATGAGCAGCATCACTTCAGGTATTATTACTTGTACGCGTGGTCGGAATGGAATTTCGGGAAGTTTAGAGTTGATTTGAAGAGAGAATTCTCATTTTGGAAGGGGGATATCTTAAGAATTCATAGAGTTAATTTGCCCAACTGGGCTATAGTAGAATGGGTAAGTGCACGAGGTGTTAAATAGTAATTTTGGACAACTCCAGCATAGTTCTTGGCACGTTCGAGGATGAACGTATGTATAAGTGGGAAAGAATATAATGACCCGCCTGGTAGTTTTGAGCTCTAGTGCGTCGTTCAGCAGTTTGAGGCCATGAGCAGCATCACTTTAGGTTTTATGACTTGTACGCGTGGTCGGAATGGAATTTTGGGAAATTCATAGTTGATTTGGAGAGAAAATTCTCATTTCGGAAGCTTAAAGTTGAGAAAATTAACTAGGATTGGATTTTTGAGTAAACAACCTCGGAATCGAGATCTGAAGGTTCTGGCAAGTTCGTATGATGATTTCAAATTGGACATATGCCCGGATCGGGTTTTGGATGACCCGGGAGCATTTTGGCGCCTATTATGGAAGTTAGCATTTTGGAAGAAATTTCATATGTTTGGCTTGAATTGCATTTTAGTGTTATCGATGTCCGTTAGGAATTCCGAGTCTGGGAATAGCTTTGTATGGTGATTCTGGAGTGGGGAGCACGATCGCAAGTGAATTCGGAGGTTAGTAGGTCATTTTGGAGTCATTTGGCTAAATATAGAATTTGAAGGTTTTTGAGAAGTTGGACCGGAAGTGGACTTTTTGATATTGGGCTTGGAATCTGATTCCGAAAGTGGGAATAGGTATGTAATGTCGAATATGACTTGCGTGCAAAATTTGAGGTCAATCAGAAGTAATTTGATGGGTTTTGGCATCGAATGTAGAAGTTTGAAATTCTAAAGTTCATGAAGCTTGGACTGGAGGTTGATTGTGGTTTTAGCATTGTTTTATATAGTTTGAGGCCTCGATCAAATATGTAATGTGTTTTGAGATTGGTTGGTAGGTTTGGTTGAGGTCCTATGGGCCTCGGGCGTGTTTCAGATGCTCAACGGATCGACTTTTGCCTTGTGAGGATTGCTGGTTTTCTGGTATGAGTGTAGCAGGTTTTTACTCTATGCAATCACATGAGAGGGTATGTGATCACATAGAGCAAGAGTTGAGGGAGCTAGAATTTGGCCTATGCGATCGCAGAAGTGCAATGCAATTGCGAAGGAGGAAGGTTGGGGCTGCAATTGAAGGCTTATGCGATTGCGGGGTTGAAGTTGCTCGCTTGGTATGAATTTGGAGGTTGTGATGCGTTTGGCCTGTAGGAACGCGGGAGCTGGAATGCGAACGCAAAGAAGGAATTAGGGTGGCAGCATAGTTGTCCTATGTGAACGTGGAGTATTGTCTGCGATCGCATAGAAAGGTCGCCTGGGCAGTGTTCTTTTAAAATCGCATTTTGGTTCATTTTCACTTCATTTCTTCCATGGGAGTCGATTTTGGAGCGACTTTGGAGTGTCATTTTCATCACCAAGCATGAGGTAAGTGATTTCTACTATTCTTGAGTAAATATAAGGTTTATATACGAATTTGGACATGGAAATTGGTAGAAATTTAGGGGTTTGAGGAAAAACCTTGAAAATTGATATTCTTGGAATTTGATCGCAATTTTGGCTATGGAATTAAGAGAAAATCATATATTTGAGTTCGTGAGTTCATGGGTAAACTTTATCTTTGAAAATTTTTGAAATCCGGGCGCATGGGCCTGAGGGCAATTTTGTCAACTTTTCGATCGGGATTAGGAATTGCTATAAATTGGATTGTAATGAGTAAATGAACATATATTAATGAATTTGCATAATTATTGTCTAGTTTCGGAGAATTGTGCATTGATTCGAGTCTTCGTAAGGGCGTGGAATGTTGGTTATGGATCTTCAGAGCGAGGTGAGTCTCCTTTCTAACCTTGTAAGAGGGAGTTATCCCAATAGGTGAAATAATTGATCATGTGCTCCTATTTTTTGGGTCTATGTACGCACGAGGTGACGAGAATCCGTGCGTAGCTACTATTATGTCTAAGTCCGGGTAGCCTAGGATCGAAAAGCATGCCATACTTGGAATATTTGTAATCCTGTTGACAGTCTGAATTGCTTATTCATATAGAATTAGTAAATAAATTTCTTAAAAGATTTAAACTTCATTTTCTAAAATCCGTAAAAGAGAATTGACTTTTCTTTGGAAAATGGTTCCCTGTTGACTTCTTGATTGATTGTCTGTATGTGTTCAACTTCAGAACGGCCGAACACCTTGGCAGATTAAATTGATGCATCTATGGTTTGCATCGTTCGGCCCTCAACAGTGCACAGTTTATTTTATGTTGGATCGGGTCATACGTCCTCGGCATGATTTGCACATGCTTGTATTGCTTGCCTTGAAATTTATTGATATTGACATTTCTCTCCCCAACTTGAGATAGTTGAAAACTAATGGATTATGAATCTGGAGACCTTTAATATAAAAAGGAACTTATACTTGTTCGTGACTTGAATTTTGTTCATTCTTAATAAATCCATGATTATTTGCATTAATAATATATCATTAATGGACTACTAGTAAGTGTCGAAGTCGACCTCCTGTCTCTTCCTCGAGATTTGACGGGAAACTCATTGGGTACACGTTTTTTCATACTCATACTACACTTCTGTGCATTTTTTTTCACATGCTTTCCTAGTAGCCTAGTGAGCATAGCAGCATAGTTGATATAGGGACTTAGGTGAGCTGCATTGTTTTTGGACGACCCGCAGCCAGTAGAGTCTCTTTCATTTTTCGGTATTTATTTTCTGTCCAATATTGTATTTCGTAAGGTTGTTGTATTATATTATTTCCTAGAAATTGATCATGCAATTGTGACACCGGGTTCTGAGATGGTTTTAGGATTGTTCAACATTGAATTGGTTAAAGACATTTTCTTATTTCAATGTATTTCATTACTTGATGTTTAAACATATAAAAGGAATGATTTCAATAAGTTTTAGAACAAGAAGTTTCTAGTTATTGGCTTGCCTGACAATGGTGTTTGGCGCCATCACGACCCTTAGTGGATTTTGGGTTGTGACTACCCAATTATGAATATATTTTTTCCTCCATTATTTTATCCTTAACTTCAGGTTTGTATTTTGACCAATTTAATTCTTCATACTATAATTGGTTTTATTTAATTTTTTATTTCTTTCCTCGTTGATATCTTTTTATTTGAAATAATTTGTGTATTCTAATATTGTGTAAACTTGAAAAATTATTTTACCTATATGATGAATTTGAAAAAGAATAAAATTGGATTTTTATTCTAGTTAGTTCATTCTAATGCTTAATTATTTTTTAAATTATCAAAAGAAATTCATTTTTTGAGGATTCAAATTCTAAATATTAGCTCATACCATATTTTAAATATTTAATTTGTCACGACCTTAAAATCTGATCCGGCGTGATGACGCATGTCGTGAAACTAGGTCAGCCTCAACTCTACAATCAACACAATAATAATAAGCTTGAAAATATTTACAAAAGCTTTTAACAGTTAATGAACTATTTGAAGCATAAGAAATTCCGAGAATAGATACAATCCAGCCCAAAATCGAGGTGTCACTGAGTACATGAGCGTCCAAGGAAAATACATAGTATAATATAATGTCTAAGGGAACAGCTGAAATACAACTGGAAGGTAAGGTGGAGAACCAAGGCATGCGAATGTTATGCAAGTACCTCAATAATCTCCTAAGTTAGAAGCTCGATCAACCACCGCCATTGGATCCAAAATGCCTAAATCTTCACACAAGGTGCAGGGGGTAAAGTGAGTACATCAACTCAGTAAAGTCCAACATTTGGACTGATAGGTAGTGACGAACTCAACCTCATCAAAGATAACAGAAATAATGTACAGAAACGTAGGCATGCTCTCAATTAATATGATCAAGGTAAAGGAGTGTAACTCTGCTACCTCTACATATCAATGCACATACTGTAAGAAATGCACCATGTTGAGTGCCTCATGTGCCTACAAATCTAAATGCTCACCCTCAGTACTATATATGGCTCGTACGGCCCTAGGAAGATCTATCCCGGAGTATATACATCTCTAACACTAGTCACTCAGTACTGAGGAAGGCCACTCCAGCCTATGGAGAAGATCTATGTCCAAATAATATCAATAACAACCTCACAAGTCACAACCACTCGGTACTGTACATGGCTCACAAGGCCTGGGGAATCCATCCCATAATATATACACATCACTAACAACAGTCATCCAGTACTAAGGAAGGACATTCTAGCCTATGGAGAAGATCCATCCCCAAATATAATACTTCGGACAAGATCCATGTCCAGGGAAGATCCATCCCTCAATATCATCAACTACGCTCAGTAGGGGTGTAAAGACTCTGAAGGGGCTTCTCATATCCCAAGCGCTATAATAAGCCAACGAAGTCATGTTCAGTATCTCGTTGCAGCGTGCAGCCCAATCCCATGTTGTCACTCAATATCAGGATCTCGCCTCGCTTAGTCATCACTCTCCATTCTCACACACATCGGCTCAAAATGTCATGATACTAGCCCGAACAATGATATGATGTGTCAGATAATAATAATCAAGACATAGGCACGATATAATATGCATGAACAAGACTGAGTACAGAATAGCAATGAAGTTAATGATATGATAGCAAGAAAGGACCTCGCGGGTCTCGGCAGTATTGGCGTGAAGCCTTAATATGATAATTAGCATGATTTACATCTCATTAACTTAATCATATAATAACAACACAACTATCAACAAGAAAGAGTCACTGAGCAGTGCCATGGAATGATTCAGGGAAAATCCATCCCTCAATATCATCAATTGCATTCACAGTGGCCGTGATTCTTAGGGTGCACACCCACATGCCGGTTACTTGGCATTTGCGCAACCTCAGTAGTAATCATAGAACACATAGTTCGGGTTTTGAACCCACAGAAACAAGTTTGGAAGCGTTACTGTAGCGACCTGACCAGTCATTTTGAGCTTTTGCATTTCGCTCACCAGTTCTCGGGCATGACTAGCCCTGTGAGATGTATTATGACTTATTTAAATCGTCGGTTTTGGTTTTTAAGATAATCGGAATAAACATGAAAGAATAGTTCTTAGTATGAAGCTTACAATTTGAAAGGCTGACCAAGTTTTGACTTGTTATTACATGATCTCGGATGGAAATTTTTATGATTTGGTTAGTTGTGTTAGGTTATTTGAGACTTAGGAGCATGATCGGAATATGTTTTGGAGGTCAGAAGTAGATTTAGGATTGAATGGCGAAATTAGAATTTTGGCTATTTCCGGCTGACCGGTGATATTATGATATAAGGGTCAAAATAGAAATCTAAAAGTTGGAGTAGGTCCGTTGTGACATTTGTGACGTGTGTGCAAAAGTTCAAGTCATCCGGATGAGGTTCGATAGACTTTTTGATCGAATTCGAAATTCAGAAGTTTTGGAATTCTTTGGCTTGGAACAAAGGGCGATTAGATGTTTTGATGTTGTTTTGAGCATTCCAAAGCTGGAACAAGTTTGAATGATGTTATAGGATGTGTTGGCATGTTTGGTTGGGGTCTAGGGGGACTCGAGTGTGTTTCGGGTGCATTTCGGATCATTTTGGGCTACTTTGGATGCTGATTTTCTGATATTTGGTGATGTTCCCTGCATTCGCATGAAACCTCTTGCGTTCACTATGGAGAATTTGGCCTCTGGAAGTTTGTTTTTCGCGTTCACAAAGATACTCTCGCATTCATGAAGAAGGAAATCTCGGTTGCACAGGTCTAACTTTGGAGGCTCATATCTCACAATATGTAAGCAATTTGGAGATAATCCAAACATTAAAGGTTGTAGCCATTTGTGTCTAGTTTGTAAAATGTAAATTAATTGAAATTGAGATTGGTGTACAAAAAGTTATGGTAGTTACACAACAGGCTGTCCGGGAAGAGTTTGAAAATCTCTGCTGCACGGGGCTGATTTTGGAAGCTTATATCTCGTAATATATAATAGCTCAGGAAATAAAATACCTGTGAAATTATAGCCCTTGATGTATAGTTTTCAGGACATCAAACCATTTATCATTTGGAGTTGCGTGCAAAAGGTTATGACAATTATACTTAAGGAAGGCTGGAATGAGTTTTGAAATCGCTGATGAGGAATTTGCTCATCGCGAACTCGAGAGAAAGATCGCGAACGCGAAGAACAAACCCTGGGTAGCAGAATAAAGTCCAAATGCATCCTATTCTTCTATTATTGGACCAAGAAAGCTCGGGTGGGGCGATATTTTGAGGGATTTCAGAGAAAACAACGGGGTAAATATTCTTAACACAATTTTTGATAGATTACTTGAATCCATCGTTGTTTTTAACATTTAATTGGTGATTTTAAGTTGGAAAATTTTGAAAACCCTCTTGAATAGTTTTGAGGGTTGAAATGTTATCGGAATTTAGTAATTTTGGTATGATTAGACTCATGATTGAATGGGTTGTCGGATTTGGTGAGTTTCATCGAATTTCGAGACTTGGGCCCCACTGGCGATTTAGAGTTAAATTTCAAATTTTTGTTGGAAAATTAGTATTTTCATATGGAATTAATTCCTATTATCATGATTGACTGAATTGAATTAACTGTGGCTAGATTCGGGTTGATTGGAAGCCGATTCAAGGGGCAAAGGCATTTTGGAGTAGGATTTTTCTTGGATTGAGGTGAGTAATGATTGTAAATATTGTCCTAAGGATACGAAACCCCGGATTTGCACATCGTTGTGGAATATTGAGGTGACACACATGCTAGATGACGAGGTGGTGTCGTGCATTGTTGGGGATTGTGACTTTGTCCATCCCAACTGACTGCTTACCCGTATTTGATTGAAAACTATTTGACATCATCATGTTTTGGAATGAATGCCAAATGTTGGGCCTTAGGGGATTTTTCTTGCTATTTCCTTATTGTTTTGATTGTATATCTAAACTTAGTTATGATATATTCTACTATTTTCAATACTCAGCCTAGTTAATCTGTTTTAACATATTAAATGATATTTCAAAAGATATTTTGACTGAGCATCA
Source organism: Nicotiana benthamiana (assembly GCA_034376525.1). Lineage (NCBI taxonomy): Eukaryota > Viridiplantae > Streptophyta > Magnoliopsida > Solanales > Solanaceae > Nicotiana > Nicotiana benthamiana. Next base: position 83,415,043 of record CM067331.1, on the reverse strand, counting down.
TGTTTTATTGTTGTCCGAGTGGCTTACGATATTCTGACTAAGTAAGGTCGAGGGCTTGAGTTGTGAGGATAATTTTGGGTCAGGTTGCATGCTGCAGCAGTGACACACTGATTTGTGATTATGAGGCCGAGGGCCTGAGATTGTATGCCACGAGGTGGCTGGTTGGTATGAGGCCGAGAGCCTATTGATGATTCCATGAGATGGCTTGATATTGCGTTTGGGCTGTAAGAGGCCTCTCCTGGATTCTGTATACCCCCAGTGAGCGCGGGTACCCATTGTGATGTAAGATATTGCCCGAGGGACTGGTGATGTTCCATGTTGTTGCCCGAGGGACTGTTTCTGTTGGTATTTGTGCCCGAAGGGCGAATTTTCTGTGCTTATTTGTTCTAGCTGCTTTTCATTTACTTGTTTGAGTGTGAAAAGGTATTTTAAAGAAGTTTAAACTGAGCAATAAGATGTTTTAAGATATTTCACATATCTTTCTTACTGTTTATATTGCTTCTACATAGCATGTTGATGTAATTTTACATGATTTCTTATTTCCCAGTCTTTATTTATTATTATTACTCACTGAGTTAGAGTACTCACTTTACTCCATGCACCTTATGTGCAGGTTTATGTATTTCTGGACCCGGTATTGGGTGTTGGTTGCTTAGAGGCAGAGTCATCAGAGTTTAGCAAGGTAGCTACCCGACGTTCGCAACACTACCTTTCTCCCTCTTGATTTCATTAGACTGTATTTAGTGCATTTTCAAAATTTTCATTGTATTTAAACCTTAGTATATGCTCGTGCCTTGTGACACCCCGATGTCGGGTTGTATCTATTTCCGCAGTTGTTCTATTTTGCTAAATTTATACTTGTTGGGGATTCATTCTTATAAATGACTTAAATTGACTTATTGAATTGCTAAAAAATAAATTTGAGAATTGTGTCGGTTGGCCTTGTCTTCACGAGAGATGCCATCAAGACCGGGTCCGGTTTGGGGTCGTGACAAGTTGGTATCAGAGCCTAGGTTACATAGGTCTCACGAGTCATGAGCAGGTTTAGTAGAGTCTTGCGGATCCGTACGTACACATGTATTTATCCTCGAGAGGCTGCAGAACCTCTAGGAAAAAACTTCATATTCTTGAACTCTTATCGTGCTTCCTTGATAAAGCTTGAAAAGTAACTCTTTGAATTCCTTTCGTGCGTTCGTATGCGCGCATGAGCGCTCAGTATCCGATGTGCATCGATGGCTTGTGATTCCCTGATCGAGGGGTGAGATGTGATCTTTGTGTGTTGATGTTGGGCCAATCTGGATGACTTGGCGCCGAATTTTCTCCTACAGCTTGAGCCCTGAGTTGTTTATTGCGTGGGCGCGTTTTTCTAGATTTATATATTTGATAGTGTCCCTATTAAGGGAAGTGATGACTGGATAGTTACGTGATGAGTGTGATATGACTGTGAAATGTGTTTGTGTGAATTGAATGAGACAAGAAAGGTCTTATTTTAGGTAGCAAGAACTATCGGGTGCTTGATTTCCATTGTGACTTGAATAATAGTCCTGAGTTATGGGTGTGTTGAAGGATCTTTTCATGTTGACTAGTTGGGAAGTGAAGTAGATTTCACGTTGTGAAATGAGTTCAGACTAAGGAAGATTAAGTGACTGCATAATGTCTATGACGGTGGAAGAGTATGAGAGATGTTAGTTGAGGCGAAGTAGGTGGGTTATTTCATGAGGATTGTTCTGAATTTTGCGTAATCCTTTATGTCATTTATTGGAAGATCTTTGTTACCAGTGAAATATATGTGTTACAGTTTAAATTTGGGTCGTTAGGGAGTGGGTTTAACTATTGCGAGAGTGAATGCGATATTTACAGAAGATTTAAGGTACTAGATGGTCGATGTTTCACGAACTTATGAAGGATTGGGTTAATCTCACTATGGTATTATGGAAGTAATAGAGTATATGCAGTATCAGTTATTGTGTGTGTTTTGATCTATGGCTTTGAGCCAAGTGGGGAAGTATGTTATTGATTAGGTAATTGCACGGTTATGTGCTATGTTGGTTCCAGTTTAAGGCATACGGGTGAATCAGTTATGGCTTACGGAGATTGAGACCGAGGATGGCTCGAGTAAAGGAAAATTTTGAGGAAGGTTATATTATGCTTCATAGGTGTACGAGAATCACAGAATGTCTTGAGTGGTTATTGGTAAGGGTGTGAAGTGCATAGAATAGGAAGTTGCTTGGTTGTATTAAGGTGATGTTATACTATATGGTGTCGGATTGCTAATGAGGCACATGTTTCCCGGTTCATTTGATCAGTCTAATTGATTTTCGAATAGAGTGGATGACTCTCGAGAATGTTCCTAATGAGTTCAAGATTTCACATTTAAAAAGAAGATTGGAAATTTTCAAGTGTATAATTTGGCTAGAAACTGAGGTTTGCATTGGATGGTGTCAAGAATTGTGTCATTTCTATATCAATTATGGAATTCTCTATATATTGGAATCAGGAAGGTAAAGGTAATGATTTTGGATTCGGAGGAAGTCCCTTCAGGGTAGGTGTTTAGAATGTGGTGCTTTTGGGAATATTTGAGAGAGTACACAACGGCTTATAAGCCTTAGACTGTGTAGTTTATGCTTGGGTCTCGTGTGATGAGTTTGGGTTGAGAAATTGCAGTGTTATAGAGGAAAGGAAGTATCAAGTGGAAGGTAAATTCGAAGAAACTCGGATAGATTAGATAGCTTGGTAGTAGGCCGAATCAGAATAGTCGGAATATGATTAGCTCTTTGGATGCTTATAAAATAATGAGTTTATACTCGTGTTTCGCGGTAATGCTCTTGGGTTTTAGTGGCCTGTGCAGCTTGGTTGAATTAGAAAGATTCAGCCCGGACGGTTTAGTTTTATCCAAATGGAATTCGGACAGTTCTTGATGATTTTTACCATAAATAGAGATGTATATTTTCTACAAACGTGAGGAGCATGGGATGTATATTATTTACTTCTATATGGTATTAATGGAGAGTTCTTGGCTAGTTGAGTACGTAATTGCTTGTGGCTCGAAAGAGTATGAAGTTCTCACATTATCCTAAGATAGTATGGTATAAGTGGTATATTGTAAAAGACTGAGATTTGCGTGTGTAAGATTACAGTTCAGTTCTGAAGGGAAGGTCATAAAATCCTTAGGTAGCATGGATGTAGATGATTCGGGAAATTGTATTACTAATAGGTGTGGCTTGATGTGGTATACATTTCAAAAAAAGGCAATGTGATTAAGATTGATGATACTTCCTTAGTATCGCAGCACTCTCTTGTTCGATCGACTGTTGATATTTGAGTTATCTTAGTGGCACAAAAGAATTATATGAGTACCTCTCATGGATGATTGGGTATTAGAGGTGTGTTGTATCTTTGGACAACAGAATTGGGATCGGGTTTTGTGATTCATGTCCTATATGGAGTTGGAGACTGGAAGTTCTCATAAACAGGTTATGGTGTGGTTGTCTGTCGTGTGCATCAGCACTGTGTAGTGACTATCAGGGTTTGGAGACCCGAGTGGATATTTTGCTGCTTGGTATGTTTGATTTTGACGTAATATTAGGTATTGACTGGTTGTCTTCGTGTCGTGTTATTCTAGAATATTGCGCTAAGGTGGTGATGTTGACTATGTCGGGAATGCCACGGATTGGGTGGCGAGTTTTGGTAGATTTTGTTCTTAGTAGGGTGGTTTTATATTTCGAAGACCTAGTGGATAGCAGGAAAAGATTGTCTTTCTTATTTGGGCCTTCGTGATGGATGTCAGTGCAGAGACTCCTACCATTGATTCAGTTTCGGTGATGAAGGACTGTTCGGATGTGTATGTTATCGTCGGTCATGTTACCGGATGGGGTTGTTTGATTTTTGTATTGACTTAGTGTCGGGCAATGTAGCATATGGCACCGGCGTGGTTAAAGGAGTTGAAGGAAACAACTTTAGGAACTCCTTGATAAGGGCTAACTGGTAGACCTATATAGATGTATGTTCTGCATCGAGACAGTTGTGTTGCTACGAGTTTCTATTAGTGAGGGATGTGTTGATTCCGTTGTTATTGAGCTATTAGTATTCTGGGGTTATCTATGAGTTACTTTTCTATGTTGCGAGACGTTATGATATGTTGGTTATATGCACATGCGGCGTGGTATTAATTGGGTTCTCTCAGTGGAATTCGAGCGGGAAGAGTAGTGGGTATTTCTCGGTGGATGGCATATTGGTTGTGTCCCTTCGGGTATGTGTAATGTTATGTCAATTTCTTTGCGGAGGTTATGATGATTTCCTTGGTTTTAGACATCATATTGCATATGGTTGTCGATTTTGAGCATAGTGACTTGAGGTGTTTCATGTAGACCAGTGTTTGGATGAGGTCGCGTATCGAAGCGAAGCTATGTGGAGGTATGATCTTATAGGTGAGATTCGTATGTTCTGTTTCTATGGTGTGGGATGGGTTCTCAGCATTGTGTATGATGGTAATGGTGAGCTTGCGGTGCAACTCTTTCATTTGAATCATTTCATGATTGAGTATGTTCGAATTATTGCTTATTGGTGTGCGGATTGCTCAAATTTTGGCTTTAGCCTGTATTGATGTGTCATGTCACCAGAGTAGTTGTGTTGGATAGATGATATTGTTTGTATCTTTAATGAATACAAACGGATTTGATTTCAACATGTTGGAAGGACAATATCGAGGTTCGGCTTAGAAATTTGCTATGGTCTTTGCCGATGGAGAAGTGGCTTCATGAATGGTTGATCCGAGAAATGGTTATGTCTTAATGCGTATTTCATTTATCATTAGCAGTCTAGAAATTTTTATAATGAGACTTTAGTTGATAAGGGGTTTTTCTATCGGTATTCAGTTATTTTGTGCAGCGGTTGTGATTAGTAGTTATCGCTACGAGAGATTGAGCTATGTGGTATATCATGTAATTGCATTTGAGGCTGTAGGTATGGTCTATTACAGCTTATTAAGAGTATAGATATGAGATTTTGATCTTGTGGATGATTTCAGGAGTGGAAATGTGAATCTAAGGTTTATAGGCTAGGTTGGATTCTGAAATTTCAGTTGCATGGTGTTATCGGACGTATATGAGATAGGATGACGTCGGATCACCCCTGAATATGTGCATGGTAAGGTTATTCAGCGAATGGTTGGCAATTGGAACCACTCTAGGCAAGTACAAGGATGAACGTATGTTTAAAAGGGGGAGGATGTAACGACCCGACCGGTTGTTTTGAGCTTTTGTACTTCGCTCGCCAGTTTTCAGGCATGAGTAGCCCCGCGTGATGTACTATGACTTATAAATTGTTGCTTTTGGTTTAAGCCTAAGTATTCCTCAATGACCGATAGCGTACAAGTACCGTGAGGGAAAGGTGAAAATTTCATGATAATAAAAATAAATTTGGAAGAATAGTTCTCAGTTTGAAGCTTAAAATTTGAAAGGTTGACCAAGTTTTGACTTGTTAGTATATGATCTTGTCACACCCCAAAACCGAGAGACATGACCGGCGCTCGACCAGGTAGCCCCAATCAAGCGAACTTGGGTACCTTTCCTATCCCATGTGTTACCCCATGATTTCATTACTCATTAATAAAGTGACATAGCTATTTATATTTTAAACAACTTCTTACGAGATATACATAACATACATAGTTACTTTCCATGGTTTACAAGTTACACTACCCAACATACAAAACCACATTTCCTGTCTACAGAGCCTCTAAGGATGAAAAAGGGTGATACAATACTTGTCGATAACAAGGCTTCGGCTATACCTTACACAAATACCAAAATAAGACCCCCGAAGAAAAGCGGCATGAGCCACGTAGGAACCCGAGCGGAAAGGGGCTCACCAACTCAGCTGATGGGAAGTGAAAGAGTGTTACTATCGATGGACTGTAGTGCCTGTTATAGAACTACCTACAATCATAACACGAATGTAGCGCCCCCGGCAAAAGGGACGTCAGTACATTTGAGTTGTACTGGTATGTATGAACAAATTTTACCCCAAGTAAAATCAACCAATGCACAGATGAAAAACAGTAATAGAATCAACGATCAAATGCACATGAAAGGAACAACCAAAGCCAAACAAGTTTCACAATCTCTCATTTTCCCCTTTCAACATTATTTCATCACATCAATGATTTTCACAACTTTCACATATTTTCATTTCAAAAGTTATTTCGATCACTTTTCCACCCTTATTACCTCGGCCACCCTTATCACCACAACCCACACCTTATAACTTCTTGATGCGGCGGTGCAACCTGATCCCACCGGACAATCACATTTCACACAACAACAATAATTCATAGCTCAAACACATGGCTTCAGGCCATCTAGAATAACAATTCACAACAACAATAACAATTTCACAATGAGTTTTCATCAACCTCAGTACCATATCCATCATATGTAACAGCCCGAATACAATTTAAGCCACATCGATAATTGCCCACGACAAGCCACACATGATATTTTCACAGTTGTTTCAATTGCATCAATTACGATTTCTTTCCATCATTTGTTACACAGCTTTTACCACATAAACACATGTACACATACACTTGGTTTATTGCCATTTATTTACACCATCATATTGGGACGTTTAACCAACAATTTTTCAAGGCATATTAATCACAAAAACTCACAAATAATCCACATAAATAACTTATACCAATCACTTGTACACCAAACAAGGTGACCTTAAAAAGTTAAAGTTAGCCATACATACCTGGAGTCGAATTTCCCTTTTTACTTCTACTTTCAACTCACCAACAGCCTAGTACCGTCAATCTTGTTCACAAGTTAACACATATAACTTATAATTGAAGTTCACAAACACAAGCCGAAGTTACTTAGGTTGTCAACCCCTCTTTTGCAAATCTTTACTTCTACCCAACTCTTATTACTTTAGGTTTTAAAGAACATGCATGTGTATTTAAACTTATATTTTTCAAGGATCAATGAATGAGAATGCCCCTTTTTGTTTAAATTTGAAAACCAATGAAAAGGGGTTGGGGATTTTACCGGAAAGAACGGAGATGAAGACAATTTTTTGAAATTTCCCGGGCCGGGTAACTTTGAAGGATCAAATTGATGAAGGTAACACTTTCTTTCTCAAGAATTCTCTCTTCCCTCTCTCTAGCTTGTTCAGTAAATATATTAAAATGAGGGGTTAAGGTATTTTATTGAATGAGGGTCGGGTTTAAAAGTTCGAAAAAGCAGAGCCCGAGTTAGATTTGCGGTCACACTTTGCGATCGCAGAGTGGAAATGTAGTCTGCAGAATGGACTGCAAAAGTATTCCAAAACTCTAAAATCTCTGTTTGGGTTTTTGGCAGAAATGCGGTCCACATACCTGATTTGTGGTCGCATAATGCACCGCAAAACTGCCTCTTTGCAAAATCCCAAGATAAATATGCGATGACCATGCGGTTCGCATACCAGTTATGCGGTTGCATAATCGACTGCATTTTTACCTCAATATTAAACAAACCACTGACTCACTTTGCGTCAAAAATGCGGTCCGTATACTTGATTTGCAACCGCATTCTGGACCACATAATAGCACTTTTCTGGAAAACTTTGATTCTTGATTTTTAAATGCTAGGTCAGTACAATTTTACTCATTCCTAACACATGTTTGAAACTTGGCACTACGAGTTACTAGGTTTTGAGTACAAGTTGTCTCGGGGCCTTACATCCTCCCCCACTTAAAATCATTCGTCCTCAAATTAGGATTTTGGAAATCAGTTGGTTTCGAAAACATGATATGCAAACTCCCAATTCTTATTAACTCCTATATTTTTAGAAAATTTCGCCAAAGGTTCCTTTGTAATTAGATGTATCTACCTGTCAGAGAGCCCCCGAAACATATTTCCAAGAACCATTACACAACACATATTCAATCACTTGTTACATTTTTCACATAAATTACATGCAATTCAACCACTTCAACATACTATATACATTTCGATTAATCATTATCAGTCTACACTACTATTAGTCGTTCAATTATCACATGAGTTTTTACAAAACTTCCATTTACCAAAAAAATGGGGGTTGCAGATGACTCAAATAACCACAACACACACAATTCTTGCACAACTTGAGGAGTTACAATTTGTAAGGTATTTGGGAGGGGAGGGGATGGGGTGGTTTTTCACCAAATTGAACATAGCATCAGTTTGCTTAAAGATAAGAGTTTGCACTATTACCACTAGACTTATTCAAACATATGGGGATATTTTTCTTTCATTTTATTTTCTGCTTCCCATGTATCTTCCTCAACTCGTTGACTTCACCATAATACTTTAACGGAAGCAATTTCCTTATTTCTTAATTTACGGACTTGCCTATCAAGAATAGCAACCGAAACTTCTTCATACAATAACCCTTCATTAACCTCAATGGTCTCAACTGGCACGATGGTGGATGGATCTCCAACCACTTTCTATAACATAGACACATGGAACACCATGTGCACTAATGACATTTCAGGTGGAAATTCTAGCCTATAAGCCACCTATCCTATCCTTTGAGCGACCCGATATGGCCCGACATATCTAGGACTCAACTTCCCTTTCTTCCCAAATCGCATGACTCCCTTCATATGAGATACCCTCAAGGACCCCCAATCATCTACTTGGAATTCCAATTCTCTTCGACGAATGTTCGCATAGGATTTCTGGCTACTCTAAGTAGTATTCATCCTTTCTTGAATGACTTTAACTTTTTTTCATATCCTGGTGCACGAGATTTGGCCCTATCAATTCTGATTCACCTACTTCGAACCATCCAATGGGAGACCTACACCTTTTTCCGTACAATACCTCAAATGGGGCCATCTGAATACTAGCATGAAAGCTGTTATTGTAAGCAAATTTTATAAGTGGCAAGTGATCCTCCCAATTACCTTTGAAATCCAAGACACAAGCCCGTAACATATCTTCAAGCGTCTGAATAGTCTGCTCCGCTTGACCATCAGGTTGTGAATGGAAAGTCGGGCTGAGATTCACCTGAGTACCCAAACCTTGCTGAAATTTCTTCCAAAAATTAGCTGTGAACTGGCCCCCTCGATCTGAGATAATAGAGAGCGGAGTGCCATGAAGCCTTACTAGTTCCTTGATATACAATTGAGAATATTGTTCTACAGTATCGTTGGACTTGACTAGAAAGAAGTAGTTGATTTGGTGAGTCGATCCACTATTACCCAAATTGAGTCGAACTTGCACTGAGTGCGAGGTAACCCTACCACGAAATCCATGTTGATCATCTCCCGTTTCCACATTGGTATTTCCATAAGTTGAGTTAACCCACCGGGCCAATGATTCTCAGCTTTTACTTGCTGACAAATCGGACATTTAGATACAAAGTCCGCCACACCCCTCTTTATATCGTTCCACCAATAAATTTCCTTGAGATCATGATACATTTTTGTAGAATCCAGGTGCACAGAATATGGAATTATGAGCCTCCGCCATTACCCTCTCCCGAATATTACCCACATCTAGAACACATAGCCTACCTTGGCATTGCAATACACCATCGCCGCTGAGTGAAAATACTGAAGTCTTGTAATTCAAAACTGGCTCCTTCATCTATGCCAATGTTGGATCAATAAACTACTTTTCCTTGACTTCCACTACAAGTGACAATTCTGCTCCATTATGCATCGTAACATTCCCCTTATCTAAAGTAGAAATACAAACCCCCAGGCTGGCCAATTGATAAACCTCCCGAGCCAAGGGCCTTTGATCTGCTCCCAAATGAGCCAAACTACCCATAAACTTCCGACTGAGAGCCTGGACCACCACATTCTCCTTCCCTGGATGATACATAATGTTCATATCATAATCCTTGAGTAATTCTAACCACCATTGTTGCCTTAAATTCAACTCCTTCTGCTTGAACAAATATTATAGACTCTTATGGTCTGAGAACACATCCACATGAACCCCATAGAGATAATGCCACCATATTTTCATGGCAAACACAACTGTTGCAAGCTCCGAATCATACGTCGGGTAATATTTCTTGTGATTCTTGAGTTTCCTTGAAGCATATGTTATAACCTTCCTATGTTGCATCAACACACACCCCAAACCAACCCTGGAGGCATCACAATAAACTACAAATCCTTTTGTGCCTTCTAGCAAGGTCAATATCGGTGTTGAGGTCAACCTTGACTTCAATTCCTGAAAACGTTTCTCACAAGCGTCGGACCATTGGAACTTAACTACTTTTTGTGTCAACTTAGACAATGGAGAGGCGAGGGTAGAGAATCCCTCCAGAAACCTCCGATAATACCCTACTAAACCCAAGAAGCTACAGATCTCCGTCGGGGTCGCGGGTCTAGGCCAATCTTTTACTGCTGCAATCTTCTGGGGATCCACCCGAATCCCTTCATTGGAAACAACATGACCCAAAAAGGTAACGGACTCCAACCAAAACTCACATTTTGAAAATTTAGCATATAACTGATAATGATGAAGAGTCTGCAGAACAACCCGGAGGTGATCGGCATGATCATCCCGACTCCGCGAATAAACAAGGGTGTCATCAATGAAAACAGTCACAAATGAGTCTAGAAATGGCTTGAAGACTCGACTCATATGCCCATGAAAGTTTTTGGGGCATTGGTAAGACCAAAAGACATGACCAAGAATTCAAAGTGACTATAGCGGGTTCTGAAAGTGGTCTTAGGAATGTCCTACTCTCTGATCTTCAATTCATGATACCCGGACTGTAGATCAATTTTGGAGAAGAACCTTGCACCTTGCAATTGGTCGAAGAAATTATCTATCCAAGGCAAAGAAAATTTATTCTTGATGGTGACTTTGTTGAGCTGTCGATAATCAATATACATCCGGAGTGACCCATCCTCTTTTTTTTGACAAAGAGAATCAGAGCACCCCACGGCGACACATTGGCCATATAAAACCCTTTTCTAATAAATCTTTCAGCTGCTCCTTTAACTCTGCTAGTGTCATTCTGTATGGTGGAATAGATATTGGCTGCATATCTGGCAATACATCAATCCCGAAATCAATCTCCCTATCTGCCAGAATCCCTGGAAGCTTGTCCAGAAACACTTCAAGAAACTCATTCACGACTGGCACGGACCGGGCGGGGGGGGGGGGGTAGACACTTCTTAAGTGGTGTCTGCCGCTCGGACCAACTGATAGATACACCCCTTCTTAATAATCTTCGAAGCCTTAAAGTAGGAAATAAACCTACCCTTCGGCACCACACTATTCCCCTTCCACTCAATAAGCGGGTCATTAGGGAACTCGAGTCTCATGACTCTCGTTTGGAAGTAAATTTTAGTAGAGCACGAATAAAGCCATTTCATTCCCGTAATAACATCAAACTCCACCATTCCAAGCTCGACAAAGGTCGCCCATGGTAACATGATCACATACCGTGACAACACAATTCCTATAAACTCGCACGGCTATAATAGAATCACCAAGACTCATGAAGCTGCTCGGGTTCTATCCCAAAACTTGAAGCAATGAATGGGGTGACATAAGACAAAGAGAACCCCGGATCAATAAGAGCATAACAATCAATGGCCTGAACAGACAAGATACTTGTAATAACATTTGGAGAAGCATCTCCACTCTGCCGACCACTCAAAGCATAAAATCGGTTGGGTCCACCTCTACCATGAGCCCCACCCCTAACTACATCACGCCTTGATGGAGCTGGAGGACGCGCAGATGATGTGGCGGACTGAGCAAATCCCATACCCATGCCCTGACTAGGCACACGATAGTCCCGTTGAATATGGCCTCTCACCCTGTATCTATAGCACACCGGAATATCCAAATAACAAGTCTCTATATGGAATCTCCCACACTTAGGGCACGAAGCCCTACCCTGTTGTTGTAATTTCCCACCTGAACGACCGAATTGATGGGGTCTCCTACTGTTTGATCCTGGTCTCAAATGATTGCTCTGTTGATAACTGTGCATAGATGACGGTGCGCTCACTGAGGACTGAGCACATGATTGGGATGGCCCTGATGGACCTCTCCCCTAAGTTGGTCTCCCTGAGTGACCCACTGATCGGGTCATGCTGCTACTCTCCCTTTCTGTCCGTATTTTCAACATTCTAGCGTCTTTGGCCTGAGTGAACCCCACAATCTTTCCATAATTCATATCTGAGTGTAAGGACAATGTAGCAGCCTTATTCACCACCAAAGGACTAAGTCCATGAACAAATCGCCGAACTCGAGCACCCATGGTCGACACTAACTGAGGAGCATACTTGGACAACCTCACAAATTCCATGTGGTACTCCCAAACACTCATACTGCTCTGCTTGAGGACCTCAAACTCCATGGCATGGGATTCCATTGTCTCGGCATGCAAGAAATGGTCTATTAATGCATCTATAAACTCATCCTATTTAGCCGGAGGACTTTCTTCCCCACGGGAATCCTCTCACATCTCGAACCACAAATACGTTGCTCCTCTCAACCTGTAGGAAACAAACTCAACTACCTCCGTCTCTGCATCTTTCATCACTCAAAGGGTCTTATATATTTCATCAAGGAAATCCTGCGGATAGGCCTCTGGGTCTGTTCCTGTGAACTCTGGAGGGGCCAACCATAGAAACTGGTTGACTCTGGAGCTGGCAGAATCTCTCTGTCCGCTGGAGGATGCAGGGGCATCATGAGATCTCTAGGCCTGAGCAGCCACTAGCTAGTTTAACATATGGGTGGCTCCTCTAAATTCCCCATCAGAAAACCCGGGACCGGAAGCTGGAACTATATCAGGATCAGGAATATCAGCGGGAGGGATGGTAGCACCCTCTGCCGCAGCTGGAACAGGAATACTTTGATCTGGAATAGATAGGCCAGCTAGATTCAGTACCGGGGAGTCACTCTCACCCACGGCATCAGATATATGATTCACAGCCACACTTGGGGTGACATTGGCTCCAAGGCCAAGTCTAGCTATCTACTTAGGTGTCTTTACTGAAAATTTCATAACAGAGCACTAGTTAGACGTAAATACTTTCACTTTTCATTCACCGCACGATATAGAATAACAAAGAAGAGGGTAATTTCCTAAATGTCCATGTAGCCCCCTACTTATAAATATGGTAAACAACACAACTGATAAGAAGGGCTCTACTAGACACGGCTTTGAGACATCCTAGGACTCTTTTAAAACCTTCGGCTTTGATACCAAGTTTGTCACGCCCCAAAACCGAGAGACATGATCGGCGCTCGACCGGGTAGTCCCTATCAAGCGAACCTGGGTACCTTTCCTATCCCACGTGTTACCTCATGATTTCATTACTCATTAATCAAGTGAAATGGTCATTTATAATTTAAACATCTTATTATGAGATATACATAACATACATAGTTACTTTGCATGGTGTACAAGTTACACCGCCCAACATACAAAATAAATAATTACATAATTTCATAACCCACATTTCCTATCTACGGAGCCTCTAAGGATGCAAAAGGGTGATACAATACTTGTCGGTAACAAGGATCCGACTGTACCTTACATAAATACCAAAAAAGACTCCAGAAGAAAAGCGGCATGAGCCACGCAGGGCCCGAGAGGAAAGGGGCTCACCAACTCAACTGACGGTAAGTGAAGGAGTGATGTTGTCGGTGGACTGGAGTGCCCCGCTATAGAACCACTTACAATCATAACATGAATGTAGCACCCCCGACAAAAGGAACGACGGTACATTTTAATTGTACTGGTATGTATGAACAAATTTTACCCCAACTAAAATCAATCAATGCACAGATGACAAACAATAATAGAATCAAAGATCAAATGCACATGAAAGGAACAATCAAAGCAAAACAATTTTAACAATCACTCATTTTCCCCTTTCAACATTATTTCATCACATCAAAGATTTTCACAACTTTCACATATTTTAATTTCAATAGTAATTTCGATTACTTTTCCACCCTTATTACCTCGGCCACCCTTATTACCTCGGCTACCCTTATCACCACAACCCACACTTTATAACTTCATGTTGCGGTGCATAATCCAATCCCACCGGACAATCACATTTCACACAAAACCAACAATAATTCACAACTCAAACACATGGCTTCAACCCATCTAGCATAAAAATTCAAAACAATAATAACAATTTCACAATGAGTTTTCATCAATCTCAGTACCATTTACATCATATCCAATAGCCCGTATACAATTTAAGCCATAGCGATAAATGCCCACGACAAGCCACACATGATATTACCGCAGTTGTTTCAATTGCATCAATTACAATTTCTTTTCATCATTTTTTACATAGCGTTTACCACATAAACACATTTACACGTACACTAGGTTTATTACCATTTATTTACACCATCATATTGGAACGTCTAAACCAACAATGTGCAAGGCATATTAATCACAAAATTTCACAAATAGTCCACATAAGTAACATATACTAATCACTCGTACACCAAACAAGGTGACCTTACAAAGGTTAAAGTTGGCCATACATACCTGGAGTCAAATTTTCCTTGTTACTTCTACTTTCAATTCACCAATAGCCTAGTACCATCAATCTAGTTCACAAGTTAACACATATAACTTATAATTGAAGTTCACAAACATAGCCCGAACTTACTTAGGTTATCAACTCCTCGTTTGCAAATCTTTACTTCTACCCAACTCATCTTACTAGATTTTAGGTTTTAAAGAACATGCATGTGTATTTCAACTTATATTTTCAAGGATGAATGCATGAGAAGCCCCATTTTTATTTAAATTTGAAAACCAATGAAAAGGTTTGGGGGATTTTACCTCCAACAACGGAGATGAAGATAGTTACTTGAAATTTCCCGGCTTTGGTGACTTTGAAGGATCAAATTTATGAAGGTAACACTTTCTCTCACAAGAATTCTCTCTTCCCTATCTCTAGCTTGTTCAGAAAATATGTTAAAATGAGGGGTTGGGGTGGTTTATTGAATGAGGGGTTGGGTTTAAAAGTTAGAAAAATTAGAGCTCGAGTCAGATTCGCATAGTGGAAATGCACTACGCATAATGGACCACAAAAGTGTTCTAAAACTTTGAAATCTCTGTTTGGATTTCCAGCAGAAATGCGGTCCACATACCTAATTTATACGATCGCAAAACTACCTCTTTGCAAAATCCCAAGATAAATATACGACGACTATGTGGTCTGCATATCAGTTTTGCGGTCGATAATGGACCGCATTTTGACCAATATAGTAACCAAAACACTGACTCACTTTGCTGCAGAAATGCGGTCCGCATACTTGATTTGCAACCGCATTCTGGACCGCATAATAGCACTTTACTGGAAAACTTTGATTCTTGATTTATTAAATGCTAGGTTAGTACAATTTTGCACATTCCTAACACATATTCAAAACTTGGCACTACGAGTTACTAGTATTTGCGTACAAGTTTTCATTGGGCCTTACAGATCTCAGATTAAAATTTTTGTGATTTGGCTAGCTTTGTTAGTGATTTGGGACTTAGAAGCATGATCAGAATGTGTTTTAAGGGTCAGGAATAGATTTAGACTTGAATTGGCTAAATTGAAATTTTGGTGATTTCCGGTTGATAGGTGAGATTTTGATTAAGGGTCGGAATGGAATATTGAAAGTTGGAGTAGGTCCATTGTGTCATTTATGACGTGTGTGCAAAATTTCAGGTCATTCAGACAAGGTTTGATAGACTTTTTGATCGAATTCGGAATATGGAAGTTTTGGAATTCTTTGGCTTGAAACCGAGGGTGATTCGATGTTTTGAGCATTCCGAAGGTTGGAACAAGTTTGAAGGATGTTATGGGATGTGTTGGCATGTTTGGTTAGGGTCCCGGGGGACTCGAGTGTGTTTCAGATGTGTTTCGGATCATTTTGGGCTACTTTGCATGCTGATTTTCTGATATATAGTGTTGTTCTTCGCGTTCGCGTGGAGCCTCTCGCGTTCGCATAGAAGAATTTGGCCTCTGGAAGTTTGTTCTTCGCATTCGGGAAGAAGGAAATCTCAATTGTACATGTCTGATTTTGGGGGCTCATATCTCACAATCTATAAGCAATTTCGAGATGATTCAAACAGAAAAGTTATAGCCCTTTGTGTTAATTTTCAGAAATGCAAATTAATTGGCACTTAGATTTGTGTACAAAAAGTTATGGCAGTTACACTACAGGCTATCCGGGGAGAGTTTGAACATCTCTACTGCACATGGCTGATTTTGGAAGCTTATATCTCGCAATATATAATAGCTCAGGAAATGAGATACCTGTGAAATTATAGCCCTTCATGTATTGTTTTCAGAACATCAAACCATTTATCATTTGGAGTTGCGTACAAAAGGTTATGACAATTATACTTAAGCAAGGCTGGAATGAGATTTGATATTGCTGATGAGGAATTTGCTCATCGCGAACGCGAAAGAAGGATCGCGAACGCGAAAAACAAACCCCTTGGTAGTAGAATAAAGTCAAGATGCGTCCTATTCTTCTATTTTTGGACCATGGAAGCTCGGGTGGGGCCAGTCTTTGAGGGATTTCAGATAAAACAATGGGTTAAATATTCTTAACACAATTTTTGATAGATTACTCGAATCCATCGTTGTTTTTAACATTTAATTGGTGATTTTAAGTTGGAAAAGTTTGAAACCCTCTTGAATAGATCTGAGGATTTGAGGGTCGAAATGTTATCGGAATTTAGTAATTTTTGTATGGTTAGACTGGTGGTTGAATGAGTTATTGGATTTTATGAGTTTCGTCAGATTTCAAGATGTGGGCCCACGGCTTATTAGGAGTTAAATTTTGGTTTTTTTTTGGAAAATTAGTATTTTTATATGGAATTAGTTCCTATAATTAGTATTGACTGAATTGAATTAACTGTGGCTAGATTCGGGTTGATTTGAAGTCGATATAAGGGGCAAAGGCATTTTGGAGTAGGATTTTGCTCGGATTAAGGGGAGTAATGATTGTAAATGTTGTCCTAAGGGTAAAAAACCATGGATTTGCACATTGTTGTGCTATATTAAGGTAACGCACATGCTAGATGACGAGCGTGGTGTTGTGCACTGTTGGGTATTGTGACTTAGTCCATCCTAATTGACTGTTTTGTCGCGTATTTGATTGAAAATTATTTGCTATCATCATGTTTTGGGATGAATGCCATATTCGGGCCTCGTGCCAACTGTTTGAACCCTTAAGGGATTGTTATTGCTATTTCCTCACTGTTTTGATTGTATATCTAAATTCAGTCATGTTACATTCTACTATTTTCAAAACTTAGCCAAGTTAATCTGTTTTAACACATTAAATGATATTCCAAAAGATATTTTGGGCCGAGCATCATGTTTTACTGTTGCCCGAGTGGCTTATGAAATTCTGACCGAGTAAGGCCGAGGGCCTATATTTTGAGGATACTTTTGGGTAGGGCTGCACGTCGCAGCAGTGATACATTGATTTGTGATTATGAGGCCAAGGGCTTGAGATTGTACGCCATGAGATGGCTTGTTTATATGAGGCCAAGAGCCTATTGATGATACCATGAGATGACTTGATATTGTGCTTGGCCTTAAGGGGCCCCTCTAGGAATCTACACACCCCCAGTAAACGTCGGTACCCATTATGATGTGAGATATAGCCCGAAGGGCTGGTGATGTTTCATTGTTGCCCGAGAGGCTGTTTCTATAGGTATTTGTGCCGAGAGGCTGATTTCCTGTGCTTATCTGTTCTTGTTGCTTTTCATTTATTTGTTTAAGTGTGAAAAGGTATTTTAAAGAAGTTTAAACTGAGCAAAGATATTTTAAGAGATTTCACAACTTCAACTTTCTTACTGGCTTTATACTACTTCTGAATAGCACGTTGATGTACTTTTATGTGATTTCTTATTGCTTAGTCTTCATATATTATTATTACTCACTGAATTAGAGTACTCGCTTTAAGCATTGCACCTTGTGTAGGTTCAGGTATTTCTGAACTCGGTAGCGGGTATTGGTTGCTTAGAGGCAGAGTCATCGTAGTTTAGCAAGGTAGCTGACCGACTATCACGACCCAAAATTCCCACCCTCGGGAGTCGTGATGGCACCTACTCATGGAAGTTAGGCAAGCCATAAACCTCTGAAGTCATTAACCATTATCGTTTTAAATCATTTTAAACCAATTAAATTAGAAATGAATAAGCATTTAAAGAATAGCGGAAAATAAATTTAGCGGAAGTCTTAGATAAATATAGAAGCAGACATATAGAAAACCAATCTCTATCTAGCACCTGGTGTCACAGCATACACGTACTATCTAGGAGTGCTACATACAAGTGTCTGAAACAAAGAAATGAAATATGTCCCAGATACAAAAGGAAAGAGTGCATCAAAATGGACAGATGAGATGTCGGGCCTGCAGACGCCTGCAAGACTACCTATGATCTCGTGGACTGAAGGCTGGCTCCCGAACTACTGATGTGCATCACAAGATGCTCCAGTATTTGCACATAAGTGCATAGTGTAGCATCAGCACGACCGACCCATGTGCTAGTAAGTGTCTGGCCTAACACCTGTGAGGTAGTGACGCGGCTAGAACTAGACTCCAGATAAACCTGTGTAGTTATATAATATAAGGCAGAAAAGTAAACAGGTAATAAGCAATTAAAGCTGGGGAAGGGGGACATGCTGCGGGGATAGCAAATAAAATAGAATATCAAGAACAATAAGGAAACTATAATTTAACTTCTAACACACATAAAGAGTAATAAAGGCAACTTTCACTTTCAATTTCATCTTATTGCAGGCATGCAACCCAATCCCATTTCTCATATCTTGTGGTAGGCATACCACCTTCTCTCATTTCATAAATCTTGTGGTAGGTGTACCACCCGCTCCCATTTTATCAATCTTATGGTAGGCATACCATCCGCTCCTCTTTCATCAATCTCGTGGTAAATGTACCACCCGCTCCCATTTCATCAATATTGTGGTAGGCATACTACCCGCCCTCTTTTACTGTTTTATCACACAATTACAAGAAATCCCGTCAAGGGAAGAAAAACAATATGATAATTTCCCTGTAAGGGAACGAAAGTATCGAAACAGTCATCCCGGCAAGGGAGATTCAGCTGTAACCTATATTTACTTAGCTTGTACTCGGCTCCAATAATGACAATGCTCAATCATAATAAGATCTACGAGGATAAAATGAGTCTTAGTTCAATATAGAAGATCATTCATTAAAGCATCCGAAACGTCATTTAAGAACACCACAACTTTCAATTTAAGACTCACTGTCATGCTCGATACCAACGTATAGATACTCGTTACCATGACTCTATGTCATACTCAACAAGAAGCAAGTAGTAAATATGACTCAACTCCTAATCCCTCAAAACACTTTCCTCAAACTTCCACAACCAACTCAATCCTCAATTACCGCTTTTCCTCTCGAATTTTGGCTCCAAATCAATTATATCTATACATAAATGGCATCATATAATCAATAAATTCTAAAACTCGAATCCAATGCCTAATTATAGAATTTCAATCATTCTTTCCAAAATCCCAAAAATCGATCCCGGACCTGCTTGGTCAAAACACGAGGTTCGGACCAAATTTAATTATACATTCATCCAAGAGCCCAAATATATAATTTGCTTTCAAATTCAACCCCAAAACGAGATCTAAATCAAGAATAATCAAAAATCTCTAATTCAACCCAAATCTCTAATTTCTATCCTTAATCACATGTTTTAGGCCTAGAAATCAAATAGATGATGAAAATAGAAGAAAACAAGTTAAAAATTACTTACCCCAAGAGATTCTGATAAAATAATGCTTCAAAAATCGTCTAAGACCTTTGGAGAAGAAAGAGTTTCTGTAATTTTCATAAAATCCCGTAAGTATTCTATTTTGGGTCTTTTGAAATCACTGGACAAAAACATTCTTCGCATTCGCGATAGGCTCACCCCGTTTGCGATGAGTCAGGTCTCAAGACCTTCGCGTTCGCGAAGCTTTAACACCTCGAGTTCTCGCGTTCGCAGGCCAATGTCCATGTTCGTGTAGAATAAAATGAGAAATCCCTCTCCAGGCCCATTACCTTACGCGTTCGCGAGATCCTGGACGCGTTCGCGAAGGGTACCCCCCCCCCCCTCAGCTTCGAGTTCGTGAAGAAAATATGGAACTTGGGATTTTTGCCTTACGTGTTCATAAGTGCGACTACGCGAACCCGAAGAACAAATTCCATGTGCACTGAATAGCAGAATCTACAACTTTTACTCTAGTCTAAAACTTCTCGAATCACATCTGAAACACACCCGAGCCCTCGGAGCTCCTAACCAAACACACATACTAACTAAACAATATCATACGAACTTATCCGCGCGATCCAATCACCAAAATCACCTCATAAATAATGAATCAAACCTCAAAATCAATAATTTTTCTCAAACTTCTTCAAATATCAAATTTAACAATTTAAGTCTAAATCACGCCAAACGATGTCCGTTTTTAACCAAATTTTACATGAAGGCATATATAAGACCTGTACAGGGTGCGAGAACCAAAATACGGGCCTGATACCGTCGCTTTCTAATCAGATTTCATTTCAGATTTCCATAAACATTTTCTAAAAACAATTTACAAAGAAAACTTCTCGGGCTTTGGACCCCGAAATTTGATTCTGGGGATACGCCCAAGTCCCATATTTTCCTACGGATTATCCGAGACCGTCGAATCATGGGTCCGGATCTGTTTAGCCAAAAGGTTGACCGAAATCAATTTTACTCATTTTATAACCAAATTTCATCATTTTTCACAGAATTTCATATTTAAGCTTTCTGGCTATGCGGCCGTACTATGCACGCAAATTGAAGTGACTCTAAATGAGGTTTTCAAGTCCTCGGAAGCATAGAATTTGATTAAAACAAGTGATGACCCCCTTTGGATCATCATATTCTCCATCTAAAACAATCGTTCGTCCTCAAACAGAAAGAAGAAGGAAGTACCTACGTCGGGGAAAAGATGAGGATAACGACTCCGCATATCGAACTCGGACTCCCAGGTCAATGCCTCAGGAGGCTGACCTCTCCATTGAACACGAACAGAAGGGAAACTCTTTGACCTCAACTGACAAACATGCTAGTTTAGAATAGTCACCGTCTCCTCCTCATAAGACAAGTCCTTGTCCAACTGGACAATGCTGAAATCTAACACACGGGATGGATCGTCGTGATACTTCCGAAGTATGGACACATGAAACACTAGATGCTTGGATGGATCGTCTTGATTTGCAACAGCATTCTGGACCTCATAATAGCACTTTGCTGGAAAACTTTGATTCTTGATTTATTAAATGCTAGGTTAGTACAATTTTACACATTCCTAACACATATTCAAAACTTGGCACTACGAGTTACTAGTATTTGCGTACAAGTTTTCATTGGGCCTTACAAATCTCAGATTAAAATTTTTGTGATTTGGCTAGCTTTGTTAGTGATTTGGGACTTAGAAGCATGATCGGAATGTGTTTTAAAGGTCAGGAATTGATTTAGACTTGAATTGGCTAAATTTAAATTTTGGTGATTTCTGGTTGATAGGTGATATTTTGATTAAGGGTCGGAATGGAATATTGAAAGTTGGAGTAGGTCCATTGTGTCATTTATGACGTGTGTGCAAAATTTCAGGTCATTCAGACAAGGTTTGATAGACTTTTTGATCGAATTCGGAATATGGAAGTTTTGGAATTCTTTGGCTTGAAACCGAGGGTGATTCGATGTTTTGAGCATTCCGAAGGTTGGAACAAGTTTGAAGGATGTTATGGGATGTGTTGGCATGTTTGGTTAGGGTCCCGGGGGACTCGAGTGTGTTTCAGATGTGTTTCGGATCATTTTGGGCTACTTTGCATGCTGATTTTCTGATATATAGTGTTGTTCTTCGCGTTCGCGTGGAGCCTCTCGCGTTCGCATAGAAGAATTTGGCCTCTGGAAGTTTGTTCTTCGCATTCGGGAAGAAGGAAATCTCAATTGTACATGTCTGATTTTGGGGGCTCATATCTCACAATCTATAAGCAATTTCGAGATGATTCAAACAGAAAAGTTATAGCCCTTTGTGTTAATTTTCAGAAATGCAAATTAATTGGCACTTAGATTTGTGTACAAAAAGTTATGGCAGTTACACTACAGGCTATCCGGGGAGAGTTTGAACATCTCTACTGCACATGGCTGATTTTGGAAGCTTATATCTCGCAATATATAATAGCTCAGGAAATGAGATACCTGTGAAATTATAGCCCTTCATGTATTGTTTTCAGAACGTCAAACCATTTATCATTTGGAGTTGCGTACAAAAGGTTATGACAATTATACTTAAGCAAGGCTGGAATGAGATTTGATATTGCTGATGAGGAATTTGCTCATCGCGAACGCGAAAGAAGGATCGCGAACGCGAAAAACAAACCCCTGGGTAGTAGAATAAAGTCAAGATGCGTCCTATTCTTCTATTTTTGGACCATGGAAGCTCGGGTGGGGCCAGTCTTTGAGGGATTTCAGATAAAACAACGGGTTAAATATTCTTAACACAATTTTTGATAGATTACTCGAATCCATCGTTGTTTTTAACATTTAATTGGTGATTTTAAGTTGGAAAAGTTTGAAACCCTCTTGAATAGATTTGAGGATTTGAGGGTCGAAATGTTATCGGAATTTAGTAATTTTTGTATGGTTAGACTGGTGGTTGAATGAGTTATTGGATTTTATGAGTTTCGTCAGATTTCAAGATGTGGGCCCACGGCTTATTTGGAGTTAAATTTTGGTTTTTTTTTGGAAAATTAGTATTTTTATATGGAATTAGTTCCTATAATTAGTATTGACTGAATTGAATTAACTGTGGCTAGATTCGGGTTGATTTGAAGTCGATATAAGGGGCAAAGGCATTTCGGAGTAGGATTTTGCTCGGATTAAGGGGAGTAATGATTGTAAATGTTGTCCTAAGGGTAAAAAACCATGGATTTGCACATTGTTGTGCTATATTAAGGTAACGCACATGCTAGATGACGAGCGTGGTGTTGTGCACTGTTGGGTATTGTGACTTAGTCCATCCTAATTGACTGTTTTGTCGCGTATTTGATTGAAAATTATTTGCTATCATCATGTTTTGGGATGAATGCCATATTCGGGCCTCGTGCCAACTGTTTGAACCCTTAAGGGATTGTTATTGCTATTTCCTCACTGTTTTGATTGTATATCTAAATTCAGTCATGTTACATTCTACTATTTTCAAAACTTAGCCAAGTTAATCTGTTTTAACACATTAAATGATATTCCAAAAGATATTTTGGGCCGAGCATCATGTTTTACTGTTGCCCGAGTGGCTTATGAAATTCTGACCGAGTAAGGCCGAGGGCCTATATTTTGAGGATACTTTTGGGTAGGGCTGCACGTCGCAGCAGTGATACATTGATTTGTGATTATGAGGCCAAGGGCTTGAGATTGTACGCCATGAGATGGCTTGTTTATATGAGGCCAAGAGCCTATTGATGATACCATGAGATGACTTGATATTGTGCTTGGCCTTAAGGGGCCCCTCTAGGAATCTACACACCCCCAGTAAACGTCGGTACCCATTATGATGTGAGATATAGCCCGAAGGGCTGGTGATGTTTCATTGTTGCCCGAGAGGCTGTTTCTATAGGTATTTGTGCCGAGAGGCTGATTTCCTGTGCTTATCTGTTCTTGTTGCTTTTCATTTATTTGTTTAAGTGTGAAAAGGTATTTTAAAGAAGTTTAAACTGAGCAAAGATATTTTAAGAGATTTCACAACTTCAACTTTCTTACTGGCTTTATACTACTTCTGAATAGCACGTTGATGTACTTTTATGTGATTTCTTATTGCTTAGTCTTCATATATTATTATTACTCACTGAACTAGAGTACTCACTTTAAGCATTGCACCTTGTGTAGGTTCAGGTATTTCTGAACTCGGTAGCGGGTATTGGTTGCTTAGAGGCAGAGTCATCGTAGTTTAGCAAGGTAGCTGACCGACTATCACGACCCAAAATTCCCACCCTCGGGAGTCGTGATGGCACCTACTCATGGAAGTTAGGCAAGCCATAAACCTCTGAAGTCATTAACCATTTTCGTTTTAAATCATTTTAAACCAATTAAATTAGAAATGAATAAGCATTTAAAGAATAGCGGAAAATAAATTTAGCGGAAGTCTTAGATAAATATAGAAGCAGACATATAGAAAACCAATCTCTATCTAGCACCTGGTGTCACAGCATACACGCACTATCTAGGAGTGCTACATACAAGTGTCTGAAACAAAGAAATGAAATATGTCCCAGATACAAAAGGAAAGAGTGCATCAAAATGGATAGATGAGATGTCGGGCCTGCAGACGCCTGCAAGACTACCTCGGGATCTCGTGGACTGAAGGCTGGCTCCCGAACTACTGATGTGCATCATAAGATGCTCCAGTATTTGCACATAAGTGCATAGTGTAGCATCAGCACGACCGACCTATGTGCTAGTAAGTGTCTGGCCTAACACCTGCGAGGTAGTGACGCGGCTAGAACTAGACTCCAGATAAACCTGTGCAGTTATATAATATAAGGCAGAAAAGTAAACAGGTAATAAACAATTAAAGCTGGGGAAGGGGGACATGCTGCGGGGATAGCAAATAAAATAGAATATCAAGAACAATAAGGAAACTATAATTTAACTTCTAACACACATAAAGAGTAATAAAGGCAACTTTCACTTTCAATTTCATCTTATTGCAGGCATGCAACCCGATCTCATTTCTCATATCTTGTGGTAGGCATACCACCTTCTCTCATTTCATATATCTTGTGGTAGGTGTACCACCCGCTCCCATTTTATCAATCTTATGGTAGGCATACCATCCGCTCCTATTTCATCAATCTTGTGGTAAGCGTACCACCCGCTCCCATATCATCAATCTTGTGATAGGCATACCACCCACTCTCATTTCATCAATCTCGTGGTAAATGTACCACCCGCTCCCATTTCATCAATATTGTGGTAGGCATACTACCCGCCCTCTTTTACTGTTTTATCACACAATTACAAGAAATCCCGTCAAGGGAACAAAAACAATATGATAATTTCCCTGTAAGGGAACGAAAGTATCGAAACAGTCATCCCGGCAAGGGAGATTCAAATGTAACCTATATTTACTTAGCTTGTACTCAGCTCAAATAATGACAATGCTCAATCATAATAAGATCTACGAGGATAAAATGAGTCTTAGTTCAATATAGAAGATCATTCATTAAAGCATCCGAAACGTCATTTAAGAACACCACAACTTTCAATTTAAGACTCACTGTCATGCTCGATACCAACGTATAGATACTCGTTACCATGACTCTATGTCATACTCAACAAGAAGCAAGTAGTAAATATGACTCAACTCCTAATCCCTCAAGCTAAGGTTAAACCGAACACTTTCCTCAAACTTTCACAACCAACTTAATCCTCAATTACCGCTTTTCCTCTCGAATTTTGGCTCCAAATCAATTATATCTATACATAAATGGCATCATATAATCAATAAATTCTAAAACTCGAATCCAATGCCTAATTATAGAATTTCAATCATTCTTTCCAAAATCCCAAAAATCGATCCCGGACCTGCTTGGTCAAAACACGAGGTTCGGACCAAATTAAATTATACATTCATCCAAGAGCCCAAATATATAATTTGCTTTCAAATTCAACCCCAAAACGAGATCTAAATCAAGAATAATCAAAAATCTCTAATTCAACCCAAATCTCTAATTTCTATCCTTAATCACATGTTTTAGGCCTAGAAATCAAATAGATGATGAAAATAGAAGAAAACAAGTTAAAAATTACTTACCCCAAGAGATTCTGATAAAATACTGCTTCAAAAATCATCTAAGACCTTTGGAGAAGAAAGAGTTTCTGTAATTTTCATAAAATCCCGTAAGTATTCTATTTTGGGTCTTTTGAAATCACTAGGCAAAAACATTCTTCGCATTCGCGATAGGCTCACCCCGTTTGCGATGAGTCAGGTCTCAAGACCTTCGCGTTCGCGAAGCTTTAACACCTCGAGTTCTCGCGTTCGCAGGCCAATGTCCATGTTCGTGTAGAATAAAATGAGAAATCCCTCTCCAGGCCCATTACCTTACGCGTTCGCGAGATCCTGGACGCGTTCGCGAAGGGTACCCCCCCCCCCCCCAGCTTCGAGTTCGTGAAGAAAATATGGAACTTGGGATTTTTGCCTTACGTGTTCATAAGTGCGACTACGCGAACCCGAAGAACAAATTCCATGTGCACTGAATAGCAGAATCTACAACTTTTACTCTAGTCTAAAACTTCTCGAATCACATCTGAAACACACCCGAGCCCTCGGAGCTCCTAACCAAACACACATACTAACTAAACAATATCATACGAACTTATCCGCGCGATCCAATCACCAAAATCACCTCATAAATAATGAATCAAACCTCAAAATCAATAATTTTTCTCAAACTTCTTCAAATATCAAATTTAACAATTTAAGTCTAAATCACGCCAAACGATGTCCGTTTTTAACCAAATTTTACATGAAGGCATATATAAGACCTGTACAAGGTGCGAGAACCAAAATACGGGCCTGATACCGTCGCTTTCTAATCAGATTTCATTTCAGATTTCCATAAACATTTTCTAAAAACAATTTACAAAGAAAACTTCTCGGGCTTTGGACCCCGAAATTTGATTCTGGGGATACGCCCAAGTCCCATATTTTCCTACGGATTATCCGAGACCGTCGAATCATGGGTCCGGATCTGTTTAGCCAAAAGGTTGACCGAAATCAATTTTACTCATTTTATAACCAAATTTCATCATTTTTCACAGAATTTCATATTTAAGCTTTCTGGCTATGCGGCCGTACTATGCACGCAAATTGAAGTGACTCTAAATGAGGTTTTCAAGTCCTCGGAAGCATAGAATTTGATTAAAACAAGTGATGACCCCCTTTGGATCATCATATTCTCCATCTAAAACAATCGTTCGTCCTCAAACAGAAAGAAGAAGGAAGTACCTACGTCGGGGAAAAGATGAGGATAACGACTCCGCATATCGAACTCGGACTCCCAGGTCAATGCCTCAGGAGGCTGACCTCTCCATTGAACACGAACAGAAGGGAAACTCTTTGACCTCAACTGACAAACATGCTAGTTTAGAATAGTCACCGTCTCCTCCTCATAAGACAAGTCCTTGTCCAACTGGACAATGCTGAAATCTAACACACGGGATGGATCGTCGTGATACTTCCGAAGTATGGACACATGAAACACTAGATGCTTGGGTGATAAGCTCGGCGGCAACGCAAGTTTATAAGCCATCTCTCCAACTCGATCAAGAATCTCAAACGGACCAATGAACTTAGGTCTAAGCTTTCCCTTCTTCCCAAATCTCATCATGCCCTTCATAGGCGACACTCGGAGCAATACACGCTCACCAACCATAAAAGCCACATCTCGAACCTTGATGTCTGCACAACTCTTTTTCCCGAACTGAGCTGTACGAAACCTATCCTGAATGATCCTGACCTTGTCCAAGGCCTCCTGAACCAGATCTGTACCCAACAACTGAGCCTCTCCCGGCTCAAACTATCCAACCAGAGACTAACACTACCTAACATATAAAGCCTCATAAAGAGCCATCTAGATGCTCGACTGGTAGCTGTTGTTGTAGGCAACCTCCGCTCGAGGCAAACACTGATCCCATGAGCCTCCAAAGTCAATAACACAAGCTCGGAGCATATCCTCCAATATATGAATAGTCCGCTCGGCTGTCCGTCCATTTGGGGATGAAATGATGTATTCAACTCAACCTGGATTCCCAACTCTTGCCGAACTTCTCTCCAAAAATATGAGGTAAACTGTGTACTTGGGTCTGAAATGATAGATACAGGCACACCATGAAGACAAACAATCTCCCGGATATAGATCATAGCTAACCTCCTGGATGAATAGAAGACTGCCACAGGAATAAAATGCACTGACTTGGTCAGCCTATCAACAATAACCCAAACTGCGTCAAACTTCTTCCAAGTCTGTGGGAGTCCAGTAACGAAGTCCATAGCGATCCGCTCCCACTTACACCTGGGAAGATCAATCCTTTGAAATAAACCACCAGGCCTCTGATGCTTATACTTAACATGTTGACAATAAAAATACCGAGCCACATATGCAATAATATCCTTCTTCATTCTACGCCACCAATAATGTTGCCGGAAATCCTAATACATCTTCGCGGCACCCATATGAATAGAGTACCGGGAACTATGGGCCTCTTCTAAAATCAACTATCGAAGCCCATGCACATTAGGCAAACAAACTCGCCCCTGAAATCTCAAAACTCCATCATCATCTAAGATAACATGCTTGGCACCTCCACTTTGCACCGTGTCTCTAAGGACACACAAATAGGGATCATCAAGCTACCGATCACGGATACGCTCCAATAATGAAGAACGAGTGATCGTGCTAGCTAATACTCAACTAGGCTCAGAAATATCCAACCTCACAAACCGATTGTCCAAATCCTAAACATCCAAAGCAAGCAGACTCTCACTGGCCGGAATGTAAGCAGGGCTGCCTATACCGCCTGACTTTCTACTCAAAGCATTGGCCACCTTATTGGCCTTTTTCGGTTGATATAAGATAGTGATATCATAATCCTTAAAAAAACTCCAACCACCTCCTCTGCCTCAAATTCAACTCCTTTTGGTTGAACAAATATTGAAGACTCTTGTGATCAGTGAACACCTCACATGCCACGCCATATAGATAAAGCCTCCAAATCTTCAATGTGTGAACAATGGCTGCCAACTCTAAGTCATGAACCAGATAGTTCTTCTCATGAATCTTTAACTGCCTCGAAGCATAGGCAATGACCTAGCCATCCTGCATCAACACTACACCAAGCCCAATATGAGAAGCATCATAATAAACTGTGTAAGGCCCTGAACCTGTAGGCAAAACCAACACCGGTGCCATAGTTAGAGCTGTCTTGAGATTCTAAAAGCTTGCCTCACAGTCGTCCGACCATCTGAACTGGGCACCCTTCTGGATCAACCTGGTCATCGAGGCTACAATAGATGAAAACCCCTCCACGAACCGACGGTAGTAGCTTGCCAATCCCAAGAAACTCTAAATCTTTGTAGTTGATGTCGGTCTAGGCCAGTTCTTGACTACCTCAATCTTCTTCGAATTAACCTCAATACCCTCTATTGATACAACATGACCCAGGAATGCAACTAAACTCAACCAAAACTCACAATTCAAAAATTTAGCATATAGCTGACTATCCCTCAAAGTCTGAAGAACTGCCCTGAGATGATGCTCGTGCTCCTCCAAGCTACGGGAATATACCAAAATATCGTCAATGAAGAATATCATGAACGAGTCAAAATAAGGCCTGAACTCTCAGCTCATCAAATCCATAAAAGTTGTTGGGGCATTTGTCAACCCGAATGACATAACCAAGAACTCATAATGCCCATACCGAGTACAGAATGTTGTCTTAGGAACATTGGATGCCCTAATCCTCAACTGATGGTAGCCATATCTCAAGTCAATCTTGGAAAATATCTTGGCACCATGAAGCTGATCGAACAAATCATCAATCCTTGGCAGCGGACATTTATTCTTGATTGTTACCTTGTTCAACTACCGGTAATCAATGCACATTCTCATCGAACCATCATTTCTCTTAACGAACAACATCTGCGCACCCCCAAGGCGATACACTGGAAACCCTTCTCAATCAAGTCCTGCAACTATTCCTTTAACTCTTTCAACTAAAGCGGGGCTATACGATATGCCGAGATAGAAATGGGTTGGGTGCCCAGAGCCAAATCAATGCAGAAGTCAATATCCATGTCGGGTGGCATCCCCGGTAGGTCTGAAGGGAATACCTCAGGAAACTCACGAATAACGGGCATAGAATCAATAAAGGGCACCTCAGCACTGGAATCACAAACATAAGCCATATAGGCCAAACACCCCTTCTCAACCATACCCCGAGCCTTCACATAAGAGATAACGCTACGGGTAGAATGACCATGAGTCCCTCTCCACTCTAAACGAGGCATACTTGGTAAAGCTAATGTCACAGTCTTGGCATAGCATTCCAAAATAGCACGGTAAGGTGATAACCAGTCCATTTCCAATATAACATCGAAGTCGACCATGTCTAAAAGCAACAAATCTATGCGGGTCTCGAGACCTCCAATCACCAAAATACATGAATGATGGGCTCGATCAACCACGATAGAATCATCCACCAGTGTAGACACATAAAAAGGAACACCTAATGAATCACTATGCATGACCAGGTAAGGTGCAAAATAAGATGACACGTATGAATTGGTAGACCCTGAATCAAATAACACTAAAGCATCTCTATCACAAGCTAGAATGGTACCTGTAATGACAACATCTGAAGCCTCAGCCTCGGGCCTGGTTGGAAGGGCATAACATTGGGGTTAGGCCCCACCACCCTGAACTACCTCTCTAGGACGGCCTGTTGCTGGCTGGCCTCCACCTCTGGCGGCCTGAGCTCCACCTCTAGGACTTTTATCTCCACCACTAGCACCTCTACCCCCACCTCTAACTGCTGGGCGGGCTGTGGAATATCCTCTGCCTGAACTATGGCACGAGAACCCTAATGCGGAGAACTGCTCGAAGATCGAGGGAAATGCCTAGCAATGTGCCTCATGTCACCACAAGTAAAACAAGCCCTCGGGTGACGGACTTGGAAACTCTGAAGTAGTGGTGCACTGAAGGAGTGATGATCGGGATACTGCATCTGAGGACCACGGCAACCTGAAGCAGTGCGAGAAACCTGAAGAGCTGACTGAAAAGGCCTAGGAGGATAGCCTCTACCATGTGAATCTCTACCTCCAAATGAGGTACCACTGAACCTGCCTAAATGATAGGGCCTCTTATCAAACCCATGACCACCTCCCTATGACAGAACCATCTCAACTCTGCAGGCCACATTGGCCGCCTCTTGAAACGCAAGCTCACTCACAGCCTCCTTGGCCATCTGAAGACGAATGGATGAATAAGACCGTCGATAAAACTCCTCACCCTCTCCCTCTCGATAGGAAGTATAACAAGAGCATGGCGAGCTAAGTCGATGAACCTGGTCTCATACTGGGTGATCGTCATGGAACCCTGCAGGAGGCGCTCAAAGTGCCTCCGATAGGCTCTATCTAAGTCACGGGGAGAAACTTCTCAAAAAACAACATTGTAAACTGCTCCCAAGTCAAAGATGGCTATCCGGATGGCCTAGCTAAGCAATAATCCCTCCACCAAGTCTTGGCGGATCCAGACAAGCGCAATGTAGCAAAATCTACCCCATTAGTCTCAACAATTCCATGTTCCTAAGAACCTCGTGGAAGCTATATAGGAAATCCTGGTGATCCACAGAAGAAGCACCGCTGAAAGTAGTAGTGAAGATCTTGGTAAACCTATCCAGCCTCCACAAAGCATCGGTAGACATCGCTGCTCCATCACTGATCTGAGCCACTACACCTGGCTGAACTGGTCCAACTGGTTGAATCGCTGAAGTCTGAATCTAGGGAGCTACCTGCTCCAGAGTGTGAGTAGCAGGAGTCTTAACCCCTCCTCCAGCCTGAGAAGTGGATAATGATACAGGAAGCAAACCTGCCCGGGCGACACTCTACATGAATTCCACCAATCGGACCAGAGTGTCCTAAAGAACTAGGGTAGCAATAAAACCCTATAGGACCTTAGCTGGGCCCATCGGAACTGTTGGGGCAGAAACCTCCTCCTCAAAATCAACTCGAGGCTCCGTCACAGGTGTTGCTGCTCGGGGCTGAGCTCTGCCCCTACCTCAGCCTCTAGCACGGCCTCGCCCTCTACCCCTGGTGGAAGCTGCTGCTGGGGACTCGAGCTACTGAGCTGTAGATGAGGAAGCGCATGTTCTCGCCATCTACAAAAGAACAGAGTAGAAATCAATTAGCATTGAGAAATGGATATGCACAACAGGAAAGAACAAATGTGAAATTTTCCTAACTCTATAACCTCTGGGGGATAAATACAGACGTCTCCGTACCGATCTCTCATACTCCACTGAGCTTATCCGTGAGTTGTGAGGCCTATGTAACCTAGAGCTCTGATACCAACCTGTGACAACCCGGAATTCCCACCCTCGGGAGTCGTGATGGCGCCTACTCATTGAAGCGAAGCGAGCCATAAACCTTTGAAATCATTAACCCTTTTCATTTTAATTAATTTTAAACCAATTAAATTAGTAATGAATAAGCATTTAAAGAACAGGGAAAAATAAAAGTAGCGGAAATCTTAGATAAATATAGAAGCAAACGTCTAGAAAACCAATCTCTACCAAGCACTTGATGTCATAACATACACGGACTGTCTAGGAGTACTACATACAAGTGTCTGAAACAAAGAAATAAAATATGTCCCGGATACAAAAGGAAAGAGTGCATCAAAATGGATAGATGAGATACCGGGCCTACGGACGCCTGCAGGACTACCTCTGGATCTCGTGGACTGAAGGCAGGCTCCCAAACTACTATTGCACACCGTAAGCTGCTTCGGTATCTGCACATAAGTGCAGAGTGTAGCATCAACACAACTGACCCTATATGCTGGTAAGTTTCTGGCCTAACCCCGATGAGGTAGTGACGAGGCTAGAACTAGACTCCAGATAAACCTGTACAGTTATATAATATATGGCGGAAAACTAAACAGGCAATAAGCAATTAAAGATGGGGAAGGGGGACATGCTAGGGGTAGCAAATAAAACAGAATATCAAGAATAATAAGGAAAGTATAATTTAACTTCTAACATGAATAAAGAGTCATAAAGGCAGCTTTCACTGTTGTTGCAGGCGTGCAACCCGATCCCATTTCTCATATCTTGTGGTAGGCATACCACCCGCTCCCATTTCATCAATCTTGTGGTAGGCGTACCACCCGCTCCCATTCATCAATCTTGTGGTACGCATACCACCTCCTCCCATTTCATCAATCTTGTGGTAGGCGTACCACCCGCTCCCATTTCATCAATCGTGTGTTAGGCGTACCACCCGCTACCTTTTACAATTTACCACACAATTACAAGAAATCTCGACAAGGGAACATAATCAATATGATAACCTCCCGGCAAGGGAACAAAACCAATATAATAGTTTCCCGGCAAGGGAAAAAAAGCAATATAATAGTTTCCCGGCAAGGTAACAAAAGCAATATGATAATTTCCCGGTTAAAGATTACTTAACTTAAGAGATTGTGGTGAAAGAATGCTTCAAAAACCGTCTAAGAACTTTGGAGAAGAAAGAGTTTGTGAAATTTCGTAAATTCTCGTAAGTGTTCTGTTTTTGGTCTTTTAAAATCACTGGGCGAAAACATTCTTCGCATTCGCGATAGGCTCACCGCGTTCGCGATGAGTCGGGTCTAAAGACCTTCGCGTTCGCGACACTAGGCTCGCGTTCGCGAAGGTTTAACACCTTGAGCCCTCGCGTTCGAGGGCCAGTGGCCGCGTTCGTGTAGAATAAAATGATAAATCCCTCCCCAGGCCAATTACCTTACACGTTCGCGAGATCCTGGACGCGTTCGCGAAGGGTACTTCCCCCTCAACTTTTCATTCGCGTCCCAGGCTTCACATTCGCAAAGAAGAAAAGACAGAACTTGGGATTTTTGCCTTATGTGTTCGCGAGTGGGAGGACGCGAACAAATTCCTTGTGCACTGAAAAGCAAAATCTACAACTTTTACTCAAGTCTAAAACTATTCGAATCACATTCGAAATACACTCGAGCCCTCGGGGCTCCTAACCAAACACACGTACTAACTCAATAACAACATACAAACTTATCTGTGTGATCCAATTGCCAAAATCACCTCAAAAACTATGATTCATTCCACAAAATCAAGAATTTCTCTAAACTTCTTCAAGTATCAAATTTAGCAATTCAAGTCCGAAT
The DNA here is from genome assembly GCA_034376525.1 of Nicotiana benthamiana. Classification (NCBI taxonomy): domain Eukaryota; kingdom Viridiplantae; phylum Streptophyta; class Magnoliopsida; order Solanales; family Solanaceae; genus Nicotiana; species Nicotiana benthamiana. The sequence continues at coordinate 83,381,012 of CM067331.1, read as the reverse complement.
CACGTCAAACGACGTCCGTTTTTAACCAAATTTTATAGGAAGGACTTAAACCATATATAAGACATGTAACGGGTTCCATAACCAAAATACGGGCACGATACCATCGCTTTCTAATCATATTTCATTTCAAAATTTCTTAAATATTTTCAGAAAACAATTTAACAAAAAAATTATTTCTCGGGATTGGGACCTCGAAATTTGATTTCGTGCATATGCCCAAGTCCCATATTTTCTTACGGATCCTCCGGGACCGTCGAATTACGGTTCCGGGTCTGTTTACCCAAAGGATTGACCAAAGTAAAATTTACTCATTTTATAACCAAATTTTATCATTTTCACGTAATTTTATATTTAAGCTTTCCAACTATGTGTCTGGACTGTGCACGTAAATCAAGGTGATTATAAATGAGGTTTTCAATACCACGAAAGCATAAAATTTGACTAAAACAAGTTATGACCCCCTTTGGATCGTCACAACGATGTTCGCAACACTGTTTTTCTCCCTCTTGATTTTCACTAGACTGTATTTAGTGCATTTTCAAAATTTTCGTTGTATTTAGACCTTGGTATATGCTTGTGACTTGTGACACCCAGATGTCGGGCTGTATCTATTTCTGCAATTATTCTATTTTGCCAAATTTATATTTGTTGGGGATTCATTCTTAAAAATGACTTAGATTGACTTATTGAATTGCTAAAAATAAATTTGAAAATTGTGTCGGCTGGCCTTATCTTCACGAGAAGTGCCATCACGACCGGGTCCGATTTGGGGTCATGACGGTTACTTACCTCAAGTTTAGCCAAACTTTAGCTCGCGATGCTTTGCCTCTCGATTCGGCCTCCAAATGTCATGAATCTAACCAAAATTAGAACCATAACATTAATATATTCTAAGGGAACAAAGCCCGCGCGAAAATAATCAAATTACATCAAAAATCCAAAATTTGGTCAAACTCGACCCTCGGGTGCACGCCTCGAAATTCGATAAAATTCACATCATTAGAATTCTTATCTTCACACAAGTCTATACATACCAAGAATATCAAAATCGGACCTCAAATGGCCCCTCAAATCCCCAATTTACACTCTTCAATTTCATGCCCTAATTGTTAGAAAATACGCTTAACACTAGAGAGGGGGTGAATAGCGTTATAATAAAAATTAGCGTAAACTTGCAAAATTTAAAAATTGCAGGAAAGAAATAAGTGCGATAAGTAAATAAATAAGAACGAACGCACCGATGTATCCTGGTTCACCACAACCCGTGGCTAGTCCAGTCCCCGAGAGACTCTCTCGAGATTTCCACTAACACTGTTAAGCTTACGGGTGCTCAACAAACCTTTACAAACTGAGGACACAAGCCTCAACAACCTTTGCTCGAAGATACAACACTCCAAGACTTCAACCAAAGGAAACACAAGTTCCTTCTTACAATACAAGGGACTAACACTTCCCTTTAAGTGTATAAAACACTTAGCACTCACTTAAACAAGACTCTCTTAATAGAGTAGATATGAGTAAACAGATACGCTCAAGAACGCAACAACTTTCGTCAAGAATTTTGGCTCTCAAAACTTATGTAATGAATAGAAAGTGATGAAAATAGAGTATGCAAGCTATAGCAATAATATGATCAGTTGTTGTGTTTAGAAGACTGATTTGAAGCTGTATTTATAGTTGCAAAACCATGCATTACCGTTGCCTAATTGCCAATTAAGAATTGCTGATTTTACTCAGTGACAATCGATTGTCAAAATGCCACAATCGATTGTTTGCCAATCGTTCCAAAAATCATTCCCAGATTTTACGCTTAACAATCGATTATCTAAGATCAATAATCGATTACTGGCAACGTTCAAAAAATCATTTCCAGATTTTACTTACAACAATCGACTGTCAGAAATCTACAATCAATTACTTGGCAACGTTCAAAAAATCATTTCCAGATTTTACTTAAACAATCGATTGTCAGAAATCTACAATCGATTACTTGGCAACGTTCAAAAAATCTTTTTCAGATTTTATTTTAAACAATCGATTATTAGAATCTATAATCGATTACCTGACGGTTTTTGAAATATTTTGGCAACGGTCAATTACACAATCGATTATGCTATGAGAACAAACGATTATATATCAGCCTTTGAAAAATCAATTAGACACTGCCTTAATGCACTCGATTGTCAAAGGTACACAATCGATTATTTTATGATTTTGAAAATGTCTGATAGACACTGCCTCAACACAATCGATTGTCATAAGTTCACAATCGATTATTTTGTAGCTTTGAAAAACTTTGATGTACACTGCCTCAACACAATCGATTGTCATAAGGTTCACAATCGATTGTCATGCAGATTTGAAAAATTTGATGCACACTGCCTTAACACAATCGATTGTCATAAGTTCACAATCGATTGTCATGCAGCTGACTTAACATAATCGATTATCATAAGTACATAATCGATTATCTTAGTCCAGATTTTAGAGGCATGTTTAAAAATCACTTTGACTAAAGTAAATATGCATGATTTAAAATCATTTTGCTTTAAATTAAATATGCATGATTTGATAAAAATGTTTTTACGAGAGAAGCCAAGTCTTGAGTCAAGTTATCGGATCAAGATCACAATTTAAAGAACGACTCATGTATAACTTTATTTCTTGGTCTTGTGCTTGAATCTCGTTATGTATCAATTTCGCGCTTGTGCTTGGACCTCGTCATATGTCAATTGCGCATAGTTTGTCATTCATCAAAACCTACAAATATGAACACACGTTTAGTATAGTGCCTTGAGAACGTGTTTCAACACTAATTTCTCAATTTTAGACTTTAAATCCCACCTTTTTCATATCTAATAAGGTAAAAATCATCATAGAATCGAGTATTGAGTTCAAAAGTCTTACCTCCAAGTGTTTTCCTTCGATTCTCTCTTCAATCCCTCTTAAAATGCTCAATAATGGTGGAAAACAGACTAAAAACCGCGAAGGCAATTATTCAAACATTCTGCCCATTCCTTCATCGCGAACGACATTGATTTACTCAAAAAAGTACTTGTTTCCGCCTTTTCGTTTTGTTCAAAACGCTTTTCAAGGTTTTCAAGGAAAACTTTGGCATTAGCTTCATCATTCATAGTGCCCCTGAATAATTCTGGAATTGCACGTTTCATGATCATTAGACTCATGCGATTTGAGCGTTCCCACTTCTCCATCTCCTTCTTTTCATCAGAAGAAGATGTATCCTCAAGAGAAGCAGGTTTCTCAATCCGAAGATCAAGGTCTAGATCCATGCAACCGAGAACGATCATAATGTTCTCTTTCCATTCCTTAAAGTTTGTGCCGTTAAGCACAGGGATGCTGTTAATGTTTGCAGATATCGAAGCAGCAGAAGAATTCGCTGAAAATAGAACAAGGATTACTTAATACATGCTTACAATTACTTGAACTTTAACTTTACTTTATAGATTCAAAATAGGCAAATCCCATTACAAGATACCTAGCACAACATTGATTTTAGTCTTTGGATAGAAAATCAACTTGTAAGTGGTACTCTTGGTGTAGTGATCAAATATTGACAATAAATTCCTGTCAAATATCAAGCCTTCCTTTGGGCCGACTTAATATTCACATGGAAAATCGAATAATTATCACATATTTATCACCACAAGCATGTTCGAATTCCTGCCAAATAACAACCTTCCTTTGGGCCGGTGTTAAAGGCATGGAAGACTAACATCCACAGTCATCTCATATTTCAAGATCAATCAATCTACACAATAGAGGTTACTTTGGCAACATAATGCTTCAATTGACTTATTTAAAATAATAGATGCTAAACCATATAGTTCCTTAAGCCATATATTGAATCTTAACTTAACATGTTACATGTTTTGACATGCAACATCTGAATATTAATTGTTTTAATCTAAATTGGACAATGCCAAAATCTGAAGTATGATGGACTAAAACAATTAATATTAAAACTGAATATTAATGTATAAAACATTAATAATTTAAAAACTGAAAATTAATTGACATATTATTAATGTTCAATTAAAAAATCTGAAAACTTAATACTTAAAACGTTTCATTAATTATGAATAACGTTTCTTACATTATGTCCTCATTAAACAGCCAAAATAAAACGTTTTCAGCAATTAATTGCCTGATAATCGATTATCAGGTCCTTGATAATCGATTATCAGGGCTTGCTGGTCCAGGATAATCGATTATCTCAATGAGAATAATCGATTATTCTGGCTTACTGGAATTTCTCAATTTTTCTGAAACCTTGAATAATCGACTATTCAAAATGAATAATCGATTATTCTGTCATTCTATTTCAAAAATTTTGATGAACAAAATTGCATAATCGATTATTTTGAAAAAATAGTCGATTATGTGATGCCACTGTTTTGTAAAATTTTGGTGAACTTCAAAGCAATAATCGATTATTGTATCAAGATAATCGATTATTGTCCCATTCTGTCCAACGACTTAAAATGGTTTTCAACAAGAAACTTAAACATTGAATCAAGTTGTTCATCAACCAAAATCACGCAAATTTTCAATATTTCATTACATATATAGATCACAAAATATTGAAACACCAAAGTTCATAAATAACATAACATTCATAAAATCATGCTATATCATGGTACTAGAATTTCATAATCAAAATTCTAACTTAACTTGAACATGAACTTTATATAACATGAATTTTATGAACTTCCAAATAATCCAAATATGAAGGAGGCTCTGATACCAATTGTTAGGATTATAAATCTGACTAAAACATAATAGCCTTCATATCGAATAATTTGGAATAACAACATGAACGGAAGCGTACCTGAATCCATATGTGGAAATCCTCAATCCTCTTGTTGAAGATTGTCCAAAGTGTGCCTTTGAAAGCTCCGTAATCTTCCATCAAGATTGTCTCTTTGATCCTTCTTGAAGTATTGGTTTCACAAGAATTTATTCAAAAACCAAATATTGGAGAATGGTTTTCCACAAAGATATGCAAGACAACAATCGTGGCTCTCTAGTTTCAATGGGAGGAAGAAGAGAGTGTCTTGCTATAATATGGGAACCATAACCCCCCACTTATAACATATGAGTTATGAAACTCAAAAGTCATAAGCATGTAACCATGGTTACATATATGTAACCTTAGTTAGCCCATCATTAACTAAGGTTACCCTTTTGCGTATCTACACATTAGTCCTACACTTTATATGACAATATATTGGCCCCCTTAACATAATGTCCATAAGACCACTTATATAGGCCAAACCAAAAGATAGCACATAACATATAATTAATCCATATATTGTTCATATGTATGTAGATATAAGTCCATATATCTTACAATCTCCCACTTGGACGAGATACACATACATATGTACAAACCTTAGCATTATATGTTACAATATAACCTTATGAGCTCAAAATTGCTATCGTAATAAAATTGTCATGAACAATCCGGTCCATCAATCATACCAACATAGGACCTAAGAGCTCTTAGTTACTCTTGCGTAACTAGAACCAACATAGATCACGTACATCAATATAACCAACGACATGGATCAAGTGTAGGTGTGTAGCATGGAAATAACATAAAGTGTGGTCAATAGAATGTCTATTTCCAACTGGTTCTCTTTATTGAGAACAATCATAAACTTTAAGAGTACAAAAAACTTTAAAACTGAATATCTGCAGATATATCTTTAAAACTGAATTACTGAATGTAATGAACAATACATAATTGTATAATACAAACTCCCACTAAAATTCATAATCCTTAACTGATTTGACACCCATACAAGCAATATGCTCAAGAAATACTTTTGGTGTCAATCCCTTAGTGAGCGGATCCGCAAGCATGGAGTTTGTACTGATGTGCTCAATGCACAACTGTCCATTCTGTACTCTTTCTTTAACAACCCGAAATTTGACGTCCATATGTTTTGCTTTCGTCAAACTACTGTTGTTATTAGCATAAAGGACTGCCGATCTGTTGTCGCATAATAGCCTAAGTGGCTTTTTAATGCTATCAACAATGCGCAGTCCACCAACAAAATTCCGCAGCCATAATGCCTCATTGGATGCTTCATAACATGCCATGAATTCCGCTTCCATGGTGGAAGTGGCCGTAAGAGTTTGCTTGATGCTTCTCCAAGAGATAGCACCGCCAACAAGCATGTGAATATAGCCTGATGTAGACTTCAGACTATCCTGACATCCAGCAAAATCGGAATCGGTATACCCAATGATCTCAAGCTGGTCCGATCTCCGGTATGTAAGCATGTAATCCTTTGTTCTCTGTAAGTATCTCATGACCCTTTTGGCTGCCTTCCAATGGTCCATTCCCGGATTGCTAAGATATCTGCCGAACATCCCAACAATGCATGCTATATCAGGTCGTGTACAAACCTGAGCATACATCAGACTACCTACAGCCGAAGCATAAGGCGTCTTCTGCATTTCCGAAGTTTCATAATTATTATTTGGGCACTGTTTGAGACTAAACTTGTCTCCCTTAGCAACAGGGGTGTTGCCTGGTTTACAATCCTGCATGCCAAATCTTTTAAGAACCTTATCGATATAGCCCTTTTGTGACAGACCGAGAACACCTTTTGAGCGATCTCGATGTATCTGAATTCCTAATACAAAAGAAGCTTCACCAAGATCTTTCATTTCAAATTTTTTTGAAAGAAATTTCTTAGTTTCAAGTAATAATGCTATATCGTTACAGGCAAGCAGTATGTCATCGACATATAAAACCAGAAAAATATACTTACTCCCACTGAACTTATGGTATATACAATCATCAGCAATATTCGGTTCAAAACCAAAAGATGTAATGACTGCATGAAACTTATAATACCATTGACGGGAAGCCTGCTTGAGCCCATAGATGGATTTCTTTAATTTGCAAACCCTTTTCTCTGATTCATCCGAAACAAAGTTTTCAGGTTGCACCATATAAATTGTTTCCTCAATGTCACCATTGAGAAACGCTGTCTTAACATCCATCTGATGAAGCTCAAGATCAAAATGTGCTACTAGTGCCATTATAGTCCTGAAAGAGTCTTTCGATGAAACTGGAGAGAAAGTCTCTTTATAATCAATGCCTTCCTTTTGAGTGTAGCCTTTTGCGACAAGACGAGCTTTATACTTAATAACATTGCCCCCTGAATCCCTTTTGGTTTTAAAAATCCATTTACTACCAATAGGTTTAATACCTTCGGGCAATGTAACAAGCTCCAAAACGTCATTATCGCTCATAGACTTCATCTCATCATTCATGGCATCAATCCACTTTTGAGAGATAGAACACTTAATGACTTGACGGAAGTTGATTGGATCATCTTCCTCAAGTCCAATATCACTTTCTTGTTCTTGGAGAAATACAACATAATCATCCGGAATTGCATTTCTCCTCTCTCTAGTGGATCTCCTTAATGGCACTTCAGTTTCTTGAGGTTGTTGAGTTTGATTTTCATTAGTAATATCAAGAACTTAATTGGGGAGATTTTCGAGATTGTCTTGAACTGGAGTTGTATGATCCGTGTCAGGAATGAGAACACCCTGACCAAGATCAACAACTTGAGGGAAAGACACATGTTCTTCCTCAAAGACAAAATCTCTAACAACTTTATCTCCCCACCCCCCAAACTCAATATCCTCAAAAAACCTAGCATTACCCGTCTCAAAAATAGTTCTAGAAGTGGGATCATAAAACTTATACCCCCTCGATCTTTCAGAGTATTCAACAAAATAGCTACTAACCGTTTTAGCATCCAGTTTCTTTTCATTCGGCCTATAAGGCCTTGCCTCAGCTGGACAATCCCAAATGTGTAAGTGCTTAATACTGGGTTTATGCCCAGTCCAAAGTTCATATGGGGTTTTGATTGTAGCTTTAGTTGGAACTCTATTAAGAATATAAGCTGCGGTTTGTTTGTTTGTTTACCCTTGATACACTCAACACAAATATCCGAATTTGAGGAATCAAGAGAATCAAGAATTCCATCTGACACGAGTTTCTGAATTCTTTGAATGGATATGTGACCCAAACGTCTGTGCTAGAGTGATAAAGAATTCTCATTAGTTAATTTTCTTTTGGTACCACTTAAACTTGTATGCAAAGTTTCATTATGTGAGGTTATTATGTCAACCAAATATAGGCTATCATATGTTGATAAAAGACCAGTACCGATAAGATTTGAACCTTGAAAGAGACTAACTTTATTGTCACCAAATGAACATGAATAACCGGATATGTCCAATTTGGGAACAGAAATTAAATTCCGTCTAAAAGACGGTACAACAAAAGTCTCATCCAAATCTAAAAAAAAATCGGTCTTAAACAACAGCCTAAACTTTCCAATAGCCTCAACTTTAACCTTCTTGCCGTCACCCACATAGATGTATCTTTCACCATCATTTGGTTTTCGGCAGTTCAGGCAACCTTGCATAGATATACTTATGTGAGTAGTAGCAGCCGAATCTACCCACCAAGTATCCTTAGGTACCGAAATTAAATTAACTTCAGAACAAACAAGAGAAAGAGATGTATCTTTTTTCGCACGCCAAGCGTGGTACTTGGTACAATATTTCTTCACATGATTAGTCCCCTTACAGAAAAAGCAACCTAATTCAGTAATTTCAACCTTAGGTTCCTTATTGCTTGTTCTTGGGCCTTGCAACCGCAACTTCCTTACTTTTCTCCTTCTTAGTATCCTTAGAAGAGGATGCCAAATGAGCACTTTCAGTCGTATCTTGCTTTATCCTTTCCTCCTCTTGCACACAATGTGAAATGAGCTCATTAAGAGTCCATTTCTCCTTCAGGCAGTTGTAACTGACCTTGAACTGATTAAAGTGTGCAGGAAGAGATATCAAAACTAAGTACACAAGCAATTCCTCAGGTAATACCAGCTTGAGTGACTTTAGTTTCGAAGCAAGATGAGACATTTCCAAAATGTACTCCCTTATGTTTCCCTTGCCTTTATACCTCATGGAAACAAGTTTACTCAAAAGAGTACTTGTTTCCGCCTTTTTGTTTTGTTCAAAACGCTTTTCAAGGTTTTCAAGGAAAACTTTGGCATTAGCTTCATCATTCATAGTGCCCCTGAATGATTCTGGAATTGCACGTTTCATGATCATTAGACTCATGCGATTTGAGCATTCCCACTTCTCCATCTCCTTCTTTTCATCAGAAGAAGATGTATCCTCAAGAGAAGCAAGTTTCTCAATCCGAAGAGCAAGGTCTAGATCCATGCAACCGAGAACGATCATAATGTTCTCTTTCCATTCCTTAAAGTTTGTGCCGTTAAGCACAGGGATGCTGTTAATGTTTGCAGATATCGAAGCAGCAGAAGAATTCGCTGAAAATAGAACAAGGATTACTTAATACATGCTTACAATTACTTGAACTTTAACTTTACTTTATAGATTCAAAATAGGCAAATCCCATTACAAGATACCTAGCACAACATTGATTTTAGTCTTTGGACAGAAAATCAACTTGTAAGTGGTACTCTTGGTGTAGTGATCAAATATTGACAATAAACTCATGTCAAATATCAAGCCTTCCTTTGGGCTGACTTAATATTCACATGGAAAACCGAATAATTATCACATATTTATCACCACAAGCATGTTCGAATTCCTGCCAAATAACAACCTTCCTTTGGGCCGGTGTTAAAGGCATGGAAGACTAACATCCACAGTCATCTCATATTTCAAGATCAATCAATCTACACAATAGAGGTTACTTTGGCAACATAATGCTTCAATTGACTTATTTAAAATATTAGATGCTAAACCATATAGTTCCTTAAGCCATATATTGAATCTTAACTTAACATGTTACATGTTTTGACATGCAACATCTGAATATTAATTGTTTTAATCTAAATTGGCCAATGCCAAAATATGAAGTATGATGGACTAAAACAATTAATATTAAAACTGAATATTAATGTATAAAACATTAATAATTTAAAAACTGAAAATTAATTGACATATTATTAATGTTCAATTAAAAAATCTGAAAACTTAATACTTAAAACGTTTCATTAATTATGAAAAATGTTTCTTACATTATGTCCTCATTAAACAGTCAAAACAAAACGTTTTCAGCAATTAATTGCCTGATAATCGATTATCAGGTCCTTGATAATCGATTATCAGGGCTTGCTGGTCTAGGATAATCGATTATCTCAATGAGAATAATCGATTATCTCAATGAGAATAATCGATTATTCTGGCTTACTGGAATTTCTCAATTTTTCTGAAAACTTGAATAATCGATTATTCAAAATGAATAATCGATTATTCTGTCATTCTGTTTCAAAAATTTTGATGAACAAAATTGCATAATCGATTATTTTGAAAAAATAGTCGATTATGTGATGCCACTGTTTTGTAAAATTTTGGTGAACTTCAAAGCAATAATCGATTATTGTATCAAGATAATCGATTATTGTCCCATTCTGTCCAACGACTTAAAATGGTTTTCAACAAGAAACTTAAACATTGAATCAAGTTGTTCATCAACCAAAATCATGCAAATTTTCAATATTTCATTACATATATAGATCACAAAATATTGAAACACCAAAGTTCATAAATAACATAACATTCATAAAATCATGCTATATCATGGTACTAGAATTTCATAATCAAAATTCTAACTTAACTTGAACATGAACTTTATATAACATGAATTTTATGAACTTCCAAATAATCCAAATATGAAGGAGGCTATGATACCAATTGTTAGGATTATAAATCTGACTAAAACATAATAGCCTTCATATCGAATAATTTGGAATAACAACATGAACGGAAGCGTACCTGAATCCATATGTGGAAATCCTTAATCCTCTTGTTGAAGATTGTCCAAAGTGTGCCTTTGAAAGCTCCTTAATCCTTCCTTCAAGATTGTCTCCTTGATCCTTCTTGAAGTATTGGTTTCACAAGAATATATTCAAAAACCAAATATTGGAGAATGGTTTTCCACAAAGATATGCAAGACAACAATGGCGGCTCTCTAGTTTCAATGGGAGGAAGAAGAGAGTGTCTTGCTATAATGTGGGAACCATAACCCCCCCCCCCCCCCCTCCCCCACTTATAACATATGAGTTATGAAACTCAAAAGTCATAAGCATGTAACCATGGTTACATATATGTAACCTTAGTTAGCCTATCATTAACTAAGGTTACCCTTTTGCGTATCTACACATTAGTCCTACACTTTATATGACAATATATTGGCCCCCTTAACATAATGTCCATAAGACCACTTGTATAGGCCAAACCAAAAGATAGCACATAACATATTAATTAATCCATATATTGTTCATATGTATGTAGATATAAGTCCATATATCTTACAGTAGTTACATTTGGGCGGTGTTTCAATCTCAATTTTTATAATTAAGTTTTATTAAAAAGAAATATTATCATATCAAATTTTAAAAAGAAAAATAAATGTAGTGCATAAATTATTAAGCCAAGTATAGTTAGATTTTTGTGCTTATTATAGTAAGATTATAAATTCAGTTAATAAATGTAGCTCGGAGAAACTTTTATCATACTTCTATTTTAGTTTGAACATGTTGATTTCTTAGAGATCAAAAAACATTATGTGGTATAAATCAACTTATCTGATCAGAATGAGTACGAAGCAGTACGTGATTAACTTTAACTTTTAACGTTAACTTTAACTTTAAAGAACGTCTATTAGGTTTAGTTTTTGGTAAATAATTATAGCTAATTTTATGATTTTATCAAATAAGAAAAATAAAGTTGGGATAAAAACAAAAGTTTTACAATTTCTACAATTCTACACCTAAACTCATGTACAAAGTGATTGAGATAACTGAAAATAATAGGACAAAATGACAAGCATATGGCTCGTAGAATTCTTTCTTGCAAACTTTTCTCATATAAGTAACTATTATAATTCTAAATATTATAATTTTATCCAATTATGGAATTGTTTCTTGGAAGAAAAATTTTATATTTTGGATTGCACTAAATCCAAACAGAAAAAGGTTATTTAGTCGTCCTAATCAAATAATTTATACCCATCATTAAATTGCTCATAAAGGAAATATTAACTCTAAAGGGAAAAAAATATAGATCAACTTTTGGGGAATATTTTTATCTCTTAACATTTAGTTTCCAAACATTTGTATTTTTATACTAAAATAAATAGATAATTTTATAATAATATAGATATTAATATAGATACTGGATTCACACTCAACGTGCGTACTTAAGACTAGTATATATATCAGGACCCCAAAATCATCCCAGTCATGATGGCGTCTGTCATGGAATTAGGCCAGCCGACACAATCCCAAAACCAATCAATATTTTCATTCTTATGATAAATCAAAGCTATTTAAAAATAAACCTTTATAAAGTGTTTAAAACAAAACAATAGTAAGAAAACCCGACATCAGGGTGTCACTAGTCATGAACATCTACGACAACTGTCTCACAACATGGCCGGGGAAATCACTAAATACAACTAAGTAAAAATAAGGAGGGAGGAAAGTAAGGTTGCGATCGCCAGACATCTACTTTGCTAACTCCGATGAGCCTTCCACTAAGTAATCAACACCCGCTATCAGATTCAAAAATACCTGAATCTACACATAAGGTGCATGGAGTAATATGAGTATGTCAACTCAGTAAGTAATAAAGGTAAACAAAAGTTGAGTTCAATGACGAGTATTTGAAAATCATATACATATCATAACATAAAAACCCCAGTGAAAATAGCAAGGTTCAAATTAGCAGTTAAATTCCGAACATCTCGTAAAATTTTCAGTTTCAATAAGAGTTGTTAAAAATATTTATTCAACATTTACAATAGAGTTTCGGTATAAAGGAAGAGTGAAAATGGTAATTTCATAAAAACAAGCCCCTCGGGCAAATATGTATGTATATATATATATATATATATATATATATATATATATATATATATATATATATATATATATATATATATATATATATATATATATATATATATATTGTATGTATGTATATATATATAATGTTGCGGCGTACAACCCGATCCATAACTATCCTCACAATCGGCCCTCGGCCTCACTCACTGATCATCCTCACAAGCCTCTCGGGTATCTCAATGCAAACTCAAGAAACTCAGCCCAAAACACTTTCACAAATATTAAAATAGAGTGGTGAACAAGATTAAACAATAAACATGTATAAACCATGGCTGATGATAATGTTAGGTATAAAAACAACGTGAGGATAATAATAAAATACACCTGAGGGTCCAACAGTATGGCACAAGGCCCCAAACATGGCATTCAGCTCAAGTTAACAGAATCATTTCTCAAACACATAGATATCATATAGAGTTTATTAAAGTACGCGACTCTACAGTCGCCACGGGACAGATCATGTCACAATCCCTACAGGTGCACGCCCACACGCCCGTCACTTAGCATGTGCGGCATCTCATTTATCAAAATAATATGAAATTTCGGAGTTTCATACCCTCAAGACTAGATTTACAGTGATTTTTTACCTCAAACCGGACAAAAATCTACTCTGCAATGCCTTGCCACTCGACTCGGTCTCAAATCACCCCAAATCTATTCATATCAGTATCACATCGTCAATACATTCTGAAGGAACAAAGCCCCATGCGAAAATTATCAAATTAAATCAAAATTCCCGAAATTGGCCAAACCTAACCCCGGTCCCATGCCTCAAAATCCGATAAAAAGCACAACAATATTTATCCTCTCACGAGTCCATACACACCAAATCTAACCTCATTTGACCCTTTAATCGCCCAAATCCTAACTCTCAAGTTCCGAGTTTTAATTCCCAATTTTTACCCTTAAATCTCACAAATTTCATTCTTAATCAAATGAAAATCATCATAGAATCGAGTTTTAGGTTCAAAAACATTACCTCAACGAGTTTTCACTTGAATACTTCTTCAAAATTCTCCAAATGCTCCAAAAACCGAGTTGAAATTGTGAAGAATGTCCAAAAATTTGTGAAGGATCCTTTATATACTTTCTATGCAGCGATCTCGCACCTGCGGCCAATAATCCGCATCTCCAGAAACTGCTTCTACGGTCAAATCAATCGCATGTGTGTTTTCACTTAAATTCCCATGCGCACTTGCGGTCCTGTAGAAGCGCCCACCACACCGCACCTGCGGATCTTCTCCTGATGGTCAGATCCCACATCTGCGGTCTACATAATGCATCTGCGACCACGCACGTGCGGTCCCCAATCCATAGATTAGGAAATGACAGAAGCAACAAAAATCAGCAGCATCAACTTAATTTCAATCCTTCCATCAACCTCCCAAATTTAACCTGAGGCTTTCGGGACCTCAACAGAACATGTCAAAAAGTCAAATATCATCATTCAAACTTATACCAACCTTTGAAACACTCAAAATAATATCGGAGCACTAAATCACCTTCGAATTCAAACCTAAGGATTTTCAAATTTCCAATTTCGCAACTGATGCAAAAACCTATTAAACCTCGTCCGAATGATCCGAAACCTTTCACATACATCACAAAATGACACAATGGACCTACTCCAATTTTTGTAATTCCATTTCGACCTCGATATAAAGATATCCACTACTGACCAGGAAACGCTTGTCACACCCCTAAACCCGGACTCGATCGTAATGGCGCTTCTCGTGAAGACAAGGCCAGCGGACACTTTCCCATTTAAGCTTTAAGCAATTAAAAATAAGAAATAAGTCTAAAACGTAATAAATAATCCCAAAGTAAACGATGAACATTAAAGTTTGCGGAATAAAAATCCAACACAGCCCGATATCGAGGTGTCACTAGTCATGAGCATCAATCAATACACTACAAGTCTGAAACGTCTACCAAGCTATTACAGAATAACTGAAAAGAGATAGAAATGATATAAAGGGGAAGAGGCACGAGGGTGCAAATGTCGCGCAGCTACCTCATGGACTTTGAAATCTACCGAGAGCTCTCAACCCATGCGAGCATGATCAACAGCGCCTGAATCTGCACATAGGATGCAAGGAGTAAAGTGAGTACTGCAACTCAATGAGTAATAATCATAAATAAAGACTGAGAATTAAGAAATCATATAAGGCACATTATAGGCAATGAAACACTAAAAAGCCAGTAACAGTAAGGAAACAGTGAAAATATACAAAATTAATTTTAGTTCAGTTTAGACTTCATGAAATGCCTTCTTAACAATTGAGTAATTAATGACAAGTAATTAGGAAAGATAAATACATAAAGGATCGCCCATCGGGCACAGTGTCACAAATCCACCCCTCAGTCAATATCTCACATCACAATGGGTACCCGTGCTCACTGGGAGTGTGCAGACACCTGGAGGGGCCCCTTAAAAACAAAGCGCAATATCAAGCCATCTGGTGGCATTATCAACAGGCCCTCGGCCTCATATCAACAAGCCACTTTGTGGCGTGCATATCTCAGGCCCCCGGCCTCATAATCATAATCCATGTTTCCTTAAATTATAGGCCCTCCACCTTACTCAGTTAGAATCTCACAGTCACTCGGGAAACAGTAAAATACCGTACTAAACCCAAATATCATTTAAGTGTTAAAGTAGGGTAAACATAACTGAGTTATGAAAACACTAGAACATAGCATGACTGAGTTCAAGCATAGAGTCAAAACAGTGAGGAAATATCATTAAAAATCTCCTAAGGGTTCAAATAGTTGGCACGAAGACCAAATGAGACATTCAACCCAAAACATGATGATAGCAATTAGTTCTTGGTCAAATACGAGGTAAAATAGTCAATCGGGACGGACTAAGTCGCAATTTCCAACAGTGCACGATTCCACACTCGTCATCTAACATGTGTGTCACCTCACTATAGCATAACAATGTGCAATCTGGGGTTTCATACCCTTGAGACATTAATTACAATCATTACTCGCCTCAATCCGGTTCAAACTCTAGCCCGCAACGTCTCTGTCCCTTGAATCAGCATCAACTCGCGTCGAATCTATCCAAAATCAGAATCATGATGTCAAAATATGCAAAGGGAATGAAGCCCAAGCAAAAATAATCAATTTATAGCATAAATCCCGAAATTACCAAAACTCGACCCCCAGGCCCACGTATTGGAATTCGATAAAATTCACATTGATAGATTACTTATCTCCCCACAATTTCATACATCCTTCAAATCATCAGTCAAAGGACTAAGTTTCCAAGCCCTAGTTTCCCCAAATTTAACCCATAAATTCCAGTAATTACAGCCTAAATCTGTAAAATAATACCTATGTTGCGGGGACTCTCCAAAATGTAGCCGCACCCATTTGGAATCCTTAAAAAATACACTACTTTTGGAGGATCCGAAACGTATCCAACCACATTTTCGGGGAGTTCGAGCAACATAGAAAAATACCACGGGAATGAGTTTTAGGTCCAAAATCCTTACTTCAATGAAGTTTCCTTGAAATACTTCTTCAAAATCGTCCAAAAAGCTCCAAAGCAGACTTATAAATGGTGAAATAGCTCAAAAATCACGAAGGAAATAACTTATACCTTATGGCCCAGGGATTTCGCATTTGCACCCAAATTCTTGCTTCTGCAGTACTGCATTTAAGGTCCTTGAATCGCTTCTGTGGTTTCACTTAAACCACCCAAAATCGCATCTGCGATGCATTGCCTGCACCTATGTCATCGTAGGTGCGGCTTCTCAACCGCTTTTGCGGCTCTAGTCTTCCCAGCCCCTTTCTGCTTTTGCGGTCCCTTTCTTCGCATCTGTGGAATCACACCTACGGTCCCCACATCGCAGGAGCGGAAATAATAGAAGCAGAAAATTTGCAGCTCCTCCAAACTCCCAAACTCTCTGCAAACCATTCGAAATCACTCTGAGGCCCCCGGGATCTCAACCAAAAGCACAAACATATCCCATAACCTTATTCAAACTTATAGCAATCTTCAAAATACCTCAAACAACATCAAATCAACCAAAACACATCAATCCTAAGATTCCAAAATCTTCCAAATTTTGCTTTGATGAAAAACCCAATCAAACCACGTTCAAATGACCTGAAATTTTGCACACACATCCGAAATGACACAATGGAACTATGTTGCAACTCTCGGAATTCCATTCCGACCCCTATATCCAAAACTCAGCTATCAACCAGAAGCCAAAAATCCATTTTAGCCAATTCAAACCTAAATATACTCCGGACCTCCAAAACACATCCCGATCACGCTCCTAAGTCCCAAATTACCTCCCAAAGCTATTGTCACACCTCTGTTTTACTACTCCCAAATGCTATAAGAGATTTTTTTCCAATTTAAGTGACAATCGAAACGGGATTTATTTATTTATTCAGAGTCGCCCCTCGGAATAATTTATGGTGTCCCAAGCCACCGATTTAGAATCCCGAACAGAGGAAATTTTGACTGTCTTTTGCAGTCCGCGACTTCTACACTTCACAATAACAAGAGAAAAAGTTTAAAGACATGATAGCAGCCTTCACAACCAATAAGAGATGAATCAAGCATGATTTTTAGCAAGATTATAACGGATTTTGAATGAACTAGATCATCAATAGATGAAAAGTCCTCTAGAATACTTCCAATGCTTCTTTCATGCTAGAACCATTAAATTCAAAACCAAAAACGAGTCACTCACATATTAACCTTCAAATTTCAGCAAGTAAACCGACCCAAGTAGTTTCTAAATTCATACAACATATACCTTAGGCTTCAGCCATATTTTGAACATAGAAACAAAGATAAAAAGGAAAAGGGGTTGAACTGAGCAATATTTCTTTAATTAGTTTGATTTTCAAGCAATTATAAGTCAAATTCAAACTGCAATAGCAACCGGGAACTCCATTGTGAACCTCAAACGGCGAAGAACTCGGAACGACGTACCGAAAATCATGTTTTGTTTTTCTCAACTCCAAATCGCACTTGAAATTTGCCAGACAACTCAAACTAAACCAAAACAATGAAGCTGAAACAAGTTGATGTGGAGTAAAATTATGATGGTTTATGGGTGTTAGAAGTTGAAGGAGATGACAGGGGTATAGATGACGTCGATGGGTGCTGCTGGGTATTCGATGGTCGCTGTGGTGGTCGTTTTCTAGGTAGGGGATTTCTCTCTTTTATTCAGAGAATGGCTGATTCCTTTTTAATTTTTTGTTATATCCGAAAGGGTGGTCGTCGATGGAGCTGATGGACGTTGGTTGCCACTGGTTTTTGGCCGGGCGTTGGAATGGTTGGAGATGGGTTGGTTGTTGTGATATTCAGGGGTGTTTGATTAAGAAGAAGCTATTGTAATGGGTTCTTCTTCTCTGAAGAAGAATATGAGATCCAGAACAGGGGGGATCATTTGTTTTCATTGAAAAAAATCCAGAACGGGAGAGAGATTCTCGATGGATGTTTAACGGCAGATCTCCCATCTAGGAGTCTAGAGTCTAGGTTAGTTTTTGTAGGATTTTTTAGGTTAAGGGGTATGGGCCTGGGAATTATGGGCTTGGGAATTATGAGCTAGGTTCAAAAATTAGGCTTAAAGTGAGTTGTTTGAGTCGGAATTTTATTCTTTCTATGTGGACGACACTAAAATACAACCTCATTTACTAATTAATGCTATTAAAGTAAAATAACTATCAAAATAAGACTAAACATTGAAGCAAATCTATTTTGTGGTATTTTGACATCTCATATCAACATAGAAATATGGTACTATTTTTGTATTTATTTTTTAATTTTTTTAGTTTTACGAAAGGTATATAAACTAAAAGCAACTAAAAAGAAGAAATATTTTATAATTTTTGTTTTGTGATAAAATAAAGTAAAAGGGTCATAACTAGTTAAAATAACTATATTAGACCTAAAATAAATATTTAAGTACAAAAATATATAAAATCTTGGAGAGAGTCAAAACTCACATGTCTACAGTTGCCCCTCTTTAACTAGAAATACGAAGTATTTTCAGACAAAGAACGACTAAATAGGTTTTTGACCCGACCCTTATTTAGGGAGACCAAAAACTAAGAGAAAGGAGAATGTGAACAAGCCCTGGTACATATCCTTGGATATAAAGGAATCAAGCCACATATAGTTCAGAATTAGGAAGAGTGACAGAGTACCGAGGTGAAGAGCCAATTGAGGTGTCGTCGAGGTTCCGGTCAAGGTTCCGGTTTGCGATTCCTGTTATTACATCAAAAATCAAAATGAAAAAGACTAACTAAGCATGTCAACTACAAGTTAGAACATTCCTATTTATAAGTCTTCGAAAGCTTGATCTTAAGTCTTAAATAGTTCTTCATGCAGACTTTAGATTTGAACCTTGACGCTGCTAGTTGCATGTGCTAGTTCATTCTTCTTCAGCTTTTCGAATCAAGATCGGACATACAGTGCTTGTGACGTCAGCCATGTCTTGAGCAGCTCACACATTTCATCAACTTCTGCATTTAGATTCAATTCTTGATTTTCTTTCTATTTTTATTTTTATTTTGGATTGAGACTACTTATGTTAGTCATCTCAGACCGTTGACCCGCATTCTTGCCGCGAGCTTCTGCTACTTCTAACTTGAACTGAATTCTAAAATGACTTCTCTTGTTCTCTAGTGGGTGCCTGCTACTGACTTGAAACTTGAAATAATTGAAGCAAATTCTCTTGTTCTCCAGGTGGGTGCCTGCAATAAAAATAACAAAACAAACAAAAAAGTTGTCCCAGTTTGCACTACAATGATTTGAAAGTTGTTAGCAAAATTATAAACCACTTATGCTATTGATGCAATTATGAAAGTAAACTAGAGACTCGACTAGGATATGCATCTCCTGTGAGTAAGACCAAGAAACTTTGACCAGCAAATGTGTCTGCTAAAAATAAAACCTAAATGACCCAGATCAGGAAGTGCGTCTCCTACGGGTGAAACTTGAATAAACCAAACTAGAAAGTGTGTCTCCTAGGGGTAAAACTTGTATGACTCAAACTAGAAAGTGCGTCTCCTATGAATAAACTCTCAATTTAGGAAGTGGGTCTCCTAAAACAAAAATATAACCTGAGAAACCCAGATTAGGAAGTGCGTGAAACTTCAATGAATCAATCTAGGAAGTGCATCTCCTATTAATGAACTCTCAATTTAGGAAGTGCGTATCCTAAAACAAAAATATATCCTGAAAAACCCATACTAGTAAGTACATCTCCGATGGATGAAACTTCAATGACTCAAACTAGGAAGTGCATCATGAACTCTCAATTTAGAAAGTGCATCTCCTAGAACAAAAAATATAACCTGAAAAACTCAGACTAGGAAGTGTATCTCCTATGGGTGAAACTTCAATTACTTAAACTAGTAAGTGCGTCTCTTATAAATGAACTCTCAATTTAGAAAGTGTGTCTCCTAAAATAAAATATAACCTAAAAAACTCAGGCTAGAAAGTGCGTCTCCTATGGGTGAAACTTCAATTAGGAAGTGCATCTCCTAGGAATGAATTTCATGAACCAAACTAGTAAGTGCGTCTCCTAGGGGTAAAATCTCAATTTGGAACGTGCATCTCCTAAAACAAACATATAACCTGAAAGAACCAGACTAGGAAGTGTGTCTCTTAGGGTTGAAATATCATTGACTCAAACTAGGAAGTGTGTCTCCTAGGAGTGGATTTAAATGACCAAGTCTAGGAAGTGTCTCTCCTAATGGGTAAAACGTCAACTAGGACGTGCATCTCCTAACGGGTAAAACTTCAAGTAGGACGTGTGTCTCCTAGGGGATGAATTTAAATGACCAAAACTAAGAAGTGTGTATCCTATGGGTGAAATCTAGATTTAGGAAGTGTGTCTCCTACAACAGAATATAACTTGAAAACCCCGACTAGGAAGTGTTTCTCCTGGGGTGATGTGTGATTTTCTCAATAGCCTTTGTGTAAGCAGAGCTGGGGCATTACACCTGAAAAATTCAAGCTTCCGAGCTTTGATATGAACATAGCTTTCGTCCTTGTTTTAGACAAAGAAAACTTGTGAGTTTAAACATGGTGGTTGGTTTGTGGCCTTGACTTTGAGAGTGATTGCTCCTTCACATGCCATGATAACTTTGATTTTACCTTGAAAGACAATGCTTGCTTATTAACTAACCACTTTTTATGTCCCTTATCGTAGAAAATACCTATGATTCATTCAAACTCAATACCCTCTACCCATTGCATTTTGCTCATGAATTGACATTTACCGAACCTTTATATTTCACATGAATCCTAAAGCACGTTGGTTGTTACTGACTCAGTGCGCATACTATTCTTTCCTGACTTATGCCACTTTGATGTGCTGGCCTGGCCGATTCTGTTTTGTGCAATTAAAAAGCTGGTAGCAAAGTTTGAAGTCATTTCTTATTGTCCTGACCAAACAGACTCAAGAAAAGGAAGTAAACAACACAAAAGGAACATAGTAAGGGACAATGGAAAGAGGTGATACCTAACAAGAAAACCGCAAAGTAGAAACTTATCATATGTGGATACTAACTCTAATGACAATGACATGCACCTTTGGATTAAGTGGCCTAATTTGTCAAGTAAGTCTAATGTTCAATTCTTGTTGTGCCTCTTCGCCGTGAAACTGGGCTTCAACGCTCCAATTATCCTATCTTATTGACGGTCCTTATTCGACATGTAGTGCCTGAAGGGTTTTCACCATCAAGTCTCTCTAATTTTGCTCTTTCTCTCAAATTATTGTCGCCTTATGGTGCATGTGAAGGTTTTCACCGATAAGACTCTCTCATTTTTTGTTTTCCTTGTGTAGAACGGAGTGTTGCCCCTAATGAGAATCATACCTCTAACTTGCTTGACTTGGCACTACTCAAAAATTGATCATAAGGTTTTTCTTTAGACAATAATATAGGCTTTTAGATAGGATTAGAAACAACGGGTATCATGAAGGCTAAAAAACAGCTTTAAAAGGCTCAAAATTATAACTTTTGGAATCAGATCTCTTACAACACCTACAACTTCTGCCCTAGTTTCTTTATTTAGGGACTTTCGAAATTTTATTTTGATGGGACAGAACCATGAGATTGCGTACATATCCTTAAAAGGAATCAGGTCGAACGTAGTTCATAACATAGGAATTGGTTGTTTTTTGTGCTTTTCTCTTTCTTTCTTTTTTCTCTTTTTTTCTTATCCTTATCTTTTTCCATTTTTTCTTTCTCCTTTTATCTTTTTTTTTTTTAATTTTGTATCATATTTCTAAACTCTGCTTCTGAATCCAAAAGAGGGGTATGAAAGAAAATAAATAAGGCTCAAAGGGGTAATAAAGGATAAAGTGTTTAGATAGCAGAATAAAATACCTTCGTCATTCCAATTTTCAAAGCATGCCAAATACAAACAACATAATTAAACAAACAAATAAATCATATATAATATCTTTTGATTACATAAGAATTGATAACCATATCCATACATTTTCCTTCTACATCTATTAAATACAGAGCATCATTGGACAACACTCTCATTACCACAAACCGCTCCCTGCCAATTTGGGACAAACTTGCTTTTAGCTTCAACCTGATACGGCAAGATGCGTTTCAATAGTGTTTCTTTAAGTTCTATCTCCCCCAGTTTCACACAATTCAGGCTTGAACGGATCTCAAAATGCCATTACTTATTTCCCTCAAATGCCCTTATCACCTTCAAAATTGTTTCATTACTTCGTGACTAAACTAACTTTTAAGACCAGGCTGAGAATTATGCGTGCATGTCATGTCACTAGAGTCAGCAGGAAAGAACTATAAAAGGGAAAGAGAACTAAACAAACACTGACTAAAAATAACAAAAAATAGGAAATTGCATTAGACAGGTGGTGAAAGGGTTTGAACAACTAAACAAGTAAAATAAGTCAAGGTTACAACCCTGGAACAAAACCCGACAACACTAAGCGAGCTACTACGACTAAACACACTAGGTAAAATAAAAGAATAGAAGGGCTTGTAACAAGATAATATCCGTATTACAACCTAGAAAATAACCCGGATAACAGAAATAACAACAAAATAAACCACTAAGAACTTCCTCCACGTCTAACCAAGAAGTGGAGCATCTTTCCAATTACCAAGCACGACATCTTAGCCACTGGTTCCACATCAATATTTCCAAGACCATTACCAACTTCAATATCATTAACTTTAGTCAGCAAGTTCCCAATAGGATTCGCATGCTCCCTGTCACTGTCCTTGATCACAATTACCCCTTCTTGAATCATTCTTTCTATTTACCTTTTCAAAGCACGACAATGTTAAATGTTATACCCTTGGACATTAAAGTGGTATATGCATCACACAGCAGGATCAAAACCTTTTGCATATGGGTCTAGAGTATAGCCGAGGAACGGCTCAATTAGACCAGAATGCTTTAACTTTTCAAACAAGCTTATATAGGGCTCCCCGATTAGTGTGAAACTATTTCTTTGCCTTTATTCCCCTCCCTGACCCTATTTTCTAGGGTTGTTGGATGCTCTAAAATGCTATGAAGGCAAGAGTGCATTATGCGGTGCTGGCTCTCGCCATAAGGAGTGACCCAGTGGTTGGACAGATGACCGGACATTGTTCGGGGGATAATACTAAGGTGGACTATGTGGAGCTCAGGGATAGGTTTGGGGTTGGGGTTGAGGCTGAGTATATTGGTGACACGGACTCGTTGAACCATGTCCTAATCCTAAGACAACCATGGAAACATCATCATGTTCTTTCTAACCCAACAAGGTTCTTGTGTCGTTCTGAATTGCTTGTATTGTAGCTTTTAAAGTAGAATAACTCATGATCTTGCTAGACTTGAGTCCATCTTATACCATTTCTCCTATTTTTACCACATCGTTAAAAGGCCTACCCACAGCCGAGATCAAATATCCAAAGTAAGTTGGCTCTTGAGCTTGAAGAAAGTACTCGACTATCTCTTTTTCTTCCATTGGGGGATTGACTCTGGAAACTTGCTCTCTCGATCTCAGCATGTATTCCCTAAAGCTTTCATTAGGTTTATTTTCTATCTTGGTAAAGGACATGCGATCCGACACAATTTCTATATTGTACCGAAAGTGTCGGGAAAAGACCTGAGCCATATCGTCCCATATGTACCATTTGCTAACGTCTTGGTGGGTGTACCACTCCTGAGCTGCCCACTTAGACTCTGACTGAAATATGCCATCAATAATTTGTCCTCCCCACCGAAGCCTCTCATCTTATTGCAGTAATCTCTCAAATGTGTGACGGGTTCTCCATGTCCGTCATACAAATCAAACTTTGGCATCTTAAAGCCACCAGGCAGTTGAATGTCAGGAAACAAACACAAGTCTTTGTAAGACACGCTCATCTGGCTCCCTATCCCTTGCATATTTCTTAAAGACTGCTCTAAGATTTTCACCTTCCTGGATATCTCATATTGATCCATTGTTTTAGCAGGCTTTTCAGTTTCACCGGGATGCTCAAAATGAGGAGCGTGAGAGTATAGACCCGAGAATTTAAAAGTTGGTTCAAGAGGATAGTGTTGGGCATCGGGTACTTTGAACACAGTCTCATTGGAGTATCAAGGAAAAGTAGTTGAAGAGGGAGCTAAGAGAGCATGAGTAGCCAAATGAGCGGGATATAAGGTGGTTTTGGCGGGTAGAGTGTGAAAAGTTTATGGGGTAATATCAGCAGCAATGGGAATCTGGATTTGTGATAGTGGTGGGATAGTTGCAGGGTTTTCAGTGTAGTTAGTGGATAATGAAGGTGGAGAATGCCCCCTGATCCAAGACTGATACATTTCTACCATATGTTGTTTCAACATTTGGACCTCCCTTTTTAATTCGGACTCTGACTCCACAAACTCCCTCGACGGATCAAAAATTCTTGTGTCCAAGTCTTTGCTAGCCATGGCTATCTTGCTCTTTGACCTGGTGTTGTATGGAAGATGTACCAGTTTAAAAACCACAAATCAACCACCCTTCTGCTATAATAAGGATAAAAAAGAGGAACAAAATGAAGTCATCATGTTAGGATTAGGGCATTTAATAGCAAAAAATATCACATTACGTGCAATGCACCTAGCAACAATTAACGATTCTAGAATGACTTCGAGGTTAACAAGGTCCCTTGGCATCATCCCAATTTTGTTCATTTCAATCATCTCTTTCCTTTCCTTTCTAGCACTTCTTGGCTTACTCATTTTTCTTCCTTTTTTCTAATTATCACTATTTTCTTTCCTCTCATTTCTCACATTCCATAATTTCATCTCCTTTTTTCTCTTTTTTCTTCTTCTTATTTTTCCTTTTTTCCTTTTTTCTTTTAATAAAAAATGATTCAACCGAACCCTATGTAGGTTGTCTACGTATCATGATGTCATATGAATCAGATCTTTGCGTAGTTCGAGAAGATCAGGAATAAAGTAAACAAACTAATGTTCCATTTTTTTCTTTTTTTTTTACCTTAATGACTGCGATGGTCGGCGTTCGGCGAGGCAAGGGGAGGCCTAAGAGGTATTGGGGAGAGGTGATTAGGCACGACATGGCTAGAATATGGGTTTCCGAGGACATGACCCTTGATAGGAAAGTCTGGAGGTCTAGTATCAGGGTTGTAGGATAGGGCCCCTAGAGTTTTTCGTACTACTCACCCGGGGTTGGGTGAGGCTTGGCAGGGCCATCCATAGATGATTTGTGTTTTGGATTGTGTCTCCCTTATGGTAGTTATTTATGGTATTTATTGTATGATATTATTGCATGCTATTTTATTTATGGTTCTTATGTTCAGATGATTATTTACGCTATTTCTGCTGGACTTACTAATGCTCTTTTGTTTTTGTTTTTGTTTTGATTTCCTTCACTGAGCCGAGGGTCGATTGGAAACAGCCTCTCTGCCCTTTCGGGTAGGGGTAAGACTCGTCTACATATTACCCTCCCCAGACCCCACTTTGTGGGACTATACTGGGTAGTTGTTGTTGTAGTTTTTACCTTAATGACTAATCTGACGAGAAAAGAGAAATCAAATAAGCAAAAACTTCTTCTTTTTTTGAATTTTCTAGTCTTAATGTTCGATATCGTATTCTAGACTCAAGCTTAAACGAGCATATATTAACTTTTTTTTGAAACAAATACTTTATGATAAATTATTAAGGAAAATAACATAGAAGAGAAAAATATTTTTTATTCTTTTTTTAGGA
Source organism: Nicotiana benthamiana (assembly GCA_034376525.1). Classification (NCBI taxonomy): domain Eukaryota; kingdom Viridiplantae; phylum Streptophyta; class Magnoliopsida; order Solanales; family Solanaceae; genus Nicotiana; species Nicotiana benthamiana. Next base: position 83,354,804 of record CM067331.1, on the reverse strand, counting down.
AGGAAATACAAAGAATGAACCAAAGAAAAATATTTTGAATTTGCGTTTGATATCCTGAAGGAAATATTTGGAACCAAGAAATGAACAAAATAAAAAATTATTTTTGAATTTTAGTTATGATTACCTAAGGGAGAAACTCTGAAGATGAACCAAAGATAAAGTATGTTGTTTTCTTTTTCTTTTATGTACAATGTCCTAGAATTAATTTCCCAAGAAGAATCTCAAAAGAAAATATTATTAGATTTTGGAATTAATATCTTAAAGAAAACTTTTAAAGAGGCACTAAAAGAAAATTTTCTCTTTTTTTTTTTTTTGAATTTTTACTCTTAATGTACTAAGGGGAATATAAAAGCAATTTTTTATTTTGAGTTCTAGATATTAATTTTCTAGGAAAACCACAAAAGATTTTTTTGAATTTTAGAGTTAGTATTATAAAGAAAAGATCTAACAGAAATATAAAAACGCAAAATCTTTTTTTTTTTGGATTTTTGATTTATGGCACATCTTTATTCAAATACAAAATAGGAAATACAATAACAAAAGACTCGACATTACTGTATAAAACTAGAAGGTAAAAGACGACATAAAAAGAAAAACAAACTCAAAATATAAAATAAATAAATAAATAAATTCTCCATAAGCAACTCCTGGATGAGCGATCCTGACTAGATGGTTCCGGGCGTCTGATCAAACTCCGGTAAGTAAAATATGAGAAAATTAAAACCAACTAAGTTAAAAATCAAGAACACTATGTGAAACAATAACCCTTCTTGTTGGACACATGCAAGACATGATTCTAACTATTTTTCTAAAATTAACCTATGTGGCTAAAAGTGACTGAAAATACAAGATTTGGCTAAAACCTCGTGAAGCTAAGAACCTAACACTTATTAGAAAAAATCGGACCCTGTGTGGGCTGCCTATGTATCACGCCTCGATAGAAAAGAATCAAGTATGCATAGTTCGAGCCGATTGGGTATGGGCGAGAAATAAAAAACAACTAATTTAGAGAAAATATTTTTTTTTGTCGTTTCCTTGAAAATGATGAAACATGTAAACTCTTTTTGAATTTTCCTTTTCCTTTTTTTTTTGATTTTTTTTGAAAAATGATGGAAAAATAAAAAAATCTTTTTTGGATTTTTTTTTCATTTTCAGTTTTTTGTCTTTTCTTGAAAAAGCGTGAAAGAAAATTATAATTGGACTCTACTTGCTTTATTTGTATTCTTCACCCTCTTTTTTCATTTATCCTCAACCCTCACCGGTCCGCCAAATGACCTATTTTACCCTTGAATATTACAAAATATAGCATATAGAATGCGTCAGGATGGTCTTTTATTTTTGGGTACACCCGTCCTAGACGGATCCAAACCCTGTGTTGAGTCCCCAAAGTAAAATACACATGATGCAAACAAACGTTCCTACTAGGGATCCGGCATGAGGCTGAGTTATTCTAGGTTTAAAATCTGGGTGTATTTGTTCTAGACCTGGCTTACCTGAGCAGACAGCTCGAGCCGAGGGGGCAGCGTACCGGGAATATAGAAGTTCCACCGGCTTTGCAACTAGTCCGAACCTCGTTCTAAAATTGGAATATGACTCTAACAAAAGAGAAGTCACACGAAGTGCACACTTCCCAGATGATTTAGAAGACTCAGATAGAGGAGGGTTTTCATAACAATTTATATACAGACCAAACAATATCAAAGCGGTAAAAAGCGACGATTAGCACATTAGGCTCAAACAATATAAAAATCAGATAATAAATAAAAGCCAACTATATCTGTTATTCTAAGCTCGCATTCTAAACCTTGAACCAGAAGTTCTGGGTTCTCCTCCCCAACAAAGTCGCAAGAGCTATCACACCTCCTTTTTACAACTCTCTGAAGGGTGTAAGGGATTTTCTTCCAATTTAAGTACAATTGAAAAGGGGATTTATTTATTTATTCAGAGTCGCCACTTGGGATAACTAATGGTGTCCCAAGTCACCGGTTTAGAATCCCAAATCGAGAAAAATTTGACTATGTTTTGTAGTCCGCGAAACACAAAAATCCGGGTAAGGAATTCTGTAAACCCGGGAGAAGGTGTTAGGCATTCCCGGGTTCCGTAATTCTAGCACAGTTGCTTAAACTATTATTAATTGACCTATTACCTCATTTACTACACGTTTTAAACCTATTGTACATTTTTAACTTTCTAATCGCTTTTAATGTTTTTAGGAAAATTCATGATCGTATACACTTTTTTGTTTTTGAAAATACATCGTATACCACGCTAGATGAAATAAACACGCGGTTCACGGCATGTTTAATTTATTTAAAATTATTGAAAATTGAAGTCGGGTTACATGAAATGCACACCCAGATCGGGGATTACGTACTACGATTACTTTTAAATACCAACCCCTACGATTCATCTCAAGAGATCATCCACGAGATTCCCTTATAGATTCCCAGATCTACTACTGTATCAACAACACAACTTCCTTGCTAAAATCTACTATTTACTCTTAATTAGTTTACTATCAGATTGGTTATATTTTGGAAGCAAATATTTCAAACACATTGCAGTGACATGAACGACAATGACCTCCAATATCCAGAACCCACGCTTGATTACATGCACTGAACATATGACTTTGCCAAATGAAATGCTCAAGCTCAACAGCTACACATGATGCAAAATCCAAATGCAATCAAACAACTGAATTGACTGAACAACTTCATGTCTAAACCTTAAATAATTCTTGAATGCATTCGTCTTTCTATTATGAAAAGTCGAAATGGAGATCGCTGAAAACATTAAGTGTCAATCTTAATTAACATGGAATCTAGGACGATAAGTGAGATAATGAAGGCTAGGAAAATCCATAGTATTTAATTCACACTTCGAAACATGACTTCCACAATTCATAATAACAAGAGAAAAAGTTTAAAGACATGATAGAAACCTTCGCAACCAAGAAGAGATGAATCAAGCGTGATTTTCAATAGATAAAAAGTTCTCCAGATGATTTATTTAATTAGTTTGATTTGCAAGCAATTACAAGTCAAATTCGAACTGCAACAGCAACAAGGAACTCCACCGTGAACCTCGAATGACAACAAACTCGGAACGACAAGCGACGACCCCAAAATCTTTTTTTGTGTTTCTCGACTCCAAATCGCACTCGAAATTTTCAAGACAACTCGAACTAAACCAAAACGATGAAGCTGAAACTGGCTAATTTGGGGTAAAATTGTGATGGTTTATGGGTGTTAGAAGGTGAAGGATATGAGAGGGGTAGGGACGGCAGCGATGGTAGACTGTTGGGTATCTAATGGCCGCTGTGGTGGTCGTTGTCTGGGTAGGGGATATCTTTCTTTCGTACGAATAATGGCTGATTCCTTTTTAATTTTTCGTTATGTCCTGAAGGGTGGTCGTCGATAGAGTTGTGGACGTTGGTTTTTACTGGTTTTTGGTTGGGCGTTAGAATGGTTGGAGATGGGCTGGTTGTTGTGATGTTCAGGGGTGTTTGGTTAAGAAGAAGCCATTGAAATGAACTCTTCTTCTCTAAAGAAGAAGATAGATCCAGAATTGGAGGATCGTTTATTTTCACTGAAGAAAATCCAGAACGGGGGAGGGGTTCTCGATGGATGTTAAACGGCGAATCTCCCGTAGGGTCTAGGTTAGTTTTTTTAGAGATTTTTTTTTTAGGTTAAGGGGTATGAGCCTAATAGCTACGAGTTTGAAAATTATGGACTAGATCTGAATATGGTCATAAACTAAATATTTAAATATTAGACATAAACTAAATATTTAAATATAAAAATGTGTAAGATCTTGGGGATGGTCAAAATCACATGTCTACAGTTATCCGAACCAACGGAACTCACCTCCGAGCACTCTGACACATAAGTCAAAATCCAGTTGACTTTCCCAACTTAAGCTTAAGGGTGTATTTTGTCCCGGGCCCACGCATAAACGGGCTTTACGGGCCGGGCTCCGTGAGCCTGGGCTCTGGCGGTCTCGGGCTTCGGGGGCCTGGCAGGTGAGACCAGCCCGTGACGGGCCTAAGCCCACAGTGGTCTTGGGCTTAGCGGGCCGGGTCTGGCGGGGGTTTTTTAAGGCAATATCTTGTATAGTAGTTATTAGTATAGTATAGAATATATTTTGTATAGTATACTAGTTATTAGTATAATATGGTATAATATATATTTTATTGTATATCGTATTGTAGTAATTAGTATATATTGTATATTATATATATATATATATATATATATATTCCTTTATATATTTTCTTGTAGTATATATTGTATGTTATGTATATATATATATATATATTCTCTTATATATTTCCATGTAGTATATATATTGTATTTTATGTATATATATTATAACTTATATAGTTATATATTTTGTTGTAGTATATATATTGTATTTCTTATATATAATGTATATATATTCTCTTATATATATTGTATCTTATGCATATATGTTATTATTTATATATTTTCTTGTAGTTTAGGTTGTATGTTATGTATATATATTCTCGTATATATTTTCTTGTAGTATATATTGTATGTTATGTATATATATTCACTTATATATTTTTATGTAGTATATATATTTATCTTATGTATATATATTATAACTTATAAATAATTCGAAGTAAAGACAAAGAAATATTGAGAAAAAAGATATTCAAGGGTATGTCTTATAATTTTTATTACCCAAAATGGCATATCTTTCTTAGTCTTCATTCCCCCAATGGAATGAGCACAACAAGGTACTAATACCACCATTAAAAGGAAAAAAAACTAAAAGAAGATGTGCCAATGTACAAGTTACATCATAATCTATATTGTATCTCTAACAAATCTCATAAATCCATCAAGGTTGGGAGGAGATTGTGTTGGTGGTGATGGAAACGAAGCTTGTTCATCACCACTTCCGGGCGAAGCCGAATCCTCCGAAAGTTCCGCTATCATTTCTTCATAAGCTTCATCTATCGCCGGTTGTGATTCTGCAATTCCAAAGTTTTTTTCTTTCCGCGCAGATCCAATCTCTAAAAAGTACCGATTTTTTCAAGCTATCCCTCATCGCCGCTCTATGATCACCTATTTGTAGTCTGGCTTGACTGAAAGCGCTATCCGATGCAACAGTTGAAGCTTGAATTGATAAAATATCCCAAGTCATCGTTGCAAGAACCGGAAAATGTTTTTCCTTTGCCTTCCACCATTCCAAAAGATCGAAAGAGCCGTTTGGATTCTCCTTTTCAAGTCCCTAAGACAAGTAAATTTGAAGCCCATTTAGATGTGAAGTTTCATCATAATTATCACCTTGAGAACCCCAGAACTCCGTCCAAGATTTAAGAGTTGTTAAGCCCGCAGCTCTTTTAGACGATTGTGAGCTAGACGAGAAGGGGTTGGAATATTTGGCCTAGCATGCTCTAAGGCAACTTGATAAGCATTATAAAATGTTTGAGCATTAATTTTAATTGATGTTTTTGCATCTGCAAGTGTAGCAACTTCCTCGTTTGAAAGATCTAAAGCCTTATAAATATTTAAGTACCAAAAATGAGGACCTCCCAATTTCATTGTAGGATTTTACATTGCAGTAACACAAAAAAAAGGAGGGATAGGGAAAAATTATTTTTAAAATTTTTGTTTCATTTCATTTATAGCAAGTTCATAAATATCCCCACCCTCGCCAAATTCAACAAACAAATCAGCTAGTGCGGCCACATAAAGTAAGCCGTTTAAATAGTAGGATAGTATTGCCCGGAAAATGCATTTGTAGCAACTTGAAAATGTTCTAAATAATCTAAAAGAATTTTAATATTCGTCCAATCTTGGGTAGTAAGCATTTCATCATCATCCTCACAACCTACCCGAGAACTAAACGTTGCATTAATTGGGTTTCTATATTCATATGCAACTACTAAACTTTCGTACAATACAATTCCATCTAGTCGGGCAAGGTTTATGAACCTTTCCTTCTCTAAGGCCATATTCATCACATTTTCTAAAATACTCTCTAAGTCTAGTTCTACGGTTTGAATAAAAAATCCAATTAAGAGCCATTCGAACCTTTTCAATTTCTATGTTTAAAATTCGCATACCATCACCGATAATTAAATGATAAATATGACAAATACATCTAACATGAAAAATATTACTAAATGCAGTATTTAGTGTTTTTGTAAGCATGCCTATAACACTAGTGTTACTAGAAGCATTATCCATAGAAATTGCCATTATTTTATCGCTAAAGCAAAAATATCTACAAATATCTGAAACAGTGTTAGCTATAATCTTACATGTGTGACGTGAATTAATTATTCTATACAGAATTATACGTTTTTGCATTGTCTAGTCCTCATCTATCCAATGACTTGTAACTGTTAGATAATCACAGTCATTATTACTTCTACCAATATCAGTAGTAGTAGAAATCCGATTAGGTATATGAGTAAATAAATAGCGCAAATATTGTTCATATTCATGTTTGAATTTATAAATATCGGCCTTAACTGTTGCGCGAGGCCAACCTTCATAAGTAGGATTAAAAACTCTTCTAATATGATGAACCGATTTAGGATTAGATGCAAAAGTATAAGGTAAGCACATAACAGTAATCATTTTTGCTAATTCTTCACGATCTCTATTTGGATCGAAATATAAAATATCTCCGGTGACAGTGTTAATTCCTGGTTGAACTAGATTTGAACCTGTACTAGGTTTAACCGCATAATCTACACTTGTCCTCTCTTGTTGCGCTTGCATTTGAAAAAATCTAGCCCTATCTATAGGGTGTGTTTTTATGTGCCTAGTCAAACTACCCTTGCCGCTACGGTCTCTAATAAATTTATGAACCAGTAATTTTCCACAAGTTTTACAATTAACCTTATTTAGTTCTCTTACTTGAGTAAAAAAATTCCAAACTAATGATGTTTCTGGACGTTTAGCAGGTTGTCTACTAAAAGTTGGAGTTTCTACATGTGGATGGGTCGGTGCATTACTTGAGTTATGAACATGACTAGTAGGTGTATCATCTAAATCTGGTGCTTGAGTTTCATCATCATCGTCATCATCCTCATTTTCCTCTAAGATAGGTTCATTAGGATAAAGAGCATTCATAATTTCATCATCTAATCTATCACCTACTGCAACATCATGTAGAAATTAACTACCGGTAAATTGAAAACAATAGTGATTACTATCAAGCATTACAGGGGGCGAAGGAGGACGTCTAGGTTGGCGACTACTTTCAACTTGCTTATCTTTTGTAGGTCGGGGAGCCTGGGGAAGGGTAGTATTATGGCCACTACTTTCACCGCATTTACCTTTTCCTTTGCCGAACATTTTTTTCAAAGAAAATGTCATACTAATTATAATTATGCAGACTAAACCACACAAAAATATATTACTAAAAGGTAAGAGTTGAAACGAGTTTACCGGATTGCCGAACAACTTCTTGAAAATTGAAAATCGTTTAACACTTGAAAACTTCAATTCAACAACTTTACAAATTTCGAATTTTCAACAATAAATTAAGCAATTGTAGTAGAAAGAATGAGAGAGATTGAGAGATATTGATGAATTGGTGAATAAAAATGAAAGAATAAGGGGGTATTTGTAGTTGAGTTATGGGAAAAAGTGTAATTATATAAAGTTGGGAGCCAAATGGCTATTTTATAAAGTTCCAAACGGCTATATTTGAAATTGAGCCGTTACTGATTTTTGTTTTTAAAAAAAAATTTAAAAGAGTCGTTGGGCCCGTTTAGACCCGCCAGGCCCGGCTGACGGTCCCGGTCCTAGCGGTCCCTGGCTCACGGGCATTCATTCTTGGACCGGCCCGTCACGGCCCTATAGGTACCACCAGGCCCGTTAGGCCCGCCAGGAGCCGGTCCGGTCTGCTTCAGGCCCGGGCCACAGTGCACCCTTACTTAAGCTTTCTAAAAAGAGACTAAATGTCTCAAATCTTACCAATTCCCTTCCAAACTCGAGCCAACCAACCCGATCACATATAGAACCTATAGACAAAGCAATATGAAACCTAATTCTAATAAAGCCGGCTTGAAGCCTAATTCTACCACGGGCCTCCAAATCACATTCCGGACGCGTTCCCAATTCCAAAATCACCGACTAGATCTAACCAAATCATAAAAATCTAAATCCGAGATCAAATACTAAAAAGTCAAAACTTTCAAATTTAAAGCTTCAAGCTGAGAATCATTCTTCATTGTCGCTTTTGATTAACCTGAAAACCAAAACCGATGATTTAAATAAGTCATAATACATCATACGGGGCTAGCCATGCCCGAAAACTGATGAGCAAAGTGCAAATGCTCAAAATGACCAGTCGGGTCATTACATCCTCCCCCACTTAAACATACGTTCGTCCTCGAACGTGCCCAGAATTGTTTTGAAAGTCGTCAAATCACCGTATAACCTTACCATGCACATACTCGGTATCACTGTATAACCTTACCATGCACATACTCGGGATGATCCCACGTCACTCTATCCCATATAGGTCCGATCACACAGTATCTGGAACTTCACAATTCACCCTTGCCCGTAACATTAGAACCAAATCTCCATTTCCGAAATTATCTATGAGATCAGAATCTCATATTTATATAGTGTATAAGTTCGAACAAGTTGTAACAAACCATAGTTGTAACTCAAGATGTAATCACATGATATATCACACAACTCAACCACTCTTAGCGATAACTTCTAATCACAATAGATGCTCGAACAACCCAATAGCGATAATAACCCCTCTTATCAAATAAGGCCTCGTTCCAACACTTTCATATACTACCAATGATGAATGAAACACGCAGAAATTCATTACCACTCCTCAGATCAACCAGTCATGGAGCTTCCTCTCCTTCGGCAAGGACCAAAGTAAATTTCTAAGCCAAATCCCAATATTATCCTCCCAACATGCTGGAATCGAATCTAATAGTATTCATCTTGATTCCAATGACCTCATCTCATCCAACACAACTACTTTGGTGACATGACATATCGATACAATCTAAAGCCACAACCCGTGCGACCCGTGCACCAATAAGCAACCGCCAAATGTACTCAAATCATGGATAAATGACTCAAATAAGAGAATTGCACCACAAGCTCACCAGTACTACCACAACACAATGCTAAGAACACATCACACATCGAAAAATCAGTAACGTATAAATCTAACATACAGGATGATACCTCCACATAACTTCGTTGCAATGTACGACCCTATCCAAACACTAGTCCATATGAGACACCTCAGTCACCATGCTCAAAATCATCAACCACGCGCAATTTGATGTCTAGTACTAAAATTAAATCACCATACCCACAGAAAAGCAAATGACATTATGATATACCTGCCCGAAAGAACATATCCAATGCGTAATCAATCATGCAATACCTAAATACCCGTCTTATTAAAATTCCACTATAAAGACCCAAATAGAACCCTATCACTTGTGCATAAAACCAACCATCACAACTCCTTGCAACACAGAAAGGTAACTCATATATCACTACAAAATGTGAATAAGCTTAATGAAAATCGAACGACACATCCCTTACAATAGCAATTCGCAGTCAACGAAGCTGACTCGATGCGGAACACACATCCATACTGGCCTGCTCATGAACCTCTTATCAAATAGTACATGAAGTTGCTCCTACAACTCCGTTAACTTCGACAGTGCCCTACAATATGGTGCAATAGAAATGCACTGAGTGTCTAGCACCAAATCAATAACTCTATACGTTAGTATGCCCGGCAAGTCTGCAGGAAACTCATCCACAAGATCCCTCACCACATGAACTAAATCAATGGTGGGAGTCTTTACACTGACATATCTCACAAAGGCTAGATAAGGAAGACAACATATTCCCAACCATCCATTTGGTCTTCAAAAATGAAATCTCTACTAGGAATATAACCCGCCGAACCTCGCCACTCAATCCGTGGCATCCCTGGCATAGCCAACGTCACTACCTTGACATAAAAGTCCAGAATAACACGAGACGGAGACAACTAGTCCTTACACAATATCACATCAAAATCTACCATACTAAGCAACAAAGATCCACTCGGGTCTCCAAGCCCCCAATAGCCACCACAAATCGATATACACGATCCACAACCACGACATAACCTGTTTATAAGAACTCCTAGTCTCCAAATCCATAAAGCACTCGATTCACTATATTTGCTCCCAACTCTACCGCTCGAACATCTCATGTACCTCTGATGATCAATCATTCCTCGAGGGATACTCCTAAAGTTCTTCTGTGTCACTAAGCAACCTCGAATATCAGTCGTCTATCAAACAAGAGAGTGTCGCAATACTAATGAAGTATCCTTAACTCGAGCACATTGCCTCTTTATAAAATGTATACCCTCATCAAGGCATACCAATTAGTAATATCATGTACCTAGTCATCTGAAGCTATCCACGCCGCCTAAGAATTTACGGCATTCTTTCCACAACTGAACTGTGACCTTACACGTGCAAATCTCAACCCTACACAAAATACCGTGCATATCATGCCATCATATGATAATTGTGAGAACTTCTTAATACATTCCAAATCACAAGCAACTACGTATTCGACTAGCCAAGAACTTTCCATTTGATTTCTTCTAGAAGAAAATCACTATACATCACATGCTCTCCATGCCAGTAAAAGATATACATACCTAATCATTGTAGGAATCATCAAAAACCCTCTGAATCCCATTTGCGCAAAACCAAATCGTCTAAGACCCATAAGCCGTTGAATGTTCCTCTTATGCATTCCAAAAGTAACACAACTCAATTACTTACTCTAAAGAGACTTCTTATGAATTATCCATTCCCTAACATCGAAATGTAAGATCCGCTATGATAGAGAAATGCCACAAATATTGACGCCTTCCAATGTAAGTCCTAATTTCTAGCCACAAATGTGAAGAATTCCCAATTGTTACATATAAATCATGAATCCGTCAGAACATTCTCGAGAGTCATCCACTCTACTCAGGTGTCAATTAGACCGTTCAAACGGTCCAAGCGACCTGTGCTCTATTAGCACTCCAATACCCTAGGAAGTAACTCATCCTTCTAAGCATCCAAGTGATATCCTACTCCATACCTATTACATTCCATACAATAATAACTAGTTCATCCAACGTCTTTCATATACACATAAAGCATAATACAAACCTTATCCAGAATTTTCTTTACTCAAGTCACCCCCGTTCTCAACCTCTACAAGTCATAATTGATCCACAAGTATACCTTAAACTGAAACCCATACAACACATTACCGTCCAATCAACTTATCATTAACAGACTCCCCCACTTGGCTCAAAGCCATAGATCAAAACACACACTAACTCATGATACATATGCTATATTACTAACATTATGCAATTCTCGCATTCACCCTCGAAATAGTCATGTCCACTCTCATACGCGATCCAACCTCAAATTCCAACATATATTTCACTAGTAAAAGAGGACTTACCATAAACAACATAGGTATTACACGCCCTTAGGACACCCCGCGGGAAATAACCCCGCATGCTTAGTCTCAAACTGATACCTCTCGATACCCTTCCTACATTCCTAGCTATTATGCAATCACTTTACCCTCGTACATTTAAACCCAACCAATGCCTACCCTCGAGGCATCACAATACGCGGTATAAAAACCGGAAGCTAATGGTAGAACTACCACTGAATTTGTGGTCAAAGCAATTTTGAGCTTCTGAAAGCTCTTTCCACACTCGTCTGACCACTTGGATACCTCCACTCGACATCGCGTGCCCCAATAATTCTACTGAACTGAGCCAAAATTCACAATTGGAGAACTTTGCATAAAGTTTCTTCTCCCTCAATCTCTGGAATACAACTCTCAAATGCTGAGCATGCTCCTCATAACTATGAGAGTGCACCAGGATGTCATCAATGAACACAATAACGAAGGAATCTAAATATGATTGAAATACACTATTAATCAAATACATGAACGTTGTTGAGACATTGATCAACCCAAAATACATCACTATGAACTCATAATACAATAGGAAGGTCCACTTCACTTATCAACTAAACTACATGAGAGGTCATTCAATATATTCACAACTCGAGGCCATATGCCAACTTAAGACAGAAGTCAAACACTCAATAGTTCGTGCTATCTCTCCAGCCAATTCTTTTGGTCACATTCAACAATATGAACACATCTTACCGTCAAATAACACTCACCACATAGTCAGCCGGTCACAAAATCCTACCAATAAGGACACAAACAAACATATAAGCTCCAAATGCTCATGTTCACAAATTTGAAATATCAACACTCAATCCATTGACCTAACTGTCTCGAGTCCTCCAGATTAGCCCATCATCAGCATGCTAAAGTCACATCTCGCACCCCCATGGATATCACAAGCCGTCGATGCACAGCTGATAGCGAGCGCTCATGCGCGCATTTGAACACGTGGAAGGAATTTCAAAGAAGTACATTTTAGGCTAAATCAATGACACATATAAGAATTCAAAAATATGGGATCTCCTAATAGTTTTGCAGCCTCTCGAAGATAAGTACAAACATCTCAATACCGATCCGCGAGACTCTACTAAACCTGCTCATGACTCGTAAGACCTACGTAACGTAAGCTCTTATACCAACTTGTCACGATCCCAAAACCAACCATGTCGTGATGGTGCCTATTATGGAACTAGGCCATCCGACATAATCCCATAACCAATTAATAATTTCATTCTTAGGATGAAATCAAAGTTATTTAACAATAAATCTTTACAAAGTGTTTAAAACAAAACAATAATGCAGAAAGAAAGCCCGAAATTCCGGTGTCGCTAGTCATTAGTATCTAATACAGCATGAGGACAACATCAAAACCAACATGGCCGAGAACATCACTGAATACAACTGAGGGAGAATAAGGAGGGAAAAAAGTAGGGATGCGATCGCCAGCCAGCTACCTTGCTAACTCCGATGAACCTGCCACTAAGTAATTAACACCCGCTACTAGATTAAAAAATACCTGAATCTGCACACAAGGTGCATGGAGTAATGTGAGTACGCCAATTTAGCAAGTAAACAAGGTAAATAAAGGCTGAGTTTAGTCCCTCCCCAGACCTCACTTAGTGGGATTATACTAGGTTGTTGTTGTTGTAAAGACTGAGTTTAGTGACGAGCATTTAAAAATCATATACATCTCATAACATAAAAACCTAAGTGGAAATAATAATGTTTAAATCAGTAATTAAATTCCGAACATCTTGTAAATTTTTTATTTCAATGAAAGTTGTTTAAAACATTTGTTCAACATTTGCACTAGAAGGGCAGTATAAAAGAAGAGTGAAAATAATAATTTCATAAAAACAAACCACTCGGGCAGTATCACTATATATACACACACATACACATATATATGTATATATATTTTTAAGGTGTGCATCCCGAGCCTTAAATATATATAGTCGAGTGCGCTAACTAGGGGTGTGTAGACTGCAAAGGGGCTCCTACAACCCAACCATCATATCGCTGCAGTGTGCAGCCCGATCCTCCCCCTCCCCCACACATATATGTATATGTGTATGTGTATATGTATACATATAACGTTACGACGTGCAACCCGATCCATAACTATCCTCACAATTCGGCCCCCGGCTACACTCACTCATCAGCTTCCCATGCCTCTCAGGCATATCAATGCAAACTCAGGGAACTCCGCCCAAAACACTTTCACAAATAGTAAAATAGAGTGGTGAACAAGATTAAACAATAGATAGGTATAAACCATGACTGAGGATAATGCTTTCTATCAAAAACAATACGAGGATAACAATAAAATACCCCTGAGGGTCCAAACAGTACGGCACAAGGCCCCAAATATGACATTCAACCAAGTTAACAGAATCATTTCTAAACCACATAGATATCATATTGAGTTTATAAAAATATGCAACTCTACAGTCTCCACGGGATGGGCCAAGTCACAATCCCTAAGGGTGCATGGCCACACGCCTATCCCGAGCATGTGGGTCACATCAATTATTAAAATAGTACGAAATTTTGGTGTTTCATACTCTCAAGACTAGATTTACAATCATTAATTACGTCAAATTGGACGAAAATCTACTCCATGATGCCCTTGCTGCTCGACTCGGTCTGAAATCGCCATGAATTTATTCAAAATCAGTATCACATCGTCAATACTAATTAAATCAAAATTCCCGAAAATTGGCAAAACCTAACCTCAATTCCACGTCTCGGATTCCGATAAAAGCACAACAATCCTTATTCTCTCACGAGTCCATACACACCAAATTTACCAAAATCTAAATTTATTTGACCTTTTATTCTAACTCTCAAGTTCCAAGCTCAAATTCCCTAATTTTCACCCTTAAATCTCACAACTTTCATGTTTATTTAACTGAAAATCATCATAAAATCGAGTTTTAGGTTCAAAATATTACCTCAACGAGTTTCCACTTGAATCCTTCTTCAAAATTCTCCAAAAACCGAGTTGAAATTGTTACGCAAATTTTATGGAGTATATGCATTCTTCAAATTTTCAAAATTAAAACTTTATGCCACGCTTCTCAAACTTGGATTGGCGGACTTGATATTCCAAATTAAAGCAAATCCAATAGCTCCCCATTATTCCGACCTCAATCTCTCAGCGGGATTCTCCCCTACTTTTGTTTTCCAACAACGAAAGCGCTCCATAAATTCAACGCTTTAAATTTACACCATTTATCTCACCATAACTTAAAAAAAAGAAAAAGAAAAAGAAAAAAACAAAAAGAGCCCTGCTCTTTATTTTCTACTCACAAAAATTCACTCATTTCTTTAGGGTTTCACAAGATCCTTTCCCTCTTCTCTTTGTGCAATACGAGGAGCAATTGATTTTGTTTCTTTTTGATAAACGCTATTTCTAGGGTTTGATGGTGTGAAGAGTTATTGTAAGTTTAAATCTGTATTGATTTTTCTAGGAGATCTTGAAGAAAAAATGATGTCGGCTTCAGATAAAGAGCTAGAAGAACAACTTGCGGAAGCTGGGAATAAGCTTCTTCAGCCCCCTTCTTCACTTGACGAACTCATCATCTTGCTTGACGTAAGCCTTTTTTTAATTTTTTTATTCGCTTCTGTAGAATTATTGCATTTTAATTTTCTTACATGGTGTCTTTGTTGCCTATTTGGTATATGTTAATATGCTGCCGTTGATGGTATTTTTCTTTGAATGTTCTATTAAGGATATAACTTTGGTATCTTGAAGGTATTCTGGTTCTTGCTCTATAATATCCAGCACTTGAACACTGTTATCAGCTTTTCTTTTTTGATTGGTAAAGTAACTGTTATTAACACGCACTCAAGGGAGTAACCTAATTGTCAATGAAGTGGGAGGAGAACCACGGGGTCTAAGGTTAAAATCCTAGCTGCTGCAAGAATCACTTGGTGATTTCTTCCTCTGTGTAGGACTTGGTGGGCAGACTTACTCAATACATGTGTGAGTGGCCTGGATACCATCAGCATCACAAAATTGAGAAGCGTTAATGAACTAGGCCACCTTTTGTTGGGAGACTTTTCCAGTGAAAGTTTATATACATGGATTTGTGTTTGAACAATTTTATTAATCAATTTTATTGTGATACCATCAGCATCACAAAACAATTTTATTGGAAACAGCCTCTCTACCCTTTCGGGTAGGGGTAAAGCTCGTCTACATGTTACTCTCCCCAGACCCCACTTTGTGGGACATTACTGGGTAGTTGTTGTTGTTGTTGTTGTTATTAATCAATTGTCACCTTGTCGCCCAGTGACAGTGCATCTTCATGTGTCCGGTTACAGTGACAAACAAGGACAATTGTTTCGAAATTTGGAACCATGGGTTTCCTGTGGAACTCCCACCCTCGATAACTTGCTGATGAGGATTGCATGTTCGGTTGATACAAATGGGAGCTATTAAGGACATGCCAAACTATGTCTTTAGATTATTATTTAGAAGATTTGGTTTGTGAGTTTTTGTGCTGCCATAATTCTCGTAGGAAAATGCATAAAACCTTTAGCCTGTGCGGCTAAAAATGGTGCTAACTAACCGTCATCACTTCATGAATGTGTGTGTCTGTGTGAACCTTTGAGGGCGCTCTAATACAAAATATTTGGGAAAGAGAATCAAGTTGTCCCGTGTTTCTTTTTCTCCTTCTTTAGGTGAGTCATTGAATTTTAGCTAGAGAGACCAACTTTTTTAAAACTTTTCTGGAAGTCATCCCCCATAGTAGTATGGTGAGGTTATGTGGAGAACTGGAGATTAAGAATTGCCAGAGTTTTTGAAAGCAAATAGAAGAATGTAGTTAATCGTAAGTACAAGTGTATAATATTTTTGTTTAATTTTTGATGTAACAAGATTCACAGAAAATGTTTTAGAGGCGGAGGCTTTTGTTGATTTCCTAGGTTATTTACACTCACTGATTTTTTTTGGATGTACTCTTTCCCAGCATTAAGGATATTTCTTACATGGCCTGCCAAAAAAGGTTATGTAGAACTTGTTCTCTTCAAAAAACACCAAGAAAATCTTAATGTTATTGGTCATCTTGATCAATTTCTGTGAGAACTACTTTCAGTAATTCTGGTTACTGTGCTTGGCTAATCTTAATATTCTTATGTTTTTTTTTTTTTGCTTTAAGCAAGTAGAATCTTCCCTGTCAAAGGTGGAGCAATCACCGGCTAAATCAATGCATGATGCACTTTCTCCATTAATGAAGGCTTTGGTTGCAAATGGCCTCCTGAGGCATTCTGATCTTGATGTAAAGGTCGCAGTTGCTTCTTGTATAAGCGAGATAACTAGGATTACTGCACCAGATGCTCCATATGATGATGAGAAAATGAAGGTATGTGAAGTTTGCTTTCTCCTAGTTCTTTATTATATATCAGCCCTCCAATAACATTCCACTTGGTTCATACAGGATGTCTTTCAATTAATTGTATCATCCTTTGAGAATTTACATGATCAGTCCAGCAGATCATATAATAAGAGGGTATTGATCCTTGAGACAGTGGCCAAGGTCAGGTCATGTGTTGTCATGTTGGATCTAGAATGTGATAAGCTCATTACTGAGATGTTTCAGCACTTCCTTAAAGCTATAAGGTATTGCCATATATCTTAATCGTTCAACAGTAATTTTGTTTCTGTAATGTTTGGTTATTGATTCATGGTATGATGTGCCGCTGTCGCCGCTTCTTCTTCTTCTTCTTTAGCATAAGTCTTTGATACCAGCGAATGTCTCGGACTTGTGTTTTTTTGAGAATATGTCTGAAGTTATAATCGCCACATTCCAGCAAAGTGTGTGATTTTAGATTCATGTGATTGTGAGCTTCTCATCATTTGGGTGCCTATACTGGTGTGTCAGCCGGATTAGTGTGATTGTTAGAGAGCAGGGATGAGGAAATCTATTGGCTACTTATTTTGAATATCATTATCTAATTTGATCAACTTTTAGGAGTGACATTGGAAATGATTTTCCCTAGAGCTTCTCATAATTTGGGTGCCTATATTGGGGTGTCAGCAGGATTAGTATGATTGTTAGAGAGCAGGAATGAGGATATCTATTGGCTACTTATTTTAATATCATTATCCAATTTGATCAACTTTTAGGAGTGATACTGGAATTTCCCTAGTTGTTAAAGATATTTTATTTCTTCAGCCGAAGGTCTATTGGAAACAATCTCTCTGCCCTTCCAGGGTAAAGGTAAGGATGCGTACATCCTACCCTCGGTACATCATACCCTTTCCAGACCCCACTTGTAGGATTATACTTGGTGGTTATTATTGTTGTTGAAGATATTTTATTGATATGTGATGTGACATGACATAATCACATAGTTGTTTGGAGATATTTAGCTGGTGATTGGCCAGCAAAAATTTCAGAAGCTTTGCAAAAAAAGTTTGGGTTAAAACTTTCCTGCAGCGCTTTGGTAGTTTTCTTTTTGAAATGAAAAACTTCTGGAACAGTGGAAAGAACAATTACTTTTTTCTTTCTTCCTGAAAACATTAAAAAGCTTATCAAAGACTTGTTCAGAAAATACTCCAAGCATGCTCTTGATAACTATTTATAAAAGTAGCAAAATGTTAGGTTTTACATCTAAGATGGTATTTAGATGCACGGGTTGTCTATCAACAGTGTACATCTTATCTCTGGAACATTACCCTTCTGTCAGTACACTCAACTGTGTTTCATGTTAAAGCTCAGAGTAGTTTTCTTTTGGAATGGTTGTACGCACGTAATGAATTACTTGCATCAGTAGTATAACTGGATACTGTGGTTTAAACATATCAAATATGCAATCTTGTGGCCTCTGGTTTCTCCCCCATGTGAGGCACTCGACTTATCTTATTTTTTTTGTATGCTAATTCCTATTGTATATGTTTAAGCTTGTAGTAGTGAGCTCAACTGAATAGACTGTTCATTCATTGCCTTCCACTTTCAGAGAGGATCATCCAGAAAATATCTTCTCATCCATGGCAACAATCATGACTCTTGTACTGGAAGAAAGTGAAGAGGTACCCCTTGAATTGCTCGCCCCTCTATTGGCTAGTGTTAAAAAGGACAATGAGGTATGTTGTGGTCGAAGAGATGATATATTTTGTGTTATTCCTCTTGAATTCTCTGTAGTCGTGTGACAATGCTAAATTTAATAAGTTTCTCTCAGGAGGTGACACCAATTGCTAAAAGGTTGGGCGAGAAAGTATTTGCAAACTGTGCAGAGAAGCTTAAACCTTACTTGACGCAAGCAGTAGAATCATTGCACATCTCTTTGGATGAGTACAATAAAATTGTTACTTCAGTGTGTGAAGGGACTCTTCCAGCTGTTGATCATATCAATGACAGTGTACCAAAGGAACAATTGGTTAGTCAACTTTTATTTCTAAGTTATTCTGTATCTGAACTTTTGCTGCTGAACGATTGCTGTACAGATTAACATGAAGTCTAACTTCACCTTTACATTTTCTCGCATAATCTAGGGAGTCTATGACAATAATCTTTCTCGTGTTTAAGTTGTGGGTTTAGTTAATATATTTGCTGGCCTGATAGGCGTGTTGATGTTCACAAAGTTAAAAGGTCCTTTTCCTGTTCCTGTTGAAAACCTGATAAGCATTCGTTGTTCCACAAGGCTTAGATATGATAAGGGCCTGTAAGTTTGAGTTTCTTTTTCTAACAGTACTTACTTGTTTTTCTTCCCTTGCTTCAGTTTGACGAAGTATTTGATTTTGTAAATGGCTCCACCAATTGAAGGAGAGTTTCTGCCTGTAATGTATTTGCCCAGAGAGATGATAAAGCAAATAAATTGTCCTTTCTTTAAAAACATTTTTAGCATGTATAAATCATAGAAATAAAAAAGATCAACTCTTTTTTTACATGATCTATGCATGTGTGGAGAGTAACTATTGTTGGAAAGTATAGCTCTCTTGATGTAACTTTAACTAGTTAATTCTAAATGCTAATTTTCATTTGTCAGTGCTTGTGTCTGTTGACTGATGCGGTAACTGCTGAAATTCTGCTGTTTCATTGGGAAGCTATCTATCTATTTCGCCTTGAGAGGGATAGTTACTTATGCATGGCTCTTGGAAAGAGTCAAGGCTGCAAATCATGTTTCTCTCTTCTCTTTCATTCATATTGACAATGTAATCAATTCACGTGTACGGTGATAGTACATTTGGTGCTATATCTACTTTAAATTATATCTGCTTGTCTAAACGAAAATCTACTTGTTCTTTCCATGTTGACCTGTCACATATCAGGAATTGAATTCATAATTTTTTTTTCTTTTTCCAATGTTGATTCTGATCTACTATTATTGCAAATTTTTTGCCTGAGTAACTGCTTGAAGGTCTGTTATTATAACTGCTAACAATGTAACTACCCTTATGCCCCCTCCTGAAGTTTTGATATTGATGATCTGTATTGATGTGTTTTCAAGGCTGCTGAGGGCAAGTTGGCTGATCTTCCAGAGGCTGCTCCAGCTACTCAGGTGGGAGACTTTGAATAACTTTGATAAATGTTTTCTTTTTCCAAAATTCTTGTCATAAATTTATTGTATATTGCCTCTGGATCATATAATCTAGGGTGATGGGAGCAAAGTGGCTACAGCATCTCCAGATGAGGCAGGCCAGGCATGTGGTTTGGATGTTATCTAGGTGTTTGGACACATATTAATATTTGCAAATAATGAAATTTTAATTGCAAATGAATGCGTCTTTTGCAATTTGGTCCATTATCTCAACTTTACTTAAAATAGAGAGTTTGAAGTTGAAAATCCTGTTTGAGGAGTATTTCAAGTGAAATAATGGTTCACTCACAAAATTTCAACTCTTTTCCCCAGAGAAATTCATGTCCAAACACAGTGAACAACTCCAAATACTCTTTTTCAACTTCAAATGCTTATTTTTTCACCTTCAACCAAATGTTGCCCTAATGGGTGCTTAGTTTTTTTTTTTGTTTTTTTGTTGGTAAATCGGTGAATATGACCCTTTTGAGTCAGTAATGTCTTTAATATTTGTAATGAATGGTGTGGGATTGAGCATGTTAGCACCATAATATTCTTATGGTGTGAAAACATCGTTGGCTGGCTGTTATTACAAGGTATTTATTTGGTAACTTTCTTGTTTGCTCAGATAGCTGAGAGCATAAGAGAAGAAGCACGTTCAGAAGATATTGACCCCATGGTGAGTAGATCTCCCAAATCAATCATAAGTAATGGCGTTAGTCAGGAGAATGTGGGATCGGCTGCTGAAGCAGAACTGTTAGCAAATGCTGGAGATCATGATGAGACGGATCTGCAAGATGCTGCTAAGACACCATCCAAATCGGAGTCTGATGATTTAAGGGCTGGAAAGTCTACAAATTCAGAATCCAAGTCAGAACAAACTGCTAAGAAAAGAGGAAGAAGGACAAACTCTTCAAACTCAGCAGAATCTTCTCACCAAGCTCCTGATGATAGTGAAATAGAAGCTGAGAAGCTTCCCGGTCATAAAAATAATCAAAACAAAAATGACCAAAGTTCAGCTTCTGTAGATCCAGCGGTTGAGCAGTCTAACTCTTTGGAGGAGCCGGAAACTAATCTTCAGGACTCTGCGCCCAAAGAATCTGAGGGGGAAGCTGTTAATGTTGCTCCTTTGTACACTGATCTGAGCCTTCCTGATGAGAGTGCGCCAAAGAAAGGTGGTCGGCAAAAAGAGGACATCTTAAATCAAGAAGAGTGCGTGTCTGAGGAGGAACCTGAAGCTACAAGTGACTTGGAGGTTAAACAGGTGAGGCGCCCTTCGAAGAAAGCTCCTGCAGAGCCTTCGCATAAGGAGAATGAAGGTGTATCAACCAGCGATGTTGAGGCGAAAAAGCAGAAGAAATCGGGAAAGAAGATTGATACCAAGAATAAGAATCAGGTTGGTCCATCTGTGAGAAATAAAGAAGATAGCAAAAAGCGTGGACGTGGAAAAGCTAGTCCGGTAAAAGAACTCCCTCAATCCTCTATTTAATATGATGATGTAGTAATTTATCTTCTCTTTATGTAACTTTATTTCTCTGTTGGATTTATCAATATCTCTTCATGTCTGTCTAATAAGTTGTCAATTTTAACTGTGCAGGAGACAGCGCCTCCACAAGAGTCACCTGATGACTCTGCTAAACATGAATTTAATGAAGAGGATATTCCCAAGACGAGTGCAAAGAAAAAGCCTTTGTCAGGCAAGGGCAGGGTAAGCATTTTACATTTTTGTTTTCTTGTTATTATGAACATTTATATCAAGATAATAATGTTACATGCCATGCTCCATATTTTACAAATATGGATTTTGTCCTGTTTGTGCAGTTCTTACAACCGAGCCTGTTAGACTTGCCATGACCCTCCATGCCTGTCTCATGTTGTTGTTTTGTTTTGCAGGAGAGAGTACCTTCGCCAGTGTCTCTGGATAACACTGCTAAGCATGAAAATAACGAAGAGGCAACACCCAGGACAAGTGCAAAGAGAAAGCAGCGTTCTTCAGGCAAGGACAAGGTAGACATTTTAAATAATTGTTCATGTTTTTTAGTCCTTTCTTATTTTGTGTGTTTCTATCTTACTAATGCTCTGTGCTATGCTTTTTATATTTTGCAAATGTAAATTGTGTTTTTATGATGCAATTCTTCCAACCGATTTTTGTTACAAGTGTCGATTGTGGTTAGCAACTAGTATAGACTTACCATTTGTTGCCACCTGTTAAGTGCTTGTATGCACACACCCACACACATTTTGCTTGTTCTTCAAAATAGCTGTTTGTTCCAAAACCTAACATTTGTGTTAGGAAACAACATAAGCCAAATGCAAATGTCACCTTAATCTTACTGAATGTGTACTTAATAATTTTTTTTGCTCTTATGTTTCCCCTTTCGTCAGGGGACTACTGCCTTTCTTTCTCCAACTGTCCCCTCTTCTGTGTTGCTGACATTTGTTGGCACTCATTTCTGATTGCTTGTTTTTAATGGAATTCTCACTTAGGAAGACGGTTATAGTATGTCAGGGGTTTATCTTGACAAACTGCTTTATTCTAGATTAAATTCATTTAGCTTCTACAATATTCCTGTGTGAACAAGTTGTTTACAGATTAATACCTAACCACACTGCCACTGTACTGCTTTTACTTGTAAGGTAAGCGGGACTGTGCAACATGGTGAGAGCCTGGTTGGTAAAAAAATCAAAGTTTGGTGGCCATTGGATAAAGAGTAAGTGTTTATCTTACTTGATTATGCTGCTGCCTGACATGTTTTTCCTGTCCAACATGTTTTTTCCCTCATAACTGACCCCGACAGTTGGGAATTACTATCATATTGAGTTCGGTGAAATTGCTGAGTAATTTCTCCAGTTCTATTTTATCTTGAATCTTTTTATCTGCATTAGCATATGTTACATCTTATTTTACTTGTGTTACATCTTATTTTACTTGTGTTACATCTTATTTTACTTGTAATAAAAGGTATATGTTACATCTGAGAAATGATATTATGCCATTGGTCTGTGTTTTGGGAAATGAAGATGCAAGTGTTGGGATACCTCAGGATGTGTATTAGAATTTATGCTAATATTCCGTTGTTGTCACAGATTTTATGAAGGTGTTGTTGAGAAGTTTGATCCTGCCAAAAAGAAGTACAGAGTGAGTGCAGTTTGTTTTCTGCTGTGTAAATTGAATTGTTTCATTTGCACTAAGCCTTCTATATTTGAATGATAATTTCTTATTAGGTTGCCTACACTGATGGAGATGTAGAAATCATAAATCTGACAGAGGAACGCTGGAAGTTAGTAGAAGATGATACAATGTCAGAAGGGGTTAGTTACTGGCTGTAATTTGCATTTGTTATGATTTTGTTTCTCTTTGATACATTTGTATGCTCCTCTGCTGACAGGAACAAATAGCAAGTGCTGATGCAGCTTCTGAAAGGTAAGCATAGCTGTTTATCACCTTATTCTTATTTCGTATTTGGTTTTCAATCATTTATTCACACCTGAAGCTATAATACTGACCAGGGTAGAGCTAGGAGCATCCTAATTGTCCACCTTAGTCTTATATCTTATTTGGTTTTCAAGGCATTTATTCACGCGTGAATCTATAATTACTGACCAGGGTAGAGCTAGGAGCATCCTAATGTCCAATTTTCTGGAACCCTTCTGCATTTTCTATTTAAGACTGTCCTTCAACTGTCTCTTTACCACTATAACTACTTACAAATACATCTTAACCGAAGAAAACGATAAAAGATTCTCATTGCTGTTTTATTATTTTATATTTCTGTGAACCTTTGTTGCTAAAAGGGTTAGAGATCTTTTGCTAAGTTGGCAGGGAGCACAAGCGAGGAAGAACGGAGAGCGAAAAGGTGGCGAGGAAAGAAGCAAAGCTGGCGGTTACGGAAGCTAAAAAACGCGACGTTTGGTCGCATGTACAAGGAATTACGGGAGAAAGGCGGGGACAGGAAGTTATTCAGGCTAGCTAAAGCAAGGGAAAGGAAGGCGCGTGATCTTGACCAAGTTAGGTGCATCAAGGGCGAGGATGGTAGAGTTCTGATGGGGGAGTCTCAAGTCAAGCAGAGGTGACAGGCGTACTTTCGAGACTTACTTAACAAGGAGGGGATCGTAACATAGAGCTAGGGGAGTTGGGGCATTCAGAGCAACATAGAGACCTTGGGTACTGCAGGCGCATTAGGGCGGAGGAGGTCATGGGGGCTTTGCGTAGGATGAGTAGGGGTCGAGCGACTGGGCCTGACAAGATCCCGGTGGAGTTCTGGAAATGCATGGGTAGGTCAGGGGTGGAGTGGCTCTCCAGGTTGTTCAATGCGATCTTCAGGACCAAAAGGATGTCGGAGGAGTGGAGGTCGAGTACAATGGTGCCCTTGTACAAGAACAAAGGGGATATCCAGTGCTGCAACAACTATAGGGGTATCAAATTAATGAGTCACACCATGAAGGTTTGGGAGCGGGTGATCGAGGCAAGGGTCAGGGAGATGACATCTATATCTGTGAACCAGTTCGGTTTCATGCCGGGTCGCTCCACTACAGAAGCTATCCACCTTGTCAGGAGGCTAGTGGTGCAGTTCAGGGATAAGAAGAAGGACCCGCACATGGTGCTTATCGACTTGGAAAAGGCATATGACAAGGTCCCAAGGGAGGTGCTATGGAGGTGCTTGGAGGCGAAGAGCGTGCCAGAAGCCTACATCAGAGTAATCAAGGACATGTACGATGGAGCTAAGACTAGGGTTAGGACGGTGGGTGGCGACTCAGACCATTTTCTAGTGGTTATGGGGCTCCATCAAGGATCGGCGCTTAGCCCTCTCTTGTTTGCCTTGGTGATGGATTCTAACTCGACATATTCAAGGGGATGTGCCTTGGTGTATGCTATTTGCTGATTACATAGTCTTGATAGACGAGACGAGGGTTGGTGTTATTGAGAGGTTAGAGGCATGGAGACAGACGCTCGAGTCTAAGGGTTTCAAAATAAGCAGATCTAAGACAGAATACCTGGAGTGCAAGTTTAGCGCCGAGCCGAGCAAAGTAGGCAGGGACATGATGTTTGGATCTCAGGTCATCGCCAAGAGGGATAGTGTCAGATATCTTGGGTCGGTGATTCAAGGGGACGGAGAGATTGACAGGGACGTCACTCATCGTATAGGAGCGGGGTGGTAAAAATGGATGCTTGCATCAGGAGTCCTGAGTGACAAGACCACAGAAACTCAAGGAAAAATTTTATAGAGCTGTGGTTAGACCTGTCATGTTGTATGGGGCGGAGTGCTGGCTAGTGAAGAACTCTCATGTTCAGAGAATGAATGTTGCGGAGATGAGGATGCTCAGGTGGATGTGCGGGCTCACCAGGTTAGATAAGATTAAGAATGAAGTTATTCGAGAGAAAGTGGGGGTGGCCCCGGTGGATGAGAAGATGCGAGAAGCGAGGCTAAGGTGGTTCGGGCATGTGCGGAGGAAAAGTCCTGATGCCACGGTGAGGAGTTGTGAGCGGCTGGCGATGGTCGGCGTACGACGATGCAGAGGGAGGCCTAAGAGGTATTGGGGAGAGGTGATTAGGCATGACATGGCTAGAATGCGGGTTTCCGAGGACATGGCCCTTGATAGGAAAGTCTGGAGGTCTAGTATCAGGGTTGTAGGATAGGGGCTCCTAGAGTTTTTCATACTCATCACTCGGGGTTGGGTGAGGCTAGGCAGGGCTATCCATAGATGATTTGTGTATTGGATTGTCTCTCTTATGGTAGTTATTTATGGTTGTTACTGTGTGATATTATTGCATGCTATTTTATTTATGGTTCTTATGTTAAGATAATTATTTATGCAATTTCTGCTGGAGTTACTAATGCTCTTTTGTTTTTGTTTTTGTTTTATTTTCTTTCCTTCACTGAGCCGAGGGTCGACTGGAAACAACCTCTTTGCCCTTTCGGGTAGGGGTAAGGCTCGTCTACATATTACCCTCCCCAGACCCCACTTTGTGGGATTATACTGGGTTGTTGCTGTTGTTATTGTTGTTGTTGTTGTTGTTGTTATCACTTCAGCTTTTGCTGATTCATGACGTGTTCTTAATCAAGTTGTTTGATAAGTATGGAATAAGAAGCTACCTTACAATCCATTTTTACTGTATTCGATATGATGAGAAGCGATGAGATTTTGTCTACAGGAGGGATGGCTACCTTTTCTTTCGAAACCTTTTAGTTACTTGGTTGACCTACTTTGGAAATCTGTTAAAGGTTGTTGATTTCAAGTCTTATTGAGCACATGGTTAGCTAGTACTCCCTCTTTTCTAGTTTTTGTGAATCTATTTCCTTTTTGGTCCGTCCCGAAAAGAATGACCCCTTTCTAAATTTGGTAACAGATTTAGCTTAAACTTACAATTTTACACTTAATGAGAAACTTTTATAACCACGCAAATACACTAGGCACTTTTTGACTTGTTTAGAATTACAAATTCCTAAAGTCTTCATTTTTTCTTAAAACAAGTTCACATAAATTGAAACCGGGGGTGTATTAAATTGTTTTATTTTAACTTGTGTCTATATGGTTTGGCCTGGTTTATGCAAGTTCTTGATTCCTTGGTTCTATTTGCAGCTATTCTGCTTTTTTAGTAACTGAAAAAGTGGTAGGTATGATGATAGGGCTGGTTGTGATTTTCCCCCATGGAATTTCTTTTTCTTACTGTAGGATGAGCAAAGTGAGACTACTCATTTTGATGTCTGTACTCATTGTGCTATTGTATTTGTGAATGATTATGTTTCGGGAAATGTCTTATTCATTCTTTTGTCTGCTATCCTTCCCTGATTCTCTGGCCTTCATTGATCTGGCTACGCGGATAGGGTGATATGAAAAGCTGAATGTATGACCTATGCTTGAAAGAATTTAAAACCTAAATAATTAAATGATAATCAGCTTTTTTTTCTTCTCAATCAGTCAATCACTATATATTACATTTTTTTTAATGTTTCCACCTGGTGTCCTTTGCCCGTCTTGGGACGTGACTAACCCGGATTCTGTGCCTGGAAGTCCCACACACATTGGTCTGTAAACGCTCCCTACCAATGAAAACTCCGTACTTGGCGCTTGAACCTTAGATCTCATGGGTAAGGATAGGAAAGTATTTACCTCATGGCTAAGGATAGGGGGAATTATTTACCCCTCCTCCACAAACTTTTGGTGTTAATCCTCTATAAAAATGATCTTTTCTTCATATTCTAGCAGTACGACAATTCTTTGTGTTTCTTTGACTCTGCTTTCACTATGCCAGGCAGAAGAAGAAAAAACTTAAAAATGCTGAATCATCAGTGAAGCATGAAAGAGTGGAGGCTTCACCGAAAAGGTTGTATAATATGCTTAATCGTGTGCTTGTGTGATGTGTTAGCCTGTTGTTGGGAAGCCTAACGATTTCAGTGGTGGGTCTCTTTCTGCAGCAAGACAAAAGACACTACAACAAAATCTGGACAGAAATCTAAGGATGATGGTAAGCTTAAGCACAACTTAAAAGATGGCACCTCAAAATCTGGCGGGAGAACTGACGATACAACCAACAGTAAACCTAGGGCCCAATCTAAAAAGAGCAGTGGCAAATCTGTTGATGATACTGAAAAGCCATCTGCTCGGTCTAAAGATGTTAGCGGTAGTACCCCCAAATCCAAGTCCAAGCAAGATACCGCATCAGCGACTGCCATCAAGTCCAAAAATAAAACCCCTCAAAGTGGCGGCAAGCCCAGTGCCAATGGCATGGAGAAGCTAAAATCTAGCTCGTCGAAGGTTAAAGGAAGTGGGAACGAGAAGGAAAAAGCAACTAATTTGGCAGAAGACCCTGATAGCAGCTCTAAGGGAAAATTCTCTAGTGCGTCGAAGGATCGAGAAAGAGAGGCAAAGAGTGGAAAGAAGCGTGGGAGAGGAAAGAACTGATTATTTGATGCACATCTGTAATAGTGGAGCTGCTCTATTTGTGCCTATGCTACATTCGTGGACCTGTTACAGCTCACTGAAGAGGCTATAGAGCCTAAGTATGCCTTGTATGCTATTTGCTGTCTGGCACAATCTGGAGGCACAGCTCGCAAATGTGTCTTAGGTTCTTAGTTATGTTGGTACTAGGTTTCTGCGTAGTCTGTCAGTTAAGCATATTGGTAGCTGTAATTGGTTAGTTTTTATCATTTTGGTTGCTAGTTGTATTCACCCCTATTATTTTTAACCCTGTAGCTTAGGAATTAGATACCCTGTTGGTGAGAAGTTTATGGA
Organism: Nicotiana benthamiana; assembly: GCA_034376525.1. Classification (NCBI taxonomy): domain Eukaryota; kingdom Viridiplantae; phylum Streptophyta; class Magnoliopsida; order Solanales; family Solanaceae; genus Nicotiana; species Nicotiana benthamiana. The sequence continues at coordinate 83,326,500 of CM067331.1, read as the reverse complement.
TGTGTAAGCTGGATGATAAATTACTACTTTTTGTCCTCGCAGCTGGTTATCCAAATCGGGCTTTAATATGGCTGTAAGTTGTTACATAACTTGTACTGGGTTTGCTTGCATCATTTGGAGGTGTCAAATTGGATAAATTGGGCTTAGGCAGGTCAAACTATTGTGGGGTAGAGCCTGTCGTGCGATCTTCCTTTAATGATTTTTTGTTCTTGTCAGAGTTGTGATTTTGGTATGTCTTTGATGCTTGAGGGGAGTCGGTTCTCATAACACGTCTCTACTATTTCCCACAATGAACATCCTTCTAAAAAATCACACAAACCCAAAGAAACTAAAAGAGATACTCTTTTTGTTTGGAAAGAGGAATAATTTCTATAACATGAAAATAAAGTACTCATTTGTTGAAGTTAAAGAAATTATTGTTTCTACATCATGAAAAAAAATACTTATTTTGTTGAATGAAAAAAAATGCCTTTTCTAAATTATGAAAAGAAAATGCTTTTTTTGTTGCAATAAAAGAAAATATTTTTATTATATCATTTTCTTGAAATGAAAGAAAATATTTTTACTAAATTATTTTTTTGAAATAAAAGAATTTTTTTTTCATATCATGAAAAAATAGTACCTTTTTGTTAAAATTAATGAAAAGAAAATACTCATCTATTAAAATTAAAAAAAATACTCTATCTATAACATGAGAAAAAAGTATTATTAATAATATTTCTATTTAGGATGATGGTGGGGCGATAGTGGAGTTGGGGTTGGGGTGGTGGGGTGTGGGGAAGGGGTGGTAGGGGTTGGTGGGGATGGAGAATGGGGGAAGGTTGGAAAAGCGTTGATAGAAAAAATATTTTCCTCCAATTATAATAAAATTGAGTTTATGAGGAAAATATTTTTCAAAACATTTGAACTAACAAACATAAAAAACTTAATAAATATTTTCATTCGTACCAAACACCCTAAATCAATCAAGCTGAGCATGGGAAGGTAAACTAACCAGGAGTTGTAACATTTGCAGAAAGTTTTTTAACCAAGTGCTATAGAGGGTAGGGGTGTCAATGGTTCGGTCTGGCCGGTCATTTTATAAAATTTGTACCATATCACTTTCTCAGTTATTTTATTATGCATAGCCAAAATTAGACTTTTTGAAACCGTCCCAGTCATGTTGATTTCTCTTTGGTATCAGTATGGTTTGGTTAATTTTACGTAATTTTTTTAATATCATGTAAAAGTTACTAGTAGAAGTAGAATGCAATAACATACGTACTTTTATATGACTTAGCAAAGCTCTTTAGACATTTTTACTATTTAAAAGGCGATGAATTAAGAAAACATGAAAGATGACCGGTGTAGATCCATCAACTATACTATTACTACGTAAAAGAAACTAAGCAAATGCAAATAAAATGTAAAATACACGAGTGAAGATATTAACTAAGCTAGCACTCAACAATAATAAAATCTATAGAAGATTAAATATTTAATACATTGTAGTTTGCTACTCATAATCGCTAAAATATCTTGTGTCTTGCTAGTGAATATGTTGGAAATAATATAGTTTTAATAGGAGTAGCATAATAGGTTTGAGAATTAGGATTTTGAATTCAATTAATTGTTGGCTTATAATTATTTCATAATTTCAAGGCCCAAGAAAAAATTCAGTGATTATTATTTTTAAACTTAATATACACATATATTTTTCATATTTTAAATTTATACGGTACGGTTCGATATTTTTTTGGTTTATTTTCATAAAATAAAAAATCTACCATAATTATCGATATGGTTATAGATTTAGATAAAAACCTATTATTTTATGAAAAAAACTTAAAAATCAATTTGATACAGTACGATTCAATCGATTTAATCAATTTTTAAATATTTATTGACACCCTAATAGAGGATCGGTCAAAGTACGAAAGCGAAGGATCTGTTGCTAAAAGACTTTTCAATTTCTAAAACAATAGGCGTTGGAGATACAATTATCTCCGTGTTCCTCTACTTGGTTTCCTCTCTAAGTTCTTTTGAATGGGTACTACCGTATTAGAGTCAAACTTTTCTATAACGATTTTGTTTGTTTTAATATTTTTTTATTTTATAGTAAATATCTATTATATACTTATAATATCATTTTGATGTTTAAATATTTTTTCGCCGTTATAGATTAAACTTATCCAAAAATTAATTATTTTTCCTTTTTTGATGTTACATATAAATGATAAAAAAATTATTCAAATTTATAATCTCAAAAGATATGCATATTTCACTTGTTAAATATTGAAGAAAGCTAATACTTTATTAATGAATTCATAACTAAAAGTATAAAGATTTAAACTCTAAGACAAATATTTTAAAGCTACGTAAGAAAATAATTTTTTCAAGATTGATGGAAAAACTTAGTTATTGTAGCATGTTTTGTATATTTCATTCTCTTACTAGCGATATGATACTTAAATTAGCGAAGTCGTATCCAAATTTTCATCAAAAACATATTCAATAGCTTTCTCTTGAAGACAATCTAAGAACTTAACATTTAAATTTTCTATCTAAATATTTTTTGAAATTTATTCAATGAAAAAACAATATGTGCAAATCTTCAGATCTTAAATCTTATGCAAGATATGAACTTTTTTAATATAAAAGATTTATATGGCTATTATAGAGAGATAATTTTACAAAAAAGAGTTTTACTATGATATAGATATTGGTATTATGGATAAAGAGCTATTATAAAAAGATAAAATATAATTAGGAAAATTAGTTCCGAGGAAAAATTAACTTTTATATTACATGAATATTATGTGGAGATGCTATCTAATGTATATTTGCAGTTAAGTCAATCAAAAGAGAATTTCCTCTAAAGTTATGTACTATGTAGTCCATATCTCGAGACTCATCAAAATCTGTAAGCTCCATGTACTCCTAGAAGAAAATTGCGATAAGATATTATCCCACCACTAATAATTCCTGTTAATCAACTCCTCATATCTATTTTCTATCAAATGTTAACACCAATTCATATGACCAAGTCGCCAAGGAAAATGGGTAAAAGCCTCCATTAAAAGTATCAAAACGATAATAATGCCCAACTGTTAAGGATCAGAAACTCGGATAATACGGAATTTAACTAATGTTAGAATTACAATAACAAAGATAATGTAAATTGATAATAACGGTTGTTAAAGTAGATAAAGAAAACACCAATTTAACGTGGTTCGGTCAGTATAATTTACGTCCACAAGCAGAAAGGAGCAATTTCACTATAACAATAAAAATATAATTTATAGAGTAAATTCTCTAATTAATCCCAAATACCCAAAGAGAATAACTGTTGTGTGGTTATAATTTCATAGTTTCATTCATTATGTGCCTTGCATTTATATGCTTTAATGATAAATTACACTTTATTTGTGCGTAATGGAGTCCCTTTTATGTGTAGTTGAAGTGGAGATGAAAGTAGAGCAAAAGGGATAAGCGTGCTCGAGAACAGTGAAAAGGAGAAAGCTGGCGAAGCCAGGCCTATAGCAGGATTTATACCTGGCGACGCTAGGCCTTTAGCTTGCAGAACAACTGGTGAGGCGAGACAGAGGCGAGCTCAAGCAGGCTGTATACCTGGCGATGCCAGGCCTGGGGTGAGGTCCACCAAGCGTTATGCCTCGTGACGCTCGGTTTGGGGCGCGCACATTCCGAGCTTTGAAGGCTTATTTTGTCTCATGGTTTGACTAGGACTTGACCTACATTTTGAGGTCTTTTACTACACATAAAAATAGACCTAAAACGCCACTTTTGAAGGCTTTTTGCAACTGGAGGCAAGGATAGCTCGTGGAACACCCGTTGGGAGTTAGAATCATAATTTCTACATCCTTTCATCTTTACTTTGTAATATAATTATGCAAAATATTTGGAATATTGTTACTATGAGTATGAGTAGCTAAATTCCTAATCTAGGGTTTTGATAGAACCAATTGGAGGATGATTTTCCTATTACATTAATATAGATTTGCCGAAGTATTCTCTTTATTTGTTCAACTATATTATTATTGCGGCTGATTAAAGGGACCTCAATTAGATGTGCCTATTTAGTATGTATTACTAGGGAGAGAGTGCATATTTAGGTAGTTGTTAAAAAAAATATCACTCATAACATATATGAGGGGTCAATAAGAAGGATTTAAAGGTGGGATTAGGGATAATGAAACCTTGGTGCGATCTGAGTGAGTTGTACTTAAGACCAACTAGCGTAATTCGGGAGAAAATATGTATAGTATATTGTGATAATTACTCGGGAGAGAGTTATGACAGTCAAAGTGCTCATGACTGGTATAGAAGACTTAGGCAAATTTATAGAAGACGTAGCGAAAAGGATTTCGACAATAAGGAAAATCACAACCTTAGGTCATTTCAATTCTTGTCTACAACCCGTTCGTAGCTAGTATTGATTGCATTTTCATTACGTAATATTTAGTTAGTAAATATCCAATTTGTTACTTAAATATTTCAGAAGATTGATTGGGAGAATTTGTACGAGTCTAGTTGCTGGGCTTAATATGTTAATTCCCTGTGTGATTCGAGTCCTGACTTATTAACCGATATATATTTGCAACGACCGCTAAGACATTTTTTACAAGGCATAGTTAGAAATGATCAATAACCTCACGAGATCACCCTAAAGAAATGGTTCACACAAGTGTTTTGCAACAATCAACTCTCTTACAAAATATTCATAATAAATAAAGGATGAGAAAGAAAGACAAGAGTGAAAAGCTTTTAAATTAGTGTGTTTACAAATGAGGAGAAACTCTTATATTTATAACAAGAAATCCTTGGCCTTTAAATTTGTTGCAATAGATATGATGTCATGTTAAATGTGTCATATACCTCACTTCTTCCTCTGACTGGGACGATTGAACAGCTGATAACCTAAAATGAGCAATACGAGGGATACTAACTGGTTTATCATCTTTCATGCCAAACCTCTTCAAGACTTTCTCCAATTACTTATTCTGGATCCGGAATATTCTGTTGGTTCCTCGGTCTCTTTTGATCTCCCTGCTAAGTAATTTCTTTGTTGCTCTCAAACCTTTCATCTCAAATTCACTTTTAAGCTGGCTTTTTAAATTGTGAATTTTTGTCAAATCCTTAGCAACAATGCGCATGTCATCAACATATAGTAATAAGTACACAAATGAACGATTATTTAACTTTCAAAAGTAAACAAAACACCATACATGCTCCTCGAACAACCATAACCCAACATAAAGGAATCAAACCTTTTGTACGTACTCATCGCTTAACCGGTTTTCCTGTTTTCATCTCAATCAAAACTTTTCATTATTTGAAAGTTAAGAAAACATCTCTTTTTTATTTTTTAGGAAATAAACTCAAAATTTTCTTGAATAATCATCGATGAAAGTTAACATATACCTGTCATCACCTTTTGGTGGGGTACGTGAAATACCCCAAACATCTGAATGAATGTAATTCAAAATACCTTTTGTTCTATGAATTGCTGGAGATTTGAAGCTGGCTCTTTTCTTCTTCCCAAACACACAGTGTCCACAAAACTCCATATTTTTGGTAATCTGGCCACATAAAAGTCCTCTTTTACGAAGGATGAAAAGACTTCTTTCACTCATATACCCCAATCGCATATGCCATAACTTGGTGATATTAGAATCAAATTTATATGATGTTACTGTAGTAGTACCTGTAATGGTAGATCCCAATAGAGTATGCACCGTACCAGATCTTTACTTTCATGATCACAAGAGCACCATGAAAAATATTCAGAACTTCACCTTCACCTGTGTACTTGCACCAAAGAGATTCTAGAGTGCCAAAGAGATGAGATTTTTCTTCAAGTCAGGAACGTGTCTAACATCAGTGAAAGTTCTCACCATACCATCGTGCATTTTGATTCGAACTATACCTTTTCCAATAACTTTGTAGGCAATATTATTTCCCATCGAGACAAATCCATCTCTAATATATTCATATATAGTAAATAAATCCCAATTGAGAGACATATGATAATAAAAACCAAATAAAAAACCCACTCATTGTTGGATTTGAAATTATTATTAGTTGCTAAGAAAAATAGTTCACTCAGTCTCATCAGCAGCTACACTTGCTTTGGCAGCATCAGTATTTTGTGCTCATTTTTCTTTTCTATATGCTTTTCTTTGTTTTTAAATTTAAAGCATTCGGAAAAAATGTAACATTTCTTATGACAGTATTTGAACATGACATTTATGTATCTGGATTTTGACCTTGATTTATTTCTTTCAATATTTAAATCTTTCTTATTGGATCTAACTCTTCTGTACAAGCCTTCCCCTTAGTTCTCACTAGTTTCTCCAGTAATATCTTTATCTATTTGTTCTTTTGATTTTAAAATAGAGTTGATATCTTTATAAGATATATTATCCTTTCCATAAAGCATAGTACTGTTGATATCTAATTTTTTCCTATAATACTTTTAAGTGCATATACACCTTTAAAACTATGCATTGAAATCCATTAGTATTTTTTATATAATTTCTGCATTTTTAAAAGATTTTAATTAATTTATCCCGGTGTTTTATTTATAAAACAATCAATGATTGCATCATAAATAGTTTCATAATAATTTGTTTAGATCATGAGATTCCAGTGTGACTACTTTGGTCTGCCAAGTGGTTGGCAGGCTTTTGAGAATTTTTCTACCTTGATCATCACTGGTATAAGGCTTGCCAAATGCCTTTAGATCGCTAATTATTTTGCTAAACTTGGCAAACATCTCCTCAATAGATTCTCCTTAATTCATTGAGAAGAGTTCGTAATCATGGACCAACATGTTAATATGTGTTTCTTTTACTTTTCTGGTTCCTTCATACGTGACCTCAAGCTTGTCTCACATTTCTTTGGCTATGTCACAGCTCGAGATTTTCTCATATTCTTCACCACTTATAGAATTATGAAGCAGATTTTTCACTTTACTGTTAACTTGTACCACTTCCATTTGCTCTTTTGTATATGAATCTATATCTTCAGGATCAACGATTGGTGGAGTAGTAGCTGGCAAGGGATAGTTCTCCTTTTTGATGACTCTCCAAACTTTGACGTCATAGGCCTTGACAAAGATCTCCATCCACACTTTCCAATAATAGAAATGTTTTCCATTGAAGTATGGTGGTCTAACTTGTGAAGTTCCTTCCTGAAAGAGAGCTCCTATGATAACTTGATTTGCCATGATCATTTCTCACAAGCTGTTAAGAAAAAGTAGAATGTGAGCCTTGCTCTGATATCAATTCAAACTACAAGATTTGGGGGGGGGGGTGAATTTTATATTTTAAACTTAATCTCTTATTAGTTGACTAGTTTGCCAATTAGTCGACACGATGTAATAACCTAACAGTTATAGTATTAGAAAGTAAGATGCAAAAAGTAAGTGCGGGAATTAAAGACACCGAAATTTTATACTGGTTCAGATTCAATGTGAATCCTAGTCCGGTCCCCTTGGGTTGCAAGGGAGTTCTCTTTAGTAAATGTGTTTCTCGGCGTACAATGGAAATGACTTGATAACTCAGTTCCTATGACACTCGTCTCTTTTGTACTCTCATTTTTTCTCTAACTTGTTACGCAATAGATCTTAGAGAACTACAATGTTTGTTTGCGGTAGAACAAAGAGAGGATTTTTTTGGTTCGATCAAAGTATGTTTGTCTAAGGCTTGAAGCCAGGTATAAATACTTCGATGAAGATTGAGGCTTGACAACCCAAGAGATTTGATTCTTGGAACGAGATTGATTCTTTCCAAGAATAAGATAGCTAGTTGTTGCTCTACCTTGATATCCTTCCTTTAATAGTTATTTACGCTGAAGGTTTACTCCTTGATTGTGGGTCCTTTCGAAATTAGCCGCTCATCAATTAGTTACAAAATCTTCGATCTTCCAGAAGTGCTAGCCTTGACTAATGCCTTAAGTTTAGGCTTGCTTGATTCTTTCCATCGCAGATGTCTGTAATCTTTGTTGATTGATTTCTTTCTTTAGGCATCCAGATTTGCTTATTGATTTCTTTCCTTAAGCATCAAGATTGACTTCAGCGATCTTGTAGTATCTTCTTGATTCTTTGTTCTTCTGTAATTGATTTCCTGCACATATATATTATTTGCATTATCAAAATTAGTTCTAACAAGAGTGAGGGAAAATCATCCATTCTTCCAGCCATAATCTTAGAGCAGCTGCTATCCATGTATCATTTTTTAACTGCTACCTCACTCCTGCATGTACATGAAATCACTTGTTAGACTTAGGAACCTAAGCCAGCTTGGGTCCCTTACAAAGATAGAATGGGTGGATCATACTTCTTTTTACCCATGCAGACAACATATATTTTATTCTCAGAGGACTAGGTTCCTCAAAAGTATGCTTCTTTTCAACAAATACTTTATTTTTCTGTAGAGACTGAATTTTAACTTTACAAGGGTTCTTGTAATGACCAGTTTGACCACAGTGAGTGCACAACCTATTATCAATCATGGTTACATACTTGTTATTGGGATTATAGGAGGTTTTATCCTTTTGGAACCCGATTCCTTTCCTATTTCCACCATTACTCATATACATAGACGTTATTACATCATAGGACTAGGTCCATTTAAGTGACTTATCAAGATCATTTTTAACCATTTTTAAATCCTCCTGAAGTTGTCTATTCTTTTCAAGATTAGCAACATGACTTGTTTTAACTTTCTTAAGCTCACTCCAAGCTCAAATTGAGCCTCACTAGCCATTTCTTTACCCTTAGTGTTGTCCATCCATTTTTAGTTTGTTTTTTCAACAGGTTATATTCTCTAGTTACTTCTTCCACTTGTTCCTTCAAGTCTACAGTGGAAACTAACATATCATCCCTCTTTTGTTCTATGTCACCAATTTCTTTTATTAAAGAATTTTTTCATTAATGAGGCTATGATAGGCATCAATCAACACATTTGCTAAAGACATCAATTTTTCTTAGATTAAGTTGTTAAATTTCTTTGAACATCAAGAAAACTTACCTCATATTCGTCCTTGTCCTCGTCATCATCGGATTTAGCCATGAGTGCAAAGATTGACTCATATTCATTGTCAACAACCATCATATGTGCATCTCCTTGGTCATCCTCGCCTTCAGATTCACTGGAGGAATCTCCCCAGTCAGCCAAATCTTGCTTCACCATGTTGTCAGCATCATCATTTATTTTGAATTTCCTGTCAGGCACCGGGTTCCTCTTGTCTCTCTTATCAGTGTTGGTTTTGTAATGATCCTGCTTATGAAGAGGGCAATCTTTAATAAAGTGTCCGGGCTTTCCACACTTATGACAACAATCATTTCCTTTGAAATTCCTACTGGAACTTCCTTTATTTGGTATCCCGCCATTTTTAAGAACCTTTTGAAATCTTCGAGTGAGATACGACATTTCAGATTATCACTACTTGAGTCAGTGAGGGCAACTTTGAGAACTGGGTTCCTCTTCTTATTGGTCTCTCTTCTTTCGTGATCCTTCTTTCTCTTCGTCTCGTATGTTTTGAGATTTTCGATAAGCTCATCAATAGTCATCTTCTACAGGTCTTTGGCTTCAGTGATAGCATTAACCTTGCTCTCCCAAGAACCTAGTAGAATACTGAGTATCTTTCGGACTAGCTTGTTGGTTGGAATAATTTCGTCAAGTGAATGAAGCTCATTGATTATGGAGGTTGAAACGGTATGCATATCTTGAATGAACTCATGCTCTTCCATTTTAAAGAGTTCATACTTAGTTGTAAGCATACCTATTTTGGACTACTTTACCTGAGTAGTTCCCTCGTGATCCATTTGAAGAGCTTCCCAGATTTCCTTGGCAGATTCACATGCCGAGACACGATTATACTCGTCCGGTCCAATACCACACACAAGAATCTTCTTTGCGTTGAAGTTCTTCTCAATAGCTTTTCGGTCAGCATCATTGTATTCTTTTCTTGTTTTTGGAACAGTCCTTGTTCCCTCTCCAACAACCTTCATAGGACAAAGGGACCATCACAAATCACATCCCAAAGCTTGGGGTCCTCAGCCATTATGAAGTAATACATTCTTGTTTTCCACCAACCATAGTATTGACCATTGAATCTTAGTGTTTGTACGTGGATTGTCCTTCCTCGAAGTTTGATGGAGTAGCCATGTAGATCCTTTCTAGGTGGTAACCTTTTAAAAAGAATGTTCTGATATCAATTGATAGAAACTAAGCATCCACCAAACTGTATAAAGAACTAGGTTCTCTTTTGCTTCCTACTGTAAGCAACAGACTGTCAGTATAGAGAATCGGGTTCTCTATTTGTTCCCACAGTTAATCGGTTGTAAATAAAGAACACTGAGGAATTTTACTTGGAAAACTCCCAGCTCAACAGATTAAAAACTACGACCTACCCTTATAGGATTTCAACTTCATTACTGAGCAATCTTTAGATTACAACCTATTGTAACCTAAGAATTAACCTCCTAATCTCTCACTAACTTGTAACTACATTATTACAAGTCACTTTGTAATAACTCTATTACAAAGAGTTAATCACTCAGCATCTTGTAACAACACTATTACAAGTCATTTGCAATAACTCTATTACAAAGACTTCACAACTCGACTAGCTCTAGCCAAGACACAAATACAAGGGTTTATGATTTACAAAGGGTTTCCTATACAATGCTTCTAACTAAGCTAAGTAGGAGTTAGAAATGAAGAACAAGTAACAAAGACTCAACAAACTTAAGGACTTAAGATATCTTCAATCTTTGGATTTGGTCCTTGAAGTTGCAGCTGCTTTGTTCTTGAGAGAGGTTGTGGCTAGCACTTAAGAGAGTATTTTCTTTTGATTTTGCAAATGTTTTTTTATTATTATTGTGTTTTACCTCATTTGTTGTTAATAATACATATGTGGCCTCACATACAATGATGTAAGCAAGGTAGGTAAAAAGCTTTCTGTAGAAAAGTGACTACTGCATTATTCCTGCACTATAGCGTGTGCAAGCAACACTCTTCAGCTGGAGAGTTAGCTTCGTACAATCACCTGGGGAACTGGTAGGGACCTGATCCCTCAGCTGTTCCTTCAACTCGGAAGAGTTGAGCCATATCTCAAACTGGAATATTGTGATCTTAAAGTCTTGAGAATGTTTGAAGCTATAGAGTTGACTGTACGACGACCAGGGAAGCTGATCTATATCGGTTCCCTTATTTGATTTCGTTGAGAATTGAACCAGACATCTGACTGGTTACTCTGAATGCAAGAAAACTAATTGTATTAGGTTTCTTATTTATTTCTCTCATGAAGTTTGTCAAATCATCATAATAAAAGCGTTTAACTAATCAATACTCGAAGGGGAGGCAAACAGAGCCAACTTACTGTTGAATCATAGATTGCCAATTTGTAGTTGCGTGTTATCGATGTTGAAGATCCCTACCCTAGAAAATACCTAAAATTTCAGTACATGGCTTACCCTTTAATAGTTGGTGAAACGCGTTATGCTTATCGGTTGTGAATGCATACATACAAGATAACTTGAGGAAGATTCTGCAAATTAAAACTTACATAATATAATCAGAAAATTTTAAGATACATTTGAGGATGTTTTAAGGAGAAATCGGGGAAGTTCGTTAGTAGATGATAGATCTCGAGATTGAAACTCTTGCACTTTTTTATAAAGAATTTAATTTTTATCCCATAAATCACAATTGTTCCTTCTTTTTCTATTATATAAAAGAAAGAATAAGAGATCGATCAAAGGCATTATGGTCATTTCAAAAATATAACTGCATTGTGTGCTTGTATAGTAGGCTCACAAACATAATGACCGAAAAAATCAAAATTAACTTGATCCTAAGCTATTGAATTCTTCAGGTGGATTCCATTTCCCATTCAACCCTAACTATCTTCTTTAAATGCATTACTTGACAAGTACTACTTTGTCATTTGTTTGAAAGTGTTATAAATAGAACTCTAATTAGAGTGAATGTCTATCTTATAGAAGAGTTCTACTTTGAGGCTAAGTCTTTTCTCTTCCTATAAATAGAGGGGTCTTACCCCATTGTAAATCATCCCAAAGTATCAATAAGAATACTCCTCTCTCTACTTTTCTCTCTATTGTTCTTGTTTTTATATTATTTCATAACACGTTATCAGCACGAGTCTCTAACCAATTGAATTTAATATTCAGCAATTATCGCTCTCAGAATCTCGAGTTGCAATCAGATTCATCCACTCTAATTCATGTTCCGTCGTTTGGATTTTTCTATTTGAGTGAAACGAGATTTGTGATATTTTGGTTTCTGAAATTCTTCAATTTTTTTTCTTTCTTGTTGTTTACTTTTGTTTTCTTTTTGAAGGTAAATTTCCAAGCAAAAGAATGTAATAACGATTGCTACTGCTCCATATGAGAATTTCTATACGGAAAAATAGAAGAGATGGTATCATCATAAAATAATGCAACGGGATGGAAACTCAAGAGGTATATTTGATATCACAACTTTTATTGGTATACCTCAAAGGTAAGTAATTTATTTTTCCCTTTCAAATTCTTGAAATTCTACGATTTGATTTCATATACAAACATAGACAACAAAGTTTGATTATAACTCTAATGGAGTTTGTAAGAAATTATAAACACGTGAAGTGGTAAAATTTCTATGTCTTGCCATGATTAAATTCATGTATGATTGTGGGCAAAGAATTGAAAATCCGTCCCATTGAATTTGCTTCATTCTCATTCCCTTTAGAGAATGTGATAGCAGTATGTGATAAGTCTGAAAGAAGACAAAAATTATTACCGTGAAGGTATCAATGGATGTGGACGTGACAATAGACGGAATTATAATCGTCATCATTGTGATAATGAGAATAATAAAGATTCTCAAAATAATCTTTCACTTTATGAAAGTAATATTTGACATGAGATTGTATATAGCACATACAGACGATTATGATCCATTCCCTGAAGTGAATGTGATAATTGTAATAAAGCCCGTAAGTAGGGACACGCTCTTGATGTAATTTTGTTTTATGTCTGACATTATGAAAAGAAAGTTCGTTGCCCTTGAAATTTCGGGCAAGAACTATATGACATGGGTGTTGGATGCTGAAACCCATTTGGATGCAATGGGTCTTGGAGACGCCATTAAAGACAGAAATAATGCATCCACCCAAGACTATGCTAAGGCCTTGATTTTCTTGCGCCATCACCTTGATGAAGGTTTGAAACTGTGCTAAGGCCTTGATTTTTTTGCGCCATCACCTTGATGAAGGTTTGAAACTGTGCTAAGGCCTTGATTTTCTTGCGCCATCACCTTGATGAAGGTTTGAAAATTGAATATATCACAGTCAAAGATCCACCTATCTTGTGGAATGGCTTAAAGGAGAGATATGACAACATGAAGTTGGTCACTCTACCACAAGCACGATATGATGAGAATCCAAAAGCAAATAGTTCATAAACTATATGTTATCGCTGCGGTGGAAAAGGGCACTGGGCGAAAATTTATCGTGTACCAAGACATTTGGTTGAGCTTTATCAAACATCTCTAAAAGGTAAATGCCCTGAAACTAATTCTGTCTCTGACGACAATTTTGACATCACCCACTTGGATGTGGCAGACTTCTTTGAGCACCCTGAGGGGAAAATAGACCACTTAATTGGTGATGGATCTGTGATGAAGGAAGATGGAATTGTTTGATTTTATTTTACTTATTTGTATTAGTTAGTGAATAAACTAATAGTCATTAGTATCAGCTCGTATTAGTTAGTTTATAATATAATGTTAGTATTAGTTCTTTAGAATGTTTCAATATGCTTAAATTTCAAAGATATTTTTATTTTCCAGTATAGTTAATCGACTAACCTAATAGTTAGTCGATTATCTAATATTTCGCATTAAAACTGGATTTTTCCGCAAGCTAAGATAGTCGACTATCTGATTTAGATAGTCGACTAACCTGATGACTGTTTACTAAGATAGTCGACTATCAACCTAGTTAGTCGACTAACCAGTATTTCGCATTAAAACTGGACTTTTCCGCAAGGCAAGATAGTCGACTATCTGATTTAGATAGTCGACTAACCTAATGACTGCTTCCCAAGATAGTCGACTATCAACTAAGATAGTCGAATAACCTCAACAGATTTTGAAAATATTGTTTAAATGTGAAACAAACGGATTGAATTTGTTTATTCTCATGTTCGTATATCTCTTTTGATTAATTGATTCATGTTCCACACATACGATATTCAAAAAGAAGAAATATTACTCTCATTTAAGTATGTGTAAGGCAGATGTACTCCAATTTCTGGTAGTAGTAAATTGATGAAAGGCTCCGGAAGAGCAACTATGACTCTGCCTAAAGGAACAACATTTTAGAGAATGCAATGTTCTCCTCCAAGTCTAAAAGGAACTTGTTGAGTTTTAAAGATATCATTCAAAATGGATATCATATTGAGACAATAGATGAGAATAATCTTGAATTCCTCATTTACTCATGAAAACGAGGCTGCCCACTTCGGTTTGGGGTCACGCCATTTTGCATGCAGCAATGCTAGTTCGTCTCAGAACGACGAATTATCACAAATATTCCCCGTTGCAATGAGTTTTGGGTCATGAACCTAATATATCCCACTTAAGAATTTTTGGATGTGCAGTATATGTGCCTGTAGCACCGCCATATTGCACCAAAATGGGTCTGCAAAGAAGGTTAGGAATATATGTTGAGTTTGAATCGCCCTCCATTATTCGCTACCTCGAAACATTGACAGGGGATTTGTTCACTGCACGATTTGCAGACTATCAATTCGATGAGACACTTTTCCCAAAATTAGGGGGAGAAGTTGGTGAAACCAAACGGGAAATTTTATGGAAAAATGCATCATTATCTCATCTTGATCCACATACCTCTATTTGTGAAAAATAGGTGCAAAATATTATCCATTTGCAAAGAATAGCAAATCGAATGCCAGACGCATTTGCAGATTTGAAAAGGATAACAAAATCACATATCCCCGCAGTGAATGTGACAACATCTGATTCACGAATACATATTCATTATTGGAAGAATATGAACATGAAATTGGTATTGAATATACCACACTCACCCCTAGAAGGAAGTTTGAGATGATATATGAAAATAATGTCATTGTTATGGCATGAATAGTCATTGGTCACGTACCTATTGTACGCCAAAATAATTTGTCAATGTGATTATCAAAGGACAATAATAATGCAAGAAACATATCTTGCATATAATTTTGACATGACCATAATGGTATAACTTTCTCTTTAAAAGAGATATTCACCACATGGATGTTGATGAATTTGTGGTAGTACAAACTTAATTGAGAGCTCTAGAAGAGCCAATTATTACTATGTTGGAGAAACACAATTGCTTACCAATAAGGTATTGTGTTGTAGTAAGTCTCAAAGAAACTTATTCAGTTTCCAAAGTATATGCGAAAGCGATTGATTATATTGAGACTATAAATAAAGGAAAGATTTGATATCTTCTATTACTACAACTTGTAGTGGGATAATTTGTATATGAAAAGCTACCCGCTTTATTCTCCAGTTTATACTACACAAACAAAAGAATGCCACAATAAAGTGGATATTTATTGGTATAAAAACCCATACCATAATAAACTTGAAGTTTATTGATAATTGCACATGTCATGGTGTAAATTTGAAGTTTATCAATATTGATAATTTATTCAGTTGGCATTCGGGTTAGCCATCTCATTTTAAGTATGATGTGCAGTAATAGAGAATTCACATGGGTAAATATTAAAGAACTAGAAAGTTCTTTACGAATTCTCTTATATTACCTGTTCTCATTAATTGATTGACCAACTAAAGAGTTCGGGTTGAATCCCATAAATTCTGGAAATATCAAAGGTGAATATGGGCCTATTCACCTGCCATGTATACCACATATGATGCATCTATGATATGGTTACATGTGCGATTGTTATTAACCCGCAGCCTGGCTGGTGCTTGCGAGGTAAATTGCTCAGTAATATAACTTCGAGCATAATTTCCAGATTTTCTATTCAAGATAGTTCATCTTGATAAGTTGGTTTATATCATAGTTGGTTTAGCAAGATAATTATTGAGTGCCTCCACTTAATAGCTAAACTGTTTCTTATGAGAACAAAGTTATATATATCAGTTTGATATACGTTGTATACGAGAGTATATTATATTCTCCCCTCACAAGTGGTTCAGGGTCAGGAACCAAATAATTTCATCTTATTATTATTGATGTGCGGTGTATATTTTCATTAACACCATAATGCACAAAGATGGACTCTCAAAGTTGAGGAAACAAGTTAGCTTTTCTAACATGAGGGGGAGACATGATAAACACTTGAGAAAATGTTACATGGAATGAATTATCATTTGTATATATAGATCCTCGAATATCATAATATGAACCTGAAGTTCATAAAAGGATAATTCAATTGCAACATATTGCAAAGCATGCTATACGCATTTGCTGACCCAAAGAAAGTAACTATATTCTCACTGCAAATGCTCATATTAAGTCCCAGAAGGACAAAGTCTTTGATACGCTTAAAGCGTATAGACAAATCGGTTTCAAAATAACTTCTTAATAAAGAAGATGAGCAAATGATCAAAGTGATCATAATGGGGAGGCAAGTGATCTAGAAGATCACATGACATAACACTTCATAAAATCTCATGAGAGATTCAGGTACCTGAATATATGAATAAAGAGATCTCCATGTTATGTCTTTATGAAAATTTACTGGAACCTATATAAAATGTTCGTCGACAACATCTATGATAGCGCTAAATATCGATGAGGATCTTATGTTTGTCGAATACAAACAAAATATTGGCTAAATGGAAGAGATACAATTCAAACAGAATTGATTCCATATGAAAGACATGTAGTTTTATTCAAATCAATATGGCTGATTTATTTATCAAATCTCTACCAAAGATTGTTTTGAAGATGGTGCACAAGATTGGAATGCAAATACTCAAGGATGTGAATTGATGCTCTTTTCAGGGGGAGTTAATGCGCGTTGCACTCTTTTTCCCTTACAAGGTTTTGTCCCACTGGGTTTTCCTTGCAAGGTTTTTAACGAGGCAACCAATAGGCGCATATTCAAACATGTGTACTCTTTTTCCTTTTCTTTAATTTTTTCCCATCGGGTTTTGTTTTAGTTAAGGTTTTAATGAGGCACATTATTGAATAGACATTCAAGGGGGAGTGCTATAAATAGAACTCTAATTAGAGTGAATGTCTATCTTATAGAAGAGTTCTACTTTGAGGCTTAGTCTTTTCTCTTCCTATAAATAGAGGGGTCTTACCCCATTGTAAATCATCCCAAAGTATCAATAAGAATACTCATCTCTCTACTTTTCTCTCTATTATTCTTGTTCTTATATTATTTCATAACAGAAAGCAGAATACTTCTCAGTTCTCTTTCACTATTTACTAAATATTTTTCAATAAGTATTTTAACTACAAAAATTATCTATTAGGTAATTTTATAATTTAAATGTTCATTTGATTAAAAACATATTATGGTAACATAAATTTATATATAATAAATCCACTATCTCCTTAAGAAAAATATTTCATTTATTTTATTTACTGAATATTTTGGTAAAGAATATTTTTAAAAAGTAGCAATAGTTACTGTAGATTTTTATTAGATATTCTTATATTAGTATCAATTGATATCATTTTATACAAATTCTCATTAAATTGCAATTTCAATATGAACACTTTATAGAATTAGAAAAAAAATAAGAAAAAAATATAGTTCAAGTCCCCCTTTTATTAAAAAATTATTGAATTTTTTTCAAATTATATAAAAATAATTACCTCTATAAAACATGAGTTGAGAAAAATCTAACAAAAAATTAAGACAACTAACTTGGGGAAACTTTTTTCTTTATTATATATTAAGCAGCATGAAAAGTATCATTATACAAGATTATACTCTTCCTCTATGATAAAAATTAATTGGGTACTTCATCTATGTTTAATAGAGAATTCAACACTATATAAACTTAAAAATACATACATATAAAATTAACTATTTTTAAAAAATGCTCAATAAATAATTATAGCAAAGAAAGTGGTACTACACTCTAGAATATCTCAATCATATCAAATGAAACTAGGAAAAAACTATAATGCTTCAATTTAAGGTCAATTTGATTAGTATTAAGAGTGATCGAAAAAATTATTTATTTTTAATGAATTATTTAGATATGTCTTTAAATTGGAATAAAATACACATTTACTTATCATCATCATCATCATCAACAACATCATCATCATCATCATTATTATTTTTCAATAATTCAAAATCACTACTATTATTTCCAAGAACAAAAATAATTGCATAAACTTTTTGGAAATAAAATGAATATATTTTATTATTCAAATTTTGATTAATATAAAAAGTAAAAACAATATATTAACACAATTGAAAATACTACAAGAGTACAGCTATGTATTATATTTAATTTAAATAAGGAGAAAGTCCGTCACTACTTATTTTTTGACTGACTTTTTAGTCATTTTCTTATAATATTTGGTGGTGCGAAACTATTTTTTAAATAAAAGAGTGCAGAACCTATGTAGAAATATTCTAATTTGCACTTGAAGTATTGTATAATCTCTGTTATAATAAACTGTTACTTCAACAAGTATTATAAAGTGATTGATATAGTAATACGACTTCAGAAAAATTAACATAAACATAACATAAAATATAAAAATGATACAGGAAACATGATTCTATACGTTATCACAATAAAAACCTATTTTCTTTCTTCTTTCCTTAAAGATAAATAAGGTATGTAATTAGCAATAGATCAAAAAATATTAAGAGAAAGATAACATGAAAAATGAGTTTTTTTAGTTTTAGTACGTGCCAGAATTATATTGGATAGTCAAAAAAATATATAAATTTGCATAATATATATATATATATATATATATATATATATATATATATATATATATATATATATATATATGTTCGATTACTATCTTAGGAATGGGTATACAATATCATTTTCCTAATAAAGAATAATATTAAGTCTACTTCTCAAACATAAGGGATTATTTTTGCCAAAAACTCAACAAAGTGGTCAATTTCTAATTAGTCTCTATTTATAGTATGTTTGGCCAAATTTTTTTTTTGGGCCAAAAATTTTTTTTGGCCAAAGTACTTTTGGTAAAAAATTAAATTATTTGGCCAAGTTTTTGGAAGGAAAAAAAAGTATTTTGAGAAAAAGTAGAAGCAGTTTTTGAGAAGTAGAAAAAAGTAGCTTTTGAGAAAAATACACTTAGAAATAGTTTTAAGAGAAAAGGGCCAAATACCCCCTTGGACTTTATGGAAAGGTCCATCTATAACCCTCGTTAAAAGTTTGACCATTCCAAACCTTGCTGTTACACTATTGCTCTATATAACCCCTTGTTTTAAACGGTTGCCACAATGGATAAGTTATCTACTCAAAAGTAGTCATGTGGAAATTAATATCTACATAATTATTTTATTTTAATGTCCAACCATATCCATTAACCCAACCCGTAAAATATTACCCCCCCCCCCCCCCTTTAATTAACGTTACCCTTTTCTTCTCAACCAGGGTAAAATCAATTACCAAACTCCATACCCCCATTATCGTCAACTCCCCCAAAAACTCCGTCATCTTTCTGTTAATGCAAAGGAATCCAATCGAAGGTGGGTGCTGCTGAAACTCCATACCCCTAAATTAAAGAAGATCTTCTTGTGAAGGTAAGTTTCTTTAGCTTCTTTTTTGTTATTTACTGTTGGATCTAGGTTTTAAGTTTAAAATCATTTTAACATGCACTTTGGGTCGAGTTAATGTTTTTTTGTTTAAAAGAATTATATATGTATGTTTATTACTGGATTTTGTTTATTCTTGTATTTTTGTTGGGGATTTGGTGGGTCTTTGGTTGTCCCGATTCTGATGTTTGTCTTTTAGTATTTTTTTATTTCATGTTTTATCTTTATTTGTATATATTTGTTTATTGCTGGATTTTTGTTTAATCTCACTTTTTTTTGTTGGGATTTGGCGGGTCGGCTGTCCCGAATCATATTTGCTTTTAAATTTTTTTATTCCATGCTTTATCTTTACACCTATATTTTTTGACGTGGTCCTTTTTTCGTTGTTTTTTTTCTACCTTTCGACGGATGTTCAGGTAGAAACATAGACCATATAGAAACATATCATGTAGATATTGAGGTTGGTACAAATTGCGAACATAGCCTTGATTTTGGTGGTGAATATAAACCTTCAGATGGTGGGGAGTATGACTCTGATGAAATAGAGGGTATTAGCAATGAAGGGAGGAGGGTTGTAGATGATAGGCTGGAAAACTATAAGGAGTTAAAGCTAGGTATGTCATTTAAGGACATGAATGAAGGCATAAAGCCTGTAAATTTCTATGCTTTAGCTAACAAAAAGGCTTTGAAGTTAATTAAATGTGAAAAAGTAAGAACCAAATATGCTTGTCAAAAAGGGTATCCCTTTGTGTGTCTAATTTCTGAAGATGGGAAAACTGGTGGGTTCACGATTAAAACTTGGAAGGATATACACACATGTGATGATGCCTTTAAACATCTTAGAGCTGATGCAGCCACATTAGCTCAATATTTTAAGAGTAAGGTCCCAAATAACCCTAAATACATGATTAAAGATATGAGAGGTGAGCTTGAACATGATTTGAAGTTGAACGTGAGTAGATCTAAATTGAAAATGGCTAAGAATTTGGTTCTTCAGAAACTAAATGGTAGTTCTATAAATGACTACAACAAACTTGAGGCTTAATGCCAAGAACTTAGATTTCTAATCCGAAAAGTGATGTAGTTATAAATATCTCCAAAGATTCACTAGCAGAAGGTAAGAGAAATTTTTTGAGAATGTACTTATGCTTTGATGCTTGCAGGTTCGAGACCATTAATTGAAGTAGATGGTACATTCTTAAAAGGTATAACCACGGGCTCAGTTATTGATTGTATTAGGACAAGATTCCATGAATTATTTCTACCCACTAGCATGGGCTGTGGTGGACAAGGAAACAAGCAGGACATGAAGTTGGTTCATGGAGTTGTTGAAGTAATCTTTGGAGCTTAGAATTGGTGCAGGAATCACATTCATATCAGATATGCAAAAGGTAAATAGTTCTGAATTTCTTTCATTCTATATTTTAAAGTATATGATGGTTTACACTAATAGTCTAATATTTCATTCATTCTCTGTTTTGTAATTCATTTCACAGGGCTTGTTGGATGTTGTTAGCATAGTACTTCCTAAGGCTAAATATAGGTACTATGTGAGACATATTGAGGCTAATTGGTGCAAAAATGGAGAAGTGATGAAATGAGAACGTTGTTATGGTGGTGTGCATGGAGTTCATATGATGAGGAGTTTAAAGACCGATTGAAAAAATTAGGGGATCTGTTAGAAGATGCTGCAAAGGATATCTTAAATTATCCTCCTAGGGAATCGTTCAGGGCTTATCTTGATACCCAATGTAAGAATATGATGGTTGATAACAACTTCACTGAGTCGTTTAATGCCTGGATTCTTGAGGCTACATGAAAACCAATTATCAAAATGTTGGAGGACATAAGAGTGAAAGTGATGGT
Source organism: Nicotiana benthamiana (assembly GCA_034376525.1). NCBI lineage: Eukaryota > Viridiplantae > Streptophyta > Magnoliopsida > Solanales > Solanaceae > Nicotiana > Nicotiana benthamiana. Next base: position 83,304,809 of record CM067331.1, on the reverse strand, counting down.
GTTGTTAGGAGACAATGAGGCTAAGGTGGGAAGTTGGAATGCAGAATATTGTCCGGCTTGCTTGAAGTTGTATAGTGATTGGAGGGGCATATCACATGACTACAAAGTCATATTCAATGGAGATTGGGGATATGAAGTGTCTGAAGGAATTGATAGACATACTGTCAATTTGCAATAGAGAAGGTGTACATGTAGGTTATGGGATTTATCTGGTATTCCTTGACCTCATGCAATAAAGGCAATGATGCATAAGAGAGTAGAGCTTGGTGGTGAGTTCCATTGGTGGTATAGTAAAGAAGTATACTTGCTAACATATAAGGAAAAGCTTCAGCCTGTTAGGGGTTGGCAGTTCTGGAAAGTTGAACATTCACAAGCCATGTTACCTCATGATACTGTGAAGCAAGTTGGAAGAACCAAAGTGAAGATAAATAGGGAACAATATGAGGCAAGAAAAAGAATATAGGAGTGGAGTCAGTCAAGGAAGGGTACACAAACGACATGTAGTAATTGTAGTGAGCCAAACCACAATGCAAGGGGTTGTTACAAGGTAATATTTTTCCATATTGTCTGATTAAATAATAGTACTACTTAAATTGACTTCATATTTCTTTTACTTGTTAATAGCCTAAGGTTGCTGGAAAGGGTGCAAGCTATAGTCAAACTCAAGAAGATGTTGCAATGAAGAGTGACCATGAAGAAGATGATGCAAGCTGCAATGCTGATGTTGGACCATTTGCTGCCACCCAAGAGTTTATACCATATGGTCCGGAAGTGAACAATGAAGAAGATCCTCCACTTAGGCCAATGATTGTTTCAAAAACATAATCATGGATTAAGAGGGGCACCTAAGAGGACCTATAATTAGTGTAATGAAAACTAAGTTTACTAGAGATCAACTGGGGCTTCGACACCTACCAATCTTTCTTATTCTCCAACTAAGCTGACATGAAAGGAAAACGTTGCAATCTCATCAAGACAAGTCCAACTTGAGGCAAGAAAGAGAAATATCAAGATGATGGCAACAAAGGGTAAACGAGTTGCACTTGATGATGAAGATCTTCTTTGAAGACAATGGCTATGTTTTTTGTTATGATTGGTTATTAAAAACTATGTTTAGTTAGTTAACAAACAACAGTTAACTATCTCTTGGGGCTGGTTAAGTTTCTGATGGTTAAGCATGGTAGTGAGGCCTATGTGCCATGTTTTGTATGCTTTTTGTGACTACTGATTACTGATTGTTCATGTTAGATACATAAAATAGCTTAATGAAGGTGGTGTCAATATTGAATATTATTGATTATGCAAGTGGTTGGTTTTGAATTGGTCGGTTTTATGACTAGTTTTTCCCTTGGCAATAGTTATATATAAGTGGGAACTGTTCAATCATCATTGAATCTGTAGAATAAATCTGTTGTAAAGTTCAATGTCTCTTGCAATACATACCGGTACTAAAGCATGAAGAGCTAAGCTACTAACAAAATAGTGCTTAAAATTTCTCTAGTAATACACTGAAACTCTTGTAAAGAGTGTCGAAACTGCACAAGCGAAACAGCTTGACAGGGAATTCTATGTTAATAATATAAGGTGAGTAAGGTACTAACATTTCCAGGCAGTTTACAAGCTTTTAACCTAGCAAATTATAATCCTAATTTGGCCTTAAAAAGTGAGACACGGTGCTGAATTTGCACTATTTCTTCACTTTATGTGATAATTGTATGTGATTGTGTTGCACATACTTAAACTTTATAACTCTTACCGATGTTGAATACGACTCATTATCATGTCCAGATAGTACTGTGCTTGTACAAGCATCCCTTCAAATTAATGTTATTATGATGCGTTAAGATAACTTCTGAACTTATCTTTGTAATTGGCTCCTACTTTGTATGTGTATAGCCGAACCTTTGTAGTTTGTTTATGTTAAATTATTTTCATATGCTTGCAGAGCAGCTGGCTTCTGCCTACTTTCAACCATTTTTCTGTACGAAACCTTAGTTTAGTTCAACTACTGTGGTCCAAATCTTTCAACCATAAAGCTCAAAAAACTTGCACAAGTCCTTCCATTTGTTTCCAATAGCTAACTTCCCAAATTGAGAACTAAATTATACATGTTTGAACATAAGTTACATAATCACTTAAACTTCATTCCAAATCATAAACTTCATTCCAAAACATAAACTTCATTCCAAAACATAAAACATAAATTAAACCTTAATCATGTCAATTATACATAAATCTTGTTTGAACATAGGTTACCTAATCACTTAAATATATCAAATACACCTAAACTTTGGTTGATCTCAAGTTAGCTATTTCATCATCCAAGCACACATAAACCCAATGAAGTAACACCATACAATACCAATGATATTCAATTTTTTCGAACTATTTTCCTTCACGAACACTAAATCTCTACCAATTTTTTCCTTAGAAACATCATTGTCTCCTTTAACATCATCTAATTCCTTGAAATCTTCAATTTTTGCAACATATCCTGCTAAGACGCTTTCAATCTCGACAACCTTCATCAGCAGAAGATTCCTTTCTCGTCTATTCATTTTTATTTTTTAAGTTATTGACCAGTGTAGTAACTCTAAGAGGAAGTTCATCATCTACCCATTCCCAAAACTTATATTTTTGTCCCTGCGCAACAATTAGAATAAAATTATCGACAATTTTTGTCTGCCGGCATTAATTACCTTAGCAAGGGGGCACAAATAATTCTTATAAAATTTACCTTAGGCATTGAATACTTGTTAAATCGTTTGCCAGCATTATTTAGAGTCCAAGCAGTGAATTGGCTAGCAGCAACTCTACAACAGCATTTCCTCCTCGAACCATATGATGAACTCGAAGATCTTTGGCTTGTATTTTGGGAATTGAATGGTGAAAGATGGCGGGAACACTAACCTTTACTTGGTCGTCCAAATTTGTACCGGAATTAGCACCAGATCTGAGACTTCATTGTTGAGATTGGGAAGAAACACTGGTTGAGAAGAAAAAGGTAACGTTAATTAAGAGGGGGTAATATTTTACGGGTCAGCTAGCAGGTTGGGTTAATGTGTAGGGTTGGATACTAAAATAAAATGGTTATGTGGATATTAATTTCCACATGGCTACGTTTGAATGAATAACTTATTTACTGTGGTAACTGTTTAAAACAAAGGAAATATATAGACCAATAGTATAACGGCAAGCTTGGGATTGGCCAAACTTTTAATGAAGGTTATATATATATATATATAGAGAGACCTTTTCGTAAAGTCCATAAGGGTGTTTGGCTTTTTTTTCATAATTTTAAAAAGGTTGGTCAAACATAAATTAATGTACAAAAATATTTTTTAAATTAATTAGGTAAAGACAAAGTACAAAGTGTTTTTGATCAAAACTATTTTTTAAAAGTAATTTTGAGAAAAACAATTCTCTTTTAAAAGCGTGCTATTAGTCTTCTTCTTCATCCGTTCTTCTCTGCTTCTTTCCTTCTCCGAATCTTGTTCCCCAACAAAACCTTTTCCATATCTCTGTTTTTTCGCAGTACGATACGACCGATTCGAGCCCTTACCAATAAGCCTCAGTCCAGTAGTCCACCACCCATCTTCAGTTTTTCTGCCCTAAGAAAACACAGGAGCTCTTGATTTCAGAAACCTAAACCTGCAGCATGAACAAGAAGATTGACCTAGACAAAAAGCTTCAAAGGAGACAAAAGGACTAATACAAGTTACTACATGAAGGTATTTCGTTTCCCATCTCTTCAAATCTTTACCTAGGGAAATCAATTCTCACAATTGCCATGTCCGAGCAACTTAGGTTTTGCCTCATTCAGGGCATCCACTAAGATTTGCCTCTGATTTTTAATTTCCAGTATAGAGATCATTGTTTTGTAGGTGGTCTTTACACTGTATAATCTGCAGCTCCCCAACATGGATGATCATCAGGAAATGGAAAGGTTTGGGATGGAGAACGATTTTGAAGATGGTCAGTGGATTGGTGGTGAGTTCTACTACCGGAAGCGCAAAGAAAAGAAGCATGTCCAAACCAAGGATGATGTCCTCTATGGTGTTTTTGCTTCCGAAGATAGTGACTCTGACTATCAGGGATCCTCCAAGAAGCGGAAAAAAGGCCTTTCCACCAAGGCTGACCTCACCAAACCTGTCAACTTTGTTTCAACTGGAACTGTCATACTCGACCAAGAAATAGATCGCAATTTCAAAGAGGAGAAAATGTCCGAAGAGAGCAAAGGTTTGGGATCTGGAGCATCTGTGGGCCTTGGATTTGGTACTAGTTCCTCGAAGAATATTGCTGCTGATGAATACACTAAAACGCAGGCCCAGGTTGAAATTGAAAAGGAAAACTTTCTGCCCACTGCTTTTGGGAGGAAGATAAAAGAAGGTGCCCTAAGACGTGAGAAGGAAAGGGAAAAGGAGAAGTCTATGTTGGCCAAGAAATCTTCTGAATCAGGGAGAAGGGAACCTGGTGGTGATGTTGGTGGCTTTGAGAAGCATACCAAGGGGATTGGGATGAAGTTGCTTGAGAAGATGGGTTATAAGGGAGGTGGTTTGGGAAAAAATGAGCAAGGAATTTTGGCTCCTGTCGAGGCAAAGCTTAGGCCCAAGAATATGGGAATGGGATTCAACGACTATAAGGAGACTAGTGCACCAACTCTTCAAGAATCAGAGGGAAAGCCTGTTGCTCGACCTGCTCAACATGTGGAAGGCCACTCAAAAGAGAAGCTTTGGTCAAAGCAAGCTAAAAAACTGAAGAAGGTTTACATCACAGCTGAAGAGTTGTTAGCCAAAAAGCAGGAGCAGGGCCTGGAAGTTGTTCAGAAGGTCTTTGATATGAGGGGTCCACAGGTTCGAGTCTTAGCGAATCTGGAGAACTTGAACGCCGAAGATAAAGCAAGGGAAAATGATGTTCCAATGCCTGAACTTCAGCATAATATTAGGTTGATTGTGGATTTGGCGGAACTTGAGATACAGAAAATTGACAGTGATTTAAGAAATGAGAGAGAAACAGTTGTTGCTTTGCAGAAGGAGAAGGAGAAGTTCCAAGCTGAGGCAGCTCGCCAGAAAAGGCAGCTTGATAATATGGAAGAGATTGTCAGTGTATTGGACCAGATTGGGCAACAGAGCACATCTGGTACTCTGACCCTAGATTCCCTTGCAGTAGCATTTGCAGACTTGCAGCAGCAGTATTCTGAGGAATATAAACTCTGCAACTTGTCAAGCATATCATGCTCATATGCTCAGCCTTTATTTATACGTGTTTTTCAAGGATGGGATCCACTTCAAACTCCAACACATGGAATGGAGGTGGTTTCCAGGTGGAAGTATCTTTTGCAAGGGGATGGCATTTTTACTATCTCTGATGCTGCATCTCCTTATACTCAAATGTTCATGGAAGTTGTTTTCCCTGCCTTTAGAATATCCGGCACCAATACCTGGCAGGCGAGGGACCCTGAACCAATGCTTCGGTTTTTGGAGTCCTGGGAGAAACTGTTGCCTCCTGCAGTCCTTCAGACAATACTGGAAAACATTGTCTTGCCCAAGTTATCAGCTGCTGTGGACTCCTGGGATCCAGGTCGAGAAACAATTCCAATTCATTCCTGGGTTCATCCATGGCTGCCCTTATTGGGTCAAAGGTTGGAAAGCTGCTATCACACTATACGTAACAGATTGGAAAGTGTACTGCATGCTTGGCACCCAAGTGATATGTCTGCGTACTACATATTATCTCCTTGGAAGACTGTGTTTGATACAATTAACTGGGAAAAACTGATGGTCAGGTTTATTGTTCCAAAGTTGTTAAATGTAATGCACGAATTCCAAATAAATCCAGCAAATCAGAACCTTGATCAGTTCTATTGGGTCCGTTCTTGGGCTACTGCTATTCCCATCCATCACATGCTTCCAATACTGGATATATTCTTCAACAAGTGGGAAGTAGTTTTGTACCACTGGTTATGTTCAAAAAACCCGGACTTTGAAGAAGTGACAAAATGGTATTTGGGTTGGAAGGAACTTATTCCACCTGAACTTCTGGCAAATGAACACGTTCGCTATCGACTTAATGTCGGTCTAGACATGATGAACCAGGCGGTTGAAGGCTCAGAGGTGGCTGAACCTGGTTTCAGGGAGAACATAAGTTATCTTAGGGTTCTTGAACAAAGGCAGTTTGAGACTCAGAAAAAAGCAGCAGCGCAATCTCAATCCCGTCCTTCTGTGGGCTCGAACAGTGGAATCCAAATGGACGGTACAGGTGGCGGGGATGAGATGAATTTGAAAAGAGTTATTGAAGTTTATGCACAACAGAATGATTTGTTGTTTCAGCTTAAGCCCGGGCGAATGCAAGATGGTCATCAGATATTTGGTTTTGGTAAAATCAGCATTATTATAGATTCTCTCAATCAGAAGGTATTTGCACAAGTAGAGGACAGGTGGTCTTTGGTGTCACTTGAGCAGCTGTTGGACCTGCAAAAGTTAAAGAGCCGATAAGCGTCTTAAGTTGTTGAATTTCTCAATACGAAAGCAACTCCAAGTTTTCCTAAACTAATGTGTAGGCTTCACGTACCTTTCTGCACTGAGATCTTTCATTGTGCTGCAGCTAGTCATGAGAAGATGAAGTGCTTCTTTCCCTAGTGGCATTTTACAGCATCTTTAGTGAGATTTTAAGTTGTAAGTTTCCTTCGTCCTACATTGGCACTTGGCAAAATCAGTAGAAATGAGAGAGACGTGAGTGTCATTCTTTCTGGCTCAGATAGCAGCCCTTCAATTTTTTTTACATAGATTTCATATTGTATTTGTTCGTGAATTTCTTTATATAAAAGCACTAGATGTTCAATATCTATTTAATTATATAAATGTTAATCCTAACTTGTATTTTCTATCAACACTTAGTGTTCAGCCATATTGTAACTGTTTCATAGATTTGTTTTGATTGGCCACAAATCTGTTTTCTTCTGTGGAGGCTAAAGGCGGGTTGACTTAGAAATATTGATGATTGAATGCAATTTAAGTCTTATCTGATGCAGACCAGAGAAGAATGGTGCTTATTATCTGTGAATAGTTGATGCATGCGGGCTTGTACTGGTAAAGAAGAAAACAAAAAGAGAGAAACTAAGGAATGCATCAGAGGCTGTCGAGCTTCAATTAGGACAGCTGCTCCTTAGACTTAGAGAAAGATTAATGGATTGAATTGAAAAATGAACCCCTTACTCTAAGAGTTGACCTCTATGTCGTCTACTTTATAGTGAAAGATCAAAGACAAGGTATTAAGGTGTAAAGATAGGAGATCTGCGAAAGATTAGAATTTAAATCTCTGTACCCTCACATCATCTCCCCCCCCCCCCACCCCCCCATGTTGTCTTCTTTTTTCTCCTCTTTCATGTTAGGAGCTCTTACTCAAGCTAACTTTCACCAGCTTATGGTATAAAATCTAAAGAGAAGAAATAGACTTCCTGCTCAGTATGATATGAATATTAAGGTGCTGCAGCAGAGACATTGCAATTCATTCAATCTCTGCTGGCTGCATCAGTATCTGATGGTCTAATCTCTGCTATTGACTTGGGTGTGTGATGGAGTTATTAGGGTTCAATAGAGTTAGAGCTTTGCACATTTCACTTTCCTCTGTACAATCTTTCTCCTTTTTTTTTGGGTCAAAGCTACCAAGTGTTGGTTGGGTAGGTTTGGGCTGACCCCAACCTGTTAATTTCATTCAGCAGAAGTACAAGGAGGTAGGATGTACAATCATTATTCTCTTAACTTTTTCTTACTGTTCTAAATTTTGAATTTGTTCCTAAAAAAATTTTAAGTTTAAATTTATGTATAGTATCTAAAAGTTCCATTGGTGCAACGTTGCTGTTTTGGTCCCTCAATTATTAGTCCTACTACAGATAAATGTTTCAAGATTCAGTGCTTTTTATTATTATATCATGAGATTACTCATTTTATGCCTTGGAAAATTTTTAGTACCTTTTGTTTTATGATAATATCTTTTGCATTTGCAGAAATTTGGTAATGGAGGGGACCAATAGCTGATGGTATTATTAATAAAAGGATCTAAATGTTTCTAGTGTCAAGTATGCCAGAAATCAAAACTAGAATTTGCCATAATAAAAGCACAATTATCCCTTCTGTGTATTTATTTTGACAGACATGTAAGAAGGAAAGAAGCTTGTCTGAACAATTAGTTTTTTGTCCAGGTAGTATCAGATCTTCATGTATTTGTTTGATCCTAAAGTGGACTTCCTGGCATATTATATCGTGGTCATACAAGTAATGATACAGGTTTAAAAGCTTTCTTTGGACACGTGACACAATCTTTTGATTCCCCATCTTGCTTGGACTTAGACATAGTAGTGTTCTTCAGCACATTTTTCTGATTATTGGTCAGATATTGTTTTAATTAGAAAGTAGAATGTGCAAACACAAATTGGGTTCTCATATTCTAGGCCTTCTTACTGTTTTTAAGGTGTAATCTGATATTTCTACATCCCCACGTGATGCAGAAGCTACTAGCTGATAGAGAGTAGCTGTTGGAGGTCTATAGTGAGGTTATGGGTTCACGACGATCGGCAAAACTTCTCCATGTCTCAGGAGCTGTGTTTAAGTTAATTTATGTCTATTCTAATTTTGTAAATTTATTTGTCTGTTTTAATTCTAGAAAACTGTTAGCTTATTTTTAGTCTAGGTGTCTATTAGAAGCTCATGTGGTCTAAGTGTGTCTTTAATTCCTTATCCAGGATCAAAGAAGGAACTCCTCATTAAGCAAGAACCGTAACTAAGAACGGAGCAGTTCAATTTGGGTACAGGAAAAACTCTCCTAGAACAATCTATTTTCATCGAGTTTTTCCGATTGATCAGAACAGCTAGTCTGAAGTTTAATAAATTTCAATGAGTCTACTCAGTCATTTTGCCAAGTGAGTAATAATTTCCAGCTTATTATCATTGGCCTTCAGGTGATCATTCAAGTACTATGAATTGCTTGATTGTGTTGTCTTGATCCATTGTGAAAGGTGGATTTCGATGAAAACTGAATGGTATTTCCACTGGTGCACCACTTTTCCTTCTCCCCTTCTTCTATTTTTTCTGCCCCACTTCTGCAACTTAATCCTTTCTATATTTGCGGTAATTATTTTGCTGCTGCTTCTTTTTTCTTTTCTTTTTCCCCTCTACACCGCTTAATGTTTTCTTTGCTTGGCCTAAGGTATTGCCTTCTCCTCCAAACTAGCAGGAATGAGAAGACATGTCCAGCTACTGGGCTTGCACATTTCTCCCTGCTGTATTTTGTAGCTATTCTTGAGCCATAAGTTAGCTTCAAGACGGTGAAGAATTATTCCAGCAAGTGTAACAATCAAAGTTAATAAAGTGCTTAATTAGTACAGCAGTGTTAGACAGTCCAATGCTGATACTTAACTTGCTGTCACAATGATCCCAAAGTTCTGCTCTGTCCTTAACTAGCTGATTGAAACCAGATATACAGGAAGAAAGGATTCACAGATCCTCTCTGTCCTTAACTAGCTGGAACTGTAACGAGATACGAACTGCGGTTTAGGTCTCAGTGCTACAGGTCTGGGGACAGAAGTAGAGATTCAGCTCAGTAAAATCTGCTGTTCGAGAAGACAAAAACAATAACAACAACTAAACCAGTGAGTTCCTTCTAGTGTTGTCCGAAAAGGAACTCTAGAAATTAGTTTCATGAAGAGTTTCACTTATTGCAATATTTATTTACTACATGAGTGATAAAGCATACGAAAACTTGTGGTGGTTTGTTTTGCAAGAATCTAGATCTTTCCATATGAAACATCACTAATCTATTGGATACATGGCAAGCTGTTAACTGAGATCTCAGTTGAGGGTTCTGATGTTGAAGTTGTAGAAGTGAAGGTTGACTTTGCTATACTTAGCCGCTTTGTCTTAGGAACAATAGTTCTGTATAGGATTAGACGTTTCTATCAGTATATTGGTACAGCTTTATTCTCTCCAGAACTATAACTCGCCTTTTTTTTTTCAACCCCAGCTCACTGGCTGATGTAACTTCCATATTTCATCAACCTCAGGCCTAAATGATCTTCTGTTTCTTCAACATTTTTCTGTTTATATATGTTGAGAACTGTGTTCAGTATATAGCAGCTGTTTTTGAGCTGTTTGTTTTTGTCATGCTTCAACTGTCTTTGGGGCATGTCATTCATGCTTTTGTTTACTCATGCAGTTGTGCTATATGGTATCCTATTTTTTAATATATATTTTAATGTAGTCTGTCTGTGTCTTCTAAGTCCATCAGCATGATAGCTGGGATTTACAAATATGGATTTTGTCCTGTTTGTGTAGTTCTTACAACTGAGCCTGTTAGACTTTATTTCTGCGTTAGACATGCCATGACGGCATGACCCTCCATGCCTGTCTCGCGTTATCATTTTGTTGTGCAGGAAATAGTACCTTCGCCAGTGTCTCTTGATAACTCTTCTAAACATGAAAGTAATGAAGAGGAAACACCCAGGACAAGTGCAAAGAGAAAGCAGCGTGCTTCAGGAAAGGACAAGGTACGCATTTTAAATCATTGTTCATGTTGTTTAATCCTTTCTTATTCGCGTGTTTCTATCATACTAATGCTTCTATTTTGCAAATGTAAATTGTCTTTATGCTGCAATTCTTCCAACTAATTCTTGTTACAAAAGTCGATAATGGTTAGCAAGTAGTATAGACTTACCATTTGTTGCCACCTGTTAAGTGCTTGTATACACACACATATTTTGCTTGTTCTTTAAAATAGCTGTCTGTTTCAAAACCGAACATTTGTGTTAGGAAACAACAAAAGCCAAATGCAATGTCACTTTAATCTTGCTGAATGCGTATTTAAATTTTTTGCTCTTCTGGAAGGGGACTACTGCATTTCTTTCTCCAACCGTCCCTCTTCTGTGTTACTGACATTTGTTGGCACTTATTTCTGATTGCTTATTTTTATTTGAATTCACTTAGGATGACGGTTATTGTTAGTAATGTTTTATCTTGACAAACTGCTTTATTCTAGATTAAATTCATTTAGCTTCTACAGTACTCCTGTGTGATTAACAAGTATAGTTGTCTGCAACAACATTAATACCTAATCACACTATCACTGTACTGCTTCTACTTGTCAGGTGAGCAAGACTCTGCAACATGGTGAGAGCCTGGTTTTATTTTCTGAATAATTAAATGATAATTAGCTGTTCTTCTCAATTACTGTAATTACAAAAATATTTTTTTAATGTTACCACCTGGTGTCCTTTACCCGGTTTGGGACCCGACTAACTCGGGAGTCATGCCGGGAAGTCCTACTTTGGGGCGTAAAACGCTCCCTACCAAAGGAAACTCCGTACTTTGGGCTCAAACATGTGACCTATATGGAAGTAAACCTCATGGATAAGGATAGGTAAGTATTTACCACTCCACCACAAGCTTTTGGTGTTAATCCTCTATAAAAATGATCTTTTCTTCATATTCTAGCAGTACGACAATTCTTTGTGTTTCTTTGACTCTGGTTTCGCTATGCCAGGCAGAAGAAGAAAAAACCTAGAAATGCTGAATCATCAGCGAAACATGAAAGAGTGGAGGTTTCACCTAAAAGGTTGTATACTCTCCTTAACCATGTGCTTGTGTGATGTATTAACATGTTGTTAGGAAGCCTAACGGTTTCAGTGGTGGGTCTCTTTCTGCAGCAAGTCAAAAGACAAGACAACAAAATCTTGACAGAAATCCAAGGATGATGGTAAGCTTAAGCACAACTTAAAAGGTGGCACCTCAAAATCTGGCGGGAGAACTGACGATACAACCAGCAGTAAATCTAGGGCCCAATCTAAAAAGAGCAGCGGCAAATCTGTTGATGATACTGAAAAGCCATCTGCTCGGTCTAAAGATGTTAGCAGTTGTACTCCCAAATCCAAGTTTAAGCAAGATACCCCGTCAACGACTGCCAACAAGTACAAGCAAGAAACAGTTGCAGCCGCCGTCAAGTCCAAAAATGAAACCCCTCAAAGTGGCGGCAAGCCCAGTGGCAATGGCATGGAGAAGCTAAAATCTAGTTCATCGGAGGTTGAAGGAAGTGGGAATGAGAAGGAAAAAGCAACTAATTTGGCAAAAACCTCTGATAGTAGCTCTAAGGGTATATTCTCTAATGCGTCTAAGGAACGAGAAAGTGAGACAAAGAGTGGAAAGAAGCGTGGGAGAGGAAAGAGCTGATTATTTGATGCACATGTGTAATAGTGTAGCTGCTCTGTTAGTGCCTATGCTAAATTATTGGCCCTGTTACAGCTCAGTGAAGGGGCTACAGAGCCTAAGTGTGCCTTGTATGCTATTTGCTGTCTGGCACAATCTAGTCACAGCTTGCAAATGTGTCGTAGGTTCTTAGTTATGTTGCTACTAGTTCTCTGCGTAGTCTGTCAGTCAAGCATATTGGTAGCTGCAATTGGTTAGTTACAGCTTTGAGGGAGTCAATTCTCATAACACGTCTGTACTATTTGCCATAATGAACATCTTTGCCAGTCTAAAGAGTGGATATATTGGTCTTAGTCTACTCACACTTCCTTTCTGCACGTATGTCTTGCACGCTCAACAACAACAACAACAACCCAGTATAATCCCACTTAGTGGGGTTTGGGGAGGGTAGTATGTACGCAGACCTTACCCCTACCCTGGGGTAGAGAGGCTGTTTCCAAATAGACCCCCGACATCATTCCCTCCAAGAACTTCCCACCTTGCTCCTGGGGAGTGAGTGGGGTTTGGGAAGGGTAGTGTGTACGCAGACCTTACCTCTACCCTTGGATAGAGAGGCTGTTTCCAAATAGAAACACGGCATCCTTCCCTCCAAGAACTTCCCACCTTGCTCTTGGGAAGACTCGAACTCACAACCTCTCGGTTGGAAGTGGGGGTTGCTTACCATCAGAGCAACCCCTCTATGTCTTGCACGCTCAAAGCTACAAAATATGTAGTTCTACAATGTTGTGCACATTAAGTTAATCAAGTTGAGCACGTGAAGGTAAATTTACTGGGAGTTGTAATATTGCGGAAGTATGATTGCATAAAATTAAATAGCCAAAAAGACTTCTCTATAAAAATAGGTGTTGGAGATACAATTATCTCCGAGTTCCTCTACTTGGTTTCCTCTCTAAGTTCTTATGAATTGGTTTTATGCCTAACGTATATTTGCAGCTAAGCTGATCAAAAAAGAAATTCCTCTAAGATTGTGTCCTATGTAGTTCTACTAGAAGAAACATGCGATAAGATGTTGTCCAGAATCACCACTAATGTTACTTCCTGTTAATCAACTCCTTTTATATCTATTTTCTATCAAATGTTAATACCTTTTCATATGACTAAGTCGCCAAGGAAAATGGGTAAGAGACTAATAGTGTCCAATGAAAATAATGCCAACTGTAAGGGGCTGTCCATGTACTTGGTCTTTTATGAATGTTTTGGTCTAATCTCCCTTCATTTTCTGTTTTATTTTTGGTTTTCCTAAAAATACAAAAACAGCTTCGTATGGTGGCTATGATTTTAATCGCTTGTTGAAATTAACAAACTACTATCTTTGCAAATTAAATTCAATACTCCTTGACCATGTAGAGAGAAATGAGAAATTTAAAAATAGCCAATTTTATAACTGGTCATTCAAAAAATAACCCAATTTCAAAAGTAAACCAAATTTAGCCACTTTTCATATAACGTTAAATTTGAGTGAGAACACTGTTCAAAACCCAAAAAATACGCCAACATAATATGATGGAATTCCAGCATAATATACCGGGTTTCCAGCATGTATACTAATCCAATATAATATAGTGGATTTTGGAGCACCGGTGCTCCAGTATATCATACTGGAGCTAGTATAATATGCTGGAGTTCATACACAGGTGCATCAAAGTCCAGTATATTATGCTAGACTGGTCACTGTTGCAGCAAAATAATGACAAAAATTCAAAAATTGCCAAATTTACAAATGCTCATTCAAAAATAGTCGAAATTTAGCTACTTTTCATGTAAAGATAAATCTGAACGAAAACACTGTTCAAAATCCGAAAAAATACTCCAGCATAATATACTGGAGTTCCAATATAATATAATAGAACTACAACCTAATATATTGGAGTTACAATATAATATATCAATCTAGCATAATATACTGGAGTTTGAAGCACCGACGCTCCAGTCTCCAGTATAATATACTGGAACCAGCAAAATATACCGACCAACATAATATGCTGAAAGTTCATACACAGGTGCACCAAACTCCAGTATAGTATGCTAGACCAGTCTCAGTTGCAGCAAAATAGTAACTATTTTTCACTGACTTGATAAACGCCGAATATTTTTGAATGACCAATCCAAAAACTGACTAGACGTGCTATTTTCACCAAGATAGTGGTTTTTTTTCATTGACTTGGTAAACGCTGGATATTTTTGAATGACCAGTCCAAAAATTGGCTATATCGTGCTATTTCTCTTAAACCGAAAAAGATCAAGTCTCTGAAACCTGGCAGTTGTAGTTGCTTCATTCAAATAGTAGAAGCAACCAGTTAAATTCATTGAAACCCCTACTTGCAGAAAATTTCGAAGCAAGTGTTGACAAGCTATAATGTGCTAAACACTTTCTAGTTCAGCAAAAAATTACATATAATCCACAAAAGTAGAAACTAGGAAAGGGTCTGTAAACTACCATGGTGAAAATACACTAGACTACAAATGCTTGAGCAGTCACAACACAAAGAGAGCTCTAGCAGATAGTAACTATGATTATCGGCAATTGTACGACCTGAGTAGCCATGATTCCATCTCTGAAATTACAAAAGAAAAGGACCATTAGTATTTTAAGAACAATAGACTAGATTAGAGCTTACTTATGTTTATCCACCACAGCAAATAAAAGATGCCTTGCATTTACATATCTAAAGTTTATCCAACATAGAAAACAGAAGATTTTTAACTCCCCATCGCGTGCTTAAAATAGACTATGCGACGCAAGATTGCAAGTGAGATACAGGTATCACCAATATGAGTTGCTCCTCTAACAGAAGTTTATTAGAACTGAGGTGTGAAAAGGATGGCTTGACATTGAGATGACATACCAAATTTTGCAAGGCCACCATGATGTGATCTCACATCAAGAAACTTTAAAGCAAGGGATCATGCACCCTTCAAGAAAGCTCCAGCAGCAAATAGAAGATTTCTTCGAGAAAACTGCTCACAGAGTATAACATGCAAGTTTTAGAGGATCCCATAATAAAACCATAGAAAGAAAGAATCATAATAACTCTTACGCGCAGAGCATAGACTGGAGTAGCTTTTGTAGGCAGGGTCTTCAATGATCGAAGTCTATTGTTAATTCCAGGTTTGCTGTTTGAGAGAGCACTTGGTATTAGCAATCTAAAATAAAGTAAATGCCAGAGTATATGTTTGCTTAAGTCAAACTTACTTCTCTTCTTTCAGTGGGGCTTTTGTGCTTGTGGTTACATCCCATAATTTCACAGTGCAATCAGCAGAGCCAGATGCAAGAAGTGAACCTTCACCACTGAAATAGGACAAATAAGCTTGAAATATCAACCATCTTTCATGAACTTCATACTTGAGTGCATCTCTGAAAGTACACGGAGAAAAGGTTTAGTTCTATAACTGAAAGTCCTTCCCTACCTAAAAGCAAGTGACCATACACAGGAGGAGTGTCCAACCAAAGGAGTAATACAACGTCCACTTGAGAGATCCCACATCATGACTGTTCCATCTTCATCACCGGATGCCATATATCGACCATCAGGAGACATTGCCAATGATAGGATCATACTCCTATGACCAATGAAAATCCTGACACAGTCGCCACTTTGGACGTCCCACAACCGTACAGTTTTGTCACTTGATCCAGTTGCAATGTAATTGCAGTTTGCATGCCATTGCACACACTACATGGTGAATTCAACATGTTCTTAGATTTATGTTTATTGAAAAGAAATTACCAATTGAAAATGCTTCCGGGCAACAACGCAGAGCAACTGAACAGTTCTATCCTAACGGTATTTTGCTATACCTTCTTAGACCATTTTAATGATCAATTGTAAATTCATTATGCTAATGAAATATAGTTTTAATCCAAATTCAGAATACTATTATGGTTATAGTAAGAGCATTTCGTTAGTGCCCAATCTCTCCAAATAAAATCTTAATCCTTCATTCCTTTTCTAGTATAATAGTGGTGGTCGCCACCAACGGAGAAGGAAAAAGAGTAAATCACTCTTTTTTCTTAAGCGTAACACTCAGAGTGATTTAGTAAAGCATGATGACTTGTTTGGAATTAAACAAGTACATTAAATAATTGTCATTTATTTAAAATAAAAAAATTACAATATGAATGTCTATCATGCACCTCCAATGCTACTTCATAGAACTCAACCATTTCTGCTAAAATTCATCCCACAAGATAAATTTCCCTTCGCATACATGGTACAAACTAGGTAAACACTTCCCCAAATGTTATCCAAGTTAAAAAAAAAAGTTGCTCTTGTTTACAAATATTCCAGTTAGCAAGCTACTTGATACCAAGGTAAAAGTTACTCTCCCCGTCCCATTTGCAGAGATTCTAAAAATAAAGATATTATCATATTGGAGTTAGAGATACATTGGAAATAACAGTTCACATGATGAAGTGTCAATTATTGTTGAGAATAATACCAAATCAACGCGAAAAGAAACATTATACTACCTAACTATGTGAAAATAAAAAGTAACATTTAGATAGATATCACATTCTGAACCCATATTTGCAGAAGTGCATTAATGATTAAATTCAATGGCAACAACATAAATAGCTAATTTGGGCATCCCAAAACGGAAAGATATCATATAAATTGGGACGTGAGGGAGTACTAGTTTAGATATGGCATGTAAAGCTTGCCATTTTATAGACGTAGCCAAGTAACTATGGGGGACAAATATGAAAGTGGGTCAAGTAACGTAAGATGTATAATACCAGCCACATGGAGTGATATAGATGCCTACATAGATCAGATCAGAAAATAGTCCACCAGTGAATGGGACACAAAGTAGGTACTCACATCCACATCTGATAAGTGTCCGGCCATTATTCTCAGAGGCTGTATTCTGTCCATAGACCAGACTCTTGCAGTGCGGTCATGTGAACAACTGGCAAAATAATGACCAACTGGACTAAACTGCACACAAAATGTGAAGTGAAAACCATAACATTTATTTGCCCATCTTGAGGACTCTTATCTATACACTCACCATGAGCAAGCACCAACTGCTCAAGAGAGGAGACAACTAAAATATGTCAACAATAGAAATATAGTAATCTAGCCTCAAGCTGCAATAAGCGGTAGCTATAACACTATGAAACTTCTTTTTGACATTAGAACATGGGTTCCCTGTCATTTATCTCCAAGGGAAAACTTATAATTTTTTGACATTAGAACATGGCCTCAATAATGCATAGAAAATCCATTAAACTTGGGCTGTATTTCATTTGATGACCAATAAAACAAAGTGGAATAAGACATGCCCAGAAGAATATTGTCTTTTAGGTGAGTTACTCAAAGTGATTGCAAATATATTACTACCATATTTGCAGTCAAAAAAGGAATCATCATACCAAACTTAACAAATGACAAACTAGCCACCAACCTGAACATCCCATACTGGGTAATTGTGGCCTTTGTAGCAAACAAGATTAGCATTTAACCTTGTGCTCCATAAGCGAACTGCATAGAAACATTTAGCAAAAGGGTGGCATACGAGCTCATGGTTAGAGTGGGCACACCAAAACTGCAGTAACTATCAGAATCTAAATGAATAAAAAATGACATAGAGCTAATAGCAAGAAGAGTTATATGATATCATACTTGTTGAATCTGATGAAGAAGATAGAAGAAAATCCCCATACGGACTAAAGGACGCAGAATAAACAGGCCCAGAATGGCCCTGAAATAATGTATAACATCTTCTTCCACCACTTGAGCCAAGCACATGCTCAGTAGAAGGTGAATCAGTTTCCCCCTGCAAAAAAGCTGGTTCTAGTACTGTTCATCAACTATTCCTTTTCCATTTTGTGTGTATTTTTTTTTGGGGGGGAGGGGGGGACGGGGGACCGGGGGGGGCATTAACAATGACTTTTAATTTAGGACATCATAGAGTTGAGAACAACACACACACTTCCAAGTTTCGATTATGGCTAGCATAACTAGAGCTCCACAAAAGAATCCCTTCCTGGCATCTAAATACTACTTTTACGTAATCAACAATTATGCATGAGTACATTTTCAGCTCAAAAAGAAATCTTAATCATCACCAAGTAATGGGCGTTAGCGTGGTCAAGACTTGGGTGTCACAAGTTAATACATGCAATTGCACGTGTAAAATGAGTTGCACCCTACATTACCATGACTATACATGATAATGCTCATGGCAAAGCAGGTAAGAGCTGCAGACAGGTATGCGTGCGCTTGTCTAAGGAAGAAGTAAGACTGTCTTCCGTTATAGAACCAGCAAGAAAGAGTGGGACATCTATTAGACCAGAAGGTTGTTCAATTAATATTTGGGGTTGAGCATGTGATCGCTAACATTAATCCCGTTCCAGAAGGTTGCTAGACATTATGCTTGGAAGCAGGGGACAAAGCGGAGAACAAAGGTCAATGGGTAGATCGTGACTAAGTCTTTTTAATTGTTCTTGAAAAATTTGGGCTGCAAAAGGCACCTAGATCAATACTGCCTTGGCCCGAAAGTAGTCCTATTTTGCTACTAGAGAGTCAAACAAATCGATCCTTGATTAAGACTTTTATATACTTGCATAGCTTTAAAATAAAAGAATAGCAACTTGTAATCTTTCATATGATTTTGATGGCAAGAACAACGATGACTACTCCCTCAATCAAAAACAGTAGCCTTTCATATAGTCTCTTAATATGTAGATTCTAGTTTTGATGGATCAATTATTCAAAGTTAGCAGCCTTTAAAGTGGCTTAGATTCGCCCACAAAAAAACAATTAGCATGAAGATAGTAGTTTTTTTTCTTTTTGGGATAATGCACAAAACCCTCCCTGACCTATGATCATATTACCAACCACACACCTTTTCTTTTCGGGGTCCCCCCTGACTATTTTAAAGTATTAATAAACACCACCCTAAGTGTTGACGTGGCATAGAGAGAGTGCGCACACTCTTACGGGCAAGTGGAAGTTACAAAAATAATTTTAAAATTGATTAATAGGTACAAGTGTCATCTTTTAATTGGACATTACATAAATTACATCTAATTAATTAGTTTCCTTCGTCTTCTAAACATCTTCTCGCACGAACAAGGGGTACATCGTTTCAAAGGCGAAATGCTGGAGCGAAAATCCAACAACGCAAAATCAACCCAGAAATGAAATGCAAATATGTTTAATAACATAAACAGAGCTACAAGTAGGGGGAGCAATGAACATGATTCAGTAAAAACCTACTAACAGCCAAAACGGTCAACAACAATGGAGTTTCGCCCGAACAAGGGTCTTTGTCGGGGTTTCGTTCTCCAGCTAGATTTGACAATATCAAACATGTATTATATAAAACCCATCAAATGAGGCCTTTACCTTTTGGCCGGATATGGTAATGAAGGTCTACAAATAGGAAAATAGGGAAGAAGGAGAAAACGGCTTTAAAGCAAGAAATACACATTTTTGGCGCGTGTATTTCACCACTTTGCACGCCTCTGGTTGTAGCTCTTTAAGGGGTAAATAATTTTACTTTAAAATAGTTCAGGGGTAATAGGCCCCCCCCCCCCCCCCCCGAAACGAAAAGATGTGTAGTTTGTAATATGGTCATAGATCAGGGAGGATTTTACGCATTATCCCTTTCTTTTTCCTTTTCTGCTAACCGAGAAATCCTTGAGGGCTAGCTGGTTTGAAACTCGGTAGATAATGGGTCCATCCCTCTGCCCCTCTCGACTTAAATACCAGGCTTTTGTCTGCTAAGGTTCGAACTCATGACGTGCACCTAACAGACACATGACGCGCAACACTCTTACCACTTAGACCAAAGCCATATGGACCGGAGAGAGTAATTTCTTATCTAGTGGAGATCAATTTAAGAATTAATCTCAATTGTTGATGTGACATAGAGAATAGTGTATTAGCTGATTTCACAGGATTTTGTAAGGAACTATGAGATATCTATATCCCTACTGAAGGTGAATAAGAGCTATCAAATCCAGTAGCTTAGAAATAGTTAAGCTTTAAGCCTCATTTGTTTGCACTTAATGGATGTCTGAATCTTAATCATTCAAATCTCAGATATTAAGTACGTTTGTTTTTAAAATCTAAATCTTAATTATTCATATCTTAGTCATTAAGTTCGTTTGTTTTTCTACTTCACAACCATAGGTCTGTATGATTAAGATTTATAATAGAGACTTAATTTCATTAAGATGCTCTCACATATTCATTATTAACTGCTGCCGCCACCAACCAATATCAACTACCATCATGCCACCACCACCACCATACTCAACCACCACCACGCCACCATCATCCTCAATCATTGCCGCCACCATTATCGATCATCACCACCCACCATTCCACAACTCCGACCACAATCAACACTCATCCACCTCAACTACCACAACTAACCACCCCATCACCATCAACAACAATAGCCGGCACCGCCCATTATTAACTATCACCACCCATCACCACCATCCTCAATCATAATTTCCACCACTACCGATCACTACTAGCTACTAGCATGAACCACCATCAACAACCAAAACTACTACTAACCACCGCCTCCAGTCGGCATTCACCCGTTAGCCATCACCACCACCAACTATCATATTTTACAAAACTATATATTTTATTGATAGAATATTAGATTAATTAGTATTTCATTTGAATTTTATGTTTAATGATTTTCAAATAAAAATACATTTTATACATTTAGATGTTAAAATCAAACAGTCTAAATTTTTAGTATTTAGATCTTA
This sequence comes from Nicotiana benthamiana, assembly GCA_034376525.1. NCBI lineage: Eukaryota > Viridiplantae > Streptophyta > Magnoliopsida > Solanales > Solanaceae > Nicotiana > Nicotiana benthamiana. The sequence goes on along the minus strand of CM067331.1, from coordinate 83,283,815 downwards.
ATACACATCTTAATATATTCAAATGTATATTCAGATTCAGATATCTTAATCTTAATACACATCTTAATATTCAAAAGTATTAATCTTAAAAAAACAAATGAGGCCTTAGTGTGTCCTATCCCTCTCCAAGAGTCTATGTGATGTAACTAACTTCACAGCCCTACTGCAGTTTTACAGTAAAAAAAAGGACAAGAAAAAGTGCTGTCTGGTTTGCCAGTTTGTACTCTGACTTACCGAGGTATTACAAGGCACCCATACCACCTCTATTGACTAATATACATCTTGAAACATGAAAATAGCAATAGCATTGGGAAGGACTATCATGTTGGACTTACATGGACCAGTTTGTGGCCCAAGCTTTGCCATGTCCCAAACCTGTAAAATGTGGGACTTAGATTAGAAGGTGGTCAAGGATCAACAGATACATTAGTTTGTGATAACAAAATATCAACACTATTCATAAGCTACAAACACCTTCAAAGACGAGTCTGAGAATCCACCAGCCACCAGTGATCCGTCGTGTGATATTGATGCACAGTTTAATCTACAAAGATTTACAGGTAAACTCAACTAAGAACAGCATAACTGGAAAGAAATTCCACACCTACAAGATTCAAGATCCAGAAACTTACCCATTATGTGTATTAACAAATGTATAGAAGCTAACAGAGGGCAATGCTGCATTACTCAACTGCACACGGTTCCTCAAGTCTTCCAGAATAGAATGTTCTACCTCTACAGGACTGTGACAAATATTTTCTCAGTTAAAAGAATGATCCAAGATCCTAGAAATAGGAAGCAGCATATGTTTTAGATCAATACTGTCAAAGATTTACCAACTTCAAATCAAGGAAAAGTCTCAGAGAAAGCTTTAACTAAAGTAGGATTTTTGGGGAAAGAAAACAAAGAGAAAGAAATAAGAGCAAAAGACCATCTAATAATTTCATTTTTTTGAGAATGCTAACATACGTAAAATATAATTTCATTTCATGAAAACATGCTCCCCTTTCCAAGATATGACAAATAATATGGTTGGTACAAGCATAAACACTTTATCTGTTCTCTTGCATCCATATTTTTCATGCTTAAAGACCGCTATATATTGGAAGAGAATGTTAATGGACATACGGAAATATACTATGAGCGTGACATACTGCAGCAGATTTGCTGGTCAATCCTATTTTCCTCATCCTATGCAATATTCCTTTTTGATACAACTCCTTAGCAGTATAAATGTTTCCCTAACGGATCAACAACAACTACGCCTCAGTTATAACAAGTTGGAGTCAACTATATTAATCCTTACTGGCATGTTTCCCTAACAGATCATAACAGTATTTGAAATAAAATTACGACATCCAAAAGAGTGTCTTTTCCAAGTGTGGTAAGGGGAAAGTAGTAGTAAGAAAAAATAATAGGGCATTCTCTTTTTTTCTTTTGGTAAGTAAAATAAGAGGACATTCTGAGGAATACATAGCAGGTAAAGCAAGTTCCGGTTTGACACGCGGTGCAGTTGTCACTGTGCTGCCCTCTGTACGAGAAGATTTTCCTGTTGCAACCCCAACTTTGTCCTTCTTTTGCTTTTTAAGAGATGCACCTTGTTTTCCACCTTCAACTGACTTCTTCTGGAAAAAAAAAGCAGATACAAACAGTAAATGACGAAGTATGTCATCTTTTCAGCAGAAGAAAAAAATGTGGAAGGATACAACATACCCAGTAAATCCCACTAGTGGGGTCTGGGGAGAGTAGAGTGTACGCAGACCTTACCCCTACCCCGGAAAGGGCAGAGAGGTTGTTTCCAAGAGACTCTCGGCTCAACAGGGAAAGCAATAATATCAGAAAAAAATAAGAGAAAAGACATATAACAGTAAAAGAAACCAGAACGAAAATAACCACAACAGATAAGTGAACGGACAATACCACAAAACTATGCAAAACACCAATGCGACTACAATAAAGACTGCTAACAAACCCCGCGAAACTCTAACAGACTACCCGGTGCAAAGAGGGAAGAATTCTCGACTAACCCCTAGCCTACCACCCTAATGCTCAATCTCCACGTGTTCCTATCAAGAGTCATGTCCTCGGAAATCTAAAGTCGCGTCATATCCTGCCTGACCACCTCGCCCCAGTACTTCCTAGGCCGCCCTCTGCCTCTTCTCATACCTGCCAATGTCAACCGCTCACACCTCCTAACCAGAGCATCTAGGCTTCTCCTCCACACGTGTCTGAACTATCTAAGCCGCACTTCTCGCATCTTGTCGTCCACGGAAGCCACGCCCACCCTCTCCCGAATATCTTCATTCCGAATCTTATCCAGCCTAGCGTGCCCACACATCCATCTCAACATCCTCATTTCTGCTACTTTCATCTTCCGGATATGTGAATTCTTGACTGGCCAACACTCAGCGCCATAAAAACATGGCCGGTCTAACCATCGCTTTATTGAACTTACCTTTGAGTTTCAGTGGAATATTCTTGTCACACAGAACTCCAGACGCTAACCTCCATTTCATCCACCCCCCTCCAATACGGTGCGTAGCATCTCCATCGATCTCCCCATCTCCCTGGATACTTGACCCTAGGTACTTAAAACTCTCTCTTGGGATGACCTGTGAGTCAAGCCTAACTTCCCCATCTGTATCCCCCGTCACATTACTGAATTTACATTCTACATATTCTGTCTTAGTCCTACTCAACTTGAAACCTTTAGACTCTAGACTCTGCCTCCATATCTCCCGTCTCCCATTAACGCCGCCTCGCGTCTCATCAATCAGAACTATATCATCAACGAACAACATACACCATGGCACCTATCTTTGGATATGGTGTGCCAGTGCGTCCATCGCCAGAGCAAATAAGAACGGGTTGAGCGCAAATCCTTGGTGTAATACCATAACCACAGGAAAAGGCTTTTGAGTCACCTCCCACAATCTTAACTCGGGTCATAGCTCCATCATACATATCCTTTATCGCCGTAATGTAGGCCATCGACATACCTTTCACCTCCAGATACCTCCCAAGGACGTCCCTAGGGACCTAGTCATATGCCTTCTCTAGGTATATACAAATTTCTCTTCCTATCCCTGTATAGTTCCACCAACCTCCTAATAAGGTGGATAGCTTATGCCGTAGACCGACCTGCCATGAACCCGAACTGGATTTCCACCACCCTCTCCCACACTTTCATGGTATGACTTGGTAACTTGATACCCCTATAGTTATTACAATTCTGGAAAAATGTGGAAGGATGTGCACCAAATTAAATATGAAATAGAAGATAAACAAAAAATTAAGTGGGAAATGAACCGACAGGAACTCAATACCTTGATTTCTTCCATTTCTCCTTCCTTGGGATCTCCATCAAACTTTTCCGAATCTGGAAGCATACCTCCTGTCTTTTCTAACTGTTCTTCTAAAGAGTCTTCAAGCAGCTGCCACAAGTTAAATTGTTTAACACATCTCCTGGGAATAAAAATTTAAAACACAGAAGACCTACAGTACACAAATTCTTGAAAGAGCGTGAGATATGATTCATGTCAAGGTGTCAGGCTCGAAAAGTTCTGTCTAGGATATGTGGATACCAATAGAATATCAAAGGTAGGGCATGTTATGAATCATCATCACATTACGCCTGTTACCATACTTTTGCATTACATATTCAGCCTATCACATATTTGAGCCAAAATTTATGTGGAAAAGCCCCTCTTATAGGAAGAAAAAGCTACTATCCCTCCCCCCAACCCACCCACTCTGTAATAACAACAAAAAGAGAATGGGAGAAAGAGAAGGGGAAAATCCATCACTAGGTTTCCGCCAAATGAAAGGCAAACTGTCCACCTTATTTGACCAGATCCAACATGAATTCCATACGCATCCGGTGTCATGTCAACACCAAGCATTTGGCCAAAACACTTAGTCCAAGTAACATAGCAGCACTAGATACTAACACATTTAAGCTAACACTTTCTCTTAACAGTCCATTTAAGCCAAAACTTTTCAAAAGCATAACCCAAGCAACCTCAATATCACAAAACACGAACCTAGAATTGCTACAATCAGCATGCCTCGGTGAATATGTACAAGGGCCTTGTACACGCCGCATATCACACCTTGGGAATTGGTTTCGCCCGAAGCATCGGAGCAATGATCACCCAGGACTTCTCTCATTAGCCAATATTAGTTGATAGTACGCAAAGGAGTAAGGTTATCACATGTCAACAGCTAGTAGCTCATTTTTATATACAAAAAAGGTGTAGGACCAGCTTGTGCGCACCTCGCCTAGTTCCACGGGCTACCTGCTACCTCTCATTGGCACTGGGTAACTCTATCTACCAAAGCTTAAATAGATGGGAAAAATCACGTGCCCCGCCCTCTTCTTTTTCTCTCTTTTCCCCTTCACCAATGATGTTATTTGGGCCAACTTGTGTACATCACGACTATTCCACCGAGTTTCTGCTACCTCCCACTAGCACATGTTCATGTAACTCTATACAACAATACTTAAGAAGATGAGATGCAATCACCAGGTATTTTTGTCGCCGTCCAGATCTATGCTCTAATCTCTCACGGTTTTTACCAAAAAGGATTTGATAATGGGTCCGGATATGAATGCAAATGGTCTCTGACAACTTTGATGAACTATAGGGCACCTTTTTTCCAAACGAATCCTGGAAGAACAACTCAATGCCCTCAGCCCTCCACTCTCTGCTGGTATTGCTATTCTCCCACTAAATACCCTCCTCTCAACAACTCAATGCACTCCCTCCACTATCTGCTGGTAAGGGAATTTGATTATATTGTTTGTTTTCTTGGTTTTTTGTATTTCACTCTTCCACATTAGCATGGGAAGATTTCTCAGCTATTGTTTCATGGGCAGCTAACCACAAACAAGAATATTCATCAAATAGCTTGAGGTATTGACAGATAAAATAGTCTGAGCTGATAGTACTACATCCTCCATCGAAAAAGCATAAGCTTGCTTTATTGGTACGAGTGTTTGCTTACCCCCCAATGAATTTCTTTCTGATTTAAGAGGCTAGCATCAGGACCACTTCCAACGAGAGTTACAACTTCTGCATCATCAGATATGGAGCCAGGCTGTCCAGGAGAAACTGCCATTTGACAGAAATGAGCTTAATATTGTACTTAATTTAATAAATACATAACTCTAAACTACAGCGGATGATTATATAATGATTGAGGAACAAGGTACAGGATTCTGTCACATGTGTGGTTTTCGAGGGTAAAGATGGTTAATGATCATTGGAAGGACAAAACAAACAATGATTTGAAAGAAATGAGGTGACTTGGAATTGGTATGTTTCCTTTTCCCTGTCTTTCTTCAGTGGATGGACTAATGGGCATTTGTTGTATCAGGGGAAAGGGATCAGAGAAAAGAGGGGTTAAATGTGGAGGGGTTCAGTTCTCTCGCAACTTTTTTCTCTTCTTCCTTCTCATACGGTTGGGTTATCTTAACAAAGAAGATAGAAGGATGTTATTGCTCCTCTTTAAACATTAATGGTGAAATAAATATTTAAACTAAATGAAAATGGTCAAATTAAAACAGCTGAAAATAGAAAGGACGAATGCAGCTGTGCAGAACAGGTGGAACTTTGTTTATCAGACGAAGATGGGAACTGCACCTTGAAAATTTATGCGCTCATTGATGATTCCAAGCATTGTAATAGACTCTGTCTTGTGCAAGTATTGCAGCAAAAGATCATACGAGTACTGTTCAGAGTAGAAAAGCAAATCAAAAAGCTAATCTAGTTAAAATCTACACGCGTGCATAGTGCAAAGGCTGAAATACTCAAAAAATAAATATGTTTAAGGTATTATACTACATACAAGAAGTTCAGAGTTTTCTTTCAATTGGACATGAAGTTGAAGTTAAATATCAAATGGTGTTAGATCTGTCTCATTCGCCAAGAAACAGTTATCAAGTTGCGCGTAAAACCACCATACTAGACAAACTATTAGGCAGATAACTTCTCCTTTAATATGCATAATTATAACAATATTTGGTCATTAGAATAGCACATAAAATATCATAGTTCAGTTCCACAAACATACATGACCTTAAGATGAACTAGTCACTTCCCCCCACCCCCTCCCCAACCCTCCCATCCTATTTCTCAGTAAGTCAAAGTACTGGCCTTCATATGTTATCAACTTAATGAATAGGAGTTTTGCTACTGCACCAACCAGGAATATGACAAATGTTACAATTTCAAGCTCTTTCTTTTTAGATCAAGTTGTTAAGAATTTCATGCTTTAATGTTCCAAAAAAAATACAGATATTTAAATCAAGTTGTTCACAGCAGAATAAAGGTGGTCCAAATCAGGAAATAAAAGAGAACATAATCTAAATTAAAATATCACATAAGTTCGTTTTGTTCCCTCCTTTTTAATACAATATGTGTTTGTCACCAGTTGCTAACAACCCCAGACACGAAGGGCTTGCACAGCTGAGACATTAGCAGGCACTATAGCAGCATATGATAATTTCAGCCTGAAAAAGCAGAGGGATCAAGAGAGTACCTGACACATCTTTATGTTCACTTTGCTAAGCCGTATAGAATGAGCAAATTCCATTTCCTGCATTTTAAGATATTCAGTAAGCATATGACACACTTAAGCATGCAAAAGGACGTCTGTATAGGTGCTAGGATAGTGATGTACCTTTAGATGGGATGGTGAGAGAACACCTTCTAACTTCTGTAGATCACGCAAATGCATCATCTCATGGTCTTCACGGTAACTATCAAAAAAGGCTCGAGCTGGTAATAGAAGAACTGTGTCATAATTTTTCTCCCAATGATCCAGAAACAACCAAAATGTAACTGATAAAGTATACCTTCTTGAATATGACCTCTAGCGACAAGTTCCATGAAACAATGAATAAACACTGGATATAAAACACGAAGCAACTCGTGCTGCAAAATTGAAATATAAATGTTCAGATGAATCCCTCATTTAACGAATGAAAGAGGATAACAATAATTAACAAAAATAAGGTTATCTTGAAGAGCCTACCCATTTAAAAACTGAGTCTACATATTGAAAGATAAAGACTGACAAACCCGATATCGTAAACAATGGTCTACCTGTTAGAATTAACAAAGGTTAAATATCGACTTTGCGAACCAGAAAGGTATTGTAACCCCTAACCGCACTGCATGAAGAAGCAAAAAGGGCAGCCCGGTACACTAAGCTCCTGCTATACTCGGGGTCCAGGGAAGGACTGGACCACAAGGGTATATCGTACACAGCTTTACCCTACATTTCTGCAAGAGGCTGTTTCACCGGCTCGAACCCGTGACCTCTTAATCATATGGAGACAACTTTACCAGTTACACCAAGGCTCCCCTTCCAAGAAGAGAAAAGACCAAAAGGGAAAAAGGAAACAGAATACTCGCCATTAACATTGCTTCATGTGTATCTGTAATAGCTCCTATGGTTCTTTAGGATATGAAATTCCTTCCATTTGAACAGAAAGGATTTTATGGAGAGAGATGGAGGAATGACAGAAAGAGTTGATAACAAACCCTAAAAGGTAAAGAAAAATGGACAATAAATTGAAGGTAGCTTCAATGATTACCGGAAAACACAGAATAGAGAAGCCTAAAAAGATTAATTCAACAGAAAGGATCTTCCTTGTACAATCACACAGCCTAACATGTAAAAAACAGCAGAATTGACATGCCTTTTTTTTCTTATTGATAACCGCGGTGTCTAAGTCAGCTTACATACACCTTGACTAATTCACCGGGTACCTGCTATCTCTCAACAGCAAAGGTACCGAGTAACTCTATCTGACAATGCTTGGACAGATGGGAAGAAAACACCTTGTGTTTTTGCGTCGGCTGAGACTTGACCTAAGACCACATGGTTCTCAATCTACTTTATTAACCACTAAGTCACATCCTTGGGTGCCTTTGGAATGCTTGTGTTTAACCTAAACTCTAAATCAGGATTATTAAAAGCGAGTGTTTCTCGCTTAAAGCGCTGAAGTGAGGCGAGGCGCAAGGTCTGCGCTTTTCTGACCTAAAGCGAGGCATCTGGGAAAAAAAGGCGAGCGCTTTATGAAAAAAGGCGAGAAGCGAGGAAGGAAAAAAAGCGAGAAAAGCTAGCTTAAGCGAGGTCCAGTGGCTGCCTAGGGTTTTCTAAAAAAATTTGCAAATACACTTACGCATCTTTCTTCCAACACATGTCTAGCTACTGCTACAAGTCAAAACATCCTGCAACATCTTTCTTCGGTTCTTTTCTTATTCTCTCAAGGTAAGTTTCTCTTCTCTTCCTCTTCTACTTTTCTCCGTTTACCTGCTCCCTCTCGACTCCTCTCCTCTTTTCTCGTTTTCGCTTTCTCTTCTTCTTTTCTATTTTTTTCAGTTCTTCTTTTATCTGTTCTGCCTTGTTTTTTAGTTATGCTACTGCTCTGTTTTTTTTAAAACTGTTGTTCACTGGTTCTGCCCTGTTCTACCAGTTCTTTTCTTTGTTTGGGTTATCGTAGTAAATTCTATCTTATTATTCAATGACATCAAGCCAAAATAAAGATCCAACTTGGGCATATGGAGTTGCAATTGGCAGTAGCACAAAAGTCCAATGTTATTTTAAGAATTGAAACATTTGCTTAATATGTTATTTTAATTGAGTTCTTGGTCATTTATCTATGCCTATTTAATATTTTTTATTTATGTATTAAATTGCACTTCACATGAAAAAAAAAAGTGTGCTTTGCTTTCCTCGCTTTTTTCCGCTTCTCGCTCTTCAAAACACTACTCTAAATTGACTCACTGCTAGGCTTATAGCACAGGCAAGAAACCAGGGATGAGAATCAGAAATTTGTGAACTCAATTCCAAAGACCTCAAGGCCAGAAAGACAAAACACCTGAAGAATTAAGAGGTCAAGATGTTCACTTAATCGCCCCAATAAATTATATTGAGGAATAGAAACGTTTAAATAACAGAGGGCCTCTACTTTCCATGTGTGTTCATTTTTTATTATTTTACTTTAATTTTTTTGATAGGTCTTTCCATATGTATTTATTGCCTATGCCTATGCTTTGACAAGAGGGGTTAATCTGATGGTAAGCAACCCCCACTTCCAACCAAGAGGTTGTGAGTTCGAGTCTCCCCAAGAGCAAGGTGGGAAGTTCTTGGAGGGAAGGATGATGGGGGTCTATTTGGAAACAGCCTCTCTACCCAAGGGTAGGGGTAAGGTCTGCGTACACACTACCCTCCCCAGACCCCACTAAGTGGGATTATACTGGGTTGTTGTTGTTGTTGTTGTTGCTTTTTACTAGTGACAGGCCTTTTATTTATTTTTATTTTTTATGAAGTAAGGGTGTTTCATAAATAGGCATCAGGCAGACGCAAATGAGTACAAAAGATAGGCAAAAGTTAGCTTTATATTGAGGAATAGAATGCTTAAATAACAGAGGGCCTCTACTTTCCATGTGTGTTCATTTTTTATTTATTTTACTTTAATTTATTTGATAGGTCTTTTCCATATGTATGTATTGCCTATGCTTTTTACTAGTGACAGGCCTTTTATTTATTTTTATTTTTTATGAAGTAAGGGTGTTTCATAAATAGGCATCAGGCAGACGCAAATGAGTACAAAAGATAGGCAAAAGTTAGCTCCAATACATGAGGACAAAAAACTATGCTATGACCAGGGAGCTAATAAAGTACAATAATTCATCAGGACTATTTAACAGGGTAAATTTTTCCTGCAAGAGAGACTAACTAAAGGGGAAATTTATAGAGCTGGGGGACGGAGAGATTGACGGGGACGTCACTCATCGTATAGGAGCGGGGTGGTCAAAGTGGAGGCTTGCATCAGGAGTCATGTGTGACAAGAAAGTTCCACAGAAACTCAAGGGGAAATTTTATAGAGCTGTGGTTATACCTGCAATGTTGTATGGGGCGGAGTGCTGGCCAGTGAAGAACTCTCATGTTCAGAGAATGAAGGTTGCGGAGATGAGGATGCTCAGGTGGATGTGCGGGCTCACCAGGTTAGATAAGATTAAGAATGAAGTTATTCGAGAGAAGGTGGGGGTGGCCCCGGTGGATGAGAAGATGCGAGAAGCGAGGCTGAGGTGGTTCGGGCATGTGCGGAGGAGAAGTCTTGATGCCCCGGTGAGGAGTTGTGAGCGGCTGGCGATTGTCGGCGTTCGGCGAGGCAGATGGAGGCCTAAGAGGTATTGGGGAGAGGTGATTAGGCACGACATGGCTAGAATGCGGGTTTCCGAGGACATGACCCTTGATAAGAAAGTCTGTAGGTCTAGTATCAGGGTTGTAGGATAGGAACTCCTAAAGTTTTTCGTACTCCTCACCCGGGGTGGGGTGAGGCTTGGCAGGGCTATCCATAAATGATTTGTGTTTTGGATTGTGTCTCCCTTATGGTAGTTACTGTCTATTATTATTGCATGCTATTTTATTTATGGTTCTTATGTTTAGATAATTATTTACGTTATTTCTGCTGGAGTTACTAATGCTCTTTTGTTTTTGTGTTTCCTTTCCTTCACTGAGCCGAGGGTCGATTGGAAACAGCCTCTCTGCCCTTTCGAGTAGGGGTAAGGCTCGTCTACATATTACCCTCCCAGACCCCACTTTGTGGGACTATACTGGGTAGTTGTTGTTGTTGTTGTAAAGACTAACTAAACATCTAGCTTTAAGAGTGTACATAAGGGTTAAATTGGTGACAAGCCTTATATTAGTGCATCACATGTGATTTAATCAAGGAAACATCCATCATTATACTACATCAAATACCTCCTATGTATACTGTTCAGCACAATTCAAGGGACCAACCTTATATAAATCCAGTGAACTATAAGCCCATGATCGAAGCTTGCTATATTCTTCTTGGTACCGTTCAGGACCAGTTTCAAATCTGAAATCATGAAAATTAGATTCAGAATGCTATCAAAGATACGTGTAGGAAAACTTTCAGAAAAGTTTTGCTTTATTACAATAGCCAAGACTTTCACTTAGAGTCGGTCAGCGTAAATCCGAAAATCTTCTCACAAGTCTTATAGTAAAACAACTCTTTCCATGTGTTTGTTTCATTTAGCGAGCACAATCACTAGATTGAAAATCCAAAGTTCCTAAAGGAATCACGAAAATGGTACAAAGTTATCACTAGCATGTTATGATACATGGCAACAGAAAAATTGTGAAGTGGTATCAAGAAAAGTTCAAAATGACAGGGACACATCATTACTTGGAGGATTGGTTCTAGATCATAATGTAGCAGTTTCTTACCAGTAAAAACAACTAGCAGACCCCTTGTATATCAACCAACTAAGAAGTTGTTTTGCCTTAATTGAATAGAAGTACTCTTAAGCATTATGTACTTGAGTTGATTTCATGAATAAGCAATTATATGTCAGGATAGAAATGTTGAAGCTGAAAATAAGTAGCTATATGAGTTTGGTAAAAAGGTCCTAACTCCTAATAAACAACATTCTGCAACTGTTTATTAGAATGAAGTAGGGTTGAGAACCATAAGGTCTCACATTCAAATCTCAACGGAGGCAAAAACACGAGGTGATTTATTCCCATTTGTCCTAGACTTAGCCTGTCATTGGTACGCACAAGTTGGCCCGGACACCACAGTTGTATGAAAAAAAGTACAGATGAATTGCACTATTTGACAAATATTCTAACCACTATAAGAGACAAATAGCATACAATTTAGAGTCTACATTGCCCTATTGTTTACCTCAGATTAAAATGATAAAAGCATATTGAGTTTACAACTTAATCCAGGCAGTCAAACAGTAACACTTATGGAAAAGAAGAGACTTACTCAGAGAAAGAGAGGATTTTTTTGGTAATGTCAGGGTCAAGCTGGGAATTTGTGTTTTTATTAAGTTGTTGTTCTTCTTGAAAAGCAAGCTCAGTTTGCTTGAAACCCTTCTTCTTCAAATACGCTACCACTGCTTTCTCTATTTCTTCTTCATCCATGGTGAAAAAATATAAGTATTCTTGAAGCAGCAAATTGGGGTTTATAGGATCACAAATAAGATGGAGAAGTTTGATTTGGGGTCTCTGGCGGGAGCAATACGGCGTCGTTGTGGGGCTGTGTTCAAGAAAGCTTAGTCGAGACAGTAACATTTAAGATAGTCATTCAAATATATACTTAAAACGTCTGAATCTGGATGCATGTGGGTATGCAAATCTGAACACTTAATGATTAGATTGTTTGTTTTTCAACATCTGAATACGTATAATATATATATATATATATATATATATATATATATATATATATATATATATATTACAAGATAAAAACATATACAATTCAAAAAAAAGTGATTAAATATTACATAAATTAGTGAAAATATTTACTTGAACAAAAAAATTATTATTTGAGATAAATTGAAATATTATAATATATAAATTAATATTTTATGCAAGATCCAATTGTTAAACTATTTGAACTATAAATGAAAATTATATATAATAACAACAATTGTAGAAACGAAATGTAACCAAAAAATATTTTGAACGTAAAGTATTCATACAAGATATATGACTTTTAGCTTCATTTAGTAAAATTACTATTTGTATTATCAAATGTTAATTCAAATTAGTAATATGTTAGCCATATGTTTGCAATGCATTATCTTTGATCTTGATATAAAAAACTTCATTTGCTAATACAAAGATTTGAGTAGTTTAATTCGAAGTTCTAGAATATTTCTTATGTTAAAAAGTAAATATTCTTTGTTTATTAAAACCTTTTTTTACACGGATTTATACTTTTTTCTACAAAGTTCAGAATTGTCTAAGTCAAATACTTATTTTACAACAATTTTTGGGGCCTCAAAATTTTTGGGGCCTAAAGTCACCCTTGAGCCACCCGTGAAGATAAGTTGTATATTTCTAAGCAAATAATCTGTTTGAAGATTGCAAAGATGTAGTAAATGGTATGATCTTAGACACAAAATACGAAAAAAAGATTGAGGAAAGAAGCTAATCTTGAATAAACAAAAGAAAGCATGGTTCAATTATAAAACATATAACATATGACGAATAATTCAAGAGCAATAGCACATAGATATTCAGAAAGCACTGAAATATAAATCTTACTTACGTATACATTATCCGAATCCTAGCCAAATATGAAACTATCGACTCTAATTTCAACAACATAGAACTTCGTTATCCGAATTCTAGCCATAGCAAGGCTTCTTAGTTTTGAAAGAGCTTCATAAACACCAATTACGGTTTATATTTCAACTAGACAAATTGAATTTCAGTCACTTATATGCAATTCTTGAAGAAAACAAAAGAACGTTCAAAAGGGACTATGTGAATCTGCAAAAGAGAAAAAACCATTGCTAACAATTTAGAACACATCCCAAATTAAGATTTACGATTTAGAGAATCGAGATGTCAACAAAATCAAGAAAAATTACAGAAAAATCAGAGATTCAACCAAAATAGAATATCCAAAAGTCAGAACAAGACACAAATAAGGGGCAACCAAAACCTTCTAGTTTAGCCCCTTCTCAGTCGTATTTTAAAAGGGGTTTTTTTAACCCTAAAGTCGAAACTGAAATTTACCATTAGAAAAGTGGAAACAAGATGGAGAATTACAAGTATAATTTTCAAAATCCTACCCAGAAATAGATTCGGCGGCTGCTTGATCCTTGAAGAGAGAGACGTGTGAAGGATGAAATTTGTTTCGGGTTTAGAAGAAATAGGCTGATGTGAGAGAAAAAGAAGCACCAGGCGTCTATTTTCGGTATTTTTAACCTCTGGACAGATTTAAGGCCTCTTTGTTTGTACTTAATGCAGCTATGGACCTTATTTAGATCTCATATACTAAAGTGTCTTTATTTTTAAAGTTTGAATTTTTATTATTCAGGTTTTAATCATTAATTATATTTATTTTTTTACTCCATAATTATTTTATGAGTCTGAATAGATCTATATAATTAAAATTTATAACAAAGATTTAATTTTATTAAGATACTATCAAATATCTTTTATTAAATGTTGCCGCTTACCATTATCAACCATCACCATATCACTACTATTACCACCATATCACTACTATTACCATACTCAACCTCTTTGACATCATCATTAGCATGCCACTGTCATCCTCAATCATAGCCTCCATTATCGATCATTCTCACGACTCTAACTACCGTCATCTCAAGCCACAATCAACACTCATCCACCTCAACTACCGTAATTGATCATTCCATCACCATCAACAACCACAACCAGTATTGTCCATCATTATAACATACCATCACACACCAACCACCTTCCTCAATCACAACTATTAACACCACCCAATATTATTAACTGCCACCACCTACCACCATCACCCTCAATCATAATCGCTACCACTATCAATTACTACTAGAAACTACCATAAACTACTATCAACTAAAACTGTCACCAACCACCGCCTCTTGTCGGCATTCGCCTATTAACCATCACCATCAACAACTATCGTATTTTAAAAAATATATATATGTATATGTATATGTATATGTATATATATATATATATATATATATATATATATATATATATATATATATATATATATATATATATATATATATATATATATATATATATATATATATATTTTATTGATAGAATATTAGATTAGTTAGTATTTCATTTAAATTTTATGTTTATTATTTTTCAAGTAAAGATAAATTTTATACTTTCGGATATTAAAAATCAGACAGTATTAATTATTTCTATTCAGATCTTAATACACATATTAATATATTCAGATGTATATTCAGATTATAGATGTCTTAATCTTAATACACGCTTTTATATTCAGATGCGTATTCAGATTCAGACGTCTTACTCTTAAAAAAACAAACGAGGCATAACACCCAATTAAAGGTCTGGCCGAATCAGGCCCAACCATACCTATACAAAACAACAACAATAACCCAATATAATTTCAATTAGTAAAATCTAGGGGAGAGTAATATGTATGTAGACGTTATCCTACCATGGAATGGAGATGTTGTTTCCAAATAAACCTTCGACACCTTTCCTTCCAAAAACCTCTCATCTTGCTCTTGAGAGACCCGATCTCACAACCTCTTGATTGAAAGTGGAGATTGCTTACCATCATATTTTTTAAAAATAAAAAAACAAATACTCCATACTTAAGTGCAAACTAATGAGGTATGGTTGGCATTAGTAGTGTATGTAGGTCGGGGTGGTTCGGATTTTAACACTACCAAACCAAACCAATTGTGTCGGGTTATTAAATCTAAAGACGACATCAATAAAACTCGAGCTTTTCAATCTCGGGTTTTCTCGGGTTTTCGGGCTATTCAGGTTTTTTTCGATAAAATCTTCATAGAACAAAACATATAACTTGTGATCAAAATATATCTTTAATCCTAGTAAGATACAACTATATAAATTATTTTCTAAGAAAATAATATAAAATATGAGATGTGTCATGACATTATCCTAAAATATTCAAAAATAAAGATAATAAAATTATATAATATAAATATTGCTAATTAAAAAGTCTTAATAAAAATAAACATAATCTAAAAGTACTAAGTCATGCTAAAATTAGTAGACTAATAACGGGATATTAATTACATGACTAAACGCTAAAGAAAAAATAAAAATATATTATGCATTATTATCTAAATTATTGCAAACAAAATATAGATATTCAATACATTCTTGTCAGTAGTACTGAATTGAATGTTTTCTGTTAGTATTAGTATTGATTTAATTTTCGTTTGGACTTTTGTTAGAATTATTTAATTTACCAATATTAATGGCTATATAACTTATTGGAACATTCAAAAGTCCTAATTCCAACCTTAAAATAATGCCTTAAAATATAAAAATATAAAAAAATCAAAAAATATTTATAAATTACATCACAATAAATATATTTATATTAAATATATTTAAAATTTATATATATTTAATGTCGGGTTGGTTTGGTTTCATTTGACTTTCTTTAGTTAAAACCAAATTAAATCAATTATGGTGGGGGTTTTTTTCTAACATCAAACCAAATCAAATTAAACTATAGTTGGAATTTTGTTCTTGTTTGACTCGAATTATCGAATTAATATGGTTTGTCAGTTTCTTTTGTACACCCCTAAGGGCATGTCAAATATTTAACAAACTCTACGTGTTATATTTAGCATGCAACTATGCCGTTTCTCTTTCCCATTCTTGTTCTCTATGATGATCAAACTTCTTGCAAAATATTATCCTTCTCTTTATGAACTTCTATCTCTAAAACTAATGTTGGAAACATATCATTCTCATAAAACTTCAGCATTACGATATATATAACCTTGAAGTCGTTCATGTTAAGAAAATTAAGATGGCTATGTTGAAAACACCTCTATCACTAACTACATTTTGAATCTTTACTAAAGGTCATTCTTTTATTCTGTTTATTTTATAAGACTTAATTTAATTGGGTTCAAACTTTAAGAATAAAAAGGAATTTTAAATCTCGTCATTTTTAGTTAAAAGTATGGATAACATACTAAAATACCTATTGAATATTTGTCTCCAACATGCCATATCATTGCTATAAAAGAGTGTCAATGAGAATAAGATGAGAATGTTGAAATAAAAAGATTTTTAAATATAGAATGATGGCTTTTTCAAACAGACTAAGGGTGTATTTGGTATAATTGAAAATATTTTTCGTGGAAAATATTTTTCAAGAAAATGTTTTTTTAGAAAACAAGTAGTAATATTATTCATTTTCCGGTGTTTGGTATGCAAATTGAGAAAAATGACTTTTCAAGAGTATTCGTGAATAATTTAAATATAATAAACACGAAGCCATAAACTTTCAAACTGACAACCTTCCGGACTCACAAATTTCATAAACTTTCGAACCGCTAAACTTTTAAAATCGCGAAATTTCGAACCTATAAACTTTATAATTTCTAAACCCGTAAACTTCCAAACACATAAACCTCCGAACTCATAATTTTGGAACTTATAAAATTTTAAGTCTTTAAACCGAAAAATAATAAAATTAAATTTGAAAAGTATATTTAAATTTATTTTTTTCGGGGCTGGGGGCAGTAATGGAGCAAGGGGTGGGGCGGGGGGAGGGGAGGAGCAAAATGAAAAAAATAGAATTTTAATTACAAAAAAAAGTAATTTTTTTTTGCTGTGGGGTGGGGGATGGATGGAGGGGTAGTAGGACGGGTGGTAATGGAAAAACTGAAATTTAAAATAAAATAAAACTTTTTTTGGAGAGGGGATAAGGTGGGTTGATGAGGGTGCGGAAGGTTGAGAAGGAGCTTTGGAAAATATTTTCTCTTCTCTTGATAAGGAAAACATTTTCATTTAATCGAAAGAAAATGAATTAATAAAGAAACAAAAAATATTTTAGGCAATCAAACATAGAAAATTAAAAAATATTTTTCGGATAATATTTTCCGTCGTATCAAACACACCCTAAATGTAAGACAAATAACTAAACGAAATATAGTACTATTCAGCCAATAATTGTTTGATAGCAAATAATATTGTAGTCTTTTAGAATGTAACGTCGAAAGTATATCTAAATATGAGAGATATGAAGAATGGTGTACACCTTGCCTTCGTGTATCTGACTGAAACACAATTCAATATGACGAGTAATAAGAATTAAAGTTTGTTGGATCAGAATCTGAACAATTGTGGAAGAAAATTGTAGATAGATGTGGACTCAACAATACAAGAGAAATAACTATGCTTCACTCTAAGTGAGTTGAGTTTAAGATGAATCCTCACTAATCATGTTATTTTATATATTTAAACTCGTCTAGGGATGAGTTGGTAGGGTGTATAATAAGAATAATATATGTATTAGCTTTGGTACTAATAATTCTATTAGAGCACAAGTTAACTACTTACTAAATTATTGACTTTAGCTAGTGGTTAGGATTTTGTTAGTCCTTTATTTTCTCAAATAAATCTCCTTATTCAAGGAGTTTGTTCAGCAGTAGTTTAGTCCTCTTCTTCTAGAGAAGATAATTTATGTTAGGGTCGGGAACTCGAATAATGCAAATTTTAGCCGGACAATATTAAAATCACAATAACAAAGACAATGCAAGTTGATAAGGACGGCAATTAAAGTATATAAAAAAGACACAAATTTAACATGATTCGGTCAAAGTGACCTACGTCCACAAGCAGAGAGGAGCAAATTCATTATACCAATAAGAGTACAAAATTAGAGTAAAAACTCTAATTAATTAATTTCAAATACCTCCGAAAGAATAACCTCACAAGATCGCTCTAAAGAAAAGGTATCACACAAGCCGCACGCAAAAGAAAAGAGAGGATAGTCAGAATTGTATCGAGGCCACAACAACAAGAAAACAACAAGAGTACGTCTTTCCAAATAAAGCAGCCTTCAGCAGGAGCTGCACTACAATGCCTCAGTCTTACAAACAACTCTCAATAAATAAAGGAGAAGAGGAAAAAATAAGAATGAAGACTCAAATTGTTACCCCGTAAGTTGTTTTGGTGAAGTTGCTTTCTTAGTCATTTTTATTCTCAAGAATTATTGTTTCTCCATAGTCGTATAATGGAAGCTAGGCGCAGTATTGCTTGTCCGAGAATGAGTAATTGTGCATATCTTCTCTTTTCATTTAGCTATGATACATATGCTGCTCTCTTCTGTTTTAAGTTTAAATCAAAGCTACATCAATGTGGTACTCAAAGACGTATAAACATAAGGCATGTTGGTGTGGAGTAATAGTTTATGATATTATTGGATAATTAAAGATAAATGTACCTGGCATTATATATATATATATATATATATATATATATATATATATATATATATATATATATATATATATATATATATATATATATATATATATATATATATATATATATATATATATATATATATATATTTTATCATTTTAAGAATTAACCCTATAAAAATTTGTACTCTTTATATGAGATTAGAAAAATTAGAAGTTGAGAAACTATATGTATTTTTACATGGATATTTTAACGAAATAATAACATATATATTAATTTTATATGGTACCACGATTTATTATTTTAATATTATAATAACAGTACTTTAAGATGAGAACACGACTATTTTTTTTTGAGGTTATAGATATTTATGGTATTTATAACAAGTGATAAGTAAGGTCGTGAAGGTGAGAGGGTAAACGGGTCAAAGAAAATGAGATTGGTCGAAGTTTATCATTTCTGATAAAATACGATCCGAGCTACAATATCCGATATTTGTAGACTAGTACCATATAAGGACAAAACCATCCTTATAACTACCCTTCAATCATTGGGCTGCCCAGCATTTTCATGTATACCATGGTAATTTAATGCGTTATATGTAGCATAGTTAATTCATACGCTATACTTTGACGGCTAAAACACCATTAATGTATAGCGTCGTTTTATACTGCGCTATATATAGAATGGTAATTTTTTTTACACTTATCTAAAAAGATAACATTTTGATTCCGGACTCCTTCATGGTACACCTTGGCTTTACGAAAACTGGTGGCATATTCAGTGTTAGACTGTCACACAAAGACGTATATCATAGAAATTCTCAACTTACACCACTCCCTCGTAGCTCAGGAATGTTAAGGCTAATCCTTCTTTCTTTTGGCATGATCCAAGTAACGATACGTAAACGTAATGATATTCCACAAATAGTTCTACTCTTAGCAGTTAAGGATGCCTATGTTATTCATTCTCATAAAGTGATATTCAAGCATGTCTAAGTACGTATCTAGTTCTCTATTGAGGTATACGATACAGATGTTAATGTACATAATATAGTAATACATGTATCTTCATGCATATGCATCTACCACCGAGATACAGTCGGTTGGATAGTTACATATTTACCACCGTGTTACGGTCGGTTGGGCAGTTACCACTGGTTGGGCAGTTATATATCATTATTTACTACCGGTTGGGGAGCCATACATCTACCACTGTGCGACGACCGGTCAGACAGCTACCACTGATTAGTTGGGCAGTCATGCATCATAAGATATGGATAATAGTCTTAAAGAGAAGTATTGTATATATATCAGTATGATAAGTATAGAGATAAGGTGGCACTTCAGAGATTCAGGTTGATTCTTATACATCGTTAATTAATGTTGACTTATTATTATGTTTCAGTTCTGCGTTACATACTTACATTATTCGTACTGACGTCCTTTTGTTGGGGACGTTGCATTCATGCCCGCAGGTATAGACAATCACTTTGACGAGCCTTCATAGTAGACGAGGTTAGCATTCTGCGAAGGATCGGTAAGACTCTGCCTCATTCGGAGTGCAGCCGAGTCTCTGAGTCATTGTGTCAGAGTTTTGCTGGAGAATACCCGTCCCATTTGATGTCGTATAACCTTAGAGGCTTTGTAGACAGAGGTTCAGTTTACACAGTATGTCAAGGCCTTGACGGCCCATATATATTCATATTTAAGAACGATATTTTATTGATACAGTGTTACCCACTTACAGTTATAGATTATGAGTCGTGGCCATGTAGACCTATGATAGTTATAAAAGGAATACAGAGTGGTTCGCTCAGGCCAGTGCGACACCGAGTGCTAACCACGCCTCCCAAGGTTAGGGCGTGACACAAATCTTATTGTGTGTTGAAAATAAAATAATAAACTTTCTTTTTATAGGCAAAAAAGCCTTGGCCTCCAAGCTATAAAAGAAAATATACAACTTTTGAAAATGCTATCTACCACACAATGCAATACTTTGTCCCCAAAGAATATTGCCAATAAAGTCTACTTTCAAATAAGCTTATGCTTATCGGAGATGGACTTCTCTAGCCAAAATATTGGCCATATTAAAAATCTCTACCTTGGCCTAATTTTGGCTAGTATAGTAAATTTACTCTCCCATCTCTGCAAAAGCCCACATGGGCTAAATCATTCTTCATAACTAGCAATCAAGTTTAAGCAGTGTAACCACCTGACCGATTATTTTGAGTATTTTAGCCCCATTATGATTCCGTTATTCTATGTCGTGGTTATGTAACTTGCCGGGTATTTGATTTTGGTTTCGGGAGAGTTTTAGAGTGTAATGAGACACATAGTCCCTAAGTTGGAGGTTTAAGTCGTAGGAGTTAATCGTAGTTTGAATTGTATGAATACGGCCCTAAATAGAGTTTTGATGGCTTCAATAGCTCCGTGTAGTGAGTTTGGTCTTAGAAGTATGTTCATATGTTAATTTGGAGGTTCGTAGGTCGTTTCGACATGAATTAGCGAAAGTTTGAAGATTTTGTAAAGTTTGATCGGGAGTTGACTCTATTAATATAGGGATCAAAATATAATTCTAGAAGTTGAAATAGGCACATAATATCATTTATGACTTGTGTTCAAAATTTAAAGTCAATCAGAGTTGTTTTGGTATGATTCAGCATTGGTTTTGGAATTCAGAAGTTCATAACTGCTTAAGCTTGAATTTGGGTTTTGATTCATAGAATTATGTGGTTTGTGATTTTTGGCCTCGAGTAGGTTCGTGAAGTGTTTTAGGACTAGCTGGAATATTCAGACGGTGTCCCGGGTGATTCGGATCGAATCCGAAATAAGTTTTGATTTTTGAGACTGCTGAATCTGGGATGTTCTAGGGTCATCGCACCTGCGGAGGGATTGGCCCAGATGCGCGCTCACAAAAGCGACCATTTGGTCATAAATGCGGAGCTGGTCATGCCCAGTTGGGTTTGCAGGAGCGGGAAATGTTCTGCAGAAGCGCGCATGAGCGACAGTGGTCACATGTGCGACTCTTTCGGTGCAGGTGCGCATGCGCAGATGCGAACCATTTTTCGCAGAAGAGGATTCCTTGGACTTAAGTTAAATCTGTACCTGTGATGGTTTTTTCGCAGGTGCGGAGTCGCAGAAGCGACCCAATGGCCGCAGAAACGAAAGTCATTGGGCAAAAAAGGGAAATTCGAGAGTTTTGTTCATAATTCATTTTTGGGCTTAGGGAGCTTGGTGGGAGACGATTTTTCGAGGGTTCTTCAAAGAAAACTTTGGGGTTAGGAATTCTAACTCGTTTATTATTAATTTACATGAATCTATTGATGATTTCATCATTAAATTAGTATGTTGGATTTGGAAATTGGGGGAAAATGGTAGTGTAATGACCCGACTGATTATTTTGCTTTCTACGATCCCGTTGCCCTAAATAAGACTTTCCGTACGTGCTTTTATTATTTTATAACTTATGGGATGGTTAGTTGGGGATTTAGAAGGGTTCAGATTGAAATCAGAACACTTGGTTACTTAAGGTTGGCTTAAAAGGCTAAGTTTGACTTAGGTCAATGTTTTGAGTAAACCTCGGAATTGGGATTTGACGGTTCCAATAGGTCCGTATGATAATTTCAGACTTGGGCATATGTTCGAATCGGGTTTTGGACGATTCAGAAGCACTTCGACGCCTAATAGTGAAAGTTGGTATTTTGAATTAATTTCATAAGTTTGGGTTGAAGTGGATTTTTTACATTCTAGACGTCTGTTTGGGATCTCGAGCCTACAAATAGCTCATTATGGTGATTCTGGACTTAGGAGCGCGTCCGGAAGTGGATTTTGAGGTCCGTAAGTCGTTGACGAGTCATTTGGTGAAAGTTAGAGTTTGAAGTTCTTGGAAAGTTTGACGGAGGGTATACTTTTTGATATCAAGTTTGGATTCCGGTTCCGGAAGTTGGAGTAGGTCTGTAATGTCATTTAAGACTTGCACACAAATTTTGGCGTCATTCTGAGTAGTCAAAGTACGATTTGGCGCTTCAGGGCGATTAGGAAACTTGAAATTCAAAGTTCTATTCAATTTGATTTTGGGGTGTGATTCTTGGTTTCGTTGTTCTTTTACGTATTTTGACAGATCGAGCATATCCGTTTTGGTGTAGTTGGACAGGTTCCCGAGGGGCTCGGGTGTTTTTCGGACCGCCCGGAGCAAAATCTGAGAAACCAAAAATTTCCAGTTATGGTTTCCTTCTTCGTGAACATGGGAGGTCCATCCCGTTCGCGAAGAAGGATATGAGGCAGTGGGAGAATTGCCCAATGCGTTCGTGGTAAGGCACACGGGTTCTTGAAGCCTTGTGAGCCTAGGCCTTCACATTTGCAAACCCCTACTCGTGTTCGCGTAGGAAAAATGTAACGACCCCACCGATCGTTTTGACCTTTCTCACTTTAATTGCCAGTTCTCGAGCATGATTTGGCCCATGTGGTGTATTACGACCTACAAAGATCGTTCGTTTTGGTGTTCAGGAAAAAAAATTAAAACAAATTCTGTGAGAAAAATACTAAATTTTGATATTAAATTGAATAAATTTTACTTCAGTCAATATTTTAGGTAAAATGGACCCGGACCCGTGATTTGACGGTCCTAGAGGGTCTATAGGAAAATATGGGACTTGGACGTATGCCCGAAATCAAATTCCAAGGTCCCAAGCCCGAGAAATGAATTTTTGTGTGAAATTGTTTTCTGGAAATAATTAAGGAGATTGGAAAATGAAATTTGATTAAAAGACTATGGTATCAGGCGCGTATTTTGGTTCCGGTACCCGGTACAAGTCTCATAGCGCTTTGTTCAAGGTTTGGTTGAAAACAGACGTCGTTTGACGTGTTTAGGACTTAAAATGGAAATTTGATGTTTTATGAAAAGTTGGAAGAAATCATGAGTTTTGAGGCTTGATTCGATGATACGATGTTATTTTGGCGATTTGATCGCACGGATAAGTCCGTAGGATGTTATTGAGATTGTGTGCATATTTGGTTTGGAAGCCCAAGGGCTTGAGTGAGTTTTGGATAAGTGTCGGAATGCATTTTGAACTTAGAGAGGAAATCTGGTACACTCAGTCCTGCAATTTTCGCATTTGCAAAGCGGCCTCGCAAATGCGAGCCTGGCATCGCAAATGCGAGGAAGGGCATAGTGCATTGGGGTCGCAAATGTGACCTTTAGGTTCGCAATTGTGGAATTGAGCCGGTCGCAAATGCGACTTTGGGCTCGCAAATGCGAAGGTGCCTATTTTGGCCAGGGTTCGCAAATGCGATGAGAGACTCGCAAATACGATGTCGCAAAAGAGACAAAATCGCTGCGAATGCAAGACTGGGGAATTTCTGTTGGGTTCGTAATTTCGCATTTCCCACATCTGATGGTTGTGTCCAGTTATTAAATTCGAAACTTAGCCCATTCTCCTCATTTCCCACTTGGCCTTGGCGATTTTGAGAGCATTTGAAGAGGGATTCGAGGGGAATCGATTGGAGGTAAGATTTTTTTATCTCAATACTCGTTTTTCTTGTGAAACACACCTAGAAATCCATGTAATTTAACTAAAAATGGAAGAAACTAGGGCTTGAGTTTTGAAACTTCAAATTTGGATTTGATGTGTTACTTGAGCTCGGATTTGAGAACTTTTTGATATGTATGAACTCGTGAGAAGATAAGGAATCTAATGATATGAAAACTTTTGAGTTTTGAGAAGTGGGCTCGGGGCTTGCTAATTTTGAGAAATTTAATATTTTTCAATTATTTTCGATTGGGTAATGTTCCCTTAGCATATTGTGATGTGTTCGCTCAGATTATGCATAGATTCGACGCGCGTGGAGGCCGATTTGAGGGGCAAAGGCATTGTGAGTTATAGATTTTGCCGGTTCAAGGTGAGTAATAATTGTAAATGATATCCTGAGGGTTTGAGACTCCATATTGCACATCGTAGTGTTGTATTAAGGTGACTTGCCCGCCGGATAGCGAGCGTGGGGTAGAGCACCGTTGGGGATTGTGACTCGATCCGTCCCGATAGATGAATTTTACTACGTATTTGACTGAATACACCTATTATTATTATGATTGAGCTGATTGAAATATTTGGGCTTCGTGGCAATTGATTGAATCCTTCAGGGATTGCTATTACTGGTTTCTTACCATTTTTACGCATTATTGAACTCAGTCCTGATATTTAAGACTATTTTCAAACTCATGCAAGTTTACTTTGCTTTAACACTTGAAATGAGATTTCCAACAATGTTTTGGGCTGAGCATCACGTTTTTACTGTTGCCCGATGGGCTTATGTGATTTTGACTTAGTAAGGCCGAGGGCCTGTGTTGTGAGGATACTTTTGGATCGGGCTGCACGCCGCAGCAATATATATATATATATATATATATATATATATATATATATATATATATATATATATATATATATATATATATATATATATATATATATATATATATATATAGCCGCATGAGTGTTATACTGATATGGGGCCGAGGGCCTAGATTTGATGCCACGATATGGCTTGATATTGCTTGGGCCGTAAGGGGCCCCTCCCGAAGTTTGCACACCCCCAGTGAGCGTCGTCGATGATAAATGGATCGGGCTGCACACTGCAGTGAAAAGTAGAGCGGGTTGCACGCCATAGTGGTACTGGTACTGGTTGATGTGTTTGCATTTTCTTATTTGTCTGCTATTATCTGTTGTTTTGTGCTACTTCTTGCACTATTAACATGATATTCTGGCATTCCTTGATAACTGAGTGTTGTGCCCACGGGGCGGAAATTCTGTACTTATCTGCACTATTTGTTACCGCTGAAAAATATCATTTTTAAAAGAGGTTTTCAATTGAGCAAAGGTGTTTCGCTAAAGATTCCATAGTTTCACTATCTTTCTAAAAAGGGTTTACATTGCTTCTATATAACATAATGATTTGTCATACGTGATTTCTTACCGCTCAGTTGTTATTTACCTTTGTTACTCACTGAGTTGGAGTGCTCACTTTACTCCTTGCACCTTGTGTCCAGATGCAGGTATCAATCATTCGATAGCGGGTTTTGGCCGATCAGAGGTAGAGTTATATGAGTAAGGAGGTGACTTCCAGAATTCACAACACCATGTTTCTCTTTTTGTTCATTATTCCAGTTTTATATTTTAGATCTTGTAGTGGATTTACATTTTGATAGATGCTCGTGACTTGTGACACCCCGATTAGGGTTGTATTGGGTTGTATTTCCATTAATTAATATTATTAAGTCATATTTAAGTTGTTTATTTATGTTTAACTATTTTGTAAAGACGAGTTCGGTTAGTTGGTTGGCCTCATCTTTACGAGAGGCGCCATCACGACCAGAGCCTAGGTTACTAGGTCTCACGAGCCATGAGCAGGTTTAGTAGAGTCTCGCGGATCGGTATGGAAACATCTGTATTTATCTTTGAGAGGCTGCGGAACCTTTAGGAGAACTTCACATTCTTGAATTCTTATCGTGCGTCCTTGATTCAGCTTGAAAGGTAACTCTTGAAATTCCTTCCGTGCGTTCTTATGCACGTGTGAGCGCTCAGTTCCAGATGTGCCTTGATGGCTTGTGATTTCCCCCAATCGAGGGGCGAGATATGATCTCTGTGAGTTCGATGTTGGGCTAGTCTAGAGAACTTGAGATCGGATCTTTGCCTATGGCTTGGGAACCGAGGCGCTGATTGTGTGAGCAAGTGTTTTAAACTTATATGTTCGGTATTGTCCCTATTAGTAGAAGTGACAGCTGGGTAGTTATATGATGAGTGTATTAGTGTTGCGAGATATATCTATGTGACTTGGAAGTGACGAGAAAAGTCTTCTAGATGATAGATGAACTATTAAGTGCATGATTTCCATTGTGAAATGATTTGTAGCTCCGAGTTATGGGTGCATAAAGAATCTTTTCATGTTTCCAGTTGAGAGTGGAGTAAATTTCATGATGCGGTATGAGATCAGACTCAGGAAGACTAACTGGCCGTGTAATGTGTATGACGGTGGAGGGTATACAAAAATGTTATATTGAGGTGAAGCAGGTGGGTTATCTCCTGCGGAGCGTTCTGAAGTGGTGTGATCCTTATGTGTACGTTAGAAGATCTCACGCGTACTTGAAGGTACGCGTTGAAATTTGAAGTTTCGGGTTGCTTAAGAGAGTGGACTAAATAGTTGCGGGAATGAATGCGAGATTTGCAGAAGATTTATAGTACTGGATGATCTGTGTTTTCACAAACTTATAAATGATTTGCGTTTAATCTCACCATGGCATTGTGGCGTCAATAGAGTAAAAATGTTGTAAGATATTGAGTGCATTTGGATTTATGGCTTCGAGCCAAGTGGGGGAGTCTGCTGTGAGCAGTTGATTGCACGGTTAGGTACTATGTTGGTTCCAGTTTGAGGCGTGCGAGTGAATTATCTATGGCTCTAGAAAATGAAAATATTGGCAAAGGTTATATTATTCCTTATAGCGTATGAGAATCACGGAAGGTCTAGAGTTTTTGTTGGCAAAGAATGCTTGGTGCGTAGAGCAGGAAGTTGTTTGGTTGTATTGGGATGATGATCTCATTTTACGGTGTTAGAGTACCAATGAGGAACGAGATGTTCTGTTTGTTAGATTAGGTAATTTATAGTTTGAATAAGGGTGAATGACTTTCGAGAATGGTTCTAATGTGTTCGAGATTTCGCATGGAACAATCATATATCTTAAGGTTGTCCATGTGGTTAGATACTGTGTCCTCATTGGAAGAGGTCAAGAATTGTGGTATTTTTATGTTCATTATAGGCTTATATGTATTAGTTTCCGGAAAGTAAAGGTAACAGATTTAGATTTGTAGGAAGCTCTTCAGAGTAAAGTATTATGGAATGTGGTATTTCTGGGAATATTCGAGAGAGTATTCAGTGGCTTATGGGTCTTAGATAGTGTGGTCTTATGCTTGGGCCTCGTGTAGTGAGCCTAGGTTGAGGAATTGTAGTGCTATAGCAAGAGGAAATATCCAGTTGAAGATGAATCAGAAGGGAAATTGGATAGATGGAATAGCTTGATAGAGATCAAATTGGTAAGGTAAGGATATGATTAATTCTTTGTATGTGTTCGAGGTAATGGGTTCTTGCAGGTATTTTGCAGCAATGATCTTGGGTTTTGATGGCTTTCTTAGCTTTGTCTAGTTAGAAGGACTCAGTCCTGGCAGTTTAATTTGTGCAACAGAAATTCGGAGAGTTCTTGATGGTTTTTACCGCAGTTTGGAGATGTATATTTTCTATGGGCATCTGATCATGGGAGGTATTGTGACTTTTCTTCTAGATGGGACCAATGGAAAGTTCTTGACTAGTTGAGTACGTAGATTTCTGTGGCTCGGAAAGGAGATGAAGTTCTCATGTTATACTGGGTATGGTATGGTATTTGCGGTATGTAGTGGAGAATCGAGATTTACGTGTGTATAGTTACAGTTCAGATCTGAAAGGAAGTTTATAAAACTCTTAGGCAACGGGTAGCCTCAGATGGTTAAGGGAATGCTATTTCTAATTAGAAGTGATTTTACGATAGTATATGTTCAAAAAAAAGGGTAAGGTGATTAAACTGATGATACTTTGGTAGTATTGCGGCATTTTCTTGTTGGATCAACTGATGGTATTCGGGTCTGTTTGGTGGCACAGGGAAATTTTGGAATATTTTTCGTGGAATGAATTTGAAAGAACAGCTTCAGTTGAAAGCTTTGAATTTGAAAGGTTTGACCGAGAGTTGACTTATTCGTATATGAGCTCGGATCTAAATTTTATAATTTGGTTAGCTTCGTTAGATGATTTGTGACTTAGGAGTATGATCGAAAGTGATTTGGGCATGTCTAGTGTAGAATTAGGCTTGAATTGGCTAAGTGAGTATGTTGGCGAACTCCGGTTGATAGATGAGATTTTGGTCCGAGGGTCGAAATAAAATTCTGAGAGTTGTTGTAGCTTTATTAAGTGATTTGGGATGTATATGTAAAATTTTAGGTCATTTGGGCGTGGTTTTGTCGGGTTTTGACCGAATGCGTATTTTGGAGGTTTTAGAAGAACTTAGGCTTGAATTTGATGTGATTTGATGGGTTTGGTGTCGTTTGAGGTGTTTTGACAATTGGAACAAGTTTGGATGATGTTTTGGGATGATTGCATGCTAAATGTGAGTTATATATGTGAGTGGCGGAAATGGGATCATATATGGTAATTCGTGTGTTTTATGGACTTAGAGACTGGAAGTTCTCATATGTAGGTTGGCTCGTGGTTGTGGATGGCAAATGTGGGTAGATAGACAGTTACTAGTGTGTGCTATGATTCAGTCATTCTGGACCTTCGAAGGATTATTTACCTGTTGTGTATAACGGGAGTTGATGTGTGGTCCACTGGTGGACCTATGTGGATATGTGTCTAGCATCAAGAGGTTTTATTGACTTCGAATTGTATTGTTAAGGGATGTGTTGATTCGATTGTTATTGAGCTTATTAGTGATCTTGGGAGGTCTATGAGTCATCTTTCTGTGTTGCGAGATGTTATGATTTGTTGGTTATGGGCGCATATGGTGCGGTTCATTTGGGGTCTCAGAGTGGAAGTCAAGCGGGAAGACTAATTGGGAGTTGTTCGCTGAAGAGCATATCAGTTATGTTCTATCGGGTTTATGTGGTATATGCCACTTGCTTCACCATGGGTGTAAATATTTGCTTTGGTTCCAGACATCAAATCGTGCGTGGTTGTCGATTTCGAACATAGTGAATTGAGGTGTTCCATGTGGAGAAGTGTTTGGATAGGATCATACGTTGCAGCAAAGCTATGTAGAGATATGACCTTGAGGGTTAGATTCGTGTGTTCTATTTCCATAATATGAAACGGGTTCTCAGCCTTGTGTTGTGATGGTTTTTGTGAGCTTGAGGAATAGCTCTTTCATTAGTCATTTTCATGATTTGAGTATGTTTGGACCGTTGCTTATTGGTGCGTGTATCATGTGGGTTGTAGCTTAGGCCTCTATTGATGTGTCATGTCACCAGGATGGTGTTGGATTTTAGGAGATCGTTGGGATCGTTAATGAATACGAACAAATTCGATGTCAGCATGTTTGACGGGTAAATATCGAGGATCGGTTAAAAAATTGCTATGGTCCTTGCCAAAGGAAAAGTAGCCTTATGAAAGGACGATTTGAGAAATGGTTATGATTTACTGCGTGTTTCAGTTATCATTGGCAGTATATAAGTGTTGGAATGAGAATTTAGTTCCTAAGAGGTTTTCCATCGGTATTTGGTTGATTTGTGCAGCTGCTGTAAATGGAAGTTATCGCTTCGTGTGTGTGAGTTATGTGGTATATCATATGATTGCACCTGAGGTTGCAGGTATGGGTTATTATAGCTGGTTCGGGCTTATTATGAATAGAGATGTGAGGTTTTGACCTTGTGTATGATTTCGGAAAGGGAAATGTGGTTCTATGGCTTATGGGCTAGATTGGATGGTGAAATTTCAGTTACAATGTGTTATTGGACCTATATGAGATAAGGTGACATGGGATCACCCCCGGGTATATGCATGGTAAGGTTATTCAGCAATTTTAGAACATCTCCGGGTACGTTCGAGGATGAACGTGTGTTTAAGTGGGGGAAGATGCAACGACCCGACCGGTCATTTTGACCTTTTTCACTTTGATCTCCAGTTCTCGGGCATGATTGGCCTATGTGGTGTATTACGACCTATGAAGATCGGGTTTTGGTTTTCAGGAAAAAAAAATTGGAATGAATTCTGTGAGAAAAATGCTAATATTTGATATTAAATTGAATAAATTTGACTTCGATCAACATTTTGGGTAAAACGGACCTGGAATCGTGATTTGACGTTCCTAAAGGGTCCGTAGGAAAATATCGGATTTCGGCGTATGTCCGGAATCGAATTCCGAGGTCGAAAGCCTGAGAAATGAATTTTTGTGTGAAATTATTTTCTGGAATTAATTAAGGAAATTGAAAAAAAATTGATTAAAAGACTGTAGTTTCAGGCCCGTATTTTGTTTCTGGTTCCCGGTACAAGTCTCATATATGCATTAAGCACTTTCTACAAGTTTTGGTTGAAAACGGAAGTCGTTTGACGTGTTTCGGACTTAAAATGGAAATTTGATGTTTTATGAATAGTTGTAAGAAATCATGAGTTTTGAGGCTTGATTCGATGTATATGATGTTATTTGGGCGATTTTATCTCACGGATAAGTCCGTAGGATGTTTTTGAGATTGTGTGCATATTTGGTTTGGAGCCCCGAGGGCTCAGGTGAGTTTTGGATAGGTGTCGAAGTGCATTTTGAACTTAGAGGAAATCTGGTACACTCAGCCCTGGAATTTTTGCATTTGCAAAGTGGGCCTCGCAAATGCGAGCCTGGCATCGCAAATGCGAGGAAGGGCATAGTGCAAATGGGATAGCAAATGCGACCATTGGGTTCGTAATTGCGGAATTGAGTCGGTCGCAAATATGACTTTGGGATCGCAGAAGGTGCCCATTTTGGCTAGGGTTCGTAAATGCGATGAGAGACTCGCAAATGCGATATCGCAAAAGCGACAAAATCTCTGCAAATGGGAGACTGGGGAATTTCTGCTGGGTTCGCAATTACGAACCCCAGCTCGCATTTCCCACATCTGAGTGCTGTGTCCTGTTATTAAATTTGAAACTAATTCTATGTTCCTTATTTCCCACTTGGCTTGGGAGATTTTGGGAGCATTTTAAGAGGGATTCGAGGGGAATCGATTGGAGGTGAGATTTTTTATCTCAATACTAGTTTTTATTGTGAAACCCACGTAGAAATCCATGGAATTTAACTAATAATGGAAGAAACTAGGGCTTGAGTTTGAAACTTCAAATTGGGATTTGATGTGTTATATGATCTCGGATTAGAACTTTTTGACATGTATGAACTCATGGGAAGATAAGGAATCTAATGATATGAAAAATTTTGAGTTTCGAGAAGTGGGATCGGGGCTCCAGTTTTGCTAATTTTGAGAAATTTGATATTTTTCGATTATTTTCGATTGGGTAATGTTCCCTTAGCATATTGTGATGTGTTTTCTCGGATTATGCATAGATTCGACGTGCGTGGAGGCCAATTTGAGGGGCAAAGGCGTCGTGAGCTAGAGATTTTGCTGGTTCAAGGTGAATAATGATTGTAAGTGATATCCTGAGGGTTTGAGACCCCAGATTGCACATCATAGTGCTATATTGAGGTGACTCGCACACCGGATAGCGAGCGTGGGGTAGAGCACCATTAGGGATTGCGACTCGATCCGTCCCGATAGATGAATTTTACTACGTATTTGACTGAATATCACATGTTATTATTATGATTGAGTTGATTGACATATTTGGGCTTCGTGGCAATTGATTGAATCCTTTAGGGATTGTTATTACTGGTTTCTTACCATTTTTACGCATTATTGAACTCAGTCCTGGTATTTAAGACTATTTTCAAACTCAGGCAAGTTTACTTTGCTTTAACACTTGAAATGTGATGTCCATCAATGTTTTGGGCTGAGCATCACGTTTTTACTGTTGCCCGATGGGCTTATGTGATTTTTTACTAAGTAAGGCCGAGGGCCTATGTTGTGAGGATACTTTTGGATCGGGCTGCATGCCGCAGCAATATATATATATATATATATAGCCGTATCAGTGTTATACTGATATGTATATGGGGCCGAGGGCCTAGATTTGATGCCACGATATGGCTTGATATTGCGCTTGAGCCCCAATTGATTTGGGGCCGAGGGCCTAGATTTGATGCCACGATATGGCTTGATATTGAGCTTAGGCCATAAGGAGCCCCTCCTGGAGTTTGCTTACCCCCAGTGAGCGCCATCGACGGTAAATGGATCGGTCTGCACGCCGCAACAAATATTAGAACGGGCTACATGCCGTAGCGGTATTGGTACTAGTTGATGTGTTTGCATTGTCTTCTATTATCTGTTGTTTTGTGCTACTTCTTGCACTATAGACCTGATATTCTGGAATTCCTTGATAACTGAGTGTTGTGCCTGCGGGGTGAAAATTCTGTGCTTATCTATACTATTTGTTTTGCATTCGTTTGCGTACTGCTGAAAAATGCCATTTTTAAAAGAGGTTTTCAACTGAGCAAAGGTGTTTCGCTAAAGATTCCATAGCTTCACTATCTTTCTAAAAAGGTTTACATTGCTTCTATATAGAATAATGATTTTGTCATACGTGATTCTTACTGCTCAGTTATTATTTACCTTTGTTACTTAGTGAGTTGGAGTACTCACTTTACTCCTTGCACCTCATGTGAAGATGCAGGTATCTATTAACCCAATAGCGGGTTTTGGCCGATCAGAGGCAGAGTTATATGAGTAAGGAGGTGACTGCCAGCGTTCGCAACACCATGTTTCTCTTTTTGTTCATTATTTAGACCTTGTAGTGGATTTACTTTCTGATAGATGATCATTATTTTGAACAAATATTGATTAGTTTATACACTATTTGAATAGTTTTGGACAATTTGACACCGATTTGAGGGTTTAAGCATAATCTTGGACTGGAAAGTAGGCCTTGACGGAATAAGTCTCTTTTCTAACCATGTACGAGGCAATTAACCCCATAGGTGAATTATAACTAATATGTGCTTCTATGTGTTGGGAATACGGACGTACGAGGTGACGAGAGTCCGTATGTAGCTACTAATTATGTTGTTGCCTCGGTAGCCTAGGACCCATACCATGTTGTACTTGAATTGTTGCACCCCTACTTGTGATTTAATTGCTTACGTCATATTGGAAGTTGATAAAAGAATTGTAAAAGGTTAAATTAACTTACTGAAGTTGCAAATGGAACACTTGACTATAATGAGAATTTGTGTTTTATTTGAAATATTTTCTATTTGTGGAGCGGGACAGACGCCTCGGTAGCAGATAGATGCATCTATGATTCGAGTCATTTGACCCTTGATCGTGCACTATTTAAATATTATGTTCGATCGGACCGTACGACCTCGGCATAATTTACGCATGATAAATATTTGAAACTATTAATAATTGATAGTGCTTAAACGTCTTGAGATACACACTGCTAAATTATGAAACTTAACTTGGGATTTAATATTTACAAAAGAATAGTTTATTTATTTTCTGTTATTGAGCTTTTAGTATTATCCATGAAATCCATGCTTGGTATGAATTTGATATATCATTATTAGCCCATAGTAAGTGTCAACGTCGACCTCTTGTCACTATTTCTTCGAGGTTAGACTGGATACTTACTGGATACATATTGCTTATATTTTCATGACACACTTCTGCATTTAATTATGCAAGATCTGAGGTAGGTACATCTGATTACTAGTCTGACACGCATATTTGATCCCCGTTAGGAGACTACATAGTGAGTTGCCTTTTCGAGCCATACAGCAATAACCAAAGTCTTCCTATTGTTATATTTTTTCTATTTATTTCATTTCAGACAGTATACTAGTATTCTTTTGTCTATTCTACTAGAATGCTCATACACTTGTGACTCCAGATCTTGGTACACACTAGTAGACTTATGATTTTGGATATTATTTCTACAGTTATAATTTCATTTAGCTGCTTTTGTTTGATCACTTTAAAATCAGTTATTCAGTAAATTCTTTAAATTAAAGGAAAGTTAGTTGTTTGAAAAACTTATTAAAAATGAAAATTACTAGATTGTTCATTGTTGGTTTGCCTAACAACGGCATTGGGTGCCATCACGGTCTATACTAGAATTGGGTCGTGACAGGTAGAAACTCCTTAAGCTAAATTTTTGAGTTTTAAAATGCGAATTGAGGTCAGATCTGGGTAATTCTTGGATGGTTGGACTCGATATAAATTGGGTGTTCTGGTTTTGTGATTTTGGTCAGGTTTCGAAACGCGGGCTCGGGTTGACTTTTTGGGTAAATTTTTTAATTCTTTGCAAAGATCATAATTTCATTATTTAAATTAGTTACATATAGTTCTATTTTTAGTATGAAATTATTTTGGCTACGAAGAAAATGCCTTCTAGTGGATTGATTTAGCATGGTTTAAGGTGAGTGTCTTGCATGACTTTGTGGGGGAATTTTCCCTTAGGATTGGTGTTACTTGTGATAACCGTTATGTAATAGCCGTGTACTCAAGGTGACGAGTATGTCACGGGCTAAATGTGGAAATTACCGGTTTTAGCTATGTATATTCCTTTCATGTCTTAATTGAGTTACTTTAACATGTTATAGTCGTCATTCTTACTCTAATTTCACATGTCTACTTGTCTTATCTCTTACTTGCTAATGTCTACATGTTTAGTTGAAATTCTTGTTTCTTATATTCCGTATTCATTATTTAATTGTTGAATTTTTTACTTGAAATTGCTATTTCTTGGAATATCTTGTTGTTGAAATTGGTATTGAGTTGCAAAGGTCGTGATTCATATTGAGTCAATGTGTTAAGTTGTTAAATATCATTCTATTGAGTTATTCTTCAGGTGGTTATCTGTTGAAACTTCCTGTACATTGTGGTTGAGCCGTGGGCTCCTTATTGTGAAGTTCTGTTATTGTTTGATTTCACTGGCAAATTATGATATTGGGAGCTTAAGGTGCAATTTGTGATATATTGTGAACTTGTGATATTGAACTCATGGGGTGGTATAAGATCTAGGTGTTGAAACACATACGATGAGATAAGGTGGGCTTGATACGCACGGCTAGTACGAGAACTACAAGAATCCATGCTGTGTGATAAGGTGGGCTAAAACACGAGACGTTTTTCTAGGGAAAAGTGATTTTCAAAACTAAATGTAAACGCTCCCGCGGTGATATAAGGAAAGATTGTGATTTGAGACTATGAGACGGTAACTCGGTAGTGACTCTTATTTACATTTTCCCATTCTTTTGTGCTTGTTTTTTATCGTTGTTTCCTTAGCATATTATTAATTGTCTTTCTCTGTATTGCTCTATTTGCTTAGTTCTATGTAGCTAATATTATTATGTTATTCGTTGTTTCAGTTTTATTACTGTCTTTATTACATTATCTATAATTGTTGAGTCTTTTATTTATTTTTAGTAGGGCCTTGACCTGACCTGAACTGATCACTACTCAATAGAGGTTAAGCTTGGCACTTTCTGGGTACCGTTGTAGTGTACTCATGCTACTCTTTTGCACATATTTTTATGCAAATCTAGGTACTTCTTACCATCCCAGGCATTAGTCGAATTCTTCTGCGGATACTTCAAGGTATACCTGCCGGCGCCCATAGGCCTCGGAGTCCCCCTCTCTCTAGTGCTCTGATTTCATTATCCTTTATATAGATATATGATGTATAGAATTATCCAGTATTTGTACTTACAGCTTGTGACTTGCATTTTCACCCGGTCCCGGGATTTATATGTGCTGAGTTGAAGCATTGTGTTATATATAGTTGTTGAGTTCAGGAATTTTATTTATTATTATTCTATTATTATGCATGTTGTTAGGCTTATCTAGTCTTAGGGTCTAGGTGTTGTTATGACATCCTACAGAGGGAATTTAGGGTCGTGACAAGTAGAGGTTGAACTTGCCAGCTGGATGAGGCTTCGTGAACATGTCAGCAGGATTGTCTTTAGTTTTGATCTTCTGAACAAAGTCTTTTCTATCAGCTAAGGGTGTCAATGGTTTGGTTCAGACAATTATTTTATAAATTTTGTACCATACCATTTTTTTGGTTACTCTATTATGTATAACCAAAATTACTAGTTTCTCTTAGTATCAGTACTGTTCATTAATTTTTAGTAATTTTTTTAAATATCATGTAAATGTCACTAGTAGAAGTAGAATGCAGTAACAAACGTACTTTTATACGACTTAGCAGAACTGTCTAGATATTTTTACAATTTAAAAGGTGATGAATTAAGAAAATATGAAAGATGGCTAGAGTATAGATCCATCAACTATTCTACATCAGTGTAAAAGAAACTAAGCAAGTACAAAAGAATATATATATATATATATATATATATATATATATATATATATATATATATATATATATATATATATATATATATATATATATATACGTAGTTGGGGTATAAGAATAAAGTTCAAAGAAGATTAAGTATTCAAAAAAAATCTAAATCATACTAAAGGAAACATATTCAATATATTGTAGTTTTCTACTCATAATCGCTACAATACTTTGTGAGTTGCCAGTGAATATGCCAGAAATAGTCTAGTTTCAATAGGAGTAGCATAATATGTTTGAGAATTAGGATTTTGAGTTTAATTACTTGTTGGCTTGTAACTGTTTCAAAATTCCAAGGCCCAAGAAAAAAACGAATGCTTTATTACTTTTAAACTTAATGTATAAATATATATTTCATATTATAAATTTATTCGGTACGATTCGATATTTTTTCGATTTATTTTCATAATATAAGAAACCAACCCTAATTATCGGTGCAATTGTAGATTTATATAAAAACCTAGAGATTTATTAAGGAAACCTAAAAATCGGTTCCGTACGGTTCGGTCAGTTTAGTCTGTTTTAAATACCCATTGACACCTCTACCATCAGCAATGGTTTTTCGGGTAAAATGATACTTGATGTCAATAGTATTCATCCTTTTATGATACATTTGATCTTTAGTGAAGTGAATGACACTTTGACTATCACAAAAAATAGTAATACTACCTTGGTATAAATTGAGTTCAGCAATAGACCCTTCAATAATAAAGCTTATTTGAAAGCCTCACTCACTGCCATATATTCTGCTTCAGTAGTAGGTAAAGCTACTACATGTTATAATGTAGCTTTCCAGCTGATAGTGCAACCACCAATGCACAATATATAGCATGTTAGTGATCTTCTTTTGTAAGATCACCTGCATAATCTGAGTTTACAAAACCAACCAAAGATTTAGTGTATCTCCCAAACTCCAAACATGTGTTTGAAGTACTTGCAAGTATCTGATAATCCATTTCATAGCCTAACAATGTGCTTTACTAGGGCATGACATATATCGGCTCACTACACTTGCCTAGGAAATATCTGGATGTATGCACACTATTGTATACATATTACTGCCGACTGCATTAGAATAAGGTACTTTTGCCATATACCTCTCATATTCCTCTGACTGCAGTGTCTGAGCAGCTAATAATTTGAAATGAGCAACAAAGGGGTACTAACTGGTTTAACATCTTTCATGCCAAGCCTCTCCAAGTACTTTTTCTGGGTCAGGAATGGCTTGTTGGCTCTTCAGTCTCTTTTGATCTCCATACCAAGGATTTTCTTTGTTGCTCCCAAATTCATTGCAAATTCACTTTTAAATCGACTTTTCAAATTGTGAATTTCTGTCAAATCCTTAGCAGCAATGAGCATGTCATCAACACATAGTAATAAGTATACAAATGAACCATCATTTAACTTTTGAAGTAAATACAACTATCATACACACTCTTCGAATAACCATGACCCAACATAAAGGAATCAAACCTTTTATACCATTGTCTTGGAAACTGCTTTATTCCATACAAGGATTTCTTCAACAAGCAAACATGATC
This sequence comes from Nicotiana benthamiana, assembly GCA_034376525.1. Classification (NCBI taxonomy): domain Eukaryota; kingdom Viridiplantae; phylum Streptophyta; class Magnoliopsida; order Solanales; family Solanaceae; genus Nicotiana; species Nicotiana benthamiana. The sequence continues at coordinate 83,245,471 of CM067331.1, read as the reverse complement.
TTCTTTTCCTTTAATTTCAAATCCTTCAGGTTGATTCATGTATATTTGTTCCTCAAGTTCACCATGTAAGAAATTTGTCTTAACATCAACCTATTCTAATTCCAAATCATACTTGGCAACTAAGACAAACAAAACATGAATAAAGTTATGTTTAACAACAGGTGAAAAACTATCATTAAAATTAACTCCTTATACTTGTACATGACTACAGACCTTTGCAACTAATCATGCCTTATACCTTGAATCTTCAACCCCTGGAATGCCATCCTTTTCTTGAAATCTATTTGCAACCAACAATCTCTTCCTGATAGCGGCTTCACAAGAGACCAAGTACCAGTCTTGTAGAGAGACTCAATTTCTTCATTCATAGCAATCAACTACTTGGTTGAATAAGCACCAAAAACTGCTTCTGAGTATTTTGATGGTTCTCCATTTTCTTCAATTTCCCATGCAACTGAAAAAGCAAATGCAACATAATCTCCAAAACTTAATGGTTGTTTACTATCTATTCTTGGTCTATGTTTGGCTATAGAATGTTCATCTTCTTCCAGTTTAACTTCAAGATTCTCAACTTTAGGAATTTCAGCTTCTGGTTCAACTTCAGGAGTTTTAACTGTATTTTTCTCCAAAGTTGATGAGCTTGGCTCATAAGGAATGCCAATCTCAACCTCCACCTGCTTATGTGTACTTTTCGCTTTATCTATATTATAATAACTAGAAGACTCCCTTTTGGAATGTAATATAAAGGATTCACCAAAGGCTATATTTGTGTTAGTTATAAATTTTGGTGCCGTCGGATCATGATACTATAATAAGTATCCTTTTACCCTAGATGCACACCCAAGGAAAATGTGCTTTTAGCCCTTGGCTCTAGTTTTCGATCATTTACATACATGTATGCAGGCAACCAAATACCTTTAAATCAGAATAATTAGCAGGAGTACCTAGCCACATTTCCTCTGGAGTCTTAAAGTGCAAGGGTGTAGAAGGAGCACGATTGACAATATAACAAGCTATAGAGATAACTTCTACCCAAAAGGCGTTTGTCAATCCAGCATTTGAAATCATGTAGCGAGCCTTTTCCAAAAGAGTTATATTTATCTTTTCTGTCATTCTCACAGTACAGTATCGAGCAATTTCTTCGTTCTTGCAAAATTTGTTAAATTCATCATTATAAAATTCCAAGCCATTATCTGCTCTAAGCTGCTTAACCTGTTTTCCTGTTTGCTTCTCAATCAAAACTTTTCATTGTTTGTAAGATAAGAAAATATCACTTTATTTTTCTGGAAATAAACCCAAATTTTCCTTGAATAATCATTAATAAAAGTTAAAATACCCGGTACCATCTTTTGATGGGGTACGTGATGGACCCCAAAGATCTGAATGAATGTAATCCACATAAAAGACCTCTTTTGATGAGGATGGAAAGACCTTTTTTCACTCATATGTCCCAATCGCATATTCCACAATTTGATAATGTTAGAATCGAATTTGTCTGCTGTCGAAGCTATAGCAACACCTGTAACAGTAGATTCCAATAAACTATACAACATACTAGATCTACGTGCTTTCATGATCACAAGAGCACCATGAGAAACTTTCAGAACTCTACCTTCACATATGTACTTGCACCCAAGAGATTCTAGAGTGCCAAAAGAGATGAGATTTTTCTTCAAGTCAGGAACATGTCTAACATTAGTGAAAGTTCTCATGACACCATCGTGTATTTGGATTTGGACAGTACCTTTTCCAATAATTTGCAAGCAACATTTTTGCCCATCAAGACAACTCCACCTCCAATAGATTTATATATGGTAAATAAATTCTGATTGGGACACAGATGATAAGAAGGTTCCTCAGTCTCATCGGCAGCTACACTAGCTTCAACAATGTCAGTATTTTTGTGATCATTTTTATTTTCTTTGTGCTTTTCTTTGTTTTTCAACTTAAAGCATCCATAAATAATATGGTCTTTCTTATGACAGTATTTGCACATGACATTTCTGTGTCTGGATTTTGACCTGTATTTAGGCTTCTCACTACTTGAATCTTTCTTATTGGATCTACCTTTTATAAATAAGTTTTCCCCTTGGTTCCCACTAGTTTTCCCAGTAATATCTATCTATCTGTGTTTTGATTTCAAAATATATTTGATATCTTTAAAAGAGATATTATCCTTTCCATGGAATATAGTATCTCTCACATGTTAAAATGACTGGGTAAGGAAACAAGCAATAACACATATTGATCCTCATTTTTTATTTTAGATCTATGTTTCTTAAATCCATAAGCAGAGAATCAAAAGTATAAAGATGTGTAAGTATAGAGGTACCTTCAGCCATACAAAAAGTGTAGAATTTTTGCTTTAGGTAAAGCCTGTTTTCTCCTATTCTTTTCATATATAGGATTTTCAGATATTCCTTTGGCTGAGCTTTCTGTTGCAACTTCATGGGAAACCTCATTTGAGAGATTTAAAATAATACATGATTTTGCCTTTTTGTCAATGACGACAAACTCATCGTCCGTCATTTTATCTGACCTCTGTTCCTTTCCTTGTAGTGCTAAATCTAAGGCGTCCTGATTTAGGATAGCTTCCATCTTTAATTGCCTTATCCAAAGTTTGTACTTCAATCAAATTTCTCAGCATAAGTGTTTGTTAGATTCATATTGACTACTAATATTAACTTGGTTAGATCTAGCTTTGATACCAATTTGTTAGGATTGAGAATTCGGGTAGGTCAAAATTTAGTCAAACAATACTATAATAACAATAACAAAGACAATGTAAGTTGATAACAACGACAATTAAAGCATATAAAAAGACAAAAATTTAATGTCATTTGGCCAAAGTGACATACACCCACAAGCGAAGATGAGCAAATTTGCTATACTAATAAGACTACATAATTAGAGTAAATACTCTAATAACCCCCAAAAGGCTAACCTCACAAGACCACTATAATAGCCCGACTAGTCATTTTGATTTCTAGAACCCCGTTCCCCTAAATAACATTTCTCATACTTGCTTTTATTGATTTATGACTTGGGGGGATGGTTGGTTCAGGATTTGGAAGAGTTTGGGTTGAAATCGGAATACTTGGTTCCTTAAGGTTGGCTTAAAAGGCAACGTTTGACTTTGGTCTATTTTTTGAGTAAACGATCTCGGAATCGGGATATGACCATTCCAATAGGTTTGTATGATGATTTCGGATGGGGGCATATGTTCGGATTGGGTTTCGGACGGCCCCAGAGTGTTTTGGTACCTAATAGTGAAAATTGGTTCTTGAAGAACTTTGAAGTTCTTTACATCTTGATTAGAGCAGGTTTTGATGATATCGAGTTACAAATCTAATTTTGAGAGTGGCATGGCTTCGTAACGTCATTTAAGACTTGCACGTAAAATTTGGTATCATTCCGAGTAGTATAAGTACGTTTTGGCACATTGGAAGTAGATTCAAGAACTTAAAGTTCATAAGTTTGATTCAATTGGTTTTAGGGTATGATTCTTAGTTTTAATGTTGTTTTGGGCGTTCTGAGGTTTCAAGGGAGTCCATTTATAATTCAAAACTTGTTGGTATATTTGAGTGGGGCCTCGGGTGCCCCGAGCGTCAATTCGACGGGGCTCTGAATAAGTTAAAAAATTTGAGCAAGAGTTGAAGATTCAGCTGTTGTCATAACCGCACCTGCGGTTGGTCAGCCGCCGGCGTGAGCTCGCAGGTGCGGTTAGAGCCTCACAGATTCTGCCCAAGGAGAGATCCAAGGTTCCGCTGATGCGGCAATTTTTTCGCAGGAGAGAACCGAGGAAGCGGGTATCAGTCTGCAGGTGTGGCTCCAGATGGCCCAGCCCAACTCCACAGAAACGGTCCCTCGTCCGTAGAAGCGGGATCGCAGGTACAGCCCATGCACCACAAGTGCGAAAATCGCTGGGGCAGTGAGGTTCGTTTAATACGAGACTTAAGCCATTTTCACTCATTTTCTCTAACTCTTTGGGAAATTATTGGAGGTTTTTGAGAAGGATTTTCACCTAGTTTTTGGACGTAAGTAATTTCTACCTATTGTGAGTTCAATACATAAATTTTAGGTAGATTCCATCATGAAAATTGGTAGAAATCATGGATTAGATGAAAAACCTTGGGTTCGACAAGAATGAGATTTTTACCACAAAATTAACCATGAAACTTAGTGATAATAATATATTTATGTTCTTTAGGTTATGGGTAACAACTTCCTTAAAAAAATTTCGGAATCCGGGCACATATGTCTGGGGGTGAATTTTAGGAATCTTGCTTTTGGGGTTGGGTAATCATTTTAATAGTTAGAATATGAATTTTTGAATCTATAACAATTGGTTTTTACACTATTTGAATAGTTTTGGATTTTTTGGATACGATTTGAGGGTTTGAGCGCATTCTTGAGTAGTGAAGTAGGCTTTGTGTCACGACCCAAAACCAACCCGATCGTGATGGTGCCTATCATAAAAGTAGGCCAGCCGACACAATCCCAAATCAAACCAATATTTCATAATAAAGACGTTTGAAACTTGTAATTCATAAAAATTTCATAACAAGAGTCTAAATAACAAGCGCGGAAGAAACATAAGCCCGACATCATAGTGTCACAAGTCACGATCATCTACTAAGGGTTGTCTGAATACAACTAAGACTATCATAGCCTGAAAAATACTAATATAGTCTAAGGAAGATAATAGGGAGAAGAGCAAGGCTGTGATCACCATGCAGCCACCTTGTCGACTCTGGATATCTGCGATGGATGAAAGATCAACATTCGCTATCACAACTAGCAACTCTTGGATCTACATATAAGGTGCAGGGAGTGAAGTGAGTACACCAACTCAATAAGTAATAAAAGTAAATAAATACTGAGCAGTAAGAAACATATAAATCCATGTCATAACACCATAATAAGTAACAATATGTTTTTAAAACAGTATATAAATCAAATCATCTCGCTAAAAATCCAATTTCAGTAAAAATCCTTTGATTTGTCTTTCTAACAGTTTCAACATAAGTTCGATGAAGTTAAGAGTAAAATGATGAAAATCATAAATGGCATGTATCATAAACCGCCCCTTGGGTATAACATTACTCAGAATCTGCCCATTGGGCAACCTAGCAACCACTCGTAATCAACCCCCCGGGCACAATATGAATTAAGAACAGCCCCTCGGGCAACCTCATAACACTCACTCAGGGTACCCGCACGCAATAGGGTGTACAGACTCTGGAGGGGCTCCTACAGCCCACACGCTATAACAAACCATCTCGTGGAATAACAAAATCAGTCCCTCGGCCTCTCATATATCACAAATCAGTACAACATACTGTGTACGCAATCCGATCCCATGATATCCTCACAACACAACCTCTTGGCTTCACTCAGTCAGAAACCTCTCAAGCCACTCGGGCTAACAGAAAAATAGGGTGCTCAACCCAAAATATCATTTTATACCTCAACGGAGTAAATAAGACTGAGTTATGGAATCAGTGAAACATAGCATGAATGAGTACAAATATTAAATTAAAACATTGAGGAACAGTAGTAAAAAGCCTCTAAGGGTCCAAACAACTTGGCACAAGGCCCAAATATGGCATTCAACCCACAACATAGTAATACTTTCTAAAATACATAGGTATCGGATAGTTTCCAGTCAAATATGCAACTTAATAGTTGCTATGGGACGGACCAAGTCATGATCCCCAATGGTGCGCGCCCTCACGCTCGTCATCTAGCATGCACGTCACCTCAAACTAGTGAAACGATGTGAAATCCGGGGTTTCATACCCTCATGGCAAGATTTACTGTCATTGCTTACCTCAAATTGGATAAAACTCTAACTCGCGATGCCCTTGCCTCTCGACTCGGCCTCCAAATACTCTGAATTTAACCAAGATCAGTATATTATCATAAATATGCGCTAAAGGAATGAATTCCACATGAAAATAATCAAATTAGACCAAAAATTCCGAATTGGACTCAAACCTGGGCCCAAACCCATGTCTCAGAATTCAACAAGAATTACAAAACTAGAAACTCCTTTCACTCCCGAGTCTATACATATCAAAACCATCAAAATCAGAACTTAAATGGCCCCTCAAACCCCCAATCAAAGCTCTCCAAAATTCAAGCCCTAATCCTTAAAATTCATTCCAGATTCCCCACTAATTTCATGATTAGATAGTGGAAAAATCATCACAAACACAAAATCAAAGCCTAAGAGCTTACCTTACTGAAACCCTTCGATTCCCTCTTGAAATCACTGCTTGGAGCTCCAAAATCGTCCAAAAATGGTGGAAGATGGACTAAAATTCGCGAAGGAGAACTTATATACTTTTATACCCAGTACTTCCGCTTCTGCGATTCATAAATTGCTTCAGCGATGTTGCTTCTGTGGCCAAACCAACCGCATTAACAGTTTTCACTTATTCTCCCTTAACGGTATTTGCATCCTCATACCCTAACCTGCGGTCACACAGGTGCATTCCTCCTTCCGCACATGCATCTCCTGGCTTTCTCACATATGGCTGCATCTGCAGCTACTCCCTCGCTTCTACAGACCTCGCACCTGCGATCCCCACTTCGCAAGTGCGGTTATGACAGCTGAAGGAATTCTTCAGCACTTTCTCAAATCCCATCCTTGATTTGTCAACCTACCAAAATCAACCCGAGGCCCTCGGGACCTCAACCAAACATACAAACAAGTCACATATCACTATTTAAACTTATCCAACCTTCGAAACACTCAAAACAACATCAAAACACAAAATAACCCTCGGATTCAATCCTAAGGATTTCAAACTTCCGAATTCCGCAGACGATGTCGAAACCTATCAAACCTCTCCGGAATGACCTAAAATTTTGCACACACGTCACAAATGACAAAACGAACCTACTCCAATTTCCTGAATTCCATTTCGACCTCGATATCAAGATTTCCACTACCGACAGGAAAATGCCAAATTTTCAATTTCGCCAATTCAAGCCTAAATCTACCACAGACCTCCAAACTACATTTCGAACATGCTCCTACATCTTAAAATCATGTAATGAAGCTATCTGAACCATCATAATTCACATCCAAGACCTTGTACACATAGGCCAACATCTAGTTGACCTTTTCCAACTTAAGCTTCCAAATAAGAGAGTAAGTGTCTCATTCCTCTCCAAGGCCACTGCGAACATAGAAAACCAACACGATATGATGAAATACATTTGAAAAACACATAAAGAAGTAGAAAGGGGGGAAAGGGGGGTTATAACTCATTAAATGACCAGACGAGTCGTTACATCCTCCTCCTCTAAAATCAACTTTCGTCCTCAGACGAGTCAAGAAATGTACCTGAAGCCTCAAACAGGTGTGGATATCTGCTCCGTATCTCTTGCTTGTGTCCTAAGTAGGCTCATTCCTGGGCCGATCTCTCCGCTGCACTTTCGCTGAAGCTATATCCTTTGACCTCAACTTTCGAATTTGTCGCCCCAAAATAGCCACTAGCTCCCCATCAAAATTGAAATCACTGTCTGACTAAACCGTGCTGAAATCCAAAACATGGGATGGAATGCCAATATACTTTTGGAGCATAAAAACATGAAATATCGGATGTACACTCAACAAGCTAGGTGGCAAGGCCAGCTAATAAGCCACATCCCTAACCCTCCAAAGCACCTCAAAAGGCCTCATGAACTCAGGACTCAATTTACCCTTCTTCCCAAATCTCATAACACCCACCATGGGTGTAACCTCACTAGAACCTTCTCTCTAACCATGTAAGACACATGACGAACCTTCCTGTCATCATAACTCTTTTGTCTCGACTGCGTTATACGAAGTCACTCTTGAATCACTTTCACCGTGTCCAAAGAATCCTGTACCAAGTCTGTATTCAAAAGCCTAGTCTCACCCGTCTCAAACCAACCTACTGGAGATCTACACTGTCTCTCATATAAAGCTTCATATGGAGCCATCTGAATACTTGATTGATAATTGTTGTTATATGCAAACTCTGCGAGTGATAGAAACTGGTCCCATGAACCCCTAAAATCAATGACACAAGCATAAAACATGTCCCCAAATATCTCAATAGTGCGGTCGGACTGTCCATCTGTCTGAGGGTGAAAAGCTATGCTCAACTCAACTTGAGTACCCAAGTCTTGCTGCATGACCCCCCAAAACTGCAAAGTGAACTGAGTACCTCTACCTAAAATGATGAGAACTGGGAAACCATGCAAGCGAACAATATCTCGGATATAAATCTCAGCTAACCGCTCTGAATAATAGGTAGTACACACAGGAATTATGTACTCAGACTTGGTCAGCCGATCCAAAAGTTACCTAGATAGCATCAAACTTCTTCAAAATCTGTGGGATTCCAACTACGAAATCCATGGTGATCCACTCCCTTTTCCACTTTGGATCCATCTACTGAAGCAAAACCACCTGGTCTCTGATGCTCATATTTTACCTGCTGACAATTGAGACACTAAGATACAAATCCCACTATATCTTTCTTCATTGTCCTCTACCAGTAGTGCTATCTCAAATCCCGATTCATTTTCGCGGCCGGGATGGATGGAATATCGCGAGCTATGGGCCTCCTTCAGAATAAAATCCCAAAGCCCATCTACATTGGGCACACACATCTGGCCTTGCATCCTCAATACTCCATCATCACCAGTAGTTTACATCTCCGGCATCGTTGTGCTGAACTCTACCCTTGAGGACAAGCAAATGAGGATCATACTGGCGTTATTTGATGGGATCAAACAAGGAAGACCAAGAAACCACACAAGCTAAGATCCAATCAGGCTCCAAAATATCCAACCTCACAAACTAATTGGCCAAATCCTGAACATCAACTACAAGAGGTCTCTCCCCAACAGGAATATACGTGAAACTTCCCATACCTACCGCCTTCCTATTCAAGGCATCGACCTCTACATTGGCCTTCCCTAGATGGTATAAGATAGTAATATCATAGTCCTTTAGCATCTCCTACCATCTTCACTGCCTCAAATTGATATCCTTCTACTTGAACAAGTGTTGGAGGCTACAATAATCAGTAAACACCTCACAAGACACGCCATAGAGATAATGCCTCCAAATCTTCAATGCGCGAACAATGGCAGCCAACTCCAAATCGTGGACAGGGTAGTTCTACTCATGGGGCTTCAACTGACGAGAAGCATAAACAATCACTCTAACCTCCTGCATCAAAACACATCCAATACAAACTTGAAAAACATCACAATGTACCATATAGTAACCTAAATTGATGGCAAAACTAACACAAGATCTGTGGTCAAGGCAGACTTGAGCTTCTGAAAGCTTGCCTCACACTCATCCGATCACCTGAAAGGATCACCCTTTTGAGTCAATTTGGTCAAAAGTGATGCAATAGATGAAAATCCCTGAATGAACTGAAGTTAATAACCTGCCAACCCAAGAAATCTGCGAATATCTATGGCTGAGGACGATCTAGGCCAACTCTGAACCACCTCTATCTTCTTCGGATCAATCTGAATACCCTCATTGGACACCACATGCCCCAAGAAATCCACTAAACTGAGCCAAAACTCTGACTTGGAGAACTTTTCATAAAGCTTTTCCTCCCTCAACCGCTGCAATACAACTCTTATATGCTCGGCGTGCTCCTCCTGACTATGCGAGTATACCAATATATCATCAATGAATACAATAACAAACGAGTTAAGATAGGGCTAAAATACGTTGTTCATCAAATACATGAATGTTGCTGGGGCATTGGTCGGCCTAAAAGACATCACAAGGAACTTATAATGACCATATCAGGTCCCGAAAGCTGTCTTAAGAATATCCGAGTCCCTGATCATAAACTGGTACCCGGTCTGAGATCAATCTTGGAGAACACCCTCGCTCCTTGAAACTGGTTAAATAAATCATGGATACGAGGTAAAGGATACTTGTTCTTGATTGTGACTTTGTTCAACTACTTGTAATCAATACACATCCTCATCGTTCCATCCTTCTTCTTTACAAATAGAATAGGCGCACTCCAAGGCGACATACTAGGCTGAATAAACCCCTTATCAAGGAGTTCTTAAAGTGGCTCGTTCAACTCTGCTGGTGCCATAGATAAGGTGGAATAGAAATAGGTTGAGTGCCCGACATAGAATCAATACTAAAATCAATATCCCTGTCCAGTGGCATACCTAGCAGGTCTGCAGGGACACATCCGAAAATTACTTCACTACTGGGACTAAATTAATGGTAGGATCCTCTATATTGACATCTCTCATGAAGGCCAAATTAGAAAGACAACCCTTCCCAACCATCCGTTGGGTCTTCAAAAATAAAATCACCCTACTAGGAACAAAATCAGTCGAACCTCGCCGCTTAATCCTTGGCACACCCAACATAGTCAACGTCACTATCTTAGCATGACATTCCAAAATAGCACGACACGGAGATAACCAATCCATGACCAATATCACATCAAAGTCTACCATACAAAGCAACAGTAATCCATGACCAATATCACATCATAGTTACCATACAAAGCAACAGAAGGTCTAGTCGGGTCTCCAAACCGCCAATAGTCACCACAAACGACCGATATACGCGGTTCACAATGATAATATAGCCCACTGGAGTAGATACACGAATAGATGAAACAAGAGACTCATGAGGCGTATCCAAATAACGAGCAAATATGATGACACATATGAAAAAGTGGAACCAGAGTCAAATAACGTAGAGGCATCTTTGTGGCAGACTGAAACAATACCTGTAATTAAAATATCTTAAGTAATAGCATTTGGTCTGGTTGGGAGTGTATTGAAACGAGCCTGACTACTACCTGATCGACCTCCCTCTCTAGGGTGACCCCTAGCTGATTGTCCTCTACCCCTAGCTGACTGGGTGGGTGGTGAAGTAACTGCTACTGAAGTTGATGGCTGACTCCTCTACTGAGGCGTACCCTACATGACAACGAGGATACTGCCTCCACATATGCCCCTACTCTCCACACTCATAACAACTCCTTGGTGCTGGAGATGGGGACTGAAGGAAACCCCTAGCATCGAAATGACTAGCAGAAGAACCTGGCATAGAAGAGCCCTAAATTGATGGAGCACGGGACAAACTCTAGGATGGAAGGGCACTAAGTGATAAATGGCCCTGATGAGGATCGTGAGAATAATGGCCTGATGATGCCCCATGACAAACTGAGCGAGCTGACTGAGCATGCCTGAACAGATGGCCTTTGACCTGCTGAAACTAACTCCCAAGAGGAGCACCACTTAATCCACCCTGACCACGAGGCCTCTTGGCCTCCCTCTTAACCCTCTCCTGACCATGAACCATCTTAATCTGTTGAGCTATGCCAACAACCTCATCAACCAGATACTCTTTCTCTAGTCATAAGCAACCAAAGCTGAAAATCGAGCTCATCTATAAACCTCCCGATCCTCTATAAATATGTGGGAACCAACCAGAACGTATGACGAGCCAGCTTAGAGAACCACATCTCATATTGTGTAACAGACCTATCACCCTGACAAAGCTACTTGAGCTGCCTGTGCAGCTCCTCTCGGCGAGACTCAAGTATAAACTTCTCTAGAAAAAGAACAAAGAAATGCTTCCAAGAAAGGGGTGCTGCACCAATCGGCCTATTCATCTGGTAAGCCTCCCACCAACTTAGTGCATCCCCGGAGAACTGGAAAGTAGTGAATAAGACCTCACTGGTCTCCCAAATACCCGCGGTCTGAAGCATCCTCTGACACTTATCCAAGAAACCATGTGCATCCTCACCCTCAGCACCACTTAATGATGAAGGATGGAGTTTCCCAACCTTCTCCAATATGCGTTGCTTGTCCTCTAGCATAATAGGAGCTACATAGTCCTGAGCAGTTGCAATCAGCTGGGCTGGAGGTCCCTTCCGTGTTTGAAGTCCTTGTACAACCTGCTCAGTTGTGTGAGCGACGGGGTCTGAGTACCTCCCTCGACTTGAGAAGCAGCTATGACTATAGTAACTGAGACCGCCTAAGCAACGCAAGTGCACACTGATAGAATCTAGGCTAAGTCCTCCTAAAGGACTGGGATAACAATAGGCACAACGGGTGCCTGAGCTGGTCGTGATAGAGCATCTGCATTTGCGACCTGATCGTGAATTGGGGCGACAGGTGGATCTGCAAGTGCTTCCATCGCTATTGTGCGGGCTAAACCTCTGCCCCTACTACACCCTAGACCGTAACCTCGGTCTTTAGCGGCCCCAGCTGATGGTACTAGTGGTCGTCCATCCTGACTGGTAGCACGTGTCCTCACTATCTATGAGAAAATAGAATAACAGAACATTAGTTACCAGAATCAACAGAGTTGCACGACAAGAATTCAAGAATGTCAAGTTTTTCCTAAAGGTTCTGCAGCCCCTCGAAGATAAGTACAGACGTCTCCGTACCGATCCACAAGACTCTACTAAACCCTCTCATGACTTGCAAGACCTATATAACCTAGGCTCTGATACCAACTTGTCACGACCTCAAAACCAACCCAGTTGTGGTGACACCTATCATGAAAGTAGGACAACCGACACAATCCCAGATCAAACTAGTATTTCATAATAAAGACATTTGAAGCTATTAATTCATAAAAATTTCATAACACGAGTCTAAATAACAAGTGCAGAAGAAACATAAGCCTGCATTCGGGTGTCACAAGTCACGAGAATCTACTAATGACTGTCTGAATACACCTAAGACTACCACAAGACGGAAAATACTAATATAGTATAAGGAAGATAAGCGGGAGAAGAGCAAGGTTTCGATCACCGTGCAGCTACCTAGCCAACTCCGGATATCTGTGACGGATGAAGGATCAACACTCGCTATAAGTAATAAAAATAAATAAAAACTGAGCAGTAATGTGGGTATACCAACTCAGTAAGTAATAAAAGTAAATAAATATTAAGCAGTAAGAAACACATAAATCCATGTCATAACACCACAGTAAGTACAATATGTTTTTAATACAATACATAGATCAAATCATCTCGTTAAAAATCCAATTTTAGTAAAAATCCTTTGAAAAATGTCTTTCTAACAATTTCAATAGAATTTCAATGAAGTTTAGAGTAAAATGATGAAAATCGTTAATGGTATGTATCATACACCGCCCCTTGGGTATAATATCACTTAGAACATGCCCATCAGATAACCTCACAACAACTCGTAATCAGCCCCGTGGGCACAATATGAATTAAGAAGAGCCCCTCGGGCAACATCATAACACTCATTAAGGGTACCCGCGCTCACTGGGGGTTTAAAAACTACGGAGGGGCTCCTACAACCCAAGCGCTATAACAAGCCATCTCGTGGCATAATAAATCATGCCCTCGTCCTCTCATATATCACAAATCAGTACAATATGCTGCGGTGCACATCTCGATCCCATGATATCCTTACAACACAAGACCTTGGCCTCACTCAGTCAGAAACCTCTCAAGCCACTCGGGCTAACAGTAAAACAGGGTGCTCACCCCAAAATATCATTTTATACCTCAACGGAGTAAATAAAACTTAGTTATAAAATCAGTAAAATATAGCATTACCGAGTATAAATATTAAATCAAAACAGTGAGGAAAATTAGTAAAAAGCCTCTAAGATCCAAACAGCTTGGCACAAGGCCTAAATATGGTATTCAACTTACAACTTAGTAATACTTTCTAAAATACATAAGTATCATATAATTTCCAGTCAAATACGCAACTTAATAGTAGCTACAAGACGGACCAAGTAACGATCCCCAACGGTGCATGCCCTCATACTTGTCATCTAGCGTGTGCATCACCTCAAAGTAGTGAAACAATGTGAAATCCGGTGTTTCATACCCTCATGACAAGATTTACAGTCATTACTTACCTTAAATCGGACAATACTCTAACCCACGATGCCCTTGCCTCTCGACTCAACCTCTAAATATTCTACCAAAATCAGTATATTATCACCAATATAAGCTAAAGGAATGAATTCCACACGAAAATAACCAAATTAGACAAAAAATCCCGAATTGGACTCAAACCCGGCCCCCAAGCCCATGTCATAGAATCTGACAAGAATTACAAAACCAGAAACTCCTTTCACTCCCCAGTCTATACTTATCAAAACCATCAAAATCAGACATTAATTGGCCCCTCAAATCCCCAATCAAAGCTCTTCAAAACTCAAGCCCTAATCCTTCAACTTCACCCAAATTTCCCACTAATTTCATGATTAGTTAGTGGAACAATCATCACAAACATAAAAGACAAAGCCCAAATAGCTTACCTCACTAATACCCCTCGATTCCCTCTTGAAATCACTGCTTGGAGCTCCAAAATCGTCCAAAAATGGTGGAAGATGGACTGAAATTCATGAAGGAGAACTTATATACTTTTCTGCCTAGAACTTCTGCTTCTACGGTTCATAAGTCGCTTCTGCGATGCCACTTCTGCGGTCAAACCAACCGCATCCGCCAGTTTCACTTATTCTCTCTTAACCGCATCTGCGTCCTCATGTCCGCACCTGAGGTCACGCAGGTGCGTTCCTACTTCAGAACCTGGCTCCGGGCCTTCTCACCTATGATCGTTTCTGTGGCTGCTCCCTCACTTCTACATACCTCGCACTTGCGATCCCCACTCCGTAGGTGCGGTTATAACAGCTGAAGGAATTCTTCAACACTTTCTCAAATCTCATCCTTGATCTGTCAACCTCCCAAAATCTACTCGATGCCCTCGGAACCTCAACCAAACATACAAACAAGTCATATATCACCATTCAAACTTATTCCAACCTTCGGAACATAGAAAACAATATCAAAACACCAACTCACCCTTGGATTCAAGCCTAAGGATTTTCAAACTTCCGAATTTTGCAAACAATGGCGAAAACTATTAAACCTCTCCCGAATTACCTCAAAATTTTCACATATATCTAAAATGACATAATAAACCTATTCTAATTTCCAGAATTCAATTCCGACCCCGATATCAAGATTTCCATTGCCGGCTGGAAAATGCCAAATTTCCAATTTTGTCAATTCAAGCCTAAACCTACCTTAGACCTCCAAATTACATTCCAAACACGATCCTAAGTCTAAAATCACCTACAGAAGCTATCTAAACCATCAAAATTATCATCGGAGACCTTCTACCCATAAGTCAACATCCGGTTGACTTTTTCCAACTTAAGCTTCTGAATAAGAGACTAAGTGTCTCATTCCTCTCCAAGACCACTCCGAACATAGAACAACCAACACGATATAATGAAATACAATTGAACAACACATAAAGAAGTAGAAATGGGGGAAACATGGGCCATAACTCATGAAATAGTAGGCCAGGTAGTTTCACTTTGAAGTAAGGTAAGTCCCTTTTCTAACTTTGTAAAAGGGAAATTTTCCCATAGGTGAACTTAATTAATATATGGTTATTTATGGGATACACACAAAGTGACGAGAGTCCTTACGTAGCTACTATTTCTGTTATGTCCTGGTAGTTTTAGGTTTACACCATGCTCTATGGACACCATTATTTGATTGTATGTGTTAATTGTAATGAAAGGAATTAAGTTGAGAATTTATAAGGATTTAAAGGCTTCAAGTTGACTTCATTTTTAAAAAGAATCAAGAACGCGTTATGATTTAAAGGATAAAATTTTGTTTGACCGCATCACACGTTTGATTTGCAAGCAGGGTTATGTTTTGACCACGTCGCATGTATGATTCGCGAGTGTTGAGAATAGATGCATCTATGGTTCACGTTTTTCGCCCCTTGGCAGTGCACATTTTTCTTTTGTGTTGGATCGGGCCAAACGTTCTCAGTGGTATTTATCTATGATAATAAAACTAGAACTCTTTGTAGTTTGTATGATTTGTTGCTTGAAAAATCACTTGTTTTAAATAAATAAAGTGCCTTGATTTCTTAAATATGATGTAAGAATTTTCTAGTTATTATTCTTGTTTGAGCTTGTTGTTATCTACATACATTAAGATTTAAGAATTGGAACTTCATATTATTATATTGTTGGCCCTAGTAAATGTCACAATCGACTCCTTGTCACTACTTCTTTGAGATTAGACGAGATACTTACTGAGTACATATTTTTATGTACTCACACTATACTTCTGTACTTGATTGTACATCTTTGAGGCAGGTGCATCTAGCCATCAGTCCGACACGTAGACTTGACTTCTCAACTTGAGACTCCGCAGTGAGACTCCCTTTTGAGCTATTCTGCAGTAGCTGGAGTCTCTCTTATATCTTTATTTTCCTATCTATTCCTTTCCATACAGTAGGATAGTATGGTTTTGTATATTATACTAGATTGCCCACATACTTGTGACACCATGTCATAGTGATATCGGTGAAAGGTTATCTTTCATGTCTAGCCTTTGTGAGGGATATCGGTGTAGACACTTCTAATATCGATTCTATTCTAGTTATGAGAGATTTTCCCGATGTATATCTTGTAGACCTGCCGGGAATGCCACTAAATAGGGATATATATTTTGGCATTGACCTGGTGCCGGGCACTTGTCATTTCTGTTCCACCATATCATATGGCACCAGTAGAGTTGAAGGAGTTAAAAGAGAAGCTTCAGTAACTCTTGGGTAATGGGTTCATTCATCCTAATGTGTCACCGTGGGCTCCGCTGGTTCTCGTTGTGAAGAAGAAAGATGGCACGATGAGAATGTGCATTGTATAAGCAGTTGAACAAAGTGACAGTCAAGAATAAGTATCCTTTACCTTGTATAGATGATTTATTCGACCAGCTTCAGGGAGCAAGAGTGTTCTCCAAGATTGATATTCGTTTAGGTTATCATCAGTTGAAGATCAGGGACTCAAATATTTGTAAGATAACGTTCAGGACCAGATATGGTCATTATGAGGTCTTGGTGATGTCTTTTGGGCTGACTAATGCCCCAACAATGTTCATGCATTCGATAAACAGTATGTTCCAGCCGTATCTTGACTCGTTTTTCATAGTCTTTATTGATGATATTTTGGTATACTCGCATAGTCAGGAGGAGCACGCGGAGCATTTGAGAGTGGTGTTGTAGAGATTGAAAGAGGAGAAGCTTTATGCAAAGTTCTCCAAATGTGAGTTATGGCTCAGTTTAGTGTCTTTCTTGGGACACGTGTTGTCCAACGAGGGTATTCAGGTCAACCCAAAGAATATAGAGGCGGTTGAGAATTGGCCCAAACGGTCCTCAACCACAGAGATTCGCAGTTTTCTTGGTTTGGCGGGTTATTATTGTTGGTTTGTTAATGTATTTTCATCTATTGCATCGCCCTTGATCAAGTTGACTCAGAATGGTGTTGCATTTAAGTGGTCTGATGACTGTGAAGAGAGCTTTCAGAAGCTTAAGACTGCCTTGATCATAACTCCAGTGTTAGTATTGCCATCAGCTTCAGGTTCTTATGCCATATATTGTGATGCTTCGAGAGTTGGTATTAGGTGTGTTTTGATGTAGGAGGGTAGAGTTATTGCTTATGCTTCTCGTCAGTTGAAGCCTCATGAGAAGAACTACCCTGTTCATGATTTGGAGTTGGCTGCCATTGTTCACGCGTTGAAGATCTAGAGGCATTATTTGTATGGTGTGTCTTGTAAGGTGTACACTGATCATCGTAGCCTCCAGCACTTATTCAAGCCAAAAGATCTCAATTTGAGGTTGCGGAGGTGGTTAGAGTTTCTTAAAGATTATGACATTACTATCTTGTATCACCCGGGGAAAGCCAATATGGTGGCCGACGCTTTGTGTTGAAAAGTGGTGAGTATGGGATTTTGGCATATATTCCAGCTGGGGAGAGACCTTTTGCAGTGGATGTTCAGGCTTTGGCCAATTGGCTTGTGAGATTAGATATTTCGAAGCTCAGTAAGGTATTGGCTTGTGTGATTTCTCGATCTTCCTTATATGAGCACATCAGAGAGTGCCAATATGATGATTCTTATTTGTTTGTCCTTAAGGAAAAAGTTCAGCATGATGATGCCAGAGATGTGATTATCGGAGATGATGGGGTGTTGAGGATGCATGGGCCAGATTTGTGTGCCCAATGTGGATGGGTTTCGGGAGTTGATTATGGGGGTAGCTCGTGGTATTCCATTCATCCAGGAGCCATGAAGATGTATCGAGATCTGAGACAATATTATTGGTGGAGGAGAATGAAGAAAGACATTGTAGGATTTGTAGCTCGGTATCTCAATTGCCAGCAGATGAAATATGAGCATCAGAGACCGGGTGAGTTGCTTCAGCGAATGGATATTCTAGAGTGGAAGTGGGAGCAGATCACCATGGACTTTGTAGTTGGGCTGCCACAGACTTTGAAGAAGTTCGATGCTATTTGGGGGATTGTGGATCAGCTGAACAAGTCCATGCACTTCATTCCTAACTGTACTACTTATTCTTCAGAGCGGTTGGCGGAGATACATATCCAGGAGATTGTTCGTTTGCATAGTATCCACGTTTCCATCATTTTAGATTGGGGCACTCAGTTTACCTTGTAGTTTTGGAGGTCTGTACAACGAGAGTTAGGTACTCAGGTTGAGTTCAGTACAACGTTTCACCCTCAAATGGACAGGCAGTCCGAGCGCATTATTCAGATATTGGAGGATATCTTTTGTGTCATTAATTTTGGAGGTTCATGGGATCAACTTCTACCACCAGCAGAGTTTGCTTATAACAACAACTACTAGTCTAGTATTCAGATGGCTCCATATGAGGCTTTATATAAGAGGCGGTGTAGATCTCCTATTGGTTGGTTTGAGATGGGTGAGGCTAGGCTATTAGGGGCAGACTTGGTGCATGATACTTTAGACAAGGTGAAGGTAATTCAGGAGAGGCGTCGTACAACACAGTCGAGACAAAAGAGCTATGTTGACAAAAATGTTCGGGATGTGTCCGTGGTTAGTGAGAAGGTTCTATTGAAGGTTTCACCTATGAAGGGTGTCATGAGTTTGGAAAGAAGGGTAAATTGAGTCCACGATTCATTAGGCCTTTTGAAGTACTTCGGAGAATTGGGGAGGTGGCTTATGAGCTTGCTTTGCCACCTAGCTTGTCGAGTGTGCACCTGGTTTTTCATATTTCTATGCTCCGAAAGTATATTGGAGATCCATCTCATATACTGGATTTCAGAACGGTTCAGTTGGAGGGTGATCTGATTTATGATGTGGAGCAAGAAATTATTTTGGAGCATCAGGTTCTAAAGTTGAGATCAAAAGATATAGCTTCAGTGAAAGTGTAGTGGAGAGGTCGGCTCGTGGAGGAGGCTGCTTGGGAGACCGAGGGAGATATGCGGAGCAGATATCCTCACCTATTTGAGGCTTTAGGTATGTTTCTTGACAGGTTCGAGGACGAATGTTTGTTTAAGATGGGGAGGATATGACGATTCAACCAGCCGTCTCATGAGTTACTGCTCTATTTCCCCTATTTTCTGCTTCTATTTGCTTTGTTTATCGGTTTTAAAAGTGATCGGGTAGGTTAGCTCAGGTTCGGAAAGGTTTTGAGAAGGTTTGAGAAACTTCGTCTCTTTTAAGAAAGCTTAAGTTTGAAAAGTCAACTGGATGTTGACTTATGTGTTAGAGGGCTCAGATATGAGTTCTGATGGTTCGAATAGCTTTGGGAGATGATTTGGGACTTAGGAGCATGATCAAAATGTGCTTTGGAGATCCGGAGTAGATTTAGGCTTGAATTGGCAAAATTGAGTTTTTGGCATTATCCGGTTGATAGGTTAGATTTGTATATAAGGGTCGAAATGGAATTTTGGAAGTTGCAGCAACTTCGTTATGTCATTTGGGATGTGTGTGCAAAATTTCAGGTCATTCGGATGTGGTTTGGTATACTTTTTGATCAAAAGCGAAATGCGGAAGATTTTCGAACCTTAGGCTTGAATTCGATGTGTTTTGGTGGTTTTGATGTTGTTTGAGGTGTTTTGAAGGTTGTTATAAGTTTGAATAATAGTATATGATGTGTTTGTGCTGTTGGTTGAGGTTCCAGAGGCCTCAGGGTAATTTCAGATGGTTGATGAAGAGTTTGGAATTTTGAAGAAGCTGTAGATTTTTTGCTTATGGTATTTCTGCACCTGCGAATTGGGGATCGCAGGTGCGATGCCGCAAATACGAGAGGGAAGGCTGCAGAAGCGGAAGAAGGCGAGGGAGGTAGAAACCATAAAAACATTGGCAAACCACACCTGCGATGGCGCAGGTGTGGCCGGTACATTGCAGATGTGGAAAGCTGGAGGATAAGTGAAAACCACAGAAGTGGTTCAAGGACCACAAATGCGGTATCGCAAAAGCGGGAGTTTGGCCGCAAATGTGAAATCCCTGGTCCAAAACATATAAGTTATTTCCTTCGCGATTTAGAGTTATTCCACAATTTATTAGTCGGTTCTTGGAGCTTTTGAGGCGATTTGAAGAGGGATTTCAATGGGAACTCATTGAGGTAAGAATTTTGGACCTAAAAACTCGTCCCTATGGTATTAACTCACGGGCGAGAGCTGTAATAATGGGTAAAATTAGAGAAACTAGGGCTTAGATACCTAGGCCTTTGATTGAGGATTTGAAAGACCATTTGTGGTCGGATTTTGAAACTTTTGATATGTATGATCTCGTGAGGAGATAAGAAATCTAATGATGTAAAATTTATCGAACTCCGAGACATGAGCCCGGGGGGTCGGATTTTCGTAATTTCAGGATTTGCGTTGTTTCTCGATTATTTTCAAGTGGGCTTTGTCACTTTAGCATATTTTGATGGTTACGTTCTGATTTTTGGTAGATTCGGAGTATCCGAAGGTCGATTCGAGGGGCAAAAGCATTGCGAGCTAGATTTTGGGCCGGATTAAGGTGAGTAATGATTTAAATGCTATCTTGAGGGTATGAAACCTCAGATTATACAGTGTTCGGCTATGTTGAAATGACACACATGCTAGATGACGAGCGTGATGTCGTACACCATTGGGGATTGTGACTTAGTCTATCCCGAATGATTGTTTTTCTACGTATTTAATAGCATATTGGTTGATATTGTCATATTTTAGGATAAATACCATATTTGGGCTTCGTGCCAACTGTTTGGACCCTTAGGGGATTTTTACTGATATTTTCCTCACTGTTTGATTTCATACTTGTGCTCAATCATGCCATATTTTTACTATTTTCAATACTCAGCTATGTTATTTCGTTTTAATCACCGTAAATGATATTTTTAAAGATATTTTGAGCTGAGCTTCATGTTTTACTTTTGCCCAAGGGGCTTATGAGATTCTAACTGAGTAAGGCCGAGGGCTATGTAGTGAGGATACTTTTGGGTCGGGCTGCATGCCGCATCAGTGATATACGAATTATGATAATGAGGCCGAGGGCCTGAGATTTGTATGCCGAGAGTGGATTGTAATTGATATGAAGCCTAGAGCCTGTTTATGATGCTACGAGATGCCTTGATATTGCTTGGGCCGTATGGGGCACCTCCCAGAGTCTGTACACCCCCAATTAGTGTGGGTTCCCATTGTGACATGAGATATAGCCCGATGGGCTAGTATTGTTTGTTTATATTGCCCGAGGGGGCGATTCTGTTGGTACTTTGCCAGAGGTGCAGTTCTTATGTGTTTTACATGTTCTAGCTGTTCTTTATCTATTTGTTTAAACTGCTTAAAAGGTGTTTTATGTGATTTTACTGATTTTGTTCTGCCTCCTATAGCTTAATGTTGTATTTAACGTGATTTCATATCCGCCTAGTCTTCATTTATCGTTATTACTCACTGAGTTGGAGTACTCACTTTACTCTTGCACTTCTGTGTATAGATTCGGGCGCTACAGGTCTTGCTAGCGAGCGTTGAGAGCTTTCCAGCAGAATTCCGTAGATTCACTAAGTAGCTGTCTGGCGATTCGCAGCCCAATGCATTCTCCCTATATCTTATTTCTTTTCTGATTTAGTTATGTAGTAGTGGAGTAGACTTTCAAACTTGTAGTATTATTTTAAATGCCCATGACTGGTGACATCCTGATATCGGGCTGTGTTGGTTTTAGTTCCGCAAATTATACTGTTCACTGCTTATTTTGGGATTTTATCATGTTAAAGATTAAGTATTTATTGTTTTAATTGCTTAAAGTGAATTTGGAAGCGTGTCGGCTGACCTTGTCTTCACGAGAGGCGCCATTATAATCGGTTTCGGGTTTAGGGTCATGACACACCAAGTCTTAGAAAATACAGTAGTAGACTTATGATTTTGGTTTACTTATATGATTACGATTCATATTTATTGCTTCCATTTATTTATGCTTAAAGTTTATACTCCTAAATTTTTATCAAATAAGGAGAAGTCATCACTTACTAATTATTCAAATGGAAATTTCACTTTTTGATTAATGTTGGCTTGCCTAACTATGGTGCTGGGCGCCATCACGGCCTAATATGAAATTTGGGTCATGACAATCACCCCAGAGAAAGGGGATCACTTAAGTATTTCCTAACGCTCAACTCTTTTACAAACCACTCTCAATAAATAACGGAGGAGAGGAAGAAACAAAAAATAAAGACTCAAATTTTGTTTATGTGTTGGAAATGAACGAATGACCTTTCCTTTTATAAGCAAAAATGCATTGACCTCCAAGCTGTAAAAGAAAAGATACAACTTTTGAAAATGATATCCACCAAAAATGCAATACTTTTGCCCTAAAAAATATTTCCAGCAAAGTCTATATGCAAATAGGCTTATGCTTATGTGGGATGGACTCCACTAGCCAAAATATTGGTCATAGTACAGTTTAGGGAATTGGTTTTCCACTCTAGTAATTAAAGGTTGCTTTGATTCATTAAGCATATCAACTTTTTTGCTTTATTCTTTTTCTTATATGGTATCAGAGCTTGTGACCAGGGCACCAGTAATAGAGAGTCCGTCAGCTATGGATTGAATATTTTACAAATATCCAGTGACTAGTTGGGAGTCTTTTGTGATACATCCCCCAAAGAGTCCCTCTTGCCGAAAAATGTCACAGACATATAATGAGGGGTGTCAAAAGATTTTTAATAACCGAATAAATTGGCAAATCGTACAGCATCAAACCAATTTTTAGGGTTCTTTTAATAAAAATGTAGTTTTTTTATATAAATCTATAATCGTACCGATAATCAGGGTAAATTTTATATTTATAAAAATAAACCAAAAAAATACTATGCCTTACCGAATAAATTTACATGAGAAAAATATATTTATATATTAAGTTTAAAAATAATAAAATATTAAATTTTTAAATCCTAATTTCAAACCTATTTATAATACTCCTATTAAAAAAAAATATTTCCAGCATATTCACTAGCAAGACAGAAGCTATGCTACTCTAGCTATTATGAGTAGCAACAACAACAACAACAACAACTACCCAGTATAGTCCCACAAAGTGGAGTTTGGGGAGGGTAATATGTAGACGAGCCTTACCCTTACCCGAAAGGGCAGAGAGGTTGTTTCCAATAAATGAGTAGCAAACTACAATGTATTGAATATGTCTCCTTCGTATCATTTAGATTTTTATCTCGAATATTTAATCTTCTATAGACTTTATTCTTCAATCTCAGGTCGCTTAATATCATTTCACTCATGTGATTTATATTTTATTTGTCTTTGTTTAGTTTCTTTTACGCTTGATAGATCTACACTCTAGCTATATTTTATATTTTCTTAATTTATCACCCTTTAAATAGTAAAAATATCTAAAGAGTTTTGGTAAGTCCTATAAAAGTACGTATCTTATTGCATTATGCTTCTAGTAGTGACTTTTAAATAACATTTAAGAAAATATTGAAAATTAACCGAAACGTACCGATGCCAAAGAAAAACCGACATAATTGGTACGTATTCTAAAAGTTTAATTTTGGTTATACATAATAGAATAACTAAAAAATTGTTATGGTAAAATTTTTATAAATGACACCCCTACATATTATAGATATGGCAAGAACTTGACTTCATGAAGCTTCACTTCTATTGACTCTTTGGTCTTTTGCTTGTCAACATGTGATTTATCTTATAAATCACTTGGGAACCTTACTTTTACAAAATAAATCACATTTTCAAATATTGTTTGATAACGATCCAAATTATAATTCTTTTAAAAAAATTGGGTATCTCCGTTATCCCTGGCTCAAACCATATTCAAAAAATAAATTAGAGCCTGGTAAACACCTTGTATTTATTTAGGTTATTCTTTAAGTCATTATTGTCATTGATGCTTTTATTCGAAATTTTCCAAAATATAGTTATCTCGACATAATTTATTATTTGATTTTTTTTCTTTTCAGTATATATTTTCAAATATTTCCTTAAATTTTAAAACCATTGCATGGCAAAAGCTAACTGAAACTAATCCAACAAAAGCTCCTATTTTTTCTCCTTCCATAATTAGTGATTTACCCAACCATATATATGTCAGGACCCAATTCCATTATAGGTCGTGATGGCATCCAACACTGTTGTTAGGTAAGCCAATATTGAGCAAGCTGGAGGTTTTCCGTTTTGTATAAATTTCTAAGTGGATAACATTTCCTTATTTGTTAAAAAGATTTAAAAATTTGCAAAGTAACATAATTAAATGGAATAAAATGAGTTCGTAATCATGAAAACAAATTCAAAAATCATAAGTCTACTAGTGTGCGTGCCAAGACTTGGTGTCACAAGTATGTGGGCATTCTAGTAGAATATAGAAAATAATAGTAGCTTATTGTCTGAAAGGAAGTAGACAGAAAAATATAACATATGGAAGACTCCAGCTACTGCAGAATGATTCAGAAGGCAGCTCACCGTGAAGCCTCGAGACGGAGATCAAATCTGCGCGTCGGACTGGTAACAAGATGCACCTGCCTCAGATCATGTACAATTAAGTACAAAAGTACAGTATGAGTACATAAATAATATGTACCCAGTAAGTATCTAGTCTAACCTCGAAGAAATAGTGATGAGAGGTCGACTCCGACACTTACTAAGGGCCAACAATATGATAATATGAATTCTAATTAAGCATGATATATATAGATAACAAAAACATAAGAACAAGAAATAACCGAACAATTCTTTCACCATATTTAAGAACCCAAATTCACTTTCCTCATTTAAAATGAATGATCTCTCAAACAATGAGTTAATACCAATTAGCAAAGGGACTTACAGTTCTATTATCACACAAGAATTCTGTCGAGGACGTACGGCCCGATCCAACACAAATGTAAACTATGCACTGCGGAGGGTTGAACAACACGAATCATAGATGCATCTATTTATCTGCCGAGGCGAACGACCCGCTCCCATGAGAGTAGTGGAAAGAATCACCCCGCTCGCGAAGTATACTTGTGACGCAGCCAAATACAAATTTATCAATAAATCATAAACCTTTCTTGATTCTTTTCAAAATAAGGACTTTTCAACTTGAAGCTTTTAAATGCTTAAAATCCTCAACTTAATCCATTCGATACAATTAACCAATATAATCAACGGTTAAGGGTCAAATATATCCGTGTACTATTAAAAATAGGCCATATTTATCCTCCGTTTGAATTTTTTATCAAATATGTCCCCACCGTTATACATTAGGGCCATATATATCCCTCAGCCGTTAAAACACCCTTCCATATTGTTTAGTAGCACGTGGCATCTTATGATTGGACCAGACCACCCGCCCCATTCCTTTTATTAAACCCGCCCCGACCCACTTGTTAAATTATGACCCATTCTTATTTCCTGGATTTTGCTTTTACAGATTGATAGATGTTAATGAGCAGCCTATCTCAATCAAGGAAGCTTCACCAATCGGCAATGAAGCTCTTCCAAATTCTGGAATAGGTTTCTCTGGTTTTGACAACAGTTTTGCTTTAGATGCTTTCAAGGACTCATCATTTCGTACCACTCAGGACCCTTCTTTTGATGCTTTATCCGGAATAGAAGTGCCAATATCGTCTCTGTTAGAGGCTGCGAGTGACAGAGGTTCCCGAGCTTTAGATCTGTCCATTCCTTATGACAGTATGTATTTTTATTTGGTTTTGTCCTCCTCGAATGTTAGATATATGTTTTTAGGAGTTTGTGGTCATGAATTCTGTATCTCATTATGCTTTTGTTTTAAATTACCTTGTGCAGATAGTGATGACAAAATCGACTGCAATAGTATGTAAGAATAGGCATCTGATGAACACCTTATTCCAACAGCAGAATATAACGCTGGGTCATAATTTAACAATTGGGTCGGGGCGGGTTTAATTAAAGGAATGGGGCGGGTCGTCTGGTCCAATCATAAGATGCCACGTGCTACTAAAAAATATGGAAGGGTGTTTTAACGGCTGAGGGATATATATGGCCCTAATGTATAATGGTGGGGACATATTTGATAAAAAAATTCAAACGGAGGATAAATATGGCCTATTTTTAATAGTACAAGGATATATTTGACCCTTAACCGTATAATCAAATAACAACATCCACAAGGTATGGTGTAAACCTAAAACTATCCGGACATAAACAGGAATAGTAGCTACGCACGGACTTCGTCATTTCGTGCGTACGTAGCCCCCACAAGTAATAACACATATTAATGAAGTTTACCTATGAGGTAAATTCCCCCTTACAAGGTTAGAAAAGAGACTTACTTCGTCCCAAGTCCTACTTTCCGGTCCAAGTTTATGCTCAAACCCTAAAATCGGTGCCGGACAATCTGAAACTATTCAAATATTGTAAAAACTAATCAATATATATTCAAAAGTTCATATTTTAACTATTCAAGTGATTACCCAACCCTAAATGTAAGGTTCTTAAAGTTCACCATTAGGGCCACGTACCCGGATTCAGGAATTTTTCGAAGAAAGTTGTTACCCATAACCTTATGAACATAAATATATGATTTTCACTAATTTCCATAATTATTTTTGTGGTGAAATCTTATTTTTATCAGAAACCTAGGTTTTCTATCTAACCCATAAATTCCACAATTTTACATGTTATAATCTAGCTATAAACTATGTATTAAGCTCACATCAGGTAGAAATTACGTATCTTCAAAAGCTAGGTCGAAATCTCCTCCTTAAAAGCTCTCAAATCGCCGAATAGTGAAACAAAATGGGAGAAAAATGCCTAATTCCCGTATTTAATAAACCGCACTGCCTCTAGCAATTTTGCACCTGGGGAAAACCCATTGTAGGTGCATATTTTCCCCTACAGTCCAAGCTCCGCATCTACGAGCTCAAGGGGCCCCATTTTTGCACAAGACCGCACCTGTAACCACTGAACTCGCACTTGCTGACGTGCTTGTGCGCCAGAACTTTCGCACCTATGGTGCCTAGGCTGTCCTCCCTCCAACGCTTTTGTGTCTTGTGGCTCGCACCTGTGGCTGGCCAAGCCCAAGTGAGTTTATGATAGAATTGGGGAACTTCGGCTGCTGTCCTAAACTTCCTTCTTGGTCCGAGCCTCGTTCGTTTGACACTCGAGGACCCCGGGGCCCTGCACGAACATACCCACAAGAATTACAAACGGACTCGCTCAAACTCTTGGACGCCCGAAAAAACCTTATAACTAGAAATCGATTGTTCGGGTCGTTATATTCTCCACCTCTTAAGCAAATGTTCATCCTCGAACAAGTTTAGTTTACACCTGAAGTGTTGAATAAGTGTGCATATCTGCTCAGCATGTCCTCCTCGGAGTCCTAGGCCGCCTCCTCAACTAGTTGGCCCCTCCAGTGAACCTTTATCGTAGAAATCCTCTTGGACCTCAACTAGCGGTCCTGTCTAGCAGCAATGGCAACTGGCTCCTCATAATCCAAGCTCTCATATAACTGAATAGTGGTGAAGTCTAACATCATGTGACAAGTCAGTGTGGTACCTCCGGATCATAGACACGTGAAATATCAGATGAACCCCTAATAGGCTGGGAGTTAAAGAAACTTCATAAGCAACCTCCTCAACTTGCCTCAACACCTCAAATGGGCTTATAAACCTTGGGCTTAGCTTGCCCTTCTTCCCCAATCTCATAATACCCTTCATCGGCGAGACTTTCAAGAGAACTTTCTCACCTACCATAAATGATACATCACGTGCCTTCTGATCCGCGTAACTCTTCTTTGTGTACTGTGCTGTTCGAAGTCGCTCCTGAATCAACTTTAACTTTTCCAAGGCATCATTTACCAAATCATTACCATATAACTTAGCCTCGCTGGGCTCAAACCACCTCATGGGAGAATGACATCCCCGACCATATAAAGTATCGAATAGATCCATCTCAATGCTTGATTGATAACCGTTGTTATAAGAAAACTCGGTCAAAGGTAAGAATCAACCCCAGTGCCCTCTAAAGTCAATCACAAATACTCTGAGAATGTCCTTCGGAATCTAAACTGTCCACGATGACTGCCCATCAGTCTGTGGATGAAATGATGTGCTGAGCTCTACACGGGTTCCCATCTCGCTCTGTATAGCTCTAAAAAATGTGAAGTAAATTGAGGGTCTCTATCTGATATGATGGAAACAGGCACACCATGCAATCGAACTATCTCTTGAATATAAATGTAGGCAAACCTCTATGAAGTATACGTAGTCACAACCAGAACAAACTATGTTGACTTGGTCAACCTATCGATAATGACCCAAACTGCATCAAACTTCCGCAAGGTCTACGACAACCTAACTACGAAGACTATAGTAATGCGCTCCCACTTCCACCCCGATATAGTCATCTGCTGGAGTAGGCCACTTGGCCTCTGGTGCTCATACTTAACATGCAAGCAAATTAGCCACCTAGACACATACTTAACTATGTTTTTCTTCATCTGCCTCCACCAGTAATGATGCCTCAGGTCACGATACATCTTCGTAGCACCTGGATGAATGGAATACAGAGAATTGTGTGCCTCTTTTAGAATCCTCACTCTCAAGCCATCAATATTAGGAACACATAGACGGCCCTGGAGACTCAAAACACCATCCTCTCCGATATAAAGCTCCTTGGTACCACCCTATAGTACCGTCTCCTTTAGAACCATCAAATGCGAATCATCAAATTGTCGGGACTTGATCTGTTCCAATAGTGAAGACCGAGCAACAACGTATGAAAGAACTCGGTTGGGCTCTGAAATATCCAACATCACAAGTCTGTTAGCCAAGGACTGAATGTCCAAAACTAGTGGCCTCTTCTCTACTAAACTGAATTCCAAGCTACTGACTCTCTGCCTTTCTGCTCAAGGCATCCGCGACTACATTTTCCTTGCCCAGATGATAAAGAATGGTGATATCATAATCCTTTAGTAACTCAAGCCATCTGAGCTACCTCAAATTGAGATCCCTTTTCTTGAACAACTGCTGCAAGCTATGATGATCAGTGTACACCTCACATGACACCCCATAAAGATAATGCCTCCAGATCTTAAGAGCATGAACGATCATGACTAACTATAGGTCGTCCATAGGGTAATTCTTCTTATGGATCTTCAACTGACGCGAAGCTTATACAATAACTCACCCTTCCTGCATTAGTACACAACCCAAGCCAATGCATGAAGCATCGCAATAAATTGTATATATCCTCGAACCGGAAGGCAACACTAGAACCGGTGTTGTAGTAAAAAATGTTTTGAACTTCTGAATGCTCGCCTCACAATAATCGGACCAACGGAATGGAGCACCCTTCTAGGTCAATTTAGTCAAAGGTGCTGCAATGGATGAAAATCCCTCTACAAAGCGATGATTAT
This sequence comes from Nicotiana benthamiana, assembly GCA_034376525.1. Lineage (NCBI taxonomy): Eukaryota > Viridiplantae > Streptophyta > Magnoliopsida > Solanales > Solanaceae > Nicotiana > Nicotiana benthamiana. Next base: position 83,215,736 of record CM067331.1, on the reverse strand, counting down.
AACCAGCTAACCCCAAAAAACTCCTGATCTCAATCGCCGAAATAGGATGAGGCCAACCCTGAACTGCCTCAATCTTCTTGGGATCCACCTTAATACCCTCGCCTAATACAACATACCCCAAGAATGCGATAGAATATAACCAATACACACATTTGGAGAACTTAGCATATAGCATCTGTTCCCTCAAGGTCTGAAGCACCACTTTCAAATGCTTCTCATGCTCCCCCAAGCTACGTGAGTAGATCAAGATGTCATCAATGAAGACAATGATGAACGAATCAATATAAGGCTTAAACACTCTATTCATCAAATCTATAAATGTCGCTGGGGCGTTAGTCAAGCTGAAGGACATTATTAGAAACTCATAATGGCCATATCTAGTATGTAAAGCAGATGGAAGGATTCAAAATAAACAGGTGACACCAAGTCATCTCTCGGGTGAACAGTGCGTGAACAGTAATCCTTTCACTGTTCATCGGCGATTTCAACCGGAATCCGGTAGTGCAAAGTCCTTATTGTGGATTCACGTCAATCTCCTTCTGATTGTGAACACCTTCCATTGTTTCTATATCAAAATCTTAATCCAAACGCAATAGATCTTGAAATATAGATTCGTCACACTGTTCACTCAAATTCCAAATCAGATTCCTCATTATGATGTGAAGCATACGGTTTGTTAATCTGCTATTTTCCATCTGGTCTCATTTCCAAATCAATATCCTTTTTCTCTAGATCCTGCTTTGATTAAATTCACTGTAGTTTGAAGTTTCAGTTTTTCATCCTCCTCGGCTGCTTAGAAATATGCAGGATTCAATCTCCATATTCTGTTATTGACAGCCATGTCTGCGAGGTCCTCTCCCCAGCCTTTGGCTGTGGGAGAGGTTGTTCAAATGATTTCGAATCCTGGCTCAAACTAAAGAATTGAAGCAATCATATGCTGCATCTTTACAAACTAAGCAGTCGACTATATCTAAAATAGAGTTATGTCCAGTGATGTATGATCACGGTGAACCTATTATCCAATTCACAATGGAAGAGGTTAACAACTTCACTAAGGAAGAAGGATTACATCAGGCAGTTGTCGTAAAGTTTTCATATGGCAGACCTGACTTAGAGATAGTGCGAAAGATGTTTTCGTCGCATTTTGATGTTCATGGTCAACATAACATCGGGCAGCTGGAATTTCGACATTTGCTAATCAGATTCGATTTGTATGATGACTATGTCCGCTTTCTATCAAAGTCGACAGGATACCTTAAATCCAAAGGCGAAGAATTCTTATTCAGAACATTCCCATGGAATTTTGGTTTCAATCCGAGGGAAGAGACGTCGATGGCGGTGGTGTGGATATCACTGCCAGGATTACCTCCAAATCTATTTGCTAAGAGATGGTTAATGTCTATAGCTGCAGCAGTTGGAAAACCTCTTGCTGTCGACAAGGCGACGCAGGACAGAACGAGACCTAGTACGGCAAGAGTTAAAGTCATTGTGGATTTGTTGAAGAAACATCCAAAAAAGGTTATGCTGCAAATCTTAGATTCTGACTCAGGTAAAACTGTCGAACTTCATCAACAAATTGTTTTTGACAATTTGCCAAAGTACTGTGTTTTCTGCAAACATCAAGGGCATGATTTAACAGTATGCAGAATTCGAAAGCAAAAAACTGGAATAGAAGAGGGGATAGAGGAAGAACTGGTTAACAATCAATCTCGAAATGAGGTGAATAAAATAGACAAATTAAAAGGGATGCAAGAGATTTCTTAAATAATAAAAGAGCTGAGCAACGTGCTAAAAAGTTACAAGAAAGGAAGGATAATACAGGAGATAAATCAACAGAAGGTGAGCAGCACATGTCTGGAGTACTGAATTCTCAACAGACTGCAGTTCTAAATGTGAAAGTTGGTCAGTGTAGTTCATTGGTAAAACATGGCAATGTTGACAAACAGAATTATGTTAGTCAATCTTCTCAAATTGCTGGGATGGATATGCTAGATGCAACTCGACAGTTATCTTGCAAGAATTTGGTAGCCTCTACTGAACAGCTGTCGGGCCCTGGTGAAAAAATAGTTTCTGATTTGGCAAATCCAAATGGAATATCATTGTTAAATCCTTCAGCTGCATATGTTGATGAACAAAGTGAAGCTGGAATTAAATCAACTCAGAAGTTGACTGATGAGGTTAGTCCTAATCCAAAAAACCAGCATGTTGGTAGATCACAGAAATGTACTGATGTGCCTGATCCTTCAGCTGTGTCTGAGTCTAATATGTTTACAACTGGACAAGCTAAGGTGACATACAAACAAAATGCAGTTTTGGAGCAAGTTTTTGCTAACACTGATACACCAGTTATGAATGCTGTAATGCAAAGTAATGCATAATCCAAAAGTCCTACTGATCATATTGGGACAATGCAGAAGGACAATGTGAAGTCTACAGAAATCTCTGAGATGGATTTGAATGATACTGATCAACAGTGTACTCAGAAGAAGGATGGACAGCACGTGCAGCTGCAAGCTTTGTCAGCTGTTACATATCCAAAAGCTTTGCAAATATTAGGGAGTGACTCTAGCTATGCTCAACAGAATACTGTTCCATCGAGAATGCAAGATATGATTGATAAGGAAAGGGTAGCATCAAAATTATGTAACACTGAGATAATGCAGACGAATATTGTTAGCAGCCAGTGTGGGGAGATGACTGGTCGCGAGGGACATCAGTACAGTGGCAATGTGCAGCATTTAAGATCTGGAAATGCAGTAAATGGAAATATGATAACCAACTGGAAAACTGTACAGTTAACTGAACAACAGCAGTGTAAGGAGATCGGCAATGCCTCCATGCCTGCTCAAGCAATAAGAAATATGGAGACACTGCACAGAGATCAAACAGAATTGCACCTTCAATCAGCAGATAAGTCAGCAGCCTATAATACTAATGATATTTCAAGAATAACTGGACAGCAACATAATGATGCGCAATTGCCAAAAGGATACCAGAAAACAAAATGAAGGGTACAATATGTCAGCTAGAACCAACAGTAGTGAATCACTTCAAAACAAAAACAAACAGTCAGCAAATAAGTGTTCAGCAATAACAACAAGCTCAATTCTCTGGCCGCGTTTGAAAATAATGGTAAACATGAAGGAAAATTGGCTGGAGGGGTGATCCAAAGGGTTCAAAGTTATCCTCCCATTTCTATATCCAGTACATATAGCAGGGAAGATATTAGTGATAGTGGGGAATTCTCAAGTCTCGAGGGAATGAACAAAAATATCATTGTAGCTAACATGAGAAACATGGTTATTAAATAGAAACTATGGGACCAACATCATTTTGATGATGACGAGAATTGGGACGAAGGTTCTGGGGGTTGGTCGTCTGCTGAAGAAGGACATCAAGATGACTGCAACAGTTCAGAAGAAGACAGTGACGCTTCGACCAAGCGAACGGTCCAAAGGAATACTGTAGATAAGAAAAAGTCATCTACTAGTAGCAAACTGAACCATAATGCCCCGGATTTCGTTCCAAAAAAGGATATAACAGCAGATCCTTCGAAGACAAAACCAACAGAGATCGACCAAAAAATTCAAGCACAAAAGGTAATACAATACGTGGGCGAATCATCAGCTTGTGGAAACAGAAATCCACTTCCTCCATCAAAGAAATGCATTTCGACGGAAAACAAATTAGTAACATTTACACAAGCAACAGAGCACCAGCAACTATCTTCTCAAAGGCTAATATCCTCAGATCAAATCATCTCCAGAATGAAATGGAAGGAAATCACATATATGAAGAAGGAGAGGAAGAGGATATCTTATCGCATTGCCGAAAAAATGCCGCAAGAGTGGGGGATTTGTCACCAAGGTACGGTAAAATAAATAAAAAGAGTCATCAAAGGGATAGAAGTTGGGACGGCAAAATGGCTAAAGACGCAAACATAAGGAAGCTCCCAATGAGAATTGCAAAACAAAAACAGATTACACAAACAACTCTTTCAAAGTCCAGTAAATCAAAGTCCAAAGTATGAATTTCACAAATTCATCACAAAGTTGGAGAAAGGACAGCACATTAATCGCTTCATCATATTTTGTTTACCACATTATTATCCTTATTTGTAATAGCATCACAGTGTTCGTTAGGATTACTGTGATGATCAAGGATTATTGGTCACAATCAAGGCACTATGTTGTAATTTTAATTTTAATGTTATTAATAAAATTCTTACACTAGGCTCTGCCTAGTGTTTTGCCAAAAAAAAAGTATGTAAAGCAGTCTTCGGAACATCTGAGTCCCGAATCTTTAAGTGATGGTAACATGACCTCATTTCGATCTTAGCGAACACTCTAGCACCCTGCAACTGGTCAAACTAATCATCAATATGCGGAAATGGGTACTTGTTCTTGATGGTAACTTTGTTCAATTAGCGGCAATCAATGCACATCCAAATAATCCCATCTTACTTCTTCACAAGTAACACTGGTGCACCCCTAAGGTGATACACTAGGTCTGACGAATGTTGATTCCCAATTTTTCTCAATATATTTTATACTCAAAATACCTTCAAAATGGAATATGTATGCATATACAAGCATGCTTAAGAGTTTTGGTATTTTTTCTCAATTTTCAAGATTTTTAAAATCAATTTATTGTCTATTTTAATAGTATAAAATCCAATAATTATTCCCAAAATTATATTTTTGGTGAATAATTTATTTCCATCCTGGAATTTACACCAAAATATAATTAAGATGATTTTGCATATTTTTAAAAATTTTATTTGATATTTTTAAGCTAAATTGCACAAAATTACAATTATAGCCTATATTACGATTAATTTCGTTTTACAATTATAAAATTATTCCCAGTATTTTTAGATTATTGTTTATATATTATTAATTAGTTCAGTGATATTAATTTGTTTTTAAAATTATTTTAACTATTTTACTTAAATTAAAAAGGGAGAAATTTGCTATTTAACATATAGCCCATTATCATTTCAATTTTAGCCCAAAATCAAACCCCAATTCCACCAAATTAAATGACCCAATTTAATATTTTTACCCGACACCTTGACCCAATTACTAAACCCGCCCGGTCTCTCTTTTAAATCCTGGTAGTTGATCATTTTGAACAACGACCATAACCCATTCTTTCCTTTTTTAATTCCTAACCCCATAACCCTAGTTCATTTACCGAAAGACAATTGCCACTAAACTCCATTTGTCTCCCAAAAATCTCTCTAGCTCTCTGAAACCCTAACTCTATTCCATCGATCTCGGTCTCATTTTTCATTGAAATCCATGGCAACCATGGCCATGGGTCGCCTGTGCTCGCTCTCCATCACCACTAACTTAAGCTATTTGAAGTTTGGAGGCCTGAACTCCATGGTCTCCTTTAGATCTATCTCAAAATCGGCAAGATCCATGGCCTCCCCGGCCATTTTCCAGCATGTTCAAAGCAGTCTGAGTCTCTCCGGCTCAGGATCCGACTTTACTTAAGACCTTCTCATCCTAGGGTCTTCTTTGCCATTTTATGCATTCTAAGGTTCTTTATTCGTCTATTTCTTTCAGATCTGTGACATGTTTGGTTTTTAACAAAAATTTTAGAGCTTTTCTCCAAATTTCCTTTTTCAAAATTGTTCGAATTCGATTTTTAGGGTTTGTGGAAAAAGCTTCTAAATATTTTTTGATGTGTGTTTATGCTCTCTTATTTATTTCTTATTATGTTTAAATCTGTTCTCTTATTTCTTTCCTGATTTTGCAAAGATTCTTTTCTGTTCTTTGTTCACATGCTATCTTAGGTCCACTCTTTGCCATATGTGTTTAAGTTCATGCTTTGATTTTGTTTCACTTTACTAAGTTTCATTGATAATCCTGCTCAGCATGTTTTTTTTGCCTACCTATTGTCTTAAAACTCGTAGTTTTTCTTTCTTATGCATTTTGTTCGTGTATGTCTGCCTCTCTCAATGACTTTGAATGATTCATCATCCCTTATTCCATTTGAAACCCTAAATCTCGAGGTTTTTCTTTTGGTAGATTTCACTAGGGTTTCGCTTCCTTAGGTTTACAGACTCGCGATGAGCCTATGATTCTAAAACTTTCATCGTTAGGCTTTTCTTTTGTTTGAACTGTATGCTTTATATATGAGGAAAAAGCTTCCCTTTCAAAATATTTCACCCAAGACTGATTTTGAAATCACTTTAGTCATGCTAGTGATTTAGCACTGATTTCTTTCGAGTGGATACCCTTTACCCTACTGGCTGTTTATTTTGATCCTCGTGTATCTCTTCTGTGATTCTTTACCAACGTTTTAATTTATTCTTTCCTTAATTACTTAAGGTCCTTTATGATTACAATTGGATCCGATGTCCTTTGACTGATTTTCGAACTGATACCTTATTTTTACTTTATGAAGAACACTACTTTTCCATCTTTCCTTAGTTACCAACTCTGTACTTGACCTTATTTGTGCACTATACGGTTTCCTTACCTTAATCAAGCCTTAGAAAACTTATTTTTCCTCTTTGTTCCATCTTGATTAGCCGTTTGACCTAAACCCCTTAACTAAAGGGGTCTTGTTATCTTAATTGATACTAATATATTGGTTTCTATGTTTTTGCCCTTTTTGCTTGCCTTACTTGTTTTCAAAAACTATGTAAGGACCTAGTCCTCCCTCTCTCCAAAAAGGGGTCAATTCTCAATAACCGAAAATATACCACTCACACACTGAATTTACTTTTCTGGCAATACTGTTTTCTGATCCTGCTTTGCTTGAGATCTTTTGGGAACTGTTGTTTGCAATTTTGCTCTTTCAAGGCTACTTTTGCTTACTTATTTTCTTTGAAACTGGTATGTCCTTTTTTTAAATATTCTGCCTCACCCCTATGTGTTTACTTTACAGCTTTAGGTTTCTTGTTTACTTTACTGCCTATATGTTATAACTTGTGCTTCATATCTCCTTTCTTTGCTTCTGTTTCTATTATGAATCCTCTACCCCCATTCCCTTCTATGTGTTGACTTAAGCTCTTGGCCTGACAGTATCCTAATTACTATCCAATCCTTGGCTTGATCCACAATGGATCCTAACTCTCAATGCTTGTCTAACAGGCTGGTTAGGGGTGTGCCAGCATCCCAATTGCTGGGCGTGACCACTAGCTTGCCCTGTCTCTCCCTGATTCCCTTCCCCTTTGTGCACTTACACCTATTCCTAGAATCTTAAGTTATACCCCTCTCTTTTGAGCCTTGCTTTGGGACCTTGAGTTCCCTCTGAACTTGGACATCTGAGAGCTGGCCTTTCTACACTACACTATATTTTTCTGAAATGTTTTCGGGGTGTAAGCACTGCACAGAGCCCTTTGAGACTCTTGGGAACTTTGACACACCCCCAAATATGAGAAGGTCTTTTGGAAATCTGATCCTGGAAGTTGGTTTATCTCATATTGTTGGACTTTGAGTCTGTATTAAGCTGTTTGGATGTAGTTAGAACTTCTGATGTAATTTTTACTTCTCTTTCTATCTAATGCATTTGGTCTATAATAATTTTGTAATAACTATTAGGTGGATAGTGGAAAGGGATGAGGAATGAATGCACGTGAAGGGTAGAAAATACGCCTATAGGGTCTTTCATAATTATGCATTTTTTGCAGTTAGAAAACATGCATATAGGGCCTTTCATAATTCTGCATTTTTCTGCAGTTAGAAAACATGCCTTTAGGTCTTTTATAATTATGCATTTTGCACTTATAAAACCTGCCTATATGGCCTTTATTATTCTTCATTTAGCTTCTAGAAAGCATGCCTATAAGTCTTTCGGTACTTCTGCATATATACACCACTAGGCAAATAACTTTACGTCTAATAATAATCAATTCATTTAGAAATCATTGTGAGCACGTGAATTTTGCTTCACTTGAAACGTTCCTATAAATTCGTCAAACTAGGATTTTTCTTTTATTATTTGAATTTTTAGGAATTAATTACGTGATTTTGTGTTTATTTGCACTTTTTCTTTTATTATTTGTATATTTAGAATTTAATTGCATAAATTATGTTTTTGTTTGCATATTGAGTGCATTTTAATTCACAAAAAATACAAAAAATAGCATGGTTGCATTCAAGATATAATTTTTTGCATGTTTAGTAATATTAAAAATGACAAAAAAAAAATTGGCTACACCTGCATTTGCTTAATTTTCTTTTGAATTTTAGAATTTAGGTTATTATAGAGATTAATTAGTTTATTTGGTGGAAGATAAAATCAATTTTGGGTTTATTTTTATTTCTATTTTTAAATGTAAAACAAAGGAGATGAATAAATAAATGTATAGGCCTAGGTCTTCTATAAGGCTATAGTTTGGGCCACATTCCCCCGCCCAAACCATAAACCCACCAAACCTGACCCAAAACCATGCGCAGACCCGGTCCAATTCCACCCCTCGATAAAACGACGCCTTTTTGGCATCCTTTCAATCTCAACCATCAATACCCCTCGATCTAACGGTTCAGATTGAGCCTTACATTTTAGATATAACTGTCCAAACCCCTGTAATACCTCCAGAGACCAAAAGTTACCCTCCTCGTACCAAATAACACCCGGTGTAACGCCGCCTCTAATCCAACATACCACCACCGTCCGCTGCCAGCCGGAAATCGCCGTCGGCGATGGCGTAACTCCAATGACCCCCAATTTACACCCTAAAATCCCCATTGTCTCCTCTTCCCAACCCAACTAAGATCACCCTTCGAAACCCACCCCAACCCGGCGAATATTTGTCCAAAGCCCGGCAGTTCCGCCGCCCACGGCGGCGCCCAATGGACAACGGCCCCCAAATTAGCACCATGGGACCCCCTCACTCTCCTCTTCCTAACCCTACCATCAGTCACCCTAAAAAATGACCCCATCCCTTCGAATGTTCATCTGAAGTAGGCAGCTCCTCCATGCAAGGTGGTGGCTGGCCTCCAAACATCACCACCCACCCCCTCTATCCCTCATCTACCCAAAAATACACCCAAGCTCTCTCAAACAACCTCAGACCACACCAATGTATACATCAACCATGACTTAAGTTTAAGTACAAATTTTAAAGACCGTTTGAGTGCTGTTCGGAGGTTTGAATTTATTTCAACAAAGATAAATCGAAGAAAATCAGTAAGTTCACCTCTCTTAATTTGTTTTTCATTTTCCTGTTTGGTTTAGCAATTAGGTCTAATTTTGTTTATTTTTTTAGCTTAAACTGAAAATGATATTCTATTAGATTTTTGGTTATGTTATGCTATTCCTATTCTAATTATTAATTCTAGGAATTCTAAACATGTCCATTATGAATTTTTAGTTAGTAACTTCTGCTTTGTTTTACATGCCCGCTTTTAGGTTTAATTTTAAAGTCTAGCATGTTGTCTTTAATTTCTGTAGTGTTCTTGATTTTTGAGCTGGAATGTTGGTTAATATTTCGCATGCAATAGGATTGGTCATGATTGTTTGGTAATTTCCTAATTTTTGAGTCTCGATTATTGGTTCACATGGTTTGGGTGTTGATTTCTGAGTTTTAGTTTTGATAGTGGTAGCCTTCTACATCCTTCTTTTAATTTTTGAGTATCGAACCTGATTTTGTTTGCTGAGAATTGATTAGCATTTCTTCTTGATTAATAATACAATAAGATTAGGGTTGGATATATCTATTGGCAGTATTAGATGTTAGTAATTAGTTACAAGTTAGTAAAATAGTTTTTTTTTTAAAACATCTAGGGTTAATGTAGATCCTTAGTTTAATTATGATAATTTTTTGATAAATAGGGGTAATAAAGAATTTTGGTTCAGTATTGGTAATTTTCATAATAAAATAAGGGTAATATAGAGTTTTCAACTTGGCTTTGGTAATATTAGGAACAAAATAAGGGCAGTATAGGTAGTCTATAAAGGGAAGACAATGGTAGAAGCCTTTAGACACTTCTAGAAGAGGTCTCTAATATAAAATCAGTAGTTTTGTTGCAGTAACTTGGGAATCAAGTCAAAAAGTGAGGGTCCAAATAGGTAAAATCTGAAAATTGAGAGAAGGACCTATAGTTAAAACTAAATAATAGTGGTGCCCTAGCCTTTGGCTATAAAAAGGGACTAAAAATCATTCAAAAGAGGGGGTTGGACATTCTGAAAAATTGCTGAAAATTTCCAGCCATAGTCGAAATTAGTTTCCAATTCCTGTAATTATAACAAGAAACATCCAAAAATACATTAGTCTAGTTAGAATAGTCAGAAGCTTTTCCCTATAATTTGGGCATTTTAGGACTCCAAAATCAGCTAAAAATTAGCAGATACTGTTCCATTAAGAGTCCAGTTGTATCAAGGTCTATTTTGGTCTTTGTTCTGGGGATTGGCCTCACCTTTTTAGTTTTTATTTGGTTCCTGGAGTTCCTGGGTCTGACTGCACATTGTTTGGGATGAATTCAAGCTATTTTGGTTGTATGATGGGTCTTATTTAGTATTAAACCCTCCTGGTTCATTTGATGTTGTGGTTGAGTTCATATGGAAATCGAGCTGTTGATTTTGCCATTAATTTGCTGATTAATTTTGCTGGTTTCTGGCTGACTCCTCTCCTTCATGCTTCCTTTGGAATTCCAGGTATGCCCCAGCTTCAAATGTATGAGGAATTAGAACTATTGATGTACCTGATTTACTATATGAACAACTAGTTTTTTTTTATCCATGTCTATGTTCAATTTTGTTTCCAATCTTGTAATTTGTATGAGAACTAAGTGCTATGTATGAATTACATAATAGGACTGTTAAAATTGGACTGTATATATTTTCATTTGTGTTGTTACAATTTTGGATCTAATAGGATTCATATATCTAGGTTTGAACTGTCTTGCCATTTGGATGAGTAGTTTGTTTGACGGCTTATCAGTATAAAGTCTTATATGATGGTGTGAATGCATTTAGAGTAGTCTTATAGAATTTGTAAACCCAACATGTGAATGATAGGCTCGTTTTGGAATTTCAAAGTCTGAAACTGCAGAATAATGCTGTAGTATGTTAATTTGGGTCTAGTCAATTCAAGTTTAATATCTCATGCATCTTCAGGTGTTTGTATAGTTTGACCCATGTTTTCCTCCTAAATATATATAGAAATTTGTTCGAAGCAATTGTTTTCTTTTATAAAAAATCGCTTTGTCACTATACACATTTTGGACTCACATATTATAAGGTCCAATGGCCTCAAGACTTGATTGAAGGTCAGTGTTTCCTGGGGGTTGCAATTGACTGAAACCCCTCCTTATTAGGCTGGTTGGAAGCCCACAGACTCAATAGGTGCAATTCTTGTTCAGATTTAGAAGGCGAGGCTAGAAGTCCATGACAATGAATTAAGTCTCATTAGGGACACGCCTCATAAGAAATCCTAGTTCGCTTTAGGATGGGCTGTAAATAATAAATGGAACAAGGTGTCGCGCCAAATGGAATCCAAAATTGTGTGGCCCCGCTAATTGTTTATATTAAAATACATAAAACTCGAGACGAGCCATTTAGCAAATTTTCACGGTCTCTCGTAAAGATAATAGTGCGCTAGTCGCTTTTAGGCACGTCTTAAATAATTTTATCTCCTTAAACACTGGTGCGTATTTATGTGAACCAAATCCGAATCCCAACGAAGTTAGAATGTGTCACAAACCACGGGTGCATTTATGTGACGTGGTTCACGGCACGTTTTGACGGTGTTGCAATTTTCCTTAAAAACAATAATAATAAAAGTGGTTGAAAGATTGAAAATACACATAGGTTCATAAAATCAGATCATTTAAGCCAAATATAACAGTTGAGCGACCATGCTAGAACCACGAAACTCGGGAGTGCCTAACACCTTCTCCCGGGTTAATGGAATTCCTTACTTGGATTTTTGGTTCGCGGACTGTTAAACAGAGTCATTCTTTCCTCGATTCAGGATTCTAAATGGTGACCTGGGACACCATAAATCTCCCAAGTGGTGACTCTGAATTCTCTTAAATAATTGAATCACGTTTCGATTGTCCTTTAATTGGAAAAACTCCCTTTATCTATGCCCTTCCTCGGGTTGTAGTAGATAAAAAGGAGGTGTGACAGCTCTGGCGACTCCGCTGAGGATCGATCCCAGAATCTCTGGTTCAGGGTTCAAGAATTTGAGCTTAGAATAATTGCTGTATTTGGCTTTGTTTATTATCTGATTCTACATGTTGACTTATGTGCAAAATGATGCTTTTACCTCTTTGATATTGTCTGGACTATACATATTAACTGTTACGAAACCCTTCTCTTCTCACCTCCGGGGATGTGCTTACTGTTGAGACTCCCTATTCTGTTAGTGTCATACCTTAAAATAATAAATAGGCTCAGACAAGTTACAAAGCTGGACGATTTTGCGGGTCCCCGGATCGTAGCCCCCACCTCGACTTGAGTTGTCCGCCCGGGTACACATTCTAGAACAAATGCCCAGGTTTTGAACCTAGAATAACTCAGCCTTCATGCCGGATCCCTAGTAGGAGCGGTTATTTGCATGATGCATTTGACTTAGCGGACTCAACACAGGGATTGGGTCCGTCTAGGACAGGTGACCTGGAATGCAAAGACCACCCTGATGCATGTTACGTGCTACTTGTGCATTTAGTTTTTTTTTGGATTTGCATGCTGACCGGCTTGTGAATAGGGAGAGAAACTTATGGAAATAAGTGGTATTGAGATTAATCATTTGTCTTGTAAACCAATGCTCAAATAACGCCGAAATATTGCCGGATTTTGGAAAAAGGGAAAGGAAAAACAAAAGAAAAATGGGCTTTTCAACAAAGTTTTTGGTTTTGACAAATTGTTTTGCCCAAACTACGTTGGTTTGATTCTCACCGAGTGTGGGATACTTTGGCAACCCCCATCAGGTCCAACCTCCCCTATGCTAAAATAGCCAATATAATTTTCAAATTTTCATTTGCTGTCCTAAATAAATTAGGTGACGTTCTTATTGTCAAAAATAGCCAAATGTTCCCTAAGGGCACAACTTTGCTCCAGAAGTGCTAAAAGGTTGTATTCGCAAAACTGGGCTTTTGGTTTTAGAAAATAAATTTCATAAAAATTGTTGCTTTTGAAGTCAAACATGAATAAAATTACAAGTCGCTAATTCACCTTAATAGATGTGCAGGATGAGCACAATCCAAATCGGACCTCTTTCATTTGTAAGCCGAATCCCTTTAGAGCTGCGGCTATGGTGGAATGATCTATGCAGAGAAGGGCAAGATAAGGTAAAGAAGTATTTGGGGGGCCTCCCCGGGTTAATGGAGATTGTACCCCGAGGAGACATCATAAGAGCACTGGTTACGTGCTGGGAACCGGCACACAATGTGTTCTACTTCTCAGACTTTGAACTTACCCCAACGTTGGAAGAAGTAGTGGGAAACATTGGAAATGCATAGTTTCCTTTGAGACACAAGTATTTGGTTGCTCCAAGGGTGAAGAGTGATAACGGTGCACAAATTCCTAGATACCTTGAAAATAGGCAGAGTGGTACATCATTCGAACTTGGCAGCATGGTTTTGCACTTTTTCATTCCTGTATACCACATATGGTCACATATGGGGGGTTCAACAATCCAGAAAACAAAATATGCAGCAAGGGAAACCATGTCAAATGGGAAGAACACAGACGCTTCGATTTTATGGTGGCTTTTCTAGGGCTTTTGGTATTTCCAGGAAAGGACGGGAACATTGACATAAAGATAGCAGGGGTTGTCAGCACTCTACGCACGCAGGCCAAGTGTACACTCGCGCCTATGATAGTAGCCGAGGTCTTTCGCGCTCTCACAGCTTGCAAGGCCGGAAATGATTTCTTTGAGGGATGAAATTTATTATTGCAAATGTGGATGACTGAGCATCTATGCCACCATCCTCAATTCATGAGTTATGGGTCCACCTAGAAAACTTGCAAAGAGGAGTTTCACACGAGAATTGAAAGGCTCAGCTTACCCGAAGGTGTAGCAAGATGGACTTCTTACTTCCAGTCTTTTACTGCCAGTCAAATAGAATGGAAACTAGGATGGTTGTCTGTGGATGAGATTGTGTACATGCCGGCAACATAACCTCATTTCCTCTTGATTGGTCTTAGGAGTATCTTGCCTTATGTCCCGCATCGGGTCTTGAGACAACTCGGAAGATGCTAGATAGTGCCAATAGACGAAGACCTCAGTGTCCGGGCAGTCGAGATTGGGCATGATGGTCAGTTCCCCGAAACAATGGTCCGCAAGATTTAGAATGAATGCCAATATCTAACCGTAAACACTTGCGTACAGGATCAGGCTAGAGGCGAAGTGTCACCGGGATACCCTACCTGGTACAGAAGAGAAATTGAGTTTGAGAGACCACCCAAAAGGCCTCATCTCCAGGAGTTCATTGAAACGTCACAGGAACAATGGGACTGGCTATCCAAGGAAAATGAGTACATGGCCACCATATGAAAATTAGAAAAACGGGTCAAAGAGCTTTAATTTGAGAATGGTTTGCAAGAAGCTGCAGATGAGGGGGAAAAGAAAATATTAACCAAAGAGAACGAAGTGTTGCGAGCTCAAATCCAAAGGATAAAAATAGCCACGAAAAATCCCTCCAGGAGCGCGAGAGATGAAAAACTCATAGACAATTTAAGGAAAAAAGTGACAGAGTATGGGTTTGATTCGAATAAATTAGAAGGTGAGATATCCGGGGTTCGGAAATAGTTAGCTAAAACTGCGGAGGATCGAACCTGCATCATTGAGAAATTAAAAGGAAGTCATGACGATGAGGTTGCTGGGTTAAAAAGGAAGGTCATCATGGCTGAGAACAAAGTGGCAAAGAAAGCCAGGGATTTCAAATCCAAGAGAGAACATTGTTATGCCGCGATAGCAAGGTTAGAGATGGATTTACAACAATTCCAAGAATTGAATCAGATAGCTGAACAAACTCTAGAGGCAAAGACTGACCAAATTGGGCATTTGTTGCAAGAAAGGGGTGTTATTAGGGAAAGAGTACGGGCGATCGTAGACTACATCACCACAAAGTGCAACCATTGCGAGGATATGACAAGATCCATGTTCTTTGCCACTGCCATGACCTTTGTTCGGAAAGTGATGGAAGACCTTCACCACCTCCAACAGAATTTAGCACGCAAGCCAGCGGCAAGGCCGAATGATGCCCCAGAGGCCCAGGAGCACTTGAAACATTAATGTATTCATAAAGATTGCACTTCCTTCTATCAAAGTATATTTAAAAGTCTATTAGTTTAACCAGGAGTCTGTATTTTCTATATGCATAGTTAGTTGTTTTTCGAGTATGTAGTTCGTTTTTATCAAAGATTGTTAGTTTCTTGTTTGATCTGTCAGCTTTTCGAGTCCTTGTAACTGACGTTTGTTATTAAAAATGGAAACTTTCCTAAATATTTTATGCTACGTTTTTTACTTGCAAGAACTACGCTCGGTCTGATTCATGCGGGGACATGATGCGTAGGCAATCCACATAGGATTCGACCATAATTGAATAAAATAAGAGAGAAAGTGGATGAAATAGGAAATAGGGAGAGAATAAGGCTAATCTACATAGGATTCGACCATAATTGAATAAAATAAGAGAGAAAGTGGATGAAATAGTAAATAGGGAGAGAATAAGGCTAACACAAAAGGGAGCTTCGCAAATAAAAGCCGGGATGATGCAAGCAACCGATGCATGTAGTGATCAAATGTCATTTATGTGCATTCATACCCAATATATGGCCGCTTATATGTCAGAACCTAACCGTTAACGAGTTTGGTGTTGTTCCAATTTCAAATTAGACAGGTGATTAGTACTTGTGGTATTCTAGCAACCCACTCCTACAACATGCGGTCTAAAAGCAAGCAAGTCATGGCTAATCAGGAAGCCGATGTTAGCATTATTGACCCCTCGAAGGAGGCAGAGGAATTGGACGTTAATGATATGAAGGAGGAAAGGTATAAGCTTAAGCACCAAATGGCAGAGATGTACCAGGCATGGGCAAGAGGACAGCCGCCCCCGACCTATCCTGCCAATCAAACTTTCATCCCTCCACTGGCCCAAGCACCTAACCAATCCGCCACTGATCCGCCTTCAAGTTTCCCTATCTATTCACAGCATCAGAGTACTACCTCTCAACTAACACTAGCTCCACTACCCAAAGTTACTCCTCACCCTCCTCCGCCAATTGCTGCTATCTATGTGGCGTCCCCGCCTCCTACACTTCATAGGTCATCAAGTGAACCCCTGCTTCAAGCTTATGAGCCACAATACTATCCACCAGAACCTACTTACAAAAGCCAGGAGCCTTAATCCTATGCTCCACACCTCGAAATCTCGACGGGAGTTGAAAAACTGATCAAAGCTCCTGAGTAGGAAGAGATGCTGAGAAATGTCCGGAGTCTAGAACAATCATTCAGGGACATACGGGGATTGGGTGGACAAGTGAGCGTGGTGTTCAAGGATCTTTGTCTATTTCCAGACGTGAAGTTGCCTCCAGGTTTCAAGATGCCTAAATTAGACTTATATGATGGTCATGGCGATCCAGTCGCGCATCTAAGGGGGTTTTGCAGCAAAATGAAGGGAGAAGGGGGAAAAGATGAATTGCTAATGGCGTACTTTAACCAGAGTTTAAGTGGGTCGATGCTGGAGTGGTATACGCTGCAAGATCCCAATCGGTGGTATACTTGGGTTGACCTGGCATAAGCGTTTGCCTGCCACTTTCAATATAATCTCGAGATTGTCCTAGATAGTCTATCTATGACAAAGCTAGAGAAGAAACACAACGAGAGTTTCAGGGAGTACGGTTTTCAGTGGAGGGAACAAGCAGCCAGAGTTGATCCTCCCATGAAGGAGAGTGAGATGGTTGACTATTTCTACAGGCTTTGGAACCTACCTACTTCGGGCATTTGGTGTCAGCAGCGGGAAAGTCTTTCAACGAAGTGGTCAAGATGGGAAGTATGGTTGATGAAGGCCTCAAATCCAATGAAATCATGAGCTATTCTGCAATTAAGGCAACTACTCAGGCCATCCAGGGTGGAGCTGGGGGAACATTCGGAAAGAAGAAGAAGGAGGAAGTAGCGACAATGGATTCAGGAACATGGTTCAGACCTCGGGCACCATTTCATTACGTCCAGCCCCATCCCCACCACCAAACATATCCACACGCTCCACACATCCCACCACAACATTACTATCCACCACTAGAACCCCGCTTCTCAGTCCATCACGCGCAAGCATACCCAACCTCCCGCTCACGCACAATGGCGTGTGCCACCCCCTCAAAACACCTACCCAACTCCACAAAATCATTACCTACCTCTAAGAGCTTACCAATAACCCCCGAAGCCCGCCTTCCGAGCCAATCCGGTTTTGAGAAATGAAAGGGTACAGAAGAAGAAGACTTTCACTCCACTGGGAGAATCCTACACAAGCTTATTCCACAGGCTGCGACAACTGGATATGTTAAGACCAATTGAAGCAAAATTGCCAAATCCTCCCCCGAAGAATCTAGATTATTCAGTCAGTTGTGAATACTGTTCTGGTGCAAAAGGGCATGACACCGAAAAGTGTTGGCATTTAAAGAATGCCATCTAGGAACTTATTGACTCCCACCGGATTGAGGTGTAGGCCCTAGAGGCACCAAATATTAACCAAAACTCGCTGCCGCCCCATCAGGAAACCAACATGATTGAGATTGTGGAAAGAAGAGGAGGGTCCAAAAGGCCTTCACAAAACGTAATGATGATTAAAGCCGGTGATTGTAAGCCAGTTGTGGTTGCAAACAGTGAGAAGCTAGTAACAAGGGTAAAAGAAAAAGGGAGCAAACCTGTCATAGTTCAGGGGAGCTCAGCATGCGCAGTTGTGCCAAAGGAGGAATAGGTAAAAGTAATAGTACATAGGGCAGCTAGAGCACCTGTCGTGGTTGTGGAAGGTGTTCGCATAGAGCCAGTTATTGTAAAACCAATGATCCAGCCACCAATCATCAACAGCAAACCCGTCTCTTGGAGATATGAGCAAGCAATAGAGATGTAAAAAGGGAAAGAAGTTAGAGAGAAAGTGTGTGAGGCACAGGGTTTGACTCGGTCAGGAAGGTACTTTGCCCCAGAAGAATTGAGAAAGGGCAAAATCTCTAAAGATAACCCAGAACCAGTAAAGAAAGCTGTGTTAGAAGAAGAGGCGGAAGAATTCTTGAAGAAAACGAAAATGCGGAACTACTCCATCATAGAGCAGTTGAGGAAGACACCAGCTCAGATTTCCTTGTTATCCTTATTAATCCACTCAGATGAACATCGCCGGGCGCTAATGAAGATTTTGAATGAAGCTCATGTACCAGATAAGATAACGGTAAATCACTTGGAAAAGATCGCAAACAAGATATTCCAGGTAAACAGGATCACAATCTCTGACGATGAATTGCCAATAGAGGGCACTGAGCACAACCGGGATCTTTACCTGACTGTGAAATGTGAAGATGTTGTGGTCACCCAAGTTTTGGTCGACAACGGGTCAAGTGCAAACATTTGTCCACTATCCATATTAACCAAGCTGAAGGTGGAAAATGAAAGGATCTGCAAGAATAATATCTGTGTTCGAGGCTTTGATGGTGGAGGCAAAGACACTGTAGGGGAAGTAGTACTAGAAGTGACTATAGGGCACGTGGAGTTCACTATGGAATTCCAAGTGCTAGAGGTAGCAGTCTCTTATAACCTGTTGTTGGGTAGGCCCTAGATTCATGCAGCCAAAGCAGTGCCATCTACCCTGCATCAGATGGTTAAATTTGAATCGGACAAGCAATAGATTGTGGTGCACGGCGAAGACAATAAGTGTACTTCAAGTGACGCAATCGTACCTTTCATTGAATCTGAGGACATCAAAGGGCCATGGCTTTACCAGGTGTTTGATACGGTTTCAGTACAGAAAATCCTAGAAGGTGAGGTTGTCGCGACTCCAAAGATAGCAACCGCGTCCTTCATGGTCTCTTTAGAAATGTTGAAATATGGTTTTATGCCCGGCAAGGGGTTGGGAGCTTCTCTGCAAGGCATTGTGCAACCAGTGTCCCTTCCCAAAAATCTGGACCCTTTCGGCCTAGGGTTCAAGCCCACACCCGCAGACATAAGGCGAGCCAGGAAGATGAGGCAGAAGGCTTGTTTCTCCTAAAACCCATTCTAAGGTTGTCTAAATCATTCGTCAAATCTAGTACCAGCAATGGCCCCAGACCAAAGATTTCCGGCCCACTGATCGACGCGGACGGAGATCTTGATAAACGGTTGGAAAGACTGTTCAATGAGGTGGATATGGTTGAGGCAGGAGAAGGATCAAGCACGGCGGATGTGCAGTTTGTGGGAGAATGCACAAAATCAATAACTGGGAAGCCACTCCTATTCCCACTCGGAGGTAGTCGTGGTAGTCGGCTTTGATTTTCCTTTCAGTTTAGTTTGGATTAGCGTTAGAGTTGTTAATTCAGTTGTTATTTCCGTCTGTTTGGATGTGTAGACTCTATTATCTTTGATTCTAATGATATGCAAT
Source organism: Nicotiana benthamiana (assembly GCA_034376525.1). Taxonomy (NCBI): domain Eukaryota; kingdom Viridiplantae; phylum Streptophyta; class Magnoliopsida; order Solanales; family Solanaceae; genus Nicotiana; species Nicotiana benthamiana. The sequence continues at coordinate 83,196,201 of CM067331.1, read as the reverse complement.
TTCCCTTTCAGTAATGATGATAATTTCCATTTCTCTTTAATTTTCTTTCTTTTCTCTTTTGTACATTTATTTTTATGCTTTTTCTAGTGATCTGACATGCATAAGGACTCCTCTGCCCAGTCTTCAAAACAGGTATAGTTCAGAAATAACAATTCAGGAAATAGAACTTGAGGATGAACCAGGGTATGATGAGGAAGGGGCATGGGACGAGATTAGTAAAGAGTTGACCCAATTTGAAGAGAAACCCAAACCAAACCTGATTAATACCGAGGCAACCAATTTAGGAAGTCCGGATAATATCAGAGAAACAAAAATAAGTGTCCATCTGGAGCCACAACTTAGGGAAAAAATAATTGAAGTGTTGCTCGAGTACCAATATGTCTTTGCATGGTCCTACGACGACATGCCCGGATTGAGCACCGACTTAGTGGTCCACAAGTTACCCACTGACCTAGCATGCCCGCTTGTCAAGCAAAAGTTGAGAAAATTCAAGATTGATGTGAGCGTGAAAATTAAAGAGGAAGTGACCAAGCGGTATAAGGCAAAAGTCATATGAGTCACGCGATACCCCACCTGGTTAGCTAATGTTGTGCCTGTGCCAAAGAGGGACAGTAAAACTAGGGTGTGTGTTGATTACCGGGACCTCAAAAAGCAAGTCCAAAAGACAACTTCCCCCTGCCAAACATTCACATATTGATTGGCAATTGTGCGAAGCATGAGATTGGGTCATTCGTGGATTGTTACGCAGGTTACCACTAGATATTTATGGATGAAGAAGATGCGGAGAAAACATCATTCATCACATCATAGGGGACATATTATTATAGAGTCATGCCTTTTGGTTTGAAAAACGCCGGGGCAACATACATGAGGGCGATGACAACCATTTTTCATGATATGATACACAAAAAAATTGAGGTCTATGAGGATGATGTGATAATCAAGTCCAGAAAGCAATCCGATCATGTCAAAGACCTGAGGAAATTCTTCCAAAGGCTCCGTAGGTATGACCTCAAACTCAACCCAGTAAAATGCGCATTTGGGGTCCCCTTGGGAAAATTGTTAGGGTTCATAGTCAGCTGCCGAGGCATCGAACTAGACCCATCAAAAGTCAAAGCTATACAAGAGCAGCCGCCGCCAAGGAACAAAATAGAAGTGATGAGTCTACAGGGAAGATTGAATTACATTAGTCGGTTCATTGCTCAGCTCACAACCATCTGCGAGCCCATCTTTAAGTTGTTGAAAAAGGATGTTACGGTAAAATGGACGGTGGAGTGTCAAGAGGCTTTTGATAAGATAAATGAATATTTGTCAAACCCACCGGTATTGGTCCCGCCAGAACCAGGAAGGCCCTTAATCTTATATTTGACAGTCTTGGATAACTCATTTGGGTGCGTGTTGGGTCAGCATGATGTTACCGGGAGAAAAGAGCGGGCCATATACTACCTCAGCTAGAAATTTACAGTTTACGAGGTTTAGTATACTCTTTGAAAGGACATGTTGCGCCGTGACGTGGGTAGCCCAAAAGTAAAAGCATTACTTGTCATCATATACCACTTATCTCATGTCACGTCTGGACCCATTGAAATACCTTTTCCAGAAGCCCATGCCCACAGGAAGGCTCGCGAAATGGCAAATCTTGCTCACTTAGTTCGACATTATCTACGTGACTAGGATTGCCATGAAGGCACAAGCATTGGCGGACCATTTAGTGGAGAATCCAATCGATGAAAAATATGAACCCTTGAGCACATATTTTCCAGACGAGGAAGTGCTGCATATCGATGAAGTGGAACGGGATGAAAAGTCGGGATGAAAATTGTTCTTCGATGGGGATGCCAACATGAAAGGCGTTGGGATAGGAGCGATGCTCATTTATGAAGAAGGGCATCATTACCCAATCACAGCTCAACTCCGCTTCTATTTCACTAACAACATGGCAGAATATAAGGCATGCATTCTGGGTTTGAGATTAAAAGCGGACATGGGTGTCCAGGAAGTCTTGGTCTTGGGAGACTCGGACCTTCTGGTACATCAGATTCAAGGGGAGTGGGAAATAAGAGATTTAAAACTCATACCATACCGACAATGCTGGTATGATCTCTGCCAACGATTCCGGTCAAGAGAGTTCAGGCATATCCCCAGAATTCACAATGAGGTCGCCGATGCCCGGGCTACTTTGGCGTCAATGTTACATCATTCAGACAAGGCTTATGTTGACCCGATACATATTCGGGTCCGTGATCAGCATACTTATTGCAATAGGGTGGAAGAAGAGATTGACGACGACCCTTGGTTCCACGATATCCAGGAATATATCAGGAGAGGTGTGTACCCCGTGCAAGCCACGATTGACCGGAAGAGAACCATCCGTCATTTATCAAGTGGGTTTTTCTTCAGCGGAGGAATACTATACAAAAGAACGCCAGATCTTGGTCTGCTCAGATGCGTAGATGCCAGGCAGGCGACAACTATCATGAATGAGGTGCATGCTCGTGTCTGCGGGCCACACATGAGCGGATATGTTTTGACAAAGAAGATTCTCCGGGCAGGATATTATTGGCTTACCATGGAGCGGGACTGTATCAGCTTTGTACGCAAATGCCACCAGTGTCAGGTGCATGGAGACCTAATTCATTCTCCGCTGTCGGAATTGCATACGATGTCGGTACCATGGCCTTTTGTTGCTTGGGGCATGGACATCATCGGGCCCATTGAGCCAGCAGCTTCTAACGGACACAGATTTATCCTGGTTGCTATTGACTATTTCACCAAATCGGTTGAAGCCAAAACCTTCAAGGCAATGACCAAGAAGGCTGTGGTTGATTTTGTGCACACAAACATCATTTGTCGGTTTGGGATTCCCAAGACTCTCATCACCGACAATGGGGAAATCTCAACAGTCACTTAATGAGAGAGGTATGTCAGCAGTTCAAGATCACACATCGAAATTCTACCCTGTACCTCCCCAAAGCAAACAGAGCGGTTGAGGCGGCCAATAAGAACATAAAGAAGATACTACATAAAATGGTGGAGGGATCTTGGCAGTGGCATGAGAAGCTGCCTTTTGCATTGTTAGCCTATCGCACGACTGTCCGCACTTCACTGGGGCCACCCCATACTTGTTGGTGTATGGCACAGAAGCAGTAATCCCAGCTGAAATCAAAATCCCCTCTCTTCGAATCGTGGTCGAAGCAGGAATCGACGATGAGGAATGGGTCGAAGCTCGTTTGGAACAATTAGTCTGATTGACGAGAAAAGATTGGCGGCGGTCTACCACTGCTAGTTGTATCAACAAAGGATGGCTAGGGCATATAATAAGAGAGTACGTCCAAGAAAGTTCGAAGTAAGTCAACTGGTATTAAAGCGCATCCACCCTCACCAGGCCGAGGCAAAGGGCAAGTTTGCTCTAAACTGGCAAGGACCATTCATCGTATCAAGAGTGTTGTCCAATGGAGCATTGTATCTGACGGATGCAGAAGGAAAATACGGACGGTGTCAAAAGATATTATGTATGATTTTCTTTTAGATCATTGTCTTTGCTCGACGCTTGTTTGTACTTGACGTATTTTGAAAATTGGAATGACAAAGGCATTTTGTTCTAATATCTAAACACTCTATCCTTTGCTAACCTCTTTGAGCTTTAGTTATTTTCATTTCGTACCCCTCTTTCGAAATCAGTAACAAAAGTCGGAAGCGCAAGTGTGAGAAGGCGTGAGAAGGTAATAAAAGGAAAGGAAAGAAAAATGAAAGTGAAAAAAAACTGAAAAGAAAGGAAGAAACATGATGAAAAGAATGAAAAAGAAAAGAAAAAGAGAAATAAAAAGAGAAAGAAAAAAGAAAGGAAAAAACAACAAATTAAAAGAAACGAGAAAGCGAAAAGGAAAAAGGAAGAAAGAAAAGAAAACAAAGAACGAAAAGGGAGAAAAGAAAAACAAAAGAGGAGAAGAAAAATAGCAACAAAACAAGTAATCGGTATGAACTACGTTTGACCTGATTCCTTTAAAAAAGGATACGTAGGGAGCCTCACGGTTCGGTCTCATCAAAACGAAAATTCAAAAGTCCCCAAGCAAGAAACTGGGGTAGCAGTGGCGGTTTGTTGTAAAAGTGTGATTCCGAAAGTTGTAAGGCTGAACCCATTTAAATTGTTTTGAGCCTTTGATACCCTTTCTTTCTAACCCTATCCAAAAGCCTACGTTACGATCCAAAGAAAGACTTTCTGATCATACTTCAAAAGATGCCAAGTTGAGCAGGTAGAAGTGATTCATGTCAGGGACAGCACTCCGAGCCAGGCAGGAGAGATAATAAAATGAGAGTCCTATTGGTGAAAACCCTCACGGGCACCATAAGGCTATGAGAGTTTGAGAGAAATAAAATGAGAGAGTCCTATCGGTGAAAACCTTCACAGGCACCGCGAGGCGAAGGTAAGGCAAAAGCAAAACTCAGAAAGGGGCTATTGGTGGATGGACACTGCAGGGCAAGCCAAGCTAGGGTTTGGTTGAAAGAATTGGGTTAGAAGGGTCACAAGTCACAACAAAAAAGCACGGCAACGGAAGACCGGTCATCGAAACGGATTGGGTCGACTAGGCCAAAGTGCATGTCATGATCGCGAAAACTAGCGGTTCCTGTTTAGATAAGTCTTCTTTCTTTTCCTTTCAATAGTCAACAAGTCTGGAATTCTTCACCCTAAATACCATTCGGAATCTTTGCATTTGATTTTTCTTTCAAGTCTAAAATCGTTTATTTAAGCGAACGAAAGGAATTTCAAAGCCGCTTATCAACTCCAAAAAGAACAAAGCGCATGATGCCCAAAGGCGTAACAAAGATAACAAGTTCGGAACAACAAAAGGAATGATTCATAAAAACCGCAATTGATGGAAGAGACAAGAGTTGGCAAAGTGAAGGAGTACAACACAGAAAAGGGCGTGCAAAGTAAAACCACAAAGATTTTGGGGTCACCCGAGCATCATACACCGATCGGGCTATCTCAGATGGGAAGTAAAGTTGGCACAACACTAAGACGGGAAAGGTCGCGAGGTTGCAAGATTTGACTAAGCATAATACCATAGTCGTAGGGAAAAGACATAAAGAATCCCAGCAAAGGATCAAGAGTGCAACACAAGGTGGGGAGCGAAGTGAGGGCATAAAGATCAAGAGTCAGTCAAGCATCACAAATGGACCGGGTAATCTCAAGAAAGGGGTAAGGATTTTTGGCAGAGGCTCGGAAACGTAACACCAAAATGGGAAACAAAACAAAGCCACAAGGATCAAATGATAAGCTAAGCATAACATCCTAGCTCGACAATCGTCCAAGAGGGGTATAAGGCTTCTAGCAAAAGAGGCAAAAGCACAACACAGAGGTAGAGATAGCCTTGAGAGCTAACCCAACATGATATATCAACGCATCAATTATGGAGGAAGGACACAAAGAATTCCGGCCAGGGATTAGTAATGTAACACAATGATTGGGGGGGACAAAATAAAGCCTAGAGGTCTCGAGGGATCATCTGAGCAGTTCGAGCAATTTTCAATATGGGCAGTGGAACATGAAAACAGGAGGCTGTTTTCAACAAGAATGTTGCGAGCCAACCACCACTTTTCAAACTAACAAGTTTTATTTGATTGACATAGGGCCAGAAAATTCCAAAAGGGCCTAAGGGAGGCCGCCCACAGGGTAAGGCAGGTACACAACAGGTATGATCGAAATCTTAGTGCCCACCTGGAAATGGGACTCAGTTAAAACTCCAAAAGGAACATAGTCCATCATTAACACCCTCCCCACTAAGGGACAAACTTTAACTAGCAAACCCCAATAGGAATTAAAAGAAGCATGGAAGTTGAGATGGAACGCAGTTTGGAACTCAGACAGGTATGGGTAACATGGGCAAGCACCAACACCTTCCCCAGTAAGAGTCACAGAAACCCTCCTTGACATTGATCACTAGCAGAAAAAACCAGAAGTTAGAATCGACATTTAAGGCAGAACCTTCAGGACCCTTCTGGAAAATGGGACTTGGCTTAGAATACAAACAGTCGGATGGCATGGTCAAACTCAAGTATTTCCCCAACAAGAAGTCAACAGAAGTCATCAGGACCCTCTTGAAAAATGAGACTTAGATTAGATATTTCCCCAACCAGAGTCAACAAGAGTTATTAGGACCTTCCTGAAAACCTGTGACTTAGATTAGATATTTCCCCAACAAGAGTCAATAAGAGTCATCAGGACCCTCCTGAAAAATGAGACTTAGTTTAGATACTTCCCCAGCAAGAGTCAACAAGAGTTGTCAGGACCCTTATGAATAATGGGATGTAGCCTTAAATACTAACCCCCAGTAGTCACATTCTGTCATCAAATTAAGAGTTGTCGGGACCCACCTGGATAATGGGAAGTAGTTTTAATCACCAGTCACTAGCAGACCCCAGCAGATATAACTCATAATAAGACGTAGTGGAAAATAGTACCTTTTGAGAAGCATAACATAGTCTTCAAAGTTGGCATCAGTCAAGAATTGTCAGGACCCTCCTGGATAATGGGACTTAGCTTTAGAGATATTTTGTTTGTTTTGTTGTGATCAGGTACATGGGAAGCAGTCTCGGGGATATCTTTCAAAATTCAAGTTTGGTAGTCAGGCGCCCGCCTGTAGAATAAGGGAATACTTTTCAAAATTTCAAGTTTTGTAATCATGCGCCCACCTGTACAACAATGGAATATCTTTCAAATTCAAATTTTGTCAATCAGGCGCCCACCTGTAGAACAAGGAAATATTTTCAAATTTTCAGATTTCAAGTTTCAGGCGCCCACCTGTAGAACAAGAGAATATTTTCAAGATTTTTAAGTTTCAAAAATCAGGCGCCCACCTATAGAACAAGGGAATAGTTTCAAAATTTAAAAATTCAAGTCTTAGCAATCAGTCGCTCACCTGTAGAACAAGGGAATAATTTTCAAAATTTTCAAAGTTTCAGTTTCAGGCGCCCACCTGTAGAACAAGGGGATATTTTTCAAGATTTTAAGTTTCGAAAATTAGGCATCCACCTATAGAATAAGGGAATATTTTTCAAAATTCAAGTTTTAGTTCAGGTGCCTACCTGTAGAACAAGGGAATATATTTTAAGATTTTAAGCTTCGAAAATCAGGCGCCCACCTGTAGAACGAGGGAATATTTTTAAAATTTTTAAGTTTTGGCAATCAGGCGCCCACCTGTAGAACAAGGGAATATCTTTCATAATTTCAACGTTTTGGTAATCAGGCGCCCACTTATAGAGCAAGGGTCTTTTCAATTTTTAGGCTTTGGAAATCAGGCACCCACCTGGAGAACAAGGGCATATTTTTCAGAAGTCAAGTCTTGGCAATCAGGTGCCCACCTGTAGAACGAGTGAATGCTTTCAACAGGAATACATGTCAAGTCCAACAATTCGGCATCAGACATGAAGGAAGAAGAGGCAAGCAGTCAGCAATGTCACAAGGAGTTCGCAGGAAGAAATACAGGGCAACAAAGCAACAAGGATCAAGATTGAAGACGAATATAGGCTTTTCTTTGTAACCCGTAGCTTATAACTTAGTTTAGTTTTTTTATTATTATTTTTCATAGTGTAATAAGGAGGCCAGCAGGCGGAAACAACATCATCAACAGTGCAATTAGAGCTTCTGATAGTCCCAGCTACCAAAAACTCCAGAACTTCACTGACCTGAATCCTCTTTAACCGAGGATATGTAGGCAACCTTTGAAGGAGGGTTCGGTCAGACAACTTTCAAAACTCTTCTCATGGAATTCAAAGTAGGCAAAAATCTCTCAGTTGCTCACATATCTATGCCCAAAAACCCTTCGCGTCTCCGAGCAAAGAGGGACAGCTGTGAGCACGTGATTTTTACTTCACTTGAAGCGTTCCAATAAATTCGTTAAACTAGGATTTTTCTTTTATAACTTGAATTTTTGGGAATTAATTACGTGATTTTGTGTTTATTTGCACTTTTTCTTTTATTATTTGAATATTTAGAATTTAATTGCATAAATTGTGTGTTTATTTGTATATTGAGTGCATTTTAATTAACAAAAAATACAAAAATAGCATGGTTGCATTTAGGATTTAATTTTTGCATGTTTAGTAATATTAAAATGAGAAAAATAACAAAATTGGCTACACCAGCATTTTCTTAATTTATTTTTGAATTTTAGAATTTAGGTTATTATAGAGATTAATTAGTTTATTTGGTGGAAGATAAAATCTATTCTGGTTTATTTTTATTTCTATTTTTATATCTTAAAAAAAAGAAAAAAAAAGGAGATGAATAAATAAATGTATAGGCCTAGTCTTCTATAATGCCATAGTTTGGGCCATATTCCCCAGCCCAAACCATAAACCCACCAAACCTGACCCAAAACCATGTCCAGACCCGATCCAATTCCACTCCTCGATAAAACGACGCCGTTTTGGCGTCCATTCAATCTCAACCATCCATACCCCTCGATCTAATGATTCAGATTGAGTCTTACATTTTAGATATAACTGTCCAAACCCATGTAATACCTCAAGAGACCAAAGGTCACCCTCCTCGTACCAAATAACACCCGGTGTCACGACGCCTCCAATCTACCGTACCACCACCGTCCGCCGCCGATCGGTGGCGGCGTAACTCCAATGACCCCCCCCCCCCAATTTATACCCAAGAATTCCCATTGTATCCTCTTCCCAACCCCCTAAGATCACCCTTCGAACCCCATCCCAACCCGGCAAATATTTGTCCAAATCTCGGCAGCTCCGCCGCCCACGGCGTGGCCCGGTGGCCAACGACCCAAAAATTAACACCATGGGACCCCCTCACTCTCCTCTTCCTAACCCAACCATCAGTCACCCTCAAACACAACCCCATCCCTTCGAATGTTCATCTGAAGTAGGCAGCTCCGCCATGCAAGGCGGTGGCTGGCTTTGTGATGTGTTTGGCTGGGTTTATTAGTGGGTTGGCCCAAAATTTATTAAAAGACCTCTTTTCCTTTTAATTTTATTTTTCCTTCTTTTTTTTTAATTTTCAAATTTTAGTTAAATAATAATTAAAATAAAACCTGATTTAATTCCAAAACTAAAGTAATTATTTTTTCAAAAATCAATTAGTTCCTAAATTAAAAGAAAACTATAACAAATTCGAAAATTAAAAGTTAAAAATGCAAAATGAAATATTTTTGTTATTTTATACCATTAATTTAACTCATTATCTAAAAAGAATGGGTCCTACATGCAAATGCATTGTATTTTTGTACTTTTATGAATTACATAAATTAAATATGCACACAAAAATGCAAACAAACATGAAAATTATACCATTAATTCCTAAAAATTAAATAATTAAAAGAAGAATCCCAATTTTGGGAATTCTGTAGGAGTAAGTCATGCGAGGCAAAAATCACGTGCTCACAACTACAATTCAGCAAAAACTCCAATGAGTTCTAGTGAAGTACTTTAACAAAATGATGGAGCGGAACCAACTGATGGCACTCGATGCAGGATAATTCTTGGAAAACGATAGTACTTTTCGTTCACTCGTCGTGACATAAGTTTCTCTGTGAAAAAATTGTCTCAAGTTATGCACTCCCCATCTGAAGAACACTAGAAACAATCAAACGATTACTCAGGTAACTCCAAGGAACAATCCAGTTTGGTCTTCGCATTCAAAGAGATAATCATTTCAAGCTACATATGTATTCTGATACGAATTGGGCTTGAGATGCGAGTGATTGAGGCTCCACTACTGGTTACATATTGTTTTTTGGCCAAAAAACTTGTGAGTTGGTCATCCAGGAAACAAAGAACAATTACTCGCTTATCAGCCAAAGTAAAGTATCAAAAGGTTGCAAGTGCACTTTCTTAAACAAATTGGGTGATGAATCTGCTAAAAGAACTACATGTTTCACTTTCATAAGCACCAACCATTTACTTTGACAATATTGATGCAACTTATTTGTGCTAAAATCCAGTATTCCATAACCGTACGAAACACATTGGGGTGGACTTATACTTTGTTCGCAAGCTAGTCCAGCAGAATCAAGTTCACATTGTTCATATTTATACTACAGATCAACTCGCGGATAGTCTCACCAATGTGCTACCAAATCCAGACTTTGACAGACACTTATTCAAGTTAGGCGGTGTTACACACACCTACCTTGAGGGGGTGTATCAGAGCACAAGTTAACTACCTACTAGTTTACTGCTTTTAGCACTTCTTCAGCTAGTAGTTATGATTTTGTTAAACCTTTATTTTCTTAAATAAATCTCCTTATTCAAGGAGTTTGTTCAGTAAATAGTTTAGTCCTTCTCTACCAGAGGAGTTAGTTTAGGGAATTATTTTTTTACTCTTGTATTTAAAGGTAGCTTTGATTCAATAAACATATCAACTTTTGTGCTTTACTTTTATTATAATAATCCCAAGCTTGGTAGTTTTTTACCTATGTATAACTAATTCTTGTATTAATATACATTATATTTAATACTATTCCTGTACATAGAAAACCTTAACATTATAAATTTCATGATTTTAATACATGGATAAGTATGTATAACATAACTATCATTTTAAACCTTTAATATACCAATCCGAACAGTCGATAAAAAATATATAATTCCAGCATAACTAATCTTCACACAAAACTAATCTCAATTTTACTAATTTCAAGTTCCAACGTTGCCCTATTCAGTATTATTCTAATACACCCAATCAAACGACCACTAAAAGGCTAAATTACATTACTTACAATAAAAGTGTTAGCATGTTTAGAATATATTATTTCCTAATAGATATTGCCTTTATAGATTTTTTTTGTGTTCTATATCTTTACTAAATCTGCATGGAATTTGCAAAGTTCGTAGATCAACAATGGTGGAAAGCTTATAAAGAGGAGTTGAAGGAAGACTCAGACAAGAGCTTTTTCACACATTCACAAACTTCTAATTTGTGGTATTCATACGTATTTTGTCATATACACGTGATGAACATCAAATGAGTTTATTATGCGGGTTATAACAAGCATATGTGCTAATTTGAGATAAGTCTCGAAGATAAAAAAGTCGGTTTTGTAAATTAATATGCATGCAAGTTAGCGATATATTTTTAATCTTTTTATTCTCCTTAGCATAATTCTCCATAATTAGTTTACTCCTAAATATACATGAAACTGTAATGACCTGGCCAATTATTTTAAATATTTTAGCCCTAATCATATAAATTATGCTTCCTCTATGCTATATTGTGGTTATGTAATTTGCCATAGTGGTTGGTTTGACTTCGGGTGAGTTTTGGAGTGAAATGGAACACATAGTCCCTGGGTTGGAATGTTAAGTCGTACGAGTTGACCATAGTTTGACTTATGAAGATGACTCCGGAATATAGTTTTGATGGTTTCAATAGCCTCGTATGGTTATTTTGGTCTTAGGAGCATGTCTAGAAGTTGATTTGGAGGTCCGTAGGTTGTTTCGTCCTGAATTGGAGAATGTTATCAAATGGAAGATTTTCTGAAAGTTTGATTAGGAGTTGATTTAGTAGTATTGGGGTCGGATCCCAATTCCAGAAGTTGGAATAGGTCCATGATTTCAAATACGACTTTTGTGCAAAATTTAATGTCAATCGGAGTTGGTTTGGTATGAACCGACATTGGTTTCCAAATTTGGAAGCTCATAATTTTGTTAGGCTTAAATTTGGGCTGTGATTAGAAGAATTTCTATTGTTTAATGTGAATTTTGGCCTCGAGTATGTTCGTTACATGTTTTGGAACTAGTTGGTATATTCGGACGGAGTCCCGAGTGTGATTCGGATCAAATCCGAAATAATTCAGTCTTGTTGAATTTTGCTGAAGGTTGGAATCTTCTGGTGTCTTCACACCTATGGCGGGATTGGTCGAAGGTACGGTCTCGCAAAATAGAGCACTTAGTCACAGATGCGGAGCTAGGCATGCCCAACTGGGGGCGCGGGAGCTGGAAATGTTCAGCAAAAGCGATTTCGTTTTTGCAATGGAGAGAAGCGCAGGAGTGACACATTTCATCGCAAGCATGCACGTGCATTCATTTGCTCACAGAAATAGAGAGTGAGGAGTAATTCATGGCCGCATCTGTGATGGAAAATTCGGAGGTGCAGGTTGCCGATGCGGCAGTAAGGTCGCAGGTGCAATTTAAGTGGCAGAAAAAAGGAAAATTTGAGGGTTAGTTTTCATAATTTATTTTAGGATTTTAGGAGCTCGGTGTGGGACAAAATTCTAAGGTATTTTCAGAGAGGACATCGGGGTAAGAATTCTTAACTCTATTTTGGTTAATTACTTGAATCTATCATTATTTTTATCATGTAATTAGGGATTGGAGTTGTAAAAATTGGGAAAAAGTGGTTGACCTTCTTAGATTAAGTTTTTGAGTTTTGCAAGGTGAAATGAGGTCAGATTTGAATAATTCTTGTATGATTAGAATCGATATCGAACGGGTGTTTTGATATTATAATTTTGGTCCAATCCCGAGATGGGGGCTCGGGTTGACTTTTTTGGTCGATTTCCAATTCTTTGCTAAGATCGTAATTTCATTCTTTCAATTAGTTTCATATAGTTATATTTATCGTATGAAATTACTTTGGCTATATTGGAGCCATTCAAAGTTGGAAATCGTGGACAAAGCCTTCTAGTGGATTTATTTAGCACGGTTTGAGGTAAGTGGCTTGCCTAACTATGTAGGCGTGGGGGTGAGGATGGAATTTTCCCTTAGGATTGTTGTTAAGGGGTGGGGGTAAGGATGGAATTTTCCCTTAGGATTGTTTCTACTTATAATGATTGTGATGTATAGGAGCCGTGTACGCAAGGTGACACATGTGTACACGGGATAAATGTAGAAATTATCGGGTTTTAGCTATGTAAAATCATTTCATGTCTTATTTGAGTTACTTTAACATGTGATAGTTTTTATTTTTAGCCTAATTTCACATGTCTACTTGTCTTATCTCTTATTTGCTAATTTCTCCACATGTTTAGTGAAAATCCTTGTTTCTCTTATTCCGTATTCATTTTTAACTGTGGGATTCTTTATTAAAATTGTTATTTTAAGAATATCTTGTTGTTGAAATTGGTATTGAGTTGCAAGGGTCATGATTCCTATTGAGGCAAAGTATAAAGTTGTTAAATATCATTTTATTGAGTTATTCTTCCGGTTGTTAGTTATTGAGACTTTGTGTATATTGTTGATAAGTCGTGTGCTCCTTTTTGTGAAATTCTTTTATTGTTTGGGTTCTATGGCAAATTGTGATATTGGGAACTTGAGGTGCGATTTGTGATACATTGTGATATTGATATGCATGTGGTGATATCATGTCTAGGTGTTGAAATGCATGTAGTGAGAAAAGGTAGGCGTGATACGCGTGGTTAGTAGGGAACTATTAGAAGTCATGCGGTGTGATAAGGTGGGCTAAAATGCGGGATGTTATTTTGGAAAAAATAATTTTTCAAAAATAAATGCAAAGGCTCCCACGGTGATAGAAGGAACGACTGTGACTTATGTTGTGATTTGAGACTACGAGGGGGTACCTCGGTAGTGACTGTCTCACCCCATTTTTCCTTCGCGAGGAAGCCCGATTTTCGACATTCATGGGGGAACAAATTGTTTCCCTTTGGGAATTGGGTGTTTGAAGAGTTGCCACCTAACGGATTAAGGTGCGTTAGGGAACCTAGAGCAATTAACTCATGTAACTAGTTTCCATTATCGGAGATTGGGTAAGGGCTCAAAATAACATTGAGGGGAAGGCGTTAGGCACCCCTTGCGGTCAACAACGGTGGGTCCCGGCCGAACATGATTTATGTGAATTAGTCAATTAACTAGTAAGCAATCTCAGCACATATTTGCAAATAAAGGTAGTTTATACAGTCTAAATACATATATGATCAAGGAGGTTTAGATGGTTCAATGCACATATATGAAAGTAAAAGAGATTTAGACAGCATAAACACATATGTGTAAAGTAAAAGAAGTTTAGACAGTTTCAACACATGTATGTAAAGAAAAGGAAATTTAGATAGTTTAAATATATGTGAATTGGGAAGGAAAGTCTTATGTTGATTAGCCGATAAGATCAATATATGCAACGCCCGGTAATCCTCCTCAACTAGAGGGGCTACATGTGACATTGGCGCACAGATCATCATATCCTTTTACTACCCATTACCTCCCCTCAGTGGCTATAAGTTAGTTTAATTAACGAACTCTAAGCGTACTTTACCCGTCCCTTCCTTGTGGTCCCGGGGGAGTATAGGAACCCTAGTCTTAGGTAGTTCTAGACAATCTTAAGGCGCTTAAAAGACAAAAGTCTAGCCGACAACAAATAACAATTGGACTATCAATTAATGAAGCACATAAAGGCTCATATTTACCTCCACATATACATAGGCAAATAAGCAGCACATCTCAAACAACTAAGTTTTTGAAGAAATTTAGAAAACCCAGGAACGTGATATCTAGATGAACATTACATAATAGAACATGCATCATTTGTTTTAAGGAAAGTGGCAGAATCCTAACCAGATTGCCTACTGGCTTTATAGCCTATTAAGCCTCGGCAATTTCACACATGAACAGAACCTGATTTCACAATCATCTAACGGCCTAAGGCTTGCCTAGGCGTGTATATATTGTCATAATCTGGGAACCATTTAAACAATTTGAAATTCTTTCATCCTATTGGCATGTTGATCTAAGTGATGAATATATAGCAGGTGATTTTATACGGATTTATACCAGAATATGGTACCTATGTGTGGGGTTGTTTTAGCCTACTTATTTTGGCGACATGTTTCAAAGAAGATATACATGCAGTCCTAAAACAGGATCTCCAATACACATGGAGAAAGTTATTTAATTTTAAATAGTATCAATAACCCTCCCATCGGGTTAGAGGAAAGATCTGCATACATATTACCCTCCCTAGACCCCACCTGTGGGAATATACTTGTGACGACCCAATGGGGTCATCACTTATTTATTTTCCGTTCAGTACTTTGAACACCTTAAAGCTTCCTCTCGGGTTACCCTGATTGGCGTGTGCAGTCCCGGGCGCATAGCCGAAAAGCTTAAATATGAGTTCTGTGTAAAAACATGATGAATCTTAATATTAAATTGAACAATTTTTGACTTCGGCCAACATTTTGGGTAAACGGACCCAGAACCGTGATTTGACAGTCCCGGAGGGTCCGTAGGAAAATATGGGACTTGAGCGTGTGTCTGGAATTGTATTTCGAGGTCCCAAGTCCGAGAAATTAAATTTTATGCGAATTTATTTTTTGGAAATAATAAAAGAAAATGGAAACGAGATTTGATTACAACACTGGGGTATCGGGCCCGTATTTTAGTTTCGGTGCCCCCGAAAAGTCTTAAATATGATTGGAGCTCTTCCTGTAAAGATTGGTTGAAAACGGACGTCATTTGACGTGTTTCAGACCCGAAATGGGAATTTTATGTCTTATGAAAATTTGGGAGAAATCATGAGTTTTGAGGCTCAACCTGATGTTCGTGATGTTATTTTGGCGATTTGATCGCACGGACAAGTTCGTAGGGTATTTTTGAGGTTGTGTGCATATTTGGTTTGGAGCCCCGAGGGCTCGGGTGAGTTTCGAGTAGGTTCAGGGAGGTTTAGGCTTAAAACACCATATGATGCAGGTCAGGTGCAAGATTCAGGCTCCAACGCGTCCGCAGTCATAATCGAGCCGTCCGCGGCATGAGTCACACGGCCGCGGTCACCTCCGCGCGGTCTGTGCTGCCCGCTTCAGAGGACCCGCAGCCTTCTGTTTCTGTAGCGCAGCCGCGGTCGCTTTTGCGCGGCTCGCGGCATGAGCCGCGCGGCCATGGTCACCCTTGCGCGGCCTGTGCTGCCGACATCAGAGAAACTACAATTTTCAGCTCCACCAGCAAGGCCACGATCATCCTCGCACGGTCCGCGCTGGAGAATCGGAGAGTATAAATACACGGGATTTTCCAGCTATTTCTCAATTTTAAAAAACCCAAAATCTAAGAGCCGATTTTCTAAGCAATACTTCTTCTTCAAAACGATTGGTAAGTGATTTCTAACTTATTTTTCTTCATTTATTAACATCTTTTAACATAATTTCAACATCAAATCGAAGGTTTTAATGGGTAAATTCGGGTATATTGGGTAGGACCTATGGTTTTGCTAAATTGGGAGTTGGGCCTCAAATAAAGGTCCGATTTCAAAACTAATCATATAATTGGATTCGTGGGGGAATGGGTGACCGAATTTTAGTTTGAACCTCGGGTTTTGACCACGTTGGCCCGAGGGGTGTTTTGGTCATTTTACCTAAAATTTCGTCTTAGCTGTAAATTAAATAGTAGAATTAGTTGCTTGAGATGTTATTTACGAGATGTAATTAAAATGAATATATTTGGGCCATTTGGAGTCAGATACTCGTGGCAGAAGAGTGATTTTAAGTTGATTTTTGGAGCCGATTGTGGCAAATGGCTTGTCTAACCTTGTGTGGGGGACCTTTCCCCTAGGATATGTTATTTGGTAAATGGGTGCCTTGTACGTGAGATGATGAGCGTGTTCTTGAGCTAATTGTTAAGAAATCCGGTTTTACTTTAGATATTGAGATTGAGTTTCTTTTGTACCTACTTACCTTACTTGCAATTATAATCTGTGCTAGATTAGAAGGGCATGTTTTGTTTATTTAGCTTGCCTACTTGCTTAAATTGCCTTAACTGCACTGCGTGAAACATGTTAGGATGGAATTATCTGTTTCTTGTATTGTTATACTTCATTATGAATATTCTCTGATTGTGGTTGCGCATATTTACTTTGGGATTACGGGTTTGATTCCCGGGTGATCCCCCTGCATATTTACTTTGGGACTACGGATTTGATTCCCGAGAGATCCCCTTGAATAATTACTTAGGGAATATGGGTTTGATTCCCGGTAGATCCCCCTGCATATTTACTTTGGGACTATGGGTTGGCCTCCCGAGCGATCCCCCTGCACTTGACATGTTCTGGACTGAGGGTGCGGCATACCAAGAGATCCCTGGCACATGAGATTGTAAGATTTGAGGATACCAAGAGATCCCTAGTGAATATAATGAGGATACCAAGAGATCCTCGGTTATTATTTCCTGTTGCAAGTAGAGTTCCTTGTATTGTTTCGTTCCGTTTTTCCTATTGATGTTTCCCTTATTTATCCTGTTTAGAATTTTGCTGTAGATTTTACCTATACTGCTTTTCTTTATCTCATCATATGTTATATTTATCTCAGTAGGACCTTAACCTTCCTCGTCACTACCCAACCAAGGTTAGGCTTGGCACTCACTGAGTACCGATGTGGTGTACTCATGCCTCTTTTGTGCATGTTTTCCATGTGCAAATCCAGGTACCTCATCTCAGGTGCACTATCACCGAGGCGGAGAGATCTAGCGGAGACTCGAGGTATATCTTCAGCGTCCGCAGACCGAAGAGTTTCCTTCCTATTCCATCCTGTAGTAAGCTAGTTTTGTTCCTATTTTTCATTGATGTAGACATTTCCGGAGTTAGAGCCATACTATATACTTTTTATAGCCTGTGTTGCCCGTGAGATTCCGAGTTTTGGGATTCTGTTTCATAATTATGGTGTGAAGTGTATGTGCTAAGCGGCAAATTATATACATTTCTTTGAGTTACTTAGTTCCTAAGTTATTATTATCGTGAATGTTGTTATTTCCGCACTGTTAGGCTTACCTAGTCCCCGTGACTGGGTGCCGTCATGACGTGTTCACGGATGGTGAACTAGGATCCTGACAATACTGGGTTGTTGTTGTTGTAGTATTAGTAACATAATGGTAGGATTTTTGAGTGATAGCAACTTATGCAGAATCAGAAGTGAAATGATGAACTATAACATGTGATATACAGAAGCAGTAAATATGATTGTCCTAAGTCAAGATATCTAATGCACGAATTTTGCATGATTAAATGCGAGTAATCATAGCAATTCTAGAGAATTGTATCTAATTCATCATACAAACCTAAAACAAGATTTCTATAGCAACTTATCATAATGTAAAACCTAAAACGTGGTTTCTACCCAATGTACCCCACAGAAGGTCATATATCTACTCTCCCTTTTTACCAGTTACCCTAATATCAGTTTACAAAAGATTATTACAAATCATGATTTAGTATATTACATTAATGAGAAGTAAACGTATACTATAGAGAGCCTAAAATAGGCCCAATATAAACCTAGGAGTACCAGGCCTTTCGAGTAGTCTCAAATGCCCAGAAATCTCATAGCCAACAATTGTCCAGGTGTGTTACAGTTACCTAAGGACCTCAAGGATCCCGAGCAATGCTCACACTAAGACCTTACTCAAACAGGGATTGGCTATGTGCAGTGTGAAAGGGCCATCCCTAGTGTGCCAGAGTTCACAGAGATCTCAAGGATCCTAAGAAGTACATATACCAGGGGACAAAACTTAATAATCTAAAAGTAAAGTGAGAGTGCTTGATTTAGTTTGAAAGACTTAGTGAAAATATTATAGAGATGACTGTAATAGTGAAAAGGTTTTCTGAAATAGAAACTAGTTTGGTAGTAAAAAAAATAGTTTAAGAAGAGTACCAAAACATTTTTTTGAAAACAACAAACAATCAATTGGTCATAAAATATCCAGATTTAGAAACACTTACAAACAGATCTCACATCAGGGTAAAGGGATTGGGGACACACAGAATTTACATTAAAGAGAACACATGATTGGTCTTAGGGAGGCATATAGTCAACAAAATGTATGACCATGCCATGCACTCCAGCTTAGTCGGCCCATCCTGTCCAACCAATCGGCTTTCAATCGCCATGCTTTATTGTCCCGGATTTTCGTAACCCAATATCTTCATAACTAAACCTTTACCTTGCTCATCCTGTATAGAACACTTAGAAGCTTATAGAATAACCGGTTAGTCATGGTGGTAGGTAATAAAGCCATGTTGGAAGCAAAGAAACATTAGAAAGAATCAAACACATAACTAAAGTCAGTCAAATGCCTTAGAGATTAGGTAACTAACATGATTTTCTTAGGGATGGAGAACAGACAGGGGTGAATAGACATGCTGGACAAACATCAAATGGAAAACTATAGTTTGTACATACTAATTACATATTGAACAAAGCAGGATGAGACATGCTAAGTAAGGCAGTAAACAAGAACTGTAGTTGAATCTATAACTAATGAGCTAGCATTGAAATAAAACACATAGAGTTTAGGTTCCAAAATTTAACTAAGACATACCATCCAAGTAAGAGAAATGCAGAATATGAAAGAAACAGGTGCAATTCCACTATCTAGTCTTGGCTTTCAGCCAGCTAGACCCACAATAGCACAAGTAGCAAATAAGGAGAAGAGTTTGAATATATATGTGTGTTATGAACTGATGTTCGTGTCTTAAGAAGTAAAATAGAGGAGTTTATATATTAGTTCAAGAGTAGAAAAAATAAGGTAAAGAATCAACTTCAGTTATTCAAGGGAAGATCACATAATCAATTACACAAAAAAATCAGCATAGTCTTCCATTTATTAAAGGTAATTAACCAATGGTAAGTGCATGAAATATTTAAGGAAAGAAATTAAAATCAGATTTAGGGAAAGAGTGAATAAGTAGGAATCTAATTAAGAAAATAATTGTGCATGGAATCAGTAGATACTACATGCAATTTAAATAAGGCAATAAAACTAATTAAAGTCATAAACAAGGAAATAATCAAGAATCATGCACATGAAATCGTTAACAAAGCAAATCACTCAATAATTCTGGAAACAATATATCAATTTCCATAAACAAAATAGGCTGATTAGAACTTCAGGGACACATGGAAATTAGACGAAAAATAATTCAAAAACCCTAATAGAGATTAATTAGGATAAAAATCACAAAGCACGGATTTGACTAAGGAAAAGTGTGTAAATCAGAATACAGAATGAACCAGTATGATTAGTAACTTTGAAAAGCTCATAACCGGAGCAAAACATAAGACAGTGAGAGTTTTAATCATGAATCAACTAGGGCTTATGTAACTTTAGCATAAATCGGTCAAGATCACATAAGAACAAACGATTAAGCATTTGAAAATCAGAAAATCCTTTGAGAAGATGACTTAGGGTAAACCCTAGTTTAGGAAAAAGGGGAAATTAGTCGAAAACTAGAAAATTTTCAAGGAAAACATGTTATATGTTCGATTCGTCTCAGATCTAATCGGAGATAAAATAATTAGGGTTCGTTAGGAAGCATGACAGACACGAGAACATAGACCTAGAAAATCATGGATCCATAGCAAAATAAGAGTTAGGAAGCATGACAGAGACGAGAACATAGACCTAGAAAATCATGGATCCATAGCAAAATAAGAGATGTTTCTTACTCATGGTCGAGAAAACAGCCTGAAGGCAAAGAAATCAAAGGTGCAAACCAGATCGTCTAGGTCCCTTGAGATCTTCTGAATAATATAAGAAACTGATGAACCATAGCAAGTAGGAGGCCAGTATAGGTCTGAGATGACAAAGAAACATCATAGAACGGAGGGCTAAGCTGGTGACGGCGCCTGAGGATTAAGGTTTAGATAGAGAGCATCTGAGAGAGAGGGGAAAGGGTGACAATGAGGTATGGTGGAATTGAATTAGGTTAGGAGGTGGGTCATTAGGTTAATTATGGTAAGAACAAATACGGGTCATTGATCTCAGAGATCAACGACCTGGATCTGGGGAAGCCTGGTCGGGTTTTAGATTAATTGGGGGTGGGTTTGACCAATTTGGGCTTGGGTTTGATGGGTTAAGGGTTGAAATTGCGTTGTTCATTTAGGCTAAATCCAGAATAAGGGGCTATTTCTTAAATACCCGAGTATTTGAATAAATTATTTTTATAAAATAATCAACAATGAGAAAAATAACTTTTCATGCATGGAGATGCTTCAAAATAATTATCCAATATTTAAAAAATATAACGCTCTAATTTCTGGTAAAATAATACAGTGATGTATGTCTGGGCTATAATTGCAAAATTATTGCAATTGTAATCAAAATATGTAAATCAGGCCATTTGTGAGATAACTGGAACTTAATAGGACCATAAATGATAATATTAAATCAAGGGATGTTTTAAAATCATCTATAATGCAATTTTATATTTTTTTTATAATTAAGTATTTTATTACCAAGTAACAATATTTACAGCTCATCTAAACTATTACGAAATTGCCTCTTATGTATCATCTACTGTACATGAAGCCCCATATTAGTGATACCTAGATTTCCCTGCTTCTATTTACTTCTTCTGCTTCTAATGCTATGATACCTAGATTTCTCTACTTCTATTTACTTTTTCTGCTTCTAATGTTATGTTCTATTCTAGCTCACTTCTGGATATCAGTTAAATATAGCCATTGCTTTATCTAGATAAGGGAATTTAGCAGCCCTTATGTTCACTCCTGAATAATGATATGAAGTAATGCAGTGTATATCCTTCTCTACTTCTAGAAAATCACAAAATTCCTCTCTTGCCAACAATGATAAACAGCAGCTGCTGATGTCATTCTGCATATTGCTACCCTTGCACTTTTTCCTTTAGTCACCTTTGCAAGCCATGTAATCTCTTCCTACCATGCATGTTGTGTTCTTTGTATTCCTTGCCAGCTCTATAAACCTTTCCATATCTTCCCTGTTATCTTACAGTTGATTTATTTATATAAATAAATAATGAATAAAATATTGAGATAAATTAATTTAAAAAAATATAAAATTATGGAAAAAATACCAACTGATACTAATGCATAGTTATAACGGTATATATGCATTTCAAAAATATAATAGGAAATAATTGGGTATCAACAGTACTCTCGTGGACATTTTCCCATTCTTTTGTACTTGTCTTTGATCGTTATTTACTTAGCATATTATTAATTGTATTTCTCCATATTACACTATTAGCTTAGTTCTGTGTAGCTAATGTTATTATGTTATTCGTTGTTTCAGTTTCATTACTGTCTTTATTTTAGTGCTTATTTTTATTCAGTCTTTTATTTATTTTCAGTAGGGCCCCGACCTGACCTCGTCACTACTCTACTGAGGTTAGGCTTGGCACTTACTGGATAATGTTATGCTGTACTCATGCTACTCTTCTGTCTTTTTTTGTGCAGATCTAGGTTCTTCTTATCAGCCCAGGCATTAGTCGGGATTCTACTGCGGAGACTTCAAGGTACACCTGCCAGCGTCCACAGGCCTCGGAGTCCCCCTTCACCTGGATTATTTTACTTCCTTTTTTCTTATTTAGGCACTATTTTCTAGAGTTATTTAGTATTGCTTCATAGAGCTTATGGCTTATATTTCGTCGGGTTTTGGGAGTTGTACATATGTTGAGTGTCAAACTTTATTTTATATAATTTTCGCAGTTTCGACACTTTTAATCTTTACTTGAATTATTCCACATAGGTTAGGCTTACCTAGTCTTAGATACTAGGTGTCGTCACGATATTCTACGGAGGAAATTTAGGGTCGTGACAAGTTGGTACCGGAGCTCTAGGTTCCTAGGTATTATGGGTCACAAGAAGGTTTAGTATAGTCTCACGGATCGATACAGAGACATATGGACTTCTTCAAGAGGCTATGGAACTGTTAGAAAGCTCCACTTCTTTGATTACTTATCATGCAAAATTGTTGACTTCGGGATTCTAAACTTCTATCTTTCTATTCTGTCACAGATATTAAAGACACAAACAATCAGATCGGATGACCACACATGCCCCCTACTAGAGCCACGAGAGGCCAGGGTCGGGGTAGAGGTCGAGTATGTCCATGTGGTGCAGCCTGAGTACCTGCACGAGCTGCTACATAGGAGCTGCCAGTAGGTCCACTTGGGAATCAGGCACCTAAGACGCCTGTTACTGACCCAGCACTCTAGGAGACTCTCGCCCAGTTTTTGAGCATGTTCGGCACTTTAGCTCAGGCAGAGTTGATACCACTTGCTCCTGCCACATCTCAGGCTAAGGGAGGAGCACAAATTCCCGTCGCCCGTACCCCAGAGCAATGGATCCAAGTTGACCAGGTTCTAGAGGTCATACCACTACAGACGGTCGCCCTAGTTCAACTGAGGTTAAGGTAGCAACTTCTGAGGGGGAGCATGCCAGGCTCGAGAAGTACAAGAAGTACCCACCATCCTACTTTTAGCAGTTTGGTGTCAGATGATGCCTATTTTTTTCTTGAGGATCGACCGATGAGTATGATAAGAGCTTTCAAAAGCTCAAGACTACTTTAACTACAACCCGGTGCTGGTGTTTCCTACAGGTTCGAGGTCTTATATTGTGTATTGTGATGCCGCGTATTGGTCTCGGTGCATTATTGATGCAGGATGGTAGGGTGATTGCCTACACGTCTAGACAAATTTAGGTACATGAGAAGAACTATCTTGTCCACGACCTTGAGTTAGCTCGCGACTCTAATAGAAAGAAAGGGTAAGCTCTCTACTCTATTTTCTTGCAATGCTATGCCTATCAAAGTTGGCAAAGGCTTCTGTAACCTTAGAGTCGTTACGCTCTCCGACTAAACTCATTCCTTGAGAATTTGGCGACACTATTTGTACGGTGTCCCTTGTGGGGTCTACACCGACCACTAAAGTCTTCAATATCTATTTAAATAAAAGGACCTTAACTTGTGTCAGCAGAGGTGGTTAGAGTTGCTTTATGACTATGTCTATATCATCCCGAGAAGGCCAATATGGTGGCTGATTCCTTGAGTCGCAAGGCAGAGAGTTTGGGAAGTTTAGCATAACTACCAGCAGCGGAGAGGCCATTAGCATTGGATGTTCAGTCCTATCTAATCAGCCCATTCCTGTCCAATCTAGACATAAGAGTTATGAGGATCGAAAGGTTCACAATGTTCCATTCATGGTTGGTATATCGGGCCATTTGAGACACTTGAGAGGATTGGAGAAGTGGCCTATAGACTTGCACTACCACATAGTCTAGATGTATTTCATCTAGTATTCTATGTTTCTTTGCTCTGAAAGTATCATGGAAATTCATCACATGTGTTAGACTTAAGTTCGGTCTAATTGAACAAGGATTTGTCTAATGTTAAAGAGCTGGTGGCCATTTTAGACAGGCATGTTCGAAAGTTGAGGTTGAAGAACATTGCTTCGATGAAGGTTTAGTGGAGGGGTCACCCAATCGAGGAGGCGACGTGGGAGACCGAGTATGATATGTGTAGCCGTTATCATCATCTTTTCACCACTTCAGGTATGTCTCTATACTCATTCAAGGTCGAATGTTTATTTTAAGAGGGGAAAGATGTACGATCTGCGCGGTCATCTTAAGTATTTTAGCCCCGATCCCTTGAATTATGCTTCCTTTATGCTATATTGTGGTTATGTAACTCTCTGTAGTGGTTGGTTTCATATGGGTTTTAGAGTGAAATATGACACATAGCCCTAGGTTGGAAGGCTAAACTGTAGGAGTTAACCATAGTTTGACTTGTGTGAAGACAACTAAGGAATGGAGTTTTGATGGTTCCAATAGCTCCGTATGGTGATTTTGGTCTTAGGAATATGTCCAGACGTTGATTTGGAGGTCCGTAGGTTATTTCGGTGAGAATTGACGAATGTTGGAAAATGAAATTATTCTGAAAAGTTTAACCAGGAGTTGACTTTAGTGATATCGATGCCAATACTGAATCTAGAAGTTGGAATAGGTTTATGATGTCAAATATGAGCTGTGTGTAAAATTTTAAGTCAATAGGAGTTGGTTTGGTATGAATCGGCATAAGTTTCGGAGTTCAGAAGTTCAAAATTTCTCAGGCTTGAATATGGATTGCGATTCATAGAACTTATATTGTTTGATGTGATTTTTGGCCTCGAATAGGACCGTTATGTGTTTTTGAACTAGTTGGTATATTCGAACGAGGTTTCGAATAGGACCGTTATCTAATTGAAATTGTCTTTGTTTCGTTAAGGAGGGGAGGATTATCATTTAATTTAGGGGTGTACATAGACCGGGTTGGTTCGGACTTTACAATTACTAAACCAAACAAATTGTGTCGGGTTATTAAATCTAAAGACCAAACCAAACTAATAAATTCGGGTTTTTCAATATCGGTTTTTCTCGGGTTTTTTCGGGTTTTCGGGTTATTCGGGTTTTTTCGAATTTTTTCCCGGTAAAATCTTCGTAGAACAAAATATAGAACGTATGCTCAAAATATTTCTTTAATCCTAGTAAGATACAACTATATAAAGTATTTTTCAAGAAAATAATACAAAATATGAGATATGTCATGACTCATGACATTATCCTAAAATATTCAACAATAAAAAATAATAAAATTATGTACTATAAATATTGCTACTTAAAAATGTTGGAAACACGTTCTCAATGCAATATACTAAAATGTGTGTTCTTTTGTATAGGTTTTGATGAATGACAAACGAAGCGAAAATTGATATATGACGAAGTTCAAGAAACAAGCGCACAATTGATATACAACGAGATTCAAGCTCAAGACAAAGTTTTATAGTTTAATTGAGTCATTCTTAATTGTGATCTTGATCCTACAACTTGACTCGTAACATGGCTTCCCTCATAAAACTATTTTCCAAAATCATGCATATTTAATTTAATGATTTTAAATCATGCATATTTACAGTAGTCAAAATAATTTTTAGACATGCCTTTAAAATCTGGACTAAAATAATCGATTATGTACTTATGATAATCGATTGTTTTAAGCCAAGACTGCATGACAATCGATTGTGAACTAATGACAATCGATTGTGAGTAAGACAGTGAGCATCAGGTTTTTCAAACCTGCATGACAATCGATTGTGAACTACTGACAATCGATTGTGACTGAGGCAGTGTCCATCAAAGTTTTTCAAAACTCAGAATAATCGATTATGAACTAATGGTAATCAATTTATGTTGAGACAGTGTCTTCCAGTGTTTTTCAAATTTATTAAATAATAGATTGTTACATTGGACAATCGATTGTCAAAGAGACAGTGTCTAAAATGTTTTTCAAAAACTGATAAGTAATCGATTTTTGACTTTGTGCAATCGATTGTGAAGCTGACCGTTGTCGTAAAGTTTTCAAATACCGTCAGGTAATCGATTATTGATTCTGCATAATCGATTGTTTTGATTAAAAATCCGGAAAAGATTTTTTGAACGTTATTGGGTAATCGATTATTGATTTTGTATAATCGATTGTTTTGATTAAAATCCGGAAAAGATTTTTTGAACGTTGCTGAGTAATCGATTGTTGATTCTGGACAATCGATTGTTTGTGGTAAAATCTGGAAAGGATTTTTTGAACGTTGCCAGTAATCGATTATGGATTGTAAGTAATCGATTATCATGCGTAAAATCTGGGATTGAATTTTGGTCTGACTGGCAGACAATCGATTGTTGGGGTTTGACAATCGATTGTCAGTGAGTAAAATCAGCAACTCTTAATTGGCAATTAGGCAACGGTAATGCCAAGTTTTCAACTATAAATACAGCTTCATTTCAGTGTTTTAAACACAACAACATACTACAACTGATCATTACATTGCTATAAGCTTGCATACTTTTGTTCATCATTTTATATTCAATTTCATAAAGCTTGTGAGAGCCATATTCTTGTCCAAAGTTGTTGTGATCTAGAGCTTATTTCTTTTTACTCATACCTACTCATAAAGGAGTATATTGTTTGAGTGTTTTAGTGTTTATACACTTGGAAGAGAATTGTGATTCTCTTGTTGTAAGGAACTTGTGTTTCCTTGGTTGAAGTCTTGGAGTGTTGTAACTCCGAGCAAAGGTGTTGAGGCTTGCGTCCTCAAGTTGTAAAGGTTTGTTAAGCACCCGGAAGCTTGACAAGTTAGTGGAAAATCTCGAGAGAGTCTCTCGGGGACTGGACTAGCCACACGTTGTGGTAAACCAGGATATATCTGTGTGTAAGTTATTATTTATCGCACTTATTTACTTCCTGCAAATTTTAATTTCCGCAAGATTATGGCTAAATTTTATTATAACGCTATTCACCCCCCCCCCCTCTAGCGTTAAGTGTATTTTCTAACAATTGGTATCAGAGCCATACTCCCTGAAGACTTAACAGTTTGAGAGAACCATCCATGGCTTCTACTCGTGACTCTTTTGCAGGAATTGATGAAGGACAGTGCTCCACACGACCACCTCTATTCAATGGTACAAATTACACGTACTGGAAGGAGATGATGATGATCTTCGTTCAATCCAACAGTTTTCACCTTTGGAAGGTGTTTACAAAGGGAAATCAAATTCCAACCAAGAAGGTGGAAAATGAATGGGTTCTCAAGTCCGAGGATGAGTATGACGCTGATGACATCCGAAAGGTCCAAAATAATGCCAAAGCAATAAACTTATTATATTGTGCTGTTAATGCTGACGATTACAGGAAAATGTCGTGTTGCACAAAAGCAAAGGAGATGTGGGACAACCTAGAAGTTACATACGAAGGAATGGATTAGGTAAGGGAAGCAAAAATTGATTTCCTAACCCATGCTTATGAATTATTTCACATCAAGGAAGGAGAAAAGGTGGACGAAATGTTTGAACGATTTTCAATAATCGTAAATGATCTACATGCCCTCAAAAAGACATTCAAGGATAGAGAACTTGTACGGAAGATCCTTAGAAGTCTCACTCCGGCATGGCGATCAAAGGCCGACGCAATCCAAGAATCCATCGGCGTCTCAAATGTCACAATTGACGCATTAAGAGGTAATCTCAAGACCTATGAATCTACTATTCTTAACCCTCTTGTTGATGATCAAAGGAGGCAAAGAATAGCTCTAAAGGCGAACACAAGTCAACCGCAAATTGATGAGGAAGGAGACAACGAGTTTGGACTCGTTATCAAAAGATTTCAAAAGTTCATGCGCAAGGAGTATGAACGCAAAGGGAAATAGCAAGGAGAAATAAAATGCTACGAATGCGGAGAAACCGGGCACATCAAGTCAAATTGCCCAAACCTCAAAAAGGAAAAGAAATCTTTTAAAAAGCAACGCGCATATATATCTTGGGGAGGTGACTCCGGAGATGAGTCAAGCAAAGGAGAAGAAGACGAAGCAGCAAATCTTTGCCTCATGGCACAAGAAGATAACAAAGACGAGGTATGTCAAATTTCATCTCAAAACTTCTTTACTCTTGATGAAATGCGAACTGCTTTTGATGAATTATATACTGAATTTATTAAAGCTTCAAAAACAGTCAAAAGCGTAAAAGAAAATGCTTCTCTAAAAGAAAAAGATTTTCAAAAACAGCTTTCTTTAAAAGAAAAGGATTTAGAAAAACTGGTTTTAGAAAATGAGAAGCTGAAAGAGGAAAACAAGTTTTTTGGAAAAAGAAGTTCCGATAAGCCCGAAAGCTCTACTAGAAATTGCACTTCTTGTTTGCATCATAAGAATGAAGTAAGTAGGCTTAAAGGCACATTAGATAAGTTTAATTCTTCGCACAAAAACTTGAATGATGTTCTTGTTAACTTGAAATCAACCAAGCATGGAATAGGTTTAAGAATGAAGCAAAGGTTGAAGCTAAATCCCAACAACCTAAAGCTCAACCTAGGATTAACAATAGAAATGCTTATCCTAGAAACAACAACTCTAGAGCCAATATGCACGCTAGACAAAATGCTGAACATTTTAGAAGACCTAGGAATGACTTACCACCTAGAAATAGTCACCCTAGAAATGATGCATACTTTAGGCCAAATTTTGAACCCCTTAGAAGACCTAGCAATGGCCCTCAACCGAGAAACAATCACTCTAGAAATGCTGCCCATCCTAGAGCTCATAGTAGGAGAAATAACTCTCATGAAATGCGAAATAGTCATAGTGTTCAAAATAGAGTAAGAAATTTTCATCCGTCTAGTTACTATGAACCTAGAAGGATGCATAACCCAAATGTGACTTGTCATTATTGTAAACGTATTGGTCATATTGCTCCGGCATGCTTTACACGTCATAGACATATTACTCAATCGCATCATTATAATATGCCTAACCCCCAAGGACCCAAGATGGCATGGGTACCTAAAGAACATTAATTTGTTTTGTAGGTGTGCTTGAAGGGATCAAGTGTACTATGGTACCTTGATAGTGGATGCTCCAAGCATATGACGGGAGATGAATCCAAATTCCTTCAATTAGAGCACAAAGAAGGAGGAAGTGTTATCTTCGGTGATAACAATAAAGGAAAGATCATCGGCATCGGCTCGGTCGGTAAGGATGAAAAATCCTCTATTAAGCATATATTACTTGTTAAAGGATTAAAGCATAATCTCCTGAGCATAAGCCAATTGTGTGACAAGGGAAATCTTGCTTTATTTGATTCGGATGAATGCTTAGTGTTCAGACGTAGTGATTTCAAAATTATCCTCCGTGGTTTTAGAGTGGATAATATTTATATGGTTGATCTTGCTAAATCCTCACCCGATTATGTTGATTGTCTAATGAGTAAAGAGGATGATACTTGGCTATGGCATCGTAGAGTAGCACATATCAATATGCGTCTTTTTAACAAATTGATTTCTCAAAACTTAGTTGTTGGTCTTCCCATTTTAAAATTTGAAAATGACTCTATTTGTGACTCGTGTCAAAAGGGGAAGCAAACAAAAGCATCTTTCAAATCTAAAAACATTATTTCAACTTCTAGACCATTGCAATTGCTTCATATGGATTTATTTGGTCCTTCTCGCATTGAAATTCTAGGAAGAAATAGATATGCTTTTGTGATTGTTGATGATTACTCGAGATTTACTTGGACTTTATTTCTTGCCAATAAAAGTGATGCTTTTCAAAATTTTAAATATTTTCTTAAGCGTGTTCAAAATGAGAAAGAAACAACCGTCACTTCAATTAGAAGTGATCATGGGGGAGAGTTTGATCACAATCTCTTTGCGGACTTTTGTGACGAACTCGGAATCGAGCATACCTTTTCCGCTCCACGTACACCACAACAAAATGGGGTGGTGGAAAGGAAAAATAGGTGTCTCGAAGAGATGGCTAGAACCATGCTCGACGAAGCTAAGATACCCAAACATTTTTGGGCGGACGCCGTGAGTACCGCTTGCTATGTTCTAAATAGAGTAGTAATTCGGCCGATAATCATGAAAACCCCCTATGAACTTTATAAGGGTAGAAAACCAAATATTTCCCATTTTAGAGTTTTTGGTTGCAAATGTTTTGTTCATAACAATGGCAAAGACCAATTGGGTAAATTTGATGCTAAGTCGGATGAAGGTATTTTCATTGGATATTCCTCACTTAGTAAAGCATATAGGGTCTTTAATAAAAGAACCCAAATTGTGGAGGAATCCCCTCATGTTGTATTTTCCGAAAATAATGCTCGCTTGGCGAGAAAGGATTCCGGTTTTGATCTTGCAGGTATCTTAGACAGCTTGAAAGACAAAATACAAGAGGAACCACCCAAGGAAAATAAAGATGAAACTGAGGAACAACCAACGAAAGAAGCGCCACAATTGGAAAAAGAAATGAATATGCCTAACGAGTGTGGAGGACAATCAAAGATCACCCTCTCGAACAGGTAATTGGCAACGTTGGAGACAAGGTAAGTACCCGAAACTCTCTCAAAAATACCTTAGAACATACTGCTTTTGTTTCTCAAATTGAACCCAAAACCATCTCAGAAGCAATTGGGGATGAATTTTGGACCTTGGCAATGCAAGAGGAGCTTAACCAATTCGAACGCAATGACGTTTGGGATTTGGTGCCAACACCCGAAGGTCATACCATAATTGGTACGAAATGGGTTTTTCGCAATAAACTAGATGAAAATGGTATAATCACTAGAAACAAAGCTAGGCTTGTAGCAAAAGGCTATAATCAAGAAGAGGGTATTGACTATGAGGAAACATATGCTCCCGTAGCTAGATTAGAAGCTATTCGCTTATTGCTTGCATTTGCCTCTTCTATGAATTTCAATTTATATCAAATGGATGTGAAAAGTGCTTTTCTAAACGGTTTTATTCAAGAAGAAGTTTATGTTGAACAACCCCCCGGCTTTGAAAACTTTAAATCTCCCGATCATGTTTTCAAACTCAAAAAGGCTCTTTATGGTTTAAAACAAGCTCCCCGAGCTTGGTATGAAAGATTAAGTAAGTTTCTTTTGGAAAATGATTTCATTAGGGGGAAAGTTGACACAACTCTCTTTGTTAAGCATAAAAACAATGATATTTTGTTAGTTCAAATATATGTAGATGATATTATATTTGGTGCTACTAACAATGTTTTATGCAAGGAATTTTCTGATTTAATGACAAGCGAATTTGAGATGTCTATGATGGGTGAGTTAACATTCTTTTTGGGATTACAAGTAAAGCAAATGAAAGAAGGTACATTCATTTGTCAAGCCAAATATTGCAAAGAATTGCTGAAACGATTTGAGATGAACAATGCAAAAGAAATGGCAACTCCCATGAGCACATCCGATCATCTAGACAAAGATGAGAAAGGTAAGGAAGTCGACACCAAAAAGTATCGAGGTATGATTGGCTCTCTTCTTTATCTTACTGCTAGTCGTCCGGACATCATGTTTAGCGTGTGCTTATGCGCTCGTTATCAATCGTGTCCGAAGGAGTTTCACCTTACTGCGGTAAAATGGATTTTAAGGTATCTTGTTGGTACTACAAATGTGGGTCTATGGTACCCCAAAGGCTCTTCATGCCAACTTGTTGGCTACTCCGATTCCGATTTTGCTGGATGCAAATTGGACCGCAAGAGCACTAGTGGCACTTGCCATTTGCTCGGTAGCTCTCTCGTTTCTTGGTTTAGCAAGAAACATGTAAGTGTTGCGTTGTCCACAACCGAAGCTGAATATGTAGCCGCAGGGAGTTGTTGCGCTCAAATCCTATGGATGAAACAACAACTCTTGGACTATGGCCTAAGTCTTGATCATATCCCTCTTAGATGTGATAATACTAGTGCCATATGCTTGACGAAGAACCCCGTTCTTCATTCGCGAACGAAACACATTGAAATTAGACATCATTTTATTAGAGATCACGTTCTCAAAGGTGATGTCGAAATTGAATTTGTTGAAACCAAAAACCAATTGGCAGACATCTTTACAAAGCCTTTAGAGAAAGAGTCCTTCTTCCGAATTCGCAGTGAACTCGGGATCCTTGACTCCACGTTGATCTAAGTCATGCATTGCATTTTTTTGTTACATGATTTCTAACTTGAGCGTCGGAGACGTCTAACGATTTTTGCAGGTATCGCCCCAAAGGAAAGGGGAATTATAAAGCTTGACGTGCAACAATCGGTTTCCGTCGTCTAAAAATTGATTATTTCGTATCAATAATCGATTATGTTGCTATTATTCGGGTTGATGTTGCTGTAATTTTTTTTGAATAAATAAACAAGGTTTATTTCATCTTTGGCATCTTATTATTATTTTTGCTAATGGAAAAAGGGGGAAGATAACGGGTATGATGCACTCTCAAATTATAAGCTTAAATTGAGGGGGAATTCTCAAATTGAGGGGGAACAAATTACATACTTGTTGCATGTATATACTTGTCTTGAATCGTCAATATAAATTGCTTGTCTTGAAAATCCCGCTTAATGTTTGCCATTATCAAAAAGGGGGAAATTGTTGGAAACACATTCTCAATGCAATATACTAAAACGTGTGTTCTTTTGTATAGGTTTTGATGAATGACAAATGAAGCGAAAATTGATATATGACGAAGTTCAAGAAACAAGCGCATAATTGATATACAACGAGATTCAAGCTCAAGACAAAGTTTTATAGTTTAATTGAGTCATTCTTAATTGTGATCTTGAACCTACAACTTGACTCGTAACATGGCTTCTCTCATAAAACTATTTTCCAAAATCATGCATATTTAATTTAATGATTTTAAATCATGCATATTTACAGTAGTCAAAATAATTTTTAGACATGCCTTTAAAATCTGGACTAAAATAATCGATTATGTACTTATGATAATCGATTGTTTTAAGCCAAGACTGCATGACAATCGATTGTGAACTAATGACAATCGATTGTGAGTAAGACAGTGAGCGTCAGGTTTTTCAAACCTGCATGACAATCGATTGTGAACTAATGACAATCGATTGTGACTGAGGCAGTGTCCATCAAAGTTTTTCAAAACTCAGAATAATCGATTATGAACTAATGGTAATCGATTATGTTGAGATAGTGTCTTCCAGTGTTTTTCAAATTTATTAAATAATCGATTGTTACATTGGACAATCGATTGTCAAAGAGACAGTGTCTAAAATGTTTTTAAAAAACTGATAAGTAATCGATTGTTGACTTTGTGCAATCGATTGTGAAGCTGACCGTTGTCGTAAAGTTTTCAAATACCGTCAGGTAATCGATTATTTCTGTATAATCGATTGTTTTGATTAAAAATCCGGAAAAGATTTTTTGAACGTTATTGGGTAATCGATTATTGATTTTGTATAATCGATTGTTTGATTAAAATCCGGAAAAGATTTTTTGAACGTTGATGAGTAATCGATTGTTGATTCTGGACAATCGATTGTTTGTGGTAAAATCTGGAAAGGATTTTTTTAACGTTGCCAGTAATCGATTATGGATTGTAAGTAATCGATTATCATGCGTAAAATCTGGGATTGAATTTTGGTCTGACTGGCAGACAATCGATTGTTGGGGTTTGACAATCGATTGTCAGTGAGTAAAATCAGCAACTCTTAATTGGCAATTAGGCAACGGTAATGCCAAGTTTTCAACTATAAATACAGCTTCATTTAAGTGTTTTAAACACAACATACTACAACTGATCATTACATTGCTATAAGCTTGCATACTTTTGTTTATCATTTTATATTCAATTTCATAAAGCTTGTGAGAGCCATATTCTTGTCCAAAGTTGTTGTGATCTAGAGCTTATTTCTTTTTATTCATACCTACTCATAAAGGAGTATATTGTTTGAGTGTTTTAGTGTTTGTACACTTGGAAGAGAATTGTGATTCTCTTGTTGTAAGGAACTTGTGTTTCCTTGGTTGAAGTCTTGGAGTGTTGTAACTCCGAGCAAAGGTGTTGAGGCTTGCGTCCTCAAGTTGTAAAGGTTTGTTAAGCACCCGGAAGCTTGACAAGTTAGTGGAAAATCTCGAGAGAGTCTCTCGGGCACTGGACTAGCCACACGTTGTGGTAAACCAGGATATATGTGTGTAAGTTCTTATTTATCGCACTTATTTACTTCCTGCAAATTTTAATTTCCGCAAGTTTACGCTAAATTTTATTATAAAGCTATTCACCCCACCCCCCTCTAGCGTTAAGCGTATTTTCTAACAAAAAAGTCATAATAAAAATAAACATAATCTAAAAGCACTAATTCATGCTAAACTAGATAGACTAATGAGGGAGTATTAGTTACATGCCTAAAAGCTAAAGAAAAATAAAAATAGGTTATCTATTTTTATCTAAATTATTGCAAAATAAAATACAGACATTTAATACATTCCCGTTCGTAATATTGAATTGAATGTCTTTTGTTAGCATAGTATTAATTGCTAGCATTATTTAATTTACTAATATTAATGACTATAAAACTTATTGAGCATTCAAAAGTTCTAAATCAAACCTTGAAATAATACCTTAAAAGATAAAATTATGAAATTTTTTAAAAAATATTTATAAATTACATTACAATAACTATATTTGTATATTAAATATATCTAAAATTGCTATATATGTAATGTCGGGTTGGTTTGGTTTCGGTTTGACTTTCTTTAGTTAAAACCAAACCAAACCAATTATGGTCGGGTTTTTTTTTCCAACACCAAACCATAGTCGGGTTTTTTTTCTCGGTTTGACTCGGATAATCGAGTTGGTGCGGTTTATCGATTTTCTGTGTACACCCCTAATTTAGTTTATGTAATTCTTTTGTTAAACAATAGGTTTTAAGTGGCTAAACTTGGTTGAAGTAAATCTAAATTTTGGCTCTCTATAATATGCTTCTTGGATGGGGTAGCCAGCTTGGTCAAGTACATGAAATGAAAGTTAAAAGAAGTTAGAGCGTGAAATGAGTTTTTTTATTTATTTACTTTAGTTTTATTTTTCTATTCTTCTTGTTCAATCGTTAGGAGCAGGTCGACCATACTTGGGTAAGCAAATTGTAGGATTTTTATAGTTTTAAGGTGAGAGGTCGTTCCCTTAATTAAATTTATCCTGAATATACCCCGAAGTATTTGTATATATTTTTAACTGGGGTATGCCACGAAGTATTTGTATTTGGAGGCGAAGAGTAGAACTCTTAGTATTTTCATTTTCATTTTTCATTTTTCATTTTTCTTATATTAGGTGGGGACGACCTCGAGCCTCTTGTGTGTTTATTTTTCTTTTCTGTTTTTAGTTTTACCTCAAGTAGAATATTTTAAAAGCCGATTTGATCAAGTGCGCAACCGTATCAGTTAAGGGACTTAAGGAGTACCTAATACCTTCTTCCCGAGTCAAATGAGCCCCTTATCTGAATTTCTGGGGTAGACTTAGTTTTGGAATTCAAAGTGTTTTAAGGAAAAAAATCATTTAATAAAAAACAGTGACCTGGCACATCGAAACAAATGTCAGGTGGGGACTCTGAGCTATTTCCTTTTTAATATAATTTTGTCACTTTTCAATTAAAAATCCTTTTGAGTCTCTTTTTATTTATTTAAACGGGTTGGTGAAGGTTTGGAAAAAGGGGGTGTGACACATTTTATTGAGTTGTTCTTTCGATTGTCAATAATTGAGACTTTCTGTATATTGTGGTTGACTTGTGGGTTCCTTTTGTGAAAGTTTGTGTTTCCGGCAAATTGTGATATTGGGCATTTGACGTATGATTTGTGACACATTGTGGTATTGATACGTATGTGATGGTATAAGGTTTGGTGTTGAAACGTATGCAATGAGATAAGGTAGGCTTTATATATGTGGCTAGTACGGGAACTACTAGAAGCCACGTGGTGTGATAAGGTAGGCTAAAATGCGGGATGCTATTTCGAAAAACTTCAAAACTAAATGCAAAGGCTCCTGCAGTGATATAAGGAAATACTGTGACTTATGTTGTGATTTGAGACTACGAGGAGGTATTTCGGTAGTGACTCTTGTCGATATTTTTCCATTCTTTTTTACTTGTCTTTGATCGTTGTTTCCTTAGCATATTGTTCTTTCTCCGTGCTGCGCTTTTGCTTAGTTCTGTATAGCTAATTTTGTTGTGCTAATCGTTGTTTCAATTTCATTACTGTCTTTATTTCACTGTCTACTTTTATTCAGTCTTTTATTTATTTCCAGTAGAATTTTGAACTGACCTTATTATTACTCTACCAAAATTAGGCTTGACACTTACTGAATACCATTATTGTACTCATATTACTTTTCTATATATTTTTGTGCAAATCCAAATTCTTCTTTTCAGCCCAGTCATTAGTCATGGTTCTACGGCGAAAACTTTAATGTACACCTGCTAGTGTCCGTAGGCCTTAGAATCCCCCACTGAATTATTTTACTTCCTTATCCTTATTTAGATACTATTGTATAGATTTATTTAGTATTACTTGGTAGAGTTTGTGGCTTATATTTCGTCTGCTTTTGGAAATTGTACATCTGTTGAGTGCGGACTTTATTTTATATATTTGTTATAGTTTTGAGACTTTTAATATTTATTTCAATTATTTTATATGTTGTTAAGCTTACTTAATTTTAGAGATCGATATCGTCACAATATTCTACGGAAAAAATTTGTGATCGTAACAGAACACTATTAAACAGTCAAATTCTTCTTTCCTCAATGCCACTAATGGAAGGTTAAACAATAAGTCAATTTTATGAAAAAGAAATTAAAACAGTAAATATAATACGTTTAACTATTAATAATTAAGCAGATTAAAAGAAATAGGTTTTTCTTGAGGTGCCGTTCCTGCCAAGGTTGTATGTCTTTTTTCAACCTACTCAAGTCTAACCCATTTGGACCCCTTAGAGGCTCTAACCATGGAGCACGCAGATCCCAAAAACGCATAGTTTCTCCTCCAAAAATGACTTCTCCGGTCGGGGAACGCATTAGATATTTACCTAAACCAGTAGGTCCTTGAGCGGATCCCACGTTAGCCCCAAGACGTTGGTCTCTAACTAGAAAAGTAAATGCTTGAGCTTGAGAAGCTTCTGGTCCAGTAGGTCCGTAAAATTCACTAGGATAAGCGGTATTATTGAACCAGACAAAACAACAAGCAATGAAACCAAAGACGGATAAAGCCCCTAAAAGTTATCCGTTATATGTGGTGGGGAGAAATAATAGATACTTCAAAATTTAGCATTAACCATGTATGATTAGTCTCATCCGTGTAAAAAATATGTATTCATCTTTCGACTCTTTTTATAACTGATAAAATAATTGAAATACACGATAACTACTTCAGCACCATCATCATAAAGATAATAATATCTTAAATTCAAAAAATACTAGAATTATATGTGTTGCTTTTGAAAATAATATACTATAGTAAAAAGTTAGATTGGCTATATCTTTTGTGAACTGTATGTATACTATATGACAAGTGAAGCTAACGATCTTAGATTTGAGTCACGCGGAAGGAAAAATGTGAAAATGTTATAGATTCTCTTAGGAGGGAATTTAAATAAAAAAATGTTTATATACTATATGCAACAAGAGGGAGAAGTATTATTACGCCAAAAGAAAAAGAATTATTTGTACTGTCTTGTTACGTGCGTCGATTTGTACGATATGATATATTATTCACATTCAATGAGTAATTATTGATATCACTTGTAATCAAATTGCATCATACAAATAGTAGATGGTCTAATTGTAGCTAGTTTAAAATCAATTTGTTGCTTTATCATCATTTGATACCCTCTGCTATGTAAAAATTGTCTGCACTTATTTTTTGAATATACATCATTCTCGTATAGTCATATGTATATATTAAAAGTTTTTTTTTTGTTTTTGAAGAAAGTAAACAAACATTGCGTGAAAAAACAAATGAATTGAGAAAGGAAAGCATTAAATAACTAAGGAGTTAGTTGATTGGGAAACAAATTAGTTTATCATTAATTATTGTGGGATTAGTTAGACAATAATTCTTATCTCACTGTCCCATATAGATAAAAATAACATTATAATTTCTAAATAACTAATTTTGTGATTATTTATATCGCGATTTATCTTAATCAAATCTAAAACAAACTCATCTCAAGTATAATCTCAAAATTAATTATTTCTTATCTTTCGTACCAAACGAACCCTACAGTCTAGTGTAAAATGATATTCTTCCTCACAAATATACTTGAGTTTAATTTCTACCGTTTCTCTCCGTTTTACAAAAAAAGAGCATTAGCAGTTTGAACAACATCTAGGAGAATTTTTCTAAAAAGGTTTTTGAAGGAAAGGTTCGCGTGATTTTTTTTTTTTTTTGGTTCGTTACAGTTTTCCTTTTTTACATTGATGAATATTTAGTTGGGTGTCGCATACGTTTAGAGAAGGGAATAAACTGACTGATCATTTGGCAAATTATGCGCTGGATGTTGGGATATTGAATGCCATGGTTTTCATTAGGGTGTTCATAAAAATAGGAAAATCGAATCAAATCGATATTTTCTTTAGTTTAAACTAAGTAATTTTTTGGAATTAAAAAATTCACCTATTAATATTTACTATCTCACGTAAACACTCCTAACACATATTCTAACACTATTTATTTCAAGGACAATGTAGGAAAAAATAATTAATTCATTCTTGAAATTTGGAAAAATTACTTATTTTAGATCACAAGAAAAAGACCAAAAAATCACTTATTTTGGACTGGAGAGAGTACTTTTTAGGTTTGGTTTGATTTTAATTTTGAATTTTAAAAATTGATCAAATTTGTTTTAATTTTTATTTTAATAAAAAAAATAACCCGAAAAAATAAACCAAACCAACTATATAAGTAGCTATTAAAATTTATTATTATACATATATATATATATATATATATATATATATATATATATATATATATATATATATAATTTAAAATTTTACGGTACATATTACTCATTTAGACAACCCTAGTTTTCCTCATGTAGACACAGTTGGGAGGAGAATTATGAATGTGGATAAATTACAATGTCCTTACTTGAGGGTAAAAGTTGCCAAAAATTAAGGAGTGAGGATTTTTTTATTAAAAAAAAGGATCATAGTTAAATGTAAAGAAAAAATAACAAGCTTAAAAGAGAGGATATTTTTCAAATTTGTGTGGTTACTTTTAGGGGTGTGCATTTGAATCGGTTTATCGATAAATCGAATCGAATATTTGTTATCGAAATCGAAAAAATTAAAATCGAAAAAATCGAAACCATATTGAGACGATAACGATAAGCATATGTACAAATCGATAATCGATAAGTAATTATCGATAAGGGTCAAAATCGAATCGATAAATCGAATGTACACCCCTAAACTGTAGATACTTGTAAAATGAATAATTACTTATTTGTGTAGATTAATATAACATACCAAATGTATATATATTCTGCTACTATTTTGAAAGCGGCTATACAATATTATTTTCTATAATCTATACCCTTTCCTTTACCCTAAGTCCCTTACCCTATTATTTCTTCTACCACATTTAAGGAATGATCATATTTAAAGATAAAGGGAATGAAGTTCAAATTTATGGAAAACAAAATTAGTAGTGATGATGTATTTTGTCTTGTTTTATTTTTTTATACCGTTGGGGTGTTGGTGGCATACATTTGATCCCTTACTTTAGTTTTGTTGCATGTGCTTGTTGATACAATTTTTATGTTATAAATTGTGTTTGTCTTATTTTAGTTTTTTTTGTCCATATAAGTTAGGCGCGCTTATAACGATATACTTTCCGTTGAATCCCGCAAATTTTTCTTATCGGTGTAATCGATAACCGAATCGATAAGCCCCCAAAATCGATAAATCGAAACCGAAAAAATCGAAACCTTATTGAAACGATAACGATAAACATATGCACAAATCGATAATCGATAAGTAATTATCGATAAGGGTCAAAATCGAATCGATAAATCGAATGCACACCCCTAGTTACTTTGCTCTATTTTACAATTCTTTTTTTCTTCCAGAAGGCCAAAGCTGAGAGGGTGAGACCCACCTGTATTCTCTCAGAATAAATAATGAAGCAATAAAACCATCTCACGAATCGAGAAGAAAAAGCAGAACATTATTGTGAAAGAAATAAAAAGTAAGCCACTCATTCAAATTACTGTCTTTATTTTTTTCCACTTTTATTACAATAAATTACTCTCAAAAAGATACAAACAAACAATGATGGACTTTCACCATTTCCCCTCTGCCACCATGCATCTTTGCCAAGCTTCATAATTAAGCTCTGAAACCCACTTACCTTACCTTGTTCCCTACCCACCCTCTACCCTTTTTACCCCGCCACCACCCCCCCAAAACCAAAACTTCCTAACGAAGAAGAAAGCTTTATTACAGCTTGTTTTTCTATATGTATTTATATCTACACATGTATAAATATACATAGTACTAAGTGCATGCTGACATGAATGATGAATGACATTTTTGTTTTGTTTTCTTGAGCCTTGTTATCAGCATCTGAATCTCCTTCCTCCCCCCACCCCCACCACCCCACCATCCACCCACCTCACAATTCTGACAACCACCCACCTCCTCTCATATCTGAATCTTTTTTCATATGTTTATATAAATAGTTCTTCTAATGAATGTGAATGAGATCCAGCCTCTCTCTCTCTAAAAAGAATCCAAGGCTGTAGAATTGAGCAAATAGGTTTCAGCTTTACATCATTCTTGCATTTTCTACAACCTCATTTGCCTCTTTGTAATCAAGATCTGAACACCCTTTTGCTCATTTTGAGGAAAGATTTGATTTTTCTTCCTTCTTGCTGAAGAATATAGTACCCCTTTTCGTTATAGATTGCTCAAAGTTTGCAGATTTGTTTGGCCAATGGGGATTTGGCTTAGATCTTGGACCTGTACTAGACATGGTACAGCTCTAGGGTTGTTGCCCTTTACCAGTAATATCTTGATTTGAGTGTGTTTTCCCCCCTCTGTATCTCTTTGAATCTATTGTTGTGTTATAGATTGTGAAAATCACCATGTGGAAGCATTTCCTGAGTAAGCTTCCTAAGAAAGCACTGAAATCTGAGTCAGTAGATTCAGCAAGAGGCAATTCGGGCCCCCTTGGCCCGAATGCAAGCCCGAATTTGGGTTCTGGAAGGCCTAATAGTAGTGCTCTAAGGAGGACTTCTTCAGTTGTGTTCCCAGCAAGTGTGATTGCAGGGATTGAGCCTTTAATTTCCTTCAAAGATGTGCCCAGCTCTGAAAAAATGAATCTTTTTATCAGTAAGTTGAGCCTCTGTTGTGTAGACTTCGATTTCAGGGACCTAACTAAGAATGTAGCAGAAAAGGAACTTAAAAGAGCCACATTGTTTGAGCTTTTGGATTTTGTATCTTCTAATCCACCCAAATTTTCAGAACCTGCAATTCTTGCAATGTGTAAAACTTGTGCTGTTAATTTGTTTCGGGTTTTCCCTCCTAATTATCGGTCTAGCAATTCCCATACCAGTGAAAATGATGATGAGGAGCCTACTTTTGACCCTGCTTGGCCTCACTTGCAGATTGTGTATGATCTATTGCTTAAGTTTGTAACATCTTCTTCTCTAGAAGCTAAGGTTGCAAAAAAGTATATGAACCATCACTTCATATTGAAATTGCTTGACTTGTTTGATTCTGAAGATCCAAGGGAAAGAGACTGTTTGAAAGCTATCTTGCATAGGATATATGGCAAATTCATGGTCCACAGGCCCTTTATAAGGAAGAGTATAAGCAATTTGTTCTATAGATTTGTATTTGAGACTGAGAAACATAATGGGATTGCTGAACTGTTGGAGATATTTGGTAGTGTGATTACGGGATTCGCTCTGCCATTGAAAGAGGAGCATAAGATCTTTTTGTCAAGGGCTTTGATTCCTTTACACAAGCCGAAATCGTTGGGTATTTATTTTCAGCAGTTATCATATTGTGTTATGCAGTTTATAGAGAAGGATCCCAAGTTGGCTAGCACTGTAATCAGGGGCTTGTTGAAATACTGGCCAATCACAAATACCCAAAAGGAGGTGATGTTTTTGAGTGAGTTGGAAGAAATTTTGGAAGTTATTAACATGGCTGAGTTCCAAAGATTGATGGTTCCTTTATTCTGGCGGATTGGTTGCTGCATCAATAGTTGCCATTTTCAGGTAACAATTATGTCGCCAGACATGTATGTGTGTGTGTACTAAATCATGTCTTTACTTTTGTTTATTGTTTCTGAATAGTTGGTCAGATATGGTCTATTCAAGGATCTATTAGCAAATATTGTGAAAAGAATTCTCTTTCTATACAGAGGATTCCCACTGTGACCCCAACTAAACTGGGATGGAAATGCAGTTGATTGATTGATATATTCTTCATCCAGTTGTTTGACAGGATCCTTCCAGATTTACATGCATTTTTTTAGTTGTGAGGATCTGTGACATGAAAAAATTCAAAACAGATATCTCAACTGCCTCAAATAGATTTCTAGATCGCAGGCTGGGATTTTTTGTTTAATTTGAGATGGTTTGAGCAATGATTTGAAAGCTTAAGATCTACGGACCAAAAGGATTTGTTCCAACTCCAAGAAAGTATTCATGAGTTTTTGTCTTTCTAGGCTACTTGAAACAGCAGTCTTGTCAAATGAACTAACAAGTGGTTTCAAAGGGCTGATAGTCTGGGGCGTAGCTACATGTCTTAAATGCTGGTCAATCGACCACCCTTCGTTGAATTACACTGCGTGGGGGAAATTTTTTTCACCTCTTTTAAGTTGGAACACCCGAGGAAAATTTCTGGCTTCACCACTGCCGATAGTAAATAGAAGAGTGCTGAAGAAGAAACTCTATTATTGTTTGCAAGGGCATTTTTATGGATCAGGTTAAAAAGTTTAAGGAGAGAACTTGTCAGTAAGAAGAAAGAGATGATGTTTGAAGTGGCCCTTTTATCTGTGGTCATTCTTAGACTAAAAAATTGGAGTTCCAGAGGCTGGGCCAGCTGAACACTTAATTGGATCTTTTATGGATTTAATTTTGACAGAACCTAGAAATTCTGGACCAGTTTTGCTACCTAGATTATTCATTGCACTTGAGTGGCGCCACGTCATGTTTGGAGGGTGGTTGGGGGTGGGTGGGTGGATTGTGGTGGAGGGGAAGGGAGACAGAAGAATTAAAATGATTAATTGGTCAAAAGAAAATTTAGTTAGTTGTTGGTTTATTTCTGAAAACCTTTATCTTTTTTCTCGCTTCGCTCTTCACTCTTAAAATTTTGCTGAAAACCGGTGGTGGCGTGATGGGTATACACCTCAGGCCTGTATACTGAATTCCCTTCTGTTGGAAAGGTTGCCGTGTTTGATGAGTTTTTTGATGTTGCATCAGCTCAGTATTATCTGTTACTCCATGTTGTGATATGTCTCAATTTCCTCGGCTATTTTCTTACTCTCCTTCCCTCCCTCCCTCTCTCTCTCTCTCTCTCTCTCTCTCTCTCGTAATTGCATTTCCTAAAAGGTTTCTACTATACCACTTCTGGAACTTCAAAGCCGCTTGTTTGTCATCCTAATAATTGAACCTTTATTGTCCAGGTAGCTGAAAGAGCTCTGTTCCTTTGGAATAATGACCAAATTCTCAATCTGATCGCACATAACCGGCATGTGATTCTCCCCATTATATTCCCAGCTGTGGAAAACAATGCTCAGAACCACTGGAACCAGGCTGTGCAGAACTTGAGTCTAAATGTAAGAAAGATGTTCTCGGAAATGGATGATGTGCTTTTCATGGCTTGCCATTCTCACTACAACGAAGAACAGGGAAAAATAAACTTGGAAGCTGAAAAACGGAAGGAAGCATGGGAACAGTTGGAGATTGCAGCAAGTTTACGTCCACCTATAGCTGGAAACATCGGTGTTCTAGTAATGCCTTTAGCAACTTCAAGCACTTGCTAAGAGGCACGTCACTCTATCGTTATTCCCATGTTGCTCGGTGTATGTTCCTCTCAGTTTTTGAGTGACGGAGAAACCTGAATGGCATCATAGGATGGAAATGGCTATTGATTGGTGCAGAAGGTTTTCGAAGGTCAATCCGATGACAGCCTCAACTGTTGTAACTTAGTACTACAACTGTGTTAGTTTCTTCAAATTTCTTCTGCGAAGGAGCACGGGAGGGGGGCTTGGTAGTGGGCTAACTAACATCTGTTTCTTTATTTTCCATTTTGAACATTTTGTCATGGCCTATTTTTTTTTTTATCTAATTTGGCTGATATTTTCATCACCTTCTTGCCTGGTTTCTTCACTGTTCAGCTTTGCTAGTTGGATGAGTGTGTTCATATCATTTTAATATGGAAAATAAGAAAAAGAAAAATGGAGAGGTTTCTCTTAAAGTAGCCAAGACTGTAGACTTTTTAACTCCCACTGTCAGAATTTGTTTGACACCATTTCCTTTTCTTTATTCTTACCAAAAAGA
Source organism: Nicotiana benthamiana (assembly GCA_034376525.1). Classification (NCBI taxonomy): domain Eukaryota; kingdom Viridiplantae; phylum Streptophyta; class Magnoliopsida; order Solanales; family Solanaceae; genus Nicotiana; species Nicotiana benthamiana. Next base: position 83,151,609 of record CM067331.1, on the reverse strand, counting down.
TTGACTCATTTGTATACTTTTGAAGCTTCTAATATTTACCTTTTCATTTTGCCCCCAACAATAGATTTGTACTAAGTTTGCATCTATTAAAAATGGTTGTAGTGATATTCTGCCAAAAATTGGGGAATTTTTCTGCACCAGTTTTTGAAATAAACGCCAATAAGAATTGGATAAATTACAAGAATAGAAAGACAAAGAAAAGAAGCTGCTGCAATGGGTTTCCAGACCTTTTATTAAAGAAATAAAACAGAGCAGAGATGACACCATGCTTGTCCTCTTTATAGTACTATTCTGTGTTGTAAAGGGTTACTTTACAGCAAAACAAATTTGAACTTTCAACAATAGCGTAGAAGAATACCACCATAATCCACAACTACGATATTTAGTACAAGTAAATTTTACATAAGGAAATCCCTCTATGTCCCTTTGATATTGGTTCATCGCCAGTTGAGGAGGTGTTGCCCAAAGACAGAGCTTATTTATATTGGACTGCATGAGTGCCTCCCTAGGGAAAACATGTGTCACTGCGTTTCCCTCCCTGAAGCTATGCTTGAGGGTCACTTGTCATTTCTGCCTCGTCTGTAACCACCTGCATTCATTAATTAAACTTGCATAAGTTGGGTGATCATTTTCAAGCATGCTCATTATTTCTGATGCATCTGTTTCTACTTCCACTAGAAATAGGTGTGATCTATAATCACTTGGAGGCCTTCCTGGAGAGCTTGGAGTTCCACCTGAGCAACTGAGAGTGTGGGTACTTTCTTGTTGAAGGCCATTATCCACTGACCTGCATGGCTTCGTAAAACTCCACCAATACCACCTTGGCTTCTATTTATATTGAAGGGCCATCTATGTTAAGTTTGAGCCAGCCCTTTGGTGGCTCGTGCAAACTTACCTTAATGGCTTTGTGGGAGGAGTTTATTACTAATTTTTCAGTCATGAGTTTGTATTCAAAAGATTGTTTGATTATTATGGGCCATTCTAGATTGGAAGAGGTATTGTTGTGGTTGTTGTGATTTCTATTTTTCAAATGTTTCAAATAGCGAAGGGGAACACTTCACCCCAACTAAGGTAATAATGTTTGAAATTAGTATTATCTTGTCAAGTGTAATCAAGCCAGTGGGTATTTTGACTGGCCGTGTTATAGTGGAGTCCATAGGTGCATCATAAGTTGTTGATCATGTTGCAATCCCAAAAGATGTGATATCTAGTTTCCTCCCCTTGTTTACAAATTGGACAAAGAGGATCAATGTTGATGACTATTCTAGTTAGATATGATCTAGTGGGAAATCTATTATGATAGCACTTCCAAATAAATATTTTAATTCTGTTTAGGCACCGTAATTTCCAAATCCAGCTGAAATTAATATTAATCTTTTTCTCGTTGTTAATGATTTGATAGTACGATGAGGTCGAGAATAGGCCATTTGAGGACAGATTCCAAATGTTGTTAATGCTTGAATTGTGGTCCTTAAGGGTTATAATAGCATTAATCTTATCAAGTATTTGAGCATGAAGCTCGAAAGTTATTTTTGTTAAATTCTATTGGCTTCCTTTCCTTATTTGATTAGCAGTAAGCTCGTTCTCATTTTTTGTCAGGGGACCAGTTATGGCCTTTCTACGGCTCATTCCATTTGGTATCCAATTGGAATTTAAAACACTAAGCTTTGTTTTGTTGTTGGTATCTCATTCTGTACCCATATTGCAATAGTACCAACCTTTTAGGATTTTTTTCCATATGAACGAATTTAAAGATTTTTTGCGTATTTATCAGAGATTACCTTTATCCATATGGGGTTTGTATTATAAATCATTCTCCAAGCTACGCTTATTAGGAGGGCTAAGTTCTTGCTTTTTGTTTTTCTTATAACCCCCCCCCCCCCCCCCCCCCCCCCACACACACACACACACTTCTCTTTTGTAATGATATTCCAATTAATCATATGCATTTTGCGATTGTCAGGAGACGAGTTTCATAAAAATTCTCATTGGGATTTATCAATATCTTGGAGAGTTCTACTTAATTTGCTTCTCATTTTATCGATCACAAATTGGTATTTTGGTTTGGGTCTAAAATTTAGGATGGGAAAGCCTAAGTATGTACTAGAAGTTTCACTAAGCTTTATTTTCAACATGGATCAGAGGTTATTGTTTATTGAAATTGGATAGTGTTGTGATATTATCAATTTAGACTTCAATTTATTAATCATGTGTCCTGATAGGTGATATAAGTCATCAAGGCGTCTTAGCATATATTGGATTGTCTTCATATTGGCTTTGCTCATTAGCATTAGGTCATTTGCAGAGAATAAATGGGATAGGGGAGGGCTCGTTGGTGAAATGCTTATAGTTTCTCATTTTCTAATTTCAACATTGTGGTTGGTCATTATCGAGAGCATTTTCATGCAGAGAATAAAAATAAAGGGAGACATTGGGTCTGCTTATCTAATCCTCTTGTTGGTGTGAAGAATTCCGACTTAGAGCCATTAACGAGGATGGTATAACTTGAGGAGGTGATGTAGTACAGTATTAAATTAATCATTTTTAGGGGAAATTTGAAGTAGGTTAATGTCCTATGTATGAAGTACCGTTCTAGTTTTTCAAAGGCTTTTTGTAGGTCTATTTTTAGGACTTACTCTTTGAGTTCCTAATATAATTTATTACTTCTTGGACTATAATAGCATTGTCACAAGTCATTCTACCTTTGATGAAGCTAGCTTGATGAGGTCCAATTAGCTTTTGGAGAAAATGTTTCATCCTGTTGGCGATTATTTTTGTAACCACCTTATAGATGGTGTTGCAAAGGCTAATGGGTCTTAAAAAATTTAAGTTGTTAGCATTTTCAAATTTGGGGATTAGGCAGATATAGGTCTTGTTAATATCTCTAGGTATATGACTTCCCCTAAAGACTTTGTGACAAAAGTCATTGACATTCCCCTAATGTTTTTCCAATATTTTTGAAAAAAGAAGGGGTGCAAGCCATCTGGGCCTGGAAGCTTTATATGGATTAAAAGAGAAAACTACTTTAGTAATTTCAGAATTCGTAAGAGGTTGATCTAGGCATGAGAGATGAGAGTGTTAATTTGGTAGAGTAACACTTAATTTGGTATGCCAAGTAGATAAAGTATAAGTAGTGGTGAATAAGTTCTGGAAGAATTTGATCATATGGAGCATTATGGAATTGTGGTCATCGATCCAGTTGTTCATATCATCTTTGAAGAAGTTGATTTTATTAATTCTTCTTCTATTTGTGGATGTAATTTGGGAATTTTTCGTTTTGCCCCCCCCCCCCCCCCCCCCCCCCCGTTCATCCACATAACTCTAGATCTTAATTTTCCAATAATCTTCCTCAAGTTTTAGAATATCATTATATTTTTGTTGTAAGGTGACTTCTAATTTTTGTAGGAAAGTACTAGTGCTATACCAAGGACTACTTTGTATACCTTCTGTCCTTGAAAGAAGGTGTCTTTTCTGCCTACGAATGTTATCAAAAACCTCTCTACCCCAGGATTTAACACATCCTCAAAAGATCTTGTGGCAGTTAGAAGGTCATTTTTTTCTAGTTTTTTTTTTTACTAGTGCTATAAAATCAGGGTGCGAGCGCCACATTGACTCTAAACAAAAAGGTTTATTAATGGAGGTCATGTTTTAATTTTTTAGGAAAATGAGAATGGGATTATGGTTGGAGTGGATTTTTGGTAAATGAATTATAGATGCCTCTGGCTATTGGTCTAGTCAATTAGTGTTAGCAAAACTCTACCTAAACGTTCCATTATCAAACCTTTGCCTTTTCTTCTGTGGTTTGACCAAGTAAATTTACAGCCTTTAAATCCTATAGTAAGCTTACAATAATTTAGGCTCTCTAAAATATTATCAGCACGTCTTTGATTCACCGCTTTGCCACCTAATTTTTATTGGGCCATAACAACATCATTGAATCTCCACCCATAAGACAAGCTCTGTTATAAGAATTGTAGATATTATTTATGTTTTTTCATAGGATATCCCTTTTATTTTTGTCGGTACTAGCATAGATGGAACTAAATAGCCATTTTCTATGATTAGGATTTACCTTAATCATGGCATGTATTTCTTGGTTTCGCCTAGTAAAGTTGTTGACGATGACTCTTGCATGATTCCATATGATCACCAGGCCTCCAGCTTGACCTTCTGGTGGAACCTCTATCATCTTTGTAAAGTTGAAATGTTCCAGAATTGAGAGGTGGTTGGTCATTCTTGTCTCTAACAAAGCTACCATGCTAGGCCTATGAGTATCCGTAATTTCTCTAATGTTTCAACAAAAGTTTGCATTGTTTGCTTACCGGACATTCCAGATTATGAAATTAATTGGCTGATTCATTATTGACTGGTTGGATGGTGTTTGGTTGTTCTCCCTCGCTGTTATTGCATTGTTCCTCCTGTGGGAAGGCACTAGGATAACTACATTCTTCCCGAATATGGGATCGTGTAGGTGTCGTATATCCATCAAGCATTTGAACATTATGAGTGGACAACTGATGATGCACTTCTTATCTAGTCATTCCTTGAAGATTAGTATTTTTACTTCGCTTAGGTTGGAGAATGCCACTGTGGATTCTCCGTGATGTGGAAGTGCTTTTTCCTCTTCCTCGTGGTTTTCCTCTTGATTTTGCATGTCCATCTATTGTGCATGGGCCTGCATTTGTGGTGGGGTTCTGAGGAGGAACTTGTTGTACATGAGGGTGTTACACCGCTCATAGGGTGAAAATGGGGTTCATTATGGACAACTCTTCTGGATCAAAGAAGAGTAGGTTGAGTGGGATATTTTGGAGCATCACATTGTTGGGAGTCCCCTGTATATTCCACATATCTTGCATGTTGTTGGTTATATTTTGATTCAGAGAAGGGGGTTGTAAGATGTTGGTTATCCACATCTGATTAATATAATTTATTATGGCAAGATGCATGCCCTCCAAGATAAATTGGGCAAGGTAGTTGGTGTTTTGGATAATGAGGACTGAGTCCTACCCATTGATCTGGAGGTTGAAAGAAATTACATGACCCATGAGGCCCAGTTCTAACCAGGATAGTGGTTGGTGGTTGGGCAGATTTGATGGTTGAGTGTATATCACCGGTTGAGAGGGGAGTTGAGGTGGTAGGGGAGGTAAGTTGTCCATAGAATACTTGTGCTCGTTGTTAAGTACACAGTAATTATTGTTAGTAGAGTTGTTAATATTTTTTATATTAGTGTTATTAGTCGTAGTTAACTCTAATTGGGGTTCATTGATATTTTTTGAATTTTCAGGAGTATGGTGGGAGATAGAGTTTTTCTCCACATATTTTAAATGTTGAGTGTTAAGAAACTTATCCGTTGAAGCATCAAATATTCTAACATTTATACTTGGGATTTTAGTTGTTGTAGATCCTACCTGAACGCTTGGTTTAATTACTGTTTTTTTTTTCTTGGGGAAGCAAAACGCCCGCCATTCACAATTGTTGTCTTCAGTGTGTGTTACAAACTTTCCTTATTCATTTGTCACGTGTGTGCTTTGTGTAATTTTGTGGGGGCATTTTACAGTTGAGGGACCAAGGCAGCTGCATGATTTGCATAGAATATTATCCCCTTCATATAATATAATCTGCTTGTGTGAGCTAATGAGGATATGAGATTGGACTTCTTCCTCCAGTGATAATTGTGTTGGGAATAAACCCCCTATCAAAATAATATTCACGGTAATAAAAGTGAAACAATAATGTAGCACCGAGAAACGATAATTAACAAGAATAAAAGAGTAATAACGACACCAAGATTTTTACGTGGAAAACCCTTCTGAATAAGGGAAAAAACCACGGCCCTGAGAGGAGCAACTGATATCACTATAGTAAGGAATTTACACTTTGTAGGTCCGAGAAAAATACTCCAAAGACCACTACAACACTCAAAAGAAAATAACCCTCTTTTGATATTTCCACCTCACTACAATATCGTTCACTCTCTATTTTCCTCACAGACTATTTTCTTATACCCTGTCTGTGAAACCTTGCTCTTTTCTCTCTTTCTGTTGGTGTGTAAAAAATGAGAGCCAAAGCTCTCATTTTATAGGCAAAATATTGCCAACTTATCTTGACATTTTCATTTCTGCAGCACACAACATTTGACAAAGAAAGACAAAAAAACATGGGCTGCTAGCCATTGTTGACAAAGAAGAAGAAAGAAATTTTTTCTTCCTTAATTAATGGGATGGACCCCATTAATCTCCCCCTCCAGTCCCATTTATCTAGAGGGAATAACACCGCCTTCTAGTTTGAATGCATGCCGACAAGTTCTTTGCATAGATCGAACTTGTCCCTTGGTACCACCTTGGTCAGTATATCTGCAGGATTTTCGCTTATGTGAATCTTTTTGACCTGTAAAGATTCGTCCGTCACTTTTTCACGAATCCAGTGATATCTCACATCTATGTGTTTGGTCCTTGTATGGTACATGGAGTTCCTGCTAAGGTCTATTGCACTTTGGCTGTCACAATAGACGACATACTCCTTCTGATGCAATCCAAGCTCTTGAAGGAACCGTTTGAGCCATATCATGTCTTTGCCAGCTTATGTAGCGGCAATATATTCTGCTTCAGTTGTAGAGAGTGCAACACATTTCTGCAACCTCGACTGCCATGATATAGCTCCCCCTGAAAATGTAAACAAATATCCAATAGTGGAGTTTCTATTATCAATGTCACCTGCCATATCAGCATCCGTATAGCCCTTCAAGATTGGATCTGATACTCCAATGCATAAACAATCTCCCGTGGTACCTCTCAGGTACCTGAGTATCCACTTGAGTGCTTCCCAATGTTCCTTTCCAGGATTTTCAAGGAACCTGCTGACAACACCAACTGCGTGAGCAATATCAGGTCTAGTACATACCATTGCATACATCAAGCTTCCGACTGCTGAAGAATAAGGAACTCTGGCCATGTTCCCTTTCTCCTCCTCTGTTATAGGACACATCTTTTTGCTCAATTTTAGATGACTAGCAAGAGGTGTGCTGACTGGCTTAGCATTCTTCATGTTGAAGCGTTCTAGTACACGTTCAATGTACTTCTCCTGAGATAGCCACAACTTTCTACTTGTTCTCTCTCGAACTATCTTCATCCCTAGAATTTGTTCTGCTGGTCCAAGTCCTTCATATCAAATGACTTGGACAGATCTCCCTTCAACTTTGCTATCAACCCCTTGTCTTTTCCTACAATTAACATGACATCCACATACAAAAACAATATAATAAAACTATTCTCAGAAAATCTTATGAAGTATACACATGGATCAGAATAGGTCTTTATATATGTTTGACTTTTCATGAATGAGTCAAACTTCATGTACCACTGCCTTGGTGCCTGCTTTAATCCATAAAGACTCTTATTCAATTTGCATACCATGTGTTTCTTTCCAGCTACTTCAAATCCTTCTGGCTGCTCCATATAAATCTCTTCTTTCAAATCTCCATGAAGAAATGCAGTTTTCACATCCAACTGCTCCACTTCAAGATCTAGGCTAGCTGCTAAGCTCAAAATTGTTCGAATAGAAGTCATTTTGACAACAGGTGAGAAAATTTCATCAAAATCAATACCTTTCTTCTGTTAGAAGCCTTTAACCACCAATCGAGCTTTGTATCTGACCAGCTTTCCATTTCCATCTTTCTTGAGTTTAAAGACCCATTTGCATTTGAGTGGTCTTTTACCCTTTGGAAGTTCAACCAGCTTGTACGTGCCATTTTTCTGTAGAGATTCCATCTCTTCTTGCATGGCTTTCATCCACTGGTTCTTTTCTAGATAGGACAGCACCTCCCTAAGACTTTCTGGCTCCCCCTCATCACTGATGAGGACATACTCTGTGGAAGGGTACCTGCATGACTCTACCCTTGGCCTCTCCGATCTCCTCAGAGGTTGAGGTTGTTCTTCTTCCTGAATAGGGTGCTCCATTTCCTCGACACCTTCATCAAGTTGCTCCCCCTGCTCAATAACCTCACCAGGTTGCTCCCCCTGCTCGGCAACCTCGTCGGTCGTACTTTCTGCACTTGTGGGATTATTAGAAATAGAATGAATAGTAACAAGGTTAGGAATTATACCATTCTTCGCTTTTTCTAACATATCAGCAGCAGTTCTAACTTCAGTTTCTCGGAAGACTACATCTCTGCTTCTGATGACCTTCTTCTTTACAGGATCCCACAATCTGTACCCGAACTCTTCATCTCCGTATCCAATAAATATGCAGGGAATTTATCATCCAGCTTTGTTCTCTGCTCTTTCGGTACATGTGCAAAAGCTCTGCAATCGAACACCTTCAGATGCGAGTAGGACACTTCCTTATTAGTCCAAACTCTCTCTGGGATGTCAAACGCCAATGGAACTGACGGACTCCTATTGATCAGGTAACATGTTGTTTGAACTGCTTCACCCCAGAATGACTTAGGTAGCTTAGCCATTGTGAGCATGCTTCTCACCTTCTCCACAATAGTGCGGTTCATCCTCTCTGCTACACCATTGTGCTATGGGGTTCCAGGAACTGTCTTTTCATGTCTGATCCCATGACTTGAACAGTACTCTTCAAATTCCCTTGAAGTGTACTCACCTCCATTGTCACTTCGGAGACGCTTTAGCTTTTGACCTGTCTCTCTTTCTACAAGAGCATGAAACTTCTGGAAAACTTGAAACACCTGATCTTTGGTTTTCAAAATATAAACCCACAATTTTCGTGAAGCATCATCAATAAAAGTAACAAAATATTTGTTACCGCCCATTGATTCAATTTTCATTGGGCCACAAACATCAGAATATACTAAATCAAGTATATTCAACTTTCTTTCAGACGATGTCTGAAATGACACTCTATGTTGTTTACCAAATAAACAATCACAAGGTTTTATCGTTGTACCTTTAGCATAAGAAATGAGTGATTTCTTGGCAAGAATCTGCAATCCTTTCTCGCTCATATGACCCATTCTTTTATGCCACAAATCTGCAGAAATCTCATCTTGTGCCGCATTCAATTCTCCTTGGCATATTTCTACATTTGTCCTGTACAACGTGCCACGAGCAACTCCCTTTGTAATCACCAATGATCCCTTGGTGAGTCTCCACTTTTGATTTGCAAAATAGTTCTCGTATCCATCTCGGTCCAAAGCAATTCCCGAGATCAAGTTCATCCGCAAATCAGGTACATGCCGCACATCCTTTAGAACCAATGTGCATCCGACATTTGTCTTGATACAAATGTCACCAATCCTCGCAATCTTTGAGTAACTTGTATTACCCATTCTCACGGTGCCGAAATCACCTGCTACATGTCTACAAAAAAGATCTCTTACCGGTGTGACATGGTAAGATGCCGCTGTATCAACCACCCATTCCGACTCTGGACCTGACAGGTGCATGCAATCCTCTTCATCATTTATAAAGAGGACAACATTGTCATTGTTTTGCACCATGGCAGTTGTGTTGTCGTCATTCTTCTGGCCACTAGTTTCACCTTTGCCGTTTCTTGGATTTGGGCAATCTCTTTTGAAGTGACCTGGTTGATCACAGTTGTAGCAATTTCTGGCTTTTGATTTGGATCGATTCTTTCACTTTCCACGAGCTTCGGATCTACCATAGTTGCTCGAACTCCTTCGATAACTCCTGCCTCTGCCTTCTGTGATAAGAGCATGTCCTTGATTTTCAGGCTTCTTTCTCATCTTCTCATTGAGTAAAAGAGCCGATGTGACATCTTTCAACTCAATAGTAGTCTTACCGTGCAGGATGGTTGTTGCCAAATTATCGTACGAAGATGGAAGCGAGTTCAATAGCAAGATGGCTTTATCTTCTTCCTCGATTTTTACTCCGAGGTTGGCAAGCTGTGTGATTAGTCCGTTAAACACATTTAAATGCGACAAAAAATTCATAGATTCACCCATGTGTTATATAACTGCTTCTTCAGGTACAATTTATTTGTCAGCGTTTTGGACATGTATAGGCTTTCCAACCTTGCCCAAATTCCATGTGCAGTGTCTTCATCAATGATGTTTTACCACATCATCAGATAAGTGCAACCTGATTGCACTAGCAGCTCTTTCATCCAAGTCAGCCCAATTCTCAGCTTTCATGGTATCAGGCTTTTTGGCATCAGCAACTAGTACCTTGTGCAATCCTTGTTGGATGAGCAGATCCCTCATCCTTCTTTGCCATGTTGAAAAAACGTTATCTCCGTTGAATTTAGATACCTTGTACTTTACTCCGGACATTTTATTTTCCACCGAGTATAGTACTACCGACAGTGAATAGTATTTTAGTGAATGAGCAGAACCTATGCTCTGATACCAGTTGTTGGGAATAAACCCCCTACCAAAATAATATTCACGGTAATAAAAGCGGAATAATAATGTAGCACCGAGAAACGATAATTAACAAGAATAAAAGAGTAATAACGACACCAAGATTTTTACGTGGAAAACCCTTCTGAATAAGGGAAAAAACCACGGCCCTGAGAGGAGCAACTGATATCACTATAGTAAGGAATTTACACTTTGTAGGTCCGAGAAAAATACTCCAAAGACCACTACAACAGTCAAAAGAAAATAACCCTCTTTTGATATTTCCACCTCACTACAATATCGCTCACTCTCTATTTTCCTCACAGACTATTTTCTTATACCCTGTCTGTGAAACCTTACTCTTTTCTCTCTTTCTGTTGGTGTGTAAAAAATGAGAGCCAAAGCTCCCATTTTATAGGCAAAATGTTGCCAACTTATCTTGACATTTCCATTTCTGCAGCACACAACATTTGACAAAGAAAGACAAAAAACATGGGCTGCTAGCCATTGTTGACAAAGAAGAAGAAAGAAATTTTTTCTTCCTTAATTAATGGGATGGACCCCATTAAATTGTACATATAGCTTTGCATAACGTCCTCTAATGGTGGAGGATCTACAAGCATCGATTTTTAGCCATTTACCTATAGCATTTCCAATCTTTAAAAGTATAATACCATCGTAAAATTCCGTATGAGGTTGTGGTACTCACACCCAAATAGATGTGTAAATTTGGGTTGCTTGTGTGGCTATTAAGTTGGGGTCCAGTTTTGGACCGAGAGGAAGAAGCCCTTAATGAACCATAGTCTGTTTTGAAGTACTTTTATTACATTTTCTTCCTTATCGAATTTTATCGTGTAATAGTCCACTCCGAGATCTATTAGAGAAATATTTTCAATAGACCTCCACAGGGATTGAACCTTTAATTTTAGGTTGTGGTGGAAAATTCTTTCCCTATCAATTTGATTATAACTAAAAATTTACATGGTTCATATATTCGTTTGATATCTTGGTCTATCAAGATTATTTGTTGAGCTTGCCTTCTCTCTCCCTCGTGAGTACACCGATTATTTGGGGTGTGTTGCACTTCCATGGGTGAGGGTGAGCAATTAGAATTGCTCAAATCCACTAGAGTGCTTGTGATTTTTCCAAGCAACTTATCCTTATATGCTTTGGGGGGATCAATGTTATTGATTGACTGCTGATTGGATGGCTCTGCATTTTCCGTGGATAGGTTTTTGGCATGAATGAGTAGCGAGAAGGAGGAGCTTCTCTCTCTAAATTTTGAATGACTATTCCAATATTACTTGATACTGCAATTCTAATATAATTTACATTGGCTCTATCACGAGACAACTTCGACATGGGTTACAAGAATAAGATACCTAAACAACTAAAATAACCTTGATTTTGTCTTTCTATTTTTTATTTGTCGTGAGTTCAAAGGTAAGTCAACATCTATATTATGTGTAATGTATATTCAATATTTATTGTAATGACCTTAGAGCTGTCAATATGGGCCGGGGCGAGCTAGACCAGCCCAGTCCACGTGGGTTTTTGTAATTAACGGACTGGCTTGCCTCCCATTTTGATGGGCCTTATAATAGTTAGTTCATCACATCCTTATGTGAGTTGTGGGCCCCCACAGGCCGGCCCATCACTCTTAAGAATATATTCTATTTTTTTTCTTTAAGTTCTGACCTAAAAAAAGATAATTATTTAAAAGTCGAAAAATATCTTATTGGAATTTTTTTTGCAAAACTTAAGAATTTTTTATATTGTTTCGATACATCACAATAAACACAAAAAAAGTAAAAGACTAGACTATATTTTATTAAGAAATTTTTACATACATATACACTATTGGAAACTTTATTACCCTCCCTACTCAAGTTTCATTTTGATTATCTCCTATATACAAAATTATCAATTATGTATATTTTTAGGATTTAAGGATAATTAATAAATTCCACAATTATTTACAAATCTCTCCCATCCATCCCCCCTCCCTACGTTTCTCTCTTCGTATCCCACTTCCCCTGCGTTTCTCTCTTCATAACTCCAGCATATCTTCGATGTCTCCCACCATTAACGCATGTTTTCACTATTCTTTCAAAAATTCCTCTACAGTTTTAATCTCTTCTTCAAAATTCCTATCTATCAAAATAGTAGTTGCTTAAATTTTTGCTTAATTTTCAATAAAGAAACATTCTCGAAGATTAGTCCTAAAAAAGCAAAAGTATGTGATATTCCTACTTTTAATTTGGGTGTTCTCTCACAAGATTCATATAGAAAAAGTTTCAAAATCAAAACATGCAAAAGCAGAGACCAAGCCTAGGCTTTCCCCTCGTGAAGCTAGGGCAAAAGCTCGAACAAAACAGAAGCACAATATGAATGTTGGTGAAGCTTCGATGTCTGTTAAATCTCTAAAATGGAAGGGCAAAGAAATTGCTTTTGATGATGTATCACGGAAATTGCAAAACAAAAAAATTAGAGTTTCTCCTAATGTAAAACTTTCAAAAAAGAAGAAGGTTCAAAAATCAGCTAAAACTGTAACACAACAGTCACTGGAGAAAGTACAGTTTCAGTAGTTTCACTTTTTTTATTTTTTTGTAAAGCTAAAAAACTTATTCTCCTTCTTGTGAACATACATAATTTTTGTGTTTTTGTATTTGTAGATGTTTTGTCTACATTGTGTAGATCTATTGTAGGTTAATAAATTTTCTTCATGTGTTTTCTTCTTATAGATATTTTATAAGATAAATGTAGTTATATTGTTATCTGGTTTTGAAAAAAAATTATTAACTTGTTGCTTCTTTTACTGTGGAATCGAAAGTTATTTGCACCACATAATTTTGGTTATGGCATCACCAGGTTCCAAACATTATGTGATTCTGCTATTTTTGGCAAAATCAAGAATTTACTATCTGAAAAAGGGTTGAAGCTCTTGAAAAAGACATATTTTGGGTTTTTTCGTTCCTTGCCTAATATATGTATCCAAAACCAAGCAATTTACCTTCTTATGAAGTATGAATTAAATGCATCTCGTTCTGACTTTTTTACAGTAGAGATAAAAGGTGAAATGTTGAATTTTGGGTTGAGAGATTTTGCCATGATTAGTGGTCTTAGATATTTTACAGAAGTGACGGGCTTTTGTTGCACAACTATGTATGATAGTAAAATAATGAGGAGTTATTTCCTGAACAAGAAAAATGTTGAGAGGTCATACTTGAAATAATTTGTAACCAGTCGTACTTGGATGAACGATGAGAATGCAGTCGAGCTGTGTATTTTCTATCTCATCGAGTTCTTCATAAGTCCTACAGAAAAAGAGAATTTAAGTTTGATAGAACATTTTAGATTCTATTTGGCGGACTCGGGGCAATATGCGAACTACACATGGGATATCCAATCCTATGCACATTTGCTTGAGTCTTTTAGCCGCAAGCTCAACCCTTCTTTGTATTTTAATCTCGTTCGAGGTTTTGAACTTTCTATGCAGATATGGTTGTACGAGTGTTGCTCTACAGTCAACACGAATATAGCTACAAGATTTGCTAATTTGATCCCTGCATACTGAACTGGACAGCTAGTAAGGACAAAATATGATTATCTGCATTAGAAGATAGAATGATTAAACAATCATGGATCAAGGTAAATGATTTTTACTTCTGCGCACTCAAGTTAATACAATTTATCTATAGAATCAATACATATTATGAGTAGGTCTCTCACATTTTTTCCACTTAGTTCACCAATATAATTGAAGCACTAAAAGAGCTTTCAAAAATGAATTTGCTAGATAAAGTTTAATACATCCTTGTAGAAGATGAAAGAAAGTCCGAGCATTCGACAGATTCTCCATCTCCATCCGATCATAAGAAGACAATTGGAAAAGATGACAAGAAAGATATTCTGAAACAAATTCAAAAAAATAAAAAAAAAAGATGTCGATAAGATAACATCTATACATGATCCGAGATAGTGTCTTTATTTATGTTGTGCAAATTATTTCGTTAACTCTTTCTATTTTAATATGTAGGTGGATTCAGACCTTGGAACTTTCAAGAAAGATATTTTTAAAGAACTAGGTAGCATTCGGCTGCTACTCAAAGATTAAATCAAGGTTGTTTTAGAGGCGATAAACACTCAAACGGATAATATTGATGCTAAGGCTTCATTCGAAATATAGCCATTTTAGACAATAATTTTTATAATTTCTAAGTATCTATTATCATTCATCCAAGTATATACTATATAGCCTAAAAAATTATGCATGCATGGCAATTCTACGAAAAATAATGAGCATTTGCAAAGAAAAGAACAATCAACACATTCTGGACAATAGTGCTAAACCAGTGTTGGCCAGTAGTGGTAAAAAAATATCCACATTATATCAACATTATATCTACATATATCTGAAATTACTAGCAATAAATCTACATTATATTTCCAATTGTTTTCTTAGATACAAGACACCTGAATGACATTCAAATTGAGGGGAATGTTCTTGTAGGTGTTGATTTGTCTTCCAAATTTGAAGGGGCATTTGATGAAGAAACTGCATGTATGTTTTAATACATGTTATCATCATATTTCACAATTTTCATATCAAATGCATGCCAACATTTCTATAAATTTACAATATTTTTACTATAATTTATCTATATTTTTGTTAATTTTTCCTACAAATTTTTACAAATTAATTAAGTTGCGCACATTCGTTGTAACAGAGAAGGAAACGATGCATGTGGACTCTCCAAAACAGGAAGCTAATATTGGTATTCCAGGAGAGCATAATGAGGAGAAGGAGACAACAAAAATTCAATCTCTTATTCAACAAGAAAACGTTATACAACCAAGAGATGATTGTTGTGAACATTTCAGTGGTATTATATATTACATTACAGTTTTAGGAACAAAATGGTTTTGACAATTTGCTTCAGTTTTCCATAAAGAACTTATGCAACATGTCTTCTTATTTTTTTGTTTTAAATTTTGAAGGTGAACCAACCGACTACATTAATGTAGGTGATTCAGATGATTGCATATCTTAAAAAGGGAAAATAACACTTGATGATTTTGAGTTTCCAGAAAACTTCTCCCAGATTGTTAAGTTTGGCGAGCCTATCCAATATGACACAACACCAAATTACAAGGAAGAACAAGGCAATATGTAAAGCATGCTAGATCCCCCTTTCTCCCTTTTTTCAGTTCTGAGGGAGCACTTCATGAGGACCTCCAATTTTGCTCATCAAGCATCTATTTACTTGGGTTATTGGCGACGATGTTGATCCTGACTTGTTGGAAGAATTCAATAAGTGGTTATACTCTGGCACCAAGATTATACAAGTTTTCATATTATCGAGTTCATACAATTTTTTAATTTTCAGTTGAATCTACATATTTATTGTAATTGCTATATGTTTAAATAGGATTAAGATTCCTTATTCTATAAATGATAACCAGCTTAAGCCATGGTATGATCTTGGAGTGGAGAAAGTTAATAAAAGGAGTGGTTTTACACTTTAGCACATCCCGGACAAGTCCTTAATGACATGGTAGACATATAATGTAATGATTAGCTGTAGTATTCTATTATTGGAGAATATTGTAGTTTCTTTGTTTAAATGTGTAGTTAATTTGTTTGAAGCATTAAGAAATAATGAATTCTGGGGGTTTTTTTTTTGCAGCACATTAATGTGTTTTATAATATGGTCCTATGAACAAAATACGATTTACAACCACAAACTGTATTTTCAAGATTAGAATTGAACAAATTTATCAAAGATAAATTAATGCTCCTGACGATAAGAAGATTACTATTGTCAAACCTCAGGACGTCATATCAGATATATATATATATATATAGGGATACAGGGTACTTGCAAATGTTGCATGGGATCAAGTTAATTTTGTGATTCATTGGTTGTTGACTATGTTTGACATTAACGAAAGGGTTCTATATGTTTATGATTCTATAGTCCCTTCACACAATCACATCCTTGTTAAAGATGTTGTCAACAAATTTGCAACTATGATCCCCTTATATTCGTCATGCAACAGCTTCTATGGTGCGCATCCAGATATTAACTACAAGAATATAAAGGCATACATTGAAAAAGGTGTCACTGACCATCTTGACATTCAATGGTTGGTCGATGAGATACCCCAGCAAAAAGAGGGATCACTGTATGAAAAAGCTGCTTTTCCTTCTATTTGTTTAACAAATTTTATTCTACCACTAAATGCTAGATCTTTTTCCTAATTTCTTTTTGCAGTGACTGTGGTGTATATGTAATGGCATTTGCTGAATATGTCAACATTGGAGAGATATCGAAATCAAAGGAAGACCTTTCTGATATTGATCAATATCAGAGACATTATGGAGCTCTACTTTAGAATTATGCTAGAAAAAAGCAAGATATTGGTACAATTAGTGAGAGTGAGCTGGCTGGCAGATTAGCAAGAAGAAAAGTGCATGAGCTGCAAATGAGAGAACACAAGTCCGGAAGAAGAAGAAGAAGTAGTAGTAGTTTCCCTATTTTATAAAAAAATTATAGTAAAAATGTGTAGGTGTAGTAGGTTTGTAGTAAAGTTAGAGACAAATTGTTGACTTGGAAAAGGTCAGTTGAAACATCTTTGCAGCAGATTTGTGCTACAATTGTTATATCTTTTGTTTTTTTATTTTGTCCAGGAAACTACTGCTGTAACATGAAAATACTATGGAGAGCCTTTTTGGTTCAAAATTGTTAGTACTTGATTCTACTACTTTTGTTTTATGTTGTTACCCTTTGTTTCAATATTTTTAGCATATAATTTTCTTACAACTTTACTATATTTATGATGTTTCATTATGTATTATGTCTGTGGATTGGGGAGATATTGATGTACCTAGGGTGCGAATTTGTAGATTTTCCTCATATGATTAGTCTGTCTAAAAGTTCGTGCAACACTTGTTGATTTCACAGTTGAGTTTTGTGAAATTGGGAATGTCATTCCCGTTATCTTACAGTTACTATGATAAATCCACCCTAAGGATGTTGGCTCAAGAAATGTAGTTCAACAAAAAAACTACAAACCAATTGTATTAATAGTTAAAAATGTTTCATTACAAGAAACAATTTATATTCAATTTATGAACAGAACTACAACTTAACTATAATTCTCCAGAACACCTCAATACAATCTATCAAAAAATATAGTTACTTTATCAATTTTTATTTTCTTTTGGATGCATTCTCATAAAATCTTTTGTTATGCCCTCTGGCCCACAGCTTCCACATGAAACCTTGTACTTTTTTGCTTTTACTTCATCAAATGGTTTATATCTTTGTTTCCAAGGTCTCCCTGGTTGTCCTTTCCCACTTGCTGGGTTTACAACTTCATCAACTACATGTTGTGGCACATTGCATTTGCTTTTGTCAGGCAGCGGATGTACTGGTGTTTCATAAGTCTTCAAAAGACTCTCCCTCATGTAACAATGAGAACAATAATTTTCATAGGCAATGCCGCCAAAGCATGTGGACAAGGAAGTTCCTCAAGTTGGAAGTGCTCACAACTACAACTCTTGTTTTGAAGAAAAACAATAAAGCACTTCACATCGTCTAGCACTGTATAGATGTGGTTTGTTGAAGCCCTCACCTACAAATTCATTACAAGCACACAACTAATTGTCAGCAATATATACAAAATAACTACAATTTTATAACAAGTTTTCTATAATTAGCATTACATATTTAGTTTGGTAGAATTGTTGATTTCATATTAATGGATATAGCTTACTCTCATCTTCTGCGATAATATCATGTTGTCCTCCAACTCTTTGTTGTATGTTTTTTCCAAGGTACGTGAATATACCCTTTGCTTTCAATAACTTTTTATAATTCCAACTTTCAAGAGGAGTCATCATGTACTCTAATAGGTTTACTATGGGCAGCTTTATTGCATCTTTTGTAACGCATTCAATGACTCTACAATTTTTGACGTCATCGTCTACGTTCTGTTCACCATAAAATGTACCTGAGACCATCTGTGATAGTCAATATTCTATAGGTATGCTTTAACACGCACGTCAATCTCTTTAATCTTTGACATTCTTTCATCAAAATTCATCAATTGTGTATGATCGTGTCGGGTAAAGTATAATTCGCTTAACTTTAGATGACCCTTCTTGAACTTTGATCTTAAATTTGTCCAAATATTCCACATAAAAACATAATGTGGCATTCTATTATAAATAGTAGATGTTTCCATCAAGATACTCTCATTCCAATCCGAAACAACACATATATTTGGTGTTTCACCATGTGCAACCAATTCCATGTTGCGTCATTTTCTATAACGCCCCAGACTTTAGACAGAGTCTCACATTGACAAAAATACAAGAGTGATGCTAGGTATATAAGTAACAAGCCTTAGATCCTACTGACGCATTTTAAATACATGAGGGCCTAGTCCCAGAGCGGACAATATTACTAACGGACTGGGCTATTACAAATGGTATCAGAGCCACACTTGTGTCAGCCTTGACGATGGTGAGTCGGAGTTCAACTAAGTTTAGGCAAATCCCGGTTAGGCGGGGCAAACCTCAATATTGAATCTAGGCGAATCTTATGTCGTGGGGCAAACCTCAGCAAGGACGCTGAGTCCATAAAAGGGGGTGTATGTAATACCCTACACTTTATATGGAGTCCCACATCGGCAAAAATACAAGAGTGATGTTGGTTATATAACTTAGCAAGCCTTAGATTCTAATGACGCGTTTTAAACCCATGAGGGCCTAGTTCCAAAGCAGACAACATCACTAACGGGCTGGGCTGTTACAATTTTATGAATCAACAATAGCATATGCCAGTGGTGATATGCTACCTATCATACAGGTGGTATAAAGAAAATCAATTTCTATAATAAAATTTGATAGTACAAAAAGTACATACTGAAAAAAAACTTTACAACAATATTTCTATAATGAATCTACTATACTTGCTGCATCAATTGTGCTGGTTATTAATATTATTTTCCTATATGCCGACTTCAAGAAGGTGCCATCAAATACCACAACTGGTCTACAATACTCCCAACCCTTGATGGACGTACTAAGCGCAACAAATGCGTACAAAAAACAATCATCTTCAGTCTTCTTCAAATTAGCTACCGTCCCCGGATAAGTCTTCTCCAGAATATACAAATAACTTGGCAAGCGACTGTAGGAATCAGCAGGGCGACCTCTCAAAAATTCCAAAGCATTTTCCTTTGCTTTCCAAGCTTGCATGTATGTTAAGTTCACACCATGATCAGACAACATGTCAGTTTGTATGTCTTTTGGTGTGTATATTGTCTTAGGATCCGTATATTTTGGCATCACCATGCTGCCAACTACTATGGCAGTTGCTTTCCGTTGTATGTGTGCATTGTTCATCAAAGAGCATATGTGCAAGCTATTGAATTTTCGAAACTTGAACAATGATGATACGTTTATGCTGGTTGACTTGAATTGACATGTACAATTATCCCTCAAAACAAACTAAGCAGTAGCTACAGAAGAAAAAAAAGTTAAAAATTGTTATGAAAAATGTAGCTACAAAATAATAGGCACTATAAGCACAAAAAGTTTATAATAAACAATTTATTTACAAAAAAGCAACAAATTTATTAACAATTATATACAAAGAAAGTGTTGGCTATAAATAAAAGAATAACAATCAACTACAAAATAAACACAAATATGAATTTAACAATTGAATTGTTCCTACTTTCTTGCGCTAGACCTCTTCACCCTAAATTGGAACTTATTCATGACAAAATAATGCTTCATTGCATTGACAATTGTTTGCTTGTCTTTGTAGACTTGGCCTACTTTAACAACATTTGGAGTATGTTCTGTTATGATGTTATTTTCATATTCGACAATTGACAGAGATGTTGGCCTATTGATCAGCAGCACTGTTTCAGATGAACCTGTACTCGATTAAAAGTCTATACAATTCAGAAATATATTGTAGCTAATTTATAGTAGAATTGTGCAACAATTTGAAATTGAATACTTCAAAAGGTATCATAGTTCAACTACGTTTGTTGGTTATATATCGTAGATATTGTGTAGAATAATTGTAGAAAACAATGAACTAACATAATACCACCACTGAACATACAAAGCAAACCTGCAATTGTGCTCGTATTAGAGATACTACCTTCTAAATCGAAATCACACACTGTTATACACATCGGATACATTCCTAAGCTTCTGTTTTCCTTTTTGGTCTCCATGTATACTCGAATTCCCATATTGTTCCTAATTTCCATCGGAGGACAACATTCATTAACAGTGTGTTTGTTTTCGATGATTTTCTCTGAGGTATTGATCATTAGATGCTCTGCAATTGCAGAATTCAATTGATTGTAATTTGAATCCTTGCTGACTACAATTCTAACAACATTAAAATCGGTGTACCTCCCAAAGCTATCCCAATGACCATTTAGCTGAAGCATAATAGCTAAATTTGTCATTGTATCGTGGAATTCAATACGATTGAAGATAATTGTTTGTAATTTTTTCCGCTGATTTTCGTTTCTAGTTTTGAAACCAGACGAGATAGAGAAAATCAGAGTATTGAACTTGATTGTGCGACGTTGATGAGATTAAATCGGCATAATAGCAGGCTTAATTAAATTGCGAAGATTGCGTCAGTAAATTTTCCGAAGAATCCTGTGTGATCCAAATTTTTTTCGCGTCTAGAAAAGGAAGGCCAATGCAGAAAGTAATCTACTTTAAATAAATGTATACATTTTGTAGACTAAACATGGGTGGTTGGAGTAATTACGTAAACATGGACATTTTTGGTAATAAAGTTTCTAATTTTGTATAGGTATGAAAAACTCTTTCATTAACTAAAAGTCAAAACTCAACAAACTATTCAAGAGAACGTACATAATATCCAACACACCATCTTCATCAAACACATTAGAATCCGCTTGTAACAAGGTTATCTTAACATCTTTACTTTCATCTACAATTCATATGCAATACGTATTAATAAGTTAAATCTTAAGAATAACTAAAGTTTAAAACTAATAATATTCAAATTCACATAAAAACAAATTACCAATTTGAGTTTGAAAAAAGATGTGCAGCCAATTTTGAGTAGCAACAAGTGTTTGAATATTTTCATAATAAATGCAACTTCTGTATTTTGTAAGAATATGTCACCAATGCTTAATGTTGATTCCAATGCTACAATGGTAATAGGAATACTAAGTACATCTCCTATCGGGCTTAAAAGTCTCATTTTTAAATGGGCTTCAAAAATTCTAGCCCAACCATGCTAAATCACAGGCTAGGCTAGGCTGGCCCAACGGGCTAAAGCCCATATCGACAGTTCTAAACTAACCTAAAAATCATTAGAAAAGCATATCCGCTAAATACTTCGTGATTTTAACCCTTGTATTGCATGCCATGGACTATAATCTCTGCATAACTTTGTCAGCAAACCAATGCCCCTCAGGTTTCACACTCTTGTTTGCTTGAAAGGGTCCAGTCATGCAGTTTTAAAACCACAACGCACCACCAAACCCACCACCATTGCAAACTACCCCTGAATACCTAACAGCCACGTTAACAAAAATAAAACTTGTATCTAGTACGAAAACGGATTTATTAAGCCGAAAGAATAGAAATATCATAGTTGAAACAATTTAACAACAAGAGCTTTCAAACAGCTCCAAATACATGATAGCAAGTAGCTACCTGAAATGCTGTTAAGTTCTTACAATTGCCATTTCTTTTAACTTACTGCCTTCACTTCATAGAAGTCTCCATGTTTCTACAGCACCTGCAGTCTGCTGCTAGTGCACCAACACGGTAGGACGATAAATACTGGTTGAAAGTTGACGGAGGAATGAACAGAAGAATGAGTCCCTTTCCAGGAATGATAGTTTATTGTATGTTAAAGATTAATGTCTTTTCACATGAGAAAGCAACAATGGATATGCTAAACTTGAACTGGCCAACTGGAGTTAATTTCAGCATTTCTTAGAACAGTGATTGGACTGGTTCTGGAGACGATAAAGTTGCCACGGACTTGAACTGAAATACAAATGAAAGCTTCATTAGATTAAAATGATAAACAGCTGATATATGTGGAATGTACAAAAAAGAGAGGTGTATCATATGTATTTTTATTATGATAAATGAATTGTTGATGCTTTCGTTAAACTCATACTCATTGAGAAAAGAATGAAATTCTATTATGTTTGAAGCTGAAAAAGTGGACATTTTTGTTCCCCCATTTGTCTGAACATCTTTGCATATCCTAGATTAGCGAAACAAATAAATAAGGTTCTGATACAGTTACTTACCTTTGGTTGTCTATACTTTTCACGAATGGCATTCAGGGTGCTTCCGCTGGTGTTCAGCTGTAAATCTTGCAGCAAAAGAACTGTGGTTTTCAGCTCTAGCGCTGTATACCTAGTGTAGTGCTCCAAAGTTGGATTCTGCAAACGATTTCCAAATTCATTTCGTGGTTGCATTACAATTGCAAAGAGAACGACAGACAGGATCAAAGGAGCAAAAAAGTTGCATACCCATGGGTGGTTAGATTGATCAAGTGTCCATTTGGCTAGAAATACAGCTGATGCAGCAGTAATAGACGGAAGAAACTTAAGGAAACTATAGTCAACAAGTGTTAGCTCTGCTAAATAGTTTGCCATGAATTCCAGTTCAACAGAGGGAACCTGCAGGTTGGAGCAATTTTTACTTGGTCATATAAGCATCATTTTCTAGGACTCTACCAAAGCAAGAATGCTATCTCATCTACCTCATATGAAGCTTGTGCTGCTTGAACAAATCTCCTACAAAAAAAAGGACAATGGCACAAATAAGGAGCCTGCTCTCACAAGTAACATGAGTAAAATTTGCATATAATGCTAGCTGTAGGAGGTACCTCAGGAACTTTTTAGTGGTCGGAGCAGCAAGTTGAAAGCCCAAAAAATTCAATATTAGACTTTCCATTCTTACTACCTGACATGTGATATATTAGCCTTTTCACATCCAGAAGGAACTTTAAGTCATACCATAGAAGACATAGAAAAACATTCTGGAAAATGCTCAGATAATTGCTCAAGTAGGAACAAGTATGCATCCATTATATCGTCAAAAAAAAAAAGGAAAGCTAAGAGTTAGATGACACAATCTAGCTAG
Source organism: Nicotiana benthamiana (assembly GCA_034376525.1). NCBI lineage: Eukaryota > Viridiplantae > Streptophyta > Magnoliopsida > Solanales > Solanaceae > Nicotiana > Nicotiana benthamiana. The sequence goes on along the minus strand of CM067331.1, from coordinate 83,128,093 downwards.
TTCGTCTAACAAAAGATAAGCAGAATATGCTAGTCAATTTAGTTCAAACCAGCAAAAGAAAAAATTGTAGGATGAGCGACTTTGCGGGAATGGAAGTCAAAAGAATTAGCGTTGGAGTATGGAGCATGTTTTTTACTATTATTGATCCGGGACAAATTCTGAAAGAGTAGTTGGGATTCATGACGATACAGAATAATATACGGACCTAGGGCTTAACTCCAAGAACTAGCTCATGAGTTGAGGGGATTGTCAAAACTCTATTAAGAAGCTACAACCTATACTCTCAACCAATATGTGCCTCTAACACTCCCAGCCTGCCCAGTGATGGACATCAGGAGCAGGATAACATAACATGAGAGCCCAACATTGAGTAACCAAACATTGGAGATGGTTGCTAATGACCTATGCAAACAGGAAAATAAAGTCAAATAAGAAAAGAAAATTAAAAAAAAACTAACACATGCCTCTTATATTGATCAAAACTAAGGTTATTTAACTGCCTTTATTACGTAGCCCATCTTCATGTACATCATTCTCCATAATGATAAAGAAATCTAAAAATAGATCAAACATTTGAATGAGCATACCTCTTCTTTTGAGTAAGTGTTGTCTGTAATAAAGCAAAACTCTTCCACACGAGGGGCACAAATTTCTTCATATTTGCTGGAAGCACAAAAACAAGAATAAGATTATACGCTGCAGAAAAAACCCAATGAAAAAATGCAGATGGAAGTTCAGCTAGTTTCTCTTTTCTGAAGCTATAAGAATTTCTTAAAATTCGGAAGAGCTCATCACCTTATTGTGAAGCACGTGCACATACAAGTTAAAAGAATAAAAGAACTAAGTTAGAAGGCTCTATTTCCCACAAGCTCCCATGGAAAATATAGGGATATCTATGTCATCTCCAAATTCAAATATGTAAAAGCGTTTTAGTTTACCCTATAACCTTAAAATCTACCAATCATTACTAGACTACAGTAAGAAAATATTCAACAGGAAAACATGAATAAAGGAAGTGCAAAGGCCTTCATGACTGGTCAATGGTCATCCTTGATATGATTGTCACAAACGAGAATTACTTACGAAGCAATTAGCATGCAGGTAACTCCGAGCAGCTGCAGCTTTTGTTTTTCAATGTAATTCTCAGAGAGGAACCTATCAATGAGATGTACAGTCAGGTAAAGTGTGTCCGGAACCAGCCTATATTCTTCAGAAACCTGCAAGAGAGGGAACAAGATTGAAGGTCAACAGATACAATTTTCATCGTGATGCAAGAAAAAACATATCCAAACACTTGACAAGTAGGAAAAGAGCTAATCAAAAGTAAGTCCGAGTTCCATAGGCCAGTGCTATTATGAATATGCATAAATGACTATATATGTGTAAGGGCTGGTTTGATTCCCGGTAAGCAAAAACAATTCCAGCATTAAATTCCAATTACTAATAGAATGTTTTGGTTGCCATTTTCATCTCTTGCATAGATAAAACTGACACCACTCCATCTTATGTTACTCTATTTCCATTTTAATTTGTTCCAAAGACACCTATCTATATTTATTATTTAAAACCGTCAATTAAACATTAGTTATGCAGGGATTCTTATACTGCCAAACAAACACTACATTTATTATGCCGAGATTACTTATTCTAATCTCCCCAACCAAACACTGTATTATTTTATGTGATAATATGCTATAATTATTTCTCCAAACCCCTCCAACCAAACAACCTCCAAGGGTTTTACTGGAACAAACATTTATCAAGTTTAAAACCATACACATGTTTCATATTACAATCTCGCATGTAATTTATGATTCAATAAACCGAAAATTCAAAATATATATATGTACTAAATAATTTAGTTATTACTTTTTACCGCTTACAATCGCAACATAACTTATCAGTGAACCAAACCAAATGAAAGATCCTGTCATAACTAACATCCAATGATATGCTTTCAGGAAGAAAAAACACGTGATCTTCAGGAAATAACTCAAAAGAGAAAAAAGTAGAAGTAAAACATAAAAGTTGAACAAGATAATACTGCTTGAATGTAAAGCAAATATTCAGTTGATGATGCATTCGTAAAAGGAACCACTCATCAAAAGACCAAAGTAAAAGAAATCAACAAAAAGGTTATCTACTATCGCAAACTTAGGTAGGGGAAAAAGATGTGAGAACATTTTGTTTATTAAGAACAACAAAATACTGCTTAAGATACTCTTTCACCTAATATTAAGCATTGTAAAAATATCAAGTAAGCTAACTGACCTCCACAAGCCAGTCAATTAGAATACCTCGCATACCCTTGTTCACGTCCCGCTGCAGCTTTTCCATGTAACTAAATGAAGGCCGCCGGTCAAGCTGTTCGTGAGAAGAAAATGACTGAGTAATTGAGAAACAGAAAGCTTTTTTTTTATAACAAGTGGTCCTCCTTAGGTTGACAAAGAAAGGGGAAGAGTACATCTCTTAAACTTGTTCAGAAGTATAAAAATCTATTTCACTACCTTGCCACAAAAGTGCTTAAAAGATAAAATATTTCATTGTTATTATCCATGAAAATATTTTTTAAATCAAATACTAAACGCAACACCAGGTTGATGTTGTTTAGATGGTTACAGTTGCTGATGCTATCACTAGACTTATCAGCAGTGAGTCAATCATTTTCAAAGTAGTGACAGGAATGCATACAAACCTCCATGGCATGCAAATTGCTATATATATCAGGAGCATATAGACTACACATCAGTGGATCCTTGTGCTTTGAATCTATATCTGCTATACCAAGAGAATCGGAGCCTTCTTGTTTCTGGCAAACCTTGGTTTCATCTGCACGATGAAACAGAAACAAAATAAGGCCCTTCCAGGAAAAACATATCAAATAGAAAGATATTCTTTCAGAACTATTAATGCGTTCATGCAAATTAGATGATTAAATGTTGCAAGCAATGACAGAAGATCAGCCAGATTAATAAGTTTTCCTGCCAACAATTTGCTTTTTACCTTTCTGGAAAAAGGTTTCTACAGTCTATCCATTTGTGAACTGACACATTATGCCTTTTATAATGGATACATAAAATACCTACTCCCTTAAAACCACAAACACATGTCACTGGTAAGGTAGTATGCACTCAATTGGTTTCTTCACCCTTTCCGTGTGTGCATTACGTTATCTCTTTACTTTTCTAAGATCTCCATTTCTTCTGATGGTAGTACGCGTGAGATACTACACATTCAAGTGAGCAAGATCTCTCTTTAGAAGTTAATTATCTTAAACTCATTCTTTTTTGTACAGTTATCTTAGTTACAGTTTAATTCTATGTACTTGTCTGTGAGAGCAATTAAGGTTGCAGCCATACAGAACAAAGGCGATGAGGATCAGGGAAAAGAAACAGCTTACTGAATTGAGATTTAATATAATGCAGTGAATAAAGTCATTACAAACTTCTACTGAGATTGCAATCGAACTTATAACATTGAATTTAAATCGATACCTAATGTAATGATGATGAGATATCTGAGTTAGACAAAGGGAAATAAGCAGTTTTGTACTACTAACGAAAACATATATCATTACAGAACTTCTTGCGCTCTTAGAGAATTGCATGTGGTTCCATCAGAACCTTTCACATAAGAATCAGATTCAATGGTGTTTCATAAAAATATAAAAATTTTGGCAGTCCCAGCGTTCTTGGTAGAACTATTCAAAATGATAAAGTTTCCAGAATAGTTACACTTAACAAGTATATTAGTTGTTGGTCCCTATGAAAAAGCAGGCAACAATTATCACAGATTTGAACAGAAACCAGATTTATTTTTCAAACTTAAAAGGAGCAGACACAGCTCAGTCATGATAATTGCACTTTAGACTACTACAAAAGAGTGAACAAATCAGAATATTTGAAGGCTTCAAATCTTGCATGATAGCACACAGTATCGTACCTTTTTCTGTTGTATTCGAGACTGCAATGGCTGTAGGTAAACTCCTATTCACAGGCATAAGATCAACAAAACCACACTGTGCTGGAGGGATATATTTACTTGGGTGAGTTAATGTAAGGTCCTTGAAGCGTGCTTGTGAACAGTGTTCTTGTGATTTCTCGATCTTTACTATTTTTGCTTCTTCAGTCGTGTTTTCTTTTCTATCTTCATGATGCGGTCTTTTTACCAAAATAGCAGGTGTCACCTTTGAATTCCTCTTATCAGAGAATATCTTAACCTATCACCATTAGACAAGTTGACATCATTGGCCACATTTTGATAAATATTGAAACAGAGATAGATTCACCACTGAAGCTCCATTCGATGAAACAAAGACACTAGTTCAATAACCAATTTTGTGTCCAGCAAAGTGATTTCATTTCGAACGAAAGAGCGAATATGATATAATGAATCTCGAAAAAAACAACTCGCCTGAAATTTGCTTCTATTGATGCAATTCATGTATGAATTTTCACAAAGCACATTGGTGACATCCCTGAGAACAGCCCTTCGCTTAGGCTGTTGACAGACTGTACTAGCATTAGTAACTGGATTATTCTCATCCGAGGCAGATCTCTTGTACTTAGTTCCCTGTGCTCCCAGTCCCTGTTTGTTATCATGTCTGATAGACGGGTGTCGAGGTGGTAATCCTCCTGATGAACCCAAGGCTTTTGCCCGTGACCTTGTGATTCGCATAGTGGGGTCTTTAAGGTTAGAAGATCCAATTGTCATATTTGCATTCCTCATAGATCCAGGTAGTGATATGCCTATTATCTGGCTACAACTGCACAGCCAACATTACATCATCATAAACTTTCAATAGCCAAAGATAAAAATGGCACATAAAAGTGTTAAGAAAACGGTACTGTGGAAACAAATGCGTAACATGGACGTATAAGCGGGAACTTAACATTAATCTCAAAAGACATATCATAGAACTTTATAAAACAGCTTAAACAGTTCTTCAGCAGTGTTGTCAAAGGTGAAAAGCAAGAAAGCGTCGAAGGACTTGGGGCTTTAGCAAAGGGCCCGAAGACGAAAAAAGAATAAGGAATATATATGTAATGCAAGAAAACACAACTAATAAAAAGAAACGACAGTATAGATAATAAATATGTAGGGCTTTGACAATATCATTCACCAGCAAGCTCGGGTACATTAAAGTAAAGCAAATAAATTTGCCCAGGTACCATGATAAGAAGATGACTAGTGCATGGTCAGTTTTTGACATGACCAGCATGTGATCTAATAGGAATTGAGAAGCTTTTCATCAAAAAGCATGAAACCACTATGACCTGGACAGTAACTTGAACTTGGATTCAACTTATCCAGTTAACTATATGCAACTTATGCCAGATGGAGCTATTGATGTAGAAGCAGCGAGTAACATCTACAAACACACAGTCAGAATAGCCAACACTATTGATGTAACCTCATAATTTTTGTTTGATTGTAGCATTTATTTAAGCATAAAATTGATTAGGAAAAGGAAGTATAGAACAAGTGAAAAATTTAGAGGAGCTCTCATTAACTTAGATAATGAAAGTCAGTCATACCAAAAACAAAACAATGTAATAAGCTATAAAGGAACAAACTGGTCATTACATTGTTTTCTTCTTTTCGTCAGGTGCGGTCAATATTTCCAAACTATGCTATTTTGGTTACTATGTTTTGTAGATTGTTAGTATGCTATTTTTATTATTATGTTTTGTAGATTTTCCCATGACAAACAGAAAAATACCTACCTTTTCATACAGACTATCATTTTCCTGACTTCCTTTACCCACTTTAAACTGTTCCATGAAAGATGGTATTACATTTTCGCATGACCACCAGCACCCACTAGCTATCTACTAAAGACACTTAAAGTAAAGAGGTCCAAGACTGTAAGAGAGCTCAAAACGGAAATCTAGATCTTCAAATGCAGCAGGCAAAAGAATCCCCCTCTGACTTGTTTAATCAACCAAGGGACAATAACAAGCATATATACAATCATATATTCCAAATTAAAAGCAGGAGGAAATTATCTGGAGAGAAGCAAAGATGAAAAAGTGCTACAAACTTAATAACTAAAATATCTTTATGCTAACACCTAACCGTTGATGATAGCTTATCTAATGCTCTTTTATGTTCCCACCTTCTAGCTAAGCGTGATTCTAACTTTTTTTTTGCAAGGAAAGAATAAAGGGCGCCTGCTAAGTGTGATCTAACTAGACCGGAATATCTTTAAAATGACACCATATGTAGGACAGTCACCTATATCTTAAAGAGTGAAATTCACCTGCATTGCGTTCCACCACAATTCTAGAGCTTTATATAAATAAGAAGCAACACTCATAGTACTCTTGAACCAGGGAACAAGCCTGCATCAAACATTTACTAATGAGTTAAGCATTACGGTCTAAAAAGGAAGATAGCACATAGCATTTGCACGGAAAGTTCTACTAATGCAGCATAACCTACTCATACATTGTTGCTGCAGATTAATTCATGCAGTTTCAAAATTTAGCACCTATAAGCAATTGGTGCATGCTGGACTTCGACTCTATATGTGTATAATCCATCTCTATGGTCCACGACAAGTTACATACATATAGGGTGACAACAAGTGAGATACTTTTTTTTTATAATGACAACCAATGAGATAACAACAACAACAACTACCAAGTATAGTCCCACAAAGTGGGATCTGGGGAAGGCAATATATAGACGGGCCTTACCCCTACCCGAAAGGGCAGAGAGGCTGTTTCCAATCGACCCTCGGACAACCAATGAGATACTAAATTTAAAATATTACTTTAGTATTATATTAAACAGAAAGCAAATAATCAAGAGATATCATTCATCTCAGTCAATGTTTATGCAATTTAATTACCTTTTTGAATGCAACAGATAATTTTAATGCTAAAAAATCACTCAATTTGATCTACTAGAAGATTTTCATAAAAATCCACAAATAAACTCAAAAATAAGAAGTTAGCCTAAATTTTCTGAAAATGGCACGACAGATCCATCAATGTTCTTCAATTGGAAATTCAAGTCCACTGCAAAACTCTATTTCCTTCTAACTTCTAGTTCCACAAGCAAAGCAAAAGTATTAGAACAATTTTTTTGCAAAAGCAACTTGAAAAAATAGAATTAAATAGCTTTAAGATCTCAAAACAAAAAATGCATCATAAATATTAAATTGTATTTTCAACTGAGAACAACAAATAGGAAAATACAAATTAAATTTATGCAAATCAAATTTGTTTCATTAGCAACCAAAGAAATAAATTTAATAGCTTTCCAACCTCAAAAAATAACCAAAATACACCATAAATTTTTTAAAAAGTAAAAAAGTACAACTCAGAACAAAAATAAAAACGAAAATAATAATCTATATCATTTCTATAAGTAACCGTAAAATGAAAATTAAACAGCTTTTCAACCTCAAAAGCCAACAAAATGCACCATAACTTTTTTTTTAAAAAAACTACAACCAAGAACCAAAAATATTAAATAAATTAATTAATAAATCCAGAGTCCAAACTCCGAAGAATTAGGAAAATTCAGGAAAACCGCTAAGCTCACAGATCCGAAAGCAAATCCTCCAGGATTTCACAAATGGAGCTCAAAATTTTTTAAAAATTCAAAATCAATCCATTATTCGTCGCAAAATACTGCGATGTTATGGTGCATTGCAGCTAATCAACTAGTACAATATACATATCCATTTGTACATATACAAGTTGAGCTTACTCTGCGTTGTTAATAGCTTATGAGCTAACAACACCGTTAAAATGGAGGTGCCTCGATAGCAGAGCTAGGGTTTCTATATTCTCCGATCAACCGATGTAGCTCGTCTGTGTGGTTTCAGGGGGGTAGGGTGGGGGGAAGGGGAGTGAGAGTGAGAGAGTCATGATACATATATAACACTGTAGATGTGGAAGGGGTAGGGTGGGTAATAAAGGTGGGGTGGGTGGGGGATGAGTGAGAGCGGGATGGTCCATAGTTCAAACTTCTGATTCTGAAATGCAAAAAAAGAAAAAAGAAAATGAAAGAGTTTTTTCTAATACTCCGTCGGGTATATTTTTTCATTTTTTTACTAGTTTGGTCAAGATTGTAAGAAATTAGAATTGCTTATTCTTTTCTATAAAACAAATCCTATTTTTTTAGAGTTAAAAGGGTCTAACCGAATTTTTAAAAATAAGTGATTTCGAATAATAGTTGAAACCACAAAAAAAGAGCAAAAAAATGACATTTATCTTTGAAAAAGAGGCAAAATTATAATTAATTGTTTCATGACAAAAATAATCTTGTAAAAAATGTATGTTTACTATAATATTTTTCTTTAATTTATCTCATACGTCTTACGCACTCTTCTTTTTTGTCTCATACATATATAAGATGCTTAAATAAAGTATCGTATCATAATTTGACGGCTAAAAGCATTTATTGTTTTGAAAATTAACCAAATTCAGATTATAACTCTAACATTAACAAAATTCTTTCTCAAATGATTTAACAAACACAAAACTAAGTACTAACATTCTAAAGTACTTTCGTAAAATTTCTTCCAAAAATAAGTATCCAAAATAAACATATTTTAGAAGAAGAGACATGTATGTTTTTTTTTTTCAATTTTTGACCTTCTAAAAATTTTGAAATTTATTTTACACTTCCACGATTTTAAGATTTTTTATTATCGAGCTTACTACATTTTTAAATTTGATATGATATTCTCTATCACACTTACTTTTAACCATTATTTTGATTTTGTTTCTCACCCTCGCTAATATAGTAGCATTAAACTCTTGAATCTTGTATCTAAATCAAACATGATTAAATAAAATGAAATAAAGAATAATCTTTTACCATCACTTTGTAATATTGAACCTTTTTTGCGATTTTATTTTTGACCAAAATGAATTGTTAAGATTTGTATATAATTTTTTAGTATTAGTAGGCAAGTAATTGTCTCATCATCATAATCATTTTTCCTTTTTTGTTTCAATTTTCTTATTTTTCATTTGGGGAATTAAGGTTCTTTGAATAGGGTCGGGGATTTGTTAAGATGGGAAATCAGATCCTTTTTCATTGATAGATTGGAAAATATATGATAATCAAAAGAGTAATTATGTAATATTTGTTATGAAATAATATAAAGACAAGAACAATAATACAAGAACAAGAGCAATAGAGAGAATAGAGAGAGCGAAGTATTCTTATTGATACTTAGAGATTGTTAGGGGTATTTTACAATGGTAGAAGACCCCTTTATTTATAGGGAGGTAGTGACTTAGCTACCAAGAATAAAACTCTAGAATCTCTCTAATTATAGACATTCACCTTAAATAGAAGTCTATTTATAACACTCCCCCTTGAATGTCTATTCAACAATGTGCCTCGTTAAAACCTTAAAACCAAAACCCAATGGGAAAAATTAAAGAAAGGAAAAAGAGTACACATGTTTGAATATGCGCCTATTGGTTGCCTCGTTAAAAACCTCGCAAGGAAAACCCAATTGGGACAAAACCTTGTAAGGGAAAAAGAGTGCAACGCGCATTAACTCCCTCTAATGAGTACATCAATTTATATCCTTGAGCATTTGCATTCCAATCTTGCGCATCATCTTCAAAACGATCTTTGGTAGACGTTTGACAAATCAACCATATTGACTTGAATAAATATTCCGCACCTTGAAATCATCATTCTTGATAGATATGAACATCTTCATATAATGTTGTGGAATAACTCTTCAATATCTCCATAGATGCATTCTCAATGCCATCATGCTTATAGTTATAGCAAGATACATATGTACACAAATTGTACTAAGGATGTGGTACTTCAGGACCAAGAATTGCATATGCTTCAAGCAACTTAAATTTTTCAAGTTAAGTCATATAAGCCATATAATAGACTTTAGATGCATATCAAGTTTTCCATGTCATGCTAGACAAATAAGATATCGAAAACTGATTATACATACCTTTGACTTTATACTTTCAAGCATTTGAACTATAGGTTCAAAACTACATGTCTTTCATATGGAATCAATTCTTCTTGAATTGTATCTCTTCCATTTAGTTACTTTCTTTGGGTCAGCAAATGCGTATAGCATGCTTTGCAATACGTTGCAATTGAATTATCCCTTTTATGAACTTCAGGTTCATATCATGATATTCGGGGATATACATATACAAATGATAATTCATCCCATGTAACCTTTTCTCAAGTGTTTATCATGTCTCCCCCTCATGTTAGAAAAGCTAACTTGTTTTTTCAACTTTGGGAAATCATCTTTGTGCATTATCATGTCAATATACACAGTACTTTAATAATAAGATGAAATTATTTGGTTCCTGACCCTGAACCACTTGTGAGGGGAGAATATAATATACTCTCGTATACAACGTATATCAAACTGATATATATAACTTTGTTCTCATAAGAAACAGTTTAGCTATTAAGTGGAAGCACTCAATAATTAACTTGCTAAAACGACTTTGATATAAACCAACTTATCAAGATGAACTATCTTGAGTAGAGAATCTGGAAATTATGCTCGAAGTTAGATTACTGAGCAATTTACATCGCAAGCACCGGCCAGGCTGCGGGTTAATAACAATTGCGCATGTAACCATTTCATAGATGCATCATATGTGGTATACATGGCAGGTGAATGGGCCCATATTCACCTTTGATATTTCCAGAATTTATGGGCTTCAACCTGAACTCTTTAGTTGGTCAGTTCATTAATGAGAACAAGTGATACAAGAGAATTCGTAAAGAACTTTCTAGTTCTTTAATATTCACCTATGTGAATTTGCACATCATACTTAAAATGAGATGGCTAATACGAATGCTAACTGAACAAATTATCAATATTGGTAAACTTCAAATTTACACCATGACATGTGCACTTATCAATAAACTTCAGGTTTATTATGACATGGGTTTTTATACCAATAGATATCCACTTTATTGTGGCATTCTTTCTTTTGTGTAGTACAAACTGGAGAACAAAGTGGGTAGCTTTTCATATGCAAATTACCCCGCTACAAGTTGTAGTAATAGGAGATATCAAAGCCTTCCTTTATTTATAGTCTCAATATAATCAATCACTTTCGCGTGTACTTTGGAAACTGAATAAGTTTCTTTGAGACTTACTACAGCACAATACTCAATTGTGTTTCTCCAACATAGTAATAATTGGCTCTTCTAGAGCTCTCAATTAATTTTGTACTACCACAGATTCATCAACATCCATGTGGTGAATATCTTTCTTAAAGAGAAAGTTATACCATTATGGTCATTTCAAACTTATATGCAAGATATGTTTCTTGCATTATCGTTGTCCTTTAATAGTCATATTTCCAAAATACTTTGGCGTACAATAGGTACGTGACCAACGATCATTCATGCCATATATCATCTCAAACCTCCTTCTAGGGGTGAGTGTGGTATCATCTCAAACCTCCTTCTAGGGGTGAGTGTGGTATATTTAATACCAATTTCATGTTCATATTCTTCCAATAGTGAATATGTATTCGTGAATCAGATGTTGTCACATTCACTTAGGGGATATGTGATTTTGTTATCCTTTTCAAATCTATAAATGCGTCAGGCATTTGATTTGCTATTCTTTGCAAATGGATAATCTTTTGTGCCTCTTCCACAAATAGAGGTATGTGGATCAAGATGAGATAATGATGCATTTTTCCACAAAATTTCCCGTTTGGTTTCACCAACTTCACCCCCTAATTTTGGGAAAAGTGTCTCATCAAATTGACAGTCTGCAAATCGTGCAGTGAACAAATCTCCTGTCAATGTTTCGAGGTAGCGAATAATGGAGGGCGATTCAACCTCAACATATATTCCTAACCTTCTTTGCAGACCCATTTTGGTGCGGGATGGCGGTGCTACAGGCACATATACTGCGCATCCAAAGATTCTTAAATGGGATATATTGGGTCCATGACCCAAAACCAATTGCAACGGGGAATATTTGTGTCAATTCATCAGTCAAAGACGAACTAGCATTGCTGTATGCAAAATGGCGTGTCCCCAAACCGAAGTGGGTAGCCGACGAACTAGTATTGCTGTATGCAAAATGGCGTGTCCCCAAACCGAAGTGGGCAGCCGACGAACTAGTATTGCTGCATGCAAAATGGCGTGACCCCAAACCAAAGTGGGCAGCCGACAAACTAGCATTGCTGCATGCAAAATGGCGTGACCCCAAACCGAAGTGGGCAGCTGACGAACTAGCATTGCTGCATGCAAAATGGCGTGACCCCAAACCGAAGTGGGCAGCCTCGTTTTCATGAGTAAATGAGGTATTCAAGATTATACTCATGTATTGTCTCGATCTGATATCCATTTTGAATGATATCTCTAAAACTCAACAAGTTCCTTTTAGACTTGGAGGAGAACATTTTGACTGAACTCAACAAGTTCCTCTTTAGACTTGGAGGAGAACATTGCATTCTCTATGATAAACATCGTGCCTTTGGGCAGAGTTACAGTTGCTCTTCAGGAGCCTTCAATCAATTTAATTCCCATGGTTTGACATACAAAAGAAAATATACGAACATGAGAATAAACAACTTCAATCCGTTTGTGTCACATTTAAATAATATTTTCAAAATCTGCTGCGGTCAGTTGACAAACTAAATCAGATAGTCGATTATATGGATTACTATGCAGCTTGAAAATTTTCAGTTTAAGCATTTTTCACAGACAATCGATTGTTTAACATTGACAATCGATTGTTGATTAATTTTGAAAAATTCCGGATCACACTGTCTAACGACAATCGATTGTTAGACATAGACAATCGATTGTGGATGATTTTTGAAAAATTCCAGATTACACTGCCTAACGACAATCGATTGTTAGACATAGACAATCGATTGTGGATGATTTTTGAAAAATTCCAGATTACACTGTCTAACGACAATCGATTGTTAGACATAGACAATCGATTGTGGATGATTTTTGAAAAATTCCAGATTACACTGTCTAACGACAATCGATTGTTAGACATAGACAATCGATTGTCGATGATTTTTGAAAAATTCCAGATTACATTGTCTAACGACAATCGATTGTTAGACATAGACAATCGATTGTCGATCAATTGTTTTTCAGCTTTAATGCGAAAATATTAGATAATCGACTAGTTTTTCAGGCTAGTCGATTACCCCTACTGGAAAATAAAAATATTATTGATATTTGAGCATATTGAAGACATTCTAAAGAACTACTGCTAACATTGCATCATGAACTAACTAATACGAGCTAATACTAATGACTATTAGTTTATTCACTAACTAATACAAATAAGTAGAACAAAATCAAATAACTCCATCTTCTTTTATCACGGACCCATCACCGATTAGGTGGTCTATTTTCCCCTCGGGTTGCTCAAAGAAGTCTGCCACATCCAGGTGGGTGATGTCCAAGTTGTCGTCATAGATAAAATTTATTTCAGGGCCTTTACTCTTTCGAGATGCTTGATAAAGGTCAACCAAGTGTCTTGGTATACGGCAAGTCTTTAACCAGTGCCCTTTCCCACCGCAACGATAACATATAGTTTCTGAACCATTTGCCTTAGGATCTTCATGATCCCGTTTCTGCTTTCGGCGGTTATCTCTCCTTGGGGGTTGACGGACTTCATTGGAATTTCTTCCTTGTCTACGTCCCTGGCTATGACCCCGTTTACGACCATGACCATGGCCCTTTTCATGTTTGGCATAATGAGAGTGCACCTTATCTGCTTCAGGCAGTGGTGTAGACCCAGTGGGTCGATTTTCGTGATTTCTCATGAGCAGGTCATTATTTCGCTCAGCCACTAGTAGAAGAAAAATCAGTTCAGAGTACTTTGTAAAGCCTTTCTCTCTGTACTGTTGTTGCAGTACCATATTGGAGGCATGAAACGTTGTAAACATTTTCTCAAGCATATCATAATCGGAGATTTTATCTCCGCATAGCTTCAATTTAGAAGTAATTCTGAACATTGCAGAATTATATTCAGAAACGGACTTAAAGTCCTGGAGCCTCAGATGAGCCCAATCATATCGTGCTTGTGGCAGAGTGACCAACTTCAGGTTGTCATATCTCTCCTTTAAGCCGTTCCACAAGATGAGTGGATCCTTGACGGTGAGATATTCAATCTTCAAACCTTCATCAAGGTGATGGCGCAAGAAAATCAAGGCCTTCGCACAGTCTTGGGTGGATGCTTTTTCTCTATCTTTAATGGTGTCTCCGTGACCCATAGCATCTAAGTGGATTTCAGCATCCAACATCCATGTCATATAGTTATTGCCCGAAATTTCAAGGGCAACGAACTTTCTTTTCGTAATGTCAGACATAATCGAAAATTAAATTAGGAAGAGGGAAATACCTTAGATTTTTCGAGAATGGTTCTTGAGACGGTAGAGTCTCGTGCTGATAACGTGTTATGAAATAATATAAAGACAAGAACAATAATACAAGAACAAGAGCAATAGAGAGAATAGAGAGAGAGAAGTATTCTTATTGATACTTAGAGATTGTTAGGGGTGTTTTACAATGGTAGAAGACCCCTTTATTTATAGGGAGGTAGTGACTTAGCTACCAAGAATAAAACTCTAAAATCTCTCTAATTATAGACATTCACCTTAAATAGAAGTCTATTTATAACAATATTAGCTACTTTTCACATTTATAAAGGCAAGGGATGAGATTCAAAAATGTATTTGTTTTAAGTATTTAAGTTAATTGCTTTGACATCATAAAGTATTTCTACACGATAACTGTAATTTAATCGCTTGTAGTATATTACTTACTTTTCTATTATTATTATTATCACTCGTAATTGAGTTTGAATAATCCAATATTTTAATAAACATTTAAATGTGAACAAAAGTAATCCAAATATGTAATGTAATATGCAAAAATTTAGTTAGTCTAGTAATTGATCATTAGCAAATATCCATTTCAAAACTGGCCTGGTTTGAATAAACTAAGACATAGTCAAATGTGGAGATTTATATCATCAGTGTCTAATTCAAATTTTAAATGTTTGGAAAATGGTTACAATATATAAGCTTGATTTTCTCCGAGTGTGTCACATTTGAATTTAAATTACTAATGTGTCAATTGATTATGAAATTTGAAAATGAACACACTATACAAATACAGACAAAAGTTATTTTTCATTATGAAAAATTGTTGATGTATAGACTCTGAAAACATTGAGTTTTTAACATACACGCACATGAATAATTTGAGATTTATTATGAAATAATAAAATAACAAGAGCAATATTATAGAGAAAAAGAGAGAGAAACTTTTTATTGAATTTTGGGGTGGTTTTTAATGGGGTAAGATCCCTTTATTTATTGGAGGAAAAATGACTTAGCCTCAAAGTTAAACTCTCTACAAGATAGGCATTCACTCCAAATAGAATTTTATTCTTAACACCACTCCCCCCCCCCCCCCCCTGAATGTCTACCCAATAAGTAATGTGCCTCGTTAAAACCTTAACTAAAACAAAACCCAATAAAAAAAAAATTTCTAGAAAAGGAAAGAGAGTACACATGTTTAGAAATGCGCCTACTGGTTGCCTCGTTAAAACCCTTGCAAGGAAAACCCAGTGTGACAAAATCTTGTAAGGGAAAAAGAGTGCAACGCGCATTAACTCCCCCTGATGAGAGCATCAATTCACATTCATGAGCCTTCACATTCCAATCTTGTGCACCATCTTCAAGAGATCGTTGGTAGAGAATTTATAAATAAATCAGCCATATTGACTTGAATGAATATTTTGCACCTTGAAATCATCACTCGTGATAGATATATAATGTCTTCACAAATATCGTGGAATGACTCTTCAATATCTCCTTAGAGGTATCCTCGCTATCACATTATCATGCTTATAGTTATAAAAATATACAAATGTGCATAAATTGCACTGAGGAAGTGGTACTTCAAGATCAAGAATTGTATATGCTTCAAGCAACTTAAATCCTTCATGGATTGACATATAAGTTAAGTCATATAATATACTTTAGATGCATATCAAGTTTTCATGTCATGCTAGACAAGTAAGATATCGAAACCTGATTGTACATACCATTGACTTTATACTTTCAAGTGTTTGAACTACAGGTCCAAAATTACATGTCTTTCATATGGAATCAATTTCACTTGAATTGTATCTCTTCCATTTGCCCAATACTTTTGTGTCTATATTCAATTGACTTAAGATCCTCATCTATACTCAGCGCTATGATAGATGTTATCGACAAACATTTTATATATGTTCCAATAAATATTCATAAAGACATAACATATAGATCTCTTCATTCATATATTCAAGTACCTGAATCTCTCATGAGATTTTATGAAGTGTTATGTCATGTGATCTTCTAGATCACTCGCCTCCTCTATTATGATCACTTTGATCATTTGCTCATCTTCTTTATCAAGAAGTTCTATTTGGAACTGATTTGTCTATACGCTTTAAGCTTATCATAGATTTTGTCCTTTTAGGACTTAATATGAGCATTTGCAATGAGAATATAGTTACTTTCTTTGGGTCAATAAATGTGTATGGCATGCTTTGCAATATGTTGCAAATGAATTATCTTTTTATGAACTTCAAGTTCATATTATCCTATTCGAGGATCTTGATATACAAATGATAATCTGTTTGACGTAACTTTTTCTTAATTGCTTATCATATCTCCCCCTCATGTTAGAAAAGATAACTTGTTTCCTCAACTTTAAGAACCCATCTTTGTGCGTTATGGTGTTAATTATAATGTACACCGCACATAAATGATAATAACATAGAATTATTTGGTTCCTGGCCCTAAACCATTTGTGAGGGAAGAATGTATATACTTTCGTATATAGCCTATTACAAACTGATAAAGATAATTTTGTTCTCGTAAGCAAGAGTTTGGCTATTAAGTGTAGGCACTCAATAAATTATTTTACTAAATCCTAAAGCTTATGGTGTTGATGATTATTATTCTCAATCCCAAAGCTTCTACTCAATTGGTTAGAGTCTTGTGTTCTGATTGACGTCTAATGCGTTGGAACTGCGACGGAACCTTGGCCGGACCTTGACGAACAACGACATTAACGGAAACGGATCCTCGAACAAAAATTGCCAACGACCTCGACGCCCACCTTCTCTCTCGAACCTTGACCGGCTGTTGGTAGTGTGGTCGACGGACTGCTTTGCGTGCTGGATGGTGAAGTGGTGGTGGTCTAGTTTAGAAGCTTATGGGTGGTCGACGACGAAGGTCGTCATTTGAGACGTCAATGGCGTGACAGTAGGCTGGAGTTTGTTTCGTCGTTACTATGGCGGCATGACGACGAGGGGATGAATCAGTGGGGGTAGTCTGTTGCTGGACGAGTCAGAAGCAGACACGGGTGGTTGCTGGTTTCCAGCGGAACTGGACGCAGCAGTTTTGCGGGTTGAGTTGGAGGCAGGGACAACTGGTTTAGCTGGTCGTTGATGAGTCCTCTTTTGCCCAAGAGAGTAACAATGGAGATTAGAGGATTTTTCTGATTTTTCCAAGATTAAATGGTTGTTGTGACTTTGAAAGAGAAGAAGAATGAGAGTTCTCCTTTCTCTGTTTTTCTTTTACTTCTTAAGACTGGTTTTCGGTCAAATCCGAGGAGAGTCCATGAGGGAGCTTTTGAAATAGAACTTCTTGAGACGGTAGAGTCTCGTGCTGATAACGTGTTATGAAACAATAAAAGAACAAGAACAATATTACAGAAAAAGAGATAGAGAAAATTCTTATTGAATTTTGGGGTGATTTACAATGGGGTAAGACCCCTCTATTTTATAGGAGGAAACATGACTTAGCCTCAAAGTAAAACTCTCTACAAGATAGACATTCACTCCAAATAGAATTCTATTCTTAACAAGATTGATAAACATCTTGAGAAGTAAAAAAATTTATCGTTTTAATTGAATTTCGGAATTACTTTCAGATATGATTCTTGATGGTAATTATTTTCCTTTTTAATACTTTTATCTCTGGATATGGGTGTATAAACGAAACCGATAAACCACACCAACTCGACAATTCGAGTCAAACCGAGGAAAAAACACAATTATGGTTTGACGGTGAAAAAAATCCGACCATAATTGATCTGGTTTGATTTGGTTTTAACTAAAGAAAGTCAAACCGAAACCAAACCAACCCAACATTACATATATAGAACGTTAGATATATTTAATATATAAATATACTTATTGTGCTGTAATTTATAAATATATTCTTAAACTTTTTCATAATCTTATGTTTTAAGGTATTCTTTTACGGTTAGGACTTAGAACTTTTAAATGTTTTAATAAGTTTTACATATATTAATATTAATAACTTAAATAATGCTAACAAAAGCCCAAACCAAGATTAAATCAATATTTATGCTAACAAAAGATATTCAATTCAATACTACGAATGACAATGTATTGAATATTTATTTTCTTTTTTTGTAATCATTTAGATAAAAATGCATAACTTATTTTTTTAGCGTTTAGTCATGTAATTAATACTCCCTTATTAGTCTACTTATTTTAGCATGACTTAGTGCTTTTTGATTATGTTTATATTTATTATGGGTTTTTAATTAGCAATATTTACATTACCTAATGTGATTGTCTTTATGTTGAATATTTTAGAATAATACCATGATACATTTCATATTTTGTATTATTTTTTTGGAAATACCTTATATAGTTAACTTTTACTATGATTAAAGAAATATTTTGAGCACAAATTATATGTTGTCCTACGAAGATTTTACCGGAAAAAAAACCCCGGAAAAACCGAAAACCCAAGAAAAATTGAGATTGAAAACCCGAGTTTTATTGGTTTGATTTGGTCTTTAAAATTAATAATCTAATATAATTAGTTTGGTTTGGTAATTGAAAGTCTTCAAGTGAGAGAAGGAATCATAAAAGAAATAGCTTTCAACTAAAGACGCAGACGATGAGCAAAAGTCTGCTTTAATAAAGTAGCTCGGGGGAACCTTAAGACAGGACATCGGGGCGAAGGTATGAAGGTACGACAATGCAGCCCAGTCAATCCGAACTAATACGGCTTATGTACACCGTTCTCTGGTTCTTAATCATTCTTGTTCGAGGTGATTGGTTGATATACTAATTATTATATATGTTCGAATAAGGTCTTAACTCTTGTTGTTCTTGAATTTTTGTTGGAATTTCTTTGTCATTATTTTTATCTATTAAATTAATTCAATTATTTCGTTTTCGTGTATTCAAAATATATGGCTAGTTGGGACCTGACTCGTTTTTCCTTGCAATCCCAATAGGAACTTCTTATGGGTTGATTAAACAATAACTTCATTACCTTTCGCAATGCGTGATATTACTATCTTTTTTTTTTTGTTTGTCTTTTCTTTATCAATTTTTTCAGTTGTCATTGGAGAATACATATTTAGTACAGATGTCTGAAATTTAATGTGACACACATGATGAAGAACGGGTCAATAAGAGTGACATGTTTCTTGACCGGTAACTTCTCAAAAATGGATGCATATATCACCTTATTTGAATTTTACATCGGAATGAAAGAGGAAAGTAAATAAATTTATAGAGGTATACTGCAAATTTACATGAGTCATGGTATACGCACTTTGAACCCGATAACGGTGTAGACCAAGTGACAAATCCGTAAGTTTTATTGGGCCAAAGCTGATAATATAACGGAGCTTCTAGCAGGGTATTTGAAGAATAAGTGCACATGTCACCTTACAGCTTGTTTGGATGGTTGCTACATATTGTATTGTATTGTATCGGATTGTTACTTAACTACAATATTTGTTTTGATTGTTATTTAAATTTTATTGTATTGACGAAAAGTGTTACTTTATGACACGACAGATTCGATATGTTGGAGTCGTTATTGTTGAGATTTTAGAAGAGAATTGAGCTTTAGACCCCCTTCAATGGAGGTTTCTGAAGCTTCTAGAAGAAACTCGTGGAGAGAGGAAGAGAGAGATGCTGAAGGATCTGATAAAATGTAAAAAAATGAATCTCATCTTAGTGTATAATGTATTGTTCAATATATATATATATATACATGTGACATCTGACTAAATACCTAACTAATACTAACTATTGTTGACTCCGCATACAATTATACAATTATAATTACAAAGATAAAATAAATAGTAGTATCTCAATACCCCCCCCCCCCCTTAAGTGGGATGTGATGAAATCACACCCAACTTGTCAAGAACAGAGCAGTTTTTGACCCCAGCGAGAGCTTTGGTAAGCATATCTGACAGTTGTTGTCCAGTGCCAATGTGGTGCAGAGAAATGAGTCCTTCCTGGAGTTTAGTACGTACAAAGTGACAATCTACTTCAATGTGCTTAGTCCGTTCATGCAACACAGGGTTCCTAGCAATATGTAGTGCAGATAAGTTATCACAGTGCATAGGTATTGGCACACAAATTGGCACAGTAAGTTCTTCAAGTAGCCTTGATAGCCAAACAAGTTCCCCAACAACCTTTCTAAGTGCTCTGTATTATGCCTCTACTGAAAAGAGAGAGATGATTTCTTGTTTCTTGGATTTCCAACTGATGGTGCTGCCTCCTAAGAACACAACATATCCAGATACTGATCTTCTAGAATATGAGCAAGTTGCCCAATCAGAATCACAATAAGCAACTAGTGAGAGATCATATGAACTGCTGAAGTATAGTCCTAGGATAGGATCCTTCTTTAAGTATGTCATCATGTGGTAGGCCGCCTATAAGTGAGGCTCCTTAGGATCTTGCATGAATTGGCTGAGATGTTGGACCCCATATGCTATGTCTAATCTAGTATTTGGGAGAAAATTTAGCTTTCCAATTTGCTTTCTATAAAAGGTAGGATCAGACAATAGAGCCCCTTCTTTTGCTTTCAACTTTATTGCAGGGTCCAAAGGAGATGTCAATGCTGGGGAATGAAGGTACTCATATTCCCTCAATAGGTCCAAATAAATTTTCTTTGTGAAATGATCATACCATCTGGTTTATATAGAATTTCTAATCCCAGGAATTAATGCAGCTGATCTTAGTCTTTAATTCTGAACTTGTCATGAAGGAAGGCCTTGAGCTACTGATTTCCTATAAGTTGGTCCCTGTAAGCAGCACATCATCTATATACACTGCTATAAAAATAATAGAAGAACCTTGTTCTCTGTAGAACAAAGAGTAGTCATACATAGAGTGTGTATACCCCCTTGAATACAAGACTTTGGTCAATTTATCATATCGTTGCCTGCTTGCTTGTTTCAGTCCTTATAGGGACTGGTTCAGTCTGCAAACCAAGCCGGGAGACTGCCTCTCAAGGCCTGGAGGAGCTTGCATATATACCTCCTCATGCAAATCTCTATGGAGAAATACATTTTTCACATCCAGTTGAGAGATTTTCCATTTCTTCTTTGTTGCTATGGCAACAAGTGACCTGACAGTGGTCATCTTGACTACAAGAGAGAAAGCCTCTATGTAGTCTACCCCAGCTTGTTGGGTGTACCCTTTTACCACTAACCTTGCCTTGTTTCTCTCTACACTATCATCTGCTATATGTTTGACTTTATATACCCATCTACATCCAATAGCTTGTTTTCCTTAGGCAAGGGGACTAAATCCCATGTGTTATTAGCATACAAGGCTTCAAATTCCTGTGTCAAGGCACTCCCTCCTTTGTTAAACCCTTGCATTGTTATTATATCCCTAAGAACTCTGCTTGTACTGTTGTGGTCCTTGATTGAATCCATGTGGGTACCCATGAAATTTATACCACTTGTCCTCAGTGTGACCTTGTCGTTTGCAGTAGTCACAAAAAGGTCGGGGTCTACTACCTCCAATTTGATTTCCAATCCTAGTTGAGTAGTTTGTTTTGAAGTTTCTTCCTCCTAGGTTGACGTTCAATGATGTGGAATCAATACTTAGTTGATTTCTTAGTTTGAACTCCCTCTGTTTCTCCTTTTGTATCATGAGAGTAAAAGCCTGTGCGATAGACAGCAAGGGGTTCATCATGTGTATACTTTCTCGAACCACCGTATAGACTTTATTGAGTCCCATTAGAAATTGTATAGTCTTTTGTCTTCTTATGCCTTATGCATACTTTCCTTCTCCCCACAGATACATACACAACTACAGTGAGTCTTGATGCTTTGAGTGTTTAATTCTTCCCAGAGTTTCGTAATTTTTGTGTAGTAGATGTGACATCAAGTACTCCCTGACTCAAGTCATTGATCTCTTTCTGAATTTGATAGAGTTTAGCTCCGTTCGTTTGATCATATCAATCCTCCAATCCCTTCTGCAGGTCAACAGAATCATTCACATATTCAATACTCTCAGCAATGTCCTTGACAAAAAATTTAAGATCCATGAGGTGATCATGTCTTCATACATTTCCCATTGACGAAAATGTGGACACATCACATTAGGTCTTCCACTATCTCCGTTGATAAACCCTAACTTGTTTTTCACTGAAAGGGCCCTGAGTACATTTCTTCTCCAGGAATGATATCTAATTCCATAGAATGGAACTGGAAGCAGTGAGGAACCAGGATTATCTAAAGGATGTATGTAGAGAGGGCTACCGACATCAATTACCGTCTGAGTTGCCGCCAGTGTAGTCATTTTGTCAATTTACTCTGTGATTTCCATAGGAACTTTGTGAAATCACTTGAATTAAAACTCGCGTAGTTGAGATTTTCCCTATTTGTCAACAAATTGTCACTGCATGTATCCGATTTTAGGTTTTTCCCAAATTCTGACTGATGAGGGAAAAGAGAACCCTAGATTGTTTAGTGATCAGAGAATAGAAGAACGAGAGAGGGTGTGGTCGTGGTCATCAATCGAACCTTTGCTCTAATACGATGTCAAGATTTGAGAAGAGAATCAAGCTCCGAACCTCCTTCAATGGAGGTCTTTGAAGCTTCTAGAAGAAACTCGTGGAGAGAGAAAGAGAGAGATGATGAAGGATCTGATAAAATGTAAAAAATGAATCTCAACTAAGTGTACATTGTAATTGTTCAGTATATATATATATATATGTGACATCTGACTAAACACCTAACTAATATTAACTATTGATGACTCAGCATACAATTATACAATTACAAAGATAAAATGAATAGTAGTATCTTAATAGTTACCTTGATTTTCCATCCCTCATCTTGCCATTCTTTATTATTAAATAATCATATTTTATCGTTTGTCCTACTTTTTTGTATAACAATTCTACTTTATATCCGATCTTTTTTTAGTAATATTGCAAGTTTATTCTTTATATTGTTGGTGCATGACTTTATGAAATGAGAGGAAACGCTACAATCTATCCAAACGTTATATTCATGATACAATACGATACAATACAATGCAGTACAATACAATACGATATATTGTGAAACGGCATGTAACAACAATCTAAACAAGCTGTTAGACAAGTTCAACAATACATGACACAGGCTTGAGTCTTAACATGTTATTAGTAATAAGATATAAAATATAGTCTTAATAAACGGAGAGGGAAAAAATACATCATGCAAAAATATGTAACTAATTGGAGATTTTACATCAAATATTACGACAAAGTTCGAAGTTTTAGTAGTCACTTTAACGCAAAAAAGTGTTTGAAGTTGAAGTTGAAGTTGGAGTGCATGTAACATTTTGTCAAAACGAATTATGTGTCTTTAGTTTAAAAAGCAAATAAGTGATTTTTAAAGCACATTCAAAATTCAATTATTCTTAATAAAATTTCAGTTTTGCTTTGGGAGGCTAAGTTATTTCACATTTCAAAATCTATCTAGAAGACTATTTAATTCAAAAACTTTATACCACCGTTGTCATTCAAATTCTAATGTAAAGATATGATATTTGATTATAGTTACGTACTTTTACTTTCGGATTTGAAATTTGGACTAATAATTTAAAAATATTAATGACTTTCATCTATTCAAATTCAACTCAGATGCATTGCATATTTTTTTTCTTCCTCTTGTTCTATCATGTTATTTCATAACTAGCTAAATTAATATTCTACAAGCTAACGAGCGAGGAGAAGAGGTTTAAATAAAAAAAGGAAATAAGGGAATTAATTAGCATTTTAAGTGGGAATCATGAATTAGTTTTTGATGCATAGAATTTGATAGAAAGGTCCATCTCTATCTAAGGCCATTAAATATGGAAATCAGACCAATATTCAATCTAAAATCTAATCCTAATTTTTTGGTCGTTATTTATTTTTTCTATAAAATCTGGTATTTTTCAATCCTAAAGTTCTTTTAATTAACACTTTAAAATTATTATACGGCATTTATTTGGTAATTTTTTAATAATTAGTCAATTCTAGCACCATTGGCCATCAAAATAATATTTCAGTATTTCGAACACTGAAATTCAGCGTTTTTTAATTTTTGATAGCACGAATTAGTATTTGGAACTAATAAAGTTAAATATAATATTAATAAAATATTGAAATATTTGTTAAAAGAATATTTCTAGTGAAATAATGGGTTGCCCTCTCAAATCTTAACTTTCACATATTTTTTGCAAGTAAAGGTCATTATGACCCCTTATTTTCGAAAGTTGAATTTGTCACATTACTGTTGTAGTAATTTCAGATCATATTGACTTAATAATTGAATTTTTAAGAGAGAGAAAGTGAAAATATTTTTGGAGTGAAAGTTGAAGAGGAAAAAGAAATGTATTGTTATGAAATACTTAAATATGGTGAATGTTTATAACTCTTAAGGGAGTAATCACTATTCTTTTCCATTAACCTCTCACTACTTTTTATTTATGTTCATGATATCCCTTTGTATTACTTATATTATGTTATAAATAGAGGATTGGGGCATCACATTATACACACTTGAAATACTTGAAAGAAATAAAAAGTTCTTATTTTTTGCGCTTTATATTCTTATCTGTTTTCGTGTTTCATATTGTTATTTTGATTTAATTTCTTAATATGCATCACTTCTTTTTGCGTTTTTTACCTTTAACTTTAAGAGAAATGATGAGATTCTTATTCTTTTTCACTTAAAAGAGCTAAACTACTGCGAGGTTATTCCCCGTCAATCCTTTATTAGATGCATTTTCTTTCTGCAATAATAACTACAAATAAATGGTAGATGTTAAAGTTGTTTTAATAAATATTAGATTGAAGTTGCAAAAAAGGAATATTTGCGGTTGAATTTAGAGGGGAGAAAATCAAGTTCGTGAAAGTTGGAATGTTTGTGTTTGGCATAACTTAACTTGAAAAAATAAAATTAAAAATTTATTTCATTTAAAATACTCCTCAAAAGCATTTCAATATTTGAAATATTGAAGTTTGATAGAACACATACTGACGATGCAGTAGATTATGAAAATCGAAGTTTAAAATTTAAATACTAATAAATATTATTTATAGCCAAAAGGCCCACAATAATGTCCAATATTTGTTTTAAGTTACTACGTTTGCATGTAACAAATGTAAAATTTTCTCAGAGGCATCCTATTTGGTTAATATGTATATATTTTTAGAGAAGTTTAACTGATATTTAATTTGTGGGTAACTTCAGATATATATTTTTTTCGTTGTTGTTTCTTCTTCTTTATTGTAACGACCCGGCCGATCGTTTCGTAAGACATAGCCTCATTTCCCCCATTTCTGCTTCCTTTTATGTTCTTCAGCTATATTTGATCATATCGCATTAATTGGTTCGGGTTCAAACTAGTTTTGGAGTAAATTGAGATACTTAGTCTCTTTTGTGAAGGGTTAAGTTGGGAAAGTTGACCGGATGTTGACTTATGTGCAAATGACTTCAGATTTGAATTTTGATGGTTTCGTTAGCTCCGTTAGGTGATTTTCGTCGTAGAAGCGCGTCCAGAATGTGATTTGGAGATATGTGGTAGAATTAGGCATGAATTGGCGAAAGTTGAAAGTTCGACGATTTTGGTCGGCAATGGAAAATTTGATATCAGGGTCAGAATAGAATTTCAGAAGTTGGAGTAGGTTCGTAGTGTCATTTGTGAAGTGTATGCAAAATTTGGGTCCATTCGACGTGATTTGATAGGTTTTGACGCCATTTGTGAAATTTAGAAATTTGGATATTCTTAGTCTTGTATTCGATGGTAATTTTGTATTTTGATGTTGTCTTAAGTGATTCAAAGTTTCGACTAAGTTTGAATGATGTTATGGGATGCGTTGGTATGTTTGGTTGAGGTCCCGAGGGCCAAGGTTGAGTTTCAAGTGGTTAAGGGATCAAATTTAGCTTTAAAAGTTGCAGATTCCTGGTGTCAGCTGTGTCTGGTATAGGAAGTGCGTCGCACAAAATTGGCATCCGCGGAGGCATTCAGTGGCCGCGCGAGAAGGAATGCGGCCGGGGTGTATTTATGTGGACCGCGCAAGGCAAGGCTCAGGGAGCGGCCGCGGCAGGATTAACTCGGATCGTGGTGAGAAGTGTGCGGCCGCAATGGAATTATGCGGACTGCATAGTGGAGGTTATGGGGCTATATAAGCAACGTTTAGAGTTTTATTTCACATCTTGGACTTTGGAAGCTCGGTTTGAGGCAAATTTTTGGTAGTTTTCAAGGAAATCATCTGGGTAAATAATTCTAACTCGGTTTTGGCTAATATTCATGAATATATCATTGAATTCATCATTTAAATTCGTGATTTGGGATGGAAATTTGAGGGGAATATCGGTGGAGTTTCATAAAATAAAATTTTGGGAATTGAAATCTCATTTGTGATCGTATTTGAGTAAAACTAATATAGTTAGTTTTATAGTCAAATGGGTTGTCAGATTTTGCGACTTTTGTCGGATTTCGAGACGTGGGCCTAGGGCCTTCTTTGAGTTGACTTTTTTATTTTTGACCCAAAGCTTAGCATTTCCTTATGGGATTGATTTCTTTAGCTCATGTTGATTGTATCAAATTATTTGTGGCTAGATTCGAGGCATTTGGAAGCTGATTCGAGAGGCAAGAGCATCGTGGAGTAGGGATTTGACCGGTTTGAGGTAAGTAATAATTGTAAATCTAGTCCTAAGGGTATGAAACCCTAGATTTTGCATTGTTTTACTACTTTGAGGTGATGTGCATGCTAGGTAACATGTGTATGGTAATGCATTGTTGGGGGTTATGATTTAGTCCGTCCCATAGCAACTATAAGTTACGTATTTGACGTAAACTATAAGATACTTATGTGTTTTCGAAAGAATTTCTACTAATTGGGTTGAATGCTATATTTGGACCTTGTTCCATATATGCTTGGACCCTTAGGGGCCTTTTCGTATTATCCTCTCAATGTTTTGATTGAAAATCTATAGTCAGTCATGCCATGTTAACTGATTTCATAACTCAGTCTTTATTACCCCATTTTTATGCATATAAAATGTTATTTTGGGGTGAGCATCCTATTTTTACTGATAACCCGAGTGGCCTATCAAGGTCCTATTTTTGTGAGGATATTATAGGATCGGGCTGCACGCCGTAGTATGTTGTTAGTGATTCATGATTTTCTAATGCCGGGAGCCCGATTGATTTATGCCACGAGGTGACTTGTTATAGTGCTTGGGCTGTAGGAACCTCTCCAAAGTCTGCACATATCCAGCGAGTTCTGGTACCCTGATTGGGTGATATAAGATATGTCCGAGGGGCTATATACGAGTGACTGTGAGGCTTACCCGTGAGTCTGTATATGAGTGATGTTTTGTCTGATGGGTTGTTTACGAGTGATGTTTTACCCGAGGAATTGCTTATGATTTTCATCACTTTTACTCTCTTCTCCATTGAGTCTCCGTGGAAATTGTTGAAAAATATCTTCAAATGAATTTACTGAACACTGAATTTTAAAAACGAGATGATTTGATTCACATACTTATTTGAAAGCAATGTTATATTTACTGAGATTTCATAATGTAGACTTTGTGTGTTTTACTGCTCGCCACTACTGCTCAATCTTTATTTATTTTTATTACTTACTGAGTTGGCATACTCACATTACTCTCTACACCTTGTGTGCAGATCCAGGGATTGCTGGATGTGCTAGTGAGTGTTGATTTCATATGTCACGGATCTATTGGAGTTAGCAAGGTCGTTGCATAGTGATTGCAGCCCCGCTTTTCTCCCTCTTATCCTCTTATAGATGTATTTAGTTGTCTTTCCTGACTATATTAGTCTTACTATTATCAGACAGTTTTTATTAGATGCTCATGGTTAGTAATACCCCGATGTCGGGTTTTTTCTTTCCGCACTTTGTTATTTTGATGTTCTTTATAAAATTTAATTATCAAATAGTGTGAATTTATCTATGAAAATGAAATATCGCATGGATTTTGGTAAAGAGTCGGCTTGCCTAGTTTCACGACAGGCGCCATCACGATAGGGTAATTTTGGATCGTGACATTTATATTCATGTCATGTGCATCCAAGAGCTTTGCTGCTACTTTCTTCTCCTCTGTATTTATATCCCATGTATCCAGGAGCCCTTTTGGTTTCTTCTTCTTCTTAGTTGCAAAACACTATTGTAGGTTGTAGTTTCCTCTTCTTCTTAGTTGCAAAATGTGTTTGGTAGATTTGGTTTGATTTTGATAATTTGATGATTGCGGTGATATTTGAGAATTATGTTTCAAATTTAAGCTTATTTGGAGTAGATTCAGGTATTGAATTATGTGTTGGATTATTGAAATTCGACGAACAAGTTTATGTTTCAGAATCTAAAATTTGAAATATAAAGTTGCATTGAAGAGATTGAACTACTTCACATTTCGATGGGTAAAATTTACAAATTTGTGTGCATTGTAGGTATTACTTCAACGGCGTCCCTAAAAGTAGATATATGTGCAAATACCCCTTACTGTTGTGTATCCATGGAGAAGAATGATTAAAATTTACCCGCATTTTATTTAATTTAAGGGATATTTACACAAATAGCCAGTTATATTTTTTATTACTTTTCTTAGCAGGTATACATAGATAACACCGATTATATATATGTATATATATATATATATATATATATATATATATATATATATATATATATATATATATAGAGAGAGAGAGAGAGAGAGAGAGAGAGAGAGAGAGAGAAAGAAAGAGATATTCATTTATGATACATCCATGGACTATTTTAAGTTTAAACGATTAGGTTGATGGTTATTTACGTTAATTCTTATTAATTTTTAATCCGATGAATGCATACACACATTTATAACTTAATAATTAAGTGATGCATACTTTCGCTATTGAGGGTTTATCGGAAACATGTCTACCTTACACAAGGTAGGAATAAAGTATGTGTACAATCTACTTCTTCTAGACTCCAAATGTGGGATTACTAATATTTGGCTATAATTATATATTTTTAGTATATTACTTATCTTGTATTTAGGTGCTTTAATGTTAAACTGTATTATATTTTTGCTTAATTAAAATTATTTTATGTGTAGGTACGTTGAAGATGAAATTAAAAATAAAGTAAAAGTTTTACGTGTATTCTATGTACTACAAAAATGATTTGTGATTATTTAACGATGGAAAATATTATGATATCATGATTAGATATTGATTGAAGACAAATTTATTCAAGGACAATGTGTGCAAATTGATGTGAGATGAGATTGGAATGCAAAAGAAAGAAATGGGAGTGTTAAGCAACTAGCACAAACAAAAGAGCTCCAAAATGAAATTGAAGAATGAGAAATGAAGTAGCAGGTGTAGCGAGCTATTTAGCTCGCGTTAGAGCAGGCAACGCGAGGGCTGCAGCGAGATGGAGCACGCTAGGCGCAGTCTGTCGCGAGGCGATGCGTGTTTCGGGTTTTAAAGCTTATTTTGTCTTCTTTTTAGTTTTAGGCTTGATATTGTGTTTAGATTTTTCCCTACACATGTAAATAGTTATTAAACACCATTTTTTTGGGAGGAGGGTGGGGGTTCGACCTAAGGAGGCAAGAACACATTAGGAGCAAGGCATGAAGAATTCTTCTACGAGTTTTTCACTTCCTTCTTTCTATTTTCACTATTGGCTATGAATTTTAGTATTGTAGTTATGCATACTATTATGAATAGCTAATTTATTATCTAGAGTTTTGATAGAACCTTTTGTAGGATAAATTCTTGTTATATTTTTATATAATTGAGTTGTTGGATTCTCTACTTGTTCAACTACGTGTTTATTATTGTTGATTGCATGGTCATCAACTGACTCTGCCTATTTGGTATATATTACTTGGAAAAGGGTACATATTTAGCTAGTTGTCAAACAACACCACTCCTGACATATCTGAGAAATCAATACGAAGGTTTAAAGGTGGGATTAGGAATAACGAGACCTTGGTGCAATCTTAGTGAGCGTAAACTAGTGCCAGCTAGCATAGTTCGGAAGAATATGTCTACTAAATTGTGGTAGTTGCTCGGAAGAGAATTATGACACCTGAAGTACCCACGATCGGTAGAGAATACTTAAGCGATATCATAGAAGACGTAGCGGAAAGGATTTTGACAATTGGGAAAATCATAACTTTGGACCTCCTTAATCTTGTCTCCAATCCTTATCCTTGTTATGTGATAGTTTTACTGTTTTCTAGTATTTGTTAGTTAATTAGATAAAAATAAACATTATAATCTTTATACCTAGGAAATTATTTGTGCTTGTGTTTCTTAGCGATATTGGACAACTATAGCTAAACCTTAATTCTCCATGGGATTCGATTACGGACTCGTAAATTGGATTATATTTTGCAACGATAGCTTACTCCTTTTTATACGTCATAGTTAGGCGTGATCAAATTTTAACGTCATTGCCGGAAAACTAACTGTGTAGCTGTAGGTGTACATATTGGTAGGTTTAAAGTTTGAACTTTTATTTTACTTTTTTAGTATTTGATTTTGATTTTTTAGTTTTGGTTTTATTTGTTTATTTGAGAAACATGACATTTTGGAATTATGAGAGTTTTGATGTTGGTAATTCTACATTTGATTCTCCTTATGCATATTGTGGAGGAAATCACCATGGAAAAATTATCAAATTATTCCCGAAAGCAAATTATATGCAGCATTTCAATCTTATATGTGAAATGTGTGTGATATTTGTGGTGGTCAAGATGGTCACTTTCATGATTGTTCTTATATTTCTTATCTTTGTGATGATCCAAAGGGTCATCACTTGCTTTTAATTGAATTTTGTGTCTCCGAGGCCTCAAAAACCTCATGTATCATCACCTCGATTTACATGGGCAGTCCGTGTGCGTAGTCGAAAAGCTTAAATATGAAAACCTATGAAAATGTTAAGTTTTGATTATAAAATGAGTAAATTTGACTTTAGTCGATCGAATTTCGAGGTCCCAAGCCCGAGAAAAGAATTTTTATGTGAAATTATTTTCTGAAATTGTTTAAGGAAGTCTGAAATAAAATCTGATTAGAAAGTGATGGTATCAGGACCGTATTTTGGTTCCGGCACCTGGTACAGGTTTTATATATGGTTTAATTCACTCATGTAAAATTTTATTAAAAATGGACGTCGTTTGACGTGATTCAGACTTGAATTGCTAAATTTGATACTTGATGAAGTTTGAGAAAAATGCTTTGATTTTGAGGTTTAATTTGTTAATAATGATGTCATTTGGCAATTTGATAGCACAGATAAGTTTGTATGATGTTATTGAGTTAGTTCGTATGTTTGGTTAGGAGCCCGAGGGCTCGGGTGAGTTTGGATAAGTGTCAGAGTGTTTTGAACTTAGAAAAAATCTATTTTTTTTTCAGCTTTTGGTGTCCAGTGATTTGTACTATGCGATCTCGTAAGTAGGCTCGCGATCGCATAGAATAATTTTTCAGGGGTTCAGTTTTGTTCTATGCGATCCTATAGTGCCTCCCGCGATCGCATAGTGTTAAGTCTGAGAGTTCTATGCGATCACATAATGCTATTCGCGATCGCAATGCCCAGCCTGTTTCTTCTATGCAATCACAGTTCTCTGTTCGCGATCACAATGACCATTTTCCCCTTACTCTATGCGATCTCACTATATTCTTCGCAATCACATAGACCATTTTTGTCCAGTTATTTTTAAAGACCCAAAATAGTTGCCTTACGGGATTATTATAAAATTTCATAACTTCTTCTTCTCCTCACCTGTTGGGTAATTTTTGAAGAGTTTATTCACCGTAGCTTCATATGTATGTAACCCTAAGCTTGTTTTCTTCCATTTCTATCATCACCCGGTAGATTTTTAGGCTTAAAATATGAGATTAAGTGTAGAAAATTAGGGATTTGAGTAGAAATGTAGAATTAGGGATTTTTTATTAATGATGATTTAGACCTTACTTTGGGGTCGAATTCAAAAATAATTGTATATTTGGGCTCGTGGGTGAATGGGTGATTTGATTTTTGTCCGAACCTCGTATTTTGACAAAACGGACCTGGGGTCGATTTTTGAATTTTTGGGAAGAATAATTAGAAAGTTGTTAAGCATTGGAATTGGATTGTTTAGCAATTATTGATGTTGTTAAATATGTTATGTATAGATTCGATGGTTGGAGCCAATTTGAAAGGAAAAGTGGTGTTTGAGGCTTGAGTTGGCCGTGAAAGTTTGAGGTATGTGTCTGGTCTAACCTTAGCATGAGGGATTAAGAGTTGTGTCCTATTTGCTAATTATTTCTTGTAGAGTACAACGTATAGGCATGGTGACAAGTATCTATATGTTGGTGTCGAGCATGACCGTGAGTCTTAGTTTTATAATTGTTGTGTTATTAAATTATTCTACAGTTGTTTTAATTGGTGGTTCTCGATATTAGGCAAGGATTTAGTTTATTTTCATGGAATTAACTTATGACTGAGTATTGGTGTTAATTGAGCTGAGTAGAGGTTGAGTTAAGGTTTGTTATAGCTGATTCTTCCTTTTCGTGATGTTTGTTTTGATATTGTTATTCGCTTGTCGGGATTTTATTATATTTCTTTGTTCCCTTGCCGGGAAGTTATTATATTGCTTTGTTCCCTTGCCGGAAAGTTATTATATTGTCATGTTCCTTTGCCAGGATTTCTTTGTCATTTTGTATTAGCTTGAAATGGGAGCGGGTGGTACGCATACCACAATATTTAATAAAATGGGAGCAGGTGGTATGCCTACCACAAGATTTAATAAAATAGGAGCGGGTGGTACGCCTGCCATAAGATTTAATAAAATGAGAGTGGGTGGTATGCCTACCACGAGATTTAATAAATTGGGAGCTGGTGGTAAGCCTACCAAGAGTTATATTGAAATAGGAGCGGGAGGTACGCCTACCATGAGATATGAGAAATGGGATCGGGTTGCACGTCTGCAACGAGATGTGAATTGAACCCTGTCTTTATTCTCCTTATCTGTGTTAGAAGTTAAATTTTGGTCTTCCTTATAATTCTCGTGACATTATGATTCTATCTGTCATCCCCTAAAGCATGTTTCCCCTTCCCAAATTTAATTGTTATTCCAGTCTATTTTTCTGTTGTACATACATATAACTGCACATGTTTATTTGGAGTCTGGTCCTAGCCTCGTCACTACTTCGTTGGGGTTAGGCCAGGCACTTACCAGCACATGGGGTCGGTTGCGCTGATACTACACTCTGCACTCTGTACAGATATTAGAGCAACATTTGATCAGCAGCAGTAGTTCGGGAGCCAGCCTTTAGTCCATCGAGACACCGAGGTAGCCTTGCAGCCATCCGTAGGCCCATTGTCTTCTCTATCTTATTTTATATCATGTGATCTCATGTATTCAAGACAAACAATACTATCGTTCCTTCAAACTGTTGTATGTAGTACTTTTAGTAGTACGTGAATGTTGTGACACCAGGTTCTGGTTAGAGGCATATATTGGTATTCGAGATGATTTAGGTTTATATTTATTCAATACTTTTGCTAAACTCACATGTAGTTGTTATTTACATGTTTATCACTTGTTAATGTAATTTTCAAGAAGTTTTAAAACAAAAGAGTTAATGATTTCTACGTCCATGACTTGCCTAACTCCTACGAGTAGACGTCATCACGACTCCTGGGGTGGAAAATCTGGTTCGTGACAAGTTGGTATAAGATCTTTAGGTTGCATAGGGCTCACAATTCATGGACAAGCTTAGTAGAATCTGAGGGTGTACGAAGACGTCTATATTTATCCCCTAGAGGCTACAAAGTTAGGAAAAATTTGCATTTGTTCCTTCTTGTCGTGGGGTTTGGTTTCCGAATGCTAATTGAATTTCTACTCAATTCTTTCGCAGGTGGCGAGAACACTTGCTTCATCATCTACCGATCAGCAACTTGAGCCCCCAATAATAGCACCTACGAGGGCAGAGGGCGAGGGAGAGGGCGAGGCCGAGGTCGTGCTAGAGGCCGAGACAACGGGCAGAGCTCAACCCAGGGTAGCAGAGTGGAGCCTCAGGTTGGTTTTGATGACGAGTTTCTAGCCCCGACAGTTCCAATAGGCGTAATTCATGCCCCATAGGTGTTTATTGCTACCCAGTTCTTCAGGATGCTCTGGTCCATCTAGTGAGCCTCACGAAGAGTGCCACCGGGGCATGTTTACTTCCTATAGCACCAGCCATCTCTCAGGCTAGAGGAGGAGCTCAGACTTCTATTACTCACACTCTGGAGCAGGTAGCTCCCTAGTTCCAGACCCCAGTGGCTCAGCCAGTTTGGGAAGTTAAACTAAGCCTGTCTAACGGGCCAACCGGGCCGGTCCGGGTCAATTTTTTTGACCCGTCCGGGATCCGGGATGGGCCGGTCCGGGTTGCATAGTAACGGGTTCGTAGCGGGCTAGGTTTGTTCGGGTTAAAATTGAACCATACGGGTTACAGGTTGAGGGGGCCGGGCCGGGTTTAGTATATTTTCACTTTTTGTTTTGGAATTATGTGTAGTATGACTATTAATTTATATTTTGTATTATTGAACGAATACAAGTAAGATGTGAAAAAATTTCACTTATTACAAATGCTACTTTATTTCTTAATTTCAAATTGAAAAGTAGAAAATGAAATGTTTACATTTTTTCTAACAAGTAAACTAGTAAAGTAGTAATTTCAAATGTTTTGCATCGCCCTAGCAAGTTCATCATAATCGATATGAACCGATTGACCTTCTTCTGGCGTGTTAAATTCGGATGGGTTTCCATGGGTTAATATATCTTTAAGTTCCTCGTCTTCTGGGCTATCAACATCTTTCTTTCCTTGATTTCTTCATTCCGATCTAATCCAATCTTTGAAACATACTAAAATTTCCAAAGCATTGCTTCCCAATGAGTGACGGGTGTCTCCAAGTTGTTGTCTTGCTTGGCTAAATGCACTCTCCGATGCAACAGTGTAAATTGGCACATTTAGCACGTCCCGAGCCATAGCGAAAAGAACAGGAAGTTGCTTTTCATTTTCATGTCACCATCCCAAAGGTGAAAATTCCTTTGTGCGAGGCTCCTTTTGCTTCTGCAAGTAGAATTGAAGCTCATCAATATTCCTGCTATTGGTTTGAGTGTTAGAAAATGTAGAAAAAATATTAAAACTATCAAGGCCTTCATCATCCACATTAGAAGAACTGCTATATTGTATAGCGGGATTAACATTGCCAGAAGCACGAGCAGTATTATCACATTCATTTGCATAATATTATATAGTTGTTGTAAATATTCTTTTAGCTTGTTCATAGAATCATATAAATTTGGGGTTTCAGTTTCTCCAATCTCCATATAAGTATATAAAGCATTCATTAATTGGTGACAATCAGACATTTTAGTAGAAGGATTTAAAACTGCACCAATTAAGTAAATCGGGGGAATTGGAAAGAAATATTTTTTGAGTTTTGCTTGCATTTTTCCAACAACATCCTTATATTTTTCTTTCTTCTTAAATTCAGATAGTAGAAAAGAAATTTCAGCTATATGTACTAAAGCCATAGTAACAGTGGGGTAATATGCGCTAGAAAACACAATAGTAGCAGTATAAAATTTATGTAAAAATTTAACAACATCATTAATGACCTCCCAAGTATCACTTGTTAACATACTCTAGAAGGAAGGTGGCTAAACAAATAACGTATGTATGTTTGATATTGTCCATGAAGTCTAAAGATATCTGCTCTACAAGTACTTCTAGGGATACCTTTAAATAAAGGATTGTAAATCCTTTGAATATACATAATAAGATATGATGAAGAAGCAAAAGAAAAAGGTAGACAACCCAAAGCAATCATTTTTGCTAATTCCTCACGATCCCTCATTTTATCATATTTTACTAGGCCTCCAGTAGTAGGGTTAATAGTTGTTTGACTTTCATCCCCATTATTGCCCATTCTATGGGATGGTCAGATCTCATATGTCTTGTAAGTGTCCCAGTCCCCCCTAAATTTCCTCCGGTCAAATGTTTAAAAGTTTCGTTACAAAGTTTGCACTTAACTCTATTAGTACCTTCTATTATTTCAAAAAAATTCCATGCCGGACTTCTTCTTTTACGATAAAAAGTCGGAGCCACTGGTGGTCTACTACCCTTGTAGCACTAGCAACTCCAACACTACCAATATTTCCACTAGTAGGTGTAGGTGGTATCTCATCTTTTATTCCAATTTCATTATCTTCTATTCCAAAATATTCTTGTAATTGTTCATAATCTATCTCTACATTATCACTAGGCGATGATTTAGAAACATGTGTTATTGGTTCATTACTATTACTATCGGAAGCAACAGGACTACCTCTTTTTTTATTTCCACCCCTACCAGTAACTTTTCTACACGTTCTTTTAGCAGCACTAAACAAATTGTAAAAATTAAAGTATAAGCTAAAATTAAATATGTAATTAAAATATTAAATAAGAGAAAGAGTTGGAGGGAGTGCACCGAATTCGACAATAAATTGAGCACTTGATTACGCAAATCTGGTGTTACCACGAACAAATGTCAAGCAAGTATTTCAATTTTGAACTTCAAGCTTCAAATTTCGAATGACAAACTGCGATAAATTAAATTCGGGAAAAGAGAGACAAATAAAATTATTAAATTAGAATATGAAATCTTGCAAATTACAGGGGAGAGAGAGATTGATAATTTGAGAATTGAGATTGAGATAAGAATTTTGAGTGAAGAAATGAAGAAGAGGGGAGGGTATTTATAGATTTTAAGAAGGGTTAATATTGTAAATTAATAAATACAACAAAATAACCAAAAAATGGCCAATTTTGCAAAAAAATCCATTGGCCAACGGATCTGGACCAATATTGACCATTGCCAACGGTCTTGTGGGCCCCAAAATATTCAGAAAATTTTAAAAAAATATTATCGTTGGACCGGGCCGGTCTAACCGGTTCAGTGCACTGTTCATTAAAACCGGTCCGGTCCGGTTCCAACACCAAGAAACCCAAACGAACCAACCCCCTCCCCCTTGAACCCAACCCACCCGACCCCTTAGTAACCGGTCCGGTCTGGAACCGGTCCGACCCGGCCCGGTTGACAGGCTTAAGTTCAACTAGTTGCGATAGCGCATACCAGCAATGGTACAGCCATGTCTGCCGATGCTTTGTGGATATTGGACACGTTCACCGAGCTGTTCACTACTACCATCAGCGGTGCATGGACAGTTCATGAGGTTCTTTGAAACATGGGGATTGTTGAGATCAATGGGGTCGATTTTGCTACATTTCGCTTGTCGGATGTGTCAAGACTTGGTGGAAGGATTTCTGTTTGGTTAGACCAGCCGGACCATCTTTGACTTGGGAGCAGTTCACATGGCTATTTCTGGAGAAGTTTCTCCCAATTACTTAGCGATAGGGCTATTAGAGGCAGTTCGAGCGCCTTCAATAGGGATCCATGACTATCACCCAGTACGAGACTAGATTCAAATATTTTTCCCGCCATGCCCTTATTATACTTCCCACTGAGAGGGAGAGAGTGAATCAGTTTATTGATGGACTCATTCAGCCGATTCGTCTCCAGATGACTAGAGAGATTGGGAAGGCAGCCAATATGGCCTAGAGAGTTGAGATGGTACTATCAAAGGGCGGTGGTCATGGAGCGGATAAGAGTCCCCATCATCCAGGGAGGTTCAGTGGTACCTCGTCTCGAGGTAGAGGTTCTTATGGTAGAGGTCTTCCTCATAGGCCCTTTCAGTCAACTCTTCAGGTTTCTCACGGTGCTTCAGGTAGCCGTGGTCCTCAAATGCAGCATTCTAATCAGTAGTCCTTCAGTGCACCACCAGCTCCTATCAGTGCACCACCGCTTCAAAATTTCCAAGGTCGTTTGCCCCAGCAGCAGAGAGCTTGTTTCACTTGTGGTGACATGAGGCATATTTTTAGATATTGCCCTCGTGCACCAACTAGATCTTAGCATCAGAGTTCCTGTGCTATGGTCCAGGCACCAGGTGTTCCAAAGACTTCCCAGCTAGCTAGAGGTGGGGGTAGAGGTGGAGGCAGAGGTCCTAAAGGTGGAGGCCAACCAGCAGTAGGTCGTCCTAGGGACGTAGTTCAGGGTGGTGGGGCACAACCCCGATGTTATGCTCTTCCACCCAGGCCTAAGGCTGAAACTTTAGATGCGCCTATCATAGATACTATTTTGGTTTGTTATATAGGTGCTTTTGTACTATAGATCCAGGGTCTACATATTCGTATGTGTCATATTATTTTTCACCGTATCTGATTTTTCCCAGTGATTCATTGAGTGTTCATGTTTGTGTGTCTACACTAATGGGTGATTTTATTATGGTAGATCGAGTCTATCGTTCTTGTGTAGTTGTGATTGAGGGTCTTGAGGCTCGTGTGTAATTATTGATTCTAGACATGGTCGATTTCGATGTTATATTGGGGATGGACTGGTTATCACCTTACCACGCTATCTTGGACTGTCATGCCAAGATTGTGACCTTAGCTTTACTGGGTATGCCTTGTCTAGAGTAGAGATAGACTCCTAGACATTCTACCCGCAGTGTTATCTCGTATGTAAAGGCTCGGTGTATGGTCGAGAAGGGGTGTTTGACCTATTTGGCATATGTTCGTGATTCTAGTATCGAGGTCCCTTCTATTGACTCTATTCTCGTTGTTCGTGAGTTTCTTGATGTTTTCCCTTCAAACCTGCCAGGTATGCCGCCCGACAGGGATGTTGACTTTTACATTGATATGGCTCCGAGCACTCAGCCCATTTCTATTCCACCGTATCGTATGGACCCGCCTGAGTTGAAAGTGTTAAAGCCAAAATTGCAAGACTTGCTTGAGAAGGGTTTCATTAGACCCAGTATTTTGTCTTGGGGTGCGGCAATGTTGTTTGTTAAAAAGAAGGATGGGTCAATGAGAATGTGTATTGATTACCGGCGATTGAACAAGGTTACTATCAAAAATAAGTATTTGTTGTTGAGGATTGATGATTTGTTCGATCAGCTTCTGGGTACCAGGGTATTTTCAAAGATTGCGTTGAGATATGGCTACCATCAGTTGAGGATTAAGGTATCTGATGTCCCTAAGACAACTATCTGCACTCAATACGTGCATTATGAGTTCTTTGTTATGTCGTTCGGGTTGAAAAATGCCCCAACAACTTTTATGGATTTGATGGAGTTTTTAGACTTTATTTGGATTCATGATAGTCTTAATTTATGATATCTTGATATATTCTCGCAATCAAGGGAAGCACGAGCATCACCTTAGAGTGGTTCTTCAAACTCTCATGGATAGTGAGTTATATGCCAAGTTCTCGAAGTGTGAGTTCTGGTTGAGTTCAGTCGTATTTCTAGGTCATGTTGTGTCAGCAGAGGGTGTTCAGGTTAATCCGAAGAAGATTGAGGCGGTCAAGAACTGACCTAGACCAACATCAGCTACAGAAATTCGGAGTTTCTTGGGGTTGGCAGGCTACTATCATCGGTTCGTGGGAAGGTTTTCGTCTATTGTAGCCCTGATGACTAGGTTAACCCAGAAAAGTGCAGTTCAGGTGGTCAGATGAGTGTGAGGCCAGAAGCTCAAGACATCTCTGACAACACCGCCAGTGTTGGTTTTGCCCATAGGTTCAAGGCCTATACAGTTTATTTTGATGTTTCTCGTATTGGGCTTGGTGTAGTGTTGATGCAGGATGGCAAGGTCATTGCCTATGCTTCGAGGCAGTTGAAAGTTCATGAGAAGAACTATCCAGTCCATGATATAGAGTTGGCAGCCATCAACAATGCATTGAATATTTGGAGGAACTCTCAGTATGGCGTGGCATGTGAGGTATTCACAGATCATAAGAGTCTTCAGTATTTGTTCAACCAAAAGAGTTGAATTTGAGGCAGAGAAGGTGGTTGGAGTTGTTGAAGGATTATGATATCGCCATCTTATATCACCCGGGAAAGGCCAATGTGGTGGCCGATGCTTTGAGTAGGAAGTCAGCCAGTATGGGAAATCTTGCTTATATTCGAGTCGGTGAGAGGCAGCTTGCTTTGGATGTTCAAGTTTTGGCCAATCAGTTCATGAGACTAGATGTTTTTAGCCTAGTCGTGTGTTATCTTGCACGGTCATCATTCTTCATTGTTGGAGCACATTTGTGATCGGCAGTATGATGATCTTTATTTGTGTATCCTTAGAGACACGGTGCAACGCGGAGGTGCTAGGAAGGTTACCTTAGATGATGATGAAGTTTTGAGACTGCATTGTTGAGCATGTGTGCCTAATGTGGATGAGCTCCGAGAGTTGATTTTAGAGGAGGCCCATAGCTCATGGTACTCTATTCATCTGGGCGCCGCAAAAATGTATCAGGATTTGTGGCAACATTATTGGTGGAGGAGAATGAAGAAGGATATTGTTGCATATACGACTTAGTGTTTGAATTGTCAGCAAGTCAAGTACGAGCATCAGAGGCCTGGTGGTTTATTTTAGAAGATTGAGCTTCCCCAGTAGAAATGGGAGCGGATCACTATGGACTTCATTACTAGACTCCTGCAGACTCGAAAGAAGCTCGACGCAGTATGGCTCATTGTTGATAGGCTGACCAAGTCAGCACATTTCATTCCTGTGGCAGTCTCTTATTCTTCTAAGAGGTTGGCTGAGATCTATATTCGGGAGATTGTTTGCCTTCATGGTGTGCCCATATTTTTCGTACCAAGGTACGCAGTTTATCTCGTGGTTTTGAAGAGCAGTTTAGCGAGAATTGAGCATACAGGTTGAGTTGAGCACAACATTTCATCCCTAGACGGACGGGCAGTCTGAGCGAACTATTCATATTTTAGAGGATATGCTCGGGGATTGTGTCATTGACTTTGGAGGCTCGTGAGATCAATATTTTCCTTTAGCAGAGTTTGCCAACAACAACAACTACCAGTCGAGTATCCAGATGGATCTTTATGAGGTTTTATATGGTAGGCGGTGTCGATCTTCGGTTGGATGATTTGAGCCCGGGGAGGCTCGGTTGCTGGGTACAGATCTGGTTCAGGAGGCCTTGGAAAAGGTCAGGATCATTCAGGATAGGCTTCGTATAGCTCAGTCCAGGAAAAAGAGTTATGCATACCACAAGGTTTGAGATGTAGCTTTTATGATTAGTGAGTGGGTATTGTTCCGAGTGTCGCCTTTGAAGGGCATGATGAGATTTGGGAAGAAGGGAAAGCTTAGCCCTAGGTTCGTTGGTCAATTGAGATTATTGATCGAGTGGGAGATATGGCTTATAGACTTGCATTACCGCCTACCTTATCAGTTGTGCATCTAGTGTTTCATGTGTTCATGCTTCACAAGCATCACGGCGATCCATTCCATGTGTTAGATTTCAACACTGTCCAGTTGGACAAGGACTTGTCTTATGAGGAGGAGTTGGTAGCTATTCTAGCTGGAAAATTCGTCAGTTGAGATCGAAGAGCTTTCCTTCTGTTCATGTTTAGAGGAGAGGTTAGCCTGCTGAGGCATCAACCTGGGAGTCCGAGTCCGATATGCGGAGTCGTTATCCCCATCTTTTTCTCGACTCAGGTACTTCCTTCTTATGTCCGTTCGAGGACGAACGATTATTTTAGAGGTGGAGAATGTGGCGACCCAAAGGATCATTACCTATTTTAATTGAATTTTGTGTCATCGAGGCATTAAAAACCTCATTTATCATTATCTCAATTTGCGTGCATAGTCCGGGCGTGTAGCCGGAAAGCATAAATATGAAAATTTATGAAAAATGCTAAGTTTTGATTATAAAATAAGTAAATTTGACTTCGATCAATATTTTGGGTAAACGGACCTAGACCCGTGATTTGACGGTCCCGAATGGTACGTAGGAAAATATGAGACTTGGGCATATGTCCGGAATCAAATTTCAATGCCACAAGCCCGAGAAATGAATTTTTAAGTGAAATTATTTTCTGAAATTGTTTAAGAAAATCTAAAATAAAATCTGATTAGAAAGTGATGGTATCGGGCCCATATTTTGGTTCTAGTGTCCGGTACAGGTCTTATATGTGGTTTAAATCACTCATGTAAAATTTGGTTAAAAACGGACGTCGTTTGACGTGATTCGGACTTGAATTGCTAAATTTGATACTTGATGAAGTTTGAGAAAAATGCTTTGATTTTGAGGTTTAATTTGTTGATATTGATATTATTTTAGCAATTTTATCACACAGATAAGTTTGTATGATGTTATTGAGTTAGTTCGTATGTTTGGTTAGGAGCCCGAGGGCTCGGGTGAGTTTTGGATAGGTGTCGGAGTGTTTTGAACTTAGAAAAAATTTGGTTTTTTTGCAGCTTTTGGTGCAGTGATTTGTACTATGCGATCGCATAAGTAGGATCGCGATCGCATAGAGTAATTTTTAGGGGTTCAGTTTGGTTCTATGCGATCGCATAGTTCCTCTTGCGATCTTATGTTGTTAAGTCTGAGAGGTCCTATATTTTCCTCTATG
Organism: Nicotiana benthamiana; assembly: GCA_034376525.1. NCBI lineage: Eukaryota > Viridiplantae > Streptophyta > Magnoliopsida > Solanales > Solanaceae > Nicotiana > Nicotiana benthamiana. Next base: position 83,085,274 of record CM067331.1, on the reverse strand, counting down.
CGATCGCATAGTGCTATTCGCGATTGCAATGCCTAGCATGTTTCTTCTATGCGATTGCAGTGCTCTATTTACGATTGCAATGACCATTTTCTCCTTACTCTATGTGATCGCACTACATTCTTCATGATCGTATAGACCATTTTTGGCCAGTAATTTTTAAAGACCCAAAATAGTAGCCTTACAGGATTATTACAAATTTCATAACTCCTTCTTCTCCACACCTCTTGGGGTAATTTTTGAAGAGTTTATTCACCATAACTTTATAGGTATGTAATCCTAAGCTTGTTTTCTTCCATTTCTATCATCACCCATAAGATTTCTATGCCTAAAACATGAGATTATGGGTAGAAAATTAGAAATTTGGGTAGAACTAGGGCTTTTTGATTAATGATGATTTAGACCTCATTTTGAGGTCGAATTCGCGAAATAATTATATATTTGGGCTTGTGGGTGAATTAGTGATTTGATTTTTGTATGAACCGTGTGTTTTTACCAAGCGGATCCCAGATCGATTTTTGGATTTTTGGGAATAATAATTAGAAAGCTATAATTAAGCATTGGAATTGGATTTTTTTTTAGTAATTATTGATATTTTTAAATCGATTATGTTTAGATTCGATTGGGTTGGAGCCAAATTTGAAAGGAAAAGTGGTGTTTGAGGATTGAGTTAGCCGTGAAAGTTTGAGGTAAGTGTCTGGTCTAACCTTAGCTTGAGGGATTAGGAGTTGTGTCCAATTTGCTAATTGTTTCTTATGGAGTACGACGTATAGGCATGGTGACGAGTATCTATACATTGGTGTCGAGCATGACCGTGAGTCTTAATTTGATAATTGTTGTGTTCTTAAATGATTCTACGGTTGCTTTAATTGGTGATTCTCGATATCGGTCAAGGATTTAGTTTATTTTCATGGAATTAACTTACGACTAAGTATTGGTGTTAATTGAGCTGAGTAGAAGTTGAGTTAAGGTTGGTTATAGATGATTCTCCCCTGCCGGGATGTTTGTTTCAATATTGCTATTCCCTTGTCGGAAATTTATTATATTGCTTTGTTCCCTTGTCGTGAAGTTATTATATTGCTTTTTTACCTTGCCGAAAAGTTATTATATTACCTTGTTCCTTTGCCAGGATTTCTTTGTGATTTTGTATTGGCTTGAAATGGGTGTGGGTGGCACGCCTACCATAAGATTTAATGAAATGGGAGCGGGTGGTATGGCTACCACAAGATTTAATAAAATGGTAGCGCGTGGTACGCCTACCACAAGATTTAATAAAATGGGAGCGGGTGGTACGCCTACCACGAGATTTAATAAAATGGGAGCGGGTGGTATGCTCCATGAGGTTTAATGAAATAGATGCAGGTGGTATGCCTACCACGAGTTATATTGAAATGGGAGCGGGTGGTACGCCTACCACGAGAAATGAGAAATAAGATCAGGTTGCAGCCTGCAATGAGATGTGAATTGAAAGTGAACCCTGTCTTTATTCTCCTTATATAGGTTAGAAGTTAAATTTTGGTCTTCCTTATAATTCTCTTGAGATTCTGTTCTTATCTGTCATCCCCTGAAGCATGTTTCCCCTTCCCAGCTTTAATTGTTATTCCAGACTATTTTCCACTGTATATACATATAACTGCACAGATTTATGTGGAGTCTGGTCCTAGCCTCATCACTACCTCGCCGGGGTTAGGCCAGACACTTACCAGCATATGGGGTCGGTTGCGCTGATACTACACTCTGCACTCTGTGTAGATACCAGAGCAGCATTTGATTAGCGACAGTAGTTCGGGAGCCAGCCTTCAGTCCTTCAAGACACCAAGTAGCCTTGCAGGCGTCCGCAGGCCCGACGTCTCCTCTATCTTATTTTATATCCTATTATCTCATGTATTCAAGAAAAATAGTACTATATTTCCTTCAAATTGTTGTATGTAGTACTCTTAGTAGTCCGTGGATGTTGTGACACTAGGTTCTGGTTAGAGACATGTGTTGTTTCGAGATGTTTTGGGTTTATATTTATTTAAGACTTCTGCTAAACTAAAATGCCGCTGTTATTTACATGTTTATCACCTGCTAATGTAATTTTCAAGTAGTTTTAAAACAAATGAGTTAGTGATTTCTAAGTCCATGGCTTGCCTAGCTTCTATGAGTATGCGCCATAACGACTCTCAAGGGTGGAAAATCTGGGTAGTGACAATCTTTGCTCTGATGGTAAGCAACCGCCACTTCCAACCGAGAGGTTGTGAGTTCAAGTCTCCCCAAGAGGAAGGTAGGAAGTGCTTGTAGGGAAGGATGCCAGGGGTCTATTTGGAAACAGCCTCTCTACCCCATGGTAGGGGTAAGGTCTGCGTACATACTACCTTCCCCAGACCCCACTAAGTGGGATTATACTGGGTTGTTTTTGTTGACAATCTTTCTCTAACTCCTTAATTTGATGGTTCTTCTTTTTCTTCTAAAGTTAATAGGATCAAAGAACCCACGGATGATGACTTGAAAGAGATCAATGATATGCTAAGGTGCCTTGTGGAATAAAATAATGAGAAATAACTGCACTTACAAAGGCAAGAAGCTGTTATACGCAACCTGAAGGCACAAATGAGTCAACTAATTGAGGCATTTAATGCTCAACAAACCAATATTGTGGATAATAGCCAAGAAGACCATGAAATAGATGCTGAAATTGAGGTGAAAATGGAGGAGGTCAGAGTAGAAAACCAACAATCTAACCAACTAAAATTTGAGGATGTCGATGTTGAAGAAATAATATTAAATTCAACCAGGGATGTTGAAGATACAAGTTTAGTTGACTCTAGTGTGGTGTTGAAGAGATTAAAAATCTTGGAATTCATATATTTGAGCGCGTTGGACCTCATTCCAAACACTTCTCTACATTATTTTCATATGGTGAAATGGAAATTCATCTGTATGAGCCAATGCAAGAGTCAAATGAAGTGGTAGATGAGCTCTATATTATAAAATTTTCAAGGCCGTCAAGGCAAAATGACACTCCTCAGTTTAAAACCAAAAAGTGCATAAAAAATTATTTCATTTTTGGCTCGCAACAATTTGCATCGCCCCAAGAGCATGATCATAGAGCAGAATCAAAACTTGGGTCCAATTCATAAGTTCAAGGTGGAGGCAAAAAGTAGTGCAAATCGTACTGCGACGTTAAATCAGATGCTTGTTGGGAGGCAACCCATCTTTACTGCATATTTTTATTTTTATTTTTTTATCTTATTATTATTGTAGTGTTTGTTTTTGGTTTGTAGGATTATAAGCGTAGGAGGTAAAAACATTAGAAGAGTGCAAAAGCAAGTTAGATGGTGAGAACTAAGTGTGAGATACCTACACAAAAAACCATGCATAGGGGAAGTCCAAGTACCCGCGAGCCACTATTGCTTCGTTCTTTTGGCCTTTTCAGGGAGTTTCTTGTCTACCCTTATTATTGTTTTTCTTTAGTTTTACAGTGGGGACATTTCACTTCTTTAAGTGTGGAGTGGAAGAATTCCTCTAGATAATTAGTAGTATGTTTGAAAATGTTAACTTCTTATTTTGATTTTAGCTTCTTATATTTGTTTTCATAGTTGTGTAATATTTTTGTAGCTTAATTTATTTTTTTATTTTTTAAATATGGAAAATAATAATAAGAAAATAAAACTTGCCCCGACTATGGATCTCCTAAGCAGTTTTCTTGAGGGATTAAAGTCTAAATAAAAATCCAAAAATATATCTTTTAGTTTTTTTAAAGTAGTAATGATCTCCTTTGATTTTTCTTTGTGCCTCAATTTTTTTCATCAGATGTAGTTTGAACTGAGTAATAGTTTTTTCTTTAATTTTTTATTATTTTAGAGTAGATTAGAATTTATAAAATAAATGAGGGAAGAAAGATGAGATTCCTGGTGCCTTTGACTTGTTTGATAATTTTGGTCTTTGGCATGTGTAGTAACGTACCTTTGTGTTAAAATTTATCATGTTGTGATGAATTGTATAGCATGTTATTGACGCATATGTCTTATTCTCTTAACGATTTCTCACTTTATGCTTAATGCTTAATAATTCGTGGCTTTGTGAATACTTGCATTAGTTGAGAGTCTGAATGAGATAAAAGCCCTTAGTGAATCATGTGCCATTTGTGGTAAGATTTTTTGTGTAGTTCATGTCATTGTACTTGTGTCTAGAACTTGCTTGGTATGTGAGTTGAAGTAAAATTTGAGGTGATGCTCAGTTTAAAAAATAATTTTAATATTTCTTTGATTTTTTGAGCATTATCACCGTCACAAATAAAATCTATCGCTAGTTAACTCATTTGAGCCTACAGATTTTTATTTGGCATTCACATTACAAATCTAACTCTTTTTATTCTTAAGTGATACTATTTTGATCATTTACCTCTTAAACACTTTATTTGTGAGATGAGCGCCCAAAGGAGTAAGAAGAGACTAAGTGTGGGGTGACTTTTGAGTGGAACCAATGAAAAGAAGAAATGTGCACTTGTTTAGTAAAAGGATACACCAAACAACAACAACAACAACCTACCCACTAAAATCCCACAAGTAAATGTGTGGATTCAACTTACCCTCTTGCTCTTGTTTTGAGGGTACATGGTTTCACAAAGGATATGTGACGTTATTAGATTTCTCTACGATGTTGAGTGTTCAAGCTATTGAGTGCATTGTGACATTGAGTCGTTTTGTGAGGCTATGACAGTTATAAGCAAGTTGTCTTATTGCTGAATAAATTTTTAAAGTATGGCATAGAGTAAAGGGAAGCGTTGTAGGCATCTGCTCTAGCTTAATTGTTGATATCAACTATAATTATTGGTGTAGTGTGTCTCTATAGTGGTGAATTGTTGGTTGACTCGAAGACAAGCAACGTTTAAGTGTAGGGTGGTGATGTTTGGCAATAATTATATATTTTTAGTATATTACTTACTTTACATTTAGGTGTTTTAATGCTAAATTATACTATATTTATACTTAATTGAATTTATTTTATGTGTAAGTACATTGAAGATGAAATTGAAATCAAAGTAAAGATTTTATGTCTAACTTATGCACTACAAGAATGGCTTGTGATTATTTAACGATAGAAAATATTATGATATCATGATTGGATAATGATTGAAGATAAATTTATTCAAGGATAATGTGTGAAAATTGATGTAAGATGAAATTGGAAAGCAAAAGAAAGAAGTGGGAGTGTTAGGCAACTAGCACTAACAAAAGACCTCCATATTGAAATTGAAGAATGAGAAACGAAGCAGCAGGCGTAGTGAGCTATTTAACTCTCGTTAGAGCAGGCGACGCGAGGGCTACAACGAGATGGAGCTTATGTTTGAGCTCGCTAGACTCGGTCTGCCGCGATTTGATGCGTGTTTCGGGGTTTAAAGCCTATTTTGTCTTTTTTTTTTTGAAATTGATTATTTCATCTAAATCTTTTCCCTACGTGTATAAATAGTTATTAAACACTATTTTTATGAAAATTTAAACCTAAAGAGGCAAGAACAAACTCAGAGCAAGGTGGAGAATTCTTCTACGAGTTTTTCAGTTCCTTCTTTCTATTTCTATTTTTTGGTTATGAATTCTATTACTGTAGTTATGCATACTATTATGAATATCTAATTTGTTATCTAGAATTTTGATAAAACCTTTTGTAGGATAAACTCTTATTATGCTTTTATATAATTGAGCCATTAGGTTTCTCTATTTATTCAACTACGTGTTTATTGTTTTTGATTGAATGACCATCAATTGATTGTGCCTATTTAGTATGTATTGCTTGGAAATTGATACATATTTAGGTAGATGTTGAACAACATTACTACTAACGTATTTGATGAATCAATACGAAAGGTTTAAAGGTGGGATTATGAATAACGAAACATTGATGCGATCTTAGTGAGAGGTAAACTAATGCCAGCTAGCGTAGGCCGGAAGAATATGTCTAGTAAATTGTGGTAGTTGCTCGGAATAGAACTATGACACCCGAAGTACCCACGATCAATAGAGATACTTAGGCGAAATTATAAAAGACAAACCAGGAAGGATTTCGACAGTTGGGAAAATCATAGCTCTAGACCTCCTTAATCTTGTTCTAATCCTTATTCTTGTTAAATGATAGTTTTACTGCTTTCTAGTATTTGTTAGTTTTTTTATTATAACCTTTATACATAGGAAATTATTTGAACTTGTGTTTCCTAGAGATATTACAACTGTAACTAAATACGGCTCCTGGTGCAACAGCAAGTACCAGTTTAACTTGGGGAGGGGGTGGTGATTTAGTGGCAGTGGGTGGCAAGGTGGCTTTGTTGCCTATTCCATTAGGAACCGCGGATTTTTTGGTACATCACATTCATGCATTTACGATTCATGTGAAGATATTGATACACTTGAAAGGTGTTCTATTTGCTCGCAGTTCCCGTTTGATACCGGATAAAGTAAATTTTGGTTTTCGTTTTCCTTGTGATGGACCTGGAAGAGGGGGTACATATCAAGTATCGGCCTGGGATCATGTCTTCTTAAGACTATTCTGGATGTACAATGCAATTTCGGTAGTAATATTCCATTTCAGTTGGAAAATGCATTCAGATGTTTGGGGCAGTGTAAGTGATCAAGGGGTAGTAACTCATATCACGGGAGGAAACTTTGCGTAAAGTTCTATTACTATTAATAGGTGGCTCCGCGATTTCTTGTGGGCACAAGCATCCGAGGTAATTCAGTCTTATGGTTCGTCATTATCTGCATATGGCCTTTTTTTCCTAGGTGCTCATTTACCTTAGTTCTTCGTGAAATTCAACTCCGGACTTGTAAACCAGATTTATATTTGCAACAATCGCTTAGTCCTTTTTATAATAGTTGGGCGTGATTAATTACACTGTGTACGTTGTTGTTATATTTTCACTTTAATTTAACTATTAAAGTTAAAATTTTTAATTTGATGTAAATACCCGATGCAGATAAATTTTTTCGAGAACAACCCAGTAATACTTTATAGAGAAAAGCCCTCCAAGTCAGGAGCACATTTAAGCTATATTTATGATGCACGTAAACCCATAATTTTTTTGCCAAAATAGGTATTTTATGTATATATTTCTCAAAAAATATCTAATATTATGTGTTGGCCCCATGATACAAGAAAATTGAATACATTGTTTGGTTGAATGTTGAGTTTTTTCTCCCAAGGAGCACAAATCAATTTTCACTTGGTATTTTTTTCTCCTTTTTTCATAACACACCCATATTCTAAAAACTCCAAATCTGTCTCTGCTTTAAGTAATTAGTAGGTGTTTGGACATGAACTTTAATCTTTGTTTAAATTTGGAACTTCAGTAAATATGAATTGAAGATGAAGTTGTGTTTGGTTAAAATTTTTGTACCATAGTTGGATGTCTTCTTTTCAACAAAACACTAGCAATCTTCCCATTTTAAAGTAAGATTGGAAAAGTTGTATGATTTTGATAACCAAATTAAAAAAAAAAAAAAAACTTTCTTATGTCCAAACGAGCTCTTAAAAGAAAAGGTCCCAATACAATTTTTGGAAAGTAAAAGGTCAAAATTGAAACAATTGGCAAAGAAAGTGATGAAGTTACTTCACTTTCACTCCCTCAAAGATTCAAATGAAGTCAACAAGATCTAAAAACATCAATAAAAATATTATTGTGAGAGATTTCAAAATTTTAAAAAGATGCAGGGAGCATAGGCGCGGACTTCTCGAAACGATGTTGACCAAAAAGGGAAAATTAAAGTCAGTCTGTGTCGCTAGGCTGGAGTATTGAATAAACAAAAGCATAGCTTTATAGTTTCAGTACAATTCGGATTCCTTTTCTCAGTGAAGGTTTGTTAGCTATTGTAAGAGAATAGAATAGTGTTTTCTCACCATTTTCTACTCTAGGGTTTTGACCATATTCTCACATGTTTTTCTCACTCTCTTCTACCACACTATCATAGAATTTAATATATAAGTCACTAGTACGATTAGTGGAAGCAACCAGTATTATTTATATTAGGTTAGATTCAAGGGCGGCTCAAGCACATACGGAATCTAAAGAAAATTATAAGATGTATTTTTATTTAAAGTCTACTCTTCTAACTTTTTGAAATATAAAGTTGTTAATAGTTTTTTATAATCGATTTTCTCTAATAATTTTTGCTCGATTGATGATATACCCGACCTATCTAATTTTTCTTGAAATATTGTTGATCTTAGATAAGATTTTACAAAGCTATATAAGTATAGAACTATAGGAAGCTTTAAAATATTATTGAACACTTATTGGAGAAAGAAGGTGAGTAATAAAATTTAGAGAAAGAAGTAAATAACAATATCAAAGAGAAACACAAAAAATATGTAGGATTTTCTGAAATATGAAGATATTGAAAAAGAAAAAAGATTGACTTGGACAAATTAAGGAAGAGAGAGCAACTTTTTTAATGAAGGAGTAAAAAAATAAAAATAAAAAATAAAAGTTATGAAAGCTATTCATCTACACATTTTTAAGTAAGTCAAATAATTATTTTATTTATATATCTAAAAAGTTTTCTCCTTTATATTAAAAACTTTTGTTTTGTATTAAAAATAATAAATATTATTTTTTAAATACCTATAAACTATTTTTTTAAAATGGGACCCCTAAATTTGGCGGCTAAGGCACTCGCCTTACTCCACATAAAGTTGGAGCCGACAGTTGTTAAACTGCTTACATTATACCTCTTGGGTGATGTTTACTTGTAAAACGATACAATTGAATTTATACGTGGTGTATAGACAAGTGAATGAATTTGATCCCAAAATGATACTAATAAACTAAATGAATGTACGGCTAAACGTTGAAATCGAGATAAGACAACATAACTCATGGTTCCGGGAGCAAAGATACCAGAGGCAGTAATAAAGATATTAATAAGTAAGAAGATAAAATATTACTATTGAGATTGGAAAGGTGTATAATATGAGTTTGTCAGAATTTCCTCATTTACGATGGTTGTTGAGCTCACTATTTATAATTGTTCTTAAGGAATATGGTCCTAGGATCAATCCCCTCTTAAATGGCAATTATGAGAGCCATTGAAAAATATGTAACGGTAGGCAATGAAAGTCATATTCTCTGTAATGGACGATGTACTTAATGCTATAGAATATTCTCCATTAAATTACCAGGTGGCAGACATCTATTTTGTCTTTATGAGCACTATTTCCTTCGAGAACAAACGAGATTGCTACCTTCAACCTAATTGCCATTTACCTTACTTTCCAACCGCCTTTATTTCCACGTGTCGCTTTATTATGCATTCATTTAATATAACATATTTTACCCTATACAGGTGTGATCTTTCCCAGATTCTCCGTGAATATGAAATGGTTGATGTACATTTGCCGTTTTTAATAATTATAAGTAATAAAATAAAGTAAAAATTATATATTAATTAATTATGATTCAGTGAAAATCATATTCGTAAAAATACATATCATATATTTCTTTGATTAATGAAAATATTGGATGCGAATAAAATTTTATCAGGTGATCTGTAGGAGCAGCATGTTCTTGAGGGTAGCTGCTAAAATATTTATTATTCTATCTCTCGCATTAAATTAATTTTAAGGATAAGTAGTCTTGACCTATCTTTTGATAAAAAACTGATGTTCTTATTCTTCATCAGATTTATTTTCTTTTTTAATGTGAGGGTCACATTAAGTGGGCGTTTGGACATAAGAATTGTAAAATTTTAAAATAGGGTAAAAACTTTTTTTTAAATGAAAATAGTATTTGAAATTTAAAGTTGTGTTTGAATATGTACAATTTTGGGCTATTTTTGAAGTTATTTGAGCGAAAATTTTAAAAGACAACTTTTTGAATTTTTTTAAAATTTTAAAAATTTTCAAAATATATCTTCAAGTGAAAATAAATAAATTTATGAATAAATATTGATTTCAAAAAAAGATAAATATTTTTGGAGAAAAAGAATTTTTTTTTATATCCAAACGGGCTCTAAATTCGCACTTGGCATCTGATCTTTGACGATATGGTCTATTAATTTGAATTTATCCCGTCAGTCGTATTAATTGCTTCAGACACAATTAACTCTTATATTCGGTTTGATTCGATTTTTTTCTGGTTTTGTTGGGTTTAAAATCAAATCCAAATCAAATTTAATCGGTTTTTAAAATTCAAAACCAAAACCAAACCAAACCAAAAAGTATCTACTTTTTTTTTGATTTGGTTTGGTTCGATTTTTCGGGTTTTTGTAAACACCCCTACCCTCGACTTACACTTTTGTCTAAACTAGACTAGCTGATTTTTCTGCCACGGTAAAGTTGTCTTCGTATAACCTATAGGTTATGAGTTCGACTCACAGAATTGATGCTTACATTAAATTAAACTACCTATATCACACTCCCTTGGGTACGATCCTTCTTTAAATCTTGTATGAACGCGAAGTACTTTGTGCACCAAGTGATGATTTTAATTCTCGAAGGAGGGAAAAATAATATTGACTTCCATGCAATTACGTCTAACTAGTTGCCAATAAATCGAAGAATTGTTGCATTCAACTGTCATTTTCTATTATCATCAAACAAAAGATTACCATTTTTCCTATTGTCAATTATAGCCATGTCTTAATTAAGGTGTGAGTATTTGGGTCCAATTCCAACCTACGGTAAGACTAAGTAAATTCCATACATTGTTTAAATTCATTAAATTAAACCGTCAGAATCTTAGGTTTTATAAAGCTTGATTTATTTATTTTTTTCATCTCCATGTTGTTTCAATTTCTGAGTTTTTAAGTGTTTAAATAATTATTTAAACGGCATAGGGTCTTTTCATATTTGATTAGATTTAGATTGGATCAATGGGATATTATCGAGGGGTTTATAGGAATGGCATTGGATAGTTTGACTCATAGGTGGAACTAGAAGTGGCAAACGAGTGGGCTGAGTCGGATATGGTTCGAGTCGAAAATGAGTAATGAAAAAACGGATCAATTATCCGACCCGACATATTTAATACGGATAAGGGGTTAATCGATAGATATTCATATTATCTATGACTTCTTGTATATGATCACTTTTGGGAGAATTTTTAGTTTTCTGAACTTGAAAAACCTTTAATTTGAGGTTTTACAAATGTAAAAGTTAGACTCACTGGTTATCTATTTAGAAAATGAATAATATGATTTTTATTCATATATGACTCGTTTCTTAAAAAATCATTATCCAACCAATTTTCTAGTAGATAATATGAGTGGTTAACTATTTTCTTTAAATTATTTTGCCACCCCTAGATGGAATGTGATCATGTGGGTCGCAGTCGTTCTTTTTTCTTTAAATATTTTGACCTTGAAATTTAAGTCATTATAAAGTATAGGGGATATTGAATTAAAAGAAAAAAACAAGCCATAGGGATCGTGGGTAAAAATCTTTATCGGGTGTTCGTGATAATCTATACCGATTTAGTATGATTAAGTAGTTAAATAGAGTGAAAATACATATTTATCATGGTTACGTGAGAAAAGTATATATATTAATACTTATTCATTAATTTGATATAAATATTGTGTAGGAGTTAAAATTTTACTGGAACGGACTAAAGAAACATGGCATGGACGGTTACATATTGACAAAATAATTCCCTCATATAGGAATTAGAATTAAGTCGATATATTTTTTGGGTTATATATAATCTTATCACCATGAATTTCGACGACGTTCGTGATATCGCTCTTATATATCTTGTTTATTTTTATACTCTGTGATTTATGTGATTTTATACTCATATTTTGATGGAAATTACTGCGATGATTTATTTTGATAAATTGAAAATATACCACGGCAAAAGCAAGATTTGTGACAAGACGATTTTTAAAATGCTGAAATGTCATTGTCGGAGCTGATTCCATGACCTAAAAATAAAATTTTGACATTCTTATACGCCATTTTATCACTCTATGGAAGCTTTCACTGTGTTTAATGAAATTCCATATATGCACAAATTAATTTTCTGGTAAAAGAGGATTAATTAATATATCGCCGAGGAAGTGGGGGAAAAAACGAGACTAATGGGAAGATATGTTAATTAGCTTTGCGTTTTTCCTGATTTCTTAATCTATTTTTTATTGTTTATTTGTTAAACAACAGAAAATACAACATATTTGATTGATTTCTCAGATATTTTTACCTAGCTATACTATAATGAAAATATATGTATTACCTTTATTTTGATTCCTTATTAATTATTTTATATATTTATGTTTACTAGTTTAATGCAAAATCATAGAAAAAGAGGAAATGAAACATACCTTAAATACTGGTATCAATTACACATAACCCCCTACATTTAAGATACTCTTCCTTTTTCAAAGAATTACAAAACATCATATGTCTTTGTACTTACCCACTATAAGAAACTCACAAGTACCCAAAATCATCACTTCTCTTTCATACAGATCAACCAATATCTCTCTTTGCTCCTCGTACAAATCAAACTATGAACTCTCTCAAAATGTAGCATCATATATTTTTCTAAATCAATTCCACCAACAACAATTAAGAAGCTTCAACTATTGACAAATCCATCAACATTATTTCTAAAGTTGTAGGTGGAGGGGTCTGCCATTGACATATAATTAAAAAAGTTTCGTTTAGATATTCAGATTTTGCGAATTTGTTATTTTTTTGGATTGGGTGTTCTTGAAAACTATTGAAAATATCATTTAGAGTTTATATCTCAATTTTAATGGAGATTCATTAAGTTTAAAGTTGGTTTTAGGTTGAATTTCTGATTGAAACTCGAGGAAGAAGAAGTTCCAGAATTGTATTACGATTGTATAATACATGTATCATGAGTGTATCTGAATTGTATTGATACGTCAATACATAAGACAATTTTGATATAATGCTAATACTATTAAAATATAATATTGTATCATCATTTAAGTTTAGAGTTGGTTCTAGGTGGATGTTTTAGATTGAAACTTGAAAAAAATGACGATCAAAGTTGTATCATAATCTAGAATTGCATCATAATTTTATCGTAATTTGTACCCAAAACAATATATATGATACAATGATAATATAAACATAATACAGTATTATATTAGTTTAAGTTTTGAATTAGTTTTAAGCTGTATCATAATTGTATCAGAATTCTATAAGAATACTTTCGGGATTGTATCAAATTTGTATGTGAATAATGAGTAATTGTGAGTTCATGACGAACTTCACAGTTTATATCACAAATATATCATAATTACAACAAGTTAGATACAGTTGTGAAGTATGAAACAATTATATTTTACGCATTGATATATCTGATACAATTCAAATTGAATTATGATACAGTTATCATACAACCCTTGAATGTTTTTTTATTTATAGTGGTATCCGGTCTCTCAACAAAAGAACGATGTAATTGATGATTTAATAATATAAAGTTATCGCCCATGGTGGAAGAGAGAAGGTAAGATTCTGGTGTAGATTAATGAATTTTGATTTTTTTTTAAAAAAGAGACAGAAAAGGAAAGGGAAAAAAGGAAAGAATACAATTGAATCTCTAAATTGAATGCATTAATAATGAAATTGAGAATCTTTTAAGGAAAAATTTACACAATTTATGAGAAAAACCTAAACACTTATTAAAAATTATAAGTAAATAAATTTCTAATATAATATAGCTATGTAAAAATTCTTCAGTAATTTATGTAGCTGTTGCATGCTGAAATCCAATACTTCATAAGTTCGATTAGCAAAATAAATTATTGGCCTAACCTCCGTCTGGCGTCTGGATCGTTATGTAGTGCAGCCCAAACTCAACTAAATAATCTATCAAAGCCTACTGTGCACACATGTAATTTTGGTAAATGTCTCTTTCAGCCCATCCACAGTCAACCTTCTCTTTTCTTTAAACACATATAATATCTTATTTGGATGGTTGTTATGTATAATTTTATAATATATTGTATTGTATTGTTTTGATATATATAATATTTGAATACATTATATTATTTATCGTCATTTCATAATATTATGCACCAATAACATGAAGAATAAATTTGTAATTTTACAAAGAAAAATTAAGGTATGAGATAAAATTATTATATAAAAATATAGGATAAAAGATAAAATATAATTATTTAATAATAAGTAAGGCAAAGATAAGATGAAAGAATAAAGTAACGGCACGATTAGACCAAATTGATCATTATATAAAGTGACACTTTTCATCATTACGTAATGATAAATTTAACGATATAATATAATAAAATTTAATTATAATTAAAATAATATATTATATTTAAAGCAATAAATATGATACAATACAATATATAACAACCATATTCAAACAATCTGCAAGATGTATGCCAAACTCCAATTGTTGTGATATTTACTAATCCGCATTTCACATGATTCTTTTGCTAAAGCGCTCTTTCCACTCTACGCATTGTCGGCTTAAGCCTAGCTATAAGAACAATTTCTAAAGCCCACGGAGAAAGGTGTGGAGCCTCACTTTCTTTGATGTTGCAAAAATTTACTAAGGTCAAAGTGGTAGAGGTAAAATTTTCATTTAAAAGGGTTTGTCAATAAAAATTTAAAGAGATTTGGTCAATAGGAATTGAACCAACAATCTCACAAAGATTTTAAACCCCGTTAACTTATACTTTTTGACTATATCAAGATAATATTCAAAATAATATATATATTAAACCATATTTTGCCATATAACATAATTTTCCGGCAAAGGCTCTAAATCCGCCCATGCCATAGTCCTAATAGAAACTATATATAAAGAACTTATCTATATTATATTAAAAGAACGTAGGCCCTTAGCGAAATGTTATTTGCTTTTTTTATCCTTTTAAAATAAAGTTCACATTAGACAAAAGAGTCATACGAATTGAAATTAACTAAAATTTTGGTTATACACATTTTCTTATTTGAATTGTTTATAATATTCTACTATATTTAAAGCTTTTGAAGTTTACTATAATTATACAACTTTTGACTTTATCTTCACCCTTTTACCCAAAAAATGTATCTAGACTAAACTAATGGTTAGGAATTTGTATTCTAACTTCAATTCCTACAAAATTGCGTAAGAAGAAAAATGCATCTATTTTTTCTTGAAATTTTTGCTCCTTGTTAAGTAGTAAAACAAAAAAAGTCTTTGAAAACTTTTTCTTCCTTTCTGGTAACCAAAAGATAGCAAACAATATTCTATTGTTAATTTGATCCTCTAAAATATGTTCCATAAACTTTTTATTTTATTTCATAGTATAAAAACAACAAAAAAATCCCAAACAAATTCATAATTTAAATAAAAAAAGACATACAATGAGCGTAATTATAATTTTATCTAATATAAAATATACTTGCGAAAAGTTAAAAAAAGCCAATCTACAAGTAGAAGAAAAATAAAGCGTTCCTAAATTTCTCACATAAATAAAAGAAAAGTAAAAATTTAACTTAGTAAAAAGAATTACTTTAAAAACGCTAAAAACTCTAAAAACGCTCTCGGCGCAGGATAAGCAAGGACGCTAACCTGCGCCTCCAGCCATGGCGAGAAGATGGAAGAAACAACCGGTGACAAGAGCAATACCGGAGGTGGAGAGAATAGAAACACCTGCTGTGAACTGTTGGAAACACGTTCTCAAGGCTTTATACTAAAACGTGTGTTCTTATGTGTAGGTTTTGATGAATGACAAACGAAGCGCAAATTGATATATGACGAAGTTCAAGTACAAGCGCACAATTGGTGGATAACGAGATTCAAGCACAAGACAAAGTTTTATAGTTTAAATGAGTCGTTCTTAATTGTGTTCTTGATCCGACAACTTGACTCATGACATGGCTTCTCTCGTAAAATTATTTTTACAAAATCATGCATATTTAATTTAATGCTAAATGATTTAAAATCATGCATATTTTCATTAGTCAAAATGATTTTTAAACATGCCTCTAAAAACTGGACTAAGATAATCGATTATGTACTTATGATAATCGATTATGTTAAGCCAAGACTGCATGACAATCGATTGTGAACAAATGACAATCGATTGCGTTAAGGAAGTGAGCATCAGGTTTTTCAAACCTGCATGACAATCGATTGTGAACCTTATGACAATCGATTGTGATGAGGCAGTGTACATCAAAGTTTTTCAAAACTAAGAATAATCGATTGTGAAGCTAATGACAATCGATTGTAAAGAGACAGTGTCCATCAGATTTTTAAAAGTCACAAAATAATCGATTGTGAACATATGACAATCGATTGTGTTGAGGCAGTGTCTTTCAGACTTTTTCAAAGTTATTAAATAATCGATTGTGAGTATATAACAACCGATTGTCACGAGGCATTGTCTAAAATGATTTTCAAAGTCTGATAAATAATTGATTGTTAACATTGCACAATCGATTGTGAAGCTGACCGTTGTCGTAAAGTTTTCAAATACCGTCAGGTAATCGATTGTTGATTTTGTACAATCGATTGTTGATATTAAAATCTGGAAAAAAAATTTTGAACGTTGCTGAATAATCGATTGTTGATTTTGTACAATCGATTGTTGAAATTAAAATCTGGAAAGGATTTTTTGAACGTTGCTGAATAATCGATTATTGATTTGGTATAATCGATTGTTTTACGTAAAATCTGGAAATGATTTTTTGAACGTTGCCAATAATCGATTGTTGATCTTGGACAATCGATTGTTAAGCGTAAAATCTGGGATTGATTTTTGGAACGATTGGCAAACAATCGATTGTGACTTCCTGACAATCGATTGTCACAGAGTAAAATCAGCAACTCTTAATTGGCAATTAGGCAACGGTAATGCCAAGTTTTTCAACTATAAATACAGCTTCATATCAGTGTTTTAAACACAACAACACACAACAACTGATCATTCTATTGCTATAAGCTTGCATACTATTGTTTATCATTTTATATTCATTTCATAAAGCTTTTGAGAGCCAAAGTCTTGTCCATAGTTGTTGTGATCTTGAGCTTACTTCTTTTACTCATATCTACTCATTAAGGAGTGTTTTGTTTGAGTGTTTAGTGTTTTGTACACTTGTAAGAGAATTGTGATTCTCTTGTTGTAAGGAACTTGTGTTTCCTTGGTTGAAGTCTTGGAGTGTTGTATCTCCGAGCAAAGGTGTTAAGGCTTGTGTCCTTAAGTTGTAAAGGTTTGTTGAGCACCCGTAAGCTTGACAAGTTAGTGGAAAATCTCGACAGAGTCTCTCGGGGACTGGACTAGCCACGTGTTGTGGTGAACCAGAATACATCAGTGCGTTCTTTCCTTTTTGTTTATTCAACGCACTTAATTATTTCCTGCAAATTTAATTTCCGCAAGTTTACGCTAAATTTTATTATAACGCTATTCACCCCCCCTCTAGCGTTAAGCGTATTATCTAACAATTGGTATCAGAGCCCAACTCTCTGAAGACTTAACAGTTTGAGAGAAACTTCCATGGCTTCTACTCGTGATTCTTTTGCAGGAATAGAGGAAGGACAGTGCTCCACCCGACTGCCACTATTCAACGGTACAAACTATACGTACTGGAAGGAGAGGATGAAAATCTTCGTTCAAGCAAACAATTTTCATCTCTGGAAGGTGATAACAAAGGGAAATCAAATTCCAACCAAAAAGGTTGAAAACGAATGGGTTCCCAAGTCCGAAGAAGAATATGACGCGGATGATATCCGAAAGGTTAAAAATAATGCTAAAGCAATTAATTTATTATATTGTGCTGTAAATGCTGACGATTACAGGAAAATATCGTGTTGCAGAACGGCAAAGGAAATGTGGGACAAGCTAGAAATTATGTACGAAGGTACGGACCAGGTAAGGGAAGCTAAAATTGATTTCCTAACCCAATGCTTATGAATTATTTCACATGAAGGAAGGTGAAAAGGTGGATGAAATGTTCGAACGATTTTCAATAATCGTAAATGACCTACATGCCCTCAAGAAGACATTCACGGATAGAGAACTTGTTCGAATTCAAAAATCCATTGGCGTCTCAAATGTCACAATCGACGCATTAAGAGGTAACCTTAAGATTTATGAATCTACAATACTTAACCCTCTTGTTGATGATCAAAGGAGGCAAAGAATAGCGCTTAAGGCAAGCACAAGCCAACCTCAAGTTGATGAGGATGGAGACAACGAGTTTGGACTCGTTATCAAAAGATTTCAAAAGTTCATGCGAAAGGAGTATGAACGAAAGGGCAAAAAGCAAGGCGAGCAAATAAAGTGCTATGAATGCGGTGAAATCGGGCACATCAAATCAAATTGCCCAAACATCAAAAAGGAGAATAAACCTTTAAGAAGCAACGTGCATACATTTCTTGGGGAGGAGACTCCGGAGATGAGTCAAGCGAAGAAGAAGAAGACGAAGCCGCAAACCTTTGCCTTATGTCGCAAGAAGACAAGCAAGATGAGGTATGTCAAATCTCCTCTAAAAACTTCTTTACTCTTGAAGAAATGCGAACTGCTTTTGATGAGCTATATACTGAATTTATTAAAGCTTCAAAAACTGTCAAGAGCATAAAAGAAAATGCTTCTCTAAAAGAAAAAGATTTTCAAAAACAGCTTTCTTTAAAAGAAAAGGAGTTAGAAAAACTGGTTTTAGAAAATGAGAAGCTGAAAGAGGAAAACAAGTTTTTTGGAAAAAGAAGCGCCGACAAGCCCGAAAGTTCTATTAAAAATTGCTCTTCTTGCATGCATCTCGGAAATGAGGTAGACAGACTTAAATGTACCTTAGATAAGTTTAATTCTTCCCACAAAAACTTGAATGAGGTCCTTGTTAATTTGAAGTCAACCAAGCATGGCATAGGTTTTAAGAATAAGTCTAAAGAAAAGGTTGAAGCCAAACCCCAACCACCTAAGGCTCAATCTAGGATTAATAAAACAAATGCTTATCGTAGAAATAGCAATCCTAGAACAAATATGCATGCTAGACCAAGTGTTGAACACTTTAGAAGACCTAGAAATGACTTACCACCTAGAAATGACTACCCTAGAAATGATGCATATTCTAGGCCAAACACTAGAAGGAGTTTTGAACCTCTTAGAACATCTAGACATGACCATTACTCTAGAAACGCTGCTCATCTTAGAACTAATAGTAGGAGAAATGGTTCTCATAAAATGTGCAATAGTCATAATGAAAATAGAGTAATTCATTTTCGTCCATCAAGTTACTATGAACCTAGAAGGATGCATAACCCCAACATGACTTGTCATTATTGTAGACGCATTGGTCATATTGCCCCTGCATGTTTTACAAGACATAGACATATCACTCAATCGCATCATTATGATATGCCTTACCCTCAAGGACCCAAAATGGCATGGGTACCTAAAACGCATTAACTTGTTTCTTAGGTGTGTTTGAAGGGATCAAGTGTACTATGGTACCTTGATAGTGGATGCTCCAAACATATGACGGGAGACGAATCCAAATTCCTTCAACTAGAACACAAAGAAAGAGGAAGTGTGATTTTTGGGGATAACAATAAAGGAAAGATTATTGGCATCGGATCGGTCGGTAAGGATGAAAATTCCTCTATTAAGCATATATTACTTGTTAAAGGTTTAAAGCATAATCTCTTGAGCATAAGTCAATTATGTGACAAGGGAAATCTTGCCCTATTTGATTCAGATGAATGCTTAGTGTTTAGACGTAGTGATTTTAAAATTATCCTTCGTGGTTTTAGAGTGGATAATATTTATATGGTTGATCTTGCTAATTCCTCACCCGAATATGTTGATTGTCTTATGAGCAAAGAGGATGATACTTGGCTATGGCATCGTAGAGTTGCTCATATAAACATGCATCTTTTGAACAAATTGATTTCACAAAACTTAGTTATTGGTCTTCCCAATTTGAAATTTGAAAATGACTCTATTTGTGATTCTTGTCAAAAAGGGAAGCAAACAAAAGCATCTTTCAAATCCAAAAATTTTGTTTCAACTTCTAGACCATTGCAATTGCTTCACATGGATTTATTTGGACCATCTCGCATTGAAAGTCTAGGAAGAAATCGTTATGCTTTTGTGATTTTTGATGATTATTCTAGATTTACTTGGACTTTATTTCTTGCCAATAAAAGTGATGCTTTTCAGAATTTTAAATATTTTCTTAAGCGTGTTCAAAACGAGAAGGAAACAACCGTCACTTCAATTAGAAGTGATCATGGGGGAGAGTTTGATCACAATCTCTTTGCGGACTTTTGTGACGAACTCGGTATCGAGCATACCTTTTCCGCTCCACGAACACCACAACAAAATGGGGTGGTGGAAAGGAAAAATAGGTGTCTCGAAGAGATGGCTAGAACCATGCTCGAAGAGGCTAAGATTCCCAAACATGTTTGGGCGGATGCCGTGAGTATCGCATGCTACATCTTAAATAGAGTAGTCATAAGGCCTATACTCATGAAAACTCCCTATGAACTCTATAAGGGAAGGAAACCAAATATCTCCCATCTTAGAGTATTCGGTTGTAAATGTTTTATTCATAACAATGGCAAAGATCAATTGGGAAAATTTGCTGCTAAGTCCGATGAGGGAATTTTCATTAGTTATTCTTCACGTAGCAAAGCATATAGGGTCTTTAATAAAAGAACCGAAACTGTGGAGGAATCCCCTCATGTTGTATTTGCCGAAAATAATGCTCGCTTGGCGAGAAAGGATTCCGGTTTTGATCTTGCAGGTATTTTAGATAGCTTGAAAGACAAAATACAAGAGGAAACGCCTAAGGAAAATAAAGATGAAATCTTGGAACAACCAACGGAGGAAGCGCCACAATTGGAGAATGAAACGAAAACGCCTAACGAGTGGAGGACAATCAAAGATCACCCTCTCGAACAGGTAATTGGCGACGTCGGAGAAAAGGTAAGTACCCGAAACTCCCTTAAGAACACCTTAGGACATACTGCTTTTGTGTCTCAAATTGAACCAACAACCATCTCCGAAGCAATTGGGGATGAATTTTGGACCTTGGAAATGCAAGAGGAGCTTAACCAATTCAAACGGAATGACGTTTGGGATTTGGTGCCAAGACCCGAAAATCATCCCATAATTGGTAAGAAATGGGTTTTTCGAAACAAACTAGATGAAAATGGTGTAATCACTAGAAACAAAGCTAGGCTTGTAGCAAAAGGCTATAATCAAGAAGAGGGTATTGACTATGAAGAAACATATGCTCCCGTAGCTAGATTAGAAGCTATTCGTCTATTGCTCGCGTTTGCCTCTTCTATGAATTTCAATTTATATCAAATGGATGTGAAAAGTGCTTTTCTAAATGGTGTTATTCAAGAAAAAGTTTATGTTGAACAACCCCCCGGTTTTGAAGATTTTAAATCTCCCGATCATGTTTTCAAACTCAAAAAGGCTCTTTATGGTTTAAAACAAGCTCCCCGAGCTTGGTATGAAAGATTGAGTAAATTTCTATTGGAAAATGATTTCATTAGAGGGAAAGTTGACACCACCCTTTTCGTTAAACATAAAAACAATGAAATTTTATTAGTTCAAATATATGTGGATGATATCATATTTGGTGCTACTAACAATGTCTTATGCAAGGAATTTTCCGATTTAATGACAAGCGAATTTGAGATGTCTATGATGGGTGAGTTAACATTCCTTTTGGGATTACAAGTAAAGCAAATGAAAGAAGGTACGTTCATTTGCCAAGCCAAATATTGCAAAGAATTGCTGAAACGATTTGAAATGAACAATGCAAAAGCAATGGCGACTCCCATGAGCACATCCGATCATCTAGACAAAGATGAGAAAGGTAAGGAAGTCGACACTAAGAAGTATCGAGGTATGATCGGCTCTCTTCTTTATCTTACTGCTAGTCGTCCGGACATCATGTTTAGCGTGTGCTTATGCGCCCGTTATCAATCGTTTCCGAAGGAGTCTCACCTTACTGCGGTAAAACGGATTTTGAAGTACCTTGTTGGTACTACAAATGTGGGTCTATGGTACCCCAAAGGTTCTTCATGCCAACTCGTTGGCTATTTCGACTCCGATTTTGCTGGATGCAAATTGGACCGCAAGAGCACTAGTGGCACTTGCCATTTGCTCGGTAGCTCTCTCGTTTCTTGGTTTAGCAAGAAACAAGTAAGTGTTGCGTTGTCCACAACTGAGGCTGAATATGTAGCCGCGGGGAGTTGTTGCGCTCAAATCCTATGGATGAAACAACAACTCTTGGACTATGGCCTAAGTCTTGATCATATCCCTCTTAGATGTGATAATACTAGTGCCATATGCTTGACGAAGAACCCCGTTCTTCATTCGCAAACAAAACACATTGAAATTAGACATCATTTTATAAGAGATCACGTTCTCAAGGGCGATGTCGAAATCGAATTTGTTGAAACCAAAGACCAATTGGCCGACATCTTTACAAAGCCCCTAGAGAAAGAGTCCTTCTTCCGAATTTGTAGTGAACTCGGGATTCTTGACTCCACGTTGATCTAAGTCATGCATTGCATCTTTTTATCTTACATGATTTCTAACTTGAGCGTCGGAGACGTCTAACGAATTTTTGCAGGTATCGCCCTAAAGGTAGGGGGAATTATAAAGCATGACGCGCAACAATCAAGTCTTCTTCAGAAAAATCGGTTTCTGTCGTCTAATAATCGATTATCTCGTATCAATAATCGATTGTAATGCTATTACTTGAGTTATTGTGCTCTCTTTAAGTAATCACGTTATTCACTTTCAAATAAATAAACAAGTTTTATTTACATCTTTGGCATCTTCTTATATTATTTTCGCTAATGGCAAAAGGGGGAAGATAACGGGTATGCACTCTCAATATTTATAAGCTTAAATTGAGGGAGAATCCATATATTGAGGGGGAACAAATTGCATACTTGTTGAGGCATACATATACTTGTCTTGAATCGTCTTTATAAACTGTTTAATTTGCATAACCTGCTTAAAGTTTGCCATTATCAAAAGGGGGGAAATTGTTGGAAACACGTTCTCAAGGCTTTATACTAAAACGTGTGTTCTTATGTGTAGGTTTTGATGAATGACAAACGAAGCAAAAATTGATATATGACGAAGTTCAAGTACAAGCGCACAATTGGTGGATAATGAGATTCAAGCACAAGACAAAGTTTTATAGTTTAAATGAGTCGTTCTTAATTTTGTTCTTGATCCGACAACTTGACTCATGACATGGCTTCTCTCGTAAAATTATTTTTACAAAATCATGCATATTTAATTTAATGCTAAATGATTTAAAATCATGCATATTTTCATTAGTCAAAATGATTTTTAAACATGCCTCTAAGAACTGGACTAAGATAATCGATTATGTACTTATGATAATCGATTATGTTAAGCCAAGACTGCATGACAATCGATTGTGAACAAATGACAATCGATTGCGTTAAGGAAGTGAGCATCAGGTTTTTCAAACCTGCATGACAATCGATTGTGAACCTTATGACAATCGATTGTGATGAGGCAGTGTACATCAAAGTTTTTCAAAACTCAGAATAATCGATTGTGAAGCTAATGACAATCGATTGTAAAGAGACAGTGTCCATCAGATTTTTAAAAGTCACAAAATAATCGATTGTGAACATATGACAATCGATTGTGTTGAGGCAGTGTCTTCCAGACTTTTTCAAAGTTATTAAATAATTGATTGTCACGAGGCAGTGTCTAAAATGATTTTCAAAGTCTGATAAATAATCGATTGTTAACATTGCACAATCGATTGTGAAGCTGACCGTTGTCGTAAAGTTTTCAAATACCGCCAGGTAATCGATTGTTGATTTTGTACAATCGATTGTTGATATTAAAATCTGAAAAAGATTTTTTGAACGTTGCTGAATAGTCGATTGTTGATTTTGTACAATCGATTGTTGAAATTAAAATCTGGAAAGAATTTTTTGAACGTTACTGAATAATCGATTATTGATTTGGTATAATCGATTGTTTTACGTAAAATCTGGAAATGATTTTTTGAACGTTGCCAATAATCGATTGTTGATCTTGGACAATCGATTGTTAAGCGTAAAATCTGGGATTGATTTTTGGAACGATTGGCAAACAATCGATTGTGGCTTCCTGACAATCGATTGTCACAGAGTAAAATCAGCAACTCTTAATTGGCAATTAGGCAACGGTAATGCCAAGTTTTTCAACTATAAATACAGCTTCATTTCAGTGTTTTAAACACAACAACACACAACAACTGATCATTCTATTGCTATAAGCTTGCATACTATTGTTTATCATTTTATATTCATTTCATAAAGCTTTTGAGAGCCAAAGTCTTGTCCATAGTTGTTGTGATCTTGAGCTTACTTCTTTTACTCATATCTACTCATTAAGGAGTATTTTGTTTGAGTGTTTAGTGTTTTGTACACTTGTAAGAGAATTGTGATTCTCTTGTTGTAAGGAACTTGTGTTTCCTTTGTTGAAGTCTTGGAGTGTTGTATCTCCGAGCAAAGGTGTTAAGGCTTGTGCCCTTAAGTTGTAAAGGTTTGTTGAGCACCCGTAAGCTTGACAAGTTAGTGGAAATCTCGAGTGAGTCTCTCGGGGACTGGACTAGCCACGTGTTGTGGTTACATCGGTGCATTCTTTCCTTTTTGTTTATTCAACGCACTTAATTATTTCCTGCAAATTTTAATTTCCGCAAGTTTACGCTAAATTTTATTATAACGCTATTCACCCCCCTCTAGCGTTAAGCGTATTATCTAACATGAATAAGCCTGCTCAGTGGTTAACCGGAATGGGTTCGGTGCCTACAATCTTTCACAACCTAGCGGAAATGGAAACTCCGGAATGCAGATAACGCCGGAAAACGGTGTCCAACAGAGGTTACCAGTTACGTTTGGCAGTTTTTTACCGTTGAAATTCCAACCTATCAGTGAGGGAATTGACGAAGGCGAGAGTGAAATGCTGGGGACGGACTGTGTTGATACACAACAAGTTCGTCGACGTCTCCAATTTTCTGCACAAGCAAAGCAAGTTCAGATTTGTCAGACTTCTGATGCTCATATGGCAGAAAAGGGTAAAAGGGACACCATGCAACAGAATCGGAGACCTCAAAAAGGGAAATCTCTATGCTATGTACCACCTGCTATGCGAGATGGTACATTTGTGGTTCAAATTGAAGACGAGGATACGAAGGAACAAGAGCCCTACTGGAGCAGTGCATTGATTGGGTTTGTGCTGGGAGAAGACCCGTATGAGCGAGCTATGGACAATTTCATTACAAATGTTTGGGATTTTGTTCCAAAACCTTAAGTGCTGCATCATGAGGAAGGTTATTATATTTTCAAATTTGATAACAATGAAGATAGGGACCTTGTTCTTCAGGCTGGTCCATACACCTTTCATAATAAGCCATTTGTGTTACAATAGTGGAGAATGGACTTCAAGTATGAACCGGGTAATGTGAGTGTAATTCCTTTATGGGTTACCTTCCCTGGCTTGCCATTGGGATTTTGGTCCACTAAAGCCATCAGTAAACTAGCTAGTGTGGTTGGGAAACCTATGTACACTGATAGAATCACTGCTGAATTGGAGAGGATTTCTTATGCAAGAGTGCTGGTGGAAACAGATATATCCCAACCATTGCCTGATAGTTTTGAGTTACATACAAAGAGGGTTATCATACAACAGATTGACTACGAATGGAGGCCAAAATATTGCTGTGACTGTGTAAGATTTGGCCATAACACTTAAGACTGTTGGTATAAAAAGAAGCAGGGTAATGAAGAGGTAGCACAGAACCACTACAAGGCAGCATGGGAAAAGCAGCAAGTGCAAAGTGAGACGTGGAAATGGATACCAAAACAAAAGCATGATAATGTGGTGGTTTAAAATGCTAGGGCAGTGGAGGAATCTAAGCAGATTGACATCGCTGGAAGCAGGGTGATTGACAGAGGGTTGGAAAAAGGGAAGAATGTACAACAATGTGATGGAGCCTCATTGAACACAACTAACAGTTTCTCCTTGCTACAGATAGGTGATGATCCAGGGGACGCTGGCCCATCTAGCTTCACCACATCATGATATTCATCACATGGAACATTATGGGTCTTAATAAGGCCCATAAACAGAAGGAGCTGAGACTCTTTCTGAAAAAGCATAAAGTAGATTGTATGGGATGTATAAAAACTAGAGTGAAGGAAGCAAAGGTGAAACAGATTGTTACAAAACTGGGGAATGATTGGAGACATACTGGGAACTACAATGAGCATCCAAATGGGAGAATCTGGATACTGTGGAATTCCAAAAGTTGAGCTGCAGGTATTGAAGATTGATGAACAGTTTATCCACTGTGAGGTTAAAGAAAGAGGTACAACTTTCAGAACACTGATAACAGTCGTGTATGCAAATAATGAACTGAACAAGAGACAACAACTTTGGGCCAAATTGTTGACCATAGGTGCTACTATTCAGGGAAGCTGGCTTCTTAGTGGAGACTTCAATAATGTACTCCACACTGAGGACAGAATAGGTGCTCCAGTTATGCAGCAGGAGATTCAAGGTTATCAAGGCACACTCATTGCTCTTCAACTCACTCAGTTGAAGAGTTTGGGTTGTTTTTATACATGGTGCAATAAACAAAAACCAGAGACAAGAGTATATAGCAGAATTGATTGGGCCTTTGGGAATGTGAATTGGATGCAGGAATACAGTCACATTGAAGCTGATGTGTTGACCCCGGGAGTCTCAGATCACTCCCCTATCCTTTTACTGCGTAACCCTGAGGAACATAGAAGGAACATTCATCCTAAGACTTTCAAACAGTATACATCTGTCATGGACCATGCTGAATTCCGTAGCATTGTGGAAAGGGTATGGAACCAGTACCAGCAGGGAGGGAGGCTGTATAGAGTATGGAATAAATTGAAGTCCCTAAAGGTGGGGTAAAATGAGGTGATTACCTATATGGAAAAGTATAGGATACATCCCAGTGAGGCAAGGCAGAAGCTGGAAACCATACAGAATCAGTTGTAGTCCAATTGTATGGACCAAAGGCTGATTGACAAGGAGAGGTTGCTACTTATGGAAGTGGAGAAGTGGAGCAATATAGAGGAGCATATCATACAACAGAAATCTAGAGCTCACTGGATTGCCTGTGGAGATTCCAACACTAAATATTTTCATGCTCAAATAAAGATGAGGACAAACTTTAACACTATCAACTCTATATACACTGAAGAGGGAGTAAAATTGTCTGATCCCATGAAGGTGGAAGAAGAGTTTGTTACTTGCTTCAATAGATTACTGGGGGGAAATAATAGCATATGCCAATGTCCAAACTCTGAAGTAATCCACCAGGGCCCTTGTCTCAACTTGCAACAAAAGGATGACCTAGTGAAGCCAGTCACAAGGGAGGAAATACTAAAGGCAATAAAGGATATGCCTCATGATAAGGCACCACAAAGATTATTACAGCTAGGCTGAAAGTATTGACCACCTGGTGGGTAGATCACAGTCAGCATTCATTGAGGGTCGTAGTATTATTGATAACATCTTATTCACACAAGAACTGTTCAAAGGCTATTCCAGGAAGGGCATTTCTCCTAGATGTGTGCTTAAGGTGAATTTAAAGAAGGCTTACGACTCAGTTGAATGGGTTTTCCTTGAAAGACTGCTGCAGGATTTGGGTTTCCCTCATAAATTTATTGGGTGGGTTATGGAATGCATATCCTATGTTACCTACTCTCTCAACATCAATGATGGCCTCACTGCACCATTTAAAGGAAAAAGAGGCTTACGGCAAGGCGACCCGATGTCTCCATACTTCTTTGTTCTGGCCATGGAGTATCTACAAAGAGAATTTGTGCAAATGATGTTGAGGAAAGAGTTCAAATTCCATCCTAGATGCAAGAAGTTGGGTGTAGCACATGTTTGCTTCGCGGATGATCTTCTTATGTTTTGTAAGGCAGATGTTCAGTCTGTCAGCTTACTGAAACAGACTCTCCAGAAATTCTCAAAGGTTTCTGGACTTCAAGCAAATATTGATAAAAGTGCAGTGTACTTAGCAGGGGTAACAAACTGGCAGAAGCAGGAGATTTTACAGGTGCTAAGATATCCTGAAGGCAAGCCCCCATTCAAATATTTGGGGGTGCCTTTGGATTCAAAGAAGTCGTCCATTGCTCAATGTTGGCCACTGGTGGAGAAAATCACTCAGAAAATAAGTTGCTGGTCGTCAAGGTTACTCTCCTATGCTGGTCGACTTCAACTGATTAAATCAGTTCTGTTTGGTATTCAAGCTTACTGGTCCCAAATTTTCCTACTGCCTAAAACAAATTTGAGAATGACTAAAGCAATCTGCAGATCATATCTTTGGACAGGTTCAGCTACAATTTCAAGGAGAGCTCTAATTTCCTGGGATACTCTCTGTATGCCATACAGTGCAGGGGGACTAAATGTATTGGACCTGTCTAACTGGAATAAGGCTGCTGTTGTTAAACATCTATGGGCTGACTAAGAAAAAGGATAGCATGTGGATAAAATGGGTGCATACCTTCTATATTTAGAACTTTTATTGAAGACATGCCAGTGCCTGGGTCTGCTGCTTGGGCAATAAGGAAAATATTTGAGTCGAGAGAGTTGATAAAAGGAATTGCAGCTCTCAATGGTAATATGGACAACATATTGATGCAGTTTCAGCAGGGTAAGTCTTTTAGCATCAAGAAGTTGTACATATAACTACAACCTCGGTACAGCAAAGTCCAATGGAAGACCATCATATTGCAGCCTCAACTGCATCCCAGATACAAATTTATACTGTGGTTGGCTCTGCACAGGAGACTAGCAACTGTGGACAGGCTTCAGGTGTTAAATATTCTGGTTCCACAGGACTATATTTTCTGTGGTTTGCATCGTGAAACCTTTGAGCATCTGTTCTTTGATTGCTTGAAGACCAAATAAATCTGGAATCGACTCCTTAGATGGTTGGGCTATAAGCGATCCATTGCGGACTGGAAGGAGGAATGTGACAGGGTTAGTAAGCTGGCAAAAAGTAGATTTGGATTAGTAGAAATCACTGCTTGTCTCTTTGGGATCCTGGTGACAGTGATATGGAGGGAACGGAATAAAATGAGATTCCAGGGAGGTAAGTTGATGGGCGATACTGTTTGTAAGAAAATTGTAGTCCATCTCCACTTAAGAGGGGCTTCAATTCATAAATGGAGGACTGTCCTACAAAGTTTAAACCATTTCCCCTAGACTTCTATTGAGACAGACTTCTCTTGAGATAGATTTGTCACACTATTATCAAATAGTGATTATGCTGTTTTTAGAGTGATAATACTGTAGTGATTGTATAGCATATGAGAAATAGATGGTCATCATCTATGTTTGTACGTATACTTTTTTGATTGAATGAAATAGAAAATCTGTTTATTCAAAAAGAAAAAGTAAAAAAGAACGCATTCCTATAATTAAATAAATAAATGAGAAAAGTATGTTTTCAAGAAGGAATTAGATTTTGCTCAATTCCTAAAATCAAAGTTAAATAAAAGAGAAAATTGTAGTAAATTATCTTTTAACATATAATGAAATTGTAATTAAAAAGCAAATATTTTATTAAAAAGAATATTCTAACTCCTTTTGTTATGGAATTTTTTTTCTCGGGGAACACTGATCCGTACCATACAAATACTTAAGGAGTGTTATGAAATAATATAAGAACAAGAACAATAGAGAGAAAAGTAGAGAGAGGAGTATTCTTATTGATACTTTGGGGTGATTTACAATGGGAGAGAACCCCTTTATTTATAGGAAGAGAAAAGACTTAGCCTCAAAGTAGAACTCTTCTATAAGATAGACATTCACTCTAATTAGAGTTCTATTTATAACACTCCCCCTTGAATGTCTATTCAATAATGTGCCTCGTTAAAACCTTAACTAAAACAAAACCCAATGGGAAAAAAATTATAGAAAAGGAAAAAGAGTACACATGTTTGAATATGCGCCTATTGGTTGCCTCGTTAAAAACCTTGCAAGGAAAACCCAGTGGGACAAAACCTTGTAAGGGAAAAAGAGTGCAACGCGCATTAACTCCCCCTGGAAAGAGCATCAATTCACATCCTTGAGCATTTGCATTCTAATCTTGTGCACCATCTTCAAAACGATCTTTTGTAGAGATTTGATAAATAAATCAGCCATATTGATTTGAATAAATATTCCGCACCTTGAAATTATCATTCTTGATAGATATGAACATCTTCATATAATGTCGTGGAATGACTCTCCAATATCTCCATAGATGTATTGTCGATGCCATCATGCTTATAGTTATAGCAAGATACATATATACACAAGTTGCACTTAGGATGTGGTACTTCAGGACCAAGAATTGTATATGCTTCAAGCAACTTCAATCTTTCATGGATTGACATATAAGTTAAGTCATATAAGCCATATAATAGACTTTAGATGCATATCAAGTTTTCATGTCATGCTAAACAAATAAGATATCGAAAACTGATTACACATACCATTGACTTTATACTTTCAAGTATTTGAACTACATGTCCAAAACTACATGTCTTTCGTATGGAATCAATTCTGCTTGAATTGTATCTCTTCCATTTAGCCAATATTTTATTTGTATTCGACAAACATAAGATCCTCATCGATATTTAGCGCTATCATAGATGTCGTCGACGAACATTTTATATCGGTTTCGGTAAATTTTCATAAAGACATAACATGGAGATCTCTTTATTCATATATTCAGGTACCTGAATCTCTCATGAGATTTTATGAAGTGTTATGTCATGTGATCTTCTAGATCACTTGCCTCCCCATTATGATCACTTTGATCATTTGCTCATCTTCTTTATTAAGAAGTTATTTTGAAACCGATTTGTCTATACACTTTAAGCATATCAAAGACTTTGTCCTTCTGGGACTTAACATGAGCATCTGCAGTGAGAATATAGTTACTTTCTTTGGGTCAGCAAATGCGTATAGCATGCTTTGCAATATGTTGCAATTGAATTATCCTTTTATGAATTTCCGGTTCATATTATGATATTCGAGGATCTATATATACAAATGATAATTCATCCCATGTAACCTTTTCTCAAGTGTTTATCATGTCTCCCCCTCATGTTAGAAAAGCTAACTTGTTTCCTCAACTTTGAGAGTCCATCTTTGTGCATTATGGTGTTAATGAAAATATACACCGCACATCAATAATAATACGATGAAATTATTTGGTTCCTGACCCTGAACCACTTGTGAGGGGAGAATATAATATACTCTCGTATACAACGTATATCAAACTGATATATATAACTTTGTTCTCATAAGAAACAGTTTAGCTATTAAGTGGAGGCACTCAATAATTATCTTGCTAAACCAACTTTGATATAAACCAACTTATCAAGATGAACTATCTTGAATAGAAAATCTGGAAATTATGCTCAAAGTTATATTACTGAGCAATTTACCTCGCAAGCACCGGCCAGGCTGCGGGTTAATAACAATCGCACATGTAACCATATCATAGATGTATCATATGTGGTATACATGGCAGGTGAATGGGCCCATATTCACCTTTGATATTTCCAGAATTTATGGGATTCAACCCGAACTCTTTAGTTGGTCAATTAATTAATGAGAACAAGTAATACAAGAGAATTCGTAAAGAACTTTCTAGTTCTTTAATATTTACCCATGTGAATTATCTATTACTGCACATCATACTTAAAATGATATGGCTAACCCGAATGCCAATTGAATAAATTATCAATATTGATAAACTTCAAATTTACACCATGACATGTGCAATTATCAATAAACTTCAAGTTTATTATGATATGGGTTTTTATATCAATAAACGTCCACTTTATTGTGGTATTCTTGTGTAGTACAAACTGGAGAATAAAGCGGGTAGTTTTTCACATACAGATTATCCCGCTACAAGTTGTAGTAATAGAAGATATCAAATCTTTCATTTATTTATAGTCTCAATATAATCAATCGCTTTCGCATATACTTTGGAAACTGAATAAGTTTCTTTGAGACTTACTACAACACAATACCTTATTGGTAATCAATTGTGTTTCTCCAACATAGTAATAATTGGCTCTTCTAGAGCTCTCAATTAATTTTGTACTACCACAAATTCATCAACATCCATGTGGTGAATATCTCTTTTAAAGAGAAAGTTATACCATTATCGTCATGTCAAAATTATATGCAAGATATGTTTCTTGCATTATTATTGTCCTTTGATAATCACATTGACAAATTATTTTGGCGTACAATAGGTACGTGACCAATGACTATTCATGCCATAACAATGACATTATTTTCATATATCATCTCAAACCTCCTTCTAGGGGTGAGTGTGGTATATTCAATACCAATTTCATGTTCATATTCTTCCAATAATAAATATGTATTCGTGAATCAGATGTTGTCACATTCACTACGGGGATATGTGATTTTGTTATCCTTTTCAAATCTGTAAATGCGTCTGGCATTCGATTTGCTATTCTTTGCAAATGGATAATATTTTGCACCTCTTTTTCACAAATAGAGGTATGTGGATCAAGATGAGATAATGATGCATTTTTTCCACAAAATTTCCCGTTTGGTTTCACCAACTTCTCCCCCTAATTTTGGGAAAAGTGTCTCATCGAATTGACAGTCTGCAAATCGTGCAGTGAACAAATCCCTGTCAATGTTTCGAGGTAGAGAATAATGGAGGGCGATTCAAACTCAACATATATTCCTAACCTTCTTTGCAGACCCATTTTGGTGCAATATGGCGGTGCTACAGGTACATATACTGCACATCCAAAAATTCTTAAGTGAGATATATTAGGTTCATGACCCAAAACTTATTGCAACGGGGAATATTTGTGATAGTTCGTCGTTCTGAGACGAACTAGCATTGCTACATGCAAAATGGCGTGACCCCAAACCGAAGTGGGCAGCCTCGTTTTCATGAGTAAATGAGGAATTCAAGATTATTCTCATCTATTGTCTCAATATGATATCCATTTTGAATGATATCTTTAAAACTCAACAAGTTCCTTTTAGACTTGGAGGAGAACATTGCATTCTCTAAAATGTTGTTCATTTAGGCAGAGTTATAGTTGCTCTCCCGGAGCCTTTAATCAATTTACTACTACCAGAAATTGTAGTAACATCTGCATTACACATACTTAAATGAGAGTAATATTTCTTCTCTTTGAATATCGTATGTGTGGTACATGAATCAATTAATCAAAAGAGATATACGAACATGAGAATAAACAAATATAATCCGTTGCTTCAAAATTAACAAATATTTTCAAAATCTGCTGAGGTTATTCGACTAACTTAGTTGATAGTCGACTATCTTGGGAAGCAGTCATCAGGTTAGTCGACTATCTAAATCAGATAGTCGACTATCTTGTTTTTAGCGGAAAAGTCCAGTTTTAATGCGAAATATTAGTTAGTCGACTAACTAAGTTGATAGTCGACTAACTTAGTAAACAGTCATCCGGTTAGTCGACTATCTAAATCAGATAGTCGACTAACTTAGCTTGCGGAAAAATCCAGTTTTAATGCGAATATTAGATAATCGACTAACTGTTAGGTTAGTCGATTAACTCTACTGGAAAGTAAAAATATCTTTGAAATTTAAGCATATTGAAACATTCTAAAGAACTAGTACTAACGTTATATCATAAACTAATTAATATGAGCTGATACTAATGACTATTAGTTTATTCACTGACTAATACAAATAAGTAAAATAAAATCAAACAATTCCATCTTCCTTCATCACAGATCCATCACCAATTAACTGGTCTATTTTTCCCTCAGGGTGCTCAAAGAAGTCTGCCACATCCAAGTGGGTGATGTCAAAATTGTCGTCAGAGACAAAATCGATTTCAGGGCCTTTACTCTTTAGAGATGCGTGATAAAGTTCAATCAAATGTCTTGGTACACGGCAAATTTTCGCCCAGTGCCCTTTTCCACCGCAGCAATAACATATAGTTTATGAACTATTTGCTTTTGGATTCTCATCGCATCGTGCTTGTGGCAGAGTGACCAACTTCAGGTTGTCATATCTCTCCTTTAAGCCATTCCACAAGATAGGTGGATCTTTGACTGTGATATATTTAATTTTCAAACCTTCATCAAGGTGATGGCGCAAGAAAATCAAGGCCTTAGCACAGTTTCAAACCTTCATCAAGGTGATGGCGCAAGAAAATCAAGGCCTTAGCACAGTTTCAAACCTTCATCAAGGTGATGGCGCAAGAAAATCAAGGCCTTAGCATAGTCTTGGGTGGATGCATTATTTCTGTCTTTAATGGCGTCTCCAAGACCCATTGCATCCAAATGGATTTCAGCACCCAACACCCATGTCATATAGTTCTTGCCCGAAATTTCAAGGGCAACGAACTTTCTTTTCATAATGTCAGACATAAAATAAAATTACATCAAGAGCGTGTCCATACTTACGGGCTTTATTACAATTATCACATTCACTTCAGGGAATGGATCATAATCATCTGTATGTGCTATATACAATCTCATGTCAAATATTACTTTCATAAAGTGAAAGATTATTTTGAGAATCTTTATTATTCTCATTATCACAATGATGACGATTATAATTACGTCTATTGCCACGTCCACATCCATTGATACCTTCACGGTAATAAATTTGTCTTCTTTCTGACTTATCACATACTGCTATCACATTCTCTAAAGGGAATGAGAATGAAGCAAATTCAATGGGACGGATTTTCAATTCTTTGCCCACAATCATACATGAATTTAATCATGGCAAGACATAGAACTTTTACCACTTCACGTGGTTATAATTCCTTACAAACTCCACTAGAGTTATAATCAAACTTTGTTGTCTATGTTTGTATATGAAGTCAAATCGTAGAATTTCAAGAATTTGAAAGGGAAAAGTAAATTACTTACCTTTAAGGTATACCAATAAATGTTGTGATATCAAATATACCTCTTGAGTTTCCATCCCGTTGCATTATTTTATGATGATACCATCTCTTCTATTTTTCCGTATAGAAATTCTCATATGGAGCAGTAGCAATCGTTATTACACTCTTTTGCTTGGAAATTCACCTTCAAAAAGAAAACAAAAGTAAACAACGAGAAATAAAAAATTGAAGAATTTCAGAAACCAAAATATCACAAATCTCGTTTCACTCAAATAATAAAATCCAAACGACGGAACACGAATTAGAGTGGATGAATCTGATTGCAACTCGAGATTCTGAGAGCGATAATTGCTGAATATTAAATTCAATTGGTTAGAGACTCGTGCTGATAACGTGTTATGAAATAATATAAGAACAAGAACAATAGAGAGAAAAGTAGAGAGAGGAGTATTCTTATTGATACTTTGGGATGATTTACAATGGAAGAGAACCCCTTTATTTATAGGAAGAGAAAAGACTTAGCCTCAAAGTAGAACTCTTCTATAAGATAGACATTCACTCTAATTAGAGTTCTATTTATAACAAGGAGTCTTTTATTAACCCCTTTTTAATTTACATTTTGAATTTTAGAGATATTATATTTTTACTTAACACAATTTAATTTCTTAAAAAATATAAAATTCATGTTAATTTGATGTAAAAAAGGAACCATCCTTATTTTTATAAAATTATATTTAACACTAATTTGTCGCCAAAACTAAGAATATTATAATTCATAAAATTATTTATGGACATGATACGCTCATTACGCGTGTACCTCATATTAATAAATAAAACTTTTGAACAATACTATTGAATTATGTACACTTAATATGCAGGTGTTTAAGCGTTATTCCCAAAGTATTTCTAATATTTTTTATTTTGAGTTAAAGAGTATAACAATTATGAATATTAGATAATTTAAATTTAACTACAATATTTATTAAAGTAGTTTTTATATTTTTGATACATAATTTTTATAGAAAGGATTTATGAGTAAAGGGCAATGGACATTCATACTACATTGACAGACGTAAATTCTCAGTAAGATATTATTTACTTTTTTTGTACTTCTAAACAATACTAACAAAAATTCAGTAAAATCCTAAAAGTGGAGTTCAGTTCTTTTTTGTACTTTGAAATTAACTAAAATTTTGAATATTTTAAATATTTTCTTATTTAAATTATGTGAGAAGTCATAATATTTAGAACCTTAACATAAATATATGTGGGAGAAATAAGAGTCATAATAGTTAGGACGGTTTCTTGTCCATATATTTTCTAGGTCTAAAGGAAAAAATCTATATACAGTTTGCCACTATTAAAAGAGAGACACATGTACTTAGTTAAGTATTTTTTCTGAAATTATTAAATGTAATTTTTAGGTATTATATAAAAAATCGATAAAGAGAGAAAATATTGTTCTAGTAAGAAATATTTATATTTTCTATATCATTATAAGAGCATAAAAGCCCGAACTCCTAACGTAAATTAAGTGAATTATTTTCTTTACTTTTTGATCAAGTACTCAAACACATTATTTTATAATTGTTACGTAATTATTAAAAATAATATATTTATTGATATAGGCTACACGCGTGAAGCGCGTTTCCTAAGATTAGTGTACAAAATAATGTTAAGTGATCACTCCACCTTGAGAAATTAATGTTGATGCACATGTTATATATATTCCAGCTGTTAGAGAGGATCTGAAAATAATGCAAATCTACCATAAAGAAAGGAACGGAAGAAAGAAAATCATTGTCTTGAGTTTGATAAAATACACAGAAAGCAATCCAATATAGCATGCATGCATTAAATTCTAGCTGTTCAAATTTCTTACGACAATGCAAATTGTTTTCAGCTTTGAAAATGTAGTTATAGTCTTTACTGTGACATCTCACACTGTACCTACATATGCAGACCTATCATATATAGAGGGCAAAGAGAAACAATAGTGTCTAGCAGTTTAGTAAAAATCAAGCAAATTCCTGAGATGCTAGCTGCTGCAATCACGGGGCGGAGTTAGCATAGGTCTTGCGAGTTCAGTTGAATCCACTAATTTTTGTACAAACTTTGTATTTGTTTTAAGATATTCACTAAATATATATAACTTGTTAATTTAGAATCCAATAATATAAATATATTAGAATTTCGAACTCATAAGGTTCAAAACTTGACTTCGTCTTTTGCAGCAATATTTAACTCTGTAACCAGAATTTTGCTTCTTTGCATTCATTAAATTTTGGGATTCTAGGGACTAGGATATTATTGTTAGATCAGCATAATACTGCTGCAGAAACTTTGAGTATATGAATGTATTTTTTTGTACATATATACATATAGTTCAAACAAGGGGCGTCAAATGGATGGGTTAAGTTAATTTTAGGCGGGTCAAAATAGGTTGAATCAATAAACAGACGCCCAAACTTAGTTGGGCTGAGATGAGCGGGTCAAGATGGATTAAATTTGGGTCATAGCCCAATCCGTCCAGCTTTTATAAAGCATTAATTAATATGTGTTGTTTTTATACGTTGTTTAATTATCAAATAAGATTTTTTTCTTTTGCTACGGTCATATATATATATATTCAAAATATTTTGACAAAGTTACTCATATATTAGTTTACCTAAAAATCAACTCAACTTTAAATGAATTGAAATGATCTGGGGCAAAATGGACTAAATTCAACAAAGGAAAACTTACACAAATGTCCTAAATAAGTTTTAACTTACTAACCTCTAACCATTAATTATAGACTTACCAAAACTAGCCAAACATACATAAAAATTAAAAAACCAAATAAATAAAGTACTTTCTCTCAAAGAATCACATGCAAAATTCACCTTCCATATATTTTAAGCGTGATTAGCAACATTAGATGAAAGACGAAAAGAAAATTTCATGGATGAGGTAGCAATAAGGTGATGAAATATAAATAAAAAAATATATACAATATTTCAAAAATCTAAATGGGTATAGTTGAAATTCATTAAAACATATAGATACGTCAATATACAAAATTTGTGGAGGATTGGAGGTGATTTGGACTGGTTTTGTATCAAAATTCGTAATTAAATCGAGTTCAAAAAATTCTTCTGCGACACATATATCACGTATGTATCTCACACACATGTATACATGGATAGACATGTGATACACAATCGATACAAATATGATATATATGCGATACACAAATGATATACATGATGCACATATCATTTTTTACTTCGAATTTTCAATTTAAACTAAATACAGAAACAAAGAAATTCCACGATCGAACTACCAAAATAAAATAGAATGGACTAGAAATCGGAGCTCTAAATGATTCATTTTGGACTCAAAAGCAAGAACCATCAAAACTTCACCAAATTATCCCAAAACTGAGATTCAAGTTCCTTAAGATATATCCAATCTATTCTAATAGCACCCACTCAAAAGAAAGTAAAAATTTGATGTTTTCTTGCGACAAATAGCTAATTGACTAATATTAATAATATTTTATCAATTGACCAATTTTAGTAATGAGCTAACTATAAAGAGACATAGCTAATACTTTCCCTTCATCAAACGGGTCAACGACTGGCCCAACCTTGACCGAGTTAAATTAGTTTGGGCTCAAATTACCAGTCCTAATTCGAACCGAAACCCCCCCCCCCCCCCCCCCGGAGTGATTAGACTTTAGAGCCAAGCAATATTATTTTTTTTATTTTTCGGTACCCGTGTTGGAGCCCGATTATTTTCGGATTAGCACTTGATAGGCCCATTCAGAATGAAATATTTTCTATCAATATATAATTGTTTCAAAAGGAAAATATATATAAAGAACTTTTGTACTAAAAGTTAACTCACCCCACCTTGAAAAATTAATGTTCATGCACATGTTATATTCCTGCTTTCCCAAGCTGTTAAATAGGATCTGAAAATCGTTGTTTTGAATTTAATAAAATTGATTAAAATCCAATATTGCATGCATACATTAAATTCTAGCTGTTCAAATTTCTTACAACAAATTATTTTCAGCTTTGAAAATGAAGGTATTGCCTTTACCGTGACATCTCACAGTAGCTGGACCTTATCATATATTGAGGGCAAAGA
The DNA here is from genome assembly GCA_034376525.1 of Nicotiana benthamiana. Lineage (NCBI taxonomy): Eukaryota > Viridiplantae > Streptophyta > Magnoliopsida > Solanales > Solanaceae > Nicotiana > Nicotiana benthamiana. The sequence continues at coordinate 83,046,228 of CM067331.1, read as the reverse complement.
GAAACAACATTATTTAGCAGTTTAGTAAAACCCAAGACTAGCATTGTTAGATCAGCATAATACTGCTGCAGAAACTTTGAGTATATGAATGTATTTTTTGTACTTTCCAATTAGGGACGTCAAAAGGACGGATTGAGTTACTTTTAACCGGGTCAAAATAGATTAAATCAATAAATAAAATTTTTACCCTTTATAGTAAAGGTTGATACCTTATTTATTTTAAATAGTTACCCTTTTAAAGAATTATATTCCATAGTTACATTTTGATTTTTATAGTTAAATATCTTTTTAAATGGTGTACATTCGATTTATCGACCCTTATCGATAATTACTTATCGATTATCGATTTGTACATATGCTTATCGTTATCGTTTCAATAAGGTTTCGATTTTTTCGATTTCGATTTATCGACTTTTGGGACTTATCGATTCGGTTATCGATTACATCAATAAAAAAATTTACAGGATTCTACGAAAAGTATACTGGTATAAGCACGCCTAACTAATATGGCAAAAAGAAGCTAAAATCAGACGAACACCGTTTATAACATAAAGATTGTGTCAACAAGCACATGCAACGAAACTAAAGTAAGGGATCAAATGTATGCCACCAACACTCCAACAGTATAAAAGATAAAAATCATCATCACGGCTAATTCTATTTTCCACTAATTTGAAATTCATTCACTTGAGCTTTAAATATGATCATTCCTTAAATGTGGTAGATGAAATAATAGGGTTAGGGACTTAGGGTAAAGGAAAGAGTATTATAGAATAAGGATAAAAAAAATTTAAGTATATCTTATCGGTTTATCGATAAACCGATAACCGAAGAGGGCAAAATCGAAATTGAAATCGATAACTCGATATCGAAATCGATAAATCGATAAATCGCCGATATCGATAAACTGATAACAAATAATCGATTCGATTTGTCGATAAACCGATTCGAATATACACTCATATATCTATTTATGGTCATCTCCTATCCTTAAAACATAAAATACACTTTGTATTATTTTTCTCTCTCATTCTTTTAGATTTTTCTCCACCTTCCCTCTCAACGTGAGATTTTTGCATGAGTACAAACTCATGGATTCTCCGGTGTGCAGACAGATTTTTCTACTGTATACATCTCCGGTGGATTTCAAACATCTTTTGCAGCACAAGAGCGTTAAATTTGGCAATTTTGAAGACACTGATACAGTCATACTGAGGATTCAGATTGAAATTTCCTGCATAATAACCGATGGATTGCTCTACCTCCCAACATTTTTAGTCAAGCCCTCTGTCAGCGCACCAAAAAGATAATAATTTTGGAAACATAGAGTCAATTGATCTGATTACTATACTCCGATTTCAATACGCTTACTATGATCTGATTTTTCTTTTCAAAACAACGTCAACAAGGAAGGCGAATCCTAAGATGCATTATAAAAATTAAACGAACAGATTCTAAGAGCTTCCAAGTATTTCAGGAGAAACGAAGGACCAAGCTTACCGGAAAGGGATTGCAGAGAGAACACGACATTAGGGTTATTTTTGAGCGAAAAGGATGGAGTTTGGAGTTGAGCAACTTAAAGAAATGTATTTCAATGTAACACACTGTATTTTTGTGTATTTTATTGTATTTCAATGATCTCGCTGTATTTCATGTATTTCATTGTATTCATTGTCTCGATATATTTCATGAATGTATTCATATATTTTTTTGATTAATATAATTTATGTATTCAAATATATCTGCAGTATGTATTCATATGTTTTTGCATTATAGATGACCTGTTATACTTCAAATATTCAATGTATATTTATGTATTTAACTATATTCAATGTAATTATGTAATTCTCTAAAGATTGCTATATTTTTTTGGGTTAAGAATCTTTTTTATAACTGGAAATATAAATTTTGTATTATAATCGAGTTTGTTGGGTTATATTAGAAGGCTATTACGTTAACTGATTCACTTTACGTTCAAACACAACTGAATAGATCATGAATTGTGCTATTTACGTTACTGTATTCACAACTACATATCGTGAATACAGTTGATTACAATCGAATATAATAATTTGTCTATCTGTAATCCCATGTTTCATGCTATGGGTGGGCATACTTTGGGCAGAATCAAAATCCAAACTGATATCCGAATTTCTTGGATTTTTGGTTTGGATTTTTGGATTACGAAATGGATTTTGGATTTAATTTTTAAAATTTTTGAATTTCGGATTGGATATTGGATTTCGTACTTTGAATTTATGGATATCTGAAAATTCGAAATTCTTATACTTTATATTTAGTTCATTATCCATATGTCAATAGTAATAAGTTCAATATCCTACCCATTAGAGATTATCGTATATATTCAATAATATTAGTTACTAAGTTATTATGAGAATACCTTCTATTTGGACATAGTTTTAAATTTTTACTTCTTATCTATCGTTAACGTCTTTATGATATTTTTTAATTTTCTTAAAATAATAATTTCATTACTTTAGTATTTCATTTGGATGATTGTGGTGAGAAGGAAAAACTTTTTAGGAAATTTAACATGAGCATTTCATTTGGATATTCTGTTTTATAAAAAGAAGAGACATCTCAACTTATAAGCTCAAAATCGAAAATTCAAAATATCCAAACCGATTAATCCGAAACAGAACTTAAAAAATCTGATCCAATCCGAACTTATTTGAATTGGATTTGGATTTTTATTTCGTTAATTCGGAAAGTAAAATCCAAATCGAAATTTCATATGCAATATGAATTGCACGAATGCCTGCCCCTATTTCAGCCGTGAATATAGTCGAATACAATAATATGTCTAGCTGTAATCCCCTGTTTTACACTTAGAAATGATAATGTATTTATGAATACAGTAGCTTAAATACATCGAATACACTCTAAAAGACCTGGAAAAAAAATTGTAGGAAGTAATATAGTAAATGGTAGCTACAACTAGCTAATAACCACTAAACAATAGTGGTTTAAATTTCTCATCAATAAATGGACGTTGAAGAGTTACTTGGTCTGAGATGAGCTAAAATTTTGGTCATTGCCCAACCCGTCCAACTTTTACCAAGCTTTAATTAATGTGTGTCGTTTTCTTATGCAATGTTTAATTATTAAATATATACTTTTTCTTTTGCTATAATCATATATAATATATCAAACTAAAAAATTTAAAATATTTTGATAAAGTTAATTATAGATCAGTTTGACCTAAAAATCAACCTAATTTTAGATGGATTGAGATAATCTGGATTTAGATGGACTGAATTCAATAAACGGGTCAATGACCGACCCAACCTTGAGTAAATTGGCTCAAATTGTTAGCCCTAGTTCGAATCGTACCGAAAGCACCATAGAGATTCAGATTTAGAGCGAAGCAATATTGGTTGTTTTTTATTTTTAAATTTTTTATCCGATGTCTAGTACCCGTATTAAAGTTCGATTATATTGCACTCCCGCTGAATAAAGCTTACTCAGAGGATAACGTTTCTTACCAATAATTTTTTTATATTCAGAATTTGAACCCCAATACTGGTTGGTTAACTTGTACATATTACTCTTCTTGAACCAAAAAAAAGAGAGAAAAACATTGGTCTTTACTTCAAATGATCCATAATAATGACAAGAAAAAACATTTAACCAACAACTCAATATGGACTAATTTAATACATATACAATAAGTCTTGACTTCTCACATGTAAACGTTGAAGTTGTGCATCCCAAGACACGTCCACATATGTATATAATATAGAGGGTGTTTGGCGAAGTTTATAAATTGGTTAAATTGATTTATAAGTATTTTTTAATTTATTTATGTGTTTGGTAAAATTAAAAATATTTATAAGTAGAGTGCTTACAAGTCAAAAATAGGCTAAAAGTTGGTCTCCCGTAACTTATCAAATTTCAGCTGATAAGCACTTTAGGTTTGACCAAAATATTTATTATTTTATCCTTAAAATACTTCTTTTTAAAACAAAACTCTTTGTATACCCAGTTTTTCAGCTGTTTATTATTAATTTCAGCACTTTTATCTGAATACATAACTGCTTATTTATTAAAATAATTTCAACACTTAAAAGTACTTTTTAATACCTAATACTTATTAACTATTCTAAATCAGCTAAGCCAAACGGGCTCATAGTCTTCACTTCTCTCTACTATTAACACTTGTGGTTACAAGTTTTTGAGTTTTCCTTTAATTATTTAAACTCGTTTTTTTTTTTAAAATTATTTGAAAAATAATTTACACAACACAAATGTTGACAAATGTTTGTATGATTGCCAGTCGAGACTATTACATATACAAGGGAAGGTAGAAGCTACTATTTTTCCCGAAAAAAAGTACGTAATATTGATTGAATAAAGATGAATATTCAAGTAAATAAATTTAATTTTGTGCACATATAGAGTACAAAACTATTGACATTATATAACGTGGAATAATTTTTGTTTTTAATTCTTTTTACACTATATATCAACAGGAAAAAAAGGAACTTAACTATATAGCATGACCAACAGATTATTGAATTAGAACTCATATACTGATTCTTGGCCGCCGGGTTATATGGAGCAAGTGCACATATAATCGTTATTAGAGATACTATTTAGAGATTAGTTAGTAGTTATGAAAATTTAAACTAAAAATTTTAATTTTTATGACAATTCAGGATATTTTAGTCCTGAAAAATTAAACTAAAAAACTGAAATTCAAAATACAAAGACTAATTTTTAAATAATAATCTTTCAAAATGACACTGTCATTTCTATGGGTTGTTTTCTGAGAGATTTCTTTTTAGTTTGTCCAACTTTACTGATAATGCAAGTTACTTTTTGATAGACACACCAACACATACATCAAAATCTCTCTCTTTATGTTTTTTCTACTACACAAAATTAAAAATTACACAAGTAGTAAATTATAAAGCCAATAACCCACTTTCGGTAGCATTTATTACAAACGGTTGATAATAAATAGCCACATATCTGTCATATTATTCCAAAATATTGTACGTCGTTTAAGTAAAAAAAGATTTTTGAGAGTAATTACAGTTGAAAATTTTATAAACTTAGACCTATCGCAGAATTTAGTGCACCTTTTAATTAGGTGGTCCTATGAACTTATAATTTTCTAACCCCTTCATAATGTTGTAACACCCCTTTTACATTATGATATTATTTTGGGAGAAAGAAAAGGGACAGCCTGATGCACACTCTATAGAGGAATCGTACCAAAAATAGATATAATGTAAGCAACCTAATTTACTTATTGGAAAAATTATTTTTCGACCGCAAAATGTTTTTCTATGAATTCTAAATTATTCAATTAGAGATTAAGGGTGTGTTTGGTATGACGGAAAATATTTTCCAATTTTTTCATGTTTGGTTAATGTTTTGGAAAATATTTTCCTTATAAACTCATTTTCCTCCAATTGAAGGAAAATATTTTCCTTATCAAGAGAAGGTGTCACCGTTACTAAAAGGTATGTTTTTTAGAGCAATGTTAAGGCCTGCCATGTTGTATGAGACAGAGTGTTGGCCGGTTAAGAACTCTCATATCCAGAAGATGAAAGTAGCAGAGATGAGGATGTTGAGGTAGATGTGCAGGCATACGAGGATGGATAAGATTAGAAATGAAGATATTCGAGAGAAGTTGGGCGTGGTCCCCATGGAGGATAAGATGCGTGAAGCAAGACTTGATTGGTTGGGGCATATTTAGAGGAGGAGCACTGATGCACCAGTAAAAAGGTGTGAGTGACTGGCTATGGCGGGTACAAGGAGAGGTAGAGGGAGACCCAAGAAGTATTGGGGAGAGGTAATCAGGTAGGACATGGCGCGACTTAGGATTACTGAGGACATGGCCCTTGACAGCGAATAGTGGAGGTCGAGCATTAAGGTTGTAGGTTAGGAGTAAGTTTTGAATATTTCTACAACGCACTAGAATGAGACTAGCCAGCTAGGAGTTAGTCTTAGGATGCTAATGATCACCTACTGATGCATGGCTTTATCTGTTGGATATTAGTATACCTTCCATCTTTTTCTTATTTCCTATATTTATTATATTTTTGTTATTCTATTATGTTATATATTTTATGTTATTTTATTATGAGTCTATTGATAATACTAATATATCTTCTCTTGTTGCTTTCATGAGTCATGGGTCTCGTGAAAATAACCCCTCTGCCCCTCGGAGTAGGGGTAAGGTCTGCGTACATATTACCTTTCCCAGACCCCACTTGTAGGATTATATTGGGCTGTTATTGTTGTTGTTGTATCAAGAGAAGGGAAAACATTTTCAAAAGCTCCTTCACAACCTTCCCTACCCTCACCAACCCACCCCACCCTCTCCCTCCAAAAAAGGCTTCTTCTTTTTTTCTTTTCAAATTTCTATTTTTCCGTTACCACCCATCCTAATATCCCTCCATCCCACCCCCCTCTCGCAAAAAACATTATTAGTTTTTTACCTTATTTTTTTATTGTAATTTTAAACTTTTATTTTTTTCGTTTTTCTACATTACCTCCCCTCCTCCCTCCCCACTCCGGTCCATGCCCCTCCATCCTCCCCCTCCCTCCCCCCCCCCCCCCCCGAAAAAAATATTTCTAATATATTTTTCAGTTTTAGTTTTTTTATTTATCGGTTTAAAGGTTCAAAATTTTACAAGTTTCAAAGTTATGAATTCAGAGGTTTATATGTTTGGTACTTTTCGGGTTTAGAAATTATAAAGCTTACGGGTTAGAAATTCCGTGGTTAAGAAAGTTTAGCGGTTCAAAAGTTTATAAAAATATTAGTTCGGAAGGTTGCTGGTTTGAAAGTTTATGGTCATGTTTATTATATTTAAATTATTTATCAATACTGTTGAGAAGTCATTTTTTAATTTGCGTACCAAATACCGAAAGATAAATAAGATTACTTGTACTTGTTTTCCAAGAGAATATTTTCTTGAAAAATATTTTCCGTTATACTAAAAACACCCTAATACATAACATCGAAAATGATTGTTCATTTTTTTCTTCATTTCTAAGTTTGGATGTTTGCAATAAAAATTGGCTTATAAACTTTTGGCAGAATAGCCTAAATGATACTTATACTTGTGCCACTTTGTCATGCCGGTTCCCAAATTTATCATTTTGTCAATTGAACACTTACATTAGTTCAAATCGTATATAATAAACGCTTATGACAGGAGGTTACCATGCGTGTAATACAGTCTCCTACATGTAAGATGCCACGTCATTACTATTGCTACATAGGAAAATAAACTATTTAAAAATAGAATCTTTTAGAAAACCCTAGCAATCTGCAATTCTCTGACAATATAAAGCAGAGTTTCTCTTTTACATCATCCATAAGGAAATTCTCACCCATCAAATTAACGCTCCCATAACTCACCGATCCTTCATGAAATTGCTCAAAGCTTACCCACCAAGATCAAGCCTTTTCACTCCATAATTGAATTTGAAATTGTGAAACACAGGTGAGGCATGAGCGAATGAAATCCACACTCCACAACTAAGCTGCATTGGGCTTTAGAAATAATTCCATAAGAGCGACGAGATGCCTCATAGAGATGGACCAAAGAGGGGGGGATCAGAAACATAGAGAGCCTTAAAATTGAAATCTTCGAACCCCACACACTTAGAAGCTTCAAGCGAGCTTTAATAGCATCTGTACTTGTTCCTCCAGCCTTGATCCTCAAATACAAAGGTTTATCACTTTTTCAAGTTTTAATTTCAATACCCATCTGAGTTTTAGTACTAGGTTTCAAACCACTAGATTCATTCTTCGCAAGACCAGCAATGTAATTTCAAAAATTCTCAACAAACAAGCCTTTGAATCTCCTCTCAATCCAAATAAAGATTCAAACAGTGAAATACACCAACAATAACCAAACAAGACTTTGAAGGCTCATCTATTATTTACAATAGGGTGTAGGGGAAAGAGGGATTGGGGGCAAGAGGAAAGGTGAGATTTTCAGCCCGATTTTGTGCTTGATTTTAGTTTAATTCGTTTTTAACGAAAATCACTAGTATCACTCTCTTTACACACGTGTGTTACACATAATTTGTCCATCTCAGCTATGTCAATGGTACCACATAAGCTCGGTCAATGGTCAGAGGGATTTAAAATATACGATTTGAACTAGTATAAGTGTTTAATTGGCAAAATAATAAGTTTAGGGCCCGACATGACAAAGTGGCACAAGTATAAGTGCCATTTCGGCTATTTACCTAAAAAAATTGTACCCCTAAAGTAGAAGTATGTAATACATACATACACATATACTAGTTTATTACTACTTTTTTGAAAATACTGAAAGTTAGATTTGAATTTTCTTTTACAAGCTTCCCTCCTTTCTACAAAGTTTCTCATATTATTCATACTTGCTTGGATATATATGATTCCAGACTTCCTGTTTTCATTTAATTTCTTAAAACATTTTTCTTTTAGTATCTGTTGAATATTATAAAATGAGACATAAAGAGCTAGCATCTAATGCCATCAGTTAGAATTTCATTTTGTTATTTGTGGCTTGAATTATTTCTTTGTATTTTTAGGAAACTCATAGCCCTTATAGGTTTAAGAAAACCTATTGTCCTAATAGATTTGGGAAAGGAAAACCTATAGTCCTTGTCAAATTGAGAAACCTTTCTCATATATGTTTGTGACCTTTTGGGATCAATATATAGGGGTTATAATTGGGGATTCTATAGATTGTATTGTGTTTTCTTCTCATTCATAGTGGAAAACTCTCTCTTCTTTTGCCCCGGGGATTAGGTTTAACCGAACCTCGTTAAATCCCTGTGTTGATTTTTCTTCTCTATTTGCTTTGTGTGAGATTGTGTGCTAATTAACCCACGATATTCTGCAACAATTAGTATCAGAGCAAGGTTCGGGTTTCTACATATAATTTAGGGTTAAGATGTCTTCATTATCTTCAACAAAGTACGAAATAGAGAAATTTGACGGAGGTTCTAATTTTAGTCTATGGAAGATTAGGATGGAATCGTCCCTGATATTACAAGGATTATGGAAAGCAATTGATGAGGATTTTCCTGAAGATTTGAAAGAGACAAAGAAGGAAGACTTAAAGGAGAGGGTTTTGAGTGCCATCTTCATGAGCATTACAGATAGCGTTCTTTGGGAAATTGATGAAGAAACTTCTGTAGCAACGAATGGAAGAAGCTGGAAGATTTGTATTCTAAGAAATCATTGACAAACTGCCTCTACTTGAGAAAGAGATTATACAATCTCCATTTGAAAGAAGGTACACCTGTTAAAACTCACCTTGATGAGTTTAATTCAATTATAATGAACTTGAAGAATGTGAATATCAAAATTGAGAGTGATGATCAGGCCTTGATTGTGTTATGTTCTTTACCACAATCTTATGATACTTTTACCGATACACTGCTATATAGGAAAATAACATTTCACTAGAAAATGTTAATAATGCACTAAAATCTAAAGAGTTGAAAAGGAGCTTTCCAGACAACAGAATTGAGGGCGAGGGTCTTGTGATTAGAGGAAGAACGCAACAAAAGTACTTTAATAGGAAAAAGTCAACCGCAAGATCAAAGTCTAGATCAAGGAAGCAAATTTATTATGAGTGCAGGGAGCAAGGTCACTACAAGAGAGATTGTCCTAAGCTGAAGGAGAAAAGTGGGAATCAGAAAATAGATAATTCGGTAAGTATTATTCACACTGGCAGTAATTCTGATGATAGTGATTATGTAGGGGAAGTTTTTGCTACGAGTTCTATTCATGGGCACAGTTCTCGGGTTCTTGATTCTGGGGCTACTTTTCATATGTGTCCACACAAGAATTGATTTGTAACTTACACATAAATTAGTGGACTGTCTATATGGGAGATGATAATCCATTACCAGTAGAGGGGGTCGGTAACATCAAATTGAGAATGTTTGACGGAATTATCAGAAACATTGACTGTTGGCATGTTCCTCGAATAAAGAGAAATTTGATTGCTCTTTCGACTTTGGATGATCAAGAGTATAAATTTCACTCCGAGAATGGAATACTTTAAGTGTGTAAAGGCTTCATGGTACTCATGAAGGGTAAACTACATTCTAAATTATATCATGTTTAGGCCAGTGTAGTTGAAGGGGAAGCTGTTGTAGCTTCTGGGAAAAGTAATTTGAATCAGTCTTAGTTGTGGAACTTGCGACTTGACCATATGAGTGATAATGGATTATCTTTTTTGAGTAAGCAGAATTTTCAGAATCGGTACAAAAATCAAGTTTTGAATTTTTGTGAGCATTGTGTGTTTGGTAAATAGACAAGGGTAAAGTTCATCAAGAAGGCCTAGCACAAGTCGTGAAACAAGTTAGATTATATACATTCTGACTTGTGGGGTCCAAACAGAGTTCCCTCTAAGAGTGGTGCCAGGTGTTTTATGACTTTGATTGATGATTACTCAAGTATGATGTGGGTGTATTTTCTGAAAACAAAAGATGAGGCATTTTTAATATTTGTTAAATGGAAGATGATGGTTGAGAGGTAGACGGAAAGAAAAGTTAACCGTCTTCGAACTGACAATGGGTTGGAATTTTGTAATTCTGAGTTCGATAATTTCTGCAGCTGGGAGGGCATAGTGAGACAATGTATTTGTGTCGGAACACCACAACAAAATAGTGTTACAGAATGTATGAATAGAATGCTTTGTGATAGGGCACGAAGCATCTTTTACACTTATGTATTAGCAAATATTTTTGGGCTGAAGCAATCAATACAGCCTGTTATTTGGTAAATAGATCTCCATCTATAGCTATTGATTTCAAAACTCCTTTTGAGGTATGGTCTGGTTCACTTGCTGATTATTCAAATTTAACGATATTTGGTTGTCCTGCTTATGCTCATGTGAGGGATAGAAAACTTGAGCTGAGGGCAAAGAAGCGTATATTTCTAGGGTATGCAACTAGAGTGAAAGGTTATAGGTTGTGGTGCATAAATTAAAAGACTCCAGGTCTAATTATTAGTAGGGATGTAACATTAAATGAATCTGCCTCGCTGGACAGTCATAAGGAGAAGGCAATAGCAGAAATAGATTGTGGTGCCAGTGACCGCATAGAGCTAGAAACTGAATCTCCACCAGCTCAGCCTAGTAGTTCTAAAGTAGAGGAAGTGGAGGAGGTGCAAAATATTGATCAAGAGGATAATGTTGATGCACCTGTGAAACAACAACCATATAACACTGCGACATGCAGAGAGAATAAAGTGATCAACCGACCGCAAAGGCTTGCAAACGTAGTTAATGAAAATCTTCTTGGATATATGAATCCAGTGGGATTTTCTTTTGCAGTTGCAGAGACCATTGATGTGCTTCAAACTAATAGCTATAAAGAAGCTATTTCTAGTCTAGAAGCAGATCAGTTGGTTGGTGCTATAGGTGAAGAGATTGAGTCTCTTCATAAAAATCAGACATGGAAGCTTGTTCCATTGCCAATGGGACAGAATATACTAGGTTGTAAATGGATTTTCAAAAGAAAAAAGGGCAATACAGGGGTTAAAACATCAAGGTATAAGGAAATATTAGTAGCTAAAGGTTTTTCATTGAAAAAAGGGATAAATTATAATGAAGTATTCTCTCCAGTGGTAAAGCATAGCTCTATCAGGGTCTTACTAGCTTTGGTGGCTCTTCATGACTTAGAACTAGAGTAATTAGATGTGAAATGCAAGGTAAGTTGGATGAGCAGATTTATATAAGTCAACCCGAGGGATCCATTACTCAGGATAAGAGAAATCATGTTTGCTTGCTAAAGAAATATTTATATGGTCTAAAATAGTTTCCTAGGTAGTGGTATAAAAGATTTGATACATTCATGATTCAAAATATATTTTCTTGAAGTGCATATGATAGTTGTGTGTATTACAAAAAGCTTGAATATGATTCTAGTGTATATTTGTTGTTATATGTGGATGCCATGCTTATTGCTGATAAAAGCATGTCACATATTGTTGGCCTAAGTTCAGATGAAGTTTTGAAGATTGACAAAATAAACTCAGTCATGAACCAGGTCCATCATGTGAGACACAATGTTAATATACTTATACATGTGAGATGCATGTGAAGAAGATAAGTCTCAAGGATCAGCAACAATATCTCCTGAGTTGGTCAAAAAGGTTGCATAGGATAAGGAGTTCAAGTCTCCTTATGTGAAGAGAACTACATCCGGATAAAGAATAAGGATTGGAGTTTGAATTGTTCTAGGACTCGAATTTGATGAAGGATCAACAATTCGTGTTTTAATCAAACTCTGATTACTAACTCTATAAATAATAATGCTTGCTCTCTTTTATAGGTATGTACATACACAGAAGTTAAACTAAATTGAAAGCAAAAGAGCAAGGCTATTTTGCAAGCAATTTATGTGAGATTAAATTTTGCACTCTTGCAGCTATTTGAACGAGATAGAAGAACTAGTTCCATTGTGTTTATTCTTAGTCTAGTTCAATTGTAGTAGGTGGTTTAAAATTGTATCTTTCCAACTTTCATAGAAGCAATTATAGTAGGTACTTTGAGTATTCAAGTTAGAGTTAACTTGAAGGTATCACAACAGTAGAGGCTGTGTGCCACACTGGGATTAGAGTTAATCTTTAGGTTTACAAAGAGTTTTGTAAATGCTATCTTGGCTTAGTTATTTTAGTGGATGTTTCGGAAAATTCTACTGAGTAGTAGGTCATGATTTTTCACCTTTTAAGTCAGGTATTTTCCACGTAAAAATCTCTGTGGTCTTTATTTACTCTTAATTCCGCAAACAGTCATAGTTAGTACATCTAGAAGAACTAGGTTCTCCTAGTGCGAAAATTAGGTACCACACAAATCAACCCCCATCGTGTGTGGTATTGACGTTTAGAACATCAATTGGTATCAGAGCCTGGTTATCCTTGAAGAGGCTAACACCTTAGGAGAAGATCAACAATGAGTTAACCACCTGGGAACCGGGAAGGGCAATCCACTGACAGGCCTCCACTTTTCAATGGTTAGTACTATTCTTGGTGGAAGAACAGAATAAAAGATCACATTATAGGGGAAGATTATGAACTTTGGGACCTAGTCACTGATGGTCCCCTAGCAACCACTAGGAAGAATGCTGAAGGAATTGATGTGACAAAAACAAGGGTTGATTGTACTACTGAGGACCTGAAGAAGTGGGAGAAAAATGCTAAGTCCAAGAAGTGGCGTGTATGTGGTCTAGGACCAGACGAGTACAGTAGGATCCAAAGTTTTACAACTTCTAAGGAAATATGGGACACTGTTCAAGTGGCTCATGAAGGAACACCTCAAGTGAAAAGATCAAGAGGAACACTTTTGTATTCTCAATATGAGAATTTTATTATGAAGGAAGGAGAAACTATCCAGGAAATGTACAATAGATTCACCACTTTGACAAATGAACTTAAATCTCTTGGAAGGATTATCCTTGAAGAAGACATGGTCGAGAAGATTCTAACAAGAGTTCTGCCAGTCACATGGGAAAGCAAAATCACTACCATTCAGGAATCCAAGAACATTTCTACCCTCAGACTGGATGAACTAATTGGAAATTTAACTGCCTATAAAATGAGGAGACAAACCATGAAGATGGATACCCCCAAAAAGGAGAGAAGTTTAGCTCTCAGAATTGCTGAAGGTGTAGATTTGGAAGATGATGAAGTGGCTATGATCACTAGGGATTTCAAGAAGTACCTGATGAGAGGAAATGGTTCTTCAAGAGGTACAAACTTCAAAAAAAACAAGAGCTCTGGAGAAACAGACCAATGAGGGATGCTATAAGTTTGGTATTATTGACCGCATGATCAAAAACTACCCTCAATGGGAAATTGAGTGGAAGAAAGAAAGATCTGAAACTGAAATTAGGAACAGGAAAGAAGAAAGTTGATCACACATATCTCACTCTAGAAGAAAGCTTGGGAAAAATGAAAGATGAATTATACAGGAAAGATGAATTCATTAAAGTCTTAAAAGAGGATCTAAGAAAAGTGAAACATGAACTAGACAGAACTTGTAAGTGGAACAAAGCCTCTGATGCTCTCTCCTGGTTGCAAGAGCATCACAACAGTAACAAAAAAGGACTTGTCTATAGGACTCAAGCTCCTAAATGGGATCCAAAAAGCAAGTACCTCACTCTTCCTGAAAATAAAATCTGCACACACTGTGGTAAGACTGGCCATTACAAATATGTGTGTAATGCAAAAGAAATGTCCAGTCAAAGGAACAAAGTTTTTGTTAAAGAAAAAAATAAGTTACCTGGATGGGCAAGAAGGAATTTAATTCATCCTTTTGCTTATAGAAAGATACCCAAACTAGTTTGGGTTCCTAAGATTAACCCCTGATTTTCTTTTGCAGGTCCAAGTGAAAGGAAGGAGCCAAATATGGTATATGGATAGTGGCTGCTCAAAACTTATAACTGGGGAAAAGGACCAGTTCCTTTCACTTGAGGACTTAAAATAAGGTAATGTCTCCTTTGGTAATGGAAACAAAGGTGAGATCATTGGGGTTGGAAAGGTAGGCAAGACTGATTCTCATTCCACAGAAAATATCTTCCTGATATATGGTTTGAAATATAGTTTAATAAGTGTGTCACAATTGTATAACAGAGGTAACCTTGTGGCTTTTACCTCAACCAAATGCTTTGTGATTAACCTTACCACTGACAAGATTGTTTTGCAGGGAAAAAGAGTTAACAATATTTACATTGTAGATTTCTCAACTCTTTCAGAAAATGAAATCACTTGTTTAAGTGTGTTAGTCAATGATCCCCTCCTGCGGCACAAAAGACTGGGCCATGCCAGTCTAAATCAGCTAAACAAATTAGTCTCCAAGGACTTGGTGATATGGTTACCTAATATCATGTTCAAGGAAGACAAAGTTTGTGAGGCATGTGCAAGGGGGAAGCAGGTAAGGTCATTCTTCAAATCCAAGAAAATGGTAAGTACGTCCAAGACGTTGGAACTGGTTCATATGGATCTCTATGGTCCAATGAGAACCATGAGCAGAGGTGGAAAGAAATATGTGATGGTTCTTATTGATGATTATTCTAGATTTAACTGGGTGCTATTTCTAACATCTAAAGATGTGGAATTTGAAATGTTTATAGCTTTTGTTAGAAAAACTCAGAAACAATTAGGAAATCAACTTGCATCCATTAGGTATGATCATGGAACTGAGTTTGAAAATTAAAAATTTGATGAATATTGTGATGAAATGGTATAGATCACACCTTCTCTTCCCCTAGGACTCCACAACAAAATGGAGTAGTTGAAAGAAAGAACAGGACCCTTGAGGATATGGCAAGGACCATGCTTCTCTGTAGTAAATTACCTCACAGCTTTTGGGAAGAGGCTGTAAACACTGCATGTTACATAATCAATAGATGCATGACTAGAACTCTTATTGAAAAAACTCCCTATGAGTTACTTAAAGGGAGAAAACCAAACATATCCCACCTTAGGGCATTTGGTTGCAAGTTCTATGTGCACAATAATGATAAAGACTCCCTAGGTAAGTTTGATCCCAGAAGTGATGAGGGAGTATTCTTGGGATATTATACACATAGCAAAGCATATAAAGTGTTCAAAAAGAAATTTTTCTGTGGAAGAAAGTGTGCATGTTGTATTTGATGAAACTAACATTCCTTCTGAGAGACAAGAGCATGAAGATGAAGCCATTAGACCGGTCAAAGACTTGGCTGAAGCATCAGCTCAAGTCAAAGTGGCACCTACAGAAGGAACAGGTGAAGGAACATGTTCTTCCTTACAGGCAACCTGATATGGGGAAGAAATCAAAGAGGAATTGCAATAAACTCCTTGAAGGAACCTGTTCATGAACCTGTTTCTCAACAAATGGCTGAAACATCTAGCAGAAGCCAGTTGGTTGTGAAACCTCACAAGTATCAAAGTTCTCATCCTATTGAGAACATTCTCACTGATCCAACATCTGGAGTCAAAACCAGATCACAATTAAAGAATCTGTGTGCATTTGATGTTTTTCTATCTCTTATTTGACCTAAAAATGTTATTGAGGTTTTGCAAGATGCAGATTGGGTCAATTCTATGCAAGAGGAACTCAATCAGTTTGAAAGAAGTCAAGTCTAGAATCTAGTTCCAAGACCCAAGGATTGATCAACCATTGGTAGAAAATGGGTCTTCAGGAACAAACTTGATGAAGATGGAACAGTTACAATAAACAAGTCAAGGCTGGTGGTTCAAGGCTACAACCAAGAGGAAGGTATTGACTATAATGAGACCTTTGCTCCAGTTGCAAGACTAGAGGCAATCAGACTCCTCATAGCCTTTGTAGAAAATATGGAATTCACTCTCCATTAGGTGGATGTCAAAAATGCTTTTCTGAATGGCTACCTCAACGAAGAAGTGTTTGTGAAACAACCTCTAGGTTTTGAAAGCAAAGAATGTCCTGAGCATGTGTACAAGCTAGACAAGGCTCTATATAGGCTCAAGCATGCCCCAAGAGCTTGGTATGAATGACTATCAAAATTCTTATTGGAGCATGGGTACAAAAGAGGTAAAATTGACAGCACTTTGTTCCTAAAGGAAAAGGGTAAAGACCTCCTTGTTGTGAAAATATATGTTGATGACATAATATTTAGGGCCACTACTGATAGGTTGAGTAAGAACTGTGCAAAACTAGTGGGAAATGAGATTTAAATGAGTATGATGGGTGAACTAATCTTCTTCTTAGGCTTGCATATCAAACAAAGCCCAAATGGGTCCATGATTCACCGGCAGACGTATACGAAAGAACTAATCAAAAAGTTTAAAATGGAGGACTCCAAAGAAATAGATACACCTATTGCAACTGCCACTAAATTAGATATTGATGAACCTGGTTCATCAGTTGATCAAAAGTTGTTTAGAGGTATGATTTGTTCACTTTTGTATCTCACTGCCAGCAGATCTGACATTGTTTTCAGTGTAGGGCTTTGTGCTCATTTCCAGGCAAATCCAAAAGAGTCACACTTGACTACTGACAAGAGGATAATAAGATATCTGAAAGGCACCACTGATATGTGTCTTTGGTATACCAAAGGTAGTAATTTTGATCTGGTAAGATATGCTCATGCTGATTATGCAGGTTTTTTAGTGGACAGGAAGAGAACTTCAAGTATAACACATTTCCTGGGTTCATATCTTGTGTCATAGGCTACCAAAAAAGTAAAATTCAGTAGCCCTATCTTCCGCTGAAGTTGAATATGGTGTTGCTGCTTCTTGTTGTGCTCAATTGATATGGATCAAACAACAGCTGGTAGACTTTGGAATTGAAGTGGGATGTATTCCAATATTCTGTGATAACACTAGTGCTATAAGTGTGACAAAGAACCATGTTCGTCATAAAAGAACTAAGCACATAGATGTTAGACACCACTTCCTGAGAGATAATTATGAGAAAGGATTAATCTCAATAGAATTTTGTGCCACTAATAAACAAATAGCTGACATCTTCACCAAAGCACTGAATCGGAAAAACTTTGAAAGGAACATGTTGGAATTAGGGATGATTAAGATCGCCTAAAAAAGGAACCTGTTCAGAATACAATGAAAATAATAATAATAATTTTAAAAAAAAAACTTTTTTTGGTTAAAAGTTCTGACTTTATGTAAATATCTAGATTAATTCTTACTTAGTCTCATACTCTAATCACTATACTCCTGTGACATGTGTTTATATTAATTCATTGATCTCTTACAAAGTTTTTTTTCTATTCTGATATATGAGGCATAATCAAGAGAAGTTCTACTTAAAGATCATGGTTCATCAGTATATGCTCATGAGAAAAGGTCAGGTATGTTTCAATACTTTCCACAATTAAAAAAATAAATATTCTAATTATGAGAAGAAGTCCTATTCTAACCAAACTCCTAAAAATTTAACCGCTGAGCATTGAACCAGTTTCATTCTCTTAGAATTCTAATAAAACGGGACTTTTTCCTAAAAACTAGTGTTATCTATTCATCACTTAAAGACCAGAGTCCTAATGGGATTAGACTCCTGATTGACCACTGCAAAAAGATTGTTGTTACTGCTCCTAATCATACTCCACTTTAAATACACTCCACATACTCCTGTTTTAGTCCATAAAGTGCTAAACCTCTGATCATACTCTTTCTCTCTAAAAATCTCCAAATCCCCCAAAACCTTCCAGAGATCCTTCACCATGACTAATCCTCAAGAAAATCAAGGAACTCCCCCATCTATATCTCCCAACACGTCCTCATTTTAACCCCTTAGCGACAACCCTAAACCCAGATTTCACCGACAGAAGATGTTGGCAAGAAAGACTATAGCTACTGGTGCTCTGAGAACGGCTCTAAACGAAAAAATTGAGAGCCATCCAGAAAAAGGAGAGCTTTAAAAGGAATCATCTAACTCGAGTTCTAAATATGAAGCTTTTATTTCTGAAAGGGATGGAGAAGAATGTGGGTCTTTGACTCGAACAAGAATCAAGAAAACCCTAGGGAGGTAAATACATGCTATGTTTTTTCTGATGTAGTCGAGAAAGTGTACAATAGGTTTGTGTTGGCGGGTTCTGTGAGAAATGTAAATGAGGGAAGTTGATCAGAAAGGAAAAAATTGAAAGATGAAATTCTTGCCATTTGTGGAGGAACAGAGGAGAGTAGCAACAAGCTAGGGGGAAGTGAAACTGCGGAGGCTGGTGATGGCCTTGTACACCGGAGTGAACAACAAGATGAAACTGGTTCATCTCTGGAAGAAACCTTAGATGATATTCTAAAAAAGGTTGAAGCAATCCATGATCCCAAGAAGCGCACAACTTTTTCGCAAAAGGCTCCAACCATCTCTAAGCCAACAAAGAAGAGCAAAGTGTCATCTCCTAAGTCTACTGTGCCTTCAACATCAAAGGTGACAGCTACTAGAAGCAGGATAAAGCAAAGTGAGGCTGAGTTGCAGAAAGCCTTAGAGGCAAGCAAGAAAAAGAAGAAGGAAAAGGGAAAAGCTAAAGTTGTGGAAAGTTTTGTGGCTATAGAAGATGAAGAGGAGGAGATGGAATTGGTCCATCAGGAAAGAGGTACAACTGAGGAGGTTCCCACTCCTACACCAAAGAGATCCAAGACTTATACCAAGAAGTCTTTAGAATCTGTATCTGCTGAACCCTCTTTGGAAAAAAGAACTAGGTCTACAGTCAAAAGAAAACAAGTGAAAGTTCCTGAAGAAGAAAAAGCAAGGAGTGGAGAGGAAGAAAAAGAGGCATCTGAAAAGGAACAGGACATATTTGTCCTCATTGGTAGGAGAAAGATCTTGAAAGGAAGAATTTTGAAAGACTTGGAGGACCAGACATGAAAAGTTTGGTTGATGCCCTGGATGCACATGGGTGGAAGGACTTGGTTCTTCAACTGGATGGCAGGCTGGCAAGAAAAGAGCTGATCGAGTTTATGGAAATGCCAGTGAATGGGGTTGTTACCAGCTTGGTGAGGGGAGTAGAGGTGCAGTTTGATGCACCTAAGTTGGGCAGAATTCTAGAAATACCTTATGAGGGATATGATGATTATACAAGACAAATATGGCCTTGTCTAGATTCTCTCCCTTGTGCTCTCCAAATCACCAGAAATTTCTGCGATACCAAGTTTGCTGAAGAAGCGCCTCAGGCTAGGTTTGTGCAAAAGAGTGAGATGAAGCATGAGCACAAAGTTCTCTTTGAATTTGTGAAAAAGTGTTCGCTCACCAGACATGAGAGAAGGCACACTACAAATTACATGGATTCTTCTGGAGTGTGTTGTGAGAGGAAAGCAGATTAACTGGCCTGCTTTCATTGTCAAGCTGCTGAGTCATCAATGGCTCCAAAGCCCATGTCACACCTTATGGGTTTATACTGACAACTGTCTTGGCCAAGTTAGATGTACCATTGAAAAGGTGGGAGATGGCCTCCAACAAATTGTACTTTGGAATCAAAACTCTACAAGCTTATGACTATCTGCTAAGTATAACCCCAGTTGAACCTAGTTCATCCTTAAAGACTCATGTGAACAACAAAGCTAGGGCATTGGTTCTAGAGTGTGGAACAGAAGATGCAAAAATTGTTAGGCTCCAGGCTCGCATTGCTGAACTAGAAAGTGAAAGAAATGGCCTCAAAGATGAGCTAGAAAAGGAAAAAGAAAAGAGTGAACGGATACTCCAAACAATGCTCAATCTTCTTCAATCCCAAACCTCTAGTTCCTCCAAGCCCTAGAACCAGTTTAAAAAACCCCTCAGTGACCCAGATTCACGGCTTTTCTCTGTTTGTTTTTGCTTGTGGTTGGATGTTTGTTTTTCTTTTTGTGGTCTGTTTTGTAGAAACACCTCTTAATCAATGACAATGTGCTTTTTTCTCTTGTTCTATGAAACTTCTGATCTTAATAGTTAAATTCTTTGTGAAGTTGATTATTGATTAAATGAATCATGTTTTCACTTGCAGTTGCCCCATCGGCGATGAGTACTAATTAACATCTGGGATTCATATAATATTCAACCTTTCGATTATGCCAAAAGGGGGAACAAATATTGTGTTTTACTTTATAGTCTGAAATAAAGTGATATTTATAACCTGATTAAACCTGGTCCTTAATGATACGTTTCCTTAATGATAAGTGTGAAAATTAAGCTGAGTTCCATAGGGTCTCTGATCAATAAAAGCACATAGTTTGTCATCATCAAAAAGGGAGAATTTGTTGGCCTAAGTTCATATGAAGTTTTGAAGACTGACAAAATGAACTCAGTCATGAACCAGGACCATCATGTGAGACACAGTGTTAATATACTTATACACGTGAGATGCGTGTGAAGAAGATAAGTTTCAAGGATCATCAACAATTTCTCCTAAGTTGATCGAAAAGGTTGCATAAGATAAGGAGTTGAAGTCTCCTTATGTGAAGAGAACTACATCCGGATAAAGAATAAGGATTGGAGTTTGAATTGTTCTAGGACTCGAATTTGATGAAGGATCAGCGATTCGAGTTTTAATCAAACTCTGGTCGCTAACTCTATAAATAATAATGCTTGTTCTCTTTTACAGGTATGCACATACGCAGAAGTTAAACTAAATTGAGAGCAAAAGAGAAAGGCTATTTTGCAAGTAATTTATGTGAGATTAAAGTGTGCACTCCTACAGCTACTTGGACGAGATAGAAGAACTAGTTCCATTGTGTTTATTCATAGTCTAGTTCAATTGTAGTAGGTGGTTTAAAATTGTACCTTTCCAGCTTTCATAGAAGCAATTGTAGTAAGTACTTTGAGTATTCAAGTTAGAGTTAACTTGAAGGTGTCGCAATAGTTGAGGATATGTGCCACACTGGATTTAGAGTTAATCCTTAGGTTTATAAAGAGTTTGTAAATGCTATCTTGGCTCAGTGATTTTAGTGGATATTTGGAAAAATCCTACTGAGTAGTAGGTCGTGGTTTTTTCACCTTTTAAGCCATGTATTTTCCACATAAAAATCTCTGTGTTCTTTATTTTATGCACTCTTAATTTCACAAACAGTCATAGTTAGCACATCTAGAAGAACCAGGTTCTTCTAGTGTGAAAATTAGTACCATATAAATCATCCCCCCTCTTGTGTGGTATTGACGTTTAGAACATAACATATTATCTTATTGAAAAAGCAACTAGGTGAGGAGTTTGAGATGAAGGGTTTAGGTGCTGCAAAAAAGATATTGCAGAAGGAGATTAATCGATATAGAAGGGTTGGAAAACTAATGTTGTCCCAACGGTCCTATATTGAGAAGGTCTTCAAAAGATATAATATGATATGTGCTAAATTTGTGTCCATTCCTTTTGCTTCCCATTTCAAGTTGTCTGCAGACATGTCACCAAAAACAGTCAAGGAGATGGAACAAATGTCTAGTATTCCATATTCGGGTGTTGTAGGTAGCATTATGTATGCTATGGTTTGAACTTTCCCAGACATTTCACATGATGTTAATGTTGTTATTAGATACATTGCGTGTCCTGGTAAAGAACATTGGCAGGAGGTGAAGTGGATCTTGAGATACTTGAAGGGTACTGCAGATGTAGGTTTGACTTTTTACAAATACAAATTGAGTGAATCCTTAATTGGCTATATCGATTCAGATTACGTAGGGGACTTAGATAAGAAAAGATCTCTGATAGGCTATATTTTTACTCTTTCTGGTAGTATCATCAATTGGAAGGGTACTGCAGATGTAGGTTTGACTTTTTACAAATACAAATTGAGTGAATCCTTAATTGGCTATATCGATTCAGATTACGTAGGGGAATTAGATAAGAAAAGATCTCTGATAGGCTATATTTTTACTCTTTCTGGTAGTATCATCAATTGGAAGGAGACTTTGTAGTCTGTTGTTGCTTTGTCTACCACAAAAGTCGAGTATATGGCAATTACGGAAGCAGTTAAAGAGGCTATTTGGCTACAGGCTTGGTAAGTGATTTTGGACTATCTCATAAGAAGACACAAGTTTTTGTGATAGTCAAAGTACCATTCATCTTGCTAAGAATCATATGTTTTGTGAGCGGACGAAGTATATTAAAGTCAAACATCACTTTATTCGAGACATTATACCAAAGGAGGTTATTAAAGTGGAGAAAGTGTCTACGCATGATAATCCAACTGATATGATGACCAAGGTAGTCCCGGTTAACAAGTGTAGGCATTTCCTAGACTTGATTGGTGTGTGCAGTACTCAATAGAGCCCTTGCGAGGGTTGAGGGCAAGGTAGAGAGACGTTGTTCCTGTTGATGAAGAGAATTCAAGCCAAGGAGAAGATTTGTTATTTGTGGCTTGAATTATTTCCTTGTATTTTTAGGAAACCCAAAGTCCCTATAGGTTTAGGAAAACCCATTGTCCTAATAGATTTGGAAAAGAAAAACCTATAATCCTTGTTAAATTGGGAAACATTTCTCATATATGTTTGAGACCTTTTGGGATCTCTATAAAAAGGTTCTAGTTAGGGATTCTATAAATTGTATTGTGTTTTTCTTCTCATTCATAATGGAAAACTGTCTCTTCTTTTGTCGTGAGGATTAGGCTTATCCGAACATCAATAAATTCTTGTGTTGATTTCTCTTCTTTATTTGTTTTATGTGAGATTGTGTGCTAGTTAACCCAAATATTTCACAACAAATTTGTTCAATAGATTTGATTTCTAAAAACTTCTGAATATTATTTAAAATAGATAAATAGTATTATGAAGTAAAAATATGTGTCTTTAATAAAGAGTCTGTAAATCTGGACAGAAGGAACACAATGTCTTTGGATAGAGAATAGAATTAATCTTTATAAATTCATGCTGATTGTCATCATTTGTATAATAGCTCACTATGACGGCCAAATTTTATTTGGAACTAACTTATTGTTATGCAATAAGCAAGGGCAAACGTAGCCTTTAACATTCGATACCTAGTATAGATATGTAGGTAAAATTCTACTAAAATTTTAATAAATACAGTATTAAATTTGGACCTATAATTTTAATAGTATAATTAATTTATTGTAAAGTTAAATATATAAAATTTGAATTATGAATCTGTCTCTAATTGTTATATATGTTTTCTATAATACTTCATTGTAGCAGCCAAAAAATCATAAGCAAACAAAGTTGTTAAAGTAAGCTTTGACTGTATATACATTACAACATTAATAATAATAACCTAATAAAATCCCACTACTTAAAAACTGTATATGTTAAGAATAGAATTCTAATTAGAGTGAATGTCTATCTTGTAGAGAGTTTTACTTTGAGGCTAAGTCATTTTTCCTCCTATAAATAGAGGGGTCTTACCCCATTGTAAATCATCCCAAATCAATAAGAATTCCCTCTCTCTCTTTCTCTGCAATATTGCTCTTCTTCTTTTATTGTTTTATAACACGTTATCTACACGAGACTCTAACAAATTGAGTAGAAGCTTTGGGATTGAGCATAATAATTGTCAATTATTTTATGAACTTCATTGATGATTAAATTCTAGATTTAAGGTAAGTATTTAACTTTTTTCTTTCAAATTCTTGATATTCTATAATTTGATTTTAAATACAAGAAAAGACGATAAATTTAGATTGCAACTCTAATGGAGTTAGTAAGAAATTATAACCACGTGAAGTGGTAAAATTTCTATGTCTTGCCATGATTAAATTCATGTATGATTGTGGGCAAAGAATTGAAAACCCGTCCAATTGAATTTGCTCCATTCTCATTCCCTTTAGAGAATGTGATAGCAGTATGTGATGAGTCTGAAGGAAGACAAAATTACTACTATGAATGTATCAATGGATATGGACTTGATAATAGACGAAATTATAATCGTCATTATTGTGATATTGAGAACAATAAGGATTCTCAAAATAAACATTCACTCTGTGAAAGTAATATCTGTCATCGATTTGAGATGAGATTTTATATAGCACATATAGATGATTATGGTCCATTCATGATGGGAATGTGACAACATCTAATTTATGAAGACATATTCATTTTTGGAAGAATATAAAAGTGCTATTAGTATTCAATATACCACACTCACCTCTAGAAGGGGGTTTGAGATGAAAAAAATAAATAATGTCATTATAAGGGCATGAATGGTCATTGGTCATGTACCTATTGTACGCCAAAATATTTTGGCAATGTGATTATTAAAGAACAACAATAATGCAAGAAACATATCTTGCATATAATTTTGACTATGACCATAATGGTATAACTTTCTCTTTAAAAGAGATATTCACCACATGGATGTTGATGAATTTGTGGAAGTATAAAATTAATTGAGAGCTCTAGAAGAGCTAATTATTACTATTTTAGAGAAACACAATTGATTACCGATAAGGTATTGTATTGTACTAAGTCTCAAAGAAACTTATTCAGTTTCCAAAGTATACGCGAAAGCGATTGATTATATTGAGACTATAAATAAAGAAAAGATTCGATATCTTCTATTACTACAACTTGTAGCGAGCTAATATATATGCGAAAAGTTACCCGCTTTATTTTTCAATTTGTACTACACAAATAAACGAATAGCACAATAAAGTGGATGTTTATTGATATAAAAACCCATATCATAATAAACCTGAAGTTTATTGAGAATTGCGCATGTCATGGTGTAAACATGAACTTATCAATATTGATAATTTATTCAGTTGACACAATCAATTTAGCCATATCAATTTAAGTATGATGTGCAAAAATAATAGAGAATTCATATGGCTAAATATTAAAGAACTAGAAAGTTCTTTATGAATTCTCTTATATTGCTTGTTCTCATTAATTAATAAACCAACTAAAATTGTGACTGAATCCCATGAATGTTGGAAATATCAAAGGTGAATATAAACCTATTCACCTGTCGTGTATACCACATAAGATGCATTTATGAGATGGTTACATGTGCGATTATTATTAACCCGCAACTTGGTGTTTGCGAGGTAATTTGCTCAATAAGTTAACTTAGAGAATAATTTCCAGATTTTCTGTCCAAGATAGATTATCTTGATAAGTTGATTTACGTCACAACTGGTTTAGCAAAATAATTTATTGAGTGCCTACACTTAATAGCTAAATTATTATGAGAACAAAGTTATCTATAACAGTTTGATATAGGTTATAGACGAACGTATATTACATTCTTCCCTCACAAATGGTTCAAGATCAGGAACCAAATAATTCCATCTTATTATTATTTATGTGCGGTGTACATTATAATTAACACCATAACGCACAAAGATGGATTCTCAAAATTGAGAAAACAAGTTAGTTTTTCTAACATGAGGGGGAGATATGATAAACAATTGAAAAAATGTTACATCGAACGGATTATCATTTGTATATCTAGATCCTCGAATAGGATAATATGAACTTGAATTTCATAAAAAGATAATTTATTTGCAACATATCGCAAAGCATGCCATACGCATTTATTGACCCAAAGAAAGTAACTATATTCTCATTGCAAATGCTCATATTAAGTCTTAGAAGGACAAAATCTATGGTACGCTTAAAGCGTATAGACAAATCAGTTTCAAACAGAACTTCTTGATAAAGAAGATGAGAAAATGATCAAAGTGATCATAATAAATTATGCAAGTGATCTAGAAGATCACATGACATAACACTTCATAAAATCTCATGAGAGATTCAGGTACCTGAATATATGAATGGAGAGATCTTTATGTTATGTCTTTATGAATATTTATTGGAAACGATATAAAATGTTCGTCGACGACATCTATCATAGTGCTAAGTATAGATGAAGATCTTAAGTCTATCGAATATAGACATAGAAGTATTGGCCAAATGGAAGAGATACAATTCAAGTAGAATTGATTTCATATGAAAGACATATAGTTCAAATACTTGAAAGTATAAAGTCAATGGTATATGCCTTCAGTTTGCGATATCTTATATGTCTATGCAAGACATAAAAACTTGATATGCACTAAAGCCTCTTTAGATGGCTTATATGGCTTAACTTATATGACAATCCTTGAAGGACTTAAACCTCA
This sequence comes from Nicotiana benthamiana, assembly GCA_034376525.1. Lineage (NCBI taxonomy): Eukaryota > Viridiplantae > Streptophyta > Magnoliopsida > Solanales > Solanaceae > Nicotiana > Nicotiana benthamiana. The sequence continues at coordinate 83,019,716 of CM067331.1, read as the reverse complement.
TAAAGCATATATAAGTTTTGGTCTTGAAATACCACATGCTAAGTGCAATTTGTGCACATTTATATATTGCTATCACTATAAACATGATAATATGATAGTGAGGATTTTCAAGGTGCAATATATTCATTGGAGTTAATATGGCTGGTTTATTCACCAAAACTCTACTGACGTCAACCTTCAAGAAGCTAGTGCACAAGATTGGGATGCGAAGGCTCAATGATGTGAATTGATGCTCTCTTCAGGGGGAGTTAATGCGCGTTGCACTCTTTTTCCCTTACAAGGCTTTGTCCTACTGGGTTTTCCTTGCAAGGTTTTTTAACGAGGCAACCAATAGGCGCATTTCTAAACATGTGTACTCTTTTTTCTTTTCTAGAATTTTTTTACCATTGGGTTTTGTTTTAGTTAAGGTTGTAACGGGGCACATTACTTATTGAGTAGACATTCAAGTAGGAATGTTAAGAATTGAATTCTAATTAGAGTGAATGTCTATCTTGTAGAGAGTTTTACATTGAGGCTAAGTCATTTTTCCTCTTATAAATAGAGGGGTCTTACCCCATTGTAAATCATCCCAAATCAATAAGAATTCTCTCTCTCTCTCTGCAATATTGCTCTTCTTCTTTTATTGTTTTATAACAATATATACATTAAGGTCAATATTTGGGTTTAACGTTTTCTTTGTTTTTTCGCCTTCAACACAAAGGCAATGATGGAAAGCAAAAAAAAAAAAGGAAAAACTATAAGAGCCTGTTTGGAAGGCCACCCTTTAATTGGATTTATGTGTAATTGAGTGTAATTATACAGTTTTGCATATTTTTCTGACTAAGTAATAGTTAACATATAATTGAATATAGTTGAGGGCGTAATTACACTCTGTAATTCTCAAGTCGGGAGGGGGGAGACAACTGAGAATTGCTGGTAATTACATTGTGTAATCACAAGGTTATTTTTTGAGTCTTTTTCCTTCTTTTTTTTTTAGTTTACTCTTTTTATTCTTGTGTTAACCTCTTAATTTATTTTTTTTTTTCAAATCTATTTTTTTACATTATTTTTCTTCTTCTTATTTCTCATATCCGAACCTTTACTTCACATGTTTCTACATAATTTCTCATATTTTATTTCTTTTGTTAATTATTTTTTAAATTGCACTTATCAATATTATTATTTTAATTTTACTAAAAAGTATACCTCGTAATCTTTAAAAAAAAGTCATTCAAAAAATTGATATATAATGGAATTATATGCAAACTTAACTATATTGAAATGCTAGATTACTTTTTACTAATTAGATAATATTCTATTTTTCACTTTCTTTTTTTGATTCCATGTGGTTGTTCATATTTTTTATATTTTTTTATTTTCTTTATTTAGCATAATTGTGTTATAATATTCTATTATAGGAGCGGGGTGGTCACTCATCGTATCGGAGCGGGGTGGTCAAAGTGGAGGCTTGCATCAGGAGTCATGTGTGATAAGAAAGTTCCCCAGAAACTCAAGGGGAAATTTTATAGAGTTGTGGTTAGACCTGCAATGTTGTATGGGGCAGAGTGCTGGCCAGTAAAGAACTCTCATGTTCAGAGAATGAAGGTTGCAGAGATGAGGATGCTCAGGTGGATGTGCGGGCTCACCAGGTTAGATAAGATTAAGAATGAAGTTATTCGAGAGAAGGTGGGGGTGGCCCCGGTGGATGAGAAGATGTAAGAAGCGAGGCTGAGGTGGTTCGGGCATGTGCGGAGGAGAAGTCCTGATGCCCCGGTGAGGAGTTGTGAACGACTGGCGATGGTCGACGTTCGGCGAGGCAGAGGGAGGCCTAAGAGGTATTGGGGAGAGGTGATTAGGCATGAAATGGCTAGAATGCAGGTTTCCGAGGACATGGCCCTTGATAAGAAAGTCTGGAGGTCTAGTATCAGGGTTGTAGGATAGGTGCCCCTAGAGTTTTTCGTACTACTCACCCGGGGCTGGGTGAGACTTGACAGGGCTATCCATAGATGTTTTGTGTTTTGGTTTGTGTCTCCCTTATGGTAGTTACTATATGATATTATTGCATGCTATTTTATTTATGGTTCTTATGTTTAGATAATTATTTATGCTATTTCTGCTGGACTTACTAATGCTCTTTTGTTTTTATTTTCGTTTTTGTTTTTCCTCTCCTTCACTGAGCCGGGGGTCGATTGGAAACAGCATCTCTGCTCTTTCGGGCAGGGGTAAGGCTCGTCTACATATTACCCTCCCTAGACCCCACTTTATGGGATATTACTGGGTTGTTGTTGTTATTGTTTTGTTATAATATTCTAGTTTTGGAATTACTCCTCCTAATACTAGAAATAATGAATAAGCATATAACGAGTGATATCTTTAAAGTAGAACTCATTATTTAATGAGGTTATAGATTTGTGTCTTCCTTTTCTTTTGAATTATATTTACTTAAATTATGTTGAAACTTATTTTATATTATATTATAATTTTCAATAAGAGTATTATGTTAATATTATTTTTGAATTTTGAATTTTGAATTTATTTTCGCTTCCATTTTATTTACTTTAGTAGTAGTCACTTATTAATTCGAATTGTATTTTATTCATTATTCAATTCGAATTTCACAAAATATTTGAGTATTGTTATGGCATTATATTTGTAAAACAAATTATTTTATCAAGCATGCAGTCCACGATGTTCTTACAAAATATGTTCTTTAGTTTTTACAATATATCAATTGTTTTTACAATATTAATTACAAATATACAATTAGTAATTAATATATTTTCAAGAAACAATATCTATCTTAAATATCAAATTCAATATTATTTATAAAGGCATATATATGTTAAATCTTAACTTTTAATTTTTAATAGTTAATTTTATATTTAAAATTTAATCTAACTATGTAATTGTACTTATGCAACCAAACAATATATTTATAATTATATCATGACAAACAAATAGGTCGTCGTAATTACAATACGATGTAATTACCAATTTGTGTAATTATTGTTCTAATAATTACATCAATTAACAAAAGAGCATGTAAAATGTTTCTCAAGTACATGATAGAATTAATGCCAAATGTGATATGATGCGAAAATGTAGAATTTAAATGGGGTTGGGTCCAATGTCTAGACAAAGTAACGTAAAAACAGCTTGTGCTCAGTTGTCATATTTATGGTCTTTCAACAATTTATATTGACAGACAATCTAGAACTCTGTCAAGTCTTACAAGTATTTAAATGAACAAACAAAAATACCATATAGTACAGTTAGAAACAAATTTGCAATCCATATAAATATATAGATATTTAATAAGCAATAGGTTGAATCAGAATGTAGTTGAACCACTTTAAAATAAATAATTTTATACTTTGTTAGGACCATAGCCAAAAGAGATAGTGCGGCCGAATAAAGTCTTACATTGATAACTAAAAAGATTGGGATACTACATATAAAGTATAGGAATTTCTTAATAAAGTAAGGTCTTTTGAGAAAACAATGTAGTTTAATCCAAAGCGAATAATATCATTCTATGGTTTAGCCCAATAACTAACATTAAAGCACGAATTTAGTGGGACGAGCATGACGATAGCGAGTGATGGCGTGTGTCTTGATATACTTTCCCTTACGAGCTTTGAGGTGCACACAGACAAGAAAAAGCTAGTTATAGGCTTGAGACAATATGGATGACACACATTAAATCTCGAAAATTGACCGGGGGACCGTGATAACGAGCCACATTTGAACTTTGACCCAACATTGATAACTGAAAAGGTGTAGAAATCTGTTTATGGAGTGAGTCATTTAAGACAATATCATACCATGTAAGAATATTTTTTTTGGTTTAATCCACCAGTCCTCCTCATTATAAGTGGATTCCCCGCGCTACAAGAATAGTTATTAAAAAATAAAAAAATTCAGAAATTATAAGCACCTTTATATTGCAATAATTAGTACATTAAATTGTAGTTGAATCCCATGCGATATTCTTTTTTCAAAATTTCATATTTCTTGTTTGGGTTTGGTTGAGAGTGATAGAAATGCTAAAGGTACCTTTTTCCTAACTGTTTTAACTACTTTTCAGTCCAGCAAATAACTCTTGACTTTTCAGTATAGCATTTGTAACCAAAGTCTAACAAAGATTTTTCTCTCTCTGTCAAAATGTCACTTTCCATGCATGATTTTATGAGAAAAATGCATAGATTGGTTGAGAGTAGAGAAGAAGAAGTAGTAACACACCAAATTAATGCTAAAGTTTCAAGCCTGCAAAGTTGTTGGATAGACACATCTAACGTTACTCACCTCACAAATTATATTCACTATCCTTCAATTAATTTTCACATTCTATATTTCTCCTCAAAATATAAAAACTTTGTAGCTGTGGATATAATTAATCAACATTTAGGTCCACAACAATGTGGAACTCTTCCTCAGAGAGGATTTTCTCAAGCGCAACTGAAAATGGAGATAACAAAGATGAAGAAGCTCTTGTGTTAGCTGCTTTGCAGAGATCTCCTACTTATATCCGAGCCCGAACATCGATCTTTCGAGACATTTCTGGAGAGGTTTCTTTGGTTGATGTTGGTAAAATGAAAGATCAACAACAGAAGCAAGTTTTGGATAAGTTGATTAATGAAGATACTGAGCTGTTCTTTAAAAGAGTTAAGCAAAGATTTGACGCGTAAGTTTTTTTATTTATTTCAGTAGTCCCATAGGTTTTTTTTTTTTTGCTTTATTAATCACTATATTCAATTTCATTGCTTGTGATTTGTATTTATGCATTTTGTTTAGTAGATGTTATTGCTTTCTATAGAGTTTTTCTTTTGCACAAAGAAATTCACTTGGTTTTATAACTTGCTTTTCACAATGATGTTTATATTTCCATGCAAGCAAATTATGCAGGAATAAGTGATGCAAAAAATCTAATAGAGTTTATTGATATATGAATTATTGTGCATAGATTATAGGGGACAATTGAAAAACAAGATCCATATAAGTGATACTATTAGATGAGAATATGTTTTAATCTTGTTAGTACGTTGATTTTGAATCTATTGCTTTTTCTAGGAGTATTTTGATAAAAGGAGATGAGCTTAAATGATGAAAATTTATGTAGTTGTTGTTGAGATGTTTGGTTTGATATACTAATTACTAGCATACAGTGTCTATTTTAAAGTATGTGATTACTTTCATTTTAAAAGTCTCTTTATATTATTTTATGAGCGTTAGTTTTGTTTTTTAGTTGTTTTAATTGATCCAACTCCCTTTCATTTTCTAGTTTCTTCCTTTCTTCAAGTTCCTACTTGAATCGAAGACACTTGTCGTGATTAAAAATTAATAAATGAGATTTAGTTGACTAAAATTATAAAACTCTAACCATGGATAAAGTATTTTTCCATTCCCAAATATTTTTCCAACACTTACCTCCTTAAGATTGATTTATTTGTAACTTAAATTGGTTTAAATAAAAAGAATTATAATAAACCTCCCCTCATGCAATTCTTTTATACAATACTTTATGGACACGCATAAAACAAAACAAAAAAAAAAGTGTTAACTTTGTTGAAAAAATTCAAAGAAATATCCGGCTACTAGTCATGAAGGAACATGTCTCGTTACTGTAAATTTTCTTAAAAAGATTCTTTAGATTTTCTTGTCAAGGAATTTCGACAATTCAGATTTACTAGTTATGGATTTCTTCAGATTTTTCTTGGTTGTTGTAATTATAGGATTCAATTTGCTATTAAATTTAACACTTTTACTTTGTGACTTGGGAATAATTCAAATTCCACTTAGTTGCCTGATCTCTAACTATGGTTGGTCTCTGGAGTTTGACTTAGATTTTTTTTTCCATTCAAAGCTGATAAACAACGACAACGACCCAGTATAATCCACTTAGTGGGATCTGGGAGGATAGTGTATATGTAGACCTTACTCCTACCCTGTCGTAGAGAAACTGTTTCCAAATAGATCCCGGTATCCCTCCCTCCAAGAACTTCCCACCGTGCTCTTGCTCTTGGGGAGACTCGAACTCACAAAAATTAGCATAAGAAGGATCAACACTGAAATCTATATATCTTTTAGGATCAGCTGAAATTTGGATCTATTGGTTGAAGAAACCTATATTAATCTTATAGCAAAAACATTTTAGAATAGCATGTCAAGTGAATATGTTTCATAGTATAGTGGTGTTTGGCATGGTTATCATGTCCAAATACGAGCTGTAAGATTATTGAATTTGCACTGCATATTCTCATCAAATAGTGATAACTATTCTCAGACTTTGATTTATTTATCATCCCTATGATCTTCAACATTATCTATTGTATCGTATATATTCTTAAACCTATCGAACTAATCTAACATGCAGGGTGAATTTGGAATTCCCAAAAGTTGAGGTTTGCTTTCAGCATCTTAAAGTTGATGCAAAGGTCCATGTAGGAGACAGAGCATTGCCAACAGTTCCAAACTTCATATTCAACATGACTGAGGTAAGTCTCATGTCTCCTTAATTACTACTTATTTCAATACCGAGTGTCTAACAATGTTTCTGTCATAAAAATGAGTCAGACTTTCTTGAGACAGTTAAGGATTTTCCCAAGTCGGAAAAAGAAATTATCTATCCTAAACAACATAAGTGGTTTTATAAGGCCTTCAAGGTAAAATTTGAGCTCCAACGAAGTATGTATCACGTCGACGAGTTAAATTTTCAAATATCCTGAGGTAGTCTTGTCTTCAGGTTGACTCTACTATTGGGTCCTCCAAGCTCTGGAAAAACAACATTGCTTTTGGCACTTGCTGCCCGGCTTGATAAAGATTTGAAGGTACATTCCTTAGAATTCATTTGTTACTACAAAAAATTACTGAAAAGTTCAAGTTTTGGTTCTAGATCACATTGCAGTTATCTTTGTTTTGTTGGAATGAATCCAAATAAAATACTTTAGCCTTCATATCGAATTACTTGGAACAACAACATAAGCGGAAGCGTACCTGAATCCATAAGTGGAAGCTCCTTAATCCTTCTTGAAGATTGTTCAAGGTTTGCCTTTGGAAGCTCCTTGATCCTTCTTGAAGATTGTCTTGAAGTTTTGGCTTTCACTTGATATCCAAGACGAATGTGAGGATTGGTTTTCCACTTGATATGCAAGAACAAGTTTGTGCTCTCTCTCTCTCAATGGGAGGAAGAAGAAGAGAATGTCTTGCATTCTTGTGGGAACCATAACCCCCCTTATTATAACATGTGAGTTATGAAACTCAAAGGTCACAAGAATGTAACCTTGGTTACATGTATGTAACCTTAGTTAGCCCATCATTAACTAAGGTTACTCTTTTGGGTATCTACACATTAGTCCTACACTTTATATGACAATGTATTGGCCCCCTTAACAATAATGTCCATAAGACCACTAATATAGGCCAAACCAAAAGATAGCACATACATATAATTAATCCATATATTGTCCATATGTATGTAGTATAAGTCCAAATGTCTAACAATCTTCCACTTGGACTATACATTCATGCATATGTACAAACCTTAGCATTATATGTTACATTATAACTTTATGAGCTCAGAATTGCTATCATAATAAAATTGTCATGAACAATCCGGTCCATCAATCATACCAACATAGGATCTAAGAGATCTTTGTTACTCTTGCGTAACTAGACCCAACATAGATCACGTATATCAATATAACCAACGACATGGATCAAGCATAGGTGTGTAGCATGGAAATAACATAAAGTGTGGTCTGAAATAGAATGTCTATTTCCAACTGGTTCTCTTTATTGAGATCAATCATAAACCTTAAGAGTACATTAAAAACTTTAAAACTGAATATCTGCAGATATAACCTTAAAACTGAATTACTGAATGTAATGGACAATACATAATTGTATAATACAAACTCCCACTAAAATTCATAATCCTTAACCGATTTGACACCATGCAAGCAATATGCTCATGAAATACTTTGGGTGGCAATCCTTTAGTGAGCGGATCCGCAATCATGGAGTTTGTACTGATGTGCTCTATGCACAATTGTCCATTATGTACTCTTTCTTTAACAACCCGAAATTTGACGTCCATATGTTTTGCTTTCGACAAACTACTGTTATTGTTAGCATAAAGGATTGCTGATCTGTTGTCGCATAATAGCCTGAGTGGCTTTTTAATGCTGTCTACTATGCGCAATCCACTAACAAAATTTCGCAGCCATAATGCCTCATTAGATGCTTCATAACATGCCATGAATTCCGCTTCCATAGTGGAAGTGGCCGTAAGAGTTTGCTTGATGCTTCTCCAAGAGATAGCACCGCCAGCAAGCATGTAAATATAGCCTGATGTAGACTTCAGACTATCCTGACATCCAGCAAAATCGGAGTCGGTGTACCCGATGATCTCAAGCTGGTCCGATCTCCGATATGTAAGCATGTAATCCTTTGTTCTCTGTAAGTACCTCATGACCCTTTTGGCTGCTTTCCAATGGTCCATTCCCAGATTGCTTAGATATCTGCCCAGCATCCCAACAATGTATGCTATATCAGATCGTGTACATACCTGAGCATACATCAGACTACCTACAGCCGAAGCATAAGGTGTCTTTTCCATTTCCGTAGTTTCAAAATTATTATTTGGGCACTGTTTGAGACTAAACTTGTCTCCCTTAGCAACAGGGGTGTTGCCTGGTTTACAATCATGCATGCCAAATCTTTTAAGAACCTTATCGATATAGCCCTTTTGTGACAGACCGAGAACACCTTTGGAGCGATCTCGTGGTATCTGAATTCCTAATACAAAAGAGGCATCACCAAGATCTTTCATTTCAAATTTCTTTGAAAGAAATTTCTTAGTTTCATGCAATAATGCTATATCGTTACAGGCAAGCAGTATGTCATCGACATATAAAACCAGAAAAATATATTTACTCCCACTGAACTTATGGTATATACAGTCATCAGCAATATTCGGTTCAAAACCAAAAGATGTACTGACTTCATGAAACTTATAATACCATTGACGGGAAGCTTGCTTGAGCCCTTAGATGGATTTCTTTAATTTGCAAACCCTTTTCTTTGAGTCTCCCGAAACAAAGTTTTCAGGTTGCACCATATAAATTGTTTCCTCAATGTCACCATTGAGAAACGCTGTCTTAACATCCATCTGATGAAGTTCAAGATCAAAATGTGCTACTAGTGCCATTATAGTCCTGAAAGAGTCTTTCGATGAAACTGGAGAAAAAGTCTCTTTATAATCAATGCCTTCCTTTTGAGTGTAGCCTTTTGCGACAAGACGAGCTTTATACTTAATGACATTGCCCCCTGAATCCCTCTTGGTTTTAAATATCCATTTACAACCAATTGGTTTAATACCTTCGGGCAATGTAACAAGCTCCCAAACGCCGTTATCGCTCATAGACTTCATCTCATCATTCATGGCATCAATCCACTTTTGAGAGTTAGAACCTTTAATGACTTGACGGAAGTTGATTGGATCATCTTCCTCAAGTCCAATGTCACTTTCTTGTTCTTGGAGAAATACAACATAATCATCCGGACTTGCATTTCTCCTCTCTCTAGTGGATCTCCTTAATGACACTTCAGTTTCTTGAGGTTGTTGAGTTTGATTTTCATTAGTAATATCAGGAACTTGATTAGGGAGATTTTCGAGATTGTCTTGAATATCCGTGTCAGGAATGAGAACACCCTGACCAAGATCAACAACTTGAGAGAAAGACACATGTTCTTCCTCAAAGACAAAATCTCTAACAACTTTATCTCCCCACCCCCCAAACTCAATATCCTCAAAGAATCGAGTATTACTCGTCTCAAAAATAGTTCTAGAAGTGGGATCATAAAACTTATACCCCCTGGATCTTTCAGAGTATCCAACAAAATAGCTACTACCTGTTTTAGCATCCAGTTTCTTTTCATTCGGCCTATAAGGCCTTGCCTCAGCTGGACAACCCCAAATGTGTAAGTGCTTAATACTGGGTTTATTTCCAGTCCAAAGTTCATATGGGGCTTTGATTGTAGCTTTAGTTGGAACTCTATTAAGAATATAAGCTGCGGTTTTCAATGTTTCTCCCCAGAGTGAGTCTGGCAAAGTAGTACGACAAATCATACTTCTTACCATGTCCTTAAGGGTCCGATTTCGTCTCTCAGCTACACCATTCATAGTAGGACTGCCTGGCATAGTATACTGAGGAACGATCCCACACTCATCTAGGAATTTAGCAAATGGCCCTGGACGTTGTTCACCTGAACCATCATATCTACCATAGTATTCACCACCACGGTCAGATCTAACGGTTTTAATCCTTTTGCTTAGTTGATTTTCAACTTCGGCCTTATATGATTTGAACACGTCTATAGATTGGGACTTTTCATGAATGAGATATAGGTAACCATAACGAGAGTCATCGTCTATGAATGTGATAAAGTATTGTTGACCATTTCTACAAGGTGTAGGGAATGGCCCACAAATATCCGTATGTATCAATTCTAAGACATCCGAAGCTCTCTCAGCACCTAATCTCGTCTTGTTTGTTTGTTTACCCTTGATACACTCAATGCAAATATCCGAATTTGAGGAATCAAGAGAATCAAGAATTCCATCTGACACAAGTTTCTGAATTCTTTGTTTAGATATGTGACCCAAACGTTTGTGCCAGAGTGATAAAGAATTCTCATTAGTTAATTTTCTTTTGGTACCACTTGAACTTGTATGCAAAGTTTCATTATGTCAACCAAATATAGGCTATCATATGTTGATAAAAGACCAGTATCGATAAGATTTGAACCTTGAAAGAGACTAACTTTATTGTCACCAAATGAACATGAATAACCGGATATGTCCAATTTGGGAACAGAAATTAAATTCCGTCTAAAAGACGGTACAACAAAAGTCTCATTCAAATCTAAATAAAAACCAGTCTTAAACAACAGCCTAAATTTTCCAATAGCCTCAACTTGAACCCTTTTGCCGTCACCCACATAGATGTATCTTTCACCATCATTTAGTTTTCGGCAGTTCAGGCAACCCTGCATAGATATACTTATGTGAGTAGTAGCAGCAGAATCTACCCACCAAGTATCCTTAGGTACCGAAATTAAATTAACTTCAGAACAAACAAGAGAAAGAGATATACCCTTTTTTGCACGCCAAGTGTGGTATTTGGTACAATCTTTCTTCATGTGATTAGTCCCCTTACAGAAAAAGCAACCTGATTCTGTTGTTTCAACCTTAGGTTCCTTATGTTGCTTCTTCTGGGGCCTTGCAACCGCAACTTCCTTATTTTTCCTCTTCTTATTATCTTTAGAAGAGGATGCCAAATGAGCACTTTCTGTCTTATCTTGCTTTATTCTCTCTTCCTCTTGCACACAATGTGAAATGAGCTCATTAAGAGTCCATTTCTCCTTCAGGAAGTTGTAACTGACCTTAAACTGATTAAAGTGTGCAGGAAGAGAGATCAAAACTAAGTACACAAGCAGTTCCTCAGGTAATTCTAACTTGAGTGACTTTAGTTTCGAAGCAAGATGAGACATTTCCAAAATGTACTCCCTTATATTTCCCTTGCCTTTATACCTCATGGAAACAAGTTTACTCAAAAGAGTACTTGTTTCCGCCTTTTCGTTTTGTGCAAAACGCTTTTCAAGGTTTTCAAGGAAAACTTTGGCATTATTTTCATCATTCATAGTGCCCCTAAAAGATTCTGAAATTGCACGTTTCATGATCATTAGACTCATGCGATTTGAGAGTTCCCACTTCTCCATCTCCTTCTTTTCATCAGAAGAAGATGTATCCTCAAGAGAAGCAGGTTTCTCAATCCGAAGTGCAAGGTCTAGATCCATGCAACCGAGAACTATCATAATGTTCTCTTTCCATTCCTTAAAATTTGTGCCGTTAAGCACAGGGATGCTGTTAATGTTTGCAGATATTGTAGCAGCTGAAGAATTCACTGAAAATAGAACAAGGACAACTTAATACATGCTTACAATTACTTGAATTTTAAACTGGAGTTTACAGATTCAAAATAGGCAAATCCCATTACAAGATACCTAGCACAACATTGATTTTAGTCGTTGAACAGAAAATCAACTTGTAAGTGGTACTCTTGGTGTAGTAATCAAATATTGACAATAAACTCCTGTCAAATATCAAGCCTTCCTTTGGGCCGACTTAATATTCACATGGAAAACTTAATAATTATCACATATTTATCACCACAAACATGTTCGAATTCCTGCCAAATAACAACCTTCCTTTGGGCCGGTGTTAAACGCATGGAATACTAACATACACAGTCATCTTATACTTCAAAATCAATCAATCTACACAAAAGAGGTTACTTTGGTAACATAATGTTTCAATGGACTAATTTAAAATATTAGATGCAAAACTAAATAGTTCTTTAAGTCATATATTGAACCTTAACTGAAAAAGTTACATGTTTGACATGTAAAAACTGAACATTAAAAACTTAATCTTAATTGTACAAAACAAAATCAGAAGCATGATGGACAAAAAAAAACAATTAATCTTAAAACTGAATATTAATGTACAAAACATTAATAATTAAAAAACTGAATATTAATTGACATACTATTAATGTACAATTAAAATCTGAAAACTTAAAAAACGTTTCAATTAATAATGAAAACGTTTCTTTAATTAATTGGAAAAACGTTTCTTTAATAATGCAAGATTAATATTTTAATATTAATCTTGCATTATGACTCCATTAATATCTTAATTAAATAAAAAAAACGTTTCAATAATAATGAAAAACGTTTCTATTAATTAATTTTGCATTATGGTTTCATTAATGTCACCAGAAAAACGTTTTTAATAAAAAAAACGTTATCTTTATTAAAAGACGTTTCTGTCCAGGACCTTTTGCGGCGACGAACGCTGCCACTAAACCCATAGAAGTCGCCGCTAAATGTATTAGTGGCGACTATGTATTGAAACTGGAGTTGCCGTCACTGAAGGTTATTTGTGGCAACATTGCGACGAACGCTGCCACTAAATCCATAGAAGTCGCCGCTAAATGTATTAGTGGCGACTATGTATTGAAATTGGAGTTGCCGTCACTCAACGATAATAAACTTAATGGGGCTTTCAACAAAAGGCTTAAACAAGGAATCATGTTGTTCAACAACCAAAATTATGCAAATTTTAATATTTCAATTCATCTAGAGATAACATGGTATCTAAATACTAAAGTCCATCATCAACATATCATTCATGAAAGCATGCTATATTATGGTACTAGAATTTCATAATCAAAATTCTATCTTAAGTTAATCATGAAGCTTTATAACATGGATTTCATGAACTTCCAAATGATCCAATACGAAGGAGGCTCTGATACCAATTGTTGGAATAAATCCAAATAAAACACTTTAGCCTTCATATCGAATTACTTGGAACAACAACATAAGCGGAAGCGTACCTGAATCCACAAGTGGAAGCTCCTTAATCCTTCTTGAAGATTGTTCAAGGTTTGCCTTTGGAAGCTCCTTGATCCTTCTTGAAGATTGTCTTGAAGTTTTGGCTTTCACTTGATATCCAAGACAAATGTGAGGATTGGTTTTCCACTTGATATGCAAGAACAAGTTTGTGCTCTCTCTCTCAATGGGAGGAAGAAGAAGAGAATGTCTTGCATTCTTGTGGGAACCATAACCCCCCTTATTATAACATGTGAGTTATGAAACTCAAAGGTCACAAGAATGTAACCTTGGTTACATGTATATAACCTTAGTTAGCCCATCATTAACTAAGGTTACTCTTTTGGGTATCTACACATTAGTCCTACACTTTATATGACAATGTATTGGCCCCCTTAACAATAATGTCCATAAGACCACTAATATAGGCCAAACCAAAAGATAGCACATACATATAATTAATCCATATAGTCCATATGTATGTAGTATAAGTCCAAATGTCTAACATGTTTTTGAAAAGATTGTTATAGTTCCTCATTAATGCAGTTGACTTATTTGAAGATGTCAGGAAAAGTTACCTACAATGGACATGATTTGAAGGAGTTTGTTCCTCAGAGGACTGCTGCATACATCAACCAAAGGGATTCACATATTGCAGAGATGACAGTAAGGGAGACACTTGAGTTCTCTGGACGTTGCCAGGGTGTCGGTTTTAAGCGTGGTAATATTATCTAGACCTGCACTTTTTTACAATACTTTTTGTAGTTGAATTTGATATAGAAGCGTATTAAATTTTGGCAGATTTGCTCATGGAACTTCTAAGAAGAGAGAAAACTTCTGGAATAATTCCCGATCAAGATCTTGATATTTTTATTAAGGTAACGAGTAAAGCTTTTTCCAGGTTATCTATATAGTCAAACCGCCTCATCTGATTATTGATGTAACTGTTTTCTCCTAGGCAGTAGCATTGGGAGAACAGACAAGTGTACTCGTAGATTACATTCTACAGGTATTGTTTTTCTACATTCACTCCACATGCTGCATATGGAGCTATATTTTCCTCTATGTTTGTTTTACATGTTGAAATCACTGTTGTTTTATCTACTGGTACTATGATGCAATAGCATCTTGTGCTAGATAAAAGATAATAGCTTTATAAACTTCGTTGTACTTTGCGGACTATTGTTTGGACATTTCTTTTATATCCTTCTGAAATATCTGCAAAGATTTTAGGATTGGATATTTGTGCGGATACATTAGTAGGAGATGAAATGCTCAAAGGGATCTCAGGTGGTCAAAAGAAGCGCCTTACTACTGGTACTTTCCTTCATTTCTGATGATACTAGTTGATGAAAAAGTGTTGCGTGGAATATTGAAGTTGTGAGACATGCATGCAGGTGAGTTGCTAATGGGTGCATCAAGAGTACTCTTAATGGATGAAATCTCAACCGGGCTAGATAGTTCAACTACCTATCAAATCGTCAAGTATTTAAAGCATACGACTCGCGCATTTGATGGGACTACCCTGGTTTCTTTATTGCAACCTGACCCTGAAACTTACTGTCTGTTTGATGATATAATTCTTTTAAGTGAGGGCCATATCGTATATCAGGGTCCCCGTGAAAGTGCACTTGGGTTCTTTGAATTTATGGGTTTCAAATGCCCCTCCAGGAAAAATGTTGCTGATTTTCTTCAAGAGGTATTTGTCAGTGTTCAAGCATTGAAGTGATGCCAAATTGATAGTGCTCGTATTTGGTTTGTCATCTTGCTATCTTTTCACAGGTAACATCTGAAAAAGATCAAGGGCAGTATTGGTTTCTCAATAGCCAGTACAACTATGTGCCAGCGACAAAGTTCGTTGAACGCTTTTAATCCTTTCATGTTGGTAATGCATTGGCACAGGAGCTGGCTATCCCATTTGACAAACATGACGATCACCCTGCAGTACTGTCCTCTAATACTTATGGCGTGAAAAAATCCGAGCTTCTCAAGATGAGTTTTTCCTGGCAGATGTTATTGTTAAAAAGGAACTCAGTTGTGCTTGTTTTCAAAATCGCACAGGTCATAATTGTAGAAGTTTCATCATAATTTTAGATTCATTTCATAGTTATACTATTAGTTGTTGAGATGGAAATATTGTTCTCAACATTTGCAGCTCTTTTTGATTGTTTTGATAATGATGAGTGTGTTCTTCCGTTCAACAATGCATCACGATACGCTTGAAGATGGAGCTGTTTATCTTGGTGCTCTCTACTTTGCTATTCTTATGGTTCTTTTCAATGGCTTCTTGGAGGTGCCTATGCTGATCGCCAAGCTTCCCGTTCTATACAAGCAAAGAGATTTACACTTTTACCCCTGTTGGATATATACTCTTCCATCTTGGATTTTGAGTATTCCCACATCAATTTTAGAGTCCATTATTTGGGTTGCAGCTACATACTATGTGGTTGGCTTTGATCCTCAAATAACTAGGTATTGTTTTATTTTTTTTTTGTCGATTTTTTATTCTTGTTTTAGATTCTGTATTAACTTATCACCATGTTTGATTGAGTTAGGACAACTTATTTTATTTGATTGTTTCAGGTGCCTCCGTCAGTTTTTGTTGTATTTTTCATTGCATCAGATGTCAATAGGTCTTTTCCGCTTGATGGCAGCACTAGGCAGAAATATGATAGTTGCTAATACTTTTGGATCTTTTGCAATGTTGGTTGTCATGGCTCTAGGAGGATTTGTTCTTTCAAGAGGTCATTTACACTCTCAATTTCGCTTAATCTATGATTTAGTTACTTCCCCCCCAGAAAAAAATGGCTTTGATTTTGATTAGTTTGTAGTTGAACTTTCCTATTGTTACAGATAGTATCCCAAGTTGGTGGATCTGGGGTTACTGGTTTTCGCCTTTGATGTATGCCCAGAATGCTGCTTCAGTAAATGAGTTCCGCGGCCATTCTTGGGATAAGGTAATTTGATATTGCGGTTTCTATTTGTGTCTGTTTCATATCCAATTACAGTCCAAAAATAGACTTGAATATACCCAAACATAACGGGTCACCAACTTAGCAATGAAGAAATCAGGTGCAGTGTTCCATATGTACAAGTATCTATACGTTTATCCATCGTCCTAGTGTTCTTTTTAGATCGTTCAGAGTCAATCTATAAGCCTGTCAACAAAGATCAGAAGGTTGTTCAAATAAGCTGATTTGAATAAATGCAACTCAATGTTTATTAATGAAAACCAGATATTAGCTTGTAATGCTCCTTTTTAGGAACTTAAATCTTCTTAGCAAAAACAAACAGATCTCTTCACATGGTGTCGAAGGCCTTCTAATTAACTTGTATAATTCATATCACTAAGAAATGACTACTATAAAAGTGCCACAACACTCAGTTGATGCTTCACACAAAAATATGTTTGGATTACTATCGACAAATGTTTCTCATTTGTTAATCAGTACTACTGTTGGACATAGATTTACCTTTTCTTTCTAAACTGGCAGAGATTTGGGAACATGCCTCTGGGTCAGATGTTACTAAAGGTCCGCAGCTTGTTTCCAGAGGACTATTGGTATTGGATTGGTGTTGGTGCATTGATTGTGTATACAATATTGTTCAACATCCTCTTCACGATATTTCTGACTTACCTTAACCGTAAGTTCTCTTCAAAAATCCTCCATACGATCATCTTGCATAGCTATATTCTGGTTTTACAAGTCTTCTATTGTGACGCATTTAGAGAGAAACTCTAGCTGTCACAAAGAATTGAGCAAATGAAACATGTTTGAATGCTCTAGTATTACAAGTTGACATGTCTTGCTCTTAATGCAAACTGATGTACCTGTAATGTAAAGTGTATAACTATAGCCATACAACAACAACTACCCAGTATACTCCCACCAGGTGGGGTCTGGGGAAGGTAATATGTAGACAGCCTTACCCCTACCCAAAAGGGCAGAGAGGCTGCTTCCAAGCGACCCTCGGCGCATAGGACAGAATGAAAAGCTGCATTGGAAAACAAAGATAAAGTTAGGAACCAAGACAAGACAAAACACAATAACAAAACAAAGCATAAGTAATCCTGCAGAAATAACGTAAATGATTATGTAAACATAAGAAACATAAATACCGTCGCATGCGACAATAACAAGCGACAACTATCATATTACCAACCAAGAGGGGACCTACGCTAAAACACTAGTCATCTACGGGTAACCCTACTATCCCACACCCAACCCCGGGTGGGGCGAACGAAGGACTCTAAGAGCCCCTAGCCTGCAACCCTGATTCTAGACCTCCAGACTCCCCTATCAAGGGTCAAGTCCTCGGTAACCTGCATACTAGTCATGTCCTGCCTAATCACCTCTCCCCAAAGCTTCCTAGGCCTCCCTCTACCCCGCCGACCACCAACAATCTCCAGCCGCTCGCAGCTCCTCACCGGGGCATCGGGACCCCTCCTCCGTACATGCCCGAACCACCTCAGCCTCGCTTCCCGCATCTTCTCGTCCACCGGAGCCACCTCTACCTTCTGTCGAATAACTTCATTCTTAATCTTATCTAGCCTGGTGTACCACTTTGCAAATGTGTGGAAGGAAATTTAACATGTTTTTACAACTATCTGCAGCATTAGGGAGTCGGCAAGCAGTTGTCTCCAAGAGAAAGATCCAGAAGAAGGACAAAGAACAAGAGAGTGTATAACATTATTCCATTTGGAGAGTTTTGAACCACACACTCATTCACTGGTCTGTTAAAGCATTCTCAGTTTCAAAGTTTTCTTTTGTTTCAATGAAAAATTCATGATTTCTGGTCTCTCCGCAGGAAGGAGCAGAAGAAACGAAGAGGCATGGTTCTTCCTTTTCGTCCACTTTCCATGTGTTTTAGAGACATCAGTTACTACGTTGACGTCCCCATGGTAAACAAACAGAAGTTTAATTCTAGTAGCAATTTAATGCAATTGTTCCATATCAAATCCCTAATTATTGCCTGAAATATTTCTTCAGGAACTTAAGCAACAATGTCTAGCCGGAGATAAATTGCAGTTACTAGTCAATGTTACTGGTGCATTTAGGCCGGGTGTGCTTACTGCATTAGTTGGCGTCAGTGGTGCTGGTAAAATTACTCTAATGGATGTTTTGGCTGGTTGGAAAACTGGTGGACATATAGTAGGAAATATTTATATTTCTGGGCACCCTAAAAAGCAAGAAACTTTTGCCAGGGTATCTGGATATTGTGAACAAAATGATGTTCATTCCCCCTGCTTAACTATCCACGAATCACTTCTGTTTTCTGCTTGGCTCCGGTTATCTTCTCAGGTTGATCTGAAAACACAAAAGGTAATCGCCTATAGTTCTTTGAACTTAAGATCGCTTCACAATTTATACATACAGAACCTGAGGAAGAACCAGTTTTGCAGGCTTTTGTTGAAGAGGTTGAGGAGCTAGTGGAACTAACTACATTACACAGAGCTTTGGTTGGCCTACCTGGGGTAGATGGATTGTCAACAGAGCAAAGGAAAAGGTTGACGATTGCAGTTGAGCTTGTAGCCAATCCTTCAATAGTATTTATGGATGAACCTACTTCAGGACTAGATGCCCGGTCTGCATCCATTGTAATGAGAACAGTGAGAAACATTGTCGACATTGGAAGAACAATCAGTCTGCACCATCCATCAGCCTAGTATAGATATCTTCGAATCTTTTGACGAGGTTTTCATCTTGCTCAATGCACATCTAATATTGAAGTTCACACTACAGTAGTTACAGCTCTAGCAGTTAGATACCAATCACCTATATTTTCATCTTAGTATGATGAGTAATAAGCGAAAAAATCATTAGTACCCTTAGCTTCTGAAAGTTAGACATGATTTTATGTGGTATGCAGCTTTTGCTCATGAAAAGAGGTGGAGAGCTCATTTATGCTGGTTCACTGGGAAGCAGATCATGCAAGCTTGTTCAGTATTTTGAGGTAATACCTTAACTCATCAATTCAGAGCTTGGTATGCCTTAAAACTGCATAATTAATAATCCAGTCCTAATTTTGCTAGGCAATTCAAGGAGTTCACAAATTTAAGTCTGGACAGAACCCTGCTGCTTGGGTTCTTGAAGTGACTTCTCCGGCGGTAGAAAATCGGCTCGGCATAGATTTTGCGGATGTTTATCGCAAATCAACATTATACAGTTATATGTGTGTGAGAGAGATTAAGAGATATCTGATATTTTGTTTTTTTCGATTAACTTTGTTTTGGTCAATTCAGGCAAAATGAGGAAATGGCTGAAAGTTTAAGCAAGCCAGAAGAAAATTCAGTTGAACTAAATTTCCCAAGCAAGTACTCTCAGTCCTTTTTTGGGCAGTTTCTTGCATGTCTTTGGAAGCAAAACCTGTCCTACTGGAGAAATCCGCAGTATACTGCTGTGCGCTTCTTCTACACGGTCATAATCTCACTGATGTTTGGAAGTATATGCTGGAAGTTTGGTTATTAGAGGTCTGGTTTCTTTCTTGAAGTTGAAACCTTGTCTTTACCATTCAAAATTATATAAATCTGTTCACTCATTTTGATCTTATGGCACATTTGTCACAAGACCGAAGTCACTCAAATGATTCCTCATAATCAGAGAACTGAATGCTGTCATACTGAAACTTTCTCCCTTTGTTTTCACAAAATTTTATTACCTGGAGTACAAGTTAGTAAATGTTCTCACTGTTTCACATTATCTACCAACCTTTTCACTACAGGAGTACTCAGCAGGACATATTAAATGCTATGGGATCCATGTATGCAGCAGTTCTTTTTATTGGAATCACGAACGCGTCCTCTGTCCAACCTGTGGTATATGTTGAAAGATTCGTCTCATATCGAGAAAGAGCAGCAGGGATGTACTCAGCTCTACCCTTTGCATTTGCACAGGCATGTCATCTTGATATTCTTCATGTGCTTTTTATGACTCGATGTAAGACTTTGTCTGCAAATGATTTGCTTACCTATCTAAATTGAACCTTACTGATATTTGCAGGTCACAATTGAATTTCCATATGTTTTCATACAGACACTAATCTATAGTACCATATTCTACTTCATGGCATCATTCGAATGGAAGCGTATGGAAGTTTGTTTGGTACATATGCTTCATGTACTTCACACTACTATACTTCACTTTCTTCGGAATGATGACAACTTCAGTCTCCCCAAACCATAACATTGCTGCAATTCTTGCTGCACCATTCTATATGATGTGGAATTTGTTCAGTGGCTTCATGATTTCTCGAATGGTAATATTTCTCTGACATGTTCTCTTCCATCATGAACACAAATGTTTGTTAACAGTCTTTTTCATCATGTGATCATTGATGAACAAGAGGGCAGCCGGGTATAATAAGCTACGGGGTTCGGGGGAAGGGTCGGACCACAATGGTCTATTGTTTGCAGCCTTTCCGTGTATCTCTGCAAGAGGCTGTTTCCACCGTGACCTCTGGTCACATGGCAGCAACTTTACCAGTTACGCCAAGGCTCACCTTCATCGATGAACGAGAAATTCACAAAATCATGGATTTGCTGTATTCACTAACTTAGTTTTTTTTCTCTTTTACAGAGAATCCCTATATGGTGGAGATGGTACTATTGGGCTAATCCAGTAGCCTGGAGTTTATATGGACTTTTAACATCACAATAAGGAGAAGTAAATGAACATCTTAGGCTTGCTGATGGTGTTCATACATTACCAATAAAAGGTTTCATTAAAGAACAGTTTGGATATAGGCATGATTTCTTAGGCATTGCTGGTGTTGCAGTTGGTTTCTGTATACTCTTCGCAGTAATCTTTGCTTTTGCAATCAAATGCTTCAACTCCCAGAGAAGATGAAGATAAGGGGCATACATGTAATTAACACTAAAGGTAATATGATTTCATCAAAAGAGTTTTGTGCTCTCAAATTCTTGGCTTGCCTTATGTATGTTTCATACTCCTAGTGGCGTATGCAGGGCTTTCCATAACGGTGTCAATATTTGAACAAATAAATAAATCACTATAATGACGAGTAATATTATTTTTTTTATATTTATACCTACTATTTTACTTTGCTTATTATTTATACATACTACATATCTAAGTAAAAATGCCCAACGAAGAGCTTTCTCGTGACACTGCTTGAGGTATGTATATCCGCCCCCGCATACTCTTGTGTGTACGCAGACCTTATTCCTACTATTGGGTAGAGGGGCTGTTTCTAAATAGACCCCGGCATCACAAACTCTCGATTGAAAGTGGGGGTTGCTTACCGTTAGAGCAACCCCTCTTGTGTGATCCCTACGCACGGAAAGAAGAAAAAAAAATGTGAAGTGATGCACGTGCAGTCACCACCTTGAACTAACAACAACATAATAACAAAGCAATAAAAAAATGACACGTGTTGTACAAGAAGGATGGTTAAATTATAGTCTTTTGGCTCCCCTCCCCAACCCCACCCACCCACCCACCCACCCAAATCTCATATGACACACAGAGTTTAACTTTTTCATGTTAAAATTTTCAAAAATTTAAATTCGAAATAGTTAAAAGTGAAATACCAACATAAATATAAATTTTGGTTGGTTGTATAATAAAAAATAATCGGCACATCAATATACTACTTGATTAGCTGTACTAGATATGTTAGTACTATTTAAACTATTTAAAGATAAAAGTGCTCTTTTAAAGCAAGTAATTGATGTATAACAATAATTTCATTAACAATCCCATTATACTAATCATTGTATAAAGTATCCATGTAATATCACTAGCATGTGAGCCAAAAGGGAAATAAAGATTTGAATTCAAGTTTCAAGGACACACCAAAAACAAACAGAAAGGTGATGCTCTATGTCATTTTCAAGCTTTTATGGGAACCCCAGGAAAAATCCGCAGCTCTACAATATTTGTTCACTAGGTAAATTCTTACAGGTACTTAATACATACAAGCAAATCTTGTACGACGAACTCGATCCAGAAGACATTTAGAGGATCGATCCCGTGTCATGGCCGCCCTCCAAACCAACTGGGCTATCCCAAGCGGTCATTTTCAAGTTAGGAGAGTGAAAATATGACAAATTTAATTGATAAAATAGCACGGTCTAACAAGTTTTCGGACTGCTCATTCGAAAATAGCCAACATTTTTCAAATTATTGAAAAATAGCCATTATTTTGCTGCAACAGAGATCAATCCAGCGTAATATATTGTAGTTCGCCGGTTCGGTGCACATGTGTATGAATTTCCAGCATATTATACTGGATCGATATATTTTGCTATATACTGGAGACTGGAGTACCGGTGTTCTAAACTCCTATATATTATGCTGGATTAATATATTATACTGGAACTGTATATTATAGTTGCGGGACGAAATCCTACAGCCAATTGCTGGCTCTGAATAACCAGCCCAGCAATAAGCTCAATTCTTCCATAACATAAGTATTTTTTCAGATTTTAAATAATATTTTTATTTAAATTTATCTTTATATAAAAAATAATTAAATATTAATTACTTTTAATACTATGACTATTTTTGAATGATGCATTCTAAATCTGGCAATTTTGGAATTTCTCCCAGTTTAATTTGAGAGAGAAATACCAGTTGTTACAAAAGTTTCCGGTAGTTTTGTACTCAACTCTACAATTCCTCTGTATAAACCCAGGAAAAACCCAATCCGTCATAGTTACAACCTCACTCAGTGCTTCTTTCAAATGAGCAGACACAAATCCAACAACAGAAACCGTGGATACACAAATTCACCCAATGCTTTAATTTATGAACTAGTATAAGATTCTTATATATTTGTTACTTATTGTAGAGCAAAGCAATGAAAGCTCTAAACATCCGCCGCTCCATTATCTCTCTAACTTCTCTTCTCTCACATCCCACCACTACCCAAAAAACCCCTAATTCAAATCTCTTCTCAACCCATTCAAACCTGAAATCAACACGAGTTAAGCCCGTAATGAAATGGCCATTGAACCACCCACCTAAACAACCCACCCCCCTCATTTCACCCCAACCCCAAAACCCCACTACCCCTAATTACTGCCCCAATACTTTCACCACCCTATGTGACATCCTCAGTGACCCCACCATCCCACCAGGACCTATTCTTGAAAATGCATTGGATAAAGCTGGAATTTTTGAAGTAAATGAGCCTTTGTTTCTTCAACTTTTCATCCATTTTGATTCTTCACCTAAGCCTTTGTTTACCCTTTACTTATGGGCTGAGAAAAAAGAGTGGTTTAAGTTTTCTGTTACTGTGTTTAATACTATGGTTAATGCACTTGGGAAAGGAAGGGAATTTGATTCTGCTTGGAATTTGATACTTGATAGACTCAGTTCTACTGAAAGACCCAATCTTGATACATTTTCCATATTGATCAGACGATATGCAAGGGCAGGTACTGGTTTTATTTTCCGAGAATCATACATAAAAATGTTGAAAAGTTCAAACAATGAATTAACTGCACCTCAATTTAAAAGTAGTTTGGGTTGAATATATGTATACTATGTGTGAATTCAGCTCTATTCAGTTCAATCGCTCCCGAAAAATTTAGTATTCAGGGGATATATTATAGTTCAACTAGTTTTAGGTTGGCCGTCAATCTGCTGAAATCCTCCTCCTTTATCCATAGTTGAGATCAGCTATGCTTGCAATAGGCGAAGTTATGGTGTTTTTTATTATTGAATTTCTTTGTTAATTTACTTCTGTTATTTTCCCCAGTAATTTGTGTGCTCCAGTTTATTACAAATTCATAACTTCTGGCTTTGAGCTGGATTTTGAGTACTAGTTGTTTTTGTACATCCTTCTAAATTTTTATTTTTTTTTTAAATTTCAACTTATACAAGTAGTTGTTATGAGATATTTAAAGAGTTTAATCTATTTGATTTTGCGTATGAGAAATAAGTGGTCGGAATGCCTATCAGGATCATCCATAAAATGCCCTAAGTTGCTCGGATTCAAGTGCGGGTGTCTGATACAGGTGCAATGTAGAGGTCGGATCCTTCATAATCTAAATTTGGAGGGGGGGGGTACAATCCTAAGAATGGATAGTCGGATACAGGTGCGGAAATTCGGCTAAAAATAATTCAAATATCTAAAAATAGATTTATAAAAATATGTCTGAGTTATGAGAAAATGCGTGGAAAACCTATAGGGTATTCCGAGAAGGAAAAAATATTGATCAAGAGGAGAATCTGGGGAAATAAAAAGTAAAGGACTAACAAGAAAATTTCTATATACAAGGTTTTCTTTTCTTCGATTTCACCCTAACTTTTGTGTAGTTTCAGAAATCATTATATCTCTTCATGAAATAAATTATTGCTTATGTTCCGAATTTCTTTGTTGAGTTTGGTCAATGTATCCATAATCAATTGACCAAATCCGGTATGGATTTCACACCCACACCCATGTCGTGTCGACATGAGTGTGGCACTGAAAATGAAGAGGAAGCAACTTAGAAAGGCACTCATGTGTTCCATAATTTGATCATGTTCGGCCTAAATATGACATGATAATTCATTTCTGTTATAATATAAGAGAGATGTGTCACATATTGAATTTTAACTTGGATTTATTGGAATCAGTCAAAATGCTAAATTGCCTTTCTTTTTCTATGTTTTTTCTTCCTGTATTTCTAATCTATCCACTATTTCTAATCTATCCACTAGGTCAGTCTGGTTGGTTCTTTGCACCTAGTTTTGGTGTAGCAGCTATATTCGATTCATCCCGGTCAAGCCTCTTTGAAATTATATCCTTGTCTCTCGTCTAACTCAAGTTGCCCCACTCTTTTGGCAGTTAAAGTAGCTCGCTTCAAGTAGCATGTATTATGCTCGAGGTCTCTTAGAATAGTTTGCTCTCGTTTGCGCCATTGTCGAAATGAAATGATTTGACTTTCCGTAGGTTTCTTCAAAACTCTTATCTTTTTTGTTTTCTTCTCACCTCATCCCTGAATTGCATTATGGGGGTCGAGCCCGAGAAGTTTGACCATGTGATATCTCTGTGAACTTAATTGGTTCGGTTCTCCACCTTAACGATTGAAAATAGGATAGATCAAGTTGACCTCCTGTGGGATCCTGCATGTGCAAGCTGCAACCTGCTACCAAAGGTCTAAATGGTTAATCTAACGAGTCAATTCTCAATGCGATGCATCCATGAAATGGGACGGAGATTTGTCAGGGCTTACTCTACTAGTGGCTCGGCTTGGTCTCGCTCCCTTCCGGCACTATTCTTCCCCACTAAAAAAGCGATTGAGAATCTAAGGCATTGAATGGAAAGCCAACTGCATACTTCATCTGGAGTACAGTTTCTTGAGAGAGAGGAGAGATCTGCTGCAATTATCTTCTGCTTCTCAAGTGATTTCTAAGTCAGTTCATTTTGAATCTTTGGCCACTCAATATTTAGTGCACATATGTAAGTTCTAATCATTTGATGAGTACTGTGATCCTTCTGTCTTTGCAGGTATGCTCTTACCAGCAATTCGAACATATGAATTTTCTTCAAATATAGACTTTTTACACGCTGCGGGCTTGGAGAACAACTTATTTGAGATATTATTGGATTCTTTATGCAAAGAGGGGCATGTGAAGGTAGCTTCTGAGTATTTTTATAGACGAAAAGGACAAGACTCAAATTGGTCGCCATCTATTCGGGCCTATAATATATTGTTAAATGGATGGTTTCGATCAAGAAAGATCAAGAAAGCTGAGCGGTTATGGGCTGAGATGAAAAAGGAGGGAATAAAACCTGATGTTGTAACTTATGGTACCCTTGTCGAAGGATTATGCCGGATGCGGAGAGTTGAGATGGCAATTGAATTGATTGGTGAGATGAAAGAGGAAGGAATTGAGCCCAATGCAATCGTCTACAATCCAATACTAGATGCATTAGGAGAAGCTGGGCGGTTCAAGGAAGCATCAGGAATGATGGAGAGGCTATCGGTTTTGGAATCTGGTCCAACTCTATCAACTTACAATTCATTGGTGAAAGGTTATTGCAAGGGAGGAGATCTTGTCGGGGCTAGTAAGATTCTTAAGATGATGATAAATAGAGGTTTTATGCCAACAGCAACAACATATAATTACTTCTTTCGGTACTTCTCCAAGTTTGGGAAGATTGAAGAAGGCTTAAACCTCTATACCAAGATGATTGAATCTGGATACATGGCAGATCGACTAACATACCATCTGCTGGTAAAGATGCTATGTGAGCAGGATAGATTGGATCTGTCAATGCAAATTATCCAAGAGATGAGGGCAAAGGGTTTTGATTTGGACTTGGCTACAAGTACCATGCTTATACATTTATTCTGCAAGATGCATCGATTTGATGATGCTATTGAGTGGTTTCGTGACATGATTCGGAGAGGCCTAGTTCCTCAATATCTTACATATCAGAGAATGTGCAATGATCTCAAAAAACAAGGAATGACTGAAAAGGTACAGAAACTTAGAGACATGATGGTTTCTACACCCCACTCTGAGAAGTTACCCAACACATATATTGAGGATGGAGACTCTTCGCATACAAGAAGAAAATCCATCATTCAGAAAGCTGAAGAAATGTCAGATATATTACAAACATGTAGAAATCCAAGACAGCTTGTCAAGCGTAGAACTCCTGTTGAGAACGCTGTGCTGAGTGCTAACCAGCTTATCGAAAACATTAGTAAACGAGTGGAACTGGTTTAGTCACCCTTGTGTTGTCCTATGATTATTCTGTAAAAGGTTCAAAAGTCTCAGTCATGTACGTACTCCAGCACAACCCTAGGTATGCTTTTATATCAAAAAAAATATGTGATTTGTAAACTTATCAAAAAAGTTGATTTGTAAACTTAGGTTTTATAAAGTTCAGAAAACAATGTAAAGATCCGTGCACGAACTTCACAATGCTAAGCCCTTCTCCGATATAACTTGTGAATGGATACTTCTGAACCCTATATGTCCGCCAAAGATATTGCAAGCTAGCTCAATGTAGGATGCTGGATCATACTTTGAACTTGAACAGTAAATTGCTTTCTGGAACTTGGTATGAAGAGTAACATAGCTTGAAAATATGCACAAATGACACATGCACAATCCTTCTGTTTTCTATTTTAGACCGAATGACTATGTAATTACGTTGATACTTCCACATATTAAGTGTAACATCTTTAATTTTTCAAACAAAGATCGATTTACCACTTTCTACCAATCTATTTCATAGTTCTTGCATATATCCTTTTTGCCGTATTTCTTTTCCTATTATCCTTTGTATGCCATTGAAATTAGACACTGCTCGAAGTTGCGGCAGTAGCAATCTGGAGTTGCATTGATCGTATTTCAGTTTTTGAATTTGGTGTCTTTAAGCTGTTAGTTTTAAACCTTCTTATTTAGTACAACTGTGAACCTTTCACGGCCAGATGGAGTATATTCCTGAAAGAAATTCTGCATATATCCACCAGCAGGCTTCGCACATCGAAAAAATGACAGCAGAGATGCTTTAGTTCTCAGGATGTGCCAGATTATTAACATAATAATGTTTTGATAAATCAATGTCCAAATTTTAACATTTTGGTCAAGGATGCATTTTTTTCGATTGGCTTACAAGGGAGTTCTGCACTGATTTCAACACGACAGGGGAGACAACTAGAAATACATTACATTAGCAGCCGATGGAAATATGACAGTTGCAAATCCGGGAAATTAGTTTCACAAATAAAAATAAACTCATCAGCCAGAATTTAGAGACCAATTTTGGGAATCACATCACATACTATCAAGGGGTCAACCCCCTTGCTTCCCGCATTTCTTTTCCTTGCATTCTTTCGATTCCATCTCAGCAGGAGTGAACAATGCAAAAAAGTCTAAACGAAAATCATAGCAAAATCTGCAAAGAACTTGTGAAATCTATCGCCGCCTCATTCCACGACCACGACCACCTCCACGCCCTCTACCACCCATAGCGCTTGCAGCAGCATCTCCTTGAGCACTCTCCGACTGCAATTTCAAAGGAAATAGGAATTACTTCTAGCATAGCAAGGACATATACGCGTAAGATGAACACATCACAAGCTAAAAAGAAAATCTGATGAGCAAGATAAAAACATAAAAGTAATTCACTAAACTCCACCTAAAACAGCACAAAAATTGCAGAGAGGCAGATTGTCAGCTTGAAGAGGACTAGCTTACACTAATTTGATCTTTTTTAGACCCAAATATTCTTAGACCACAGCAAGGTAGACTGCATGTTAGTGGTAGAACAGCGCATGATGCGTGAGTAGGTGCATGCTACGAATTCAAACCCTGCCGCACACAAAAGCCTAGTATTTAAGAGGAAAACCGTAAGGAACAGGCTCGTTATCCACCAAGTTTCGAACCGTACGCCAACTATCCCTCAAGGGTTTCTAAGTTATCAAAAAAAGAAGCTGAGAGATGTAGGAGCACTCAAAGACACCTTTACACATTACAGCCGCTTCTCGTCTAGCTCGG
Organism: Nicotiana benthamiana; assembly: GCA_034376525.1. Classification (NCBI taxonomy): domain Eukaryota; kingdom Viridiplantae; phylum Streptophyta; class Magnoliopsida; order Solanales; family Solanaceae; genus Nicotiana; species Nicotiana benthamiana. Next base: position 82,990,809 of record CM067331.1, on the reverse strand, counting down.
ACTGCAAGACACGGTGACAGTACTGCTTTGACTTAGTCAGCTTAAGGCTAAATGGCACCATATAGAGTTTCTCTCCATCCACATCTTTCTGACACCTGCCGAGCCCTAAAATGCAAAGTACCAACTAACAACCTTGCCATTAAGGTTTGGCCAAAACGATCTTAAGTCCCGCCCGTAATCAACAAAATTCAGAAGTGCTACTGCATTATTACTATGTTATTCTTTTCCAGAAAGAATTGCTGAGCAACTATCAAGCGAAAAGTGCAACAAGGGGAGGCAGGAAAATTCCTCCAAAGTTGGAAGTTGTGAATTTTGTTCTGATTCTTAAAGCAACTTAACCTTGAAGATTAAAAAAAAGCAGGAAAAAGGGAGACTTGCAAAACCCAATATGCTGTCTATTATGTCTATAATGGTAGACAAACTGGGGAGAAAGTAGTTCCACAAAGTCGAAATTACCTTAGGATTCTTCACTGTCTCATCCACACTCAGAATGAGGCATGCTGCTTCTGTGGCTGCATTAATGGCATTTATCTGGACAAAGTAGAAATCATAAAGTATTTTTAAGAAACACAAGCATAACTTGGGGAAAAACTGATCCTTTAGTTTTTTTTAAAAAATTTTGAAAAAGTAATTTTCATTTAAAAAAACTGATGCTTTAGTAAAAATAAGTGCCAAAAGATGAGTGGTTGATTAATAACAAGATAAACTAAATTTATCAGCAAAAAAGCAGTGAGTGTAACTAACCTTCACAACTGCTGGCTCCCAAACAAAGTTGGCAAATGCATCGGCAATGCCACCAGTATTGATGTCGACTCCATAAGGTGCACCCTCACCTACCAGCATAGTGCATTATCATTAAGGAGTATGCTTTTTTCTTTCTTTTTTTGGACAAAATCATTATCATTGAGTACTCAAAGAAAAGAACCCCAAAATTTTACCAGAAGCCATTCCAGAAAAAACTATCAACTCTCGTAGCAATGGCTAGTACACTTGGAAACATAAAAAAATCTACCGTTTCTACTAGTACTTTTTCAATAAGCTACTGTTATTATATATCCCCCAAAGAGTTGGTAGGCATACCAGATGGAAGAGCGTGTTTTTGTCTGAGCTTATTCAGCACATCAGTTGCATCAAAACCAGCATTATCACATAGCTGACGGGGAATAATCTGCATATGCCAGAACTGAATTAATAAGGTATCAAAGAATTGAATACATGCTCTATAAGGAATAGGAGATACAGCTCAAAATGAAAAAATTCCATAAAACCTCACAGTAAGCAATATCAAGAAATTGTCCAGAAAAATAACACCACAGACTATCTCAAAGACCTACTAGCATCGGCAGCCCTAGCTAACTACGAATGATAATACATACAAACATCTTACCACATAGGAGGAGCAATATCAATAGCTTAAAAGAGTTTTTACAGCAAGAAACAGTAGACTTCTTTTGGAATCAAACAAGACAATTTTTTGGTAAAAATATACTGACCAACAAAGATTAACTCGTTAAACGCAGATCTATATAAAACCAATTATCAAATTAGACTAATGCAAGAAGGTCTAGGACACGATCAATGATCGAAGTAGACTAGCGTGGCAACATACACCAAAGTAGAAGAAAGTGATTTTATGATAAAGGGAAAGCACTAATCATAAGACCTCCAAGAGAATAAAAGTGACAAGGACAATACAACTAAAATCCCTCAAACTGCCATTTACATCCACCGGGCACTGGTTCAAAATTCCTGTAAGTCTTGGATCACAGAGAAAAGAAAAGGCACCATGCTGCATTGTCAGGGCTTTTGGCATTTACCAGACTGAAAATAAATCCTAGCACTTCTTTCGGAATGAAAAGACCACTAGCATCTATTTCTTATTATTGGAGTTTCTAGCATGTAACAGTCATCCTTGCATTTCTCTGACTGAAAAGATCACTAGCATTTATTTCTGCATTTTTTTTGTGTTATCAGTAGTGTATCTATTTCTCCTGTTCTCCAGGGTAACTTGACAAAGCTAGCAATTGATGTTGGAACCTTATCACAAAAGTGAAGTATACAAGAGAGCAAAAATTCCAGACAATGGAAATACATTCAAACAGAAAATACATTTAGCTAATTCTAGGAAAAATAGAGCATAATATCTCTGTCAAAGTGAAATGAAAGAAGAATCCCTACCTCAAGAGCTTTTGCATAAGAGTTTATGAAGAGCTGAGATTTCCCTTGAATCGTTCGAGCATGGTGCCTCAAGAAACGGCTTATTTCCATCTGCATCCAAGGTTTTTCTCAATCAATAAGGTATAATTATTATCATAATGAAATATTTCCTGGAGGTAATAGAACATTCTTACATCTATAGCACCACCTCCGGGAACGACTGTAGAGTTTTTCAAAGCCCTTCTAACAATCATAATAGCATCATGCAAGCTTCTCTCGGATTCCTCTATGAACTACAGATCATTGAAAAGAAAATTAGGAGCAAGAATCAAATAATAATTGTATGCATAATTGAAGTGATCAAAAACCTGATCTGCTCCCCCACGAAGGACAATAGTGGCGGTTTTGCCTGAGGGACATCCACTGAATATATTGAATCTCTCATTTCCAACTTGCTTCTCCTCAAAAAGCTCACAAGAGCCAAGAATCTAGATAATAATCCAATTGGTTAAAGTAAAAGTTATTGACCAAAATATAATATTATTCAACCATGTTATCGGAGATGTCTACAATTGTCCCAGTACGATTATATGTAAGGTACAAGGGCAAAACCTCATCAATGACATTGTTCACAGTTGTCTGTATTGTTCCCCCAGTGGCAGCTGCTACCCGGTGCAGATCCTCTTCAGCCACACGACCAGCACAAAATATATCCCGATCAGCAAAATACTGGCCACATAAAAGACATCAAGAATTAGTCATAATCTTCACAATAATCTCCTATAGCCAAAATAAGCGTCAGTGAGATGGTTCTGGCAGAAATGTAAAAAAATGTAGCCTTAATCAGATGATGGCGGTAGCTAACAGTACATTTAACTCTTCTTTACATCTCTCTGCAGCAACCAGCAGGAAAACAAGCCATGTCAAAAACTTGAAGTTCAGTAATTATGTATCAAGGAAAACTCTTTTTTTCTGATCAAAACTTCAAAAGTTTATAAGAATTTTATCAATTAAATGGAAACCACCAGATGAAGATACTATAGTTTCTACTTTCCCTCACGGAAACACTGTTTTCTAGATAATTAGGCTTGTTGTCAAATTACTGGCACCTTCCTCTCCAGCCAAAATTAAGAGGTGAGGGAGGCACAGTGAGTCAAGGAAAAAAAGAGGATGGTGAGGGAGGCACATTCTCAATCTTTGTTCATTAAGCATATCTGCATTTTTCAACATCTTTGATATTAAGGAATAAACTACCATGGCTCAACCGCTCAAGAAATATCAGCATGACTATATCTCTCCAAAGATCAGGCTGCAACATTTACTGCATTTACTTACTATCTCTCTAAATTTTACTTACTGTCTCTCTAAATTCTAGCTCTCTGAAGAATCCATGTGAAAATAAGATCATAAATTAAAGCAATGGACTGTAAGGCATATTTGTATCCAACCTGTGTGGCCAGATCCCCAATGGCAAGTCGAGACAACACAACTTTGGCCCCACTCTTTACACATTTATCCAACTTGTCATAAATGATATTCCACTCTGCATCAACAATTGATTGATATTGCGCTGGATCTGAAAGCCTATACAGAAGATGATTAGGTTGAGTAAGCACATATAGAACAGTGGAACTTATGAAAGAAAATATTAAAATGGAGCAATTACACATTTCTTCTCAAACAAAATCAGAAGTACGTCTGAAACATACTACCTTATCTCTGCATTTTCCTTTTCTGATTTTAGCTCTAATTCTATGTTCAGTAAAAGTATCTTGGGGTCCACAAACTTCTTTGGCTGCTGTTCAAAACCAGCATAGGAGAATGTCTTCTTAAAGGCAACACCATTTACAAGGAAAGAATCCCGTATGTTACCTCCAGGCACCTACACATCAACAAAATGGAGAAAAGGCAAAGGTCAGAAAAATATTAAATGAGATTGTAGAGTCAATAGTAAAATTTTCTGTAGTCTCTAATTAAGTTGTAATGCAACAGCATATATGCTCTTCATTTGCTCAGAGGTCTATTTCAATTTACTCAAAAGAATAAATCATCACTTTTTTCTTCCACACCCTAACACATCAAAGCTAAAGAATAAAGATATTGGCAAAAGCAGTGCAAGTGCAACATAGGACACAACATTGTCAAACATTTTTCTAGTTTCTTTTTAATTAGTGAACCTTTTTTTTCTTGATATATAAGTTAGATTCAATGATATTCTCTAATTTAATGCTCCAATTATCCACTAAAGCAGTCTGGGCTACAACCATACGTCTAGCATATTGCAAATCTTTCATTCTTTTCCCATAGCAGAAATGAAAAGTGCGTAAAACGCTAACTTTATTGCGGGATTTAAGCGAAAACTGAAATTAAAGTATGAGCTTTAACGAATAAAGGCACTAATGAAGAAAGATAACATATATGTAATGCAAGAAAAATAACTACAACACAAAAAAACAACTATAATTAAGTGAAATATATGAAGTAGAAACCATGTCAATCAAGTTAAAAACAATTTTAAATTTTGGATCTCGCTGAAAGATGTTTTTTCTTTTTGGAAATTGTTTTCTCATCAAAAAAATCACTAAATATTTGTTCACAACATTCTTAAACAATTAATGTAATCAGTTTACCAACTATATAATCTCTAGTACTACCATCTCAAAGACTAAGCTCATGAGCAATGAGGTGCACGCCTTAAATACATCAGTGCCTAAACTAAAGTGCCACCTAAGCGAGGTGAAGTGCATGGTTTTGGTTTTAACTTAGCTTCAGCACTTAAAAGCGCCTCAAACAAGTCTCTAATAACACTGTTTTTCCTTCTCTACTAGGTTTCCTTTATTTTCATGGATTTAGCTGTAACTTAGGTTTGCCAAGGTTTCAACAACTTTATTACTACAGAGAGCAGCCAAAAGGGGTAACTAGCCCATTGCACATTTTTATCAAGAAGTTAAATGGAGTAAACAATTAAGCTTGTAAGCCCTCTGGCTTGGGAGGAAAAAAGATGGGAAGATAAGGGAAGACACAGTACACTAAATCCTGGCCTAACTCCTCAAAGGGGGCTCAGAGCGTAAAACTTTTAACAGAAATCTTATTAGTCTCTTTATCTGATGAAAATCAGATAACCTGTTACAGAAAGAATAAAAACCTAAAAGAGCAGGGAAACAGTACTTTAAAAAGAAAAGGAGCTGCACCAAAATATTTCTCTAAATCCATAGCTTATAGATTAAACAAGTCATGAACAACATTACAACATTCAGAATGATACTCAGATCAATAATGTTCTCTGAACTCTGATACTTTATGAAAGTACCAGTTAACTCTTTGACCAAAAAAATGAACCAACAGGCAACCGTCACAAAGTCAGAAATTAAGCAATCAAAGCCTTATAAAAGAAAAAAATTTCAGTTGCAAGATTGTATACCTTCTTAATTCCAATCATGTTCAGCCTATCATCATTTCCAATTGCAAGAACAGAATCCACAACCATGGGTGCAAAGAATTCCTTTTCCCCTCCAATAAGCTTCGACGACAGAGTCGTAGCAGCACACTTCGCAAGTAGACTTTTCTTTTCTTCCAAACTTTTTCCCTCAATGCTAACAGCCAATTCTTTTATCTTCTCTATTGCCTATATAATCAATATCAAATTACTCAATGAACTATGATGACTAAACCATCTGGGGAAGTGAACAGAGCAAAAGCAGAAAGACAGAGAGGAATGAGCAAACAGGAGGAGGAAAAATTCACCATATTAGAAGCGGTTCGATAACTGCGAATAAGATTTTGAGGATGGACACCCTCTTCAATAAAAGGCTTGGCTTCCTTCAAAAATTCTCCTGCAAGCAGAACTACTGTAGTGGTTCCATCACCAACCTGCAGACATCGACAATGCACTACAAATGAAGAAGCGGTGGAGGGTATCCATATATGTTGTTCAGGTCAATTCAAAAATACAGAAATAACTCGAACCAAACAATCATGCAACAATAAAACAATCTTATAACACAACTTACTATGGATTCCATTCAGTCAAAAGACCAAATCAACAAGTTGTGGATTTACATAATATATAATCAATTGCAATACTATATCTTCAAGTGTGAGTATACTGTCCTATTCTCCAAATTTTTACAAAGACCTGACACATTTGTGGACAAGCTGCAGGTTATTTGACTGCATCAAACAAAGAGCACTGTGGTTATAAGATATTCCCCTCGATCTTAGAAAAAAGGCTGAGAGATATGATCACCATATTATAAAAAAAAATGAGTTTATACTATTTACTGCTCTCTCAGCTTCTTTAAGCTAAAAGCTTCTTTGATTGTGAGATTAGGAAAAGGAAGCCTAGGTGAACTTCGTAATATTTTTCTACCATCTTTTCACCTTTCTTCCCTCTTGTTATAATGCACTTTTTGTCATTTTCAGAGCAGCTTCCTTTTCTTGATGACATTTCAACCTATAGTTGCCACCTAGATTATAAATCCCATATAAAGCACACTATTTTCTTTCTTTTATCTCTTTCTTTTTCACCTTATACTTGTTAATACTCTAAAACTGTAAAAATGAAATGCTTCTGTCTTCCTCTGGCATTGAGTGTGATCAACTGGCCAGATAATGATACAATGAAGCAGCTTTCTTTATATTTCATGTATTATCAGCAAAAGAAGTGCTTATACTAACTAAGATGAACAACATAATAACAACACAGATGATAGAATATGCCATGTAAGACATGTCCACTATCCCACTACTTTCATGTGCAAACTTTTCAATTCAGACCCCCAGAAAAATGACTTACTACACTGATGCCCACCTGCTTTCATATCCATGTAAATTGACAATTTAGATGCCAAACCAACAGTAAGTTTCCATATGTCCGCATGAGTCTTAAGTTGCAATCAGCCAAACTAGGTGAAATACTTTTGTCACTAGGTCCTAAGACTATCCAATGGGCCCATATTGTGGTTATTCAAGGTCATTTGATGTAGGAACTCGCCATTCAAAGGAATTCTTCAAAACAAGCAATCAAGTCATTCTCCCTTATGCCAAAGCTCTCACTTCAAAATTGTTTTGCTAGGAAACATGTGACAACCTATTTTCAGACCCACCTTTCTTTATTACCTTGACGGAAGAACCAGCTGACACAATTAAAGAAGACCAGTCTACTGCATCTTATTCAAAGTGCCTCAAAACATAAGATCAGGTCCGCAATTCCTAAAATTTTCTTCCAAGGAAAATCCACATTATCTAAAGAAAGAAATGCTAATAGATTTTCTAGAACTTAACTAACCATTCACTTTCTTTCTTTCTTTCTTTTGGGGTGATAAGTACTTAACAAACATCCTTCGCATCTTACCGTATTCCAGCTCTCCGGCTCAAAATTCTTTTACCACCTTTATCTTCTAAAAGAGCATGTATTCAGGATGACGACCATAAAACTAACTGCAAACACACATTGTCATCAAATTTCCCAAGCTCATAAGTTCTACACTGCACATACAGTCCAACTTATGAGCCACATCTGATGTACATTTGAAATAAAAGCACTGCAATCAACTTTGAATAAAAGCACTGCAATCAACTTTGAATTTCAGAACTACATTATTCAACTGATGTTGTAATAGCAACAAATAGCATGAATGCTGAGGCAGCAAAATTACAATTTACAGCATACCTCAGAGTCTTGGGACTTGGCAATGTCAACAAGTATTTTTGCAGCAGGATGTATTATGTCTAGCAGCTTCATTATAGTGGCACCATCATTCGAAATAGTCGTGTTCCCCTTCTCGTCGTGGATCAGCTTGTCCATACCCCTAGGACCAAGGGTGGTACGCACCACATCAGCCACAGCCATACAAGCATTTATGTTGCTCACCAACTGTGCCTTCCCTTGGGACGTATCAGTCCCTTCCTTCAGCAATATGATCTGAGGTTGCTGTTATTTCAAAAGCCACAACACCAGATCAGAAAATGATTTAGAAGAAAAAAAGGAACAATAAACGAAAAAATACACCACTAACACATAGGTATATCCAATCAACCAATTAATTGTGCCTCGTTTCCGTATTAGTTGGAGTTGGCTACAGAATCCTCTATATAAATTCCCATCTACTTGGACCCATTTCATTCCAATACTGATAAAAATTGTCTTCTAAGACAAAGAAGTAACAGTAGAACAACCTGGAAACAGAAGCCTGCACATTCTAATTAATGCTGATCCTAAAGTAGTCATATTCACAAAAGCCTGACCTTAAAATGTAATACAAAACCTTCACCATAAACATTTTTTATACTTTCATGGTGACGAACCTACCACATTAATCATCATTAATCTGAATTTACTGAGGAAAACTTAAAGAACAAATGCAACAAATGTTCAGCAGTTCCGATCAAAATGATGAAAAACATCAATATTTACAATTATGGGTGGATTGACATAGTTGGCAACCTCCCCTACCACATCGACAGCCTTTCGTCACCTGTCTCTGTCTTTTTTTACACACAGACACCTACTTAATATCCTAGATCCACAGCTTCCACTTCACCTTGTTACAACTTGTGGAACTTCCACTTCCACAACAGCTCTACTCAGATTTGTTCTTTAAAATGAAAGTTGCCTACATTTCTCGCGTTACCGGGCACTAGTCGGAGCCTTTTATTCTTTCAGTAATAAGAATGAGCATTAATACAGTCGAAAAGTAAATCGAGGCTTACCATCATAGACGCCATTGTTGATGGCGAGAGAGATCAATTGAGCGAGAAAGTAGGCTACTTGGTGAGTTAGCAAATGGCCGAAGAAGCAGAAGCCTGGGTACAAGTGGAACTTTCTAGGGTTTTTCCCTACTCGTTAGGGTTTATACTTTTTCTAGTTCGTTCGCTAAAGAGTGGGAACAGTTTAGAAATGGAGAAAGTTATAGGGGGGAAAAGAACTTGCTACATGCGCCACATCATAGTTTTACAGGTTAGGTTATAATCGAAAAAAGAATATATGTTGGAGTAATGATTAAATTAAAATTAAGTGATAGAAAGTTTTATGTTAAAAGAAGTACATATATATTGTTGTGAAACAATATAAAAGACAAGAACAATAACTCAAGAACAAGAGCAAATAGAGAGAAGAGAGAGAAAGGAGTATTCTCATTGATACTTAGAGATTGTTAGGGGTGTGTTACAATGGTAGAAGACCCCTTTATTTATAGGGAGGGGGATGATTTACCTACCAAGAATAGAACTCTAGAATCTCTCTAATTATAGACATTCACCTTAAATAGGAGATTTTATAACACTCCCCCTTGAATGTCTATTCAACAATGTGCCTCGTTAAAACCTTAAAACCAAAACCCAATGGGAAAAATTAAAGAAAGGAAAAAGAGTACACATGTTTGAATATGCGCCTATTGGTTGCCTCGTAAAAAACCTCGCAAGGAAAACCCATTTGGGACAAAACCTTGTAAGGGAAAAAGAGTGCAACGCGCATTAACTCCCCCTAATAAGAACATCAATTTATATCCTTGAGCTTTTGCATTCCAATCTTGTGCATCATCTTCAAAACGATCTTTGGTAGACGTTTGACAAATCAACCATATTGACTTGAATAAATATTCCGCACCTTGAAATCATCATTCTTGATAGATATGAACATCTTCATATAATGTCGCGGAATGACTCTTCAATATCTTCATAGATGCATTCTCAATGCCATCATGCTTATAGTTATAGCAAGATACATATGTACACAAATTGTACTAAGGATGTGGTACTTCAGGACCAAGAATTGCATATGCTTCAAGCAACTTAAATCTTTCAAGTTAAGTCATATAAGCCATATAATAGACTTTAGATGCATATCAAGTTTTCCATGTCATGCTAGACAAATAAGATATCGAAAACTGACTATACATACCTTTGACTTTATACTTTCAAGCATTTGAACTATAGGTTCAAAACTACATGTCTTTCATATGGAATCAATTCTTCTTGAATTGAATCTCTTCCATTTAGTTACTTTCTTTGGGTCAGCAAGTGCGTATAGCATGCTTTGCAATATGTTGCAATTGAATTATCCCTTTTATGAACTTCAGGTTCATATCATGATATTCGGGGATATACATATACAAATGATAATTCATCCCATGTAACCTTTTCTCAAGTGTTTATCATGTCTCCCCCTCATGTTAGTAAAGCTAACTTGTTTCCTCAACTTTGGGAAATCATCTTTGTGCATTATTATGTCAATATACACAGCACATTAATAATAAGATGAAATTATTTGGTTCCTGACCCTGAACCACTTGTGAGGGGAGAATATAATATACTCTCGTATACAACCTATATCAAACTGATATATATAACTTTGTTCTCATAAGAAACGGTTTAGCTATTAAGTGGAAGCACTCAATAATTATCTTGCTAAACTTACTTTGATATAAACCAACTTATCAAGATGAACTATCTTGAGTAGAGAATCTAGAAATTATGCTCGAAGTTAGATTACTGAGCAATTTACCTCGCAAGCACCGGCCAGGCTGCGGGTTAATAACAATTGCGCATGTAACCATATCATAGATGCATCATATGTGGTATACATGGCAGGTGAATGGGCCCATATTCACCTTTGATATTTCCAGAATTTATGGGCTTCAACCCGAACTCTTTAGTTGGTCAGTTCATTAATGAGAACAAGTGATACAAGAGAATTCGTAAAGAACTTTCTAGTTCTTTGATATTCACCTGTGTGAATTTGCACATCATACTTTAAAATGAGATGGCTAACACGAATGCCAACTGAATAAATTATCAATATTGGTAAACTTCAAATTTACACCATGACATGTGCACTTATCAATAAACTTAAGGTTTATTATGACATGGGTTTTTATACCAATAGATATCCACTTTATTGTGGCATTCTTTCGTTTGTGTAGTACAAACTGGAGAACAAAGCGGGTAGCTTTTCATATGCAAATTACCCCGCTACAAGTTGTAGTAATAGGAGATATCAAAGCCTTCCTTCATTTATAGTCTCAATATAATCAATCGCTTTCGCGTGTACTTTGGAAACTGAATAAGTTTCTTTGAGACTTACTACAGCACACTACTCAATTGTGTTTCTCCAACATAGTAATAATTGGCTCTTCTAGAGCTCTCAATTAATTTTGTACTACCACAGATTCATCAACATCCATGTGGTGAATATCTTTCTTAAATAGAAAGTTATACCATTATGGTCATGTCAAACTTATATGCAAGATATGTTTCTTGCATTATCGTTGTCCTTTAATAGTCATATTTCCAAAATACTTTGGCGTACAATAGGTAAGTGACCAACGATCATTCATGCCATATATCATCTCAAACCTCCTTCTAGGGGTGAGTGTGGTATCATCTCAAAAACCTCCTTCTAGGGGTGAGTGTGGTATATTCAATACCAATTTCATGTTCATATTCTTCCAATAATGAATATGTATTCGTGAATCAAATGTTGTCACATTCACTTCGGGGATATGTGATTTTGTTATCCTTTTCAAATCTATAAATGCGTCAGGCATTTGATTTGCTATTCTTTGCAAATGGATAATCTTTTGCGCCTCTTTCATAAATAGAGGTATGTGGATCAAGATGAGATAATGATGCATTTTTCCACAAAATTTCCCGTTTGGTTTCACCAACTTCTCCCCCTAATTTTGGGAAAAGTGTCTCATCAAATTGACAGTCTGCAAATCGTGCAGTGAACAAATCTCCTGTCAATGTTTCGAGGTAGCGAATAATGGAGGCCGATTCAACCTCGACATATATTCCTAACCTTCTTTGCAGACCCATTTTGGTGCGGGATGGCGGTGCTACAGGCACATATACTGCGCATCCAAAGATTCTTAAATGGGATATATTGGGTCCATGACCCAAAACCAATTGCAACGGGGAATATTTGTGTCAATTCGTCAGTCAGAGACGAACTAGCATTGCTGTATGCAAAATGGCGTGACCCCAAACCGAAGTGGGCAGCCGACAAACTAAAATGCTGCATGCAAAATGGCATGAACCCAAACCAAAGTGGGCAGCCGACGAACTAGCATTGCTGCATGCAAAATGGCGTGAACCCAAACCGAAATGGGCAGCCTCGTTTTCATGAAGAATTCAAGATTATTCTCATCTATTGTCTCAATATGATATCCATTTTGAATGATATCTTTAAAACTCAACAAGTTCTTCTTAGACTTGGAGGAGAATATTGCATTCTCTAAGATAAACGTCATGCCTTTGGGCAGAGTTACAGTTGCTCTTCCGGAGCCTTCAATCAATTTACTTCCCATGGTTTGACATATAAAAGAAATACAAGAACATAAGAATAAACAAGTTCAATTCTTTTGTGTCACATAATATTTTCAAAATCTGCTGCTAACAGTTGACTAACAAAATCAGATAGTCGATTATATGTTTTCCATAATCGATTACTATGCAGTTTGAAAATTTCAATTTAAACGTTTTCATAAAACAATCGATTGTTAAACACACACAATCGATTGTTGAGCATTGACAATCGATTGTTAAACATAGACAATCGATTATTTGCTATTTTTGAAAAACTTCAGATCACACTGTCTTAAGACAATCGATTGTTAGACATAGACAATCGATTGTTGGTTATTTTTGAAAAATTCCAGACCTCACTGTTTCAAGACAATCGATTGTTAGACAAAGACAATCGATTGTGGATGATTTTTGAAAAATTCCAGATTACACTGTCTAACGACAATCAATTGTTAAACATTGACAATCGATTGTTGACTGTTTTTGAAAAATTCCAGAACACACTGTTTTAAAGACAATCGATTGTTGATCATTGACAATCGATTGTTTTGCAGTTTTAATGCGAAATATGAGATAACCGACTAGTTTTTCAGGTTAGTCGATTACCTCTACTGGAAAGTAAAAATATTATTGATATTTGAGCATATTGATACATTCTAAAGAACTAATACTAACATTATATCATGAACTAACTAATACGAGCTAATACTAATGGCTATTAGTTTATTCATTCACTAATACAAACAAGTAAAATAAAATCAAATAGCTCCATCTTCTTTCATCACGGAACCATCACCGATTAGGTGGTCTATCTTCCCCTCGGGTTGCTCAAAGAAGTCTGCCACATCCAAGTGGGTGATGTCAAAGTTGTCGTCAGAGACAAAATTCGTTTCAGGGCGTTTACTCTTTCGAGATGCTTGATAAAGGTCAACCAAAAATCATGGTATACGGCAAGCCTTTGACCAGTGCCCGTTTTCACCGCAACGATAATATATAGTTTATAAACTATTTGCTTTTGGGTTCTTATCGTATCGTGCTTGTGGCAGAGTGACCAACTTCATGTTGTCATATCTCTTCTTTAAGCCATTCCACAAGATAGGTGGATCTTTGACGGTGAGATATTCAATCTTCAAACCTTCATCAAGGTGATGGCGCTAGAAAATCAAGGCCTTAGCATAGTTTCAAACCTTCATCAAGGTGATGGCGCAAGAAAATCAAGGCCTTAGCATAGTTTTGGGTGGATGCATTATTTCTGTCTTTAATGGCGTCTCCAAGACCCATAGCATCCAAAATGGATTTAAGTATCCAACACCCATATCATATAGTTCTTGCCCGAAATTTCAAGGGCAACGAACTTTCTTTTCATAATGTCAGACATAAACCAAAATTATATCAAGAGCGTGTTCATACTTACGGGCTCTATTACAATTATCACATTCACTTCAGGGAATGGATCATAATCGTGTGCTATACACAATCTCATGTCAAATTTTACTTTCATAAAGTGAAAGATTATTTTGAGAATCTTTATTATTCTCATCATCACAATAATGACGATTATAATTTCGTCTATTGCCACGTCCATGGTAATAATTTTGTCTTCTTTCAGACTTACCACATGCTGCTACCACATTCTCTAAAGGGAATGGAGCAAATTCAATTGGACGGAATTCTTTGCCACGTCCATATTCATTGATACCTTCATGGTAATAATTTTTGTCTTCTTTCAGACATACCATATACTGCTTCCACATTCTCTAAAGGGAATGGAGCAAATTCAATGGGACGGATTTTCAATTATTTGCCCACAATCATACATGAATTTAATCATGGCAGGACATAGAGATTTAACCACTTCATGTGGTTATAATTTCTTACAAACTCCATTAGAGTTATAATCAAACTTTGTTTGTATATTCAATCAAATCGTATAATTTCAAGAATTTGAAAGGGAAAAGTAAATTACTTACCTTTTAGGTATACCAATTATATTTTCAATGTTTTCTTCCTTTTCTCTTTGTTTTTCGTTTCTTTTCCTCCCTTTTTTTCGTTTCTTTTCCTTCTTTCTTCATTCTTTCTTTGAAGCAAAATCTTGCACAAACAAAAGTTAAGACAATCGAAAATTAAATTAGGAAGAGGGAAATACCTCAGATTTCTCGAGAATGGTTCTTGAGACGGTAGAGTCTCGTGCTGATAACGTGTTATGAAACAATATAAAAGACAAGAACAATAACTCAAGAACAAGAGCAAATAGAGAGAATAGAGCGAGAGGAGTATTCTCATTGATATACTTAGAGATTGTTAGGGGTGTGTTACAATGGTAGAAGACCCCTTTATTTATAGGGAGGGGGATGATTTACCTACCAAGAATAGAACTCTAGAATCTCTCTAATTATAGACATTCACCTTAAATAGGAGATTTCATAACATATATATATATATATATATATATATATATATATATATATATATATATATATATATATATATATTGTATCAAGTTCAATATTAGACGCATAGTGAGAATGATTAATCATAAGTTTACATAGAAAATTGTATACTGCAAAATATTGCATGCAACTTTAAATTGAAGATTCAATTTCCCTCGCTTAAGGGCGATGATGTTCTTCAACTACAATGATCCACTCTGCTATGTTGTCACCTTTCTTTATTTGGAAATGCAAGTTTTATGGGAGAATCTATTGGAACAACAACCGTTACCGGTTGTTTATCCATTTGGATTAGTTCTTAACCTTCATGCTTATCGTGAGAGTAGATATAAATTTAGAGTTATCCTTTTAATTCATATTTATCATTTAGTAATTAGTTCTTGATAGTATTTCAAATTCAAGGAATATTCTTAGGAAGACTTGTATTTAAATTGAGCTTGATATTCAATATAGATACACTTTTCCATCATATTATTGAGTGTGTATATAGTATTAGAGCTTATACAACTCTAACGAGCATGATCCAATTTTTTTTTCCACACCAAAACCTCCAATGACGAAAGACGAAAACACTCTAGAATTGTCAATACCGACAACACCACCGGTGCCACAACTATCGTCCATTTCAACCCCGCTTTCCAACTACCTATCAAACTTAGTGGCAGTTAGAGATGTCAAAGCGGGGCAGCCCATCCTAGCCCAAGTCTCGTGGGCTTTTAAATTTAATGGCCTATGACGGGCCGCCCGCCACATGAATGAGCCTTAAAATGGCCAGCCCCACCCAGCCCTAAGAGTGACGTGGGCTAGGGCGGGTCGGTCCTTCAATTTTTTTTAGAAAAAAAAATTTCTTTAAATCCTTAAATATCTGTTCGTGACATAGTTGATTAATCATGTAACCAACTTCTATTTTCTTAGAGAGTAAAAAAAGCTTGATATTTGACGAGAAATCTCGCAATTGAAATGTAAATTCTCTATATCTCTAACTCTTCTTTTTAAAATTTACATGAATATTTTTTTAATATTTTTGTTTCATTTTTCTCTGATTCAAAGATTGCTTCAACAAGTTTATATGCTGAGGTTTTTAATTTAGGATTAATATCATTTGCTTATTTCATCATTATAGTCCATAATATTTTTAAAATTCATGAAATTTGCTAGTGGTTAAATTATTTTTTTTGGTATTTAAAACTGAACTTTTTCTATACCGAAGAGCAATTTAAATATTAATATTATACTAAAATAATCCAAACTTATCATTGGCCACTTAAAGTAATATTTAAAAAAAATATTATTAGTGGTCACCTAAAACTTTTCGAGTTCATTATTAATTAAGCAAAAGAAAAACTAATTTTTTCATATTACATGCATGTCAAAATCTAAATTCTAGTTGATATAGAAATATAAATGAGCAGTCTAAGGTTGGGAATCGTGATCACAACTAATAGTTTTTGTAAAATATTAATTATTTAATAGTAAACTAATTTGAATTTAATTAACTTTTGGCCCACTAGCCGGCCCGGGTCAAGCCTCAAAGGAGGCTAGCGGGCTGACTTGAGCTGGGATTATAAGCCTCAATTTTAAATGAGCTCAAAAAATCACAGTCCAACCCTACTCAAGTAGCGGGATGGGTTGGGTTGGCCTCACGGGCCAAGCCCATTTCGACGGCTCTAGTGGCAGTCACAATTTTGGGACTTAGAGAGCTCAGGTTCTCCATGCTTATGCACGGCTATGACTTTTGTGGTCACCTTGCCGGGTCTACCTAGATTCCTATACCGAGCACTACTTTTGGCACCAATACTATCCCCAATCCTGCTTATACATTTTGATTCCGTCAGGATCAACTCATCCAGAATGCTCTTATGACGTTTGTTAACCCTACCATTGCTTCCATATTTCGTGCTGGTATAACACTCCGAAAGTTTGAAGTATGTTAAGACCATTAAGAAGTTTGGCATGTGCTAATTATATTAATTCTGGAATAAACATGACCAATAATGCGAAGGATATCAATTGATCATGGTAATGGTTTATGGTCTAAGAAGATCCCCAAGGCTAAGTCATTTTGAAAATTATATGATAGGGTAAAGTTTTAAATGTGTTTGCACAAGAACCAACTTTGGATGAGTATAACTCCCAACAAATGAAAATTGTGTACAGACAAATTAAAGGTCTATTAGTCTAGTATTCAATACTTCAAAGCATTCGTCATTTAGATATTCCTATAAGAAGTTACGATCTACTTACTAAAAGGTAGTAGCACATTAGTTGTGCGTAGCTAGGCTACCTTAAGTGTAGCTAATTCCAGCAAGCTTGTCAAAGAAAGGCGAGTTGAAGAGGAAGTGAGTGTAGCTATACTGCAAGAGGGCGTAGCTATGAATGTCACCAAAATTATAAAAATGGCCAACTCGGGGAGAGAGAATGAAATTTCACTTTTGGCTATGTCTTGATTCTAGAGAGAAAGAGGAGCACATCCCTCATCAATATATTTAAAGGCAAGTGTCTAAGATGCACGTGTGGTTGCATAACACCATTTAATGTTAGTTTTAACATCATTCGTGGATCAAAATTCATAAGAAGTGTATTGAATCTTAAAGGATACCAAAAAGAGGAAATAGGTAATCCCTTCACTTGAGCTTCACTTATATTATTGACAAGCACAAAATACAATACAAATATATTACTCACTAGTCAAAAATAGTGTACTTTAATTATCGTCTCTATAGGGATTAGATTTAAATCGTATTCGAATAATCTCCAGTTGATTATTATCCAGAAAATTAACACTTGGTTTGATGAATACTACTACGATTAACTACCAAGAATTAAGCAATTAATAATTGATCATAAAAGACAACATATGAGTAATGACGAAATATCTATGAGAGAAATAAGGGTAATTGACAAGACATGTGCAAGATAATTAACTCAGGATTCAATTCTTGAGTTAGTTCACTCTATAATACTATTGATTCTCATGAATTCAATAGATAATTAGATTACACTTGAATTTTATGCTCTTATTTCAATTAAACGTTGGATTCAGTAATTAGTCCAATTGAAGCGCGGTAACAATTGCAACAAATAAAATGATAGTTATGGTATAAAGGGTAACTTCTCATGAATATTTCATAATATTCTAGTTTTATTAACAATTGAATAGATTTTTTCGATTACTTAGTTGAATAAAAAATTTAAACTAGATCACAAGACGTAAAGAAATTTAATATCAAGCTCCTCTTTCAATTAAGCAAAATAAGAAATAACGCCACAATATGAATTAAAACTTTATCAATTAATTTCAACAATTATCTAAAATTGAATCCCTAATCAAGTTATTAAAACATTGTAGCTGTCAGCACCCTAATGGTATTTACTCCACAACAATGAAAAAGTCATCTCAGTGAAGTTTAAAAACATAGAAGGCATCAATAATAATGATTATACAAACTCTCGTTTTGCATCGATCGTTGGTTGAGATAAATTCTTGTGTCTTCTTGCATTAGTTGCTTCTCAATTCTTTCATAGGTCAAGTCCCTTCAAAACATACTTTTGGTATATTATACCCTGTAGGTACGAGCTCGGACGAAACTACTCTTTCCTAGTCAAAACAGGAAACAACCTTAACAAAATTATACACTTGCACTATGTGGCGCGCTTGTGAGGATATTCAGATAGCAGTATTTTTTTACAGGCACCGGTTTTACACAGTCAAGCTGCGCCATGCAGTGCCATATGCGGAAGGGCTAAATAGGATACCAAGATTTAGGCGGGTCACAAACATATAATTGGCTCAACAAAGAGAAACCTATATCTCTTCCTAAACTGACAAGATTGTTGTATCGCTTTGCAAACATACGTGGCAAGTTCTAGACATCAATTGACATGCAAAGAATATCAACACAAACCTCACTCTCATATTGGAACATAAATCACTTAGGATCGGATCTATACTGACTCTCTAGTCTAAGCAGTTAAGAAACGTCACAATCTGACAATTTAAGGTACTTATTCATGAGTCCAGAACTGAGCCTAGGCATCACAACTAAGGCACTCACCACTCTCAAGGCATATGCAGTCAAGAAAAATTGCTTCAAATTAGCCCTATGACTCAAGATTCTATATTCCTAAAAAAAGACTAACTAAAACCGATTCAATTAAAACCGTTGGAAAAGAACCTCGACACAAAGAAAAACCAAGGGGGAATTATTACACTACTAAAGAAAGTAAACTAAAATAAAAATAAAAGACATATTTTTGGATTTTTAAATATATAGATTTTTTTTGTATTTTTCTCGTCCGACTGCAAAGCCCTCAAGAAGCTAGTCAGCTAAATCCATCGTCTAAAAGAGTCGAAACTAAACAATTACGACTACCAACTATTATAGGCCGATAGAATTTAGAGTTATAATTATATATCGTATTGTCTAAGAAAAGCAAGAAACAAATCAAACAAAACCGACTAATAAATAGAAAATAGCTACAAATAAAAATAAATAGGAGCACCCCACCCTGTACTTAAGAAATTGCATTGTCTTTAATACAAAACAATAGAAACAAGAGTGAATACTCCTCGAGGCCTTTATCCTGCTCCTCATCAACAGCCTCAAAGGTGCGTAGGTGCTCCTCATCATCGGAGGTATAGAGTTTACATTCTCATCCGGTGGCATCTGTGTTTCTATTGGCCAAGCCTAACCACTATTGAGTGACCACAGAGAGGGAGTGGTCCTCCTGCAGCTCTGCCAAGTCAGTCTCCCCTCGAGCATCGAAGGCGCATATCAGCAAATAACAGCTACAATATCTTCTCGACATGAAGTAATCTATGATCCACATGAACATCAGCAAAAGGTGGACTATCATAGTTGTGACATCAAAAGCCTTAAGAGGACGCATCACCGGAGTCCTCCGATTATAATGGAACTCCTCCTCCACATGGTGCGTCCACAGAAGCCGAGTGATTATTCTTGGGAAATACAGGTGGTGGTCCCCAAGTGGTCGTACTCGATCCATGTCCTCAATCATAATCTTGCCCAAATCAAACTTCATCTAAGTCAAGATGGCATAAATGAGACAGACCATTAACTTGGAGATATTAGTGTCGTTTTAGGTAGGCATGATCTTTGTATTAATCAACTGGAGAATGACCCTGGCGCGTCCACGTGGTAGAAGAATCAACGCCACACATATGGACTCTAATATCAATGGGGGGGGGGGGGGGCAACGCAGTAACCTCTAGAACAACTTATGAGAGTGCTATGTGAACCCCATAGTATGATTTATCACCTGCGAGGAAATGAGAGTGCTATGTGAACCCCATAATTAGATATCTTAGTGCTATGTGAACCCCATAATCAGGTTTCCAGTTAACATAGAACTAATTTACCAATGTTTACATTCACTAACTCATTGGGATCTTTCAAAACCAAAGTATCTAATGTTGTTGTAAATCCCCGAGTACTTTCTAGATAGCTTGCCATCATCAATACCAACTTTTGGGTCGGGGCTCACCGTTGGAATAAAGGTACGACATCAATTTATAGCATGAGTTGGTACAACGCAAATGTTATACTTGCATCCCGGTACTACTTACACATCTAGATCAATGTGCTCCACTTCCTCCTTCGCTAGGACGAGGGGAGGTGCCCGCCTGCTAATCGGTTCCAAATCCGCACTACTATAGAGTAGCAAGGATGGTCGATGCAGTTTTACCGAACAAAGGTCAGGGTCGAATCCATTGGGAGTTAATTAGTTTAGAGTTAGGTTTATATCTGAGTAGAGATACGTGTTTTGCTCTCAATTGTACTTCTGCAAATAGTTGGTTTTGTTTTCTACTTCTACAATAACATATAATAGTTAAAACTAAATACAATGTTTTTGTTGGTTGTTTTCAAAGATTTGAAGGGACTAGGGTAGCGACTTCATCCTAGGTGGATATAAACAGGTATCGAGAATTCAGGGCAAGCTTGTTATGATTGGAGTCGCGATATAACCATCACACATAAGTGCTTACTCTATACCTCTCGGTAGTTTGAGTGACTTTTCCCAAAGAGGCTTTCTCAAGTCCAAATGGGTTCATGCATAACAAATGATATTGGCTCAAGTCGGGTATTACTATCTCTATGTTTAACCCTTTAATTGGGGATATCAATCTCTTCAATTCACCCTATTTCCTGGTTAG
Source organism: Nicotiana benthamiana (assembly GCA_034376525.1). Classification (NCBI taxonomy): domain Eukaryota; kingdom Viridiplantae; phylum Streptophyta; class Magnoliopsida; order Solanales; family Solanaceae; genus Nicotiana; species Nicotiana benthamiana. The sequence goes on along the minus strand of CM067331.1, from coordinate 82,969,722 downwards.
CCTAATTTTTCTAGACTTAATCTCTCTTTATCAAGAAGAGTCTAAATCATAATGGCACGAATCAGTGTTTGCAACCACCAATTCTACAAATTAAAGCATGAATTAGGTTAAATATCACTAACCCATAAACAATTAGGCGCTAAAATTCAAGACCTATTAAATATCGATACTAGGGTTGGGTAACAACCCTGGCTATAAAGTCTAACTACTTATAATAACAGTAGGAATCAAAGATAAAGATGAAATATAAGCCATAATATTCAAATATAAGATGAAAATCTAAAGATTGAAGATAAATCTACTCTAAAATTATTCAAAAAGGTAAAAACCAATTGTTCACGTGTTCACTCCAACAAAACTTGACCTAAAAATATCAAAAAGGTCAATTTATGCTAAGCTGAAATTACAGGACAAAGATGCCCCTGCGGAGAATTTGCGGACGCATAATTCTGACCGCGTCCGAGCTTGAGCTTTCGCGGCCACGTGATAATGAGTGCGGTCTGTGTTTCTTCATAATTGGGCTTTGGTAGAGCTTGAATTTGTGGACCGCGCATTGTCAACCGCATCCGCATTAGAAACATATGCGGATTGTGTTCTTCACTTAAGCTAAAAATATAGGCTCTGAACCTTGATATAAGCTCTCAGCGAAAATTCATTCGCGACATGCCATATATTTCGCGACCACGCTTTTCCATCGCAGTTAGTGTTGGTTCTTGAGCTGAAAACAGCCTCTCTGAATCTCACTTTCTCCTCAACGGTAATCCTTATGCGACTGTTCTTTTCTACCATTTTCAGTGCTCTAGTCTCAGCCTTGGATTTGTGCAAGTTTAACTCCTTCATGAGTTGATTATGGCTTCTTTGCCTCATTTTGACCAAACTCTGCAAGCAAGCACATTAAGTAAGTTTCAGGAATACCTTTACGCGTTTTGACCCAAAACCTAAGAAAAAAAGAGCCAATAATAAGCTAAAATCCCTAGTTCCCACCTCCATAAGAAAAAGAAAGAAAAATTTCAGTTGTCCTAAGGTAACTTCATCAAGCATCAATTGGGACTAACAATTACCCTCAACACAAATTCATTATCAACAAACACACAACCTTTCGAGTATCATAGTTCTAGTGCGACACAAGAGCATCAAGAGTTGACTTAACTCACAAAGGAAGCTCGCTCTACTATGTAGGTCACTATGCGACCCAAACTCCTCCTCCTCTAATCTCCATAAGCAAATCTCATTTTATAGAACATCACTCAAATAGAAATTGTAAAGAAGTACACTCATCTCTCTCAAGAGAATGTCACAAGTCCAGTTTTAAGTACCATAAGCTTGGCCCTTATGTGAATTACCACTAACGTAAGCTCACTCAACTCAAAATCCTATAGTGTTTTTTTGGGAATATAATAAAGGCCTTTGGATCAAGGTAGGATTTATCGGTTTATGAAGGTTTTGTTTTTCCTTAAGCACTCCATTTTCTCATTTCAGCTCATACTGTATTTACTCTTTAAGTCATTTTCTTCTTTCTTAAGGGAACTAGAGAGACACACTCCACTCTTTCTTGTTCATGACGATCATTTTTCTCCTTTTCTAATTCTTCCATGCCGTTCATCATTGCTTTCAATGAATCCCTTCACTTTTCTATCTTATTCACTTTCTTTTGGACTATTTTTTTGGCTATTTTTCTTTTGTTTTGCCTTCCTTTTTCTTCATTTTTTAGCTTTTATCGCTTTTACATTCCTAGTCTCTCCCCCAACCTTATGTTTTTGCCAATTGTGAATGCTAAGGAAATATTGGGTGCCAAAAGAGGGTCATCATAGAACGGATAAAGTATTGTATTATGGTTATTGAAAGAACAAGGGCTTCAGCTCAATGGGGGTGACTAGGGATATTACATTTTGTAGGCTATGGATGCTTTCAAGTTTCAATTCAGATCAAGGAGATCCTATAATCATTTCTCAAGGCAAGCTACACTTAGAATTTCGCCTAGACAAACATTCAGGGCAAGTTCTAGACTTATTGGCACGAAACTTGGACTTGCAAATCAATACCTCACCTCACAAGCTGTTGGATTGCTATAGAGAATAGAGCCGAGGTACCACAATAACCCTAGTGAAGATTGAGCAACACAAAAGGCTCCAAGAATCCACTTGATGATTATTGAGTCAACACAAAAGTCTAAAGGTCACAACTAGAACTATTCTTTTCCAATCAACTTGTTTCAAACTATAAGGTCAAAGGTAAATGTGATATACCCAAGTGAAGCCTGCTTGAGACACTTTTGTTGATTACTACTGCACATAAAAACAAAAAGAAAAACGGACCCATTCCCTTAAAAAGGTTTTCACACCATCCATCGTTAGAAAAAGCCACCCAGTTCACACAACATCCACCTTTGGAAAGAACCTTAGCATTAAGAAAATCAAAGGCTTATTGATCACGAAGCTAAGAACTCAAAAAAAAGCTACCAAAGGAAATAAAAAGCTAAGCTATCAAGGAAAAAGAACACAAGAAGTTATAACTTAAACTATGGAAAGTAAAATTAATACGTACAATAATGGAAAAATGAATAAATAAATGGAATGGTAAAGTGATTTACATACCAAAAGTAAAAAATAATGAAAGTGAAAATAATGATAAGTAAAATTTAAGAAAAATTGTATCATAATTATTACATGCCAATCATCAAATCAAAACAGGACCACCCATAATTAAAAGCTATCATTGTCCTCAATGCTTAAAGAAAAAACAAGATCAGGGAAGGGACATAGTTTAAAGAGAACTCCATCTATGGTCTACATCAGGTCCTGCATATCAGTGGGGTCCTCGGACTGTATAGGATCAACAGCTCCCATCGGGTCCTCTAACTAGATCTCCAAATCTTACTGGGGAACAACGGGGTTGCAGAGCATCTGATCATCTTTGTAGCAGCCTGTGTAGTGGCGGCCAACTCCTCAGACTGGCCAGATGCTGGTGCCTCATGCTCTGCTGCCTGTGCTGCTTTGATGTGCTTCTCCAAGAGTAAGTCCAGTGGGATGTCTCCAACAAAAGTGAACCTCTCTACATCCTTCTTCAGTTGCGCTACTGACTCCTTTGAGGCCTGAGTCTTCTTCATCTTTTTGACTTGCTTGCCCAGATCCTGTATAGCTTTTCCTAGAGTAGCCAAAGTGTCCATGGTTTTATTTTGGTTGTTTAGGAGCTTCTTCTAGTTGTCCATAAGCTCTTTCAATGACTCCTCCATTGATAAAGGCACATGAGGCTATGCCAGAGCTGACAGTATTGCTACTGCACTAGATAGGACAGACAACTTTGATGTAGTTGCCTGCATCCAGTTGTTGATACTGGATAAAGTATGAGAAAGCCACAATGCAGTTTGGGGGTAGGCAAAAGAAGATAGCACAGACAATGACATGGTGATGGATGGCCCAAATGAAAGAGGAAGTACGACAGTTGAGGATCCCCTTGCTATGGAAGGCTCTAACCGAATGGCTATTACCCATGTCTCTTCAGATTGGCCAGTGGGGGTAACAACTTTACCCTTTGCTTTAGGGTTATCCCATCCTTTAGTGCTATACCAGTAGAAGGGCTGCTTTGTCTTTGTCTTAATGTCATAATTCTTCTTCTCAACTCCTTGGTCCTCAAAATACATGGTAAGGAAATTGGGGTAGGGGTAGGATCTCTCGTCCTTTCCAATTGCCTTTGTGATGTTATAGTGCATGAGGTTCCCCATATTATTGGGATACCCCGCCATGATAGAGGCTATCATGACACAATGGGTGAGTGAGAGGACACTATCATGCTGATACAGATCCAACCGACTACACAAAAGGTGGACCTCTCTTTGGCTTCAAAGTTGAGGGTGTTTCTTGACATTGGGACTCTAGCTGTGATCTATATTAGTGTCTTCCGGGAAGCTAATATCTCTGCCACCCATGGACGAGCTGCTTCACCAAGTGCCAACTTTTCAAAATATTGCACAACTTCCACATTCTCAGAACCGTCATAATCATTCAACGTGTGGCCATCAAATCGGATCCTCAAATTCCGGACCTTTATCACAGTGGTGCCCTATTTGATGTGGGTAACGTTTGCATAGAATTCCTTGACAAGATACTCATTAGCATCTAGAACCTTGCTGGTGAACCATTTCCACCCTACTTTCTCCTTAGACTGCCTTTTTACATTTGGATTGTGGGGAAGGAGGTGTCGCTCTATGAATTGTCTCTCAAGGGTGAGTGACCTTTGGGTCCACTATTCTCAAAATTTCTGGTATGCTAACTCATTCACAAATCTGTGCTGCCATACCTCCGGTTTTCTTGACCATTCCAAACCCCCAACAATAGTATCACCCCATCTCCTATCATCTGGGACTTCATCATCATCAACATCAATAGGGGCAGGGTCAGCTGGTGAGGTCGGAGATATAGTAGGTGGGGAAGAAGATCCCGAAGCCTCACTACCTTTCTTTGATCCATCAGATGACTCATAAACGGAGGTAGGTTCATCTCGTTACTGGTATTTCCCCTCAAACTGTGTGGGATATGAGTGGGCACAAAATCTCCTTCTGAAGCTTCCTCGGAAGGGATATACTGATGACAGCTCTCATCTTGCCAATTGGTTTTTGGACTGCTAGGGGCATTTTGGTCTTTTTTACCCCTGCCTCGGGAGGGTTTTGCTCTCCCTTTAGATGTATCGCCTCTACCTTGGTATTGGACCATTGTTTGCAGGAAAAAAGCAAATAGGGAAAGTCAGAACAAAGCTTCAATCATATTAAAACATTGCAGTTTAAACGTAGAAACTACTTCTTAAAAGCGAAAAGGCCATCACGGACCGTATAAAAAGTAGCATGACCGCGAAAGAGTTGGGATCAGACTACCAACTCTCTAAATATGGACTTCTATGGGCAGCATATAATGGACGTCGTCGCGAAATATCAAATGCAGACCGCTTAAAAGTTAACGTGGTCGCGAAACCAATTTGCAAACTCTCTAAAGCTCATTAATATGGACCGCAAAAATTTGTAAGTGGATGCGTAAAGTCAAATGTGGATCATAGAAAATTCACCGCGTCAGAGAACTTATAAGCAACTTAGCTCTCACAAAAGCATGAATGCGGACAACGTAATTTGGACCATTCTTTGTGAAATTTAAATCAGACGGGTACTAATGACTTATCTTAGACTTACGGTTTTGCTTCGTGCAAAATTTTAGCCAATTAATAGACATAGTAAACAACCGTATCCCCTATTAGGCATGCAAAACAATTACCTACCTGAACTTTTAGCATCAATTCGAGAAAATGGCAAGTAACTATCCCTAATTAAAGAGAAAAAGTAAAATAACGATGAAAGAAAAGAAAGAAATAAAAATAATACAAAATTTGAGCATACCAGTTTCGAGACTTGTTGTAGAAAACTAAATCTTGGTTATTATGATGACATTGAAGTATATAGCGAAGAAGATGAACATTGCTTTGAGTGGTGAAATGCAAGGGGTCGAAAAGTGTAAAGGGTTGAAGGACCTCCTATTTATAATAACAAATGTGGCCCCCATTTATTTACCTACGCGGTCCACAGATTCTATCCCGGTCCGCGTTTAAACCTCTTCAAATGGCTATTACATAGCTGGTCCACTGAGAGCAAAAAAATAGGCAAGGCCGGGTAAGATTACAGCGGACTTCAAAATTCTAAACACGGATGCGAAGTCAACTCCAGAGAGTTGATATTATGGACTTCTCAAATCCGCGTCTGCTGACATTTTTTGCCCCTGCAAATTGTCGTCGAGACCACAAAATTGTGAGTGGGGTCCGCATAATTCCCCATGCTTAGGCAAATTTTTCCAGCCAATGTCCTGCACGACGCAAATAATTCCCACACTAACTTTACAACTAGTTAGTCCAAAATAAATCTTAAACTAAGAAGAAAATCAAAAATAAAGAAAAACACATGGGTTTCCTCCCAATAAGCGCCTGATTAACGGTGCAACACGATGTATGTTACCATTATTCACTTGAAATGGATCAATGCCACCGCATGGCTATCATCAAACTTGCCATGATAGTGCTTCACTCGGTTCCCATTAACTCCAATGATTTCACTATTTTTGTTTTTCAAATCAAGAACACCAAACAGAGTTTTATGCACCACTTCAAAAGGGCTACTCCGCTTTGACTTGAGCTTTCCCAAAAATAGTCGTAACGAAGAGCTGAATAGAAGAATCAAGTCACCCTCCTTGAATTCCTTGTTTTGGGCATATTTGTCATGTAAGTACTTCATATTGTCCTTACGCAATGATGAGCTGGAATAAGCATGAAACCGGAACTCGTCAAGTTTGGTTGCATTACCCAGAGATTTGCAGCTATATCCCATTCATGGTTTAACTTTTTCAGCGTCACATTGCCTTATGTTCTAGTTCCACCGGGAAGTGACATGCTTTCCCAAATACTAACTAATACATGGACATACCAATTGGAGTCTTGCAAGATGTTCTATAGGCCCATAAAGCATCGTCAAGTTTCCTTGACCAATCAGTTCGGTTTGCATTGACAGTCTTGGAAAGAATATTCTTGATCTCCCTGTTGGAGACCTCAACCTTTCCACTTTCTTGCGGATGATAGGGAGTTGAAACCTTGTAAGTGACACCATATTTGGAGGGTAAAGTATCAAAGGCTTTGCTACTAAAATGAGAACCACCATCACTGATGACCGCCCTTAGAGTGCCAAACCTTTTGAACATATTTTTCTGTAAGAAAGCCACCACACTTCGTGCTTTATTGTTGGGAAAATCCACAGCTTCAACCCATTTGGATACGTAATCCACAATAACAAGAATATAGGTGTTCCCACATGAACTCACAAACGGGCCTATAAAGTCGATACCCTACACATTATAAATATCAATCTCAAGAATAGTGGTGATAGGTATTTCATCCTTCTTGGAAATTCCACTAGCTCTCGAACACTCATCACATCTCTTAACAAGCTCATAGGCCAATAAAATACACAGCTGAGAACCTTTGAAGTGTTCTCGCCCACCATGATGACCACTGTAGGGTGAGGAATGGCAAGCATCAAGAATACTCATTTGCTCCTCTTCCGGAACACATCTCCGGATCACATCTTCATTACAAATCTTGAAAAGATAAGGCTCGTCCCAGTAATAATCCAAGCTATCCTGTTTAAGCTTCTTTATTTGGTTAGAAGAGAGCTCACTCAGGACTCGGTCACAAGAAAGTTAGTTGCATCAGTGAACCAAGGTATACTATTCAAAGACACAGAGAGGAGTTGTTCATCCAAAAATAAATCATTAATTTTGAGGCCACCATGGGGCCTCCCCTCCTCTTCCAAGCAAGACAAGTGGTCCGCCACTTGGTTTTCACACCCTATTCGATCAATAATTTCAAGGTCAAACTATTGAAGCAGAAGAAACCATCTCATCAACCTAGCCTTAGAGTCCTTTTTTTGTCATGAAGTAATGGAGTGCCGCGTGATCAGTGTGCACAATCACTTTGGTACCCATGAGATATGGCCTGAACTTTTCCATGGCGAAGACAATGGATAATAACTCTTTCTCGGTCATCATATAATTGACTTGGGTGTCATTCATTGCTTTTCTTGCATAATAGACCGGATGAAATATCTTGTTGATCCTTTCCCCAAAACCGCTCCTATTGTAACATCACTAGCATCACACATGAGATCAAATGCTATGCTCCAATTGGGTTTGGTGATGATGGGTGTTGTAGTTAATCTATACTTTAGAAGCTCAAAAGCTTTCATTCAATCATCATTGAACACAAACTTTGCATCCTTTTCTAACAAATTTCACAAGGGATTCACCACTTTTTAGAAATCCTTGATGAACCGGCGGTAGAACCCCGCATGCCCTAGAAAACTCCAACTCCCTTGAGGAAGTAGGAGGAGGGAGTTTTGAAATCACTTCAATCTTAGATTTGTCCACTTCAATACCGTTTTTGAGATCTTATGGCAGAGGATAATACCCTCCTCGACCATAAAATGGCGCTTTTCCCAATTTAGCACTAGGTTGGTTTCTTCGCATCGTGCCAATACTTTTTCAAGATTATCCAAAAATTCTTCAAAGGAGTCACCCACTACACTAAAATCATCCATGAACACTTCTAGGAAGTCCTTCACCATATCCATAAATATTGCCATAATACACCACTGAAAGGTAGCTGGTGCATTACACAAACCAAATGACATCCGTGAGAATGCAAAGGTGCCATACAAACATGTGAAGGTGGTTTTGTCTTGGTCTTTTAGTGTAACTAAAACCTGGTTGTGACTTGAGTACCCATCCAAAAAGCAATAGTAGGCATGCCCCACAAGTCTATCCAATATTTGGTCAAGAAAGGGTAATGAAAAATAATCTTTATGGGTCACTTTTTTCAGCTTTAGATAATCCATGCATACCCTCAATCCAGTGACAGATAGTAAGGATCAACTCATTTTTCCCATCTGTGACCATATACCCCCCCTTCTTCGGCACACATTATACCAGTGAAGTCTATGAACTATCCGAAATGGGGTACACAAACCCTGCATCTAGCCACTTGATAATTTCTTTCTTGACAACCTCTTACATGGCCTCATTCAACCTCCTTTGATGTTCCAAGGAGGGTTTGACATCATCCTCAAGTATAATTTTGTGCACGCAAAAGGTGGGGCTTATACCCTAAATATCAGCCAAAGTCTATCCAATTGCCTTCTTCCTTCTTGGAGCACTGCAAAGGTGGGATCTACCTGCACGTTAGTTAAGCACGAAGAAAGAATATCAGGTAAAGTTGAACAAGGGCCCAAGAAATCATACATGGGGTGTGAAGGCAAAGGCTTCAACTCTAATGTGGGAAGGCTCCTCGATTGAGGGCTTTGTTGGTGGAGTCTTCTGGTTCTCAAGGTCCAAGGAAAGTTTCTGGAGCTCATATGTATATGAACTCATTCCACGTAAAGCACTGACCAATTCAACCAAACCTTCATTCTCAGTCACATCATGGTTCAACAACGTAGCTTCCAAAGGGCCCTCCATATTAATCACAACACTGATGTCTTCAACAATCACCTCGGTCACAAGATCCACAAATGAACATACTTCATTGCTATTGGGCTGCCTCATTAACTTGTAGACATGGAACACAAATTTTTCATCACCCAGCCGGAAGGTGAGCTCCCCTACTTCCACATCAACTAAAGCCTTCCTGTAGCTAGGAAAGGTCTCCCTAATATGATCGGCACCTCATAGTCACCCTCGTAGTCAAGCATCACAAAATTCTCAGGAAGTATGAACTTGTCGACCCGAACTAACACATCATCGATGATCCCCAATGGTCTCTTTATTATCCTGCCTGCCATTTGTAACCTCATGGAACTGGTCCTTGGTTGCCCAATCCCTAGTGTCTTGAACACATAATATGGCATCAAGTTAACGGTTGCCCCCAAGTCGTACAAATCTTTGGCAAAATCAACACTACCAATGGTGCACAGGATTTTAAAAGCACTAGGGTCCTCTAGCTTTAGGGCCATGAAATGTACAATAGCACTCACTTTATGCGTCATCTTGATTGTTTCATAATTTATGGATATCTTCTTGGTTACGAAGTCTTTCATACACTTGGCATATCCTGGCATTTGTTCTAGAGCTTCCACCAGAGGCACATTTATGGGCAAACTTTTCATCATATCAATAAATTTCTTGAACTAGTTCTCATTGTTTTGTTTTGCAAGCCTTTGAGGGTATGGTGGAGGAGGCCTTAGAAAAGGATCCTTGGCTTTTGGAAATACCGTTTCCAGTATGTATATCACATGCTTCCTAGATGGGTTTACGTCATTTTGTGTTTCCTCTATGTTATCATCAATGTCAATTCTCACTTCTTCATTCGCATTCTAATCACTCACTTGCACATCATTGATTTGCTCATCATCATCTTGCACCAACACATCATTACTCATATCCTTTCTTGCATTAGAGGTACTAACAACTCCACCTCTACTACTCCTTGTAGTCACCGCCATAGCATAGCCCATATTGTTTCCTCCATTCGGGTTTACTACCGTGTCATTAGGTAGTGCCACCTTAGGGCGGGTATTCAAAGCTTGAGAAATAAGTCCAAGTTGGACCTCTAAGTTATGGATTGAAGTATTGTGGGACGCCAATTGGGCATCGGAGTCGGCATTTTTCTTCATCATCTACTCAAACATTAACTTAATCCATCCCATCTCATTGTTGGATGAGCTAGGACCTTGTGATGGATATGGAATGGGGTTGTTAGGTTGCTAAAACATAAAGCCCTTTGAAAGCCCAACCCCTGATTTCCCTGATTATTGTTATTCCAACCTCCTTGGTTGTTATTGCCTCCCCAATTGCTATTGTTATTGCCATCTTAGTTTCCTAGGTTACCTTAGTTTCCCCAATTTTGATTTTTGTTTTCCCAGTTGATTTGGTTGTTGTTGCCACTATTCCAATTTCCTTGTTGATTTCAATTTCCCCAATTTCCTTGGGATCTGCATTGTTGTTGTTGATTCAGAGCATTATCCCGTTGTCCTTGGTAGTTGTTCACATATTGAACCTCTTTACTCTGATCATCATACACATCATCTTGATTGTAACCACTACTACCTTGATCAAATTGATCCATGTTTCCTTGACTTTGTTGACCTTTTTGCTTCCTCTTATTGACCATCATATTACCCCTTCCATGGCATTCACTTTTTTGGTCCCTTCAACTTGTTGCGATTGAGCTTTGGCCAACTGGTTCATGGTCATAGTTAACTCGACAATTTCTTGGTTGTGGTCATGGAGCTCTTTATGTAGGTGAATGACATTGAGATTACCTTGTGGCACATTAGCTTGACTTTGCCACGCCGAGGAAGTATTCGCCATCTAATGAAGTATATCATACGCCTTAGCATAAGGCGTGTTCATGAAGTTTTCCCCAGTGAGTTGGCTAGCTACACAATGGTTGGTACTGTTGATGCCACAGTAGAATGTTTGTTGGATCATGGCTTCGGTCATATAATTTTTTAAACATTCTTTAAGCATCGTCCAATACCTTTCCTAAATCTCATGTAGCGATTCATTTGGCTCTTGTTTAAAGGCAAGGATCTCATCTCTCAACGTTGTCATATGTCCCGGCAAGAAGAACTTTGCAATGAATTTCTGGGCAAACTCATCCCTAGTGGTGATGAAATGGTTGGGAAACCTCTCAAGCCAATCTAAAGACTCCCCTATAGAAAATGGGAATAGCCTTAACATCAACACGTCCTTTGAAATGTTGGTTTTCTTGCTCCCCCAGCAGGTATCAACAAAACCCTTGAGATGCTTGTAGGCATTCTGGTATGGAGCTCTGGTGAAGAAACCCCTCTATTCCAAGAGTGTAAGCATGACGTAGGTTATTTGGAAGTTTTGCGCCCTAATTCAGGACGGGACTATGACACTTGTGTATCTTTCGTTTGGCAACACCTAATGTGTTGCCCTTGCTGGAGGTGGGGGAGGGTTTGGAATATTATCATGAGGTGGTCGGCCTCTCCTTTGTGCTTGTGGTTTGGGTTGAATCTTATCCAATCTATCATCATCTACCTGCTCCCCCAATGACAAATTCCCCGGAGCATCATTGTTAAGAGCCATTTTGTACCTAAAATCAATTCACATACAAATTAGTAAATCAAAGGGAAAGAAAAAACACACACAAATACTCGAAGTCATAGCTAAAACCGTTTAACTTCTCGGCAACGTCGCCAAATATTTTTCGATCCCAAACCTGCACTACTATAGAGTAGCAAGGACGGTTGATGCAGTTTTACCCAATAAAGGCCGGGATCAAATCCACAAGGAGTTAATTAGTTTGGAGTTAGGTTTATATCCGAGTAGAGATGCAGGTTTTGCTCTTAATTGTACTTTCACAAATAGTTGGTTTTTGTTTTTTACTTCTACTTCTATTCTATAACATGCAATAGTCAAAACTAAGTACAATATTTTTGTTGGTTGTTTTCAAATATTTAAGGAGACCTGAACTAACTACTCCCTCAATGCGCATTGAAATTCTAATGAATGCCCTTTTTTAGCATCTTTGAGTTGAGCTTAGCCCTCTTCCTATCCTATACTCGGCGGCCCCTTTTGTGAGGAGGCACCCATTCTCCCGAAGTTACGGGGCTATTTTGCCGAGTTCCTTAGAGAGGGACCAGGGCAGTGGCTTCCGCCTAGATGGATATAAAACGGGTATCGAGAATTCAGGGCAAGCTTGATATGATTGGGGTCGTGATATAACAATCACATATAAGTGCTCACTTTATACCTCTCGATAGTTTGAGTGACTTTGCCCAATTTGGCTTTCTCAAGTCCAAATGGGTGTTCATGTATACTTATCATCTTGCATAATCCTAATTAAAGAGAAAAAGTAAGAGGGATGAAGTTTAGGCAAATTAGACTAACAAGGAATTGGGGTGAGTTCAAGATATTAATACTCCCAATTAAAGGGTTAAACCTAGAGATAGGCTTTCTTCATTACTGGGCTTGGATAGAGTTTGAATTTGAAGACCGCGCATTTTCAACTGTGTCCTTGTGAGAAACAGATATGGCCAAATAATTTGGACGCGGACCGTGTACTTAACTTAATCCAAAAATATAGAGTCTCTAAACTTTGATATAAGCTCATAGAAAAACTCCATCCGCAGCCGTGCCATAGATTTCACAGCCGCTCTTTTCCATCACAGTCAGTGTTGGTTCTTGAGCTCAAAAACAGCCTCTTTGAATCTCACTTTCGTGGACCACCTTATGGTGGCCGCCTCAGCGGTATTCCTTACGCGGCCGCTCTTTTTCACCAATGTCATTGCTCCAGTCACAGCCTTGGATTTGTGTAGGTTTAACTCCGTCATGAGTTGATTATGGCTTCTTTGCCTCTGTTTGACCAAACCTAGCAAGCGAGCACATTAAGTCAGTTTTTGGGAATAACTTTATACATTTTGGACCCAAAGCCTAAGCAAAAGAGAGAAGATAATAGGATAAAATACCTAGTTATCACATTCTTACTCTACGATTACTAGAAGCAACCTCGGAGGAACCTATTTTAGCATGTTTGTTAGGATGACGAGACATTGTACCTACACAAGACGAACACAATTAGCCACAACACTTAAAACAAAAGGCAAGACCAAATAGGGTAACCACCCCACACTTATATAATTAGCATTTTCATAAGTACAATGTATATCGGTGATCCATACTACACCATTGAAAGCACACCACAAGTAATCAACAACTCACCCAACTACTAACATAATATTACAACAACATAACCACGAACTATACTAGTGTAAAATACAAAATCAAGAAGCTACACTAGTAACTAAGAGAAGATGCATAAGAAGTTATAATAATTTGATACTAACAAAATTAACAAGTTACAATACAACACTACATAAGTACTTAGCATGAATCGGATACCCCAATTAGCACTTAGCAACATATTAGTATGGGGTGGTCAATCGATTAGCACTGGAGACCAACACGTTAAAGTTTCACAACATAAGAAAATGACCTCCCTCCCCATACTTATCATCTAGCAATACATCCCACAAAGCACTCCCCTTTTAAATTAGCAACACTAACACAATTTTATGTCCCTAAAATATTTCAAAAAACACATTATTGGCAAATATTTTACCATCTTATTTCAATTCAAAGTGGGTTAGAACTATCATACAACTATATAAACACACCACCCGACACAATCACCACTTCACCATATCTTATAATAGCACAGAGTGCACAAATTTTACACAAAACTTCACCAATGTTTGGCCATATGGGAACATTCATCATACTTCATCATAAAATTATTCCAACATGATTAAAATACACAAAAAATCATCCACAATTATAATTAAAAAATATCCCAACAACTCCAAGCACAAATTCGGCCACACTATGTGAAATTACTGGAAAAATTGTTAAAACTTTAACTACCTAAGGTTAAGTTAAATTAAAATAAAGCTATCTACATATTACAAATAAATACTAAAAGAAAGGGAGAAGAAGAGGAGAGAGAACTTACCTTGAGGTGAATGAGAGCGATTGGATTTGAGTGGAAGAATTTTGAAGAAGAAGAATTTGGGGGTGAGTTAGAGAGGAATGTTGGAGAGGAAAGAAAGAGAGATTGAGGGGGGGGGGGGGGAGGGGGAACGGGTCTGTATAAGGAAATGGGGGTTGGTCGTTATGTTTTTTGAATTTTTTAGATTTTTTTAAAATTTGGATGAAAATTTGCACAGCCACATCACCCCTGTGACGCGATAGTGGAGAAGTTTAGAGGCTTGAATATCAACAGACACACCCCATTGGCCTAGCGCGATGCCCTATGTGGTGCCCCATCTAGTACGCAAGGTCATTTTTCTCAGAGTTCCTTTTTTTTCACATTTGATCCTACAGGTTACACCCCAACTCTACCGTGTATTTATTTTGTGTCCAATCCATGCTCGTACCTGTTCAAACAATTATCAAAACTCCTAAATTATAGTAATCTTATACTAAAATTATATAACTATTCTACAAAAGTAAGAAAAAGAGTTAGAAGCAGCTTTGAATTATAGTCGTCAGCTTGACTCGTCACTTAGGCTCATTTGATCACGATGCTGGAGGATTGCTTGTCAAATCCTCCAACCAGGTACAATTTCAACCTGTGCCCGTTCACTTTAAATCTCTCATCCCTTCCTTATCTTGATCTTAATGGCGCCATATAGTGATATATGTTTCACCACATATGGACATGTCCATCTTGACTTGAATTTTTTGGGGAACAACCTAAGTCTGCTATTGTATAATAAGCATTTCTCCCTTTTGTTGAAACTCTTTTGGCTTGATCAGATGATCATTCCACCTCTTTGTCTTCTATTTAAAGATTTGCACATTTTCACACACGTCCAGTCTAAACTTCTCCAACTCATTCATATGCACCAAGATGTGTTCACCTACAAGACTAAGATCAAGATTAAGCATCTTAATTGCCCAATGAGCTTTATGTTCTATCTTAACAAGAATATGACACAATTTTTATATACTAATTTGAATTGTGAAGTCCTGTGATTGTTTTAAATGCAGTTTCATACGCCAATAGAGCTTTATCTAACTTTACAGGCCAATCTTTACGAGAAGCACTAACTATTTTTCAAGAATTCGTTTAAGTTCACGGTTAACCACTTCAAGTTTCCCACTAGTTTGGACATGGTATGGAGTTCCTGTTTTGTGTGTGACCCCATGCTTAGATAGCAATGCACCAAACTGCTTGTTCACAAAGTGCGATCCACTATCGATGATAATCTCTCGAGGTATCCCAAAATGGGTAAAGATATTCTTTCGTAAGAACTCATACATCACACGAGCATTATTAGTCCTAGTAAGGATTGCTTCGGCCCATTTAGAGATATAGTCAACGGGTACGAGGATATACTCATAAGAATGAGACACTAGAAACGAGCCCATGAAGTCAATGCCCCAAACGTCAAAAATTTCATATACCAGAATGGATTTGAGAGGATTTTCATCCCTCTTTCTAATATTACCCGCCCTTTGGCACTTGTCACATACAACAACATACGCCCGTGTGTCTTTGTACAAAATAGGCCAATAGAAACCAGCTTCCATTACCTTTTTTTGCAGTGAGATTTCCATCATAGTGTCCTCCAATAGATAAAATGCTTGTCATCTCTCCTGCAGGCACACGTCTTCGACTCGTACCATCTACACACGGTTTAAACAAGAAAGGGTCATTCCCAAAATAACTTTATACCTCACCTTGAAGCTTCCTTCTTTGATTACGAGAGAGGTCACAAGATAACCATCCATTAGCCAAAAAGTTGGCTACATTTGTGTACGAGGAGGCCTTTTGAAGACCGCAACAATGGAGAAAGTCTGCTCATCAGGGTTTCAATCGGAGGTCTCTCAAGTCGAGATAGATGATCTACGACTTGATTTTCTGTGCCTTTCCTACCTTTTATCTCCAAGTCAAACACTTGGAGCAACAACACCCACCACATCAGATGCGGCTTGGACTTCTTACTCAACAAGTATTTTAGGGCCTAGTGATCAGTGTGTACAATCACTTTACTCCCCACCAAATATGATCTAAACTCGTCAAAAGCAAAGACACCAACAAAGTACTCTCTCAATATTAGCATAGTTTACTTGAGCATCATTTAACGTCCTATTTGTATAGTATATGGGCCTAAACGTCTTATCATTTAACTGCCCCTACAGCCACATCGCTAGCACCATATATTATTTCTAATGGCTAGCTCCAATCAGCCATCACCAAAATAGGAGCACTCACAAGCTTTTCGTTTATCAATTTGAATGCTTTTAAGCACTCCATAGTGAAAACAAACTACACATCCTTCGCTAGTGATGATGGAAACGACTTGGTAATGCTGGAAATTTTTTTAATGAACCTCCTATAGAACCCAACATGTCCCACAAACTCCTTATGATCTTTATAGAAGTCAGTGGAGGGAGCCTATAGATTACATAATCCTTAGCTCAATTAACTTTAATGCCACATGCAGTCACTTTTTGGCCCAGGACAATTCCCTCTTTCACCATGAAGTGGCACTTTTTACAATTAAGAACCAATTGATTGGATTCATAATGTTCAAGCACAAGCTCCAAGTTCTTCAAGCAATCCTCAAAGTCATCACCAAAGAGGAAATCATCCATGAATACCTCTAGACACTGCCCGCTTAGATCGGAGAATATAGATATCATACACCATTGAAAAATGACAAGTGTATTACACAACCCAAATGGAATCCTCCTGTAAGCAAACATACGTGACATACAAGTGAATGTGGTCTCTCAACATCGTATGGGGCAATGAGTATCTGACTGTAGCCTGAGTACCCATCTAAGAAATAGTAGCATCCATGTCAAGTCACTTTCTCGTACATCTGATCAATAAAGGAAGTGAGAAGTAGTCTTTCTTTGTTGTATCATTCAACCTTGTACAATAAATAAACTTTCTCCATCCAGTGACTGTTCTTGTTGGGGTCAATTAATTATCTTAGTTCTTCACCAATGTCATGCCCCCTTCTTAGGTACAACTTGCACTGGTGGATGGGAAAAATCACTCCCGCTTTAGCAATTTGATGATCTCATTGTGAGCTACCTCATCCAAATTTTTATTTAGCTTGCATTCGGGCTGCAACACTAGCTAACTATTTTCTTCTAACATAATATACTGCATGCAAATGGCTAGACTGATTCCTTGAATATCGGCTATACTCTAGCCAATGGTCTTTTTGTACTTTTTCAGCAGCTCCACTAGCTTTATTCTCTTGTGTACCTGTCAAGCAAGCATAAATGATCACAGGAAAATTGTTAGTTTCAAGAAAATCATATTTTAAGTGAGTAGGGAGTACTTTTAATTCAACAATAACCTTAGAAGCCCCCTCTTTTAGTTCCTCCTCATTAACCACTTGATCCTCAGTTTCAAATTCTTCAGCCTCTTTCTTCATTTTAGGATCTTCATCCTCCATTGTGTTATACTAAGTAATACACCTCTCTAGAGTATCCCTCACAAACTTGTCAAACTTGTATTTTTTATCCACTTCCCGAACGACAAAATTCTTGAAGCACAAGTAGGCAGACACCTCATCACTAGAGTATTTCATCATCCTCTTCACCCGGAAGACCACTTTTTCATTGCCTACTTTGAGCATAAATTTCCCCTTGCAGGTATCAAGGATAGCTCTACCTGTACATCAAAATAACCTCCCTAGAATTAGAGGCAACTCATTGTTTACCTTCATATCCACCACAATAAAGTCTATAGGAAACACAAACTTGTCCACCCGTACTAGAATATACTCAATGATTCCCTTAGGCAGAATGGTGGTCTGGTCAGCTAGTTGTAGGGACACTAGTTTTGATTTGATGACTCCATACTCACCTTCTAGTTTCTTGAACACACACAAAGGCATTAGATTTATTTAAGCACTAGAATCATAGAGGGCCTCTCAAATTTATGACTCCCCAACGAGCATGGTATGGCAAAGCTTCATGGGTCTCTACATTTTTGAGGAATTTTATTTTGCAATATGGCACTGTAGTGGACATTCATCTTGACCACTGTTGTCTTCTCTAATTTCCTCTTCCTGGATAAGATTTCCTTCAAGAACTTAACATAAGCAGACATCTAAGTGAATACCTCTGTGAATGGAATATTGACATAAAGTTGCTTGAGAATCTTCAAGAACCTCCTGAAACACTTGTCAAGTTTTTCCCGCGTCATCTTTTGAGAGAATGGTAGAGCTAGCATATGTCTACTTTTTTCAATCTCCTTTTGTGCCCCACTACTCTGGCCTTTTTGCTCTTAACTCTTTTTCTCTTCTAGTGTCTCAGTCTGCTTGTTCACCACCTTGGGCCTAGCTTTCACCACTGGGTCACCGAGTGTTTTGCCACTTCTCAGAGCTACAACTTTGATTGTCTCCTTTGGGTTAGAGTTTCAAGAGTTATCTCAAATAATAAATTTGCAATCTATCCCATTTATCTTTCTAAATTTTGAATGGCCGTGCCCTTTTCTCCGATGGTTGTGCCTTGATTCTAAATGTTTTATCTAATTTGTCAATGAACGCCTTCATGAGATCTTTTATACTAGACTGATTTGACTATTGTGGCTAGTACTATTGTCTCTATTGGTTCTGAAAACCTGATGGTCCTTGACCCCGGGGTTTATGATTATTTTGTTTCCAAGAGCTCAAAATACCACTAGATGAGCTCCACGAAAAATCTGAATGTCTTTTTCCCATAGAATTATAGTTGTTCCCACCTTGGTAGTTTTCTCTATTATAGCTCCCCACAACGTTTACTTCCTTAGCTGAAGCTTGACACTCATGTGTAGGGTTTTCCTGCAATGACACGATCGGTCGTTTTGAGATCTAGTATGCTGTTTAGCAGTTTTTCACCATGAGCAATTTCGTTTCAGGTAATATGACTTGTACGCATCGTTGGATTGTATTTCAGGAAGTTCGGAGTTGATTTGGAAGGAGAATTCTTAATTTAGAAGCTTAAATTTGAAAGAATTGACTAAAATTGGATTTTTGAGTAAACAACCTCAAAATTGGGATCTGAAAGTTCCAGCAGGTTCGTATGATGATTCTGGACTTGGGCTCATGTCGGGATCGGGCTTTGGAAGACCCGGGAATGTTTTAGCGCCTATTGTGGAAGTTAGCCTTTTGGAAGAAATTTCATAAGTTTGGCTTGAAGTGTATTTCAGTGTTTATCGATGTCCTTTTGGGATTTTGAGTATGGGAGTAGCTCCGTATGGTGATTCTAGATTTGGGAGCGCGATAGGAACTGAATTCGGAGGTCCGTAGGTCATTTTGGAGTCATTTGGCTAAAGATAGAAATTTGAAAGTTTTTGAGAAGTTTTACCGAGAGTGGACCTTTTGATATTGGGTTCGGAATCTGATTTCGGAAGTTAGAGTAGGTCCATAATGTTGAATTTTACTTGTGTGCACAATTTGAGGTCAATCGGACATGATTTGATAGGTTTAAACATCGAAAGTAGAATTTTGAATTTCTAAAGTTTATAAAGCTTGGATTGGAGGTCAATTTGTGGGTTTAGTGTTGTTTGATATGATTTGAGGCCTTGAGCAAGTCCTTAAGGTATTTTGGGATCGGTTGGTAGGTTTGGTTGAGGTCCGGGGGGCCTGGGGTGTGTTTCGGGATAGTTTCAGATCGAATTTGGATAAAAACTTGTTGCTGGTTGCTGGTATCTATTTCCTTCTTTGCGAATGCGAAGAGGAAAATGGGAGGATGTTGGTTTTGGCCTTCGTGAACATGAGGTTGAATTCGCAAATGCAAAGGGGTGGATTGAGCTGCTACGCGAACACGGGAGAGAGATCGCGAACGCGTAGAAGGAGAAGCGGGGCCTAAGGTTATTGGCGTACACGAATGCATAGATTCTGAGAAACTGACCTTCCCGAACTGGAGCACCGACCTGTGAACGCAATGAGGAAATTTGGGGCTGAATCAGATTGTGCTTTGCCAATGCGAGGGCATTTCTGCGTTCGCGAAGAAGGGTCGCCTAGGCAGTGTTCTTTTAAAAATCAGATTTTGGTTCATTTTCACTTCATTTCCTCCATGGGAACCGATTTTGGAGAAACTTTGGAGTGTCATTTTTATCACCGAGCATGAGGTAAGTGATTTCTACTGGTTTTGAGTTAAATACAAGGTTTATATATGGATTTAGATATGAAAATTGGTAGAGTACTTGGGGTTTGAGGAAAACCTAGAAAATTAGTATTCTTAGATTTTGACCATGATTTTGGGTATAAAATTAAAAGGAAATCATATATATGAGTTGGGAGTTCATCCATGTGTAGCTACTATTATGCTATTGTTCAGGTAGTCTAGGACCAAAAACATGCTATATTTGGAATAATTTCAATCTTATTGACATCTTGTACTGCTTTAATCACATTGAATTAGTAAATGAATTTCTAAAAAGAGTTAAACTTCATTTCTTAAATCATTAAAGAGAATTGGCACTCCTTTGGATAATTGCTCCATGTTGACTTCTTGATTAATCTGTCTGTGTGTTTATTTTTAGAACGGGCCAAATGCCTTGGTAGATTAAATAGATATATATATAGGCATGCCATCGACCATCGACAAGTGCATATTTTATTTCCTGTTGGAGCGCGTCATCGACCTTGACATGATTTGTACATGCTTGTATTACTGCCTTGAACTTATTAAAGTTGTTATTGCCTCATCTTGGCTTGAGAATATTTGGATAATAACGAAAAGAAATTTTGATAATTTCCTATAAACGAATTAGTTGTTTACTTGTTTCCTTCTATTGGATTAAAATCGTATTTATAGAAATCTATGATTTAATGTATTAGTGACATTATTATTGGTACTAGTAAGTGTTGAAGTTCACCATCTCATCTCTACTTCTTCAAGATTAGACGGGATACTCATTGGATACACGTTGTTTTCGTGCTCATACTACACTTATGTGTTTTTTTGTTGCACAGGTTTATGCATGGCTAGTGACTTAGTGGCATAGCGGCATGGTTGACACGGAGACTAGGTGAGTTGTATTTACTCGAGCCGAGCCGCAGCTAGTATAGTCTCTCTCTCTCTCTCAGGATCCCATTTATTTTTTGTCCAATTGTATTTCGGACAACTATTGTACTTTATTCGGTTTCTCTTAGAAATTGCTCATGCACTTGTCACACCGGGTTTTGGGATGTGTTTGGTCTTATTCAAAATTTTTAAATGTTGTTAAATATTTTATTATTCATTTGGAGGAATATATTGAGTGTTGTTTTAATCGTATAAAAGAAGCATTTTCGGAAATTATTTAAATAAGAATTTAATTAAGTATTACGGTTGGCTTGCTTGACAGCGGTGTCCGGCACCACCACAACCCTTAGTGGATTTTGGGTCGTGACAATGTGGTATCATAGCACTAGGTTCCTAGGGTCTCACGAGTCATGAGCAAGTCTAGTAGAGTCTCGCAGATCGGTACAGAGACGTCTGTGCTTATCCTCAGGAGGCTGCAAGACTATTAGGAGTACTTCTCTTCCTGATTCTCTGTCGTGCAATTTGTTTCCTTAAGGCTTATGCCTTTGTTTCCTTCCTACTTAATCTTACGTGACAAAACTACTTGTTATAAATCGGGAATTGAAGAATCGTAAATGGTACTACAAATGTGGTGCGGGATGTGTCTCCCGATATAGTTGATCGGGCAATTAACGTTGCCTTGTAGAAGGATATTCTATTGTTTCAGCCCAGCAGCGGTACTTTTGAGAGCTTTGAGGTTAGCCATAAGTTGCCATGAGGCTTATGAACGATTATTCCGCATTATTGATATGATAGTAGGATGTTTGCCTACGTGTCGGGGCAGTGAATGATTTGAAGAGAGGTTCACTTAGTGCAGGGTCTAGAGATTTGGTAATTATTCCCAGCAAGAGAAAAACAATTGGCCTATGAATGTCCAAATTTGGGCTGATGGAGTATCGAGGCTTGGTGTTGCAAGGGTGGTGGAGTTTTCTCATATGGTAGGGTGTTGTTGTCCCAATTGAATGTACTAAGTCTGCCGGTGATATAATCTTCTACAATTCTCCTTGGGAGTAGGGAATGGTGAGATAGTATTGAAGAAGCGACCGTCAAGATATGTGGCGCGGTAGCTCAGGGGTAAATAAATGTTTCTAATGTTGACGGTATGAGAAAGATGATCTTCTGAAGGGTGTAAAGTTAGCAGCAATCGTGGGTTCAAGCGCCATGAAGATAGATTTTATTTAAGGCAACTGAACAACAAAGGACGAGGAAGGCCATATGGAAAGCGTCAGTCGGAGTTAAAAAATTCTAAAAGGCCGGGTATATGAAGCGAAGGTCGAGTAGTTGATTAAGGAAGTGGGTTTGCCCAAAGTGGGAGAGTGGCGGAGTTGCATACGGTCTTTGTAGTAGGATGACCACGTATCTTAAGGAGAGTTCGAAGGGATTTGAGAATATTAGTGATTGGTGATTGGGGTCTGCAGATTTAATCTAAAGCACGAGCTATTATGCGGCAGAAGACTTGGTATAACGGAAAGGAGCTGCTTGAAATGAAGAAGCATACAACATAATTTGAATGGGAAGGATGTTGCCGCACACCTAATGTCCACGAGGGGTGAAAGGACTTATGCAGGTAGAGGGTTAGTTTTGACTCAGGATGGATTGTTGATGTCATAGTGATTGTACTCTGTGCAGCAGTGTTGGAAGATGTTGCAAAATTATTTCCATAGGTAGGTTATCCCTTATGAGTAGGTTAGCAGTCGCGTGGTTAGCGAAGCTTCCGCGAAGAGTTCTATGGGCTATTCAGCAAGGAGATCAGTTGTGCAAATATGTTAGATGATCCCGAAAATACAAAAGGGGGTTTTACAAAAAGATTCCGAGAATTTTTGACGGTTGATTGCGCAAGGTTATATCAATAAGAAATGTAGAGGTCAGGTGAATTCCAGATTTATAACATAATGGCTTCAAGCTAAGTGGGAGAGTCCCACCGCTTATGATTGGGTTGCATGGTTAACTACTTGCGAGGTTTCTGATTATTAGCATATTGATAGGTTATCTCAGCTTCGGGAAAAGACCATAAGTGGTAATTTGAGCAAGTAAATTGTTGAATGTACGCTATGGTTGGCCTTATTGGCTCATGTTCAGACTTGTGGGAAGAATTCAGGATTTACGCCTTGTATAGATGTAGGTTTCAAAGGAAGTGATTCGTCGGGTTCTTCGTCGAGAGGGTATTCATGTGTTATAAGATTTATGGAGTTGATTATATTTGGGACCAAGTTAGAGCGGGTGGCTCGCAGCAACAGTCTCAAAAAGGGGTATTGTGTGGCGCCTTATGATTTCAAGCCTATAGGTGCGCTTGAGAATCAAGCTTTTGTAGTAGACTATGAGAAGAGGCACAAAATATTCTATGATGTTTTGGCTTTCAGTGTAGAGCTTTAGAGGAAAATGAGAAAAGACTTCGGATTCGTAGAAGGATTTGCAGAATGGGCATATCAATTGAGGGTGCAAATATGCGTGCAAGGAAGGTATCAAATGGTTCGTAGGATTTGGTACAGTATAGTCTCGTATTCAAGGTCACTCGAGATGAGTGCAGTTGGAGTATGTTATGTGTTGAATGGAGTTAGTATCATTTCTAAGGTAATCAAGGATAAATTGGAAGAAGATATATTGATTAGCCATAGTTAAATTGGCATATTGGTGTCAATGATCGGTTCCTTCAGCGTGATCAAGTTATGCAAGTGATTTGTGACAATACATGTGAGGCCTGTCAGACGCTGTAATTGATATTATTCAGAGGTATTCTACTGTTATCGCATGATATGTTTGGGCGGATCCCATAAGGGTTGTGGTGGATTATACCACTACTTTAGGATTTGAATGTTCTACGGCTATGAGAATTCACCTGCGTGTTGCTATGGTTCTCCTGAAATGAGTTAAGTGGGAAGTTTTATATGATGAAGTGTTAGCCTAATAGTGGTTTCGAAGCTATGATTAAAAAGCGTGTTCTATCATGTGTTGACATGATAGGCGCAGCGAGTGCTATGGAATTTGAAGTAAAGATCAAGGTACTAGCACGGTGTGTACAAAGATGTCGCGAGCTCGGATGAGTAGGAAATGAGTTTTGATGATTAAGGTAAATTGGTATTTTCTTCAGCGTCACATGAGATCGGTGTTTTGTTAAGAAGGCTTTGCATCTTGGTTAATGATTCTTGATCGCTTTTTAGCGTTAGTATGGCCGATGGTTTGGAGGTGCGACCTAGTTATTTGTTGTGGTAGGTTGTGGGCGTGTGTCCCATAGGTAGATTGTATAAGTGTGGCAGGTAGTCACTGATTGATTAAAGACTTAAACCAAGTATAAAGGTTGTGATAATATCGTTGATTTGAGAATATATGCCTGCAGGGCACTTAATCCATTGAGTGGAGGACTACATATGATTTCTACGACTACGATAGATGTTCTTATGTGTTATGAGAAGAAGAGGAGTTATTATGGGATTTGAAAGGTAATTAGTCCAGTTTAGGGCGATCAAAATCGGCTTGAGGTCGGTGGATGGATTCAAATATGAATATGGGCTCTTTATCAGGCCAAACACGTTCATTTCAGTAATGCGCTCCTTATGGAGGAATAGTCAGGGTGTTATTTCGTTGTTAGATATTTCATGAAGTGATACATTGAGCTGTGTGAGTTGTGAGACGGCTTGGTAAATCTCTTATGTGTTGAGGTTCTGTGTGGTGATAATGGTATATGAGCAGGATGACTCCTGAGATTCAGATCATATATCACACCTCAGTTGTGCTTAAGTTTTGTAGCCTATAGCGCTATATGTTCCCTCATAGATGGTATTATGTACTTAGCATTTTTATGACCGATATTTGGTATTTTTTTGTAACGAGCAATTTAGCTCGATGTATGTCCTTCTGTGAGTTCTATGTGTGGATCGGGTAGCACTCCGCCATAGGTATATTGCTTGATCGGGTAGCACGCCGCAACAGTGTGATGTTCAGCACAGTTCCTTATATCTGTTTTATGTGTTTCGTTTCCTATTTTCTGAGGAAATCTCATATTAGTTGCGAACCCACGTTATATGTATGATTCGTGAGCGGATTAATTAAATTTCCTTTTCGGAGTTCGTTTTCCTTTGGTATCGCGTTCTTATTGGTAACCCATTTGCACAATTGTGGCATCATGTGAGACTTTTGATTAGGTATGGGGTGGCTTATTGCCGAAGAAGTTCGTACTGAGTGAGATGAGATCGTTTGGGTGTAGGATCAGTACAATCTGATTACACAAAGTATATTAAGCATCAAAAACCGTTATTTGGTTCAGAATGAGGTAATGGTTCTTGTCAGAAGTATACATTCAATGATTGGTTGACTCGGCAGTTGGTTATGAATTTCTACACATCTCGTTTGTCATGGCAGAGTTATAAGAGTTAGAGCAAGACCTGTGTGTTGCATGAGGTGCAGCGAGAGCATCAGATTTGTGAAATTTCAACTAATTGGAACAGAGAATGTTATTGTGGTCCTATGAGTAAAGCGGTGAAGAGTGTGAATTCAGCAAAGGTATGCAGTCATGTTCTGGTGCATCGTGTGGTGATTGATACGGTGTCCATATGTTGGAAACAGGCCTGGCAGAGAATTCCAGATGTTGGAATTGGGCTCTAAGGCCTATTTGCTTGAATAGAAAGGGAATATCTTCAGAATTGATCGAGCTAATGTTCTCAATTGAGTTGTGGTAGCACGGGAAGGTGCATGAGGTGTTAAAAAATGATTTCAGACTACTTCAGTGTAGCTCTCAGCATGTTCGAGGACGAACATATGTTTAAATGGGAGAGAATGTAACGACCCGACCGATCGTTTGAGCTCTAGCACGCCGTTCAGTAGTTTGTGACCATGAGCAGCTTCATTTCAGGTATTATGACTTGTGTCACACCTCCTTTTTTCTATACCCTCGAAAGGGTATAAGGGAGCCTTTTCCAATTAAAGGACAATCGAAACGGGATTGTTTATTAAGAGATTCAGAGTCTCCACTTTGGATAATTTATGGTGTCCCAAGTCACCAGTTCAAATGCCGAATCGAGGAAAAAAGTTGACTCTGTTTAACAGTCCGCGGCCAGAAATCTGGTTAAGGAATTCTGTTAACCCGGGAGAAGGTATTAGGAATTCCCGAGTTCCGTGATTCTAGTACTTAACCGCTTGTAACGTCATATAAAATATATTTTGAACCACGTCACATAAATGCATCGACAGTCCGCAATACATTTTACATAACATTGTTGCGATTTGGATTTGGGTCACATAAATGCGTACCCGAGTTAGAAAGGTAAATAATTAGAATAACGCGCCTAAAGATACTACACGTTCGCAACTTTGCGAGGGCCATGAAAATTCGCTAAATGGCATGCCTCCACTTCTAAGGATCAATACAAGATTAATTAAATGAGGGCCATGCAATTTTCACTTTTATTTGGCATGGTACGCCTCAAATTCTAATGATTGAAATTAATTAAACGAGGGCCATTGATTATCTAATTTTGTTTTGTGGCGCATCCCAAGTTAATTACAAGGAATTATTAAGGAAATAAGACTAAAGAGATTACAAACTTCTTATACTATGACTAAATTCAAATACGAGCCAACAGCTGAGACTATGTGAATTCTATTTTTTTTAGAATTTGGTCTTGGCCTAATGTGAGACCCGATGGCCCAAGACATCATTGGGAGGCTAGATTATAAACTTTATGACAAGTTCCTCTCAGACCCCAAACAACGAGCCCAATTCAAATAAGGCATGCGCAAGTTGAATACTCAGAGGTGTATATATCGAATACTTACACCAACAAAAAATGACGAACCTATTAAGATTAAACATAATAGTTTCCGCAACCTTTGGGCTCAAAGTGAAGCCCAACAGCCCATACCAAAGCTGGCTGACTTTTTAATGACATAAACTGGGCCAAGAAAGCCCAATCGGAGAACATGGTTCCATTCACACTGCCAGGACCCAAGTTCGAGTCTCTACAATGACACTCACAAATCACTACTTAATTTCTGGATTGAACATGCTTCAATGGGAAATGAACAAATCATCATTTGAAAACTTAAAAACTAATAATCATTAGGTAATCATGTTCGACTAAATTCAAATAATAATTTTACGAATAGAGCATTTTCCAAGCCGTTTGAAACATCTGCTTCAATTGTATGACTGATTAATGAATTTAACTGGGAATTAACACTAGAGTAGATAGGTTACGTACATAATTCAAATGAAGTTTAACTAAACCATAACCAAAGATCTAAGCCTCTTTGTCTTATCCATATCAATCCATCCACACCATCTAATAATATCAACATCTAACTAGTAAACAATCTCAAGAACCCAAGCTTAACTTTAGTCCCAATAAGCTTTCAATGTTACTAACAATTCATATCCTACAGAATATAATACATCAAACTCAAAACTCATCAAAAACAAAAAAACAAAAACTAAGCCACTGAACACAATAATTCGAATTTTTGCTTGAATTTCCAATTTCATTTCATACTTTAACCATTCTTCACATGAGATAGGATTCAAGAACAAGTACCTGGAAATGGAAAAAAGGAGGATAGAGATGAAGCATCAGTAAACAACAACAGACCAACAATCAGTGGTAATAGAAAATCCGCCCAGATTAAGCCAAAACCAGAAATGATATCTATCCAGAAGAAGAAAATCCATCAACCAACTTAAACCAGATTTTTACTAGCCAAGTTCAAACCATCTTCTACCTCAAATAGGATCAAATATCGTTCAGAGAATGAGAAATTTTGAAATTCAAAATAGAAATCTCAATGAAATTGTATTTTTCCAAATTTTCCGTTTGTGATTTTTTTAGAATTTTCTATCTCAGGTCTGCCTTGAATGGCAAGATAGGGTGCCTTTATAGGCAAGGGAAGTAGGGCAACCCGGACAACTTGATTTTGCAGTTAGGCCCTTTTCCAATTTTTGTTTTTGCCTAGATAGCCTAAGGTAATTATTAGATTTTCAACAACAATCCAAAAGCCAGCTTCTCAGAAGCTTCTTGGGCAATTACCTAAGATTCCCTTAGGCTAAACTACCCAAATTACCCTGTAATCCCGCACTATTTACCCTCCCCTCAAAAACAAGTATGGGCTTAAGTGAAATGCATACAGGCCTAAGCCGTGCGGGCTACCAGAATTTCTCTCCTTCCCTACTCTGGGCTTCCTTTATACAAAGACCAAACAAAATTAAAGAAACAAGGCAACGCAGTTTCGGAGAATAAGATGATGAAAACCAGAACAATTCCAAAGTTGTGAACAATGAAACTTCAAACACTAACAAAAAAATGAAAAGGCACAAACAGAAAAGAAAAAGAAATCATCATGAACAAATATTGATTTTCCAAACTGACGATATTGATTTATGACACAAGAACTGCTGTGTGAAACCAAACTAAGAGGGCAAGCAACGAAATAAGAAAAGACTAGAAACTATAGTAAAGAAGGGAAATATGTACTTGGATTTACCATAGAATTGACGACTCAGCGAAATCGATGACTAAGGAGGATCCAGTAAAAGGTGAGAATTGTAACATGGGCATTAACCGGAATTTCTTCGACGGCTAATGCTCCGTATCACAATCCTCAACACCTACTCTGAAATAAGGATGAGAGACTTAAAACACGGATTGCTTGACCAATTGGTTTCCATGACGAGCCTTGAAATTGATTAAATAACTAGCCAATCCGACGTGATATCACCATAAAGAAACAAATGAGGGAAAAGATCAAAGATAGAAAACCGCCACAAATTTCTGTCTTCCAAGATTTGAATTTCACGAGAATCGAGTGACTTTTGGAGAGAATTCGTGGTGGATTTGGAATGAAGAGGCAGCAAGGACTATCTGGTCAAGTTTCAGTGGAGTTTAGGGATCAACCACTAGCGAATATGGCAGAATCGCTCAGGGGAGGCGTTACTTGGTGATGGAGATGAGAGAAGGGGATTCGTTTGGTCTTAGGTTAAATGAGCGACTTTCAGACACTTTTATTTGATATGGGGAAAGGTTTTTTGGGCCATTGGATGAGATAAAAGGAAAGGCCAGGATTAAATTGGAATTAAACAACTCAAAACGACGTAGTATTAACCCCCTACTATGTCATTTCAAGGGTCTCAAAGGCTGGGGCCTTGGATCGGGTTACAAGGACGAGTTGGGATTGGGAAGTGGGTTTCCGGGGGGGGGGGGGGGGGGGGAATGACTGGGGCCGGTGTAAACTCTAAAGGCTTGGCCCAAAAACTCATTTCTTCAATTCTCTCTTCTTTCTCTTCTTTTTCAATTACCTTTCTAATTTCTTTTAATTCTTTTTTTAAAACTCAATAAAAATAAAAATAAACCTAGATTAATTCCTATTTAAATTAAATTACCTAACTCTAAGTAACAATTACAATTAATTAAGACGCAAATTAAAGGAAACACTACCTAAGTTCAAAAATTGAAATTAGAAGTGCAAAATAACTATTTTTTGTGACTTTTTTTCACTTTTATAAAATAACTAATTTATCACCTAAAATATAAAATTAAATCTTATGTGCAAATGCAACATATTTTTTTTTTGTATTTTTCATTAATTAAACAAAATAAACATGCCCATACAAATGCAAACACTTGACAGAAAATGCCACAAAAATCCACAAAATTTGCAAATAATGAAAAATTATTTTGTTTTGAATGTATGTTTTTTTTTTCAATCCACTAGGCGAGCACCTAGGGTTAGGTTTTTATTAATAACTGAAAAGAAAATTATAATCAATTAGAAAAAGTACAAATAAGGGGGACATTAACATCGGTATTGTTAACACAAACCGGGCTAACCTTACCGTGCTAATCCTATTGAGGCTTGACAACCTTACTTATAAACAAGAATGCATAAAATAAGAACTTGACACGACTAAATATTTTATGATCATCACAGATTATAACATACTCTGTGATGAGATCACAAATGAGGATACTAATAAAGTGGTAGAATAAAATGTAGTACCCAGTTGATTGTTGTCCCTTCTTTCCAATCTTGTATAACCATCAAGTTGAATTTCTATTTCGTTCTCCTCTAACTTGTTCAAAAAGAATTCAAAAATCATCTTTATTTTTTTAACGGTTGGACTTCTATTACGTAGTTGTAGTAGCCTGCTATTGTTTGGCCGCTCTCATTGGTTGCCTAATATTTGGTTTCTTGTCAGACCATGTTGCATTTTTCATCAAGATAGCACCTGACTTACTCGTTCCAATGTGGCCATCCATAGTGTTAGGTGGTGTATCTAGGAAGTGAATGCATGTGCAACAAGGAGGCTTACTTGGAATGAAATCTGGACCCTCCCACTTGGTATTTAATTTTCCAGTTAAAGTGTTTTCAAGAGATGGAATTTGAATTGCATCCTTGATTACTCTTACCAATCGCTGATTTTCGAAATGAAAGCGTTGTTTAAGCGTATTTTCCTGCTCTCTTTTCAAATTTGCGCAAAATTGTCTTTGATCTTTCCCCAGATTCGAGTTAATTAAGACATCATTAGAGACATCGACAATGGCTATACCTTTAGTAGTAGTCACACTGTGTTGTGTTTGAACCATATGAGGCTTTGGTGTTCTTTGAAGCATTTCAATCACATTATCCTGGTAATTACATCCAGTTACACCTCGATCCTCAGGACATCTAGGAACTGCAACAAATGCATGTGTTGACTTCTCCTGTGGTTCAACTAATACAACAAATATTTCTGTAGAAGATTTCAAAGTATCAGAAGCCTCCAATTTTGTAACATTTCTCTGCCCAGACAATGCACTGTTTTCGTTCAATTTAATGGTTGGAGAAATCTGACTGTTGGCCATGTGCAGGTTCTGTCCAGTGCAACTTCCATTAGTAGCTGTCCTCATATCTGCACAGTGTGTTTTGTTTTTGGATTTAAGAGTTGATTTTCTGTTGGACTTCGATGAGCAGTTATTTGTAGAATGATGAGCAATTTCGAAAGTTTTTTTGAGTAGCTTGTAAATCCAACCCTCGTTGAGATACGACTTCATTAGAACTTATGTGCCACTGCTCGATCTTCTCTTTAGTGGAATTTGCATTGTCATTCTGGCATAGTAGATGTATCTGTAGGATTGTGTATTGATACTATCTTTTTATTTACAACAATGGCAGAGTCATTTGTATCCCCCTTTGGCCTTGGAAGATCTTTTGCAGATGTAACATTTGTAACAGAAGCATTTTTTTGAGCTCTTAACTGTTGCACATTACAGCTGTGCTGCTGTCCATCAAGTTCAAATACCTGCCCAGCCTGTGCAGTAGAAGTAATGTGATCTGCAGAGGACTGCATTGTGTCAGCAGTATCCACATTTGGTACCATGTTTTCACTTACAACCTTCAATAGAATAGTATGTTGCATTTTACATAAATTGGCAGAATCACCCTTTGACTTTGGAAGAGCTTCTGGAGATGTAACATATGTAGCAGAAACATTTTTTTGAGTTCCTAGCTGCTGCACATTGCATCTGTGATGCTGTCCATCAAGATCAATCACCTGCCCAGCCTGTTTACTAGTAGTAATGTGCTCTGCACAGGTCTGCCTTGTCCCAACAGTATTAAAATTTGATACCATCTTTTCTTTTACAACCTTCAATGAAACAGTGTTATGCATTTTACTAAACTGTGCAGGATCACCCTTTGGCTTTGGAAGAGTTTCTGCGGATGTAACATTTGAATCAGAATCATTTGTTTGAGTTCCTAACTGCCGTACATTGCAGCTGTGATGCTGTCCATCAATATCAACCACCTGCCCAGCCTGTGCACTATTAACATGAACTGCAGAAGTGTGCATTGTCCCAACAATATCCACATATGATCGAGCATAAATTATAGAAGCAGGTACCAATACCTCCTCCATAGACTTCAGTGGGACTGCTACATTTGGTGCATCTGATACACCAGCAACCACAACAGTCATAGGCAGTACTTGATGATTTGCATCACCCCCATCATTCACTGCAGGTTGTGTATTCTTAGAATCAGCATTCTATTTTGTGAAATCTTTTACAAAACCATGTTGTACAACTCAATCAATTGGATCAACAACCTCCTTCAATCCATATTTGTCATGTAAATCCTTAGCACCTTGTTTCATATTTGTAGAAGATCTGAGACTATCTGCAGTAGACTGGATTGCCCCAGCATTAAGCTCATATGATCGTGCATAGAAAGTAGTAGCAGGGGCATCTATAGAAGGCTTAGACAGTCTTTTATCCAACTTCACTGCCTCCTGCATAGACTCAACTGGATTTGCTGCAAGAGGTGCATCAGATACAACAGTAACCACATGATTCCTAGCCATTTCAAGTTGATCAGCATTACCCCTATCATTCACATGATGTTTTGTAGGCTTCAAATCAACAGTCATTTTCGTAGCATCCTTTACCAAACCAGATTGTATAACAAAATCAATTGGAGCAACAACATCCTGCACTCCTTCTGCACTTTGTACAGTCTGCTGTGAGACTTTTGTTAATTCAATTCCTGAATTATCATCTTTTTCTTGTGAATCCTTGGCTCCTTGTCTATATCTTTTTGCATTTAGATAGTCCCTTGCATCCCCTTGTAATTTGTCTAATTCATCAACCTCATGACCAAACAGATCACTGTCCAAATGTGCCTCTGCCACCACCTCTGCTCCAGCTTTTTCTTTTTTAATTCTACACGACTTGTTCTTATGACCTTGATGCTTACAATAAGAACAATAATTAGGCAGGTTGTCGAACACTATTTGTTGATGAATCTCGAAAGATTTACCTTATATTCTATCGAAAATCTGTAGCTTGACCTTTTTAGGGTGATTATCCAAAAGATCAACTATAACCTTAACTATTGCCGCACTAGGTCTCAATCTATCCTGAGTTGCCTTGTCCACAACCAGAGGTTTTCCTACAGCTGAGGCTATAGACAATAACGACCTCTTAGCAAAACAATTTGGTGGCAGACTTGGAAGAGAAATCCACACGACTGCCATCGAGGTCTCCTCCTTCGGATTGAATTCTAAAGACCATGGAAATGTTCTGAAGAAATATTCGCCGCCTTTGGATTTAAGATATCCAGTCGACTTTGAAAGGAAATGAACATAATCATTGTAAAGATCAAACCTGACTAACAGATGACGAAACTCCAAATGACCAATGTTACAATGACCTTGAACATCAAATTGCGACAAAAATATTCTTTGCACTTCCGATAGATCAGGTCTGCCATAAGAAAATTTAATAACAACTGCCTGATGCTATCCTTCTTCCCTAATGAAATTGTTGACCTCTTCCTTAGTGAATTGAATTACAGGTTCACCGTGTTTAACTAACACTGGACATAGCTCAATTTCTGACTGAGCAGACTGCTTAGCTTGAAGTGTTGAGGCATACGATGGCTTTATGATTTGTTTAGGAGAATTGTTTAGAACATTATGAACCTCTGCCACAGCCGATGCTGGGGAGAGGACGGAACATCCATGGATGTTATTTACTTCAGAAAAAATTCTCCATATCCATGCTATATCTCTACTACGAAGCTGCTGAAAGTTGAATTGATATGTCGATGCTATAGTATATTCAATAAATTTGATGATATGTTATTGCTTTAAATCGAAAATCTCTATACGAATAAATCAAATATTAACAGTCCATAAACTTCACATCACAAAGGAGTAACGATACAGGTTGCAGACTGGAAATTCAAATCTACAGTGCGCTTGATCGTTAAATTCAAGATCTATTGCGATTGGTTTAGAGTTTTGTTATAAAATTGAAAGGAGGTGATCACCACAAGAATGAGCTTGTTGTATGACTAATTTCTTAATTATATCTAATGAAATTATGCACGATGAATAGTGACAGAATCACTATTCACCCTTCTTCCTAGAGAGAAGGCAGAGGATTTTTTAGAGAGAAAAAGATGCCTCAAGGTGAATAGTTTCTTGAATGTATGTGAGTAATTCATATAGGGAAAAAATCACGTGCTCATAGCTACTCCTCTTTACTCGGAAACATGAAGAGTTTTCGTGCAAAGATAAAGTGAGAAGATACGAGCAATTTTTGCCTGTTTGAATACTTTGTGGGAAGCATTTTTTGAAAGATTTGACCGCATCCTGCTATTGAGGTTGCCTACATATCCTTGGCTATAAAGGAATCAGGTTAGTATAGTTCGGGAATGTTTGGTAGCTGGGACTACCATGAAGCTGTGATTTCACTATTGCTGCTGCTTACTGACCTCCTTATTACACCATGGACAAAATAAAAAGAAATTAGGCTAAACTATGATTTATGAATTACAGAAGCCTTATCTATATCTTCAAACTTGATCATGTGGTTTTTGTTGCGTTGTTGACTTGTTTTCCCCCGGTAAAGTCCCTTTGTTGCCAAACTTGAATTGCATTCCCTTGTTCTCCCGGTGGCTTCCTGATTAGCGAAACTTGGATTGTATTCCCTTGTTTTCCAGGTGGGCTCCTGATTACCGAAAACTTGAGTTGTATTCCCCCGTTCTCCTGGTAGGTTCGTGATTGCCAAAAATTAAACTGTATCCCTTTATTCTCCAAGTGGGCACCTGATTGCCAAAAATTTGAAATGTATTCCCTTGTTCTCCAGGTGGGCACCTGTTTACAAGACTTGAACTATACCCCTTTGTTCTCCAAGTGGGCGCCTGATTACCTAAAACTTGAGTTGTATTCCCTTGTTTTCCAGGTGGGCTCCTGATTGTCAAAATTTGAGTTGTATTCCCTTGTTCTTCAGGTGTCTCCTGATTGACAAAAACTTGAGTTGTATTCCCTTGTTCTTCATGTGGACTCCTGATTGCCAATAACTTGAGTTGTATTCCTTTGTTCTCCAGGTGGGCTCTCTATTTCCAAAAACTTGAGTTTCATTCCCTTGTTCTCCTGGTGGGCTCCCGATTGCCAAAAATTTGAGTTGTATTCCCTTGTTCTCCAGGTGGGCTCCTGATTACCAAAACTCGAACTGTATTCCCTTATTCTCCAAGTGGACGCGTGATTACCAAAAACTTGAACTATATTCCCTTGTTCTCTAGGTGGGCTCATGATTACCAAAACTCGAATTAAGAAAGTTTTTTGCCCCAATTTGGTAGCTGGGCACATATGTGAGTGTTAAACTGAATCATGTTATAAAATGTCACTAAGAATTTGAAAGCTAGATCCCATTATCCATGAGGGTCTTGACAACTCTTAATTAAAAGTCAATTTAAAATCTAAGTTATATCTTCAAAAGGTGTAACTTCTGCTAAATATTGTTATCTAAGAGGGTCTTAAACTACAACTTATTATCCAGGAGGGTCCTGAAAATCAAAAGTCAAGTCTTATCCTAAGCTTATCAATTCTTTACAGCTGAATTATACTACCCTACAATAGATCATATGCTAAATTTTATTATCTAATGAAAATCTTAAAGCTATGTTCCATTATTCAGGAGGGTCCTGCCAACTCCTACTTGAATCTTATCTCAAACATGCAAACTTTGAAACCAATTTATATTTCTTTTGGGTACAGTTATGCTAGATTTTGCTACTTATGATTGTCTCAATTTTTAAACTAGGTCCCATTTTTCAGGAGGGTCTTGAAAACTCCTAATTGGATTCTATCTCAAACATGCAAACTTTGAAGCCAACTTATATTCCTTTGGGGTACATTTATGCTAGATTATGCTACTCATGATTGTTTTGAATTTTAAACTAGGTCCCATTTTCTAGGAGGATCCTGAAAACTTCTAATTGGATTCTATCTCAAACATGCAAACTATGAAGCCAACTTATATTCCTTTGGGGTACATTTATGCTAGATTATCCTACTTAGGATTGTTTTGAATTTTAAACTAGGTCCCATTTTCCAGGAGGGTCCTGAAAACTCCTAATTGGATTCTATCTCAAACATGCAAACTTTGAAGCCAACTTATATTCCTTTAGGGTACATTTATTATGCTACTCATGATTGTTTTTAATTTAAACTAGGTCCCATTTTTCAGGTGGGTCATGAAATTTACTGTCAAACCTGTTTAGTGCTTGCCTTTCTTTGCGGAGGGTTTCCCCGAAACAAACGAGATTTTCTGCCCCTGTTTTAAATTAAAGAAAAATCTTGTCAGTTTAAAAATATGGTGGTTGATTTGTGGACTTGACTTGGAGGGTGATTGCTCCTTCACTTCCCATAATCTGATTTCCACTCGAAGACCTTGCTTGTTTATTGACTACCCACTTTCTCCGTCATCTTTATCACAGAAATACCTCTTCTCCATTCAAACCCAATACCCTCTGTGTGTTGCATTGCTCATAAACCGACATTTACCAAGCCTTTGTATTCCACACGAATCTCAAAGCATGTTGATTGTTACCAACTTTTGTGTGCACGTTGTTCTTTCCTAATTTTAAATCACTGGCCTTGGCCTTGAGGTCTATTGCTCCATTGTTTACCATGATAACTTTGATTTCTGCTTGGAAGATCTTGCTTGTCACTGGTTAACCACTTTCTTTGTCAATCTTATCATAGAAAATACCTTTGATCCGTTTACCCAACACCCTCCATCTGTTGCATTTTCATGAATTGATATTTACCAATCCTTTGTATTTCACATGGATCCCAAACACATGTTAATTATTACCAGCTCAATGCACTCGTTGTTCTTTCCTGACTTATGACACTTTGATGTGCTAGTTAGATCCCGTTTTGTGCAATTGGAAAGCTGGTGGCAAATTTTGAAGTTATTTCTCACTTGTTCTGACTAAACAGATTCAGGAAGAGGAAGTGAACAAGACAAAGGGAATAGAGTAAAGGACAAAGGAAAGAGATGATTGCTAATAAGAAATCTACAAAGTAGAAACCTATCAGATGTAGATAGCAACTCTAATGACCATGACATGCACCTGTGACCATAACATATCAACTCTTGTTGTACCCTTAAACCGTGAAACTAACCTTCAATACTATGATTATCCAAACTGATTCACAATTCTTATTCGACTTATAATGCTCGAAGGGGTTTTACCATCAAGCCTCTCTCATTTTATTCTTTTTCTTAACTTACAGACGCCTCAAGGTGCCCGTGAAGGTTTTCACCAATAAGCCTCAAAGTGCCCACATTGTTGATTTATCTCAACTTTCATCAGCTTACGATGCCCGTGAGGGTTTTCACCAATAAGAATCTCTCTTTTTCATTTTCCTTGTTTGGACCGAGTGTTGCCCCTGATATGATTCAGCTCTA
Source organism: Nicotiana benthamiana (assembly GCA_034376525.1). Taxonomy (NCBI): domain Eukaryota; kingdom Viridiplantae; phylum Streptophyta; class Magnoliopsida; order Solanales; family Solanaceae; genus Nicotiana; species Nicotiana benthamiana. The sequence continues at coordinate 82,932,374 of CM067331.1, read as the reverse complement.
CCCGCTTGACTTGGCATGTCTCGAAGACTGATCGGAAGGTCTTTCTTTAGACCGTAATGTGGGATTTTGGATAGGGTTAGAAAGAAAGGTTATCAAAGGCTTGAAACAATTCAAATGGGTTCAAAATTACAACTTTCGAAATCAGATTTCCTATAACAACCACAATTCTGCCTCAGTTTCTTACTTGGGGACTTTTGGATTTTTATTTTGATGGAACCGAACCATGAGGCTGCCTATGTATCCTTAGAAGGAATCAGGTCGAACGTAGTTCATGTCATAGAAATTACTTTGTTGTTGTGATTTTTCTTTTCTTTCTCTTTTTCTTCTTTTCTTTTCTTTCTTCCTTTTCTCTTTTTGTTGTTTTGTTATTTTGTTGTTTTATTGTTTTATTGTTTTATTGTTTTTTTATTTTTTTTATTTCTCTTTTTCTTCTTTTTTCTTCCTCTCTCTCTTTTCTCTTTTGTTTTTCTTTCTCTTTTTTTTTTTCTTTTCTTTCTCTTTTCTCTTTTTCCTTTACTTATCTTTTGCGCTTGCGTTTCTGAACTTTGCTATGAAAGAAAATAAATAAGGCTCAAAGGGGTAACAAAGAATAAAGTATTTAGATAGCAGAACAAAATGCCTTCATCATTTCAATCTTCAAAACATGCCAAGTACAAACAACACAATTAAACAAACCAAGGAAAACATTCATAAACATCTTTTGATTGTACCGGACTTGATAACAATATCCACACATCCGCCTTCTATATCTATTAAACACAAAGCACTATTGGACAACACTCTCACTCTTGTTATCATGAACAACCCCTGTCAATTTGGGCAAACTTGCCTTTAGCTTCAACCCGATGTGGCATGATGCATTTCAATAGGGTTTCTTTACATTCTATCTGCCCCAGTTTCACACAATTCGGGCTTGAAGTGGTCTCAAAATTCCTTTACTTATTTCCCTCAAATTTCCCTATCATCTTCAAAATTGTTTCATTGCTTCATGACTAAACTGACTTTTTAAGACCAGACCGAGAATTATGCGTGCATGTCATGTCCCTAGAGTCTATAGGAAAAGGACTATAAAAGGAACCAAAAACTAACAAAAATGACTAGAAATAACAGAAAATAGAAAATTACATTAGACAGATGGTAAAAGGGTCCGAACAACAAAACAAGCAAACTAAACTGGGGTTACAACCTTGGAACAAACCTAGACGACATTAAATGAGCTACTACGACAAAGCAAACTAAGGAAAATGAAAGGATAGGAGGGTTTGAGTCACAAGACAATATCCAGATTACAACCCTGAAAATAACCCAGACAAACAGAAATGACGACAAAATAAACCACCAAAACTCCCCTCCGGCTAACTAAGAAATGGAGTGTCTTTCCAGTTACCAAGCACGACATCTTAGCCACCGAGTTTCGCATCGGACCATTACTAACTTCAATATTATCAACTTTAGTCAACAAGTTCCCAAGAGGATTCACATGCTCCCTGTCACTATCATTGACTACAATTACCCCTTGTTGAATCATTCTTTCTATTTCCCTTTTCAAAGAGCGACAACTTCAATGCCATGTCCTTGGACATTAGAGTTGTACATGCATCACACAGCAGGACCAAAGCCTTTTGAATATGGGTTTGGAGTATAGCTGAGGAGTGGCTCAATCAGCCAAAAATGCTTTAATTTTTCAAACAAACTTGTGTAGGATTCTCCGATGGGCGTGGAATTATATTTTTACCTTTGTTTCCCTCCATGCCTCAATTTTCTAGGATTGTTGGATGCTTGAAAATGCTGTGAAAGCACACACGAATTTTGGGGTGCTGGTGCTCGCCCTAGGGAGTAACCTAGTGGTTGGACAGATGACTGGATGTTGTTCGGTAGATAATATTACGGTGGATTATGTGGAGTTTGGGGATGTTCACAGGGTTGGTATTGAGGCTGAAAGCATTTTCTCGGAACGACCATCGGACCTTGTCGTTGGCAGAGGGAGTGATTTAGTGATTGGACGTATGGTCGATCATTGTTCGGAGGATAATGCTGAGGTGGATTATGTGGAGCTTGGGGACAGGTTTGGGGTTGGAGTTGAGGCTGAAGACGTTTGGCAAGAACAAACACTGGACCCTGTCGTCGGCGAGGCTCAGCAATATCTTTTCTATCAATGGGAAGACCATCCCAAGCCACTTGTTCGTTCCATCTAAGACAAAAATCCTTATAACTTTCCTTGGGTTTCTTTTCCATCTGAGATAGGGAGGAGCGGTCTGGGACAATGTCAATATTGTACTGAAAGCGCCGGACAAAATCTTGAGCCATGTCACCCAATGTAGGCCACTTACCAATATCTTGACGAGTATGCCAGTTCAAAGCTGCCCCAGTTAGGATCTCACTGAAATACGCCATCATCACATCATCTTTCTCTCCAACACTAGTCATTTTACTGCAATAAACCTTCAAGTGGGCTACCGAATCTCCACACCCATCATACAAGTTAAATTCTGGCACTTTAAACCCCGCGGGCAGGCGAACGTCAGGAGACACAGATAATTCTTTGTAAACCCTGGTCTCCCATTCATTTCTTATTCGTTAAGGTATGTTCTACACCTTTCAACTCCCTGGATATCTCATCTCACCCTTCTTTTCCTATCACTTTTTCATTTTCAGCATGAAGCTCATTCCGAGGGCTCTTCTTGTATGAATCAGGAACCTTGTGGGCAACCTCTGAGGGGTAATATTGGGCATCATGAGCTTTGAGTGGGTATTTATTGTTGGAGATAGTAGCTATGACATAAGGGCTATTTTGTGGAGAGGTAGTTAGAGGATGAGTGATGGAGCTACTGGGGTGATTGGGAAGTGCCAAAATTTGGGAAAAGGTAGCATCTAAGAAGCCAGGTGGTGGCGGGGGTGGTGCCTTCCCATTCATCCAGGCATGATACATGTCCATCGTGTGTTGTCTTAGCATCCTTACCTCGTCAACCAACCTATTGTATTGTTCAAACAATTTCTTTTAGGCACCCGTATGAACCAACTCAGTTTGGTTGTTGTCTGACATTACCTTTTGACTTTATGTTGTAGAGAAGAGTTACCACTTCAAAAACCACAAACCAACCACCCTTCTGCTATGAATATAACAAAATGAAGCCATCAAGCGTAGGGCATTTAACATAAGATAATCTCACTTTATGTGCAATGCACCTAGCCACAATTATCGATTCTAAAATGACTTCGAAGGTACAAAGGTCAGTTGGCATCATCCCAATTTGTTCATTTCAATCTCTTTTTTCTTTGCTTTTCTAGCACTTGCTTTCTCATTTTCCTTCTAATTATCACTCTTTCTTTCCTCTCATTTCTCACATCTCATGATTGTTAGAATATACGCTTAACGCTAGAGGGGGAGTGAATAGCGTTATAATAAAAAACAATGTAAATTTGTGGAATTAAAAAATTGCAGGAATAACGTAAGTGCAGTAATTAAAAAGATAAGGAGAGAACACACCGAATTTTATCCTGGTTCACCACAACGTGTGGTTAGTCCAGTCCCCGAGAGACTCTCTCGAGTTTTACACTAACTTCGTTAAGCTTACGGGTGCCTAACAAACTGTTACACTTGCTCGTAGATATACACTCTACAAGACTTCAACCTGCTCAAGGATACCACACCTCAAGACTTCAAACCAAGGAACTACTTTTCCTTCTTACAACAAGGGATTAGAGTATCCCTTCAAGTGTGTACAAACACTTAGCACTCAAGACAAGACTCTCTTTATAGAGTAGATATGAGTAAAAACAATACGCTCAAGAACACAACAACTTCGTCAAGAGTTTGGCTCTCAAAAACTTATGAAATGAATATAAAATGATTGCAAAGAGAGTATGTAAGCTTTAGCAAGAATGTAATAAGTTGTTGTGTTTAGAAGAGTGAATTTGAGTTGTATTTATAGTGCTCAAAACACCCAAAACCGTTGCTTAATTGCCAATCACAAGTTGCTGATTTTGTGCTAGGATAATCGATTATCTGATTCTGCATAATCGATTATCTGCCATCATTAAAAAATCATTCCCAAATTTTAAGCAGAATAATCGATTATCCAAAGCGTATAATCGATTACCTGACAACGTTCAAAAATCAATCCCCGATTTTATGCTTAACATAATCGATTGTCTGATTGTACATAATCGATTATCTTTCAGTGTTTGAAAATACTTTGGCAACGGTCTTTAATATAATCGATTACCAGAAAATCCATAATCGATTATTTTGCTACTTTGTAAAATCTGATGCTCACTGTCTCAACATAATCGATTAGTCTAAGGCACATAATCGATTATCTTGTAGCTTTGAAAAATCTGGTGAACACTGCCTTAACATAATCGATTATCATAAGGTACATAATCGATTATCTTGCAGCTTTGTAAAATCTGGTGTACACTGCCTTAACATAATCGATTATCATAAGGTACATAATCGATTATCTTACAGCTTTGTAAAATCTGGTGTACACTGCCTTAACATAATCGATTATCATAAAGTACATAATCGATTTTGTTTGTCCAGATCTGAAAGACATGTTTAGAATTCATTTTGGTTAAAATGAAATGTTTAAAAATCATTTTGCTTTAAATTAAAGATGCATGGTTTGATAAAAATGATTTTACGAGAGAAGCCAAGTCTTGAATCAATTGTCGGATCAAGATCACAATTATAGAACAACTCATGTATAACTTTGTTGCTTTACTTAATCTTGATCTTTGTTTCTCTTGTGCTTGGACTTCGGCATATGTCAATGTTCCGTTCACGTCGGTTTTTCATTTATCAAAACCTACAAATATGAACACACGTTTAGTTTAGCGACTTGAGAACGTGTTTCAACAATTTCCCCCTTTTTGATAATGGCAAAATAATATCGGGATATGCATATTAATTAATTCATAATGATGATCCAAGACAAGTAGATATACAACGAGTTCCCCCTCAAGTTATGAATTCCCCCTCAATTTATGCCAATATGTATTAGTGTACATATAGTGTGCATAGCCCATATCTTCCCCCTTTTGACATTAGCAAAAAAAATAACTAACTCTTTATTGATTAAACAATATTGCAGGTACATAAAAGTAAAAGACAGAATAATTTGCAAACTAGAAAAACAAAGAGACAAGACATTATTCATTATCATCATTGACTTCCGTCTCGACATCCGGTACATCTTCCCGAAGGACAATTTGGGCATATGGATAATGGACGTGATCAAAATATCCATGGAGCTCGTGAGTCAATCGATTGACATTCATATCAATACGATTTATGGATGTGGACATGGAGGCAAGTTGCTCGGAAATAGATTGAAGGGATGCATCGGACGGGGCCGGATGACGACGTCTTTGAGGTGGAGGAGGAGGCGGATGCTCACCGATATTGGGAAATGAAGATTCTTGAATTTCCCATTGTTTTGTCGCCTTTTTGTGAGGACCGACGGAGGTGTCGATACCGGAAGCAACAAGAATGGTCATAACGACAAAAGCATAGGGGAGTGGCTTATCTTCCCCAATTGCATCATATAAGTGAGTCATGACGAACTTGCACCAATTGATGCGAGCCCCGGTGATAATGGCATGCATGAGTTTTGAATCCTCATGAGAGATAGTTGTGTGATTGAATTTTCGCAGTTTTAGAATGCGGGTGATGAAATAAAAAATTAGACGATATTCCGGGAGCATGTTTGTAATGGTTGGACGACGATGGTCCGGAGTTGCAATAAATTCACCGATGCTAATTTGGGTGAAAGAGAAGTTGTTCATCAAATAACGCGCCTTCTTCCCTAGTATAGAGAGAAATGTCTTCCCCATTGCGCGGGATTTTAGTGAGGGCTTGAATATTTGCCTCAGATAGAGGAATTGAAATTCCATTGACGTGCGAGACAATTTCACCATCTTCGTCCTTCTCGAGATTTGAATAGAAGGCCCGAATTAGAGGAGGGTGAATGTAAGGAGTGTGAAGATATAGGAATTCAAGGAGTTGGCTTTGCATAAGCATATTTGCTGTGGATGGAGGGGTGCTGTGATGAAGGAAACGATCCGTGGAAAATCGAGGAGGAAGGATTTCTCGATTTTCAAATTTTTCAATGAAGCGCATAAGTTCGGCTTCACAATTGAATCGTAAATAAGAACCATGTTTATAACAATGAACTAGTGGACGAGTGACAGAAGAGGAGGCAACATTTTTGCCGGAACGAGTTCGTTTGGAAGTTTTTCCCGTCATTTTGAATAAGTAGTAATAGCCTTTGAAGAGTTTTGAGAATTTGGGAGCTAAGATTGATGTTAGAGTGAAGACATTGAAGATATAATGCACCTATTTATAATGTGAAGAATGAAATTGCATTAAAGTTAAGAAATCTGCAAAAATTTAAGGAGCAAACGGTCAGAAACGGTAACTATTTTGAAATACTGACTGAGAATAATCGATTATGGAACTATGGTAATCGATTATTCTGACACAGTGTGCCCAGTGATTTTCTGACTCGGGGAATAATCGATTGTGCTTTTGAGATAATCGATTATTTCAGGAAATGTAGTAACAGACATCCGAGACGGTAATATGAAAATCGATTACACTGTTTTAAATAATCGATATTGTCACACAGTGACTTAACACCTGAAAATAAATGTCAACATAATCGATTAGGGATATGTGATAATCGATTTTTATATTTAACAGCTAAAATCCTGCAAAGCCAAAACTGTTAGATAATCGATTGTAGTTTTGTATAATCGATTATGTTAATTTTCCAGCATAATAAACATAAAACGTAAAAGGGGAATAATTCGATTATTGACTTTAGAGAAATCGATTATTCTGCACCGGTGTCTGATAATTCCCCCTGTCTTTGGGGCGATACCTGCAAAAAGAATTAGGCGCCTCCGACGCTCAAGTTAGTAATTATTTAAAAACAAATGCAATGCATGAGTCAGATCATCGTGGAGTCAAGAATTTCGAGTTCACTACGAATGCGGAAAAAGGACTCTTTCTCTAAAGGCTTTGTGAAGATGTCGGCCAATTGATTTTTGGTTTCAACAAATTCAATTTCGACATCGCCCTTGAGAATGTGATCTCTTATAAAGTGATGTCTAATTTCTATGTGTTTCGTTCTTGAATGAAGAATAGGATTCTTCGTCAAGCTTATGGCGCTAGTATTGTCACATCGAAGAGGAACATGATCAATACTAAGACCATAATCCGAGAGTTGTTGCTTCATCCAAAGGATTTGAGCACAACAACTCCCCGCGGCTATATATTCAGCCTCGGTTGTGGATAACGCAACACTAACTTGTTTCTTGCTAAACCAAGAAACTAAGGAGCTACCGAGCAAATGGCAAGTGCCACTAGTGCTCTTGCGGTCCAATTTGCAACCCGCAAAATTGGAATCGGAATAGCCAACAAGTTGGCATGAAGAATCTTTGGGATACCATAGTCCCATATTTATTGTTCCAACAAGATACTTCATAATCCGTTTTACCGCAGTTAAGTGTGACTCCTTCGGACATGATTGATATCGAGCGCATAAACACACGCTAAACATGATGTCCGGTCTACTAGCAGTAAGATAGAGAAGAGATCCGATCATACCTCGATACTTCTTGGTGTCTACTTCCTTACCTTTCTCATCTTTGTCAAGATGGTCGGATGTACTCATTGGGGTGGCCATTGCTTTGGCATTGCTCATTTCAAAGCGATTTAGCAACTCCTTGCAATATTTGGATTGGCAAATGAAAGTTCCCTCTTTCATTTGTTTTACTTGCAGCCCCAAGAAGAAGTTCAGCTCACCCATCATTGACATTTCGAATTCGCTAGTCATTAACTTAGAGAATTCCTCGCATAGAAAATCATTAGTAGCACCAAAAATAAATGTCATCAACATAAATTTGAACTAATAGAATGTCATTGTTTTTATTTTTGATAAAAAGTGTGGTGTCAACTTTCCCCCTTTCAAACTCATTGTCTAAGAGAAATTTACTTAGACGTTTATACCAAGCTCGAGGAGCTTGTTTAAGACCATATAAAGCTTTCTTAAGCTTGAAGACATGGTCGGGAGATGTGAAATCTTCAAAGCCCGGGGGTTGTTCAACATACACTTCCTCTTGAATAAACCCATTGAGGAAGGCACTTTTGACATGCATTTGAAATAATTTGAAATTCATAGATGATGAAAAATCAAGTAATAAACGAATGGCTTCTAGGCGTGCAACGGGTGCATAGGTTTCTTCATAATCAATGCCTTCTTCTTGATTATATCCCTTAGCAACTAGCCTAGCTTTGTTTCTAGCGATTATACCATTTTCATATAATTTATTCCGAAAAACCCATTTCGTACCAATTATGGTGTGATTATCGGGTCTTGGCACCAATTCCCAAACATCATTACGTTTGAATTGGTTAAGCTCCTCTTGCATTGCCAAGGTCCAATGCTCATCCCCAATTGCTTCAGAAATGGTTTTAGGTTCTATTTGTGAAACAAAAGCCATATGTCCTACAGTATCTTTAAGAAGGTTTCGTGTACTTACCCCTTTCTCGATGTTGCCAATTACCTTGTCAAGAGGATGGTCTTTAGACGTCCTCCAAGCCTTAGGCATCATCGATTCTTCTTCTTGTGGTGGTACTTCTTCCGAAGGTTGTTCCATGACTTCATCTTGAACTTCCTTTGGATCCTCCTTTTGTACCTCGTCTTGAAGATTGATTTTCTTTAAAGCATCTGCAAGATCAACACAAGAATCCTTTCTCGCCAAGCGAGCATCATTTTCACAAAATACTACATGAGGAGATTCCTCAACAGTTTTGGTTTGATTATTAAACACTCTATATGCTTTGCTACGTGATGAGTAACCAAGAAAAATTCCTTCATCAGATTTCGCATCAAATTTTCCCAAGTTATCTTTTCCGTTGTTGTGAATAAAACATTTACAACCGAAGACCCTAAGATGGGAAAGATTTGGTTTCCTTCCCTTATAGAGTTCATAGGGAGTTTTCATGAGTATCGGTCTAATGATAGCTCTGTTTAAAACATAGCTTGCGGTACTCACGGCATCCGCCCAAAACTTTTTGGAAATCTTAGCCTCATCGAGCATGGTTCTAGCCATCTCTTCGAGACATCGATATTTACGTTCCACCACTCCATTTTGTTGTGGTGTACGTGGAGCCGAAAAGGTATGTTCAATACCGAGTTCGTCACAAAAATCCGCAAAGAGATTGTGATCGAACTCTCCCCCATGATCACTTCTTATGGAAGTGATGGTTGTGTTCTTTTCATTTCGAACACGTTTAAGAAAACTTTTGAAAGCATGAAAGGCATCACTTTTATGAGCAAGAAATAACGTCCATGTGAATCTAGAGTAGTCATCAACAATTACAAAAGCATAAAGATTTCCAGCAACTTTCAACACGAGATGGTCCAAAAAGATCCATGTGAAGAAGTTGTAAGGGTCTAGTGGTTGAAACAACATTTTTGGATTTAAAAGAGGCTTTTGTTTGTTTCCCTTTTTGACATGAATCACAAGTAGAATCTTTTTTAAATTTCATGTTTGGAAGACCAATTACTAAATCTTGTGAAACTAGTTTGTTTAAAAGATTCATATTTACATGAGCTACTCTACGATGCTTTAACCACATGTCGTCTTCTTTACTCAAAAGACAATTCACATAACTTGATGAAGAATTTTCAAGATCAACCATATAGATATTATCCATTCTAATACCACGAAGAATAATTTTAAAATCACTACGACGGATAACTAAGCATTTTTCGGAGTCAAACAATACAAGATTTCCCTTGTCACATAATTGACTTATGCTCAAGAGATTATGTTTAAGACCTTTTACTAGCAAAATATTGTTAATGGAGGAGGATTCGTCCTTACCGACGGATCCAATGCCGATAATCTTTCCTTTGTTATTGTCTCCAAAAATAACATTTCCTCCTTCCGTGGGTTTTAGTTGAAGGAACTTTGATGCATCCCCGGTCATATGTTTGGAGCATCCACTATCAAGGTACCAAAGTACACTTGATCCCTTCAAACACACCTACAAAATAAATTAATGAGATTTTGGTGCCCAAGCCATTTTGGGTCCTTCTGCGTTAGGTGCAACATATTGGTGTGATTGTCCTGTAGTGAAATGTCTGTCTAGTGAAGCATGCGGGAGCAATATGTCCAATTTTATTTCAATAATGACAAATGACATTTGGATTGTGCATTCTTCTAGGATGATAGTAATTTAGAGGTCTAAATTTATTCACTCTATTTTTAGGAATATAGTTTTGATGTAGTTTCCGAAAATCTTGTCTAGGTGGTCTATACATGCCAATATTTCTTCTAGTATTTACTCTATTGTTAGGAATATAGTTTTGATGTGGTTTTTGAAAATCTTGTCTAGGTGGTCTATACATGCCACTATTTCTTCTAGCATTTGCTCTAGGATGAGTTGCAATTCTAGGATTAAAATTTCTAGGTTGAGTGTCGACATTTATTTTATTTTGCCTAAGTTGAGTCTTAGGTGGTTTATAAATGGACTCAACTTTTTCTTTTGGCTCGTGTTTAAAGCCTACACCGTGCTTAGTGGATTTCAAATTTACAAGCACTTCATTGAGATTTTTGTGTGAAGAATTGAATTTGTGCAAAGTGCTTCTAAGACTTTCTACTTCTTCCACTAGAGATTTGCAAGAAGTACAATCCTTATTTGAGCTTTCGGGTTTATCGGCGCTTCTTTTGCCATAAAACTTGTTTTCCTCTTTTAATTTCTCATTTTCAAGAGTAAGTTTTTCAAAATCCTTTTCTTTTGAAGAAAATTGTTTTCTTAAATCTTTTATAGATTTAGAAGCGCTAATAAACTCTTTATACAACTCATCAAATGCATCTTGCATTTCTTCTAAAGTGAAGTAGTTCTTAGAAGAAGTACATACCTCATTTTGAGTTTCTTCGTGTGCCATAAGACACAAGTTTGCGGTCTCGTTTCCTTCTCCATCACTTGATTCGTCTCCGGAGTCGCCTCCCCAAGAGATGTATGCTCTTTGTTTCTTGACGGGTTTCTTCTCCTTTTTGGTATTTGGACAATTTGATTTTATGTGCCCGATTTCCCGCATCCATAGCACTTTAATTGGTCTCCTTGTCGCTTACCTTTTCGTTCAAACTCCTTTCGCATGAACTTGTGAAATTTCCTACTAATGAGTCCGAACTCGTTATCTTCGTCGCTTGAATCCTCATCATTTTGAGGTTGAGCCGTGCTTGCCTTGAGGGCGATTCTTCGCTTCCTTTGATCATCCAAAGGAGGGTTAAGAATAGTAGATTCATAGGTTTTGAGATTACCTCTAAGCCCGTCGATTGTGACATTTGTGATGCCGATTGACTCTTGAATAGCGTCGGCTTTGGAGCACCATTCCGGAGTGAGACTTCGAAGAATTTTACGGACTAGCTCCCTATCCGTGAAAGTATTCTTGAGAGCATGAAGATCATTAAGGATTTTTGAAAATCGTTCGAACATATCGTCTATCTTCTCGCTTTCCTTCATATGAAAAAGTTCATATTCGTGGGTTAGAAAATCTATTTTAGCTTCTCTTACCTGGTCCGTGCCTTCGTAGGTGATCTCCAATTTATCCCACATTTGCTTAGCCGTGGTGCAACATGAAATTTTCCGATAGTCATCGGGATTACAGCACAAAATAGCATGTTGATGGCCTTTGCATTATATTCCACCTTTCTGATATCGTCCATATCGTATTCGTCTTCCGACTTCCGGACGAGTTCATCTCCAACCTTTTTAGTTGGAAGTTGTTCTCCATTCTATATGATTTTCCACAATTGGAAGTTGTTTGATTGAATAAAAATTCTCATCCTCTCCTTCCAGTAAGTATAATTTGTGCCAACAAAGAGTGGTGGCCTTGTGAAGCATTGTCCTTCACCTAGTCCTGCATTAATGTTACGAGTAGAAGCCATGGATTGTTTCTCTCAAACTATTAAGTCTTTCAGAGAGTTAGGCTCTGATATGAATTGTTAGAATATACGCTTAACGCTAGAGGGGGGGGGGGGTGAATAGCGTTATAATAAAAAACAATGTAAATTTGCGGAATTAAAAAATTGCAGGAATAACGTAAGTGCAGTAATTAAAAAGATAAGGAGAGAACACACCGAATTTTATCCTGGTTCACCATAACGTGTGGTTAGTCTAGTCCCCGAGAGACTCTCGAGTTTTACACTAACTTCTTAAGCTTACGGGTGCCTAACAAACCGTTACACTTGCTCGTAGATATACACTCTACAAGACTTCAACCTGCTCGAGGATACCGCACCTCAAGACTTCAAACCAAGGAACTACTTTTCCTTCTTACAACAAGGGATTAAAGTATCCCTTCAAGTGTGTACAAACACTTAGCACTCAAGACAAGACTCTCTTTATAGAGTAAATATGAGTAAAAAACAATACGCTCAAGAACACAACAACTTCGTCAAGAGTTTGGCTCTCAAAAACTTATGAAATGAATATAAAATGATTGCAAAGAGAGTATGTAAGCTTTAGAAAGAATGTAATCAGTTGTTGTGTTTAGAAGAGTGAATTTGAGTTGTATTTATAGTGCTCAAAACACCCAAAACCGTTGCTTAATTGCCAATCACAAGTTGCTGATTTTGTGCTAGGATAATCGATTATCTGATTCTGCATAATCGATTATCTGCCAATCGTTTAAAAATCATTCCCAGATTTTAAGCAGAATAATCGATTATCCAAATCGTATTGATTACCTGACAACGTTCAAAAATCAATCCCCGATTTTATGCTTAACATAATCGATTGTCTGATTGTACATAATCGATTATCTTTCAGTGTTTGAAAATACTTTGGCAACGGTCTTTAATATAATCGATTACCAGAAAATCCATAATCGATTATTTTGCTACTTTGTAAAATCTGATGCTCACTGTCTCAACATAATCGATTAGTCTAAGGCACATAATCGATTATCTTGTAACTTTGAAAAATCTGGTGAACACTGCCTTAACATAATCGATTATCATAAGGTACATAATCGATTATCTTGCAGCTTTGTAAAATCTGGTGTACACTGCCTTAACTTAATCGATTATCATAAGGTACATAATCGATTATCTTACAGCTTTGTAAAATCTGGTGTACACTGCCTTAACATAATCGATTATCATAAAGTACATAGTCGATTTTGTTTGTCCAGATTTGAAAGACATGTTTAGAATTCATTTTGGTTAAAATGAAATGTTTGAAAATCATTTTGCCTTAAATTAAAGATGCATGGTTTGATAAAAATGATTTTACGAGAGAAGCCAAGTCTTGAATCAATTGTCGGATCAAGATCACAATTATAGAACGACTCATGTAAAACTTTGTTGCTTTACTTAATCTTGATCTTTGTTTCTCTTGTGCTTGGACTTCGGCATATGTCAATGTTCCGTTCACGTCGGTTTGTCATTTATCAAAACCTACAAATATGAACACACGTTTAGTTTAGCGACTTGAGAACGTGTTTCAACAATGATTTCACCTCTTTTTTTCTTTTCTTTTTTTTTTGATTTTCCGTTTTTTAATTATAAAAAATAATTCGATCGAACCCTATGTAGGTTGCCTATGTATCATGACCCCGCATGAATTAAATATTTGCGTAGTTCTGGAGGATTGGGAATAAAGTAAACAAACTAACCTTCTCTTTTTCGATTCTTTTTTTTTTCTCTTTTTTTCTTTTGCCCTTAATGACTACTCTGATGAGAAAAGAGAAATAAAAGAAGCAAATCCTCTCTTTTTTTTCTTTTTTTTTGAATTTTCTAGACGTAATGTTTCATATCCTATTCCATACTCAAGCTTAATGAGCATATATATATTTTTCTTTTTTTATTTTATTTTTGAAACAAATACTCTATGGGAAATTATTAAGGAAAACCCCTAGAAGAGAAAAAATATTTATTTATTTTAAATTTTTTTCAGGAAGAAAATCTAAAAAGTAAACCACAAAAAATTATTTGAATTTTCATTTGATATCTTGATGCGAAATTTCGAAACAAGCAATAAAAAATAAAATACAATATTTTTGAATTTCAATTTTGATTTCTAAAAGGAGACATTCTAATGATAAACAAAGAAAAGTATCTTTTTTTTCTATGTACAATATCCTAAAGTTCTAATGAAAATAAAAAGAATTTTTTTATTTTTCACTAATCTCCCCAAAGAAACACCTCATAAGAAAATCTTTTTGGTTTTTGGAATTAATACCTTGAAAAAGCCTTTTAAAGAGGTACTAAAAGAAAATTCTCTTCTTTTTGAATTTTTAGTCCTAATATACTAAAGGAAGTATATATTTTTTTAATTTCTAGATACTAATTTTCTAAAATAAAACCACCTTAAAAAATTTTTTCTGTCTTTTTTCTTGATTTCTAGGAGTAGTATTTCTAAAGAAAACTTTAACGGAAATATAAAAACATAAAATATCTTTTTTTGGATTTTTTACCACATCTTTCAAATACAAAATAAAAAGTACAATAACTAAAAACTTGACATTAATGTACAAAATTAGAAAGTAAAAGACGACATAAAAAACATAATCAAAAATAAAATAAAAATAAAAATAAAAATAAAAATAAATCTCCAATGGATTGTCCTAAGGCTTATTTGGCCAAAAAAATAGCTAGAAGTGCAAAGTTTGGCTAGGACCCGCAAAGCCAAAAACCTAAGATTTACTAGAAAGACTGGACCCTATGTGAGTAGCCTACGTATCACGTCGTGAAAGACGAGAATCAGGTTTGAGTAGTTCGGGCAGATTGGATGCGGTCAAGAATTAAAAAAATAACTAATTTAGAGAAAAAATATGTTTTTCTTTTCTTTGTAAATAATGAAACATGCAAACTCTTTTTGGATTTTCTTTTTCCCTTTATTTTTTCGGAAAGTGATGAAAAAGTGTAAAATCTTTTTGAATTTTCATATATGTTTTTGTCTCTTTTTTAATAAAAATGTAACAAAAAAAAAAACTAGACCTTACTTGCTTTATTTTCACACTTCACCCTCTCTTTTTTTCTTCTTTGTTTTTCATTGTGTTTTTAATTTATTTTTTTATTTACCCTCAGCTATCATTGGTCCACCAAATGACCCTTTCACCCTTGAATAAATGCAACATGTAGCCCATAAGATGCATGAGGATGTCCTTTTCATTTCGGGTACACCTGTCCTAGATAGACCCAACCCCTGTGTTGAGTCCCCTAAGTTAAGTGCACATGATGAAAACATACGTTCCTATTAGGGATCCAACATAGAGCTGAGTTATTATAGGTTCAAAACCTGGGCATTTGTTCTAGACTTGTGTACCTGTGCGGACAACTCGAGTCGAGGAGGGGGCTACATACCGGGAACCAAAAGGCCATCCAGCTTAGTAACTTGTCCGAGCCTCTTTCTTATTTCAAGGTTAACGCTAACAGAACAGGGAGTCTCGACTAGTGAGCACATCCCCCAAGATGAGAAGAGAAGGGTTTCATAGTATTTTATATATAGTTCACAGGATATCAAAACGGTAAAAGCAACACTTAGCACATTAGACCCAAACATGTAGCAAAATCAAATAACAAATAAAGCCAAATATTACAATTATCTAAGCTTAAATTCTGAACTCTGAACCAGATATTCTGGGTTCGGTCCCCAACAGAGTGGCCAGAGCTATCACACCTCCTTTTCCCTACACCTCCGGAAGGATATAAGAGAGTTTTTTCCAATTAAAGAACAATTGAAATGGGATTGTTTATTAAGAGAGAGTCACCACTTGGGATAATTTATGGTATTCCAACTCACCGGTTCAAATCCCGTATCGAGGAAAAAAGTTGACTTTGTTTAATAGTCCACGAACCAGAAATCTGGGTAAGGCATTTTGTTAACCGGGGAGAAGGTGTTAGGCATTCCTGAGTTCTATGGTTCTAGCATGGTAGCTCAACTGTTATAATTAGCTCAATTATATGACTTTAGAACACTTTCAAACCAATGCTCATTTTAACTTTTAACCGATTTTATTCATTTTTCTAAAGAAAATTGCAACGTCATTTAAAATATGTCTTGAACCATGTCACATAAATGCACCCGCAGTTCGCAACACATTTTATATAACATTGTTGAGGTTTGAATTTGGGTCACATAAATGCACAACCGAGTTTAGGAAGGTAAATTATTAAAATAACGCGCCTAAAGTGCCTATACTTTTGCAACTTTGCGAGGGCCATGAAAATTCGTTAAATGGCACGCATTGATTTCTAAGGATAAATGCAAGATTAATTAAATGAGGGCCATGCAATTTTCACTTTTGTTTGGCATGGAACGCCTTGAATTCTAATGATTGAAATTAATTAAACGAGGGCCACTGATTATCTAATTTTGTTTTGTGGCGCACCCCAAGTCAATTACAAGGAATTATTAAGGAAATAAGACTAAAGAGATTACAAACTTCTTATACTATGACTGAATTCAAATACGAGCCAAAAGCTGAGACTAAGTGAAGTATATTTTTTTTAAGAATTTGGGCTTGGCCTAACGTGAGACCCGGTGGACCAAGACATCATTGGGAGGCTAGATTATAAACTTCATGATAAATTCCTCTCATACCCCAACCACGAGCCCAATTAAAACATGGCATGCACAAGTTATATACTCAGAGGTGCACATACCAAATCCTTATACCAACAAAAAACGACGAACTGATTAAGATTTAACATAATAGCTGCCACAACCTTTGGGCTCAAAGTGAAGCCCAACAGCTCATACCAAAGCTGGCTGACTTTTTAATGACTTAAACTGGGCCAAGAAAGCCCGATAAGAGAACATGGAGCCATTCACAACACCAGGAACCAAGTTCGAGTCTCTACAATGACACTCACAAATCACTTCTTAATTTCTGGATTTAACATACTTCAATGGGAAATGAAGAGATCATCATTTGAAAACTTAAAAACTGATAAGAGGTAATTATGTTCGACTAAATTCAAATAATGATTTCAAGAATCGAGCATTTTTCATGCCCTTTAAGAAATATGCTTCAATCGTATGACTGATTAATGTATTTAACTGGGAATTAGCACTTGAGTAAATAGGTTGCATACAGAATTCAAATGAAGTTTAACAAAACCATAACCAAATATCCAAGCCTCTCTTTGTCTTATCCATATCAGTCGATCCATACCATCTAATAATAACAACATATAACTAGTAAACAATCTCAAGAACCCAAGATTAACTTTATCCTATAAGCTTTTAATGTTACTAACAATTCATATCCAACAGAATATAATACATCAAACCAAAACTCAGCCAAAAGAAACAAAAAAAAACTAAGCTACTGAACATAGCAATTCGAATTGTGTTTGAAATGAAAAGGCACAAACAGAAAAGAAAAAGAAATCATCATGAAGAAATACCAATTTACCAAACTGACAATACTGAATTATGACACAAGAACTGCTGCTTGAAACCAAACTAAGACGACGAGCAATGAAAGGAGAAAAGACTAGAAACTATAGTAAAGAAGGGAAAGATGTACCGATCTTTACCAGAGAATTGACAACTCAGCTAAATCGATGACTAAGGAGGATCTGGTAAATGGTGAGAATTGTAACATGAGAATTAAACATAATTTCTTCGACGGCTAATGCTCTATATTACAATCCTTAACACCTACTCTGAAATGAGATGGACGAGAGACTTGAAACATGGATTGCTTGACAAACTGGTTGCCATGACGGGCCTTGAAATTGATTAAATAACCAGCCAATCCCATGTGATATCACCATAAAGAAACAAATAAGGGAAAAGATTGAAGAAAGCAAAACCCACTGAATTTCTATCTTCCAAGATTTGAACTTCACGAGAATTGGGTGACTTTTGGAGAGAATTCATGGTGGATTCCGAATGAAAAGGCAGTAAGGACTATCTGGTCAATTTTCAGTGGAGTTTGGAGATCACCCACTAGCGACCATGGCTGAATCGCTCGTGGGGGCATTACTTGGTGATGGAGATGAAAGAAGGGGATTTGTTTGGTCTTAGGTTAAATGAGCGACTTTCAGACACTTTTATCTAATATGGGGTAAAAAATTTTGGACCGTTGGATGAGATAAAAGGAAAGGCCAGGATTAAATTGGAACTAAACAACTCAAAACAACGTAGTATTGTCCCCCTACTACGTCGTTTCAAGGGTCTCAAAGGCTGGGGCCTTGGATCGAGTTACAAGGATTGGTTGGGCTTGGGAAGTGGGTTTCAAGGGGTGGGGGAATCCATTTCTTCAATTCTTTCTTCTTTCTTTTCTTTTTCAATTCCTTTTCTAATTTCTTTTAATTAATTTATAAACTTAATTAAAAAAATAAACCTAGATTAATCCCTAATCAATTAAATTACATAACTCGAAATAACAATTAACATAATTAATTAAGACCCAAATTAAAGGAAACACTACCCAAGTTAAAAAATTAAAACTAAAAGTGCAAAATAACTATTTTTTGTGATTTTTTTCTACTTCTATAAAATAACTGATTTATCATCTAAAAATGTAAAATTTAATCCTACGAGCAAATACACCATATTTTTTGTTTTTTTATTATTTAAACAAAATAAACATGCACAGACAAATGCAAATTCTTGACAGAAAATGCCACAAAAATCCACAAAATTTTCAAATATTGGAAAATTATTTTGTTTTGAATTTATGGGAGTAATTCATATAGCGCAGAATCACATGCTCACAACTTGTACGCATCGTTGGAATTGAATTTCGGGAAGTTCAGAGTTGATTTGGAAGGATAATTCTTAATTCGGAAGCTTAAAGTTGAAAGCATTGACTAAAATTGGATTTTTTAGTAAACAACCTCGAAATTGGGATCTGAAGGTTCCAGCAGGTTCGTATGATGATTTTGGACTTGGGCTCATGTCTGGATCAGGCTTTGGAAGACCCGGGAATGTTTTGGAGCCTATTGTGGAAGTTAGCCTTTTGGAAGAAATTTCATAAGTTTGGCTTGAAGTGTATTTCAGTGTTATCAATGTCCGTTTGAGATTTTGAGTCTAGGAGAAGCTTTGTATGGTGATTCTGGAGTTGGTTGCGTGATCGGATGTGAATTCGGAGGTCCATAGGTCATTTTGGAGTCATTTGGCTAAAGATAGAAATTTCAATGTTTTTGAGAAGTTTGACCGGAACTGGACTTTTTGATATCGGGGTCGGAATTAGATTTTCGAAGTTGGAATAGGTCCGTAATGTCGAATATGACTTGTGTGCAAAATTTTAGGTCAATCGGACGTGATTTGATATGTTTAATCATCGAAAATAGAAGTTTGAAATTCTAAAGTTCAAAAAGCTTGGATTGGAGGTCGATTCATGGTTTTAGCATTGTTTGATATGATTTGAGGCCTCGATCAAGTCTGTAAGGTGTTTTGGGATTGGTTGGTAGGTTTATTTGAGGTCACGGGGGCCTCGGGTGTGTTTCGAGATGGTTTCAGATCGAATTTGGATAAAAAAACTGTTGCTAGTTGCTGGTATCTGGTTTCCTTCTTTGCGAACGCGAAGCAAGTCTCGCGAACGCGAAGAGGAAAATGGGAGGCTGCTGGTTTTGGAATTCACGAACACAAGGTTGAAGTCGCAGAATGCGAAGGGGTGGATTGATCTGCTACGCGAACGCGAGAAAGAGATTGCGAATGCGTAGAAGGAGAAGCGGGGCCTAAGGTCGTTGACCTACGTGAACGCGAGGCTGGGTACGCAAACACGTAGGTTCTGAGAAGAAGACCTTTGTGAATGAGAGCACCGAACTGCGAACGCGATGAGGAAATTTGGGGCTGAAGCAGGTTGTTCTTCGCGAACCGAGGGCATTTCTGCGTTCGCAAAGAAGGATCGCCTGGCAGTGTTCTTTTAAAATATCAGATTTTGGTTCATTTTCACTTCATTTCCTCCATGGGAACCAATTTTGGAGAAACTTTGGAGTGTCATTTTCATCACCAAGCATGAGGTACGTGATTTCTACTGGTTTTGAGTTAAATACAAGGTGTATATATGGAATTAGACATGAAAGTTGGTAGAAAACTTGGGGTTTGAGGAAAACATAGAAAATTAGTATTCTTGGATTTTCACCATGATTTTGGGTATGGAATTAAAAGAAAAACATATATTTGAGTTGGGAGTTCATGGGTAGACTTTATTTTCAAAAAATTTCAGATTCCGGGCCCGTGGGCCCGTGGGTATTTTGGTCAAATTTTCTAACGGAGTTGAGAACTTATATAATTTGAATTGTTACAAGTATTAGAGTAAATTTGTATTGGTATGCTCGTTATTTGGATAGTTTTGGGGCATTGTGCATCAATTGAAGTCGTCGGAAGGGGCTTTGAAGCGGTTATGGATCTTCGGAGCAAGGTTAGTCTCCTTTCTAACCTTGTATGAGGGAGTTATCCCCATAGGTGAAATAAACAGTTATGTGCTCCTACGTTTGGGGCTACGTACACACAAGATGATGAGATTCCTTGCTTAGCTTCTATTATGCTATTGTCCGGGTAGTATAGGACCCAAATACATGCTATACTTGGAATAATTGCAATCTTATTGACGGCTTGTACTACTTTAATCACATTGAATTAGTAAACGAATTTCTAAAAAGAGTTAAACTTCATTTTCTTAAATTATTAAAGAGAATTGGCCTTCCTTTGGATAATTACTCCATGTTGACTTCTTGATTGACTGTCTGTCTGTGTGTGTTAATTTTTGGAACGGGTCGAACGCCTCGGTAGATTAAATAGATGCATCTATAGGCACGCCACCGACCCTCGACAAGTGCACATTTTATTTTCTATTGGAGCGGGCCGTCGACCTCGGTATGATTTGCGCATGCTTATATTGCTGCATGTTATTGCCTCATCATGGATTGAGATTATTTAGATAATAATAAAAAGAAAATTTTAAAATTTCCGATAAACGAATTAATTATTTACCTTTTTCCTTCTATTTGATTAAAATCATATTTATAGAAATTCACGATTTAATGTATTAGTGGCTTCATTATTGGACTACTAGTAAGTATCGAAGTCTCGTTTTACTTCTTCGAGATTAGACGAGATACTCATTAGGTACACATTATTTTCGTACTCATACTACACTTCTGTGTATTTTTGTTGCACAGGTTTATGCATGGCTAGTGACTTAGTGGCATAATGACATGGTTGTCACGGAGACTAGGTGAGATGTATTTCCTCGAGGTGACCCGCAACTAGTATAATCTCTCTCTCAGGATCCTATTTTCAGTCCAATTGTATTCCGGACACCTGTTATACTTTATTCAGTTTCTCTTAGAAATTGCTCATGCACTTGTCATACCACGTTTTGGGATGTGTTTGGGCTTATTCTGAAATTTTAAATGTTGTTAAATATTTCATTATTTTATTCATTCGGAGGAATATATTGAGTGTTGTTTTAATCGTATAAAAGAAGCATTTTCGAATATTATTTACACAAGAATTTAATTAAGCATTTCGGTTGGCTTGCCTGACAACGGTATGCGGCGCCACCACGACCCTTAGTGAATTTTGGGTCGTGACCATCCCATTCCACGAAACTCACATGTTGCTTGAGGCTCACTCTGTATCTTGTCCAATGTCAGCTTTCTTATCTCCTTGGCCATGATGTTTAGTTGGATTTGCATGGATGTGTTAGAGTCCTCCTGGTGAATCCCAACTTATTTTCTTCTGTCATTGCTCTTAGTAAATCACTAGTTATCATCCTCAGATAATTCATTAAGAATTAAAATAACCTCCTACTAAGTTTTCTTCATTAGTGGACCTCTACACGCAGTATTCAGGGTTCGTCGCGATGAAGGTGTCAGTCCATCCCAAAAATCGTGGAGTTGCATCCATAAATCAATTCATTGTGCTTATTGATGCTCAATTTTCCTTCATATTTTTCAAATATAACACATCATCACTTGGTTTATAAATGTATACAAGCATTTTTCATAATTTTCTATATTTTTAAAGGCTTTTAATCAATTTATTCCTATATTTTTATCATATAAATAATTATTAATTGCATTTAAAATAATTTTTATGATGATTTATCATTTATTTTTCCTCATTTATATCTATATTAAGCTTTAAATATTTTGATGCATTTATCATAATCATATTTGTATCCTTAGGCTAAATTGCGTATTTTGCAATAATAGCCCATATGTGAATAATTGCCTTATTTATACAGAAAATGACTTTTTTATATTTTTATAACGTTATAATTATTTTAAATTATTTTCATGTACAACTGATATTTTTTTATTTATTAATTATTTTCTATAAATTATTTATCTGTTAAAATGGGTATTTAAAATCTAGCCCTTTTCTTAATTATTTTCGGACCCACACCAGCCCAGCTACTTAAACTCCTAAGCCCAACACCCCTATACACCATCTCAAAATACCCAGCCGAAATCAATTAACCCAACCCGCTAAATCGATCGCTACCCGTCTATTATAACCCGCCCCGGTCACCTTTAAATTCTAGCCGTTGATCTTTCAAGATCAACGACCCACCTCCCTGTTCCCTATTTTAATTAACCAAATCCCTAACCCTAAATCTTATTCACCCAACAAGCTTTCACACCTTCTTTTTACTACTTGAGGGTAATATAAGGGAGTTTCTCCAATTAAAGTGATATTAATCAAAATGGCATTATTTTTCTATTTAATTCTTTCATAGTCGCCACTTGGAATAGTTTATTTGATGTCCCACGTCACATGTTTATTTTAAATCCCAAATCGAGGAAATTTCAACTTTATTTAAAAGTCTGCGAACCAGAAATTCTAAGTAAGAAATTCTACTGATCCAGAAGAAGGTGTTAGGCATTCTCGGGTTTCGTGGTTCTAGCAAAGTCACTTTAACTATTATCAATTAGCCGAAGGTTCAAAATGTTTTCTAAACTAGTTATAATATTCAAACGAGGACCATAAATTAGGGGGTTCATTTGTAAATGCCACACCTTAATTTATTAATATGATTTGTACTCAATTAAAATAATTTGTGGATATTTTTATTTAAATCTAATTTGATGTTCAATGTAAGGCTATTAACTATATACATGCTTAGGGTAAAGAGCTAGGCCTTTAATTTGTTTTCGAGGACATTGGGCCAACAAGCAAGCCATTACTTTAGTCTTGATTCGAAGCCCCAAAGATAGTGTTGCCACTGGATCGGGCTCGAAATTAAGCCAAAAGCGGAAAAAGGAACCAAGACCCAATTGTCACACCTCTTTTTTGCACTACAATCCCACAAAAGGCGTAGATAAGTGAGTTTTTCCAAATAAAGAACAGTAGAAACGAGATTTATTAATTTAAATTTAGATCGCCACTTGGGAGATTTATGGTGTCCCAAGTCACCGGTTTAATCCCGAATCGAGAAAGAGAATGACTCTGTTTAACAGTCCGCGAACAAGAAATCCGAGTAAGGAATTCTGTTAACTCGGGAGAAGGTATTAGGCATTCCCGAGTTTCGTGGTTTTAACACGGTCGCTTAACTGTCATGTTTGGCTTAAATTATCTGATTTTAAACAATTGTGAACCTGTATGCAAATTTTAATTATTAGCCATTTTTTTATTAGTATTAAAGAAAATTGCAACGTCGTTAAAACATACCTTGAACCACGTTACATAAATGCACCCGTAGTTCTGACACATTTCAACTTCGTTGAGATTTGGATTTGGGTCACATAAATGTGCACCCGTACTTAGGAAGGTCAAATTATTAAAGACGCGCCTGAAGTGACTAACCTATCATTATCTTTGCAGGAAACCGTGAAGTTCACTAAACGGCAAGTTCCGAATTTCTAAGTATTTTATTAAAGCATTTAAATAGGGCCACGCGATTTATGGGTTTTATTTGGCGCGGGGCACCCCACTTTATTATTTAAAGTTCAATCTAGAGTAAACTATTATTTCTATTGAATTCGTCTCTAATAAGGGCTAATTAATTAACATTGTGAGGCTCGAGCCTCAAGCTCCAGTCCAGGTTCAAACATAAGGGAATACCCCCTTTAGTCCAAACCCGCTATCTAACTCGAAAGCCCAAAATTAATTATGTTATATTGACAAACCCATGATATTATATCAAATTCTAACCGTTCTTGGACAAACACCCGCATTAGGCCTTTAAAATGCACAACCTCAGGTCTAAATTTGTTTACACACTAAACGGCCGGGTTGAGTTTGTAAGAGCCCAAACCATCAACCGTTAACTGCTAACAGGATTTCTAGCTATTGTTTTTAGTCCAAGTTAATGGAATGGGAGACTGAATTTGGTTTCATACACTATTTGTTATCAGACAATCTCGATTCTAATTTGTTTTGTTCACAAAAACTGTATAGCTCACACATGTCATTAAAGTAAAACAAATATCAACTTCAATCCATAGCCTTGGGAGATATATATCTATCAATGGGCATTCTTTACACATAAGTAGGACTAAATGTTGTTGTTCACAGATCTCACAAGTACACTATCATTAAACTTTAACGATTTATTGAGTCAGAAGTGAGGTCTCATTATTCCAACTTTCAAATTAAACTACCACTATTAAATCTATGACTCTACATACAAATTGAATCAGGTCACCCATAGTTAAACACCATACTCAACATTAGCTACATGGATTCATGAGCTATTAACTTATTTAGAACATCGAAGCTAGCGTGAAGGAAATGGGCTAAAGTAAACATCCAAATGTATCAATCCATTACAGTTCAAAAGTCTAGTAACAGTCCATATTAGTTACAATCAGTTACTATAAAGCAAAACCTAAACCTATTACAAAATAAAGCATCATTGTTACTCGAATTTCATTTGTGATATATGGTGAAGGAGCTCAGAACATGTACCTGGAATGAAGCAAGGGGGAAATACATATGAGTAGGCAAATCAGAGGCAATAACAATAGCAAACCAACAACAGATACAACAGTGAACCAGACTCACAACCCAGAATTGAATAGGAGGAGTTATCACATAAACCAGGATTAAAGCTAACAACACCAATAAACCGACCAAAACATCCTTCAATGCACTCCAAATATATTCAAAACTGAATCCTGCCAAGCTTGTGGAGTCTCAACCCATCAAACACATATTTTTTCAGATCATTTTACTTCTATTTAAACTAACAACCCAACTTAATGGCTGAGAATTAGTACTATTCTGAAGAAGCACCCTAATGGAACAATAACTGTTTTTTTGAATTTTTAACCCTAGGAAAATTTAAGTATTTCTGGAGAATTTTAGGGAATATTTCTAGGAATTTCAGACTTCAGCCTCCTCAATGAAGGCATTAGGATGCCTTTTATATCCAAATCTTTAGGGAAACCCTTTTTTTTGTGTTTTACCCTCGTAGTCCTCTTTTATTCTTCAAATTTATTCAACTAGTCCCTAAAAGATTGACTTGTGCCTCAAGTCTATGCATTAGAATCTTAGAATTATGACTTTAACCCTCTTCTAGAAGGGTCTAGCATTTTTATCCAATTCTAAGTACCTAAATCACCCTGGACCTATTGTGTAATTACAAACCCAAATATTAACTGAACATCAACCCTTTTACCTTGGTTTACAATTATCAGCTATAACCAAACGTTCTAAGGTCTGAATCAATGGACCCAAATAACTCTAAAGGACTTGAATTAATTAACTAGAGTTCAAATCAACAAACACTACTGATGATTCAAAAAAAAATCAACACAATCACGCATCAGAATTGATCTAATCAAAACAAGACTACAAAAAATCAAAACAAGATCAAAACTAAAAAAAAAATCAAAATCAAGGAATAAAACACGGATTAATACCAACAAACAGACTTAAGTTAATAAAATCAGACAGGATAGAATAATGAAAAAAAATAGAAGATACTCAAGAGAAGGACAAGCACAGTGGGCATATGTATTTAATTGAGTAAGACCAAAGAAGCAACTATGGTTTACAAACTTATACAAACAAGATTTCACTATACT
The DNA here is from genome assembly GCA_034376525.1 of Nicotiana benthamiana. Lineage (NCBI taxonomy): Eukaryota > Viridiplantae > Streptophyta > Magnoliopsida > Solanales > Solanaceae > Nicotiana > Nicotiana benthamiana. Next base: position 82,906,349 of record CM067331.1, on the reverse strand, counting down.
AGAGGCTAATCTTAACCTACCAAAAGAATGAAACATGGGCTAGGCCAAACAGAACAAGAAAGAAGAAATCATGAAAACTAAAAAAAGACCATATTTAAACTAAAAAGAAAATGGCTTACAAAATTTATTTAAATAAAATTAGATAGATTGAAGGACTTATCTTAAACTCTTGAGCTTCAGGAGTCTGCATGCGTTGTTAAAAGGGTTCCGGAAACCCTAAACTTGATTTGGAGCGATTGTGAGGGCATTTGAGGGCCCAATAGCCTTGGTTTTGTGGTAGGGGTGAGGGTGGCTCAGGGGACCATTTTGGTTGGGTTAAGAAACTGGGGTAGTTTTCCGTCGGTCTTCAAATCAATAGTCCAGTCGATGGACCATGATTCAAAAGAAGGTGATGTTAGATTTGTGACGAGGGTGGAAAGGGGATACTGTGGTGTATTTTTGGTGGCCGTCTGAGCCGGCGCCGCCGTGGATGGGGGACCAATCAGACGTATGAATGGATATTCGAGACGAACGGCTAATATTCGAGGGTTAGGGTTTAGGGTGTTGGAAAGAGGAGGAAGAGGAGATTTAGGGGTGTTAATTTGGGTGCCATTGGAGACTTGTCGCTGACGGCGGATGGCGGAGAGGTGGTGGTTATACGACGGTGATACACCGGTATAATCAGGGGTGATTTAGAGATGGTATAGTGGGGTGGGGGTGGGGGGTATCTGACACACACACACACACATATATATATACCTAGTTAGTTCTCGTCTCTTGATCGAATATCATCAACAACCCATATTAAGACACCCTTAAACGGTGCCATTTTGAATTTCTGAGGCTGGACCGAGTTTGGGTAAGGGGTATGGACTGGTTTGAGTGAGTTATTGGTCCAGTCCTGGGTGATGTTAATTGTTTTGGCCCAAATACTTGCTCATGTATTTTTCAGCTTTTATTTTCTTTCTTTCCTTTTCATTTTTCAAAAATTATAACTTAAAAAAAATCCTAAATAAAAATATGAGTCCGTAGTTGACCTATAAAAATCCTAATTAATACTACATAGTCATTATCTAAATAAAAACAGAAATCACCTAAATAAAACAAAAATTAAAATTAGAAGTACGAATTAAAACTATTTTTGATTTTTTATTTTTTAAAATAACTAATTACTAATTAATCATTAAAAATGCTGGGTTAAATCCTAAAATGCAGATGCCCATATTTTTTTTATTTTCATTTAATTAATGCACAGATAAATGCAAACGCTTAACAGAAAATGCCAAAAAATTCAAGAAAAATCTAAATAATTTAAAATAGAGAGAAGAAATAATTTTGTTTCGAATTATGAGAGTAGTTCATATAGGGCAAAAATCACATGCTCACAGCTGTCCCTCTTTGCTAGGAACACAAAGAGTTTTCGTGCAAAGATAAGTGAGCAAACACGAGCAATTTTTGCCCATTTGAATACTCCGTGTGAAGCATTTTTGAAAAGTTTGACCGCACCCTGCCTCGGAGGTTGCCGACATATCCTCGGCGAAAGAGGAATCATGTCAGTGTAGTTCAGGAGTGTTTGGTAGCTGGGACTGCCTCGAAGCTGTAATTTCACTGCTGCTGCTGCTACTACTACTATTGCTAGACCCTCTTATTACACCTTGTGAAAAATGAAGAAGCTAATGAACTATGGATTACAAAAGAATCTATCTACGTCTTCAGCTTTGCTCTTGATCTTTGTTGCCTTGTTGCCTTGTGTTCCTTCCTGTAAACTCCTTGTTGCCTTGTTGACTTGTATTTCTTCCTATAGAACTTCTTATCCGCGCTGTTTACTTCTTGCTTTCTCTTCTTCTATGTTAGATGCCAAATTGTTGGACTTGGAATGTACTCCCTTGTTTTGCAGGTGGGTGCGTGACTACCAAAACTTGAATCTTGAAAATATTCCCTTCTTCTGACAGGTGGGCGCCTGATTACCAAAACTTGAATCTTGAAAAATATTCCCTTATTCTGACAGGTGGGCGCCTGATTATCAAGACTTAAAACTTGAAAGATATTCCCATATTCTGGCAGGTGGGTGCTTGATTACCATAACTTGAAACTTGAAAAATATTCCCTTGTTCTAACAGGTGGGCGCCTGATTATCAAAACTTGAATCTTGAAAATTATTCTCTTCTTCTAACAGGTGGGCCCCTGATTACCAAAGCTTGACGCATAAAAAATATTCCCTTGTTCTAATAGGTGGGCGCCTGATTACCAAAGCCTGAAATTTGAAAAATATTCCCTTGTTCTTATAGGTGGGCGCCTGATTACCAAATCTTGAATCTTGAGAAATATTCCCTTGTTCTAACAGGTGGGCGCCTGATTACCGAAACTCGAATCTTGAAAAATATTCCCTTGTTCTAATAGGTGGGCGTCTGATTACCAAAGCTTGAATCTTATTCTCTTGTTCTAATAGGTGGACGCCTGATTACCAAAGCCTGAAATTTGAAAAATATTCCCTTGTTCTAACAGGTGGGCGCCTGACTACCAAATCTTGCAACTTGAGAAATGTTCCCTTGTTCTAACTGGTGGGCGCCTGATTGCCAAAACTTGAATCTTGAAAAATATTCCCTGAAACTACTGCCTGTGTACCTGATCATAACAAAACAAACAAAACACAATCTTTCTGCCCCAGTTTGGTGCTGGGCGGATCTGTGAGTGTTAATGAAATCTCCTTACCAAATATCTCTAAATCTAAGTCCCATTATCCAGGAGGATCCTGACATTTCTTAACTGATAACAACTTAAGATTATGTTATGTTTTCCCAAAAGGTATTATTTTCCACTATGTCTTGTTATGAGTTATATCTGTTGGAGATCTGCTGGTGACTGGTAAGATTAAAACTACTTCCCATTATCCAGGAGGGTCCTGACAACTCTTAATTACATGACAAAAATGTGTTTGCTGGGGGTTATTATTTAGAGCTACGTCCCATTATCCAGGGGGTCCTAATAGCTGCTACGATTAAATCCCATTATCCAGGCGGATCCTGATGACTCTTGTTGGAGAAGTATTTGGGTTTGACCATACCACTCGACTGTTTATGTTCTAAGCTAAATCCCATTTTTTAGGAGGGTCCTGACAACTCTCAACTGCATCCTACTTCAACATGCAAGTCATTTTATGCCCTTTGTTATCCACGATTACCTCTAACCTTTAAATAAGTCCCATTTTCCAAGAGGGTCCTGAGGGTTCCAGCTTAAATGCCAACTCTAACTTCCGGTTGTTTCTGCTGATGATTATTGTTCAGGAGGGTTTCGGTGACTTTTATCTGGGAAAGTGTTTGTGGCTGCCCATAGTGCCCATGCCTGTTTGGGTTTTTAAACTGAGTCTCATTTCAATTTCCATGCCCTTTTAACCCTCGGCTGTTTCTGTTGGGGTTTGCTAATTAAATTTTGTCCCGATATAATCTTGCTGGGGAGAACATTTATGACAGACTATGTGTCCTAAGATTTTGGTCATACCTGCCATATGCCTGCCTTCCCTATGGATGGCCTTCCTTAGGAACTTTCGGGATTTTCCTGCCCCTGTGTCAATCAAAGAAAACTTATCAGTTTGAAAAGTGGTTGTTAACTTGCGGCATTCCTGTTGTAAGAGGCCTTCCCACTGTCGTGTTCCGTTGTGTTAAATTTTTCATGTTGATGATGAGTTGCTTGAGCTGCTCAGCTGACCCCTTGAACCTTTACGGCTTTACTTTGCTCCTCATTATTGTGTTACATTTCTAGACCTTTTTCCAAAATCCTTGAACCTTTCTCGAGATTTCCAAGTCAATGTATTATGGTTGGCTGGCCCTCTGACCCTTGTACCTTCACTCTACTACTCATCTTTGTGTTGCATTTCCGACCCTTTGCTTGAATTCTCACATCCTTTCCTGAGACTACCCGATCAGTTTACGATGTTTGGCTAACCCTTGACCCTGGTGTCTTTACTTTGCCCCCCATCTTGTGTTGCATTTCCGACCCTTCGCCAGAATTCTTTATGTCCTTCTCTGATGGTTGTTGAGTCAATGTATTATGCTTGGTTAATCCTTGTGGCCTTTCCTACTTCGTGTTGCACTTTTGACTCTTTTTACCAGAAGCCTTGCATCCTTTCTGAGATTACCTGGTCAGTTTAAGATGCTTGGCTAATCCCCAGAACCTTTGTGGTTTTACTTTGCATCCCCATCTTTGTATGGCTCGTCTCTTCAATCAATTTTATCGTTGAAGTTCTTGTGAATCCCTCCCCTTGCTGTTTCAAACCTTGCGCCTTTATTACGTTTTTGGGTTTCATGTGCTTTGTCCCTTTGGAAGCTGATAATAGGCTTTGAAATTTCTCCTGTTTGCTTAAACAAAAGACTTAGAGGCTTGAAAGAAAAATGAAATGCAATGACTCAGAACTGTATTTAGGGTAAAGAATTCCACATTTACTGACTGTTGAAAAGAAAAGAAAGGAAACTTATCTGAGGAAGAGCATCTGGTTTTTCATGATCATGACATGCACTTCAGCCTAGTCGACCCAGTCTTTCCCGATGACCGGCCTTCTGTTGCCACACTTTGTTGTTGTGACTATTTCTGACCCAATTCCTTCAACCAAAAGCCTTACGGTGTTCTGAACGGATTTCCACTAATAGCCCCTTTCCAGTTGTTGCTTCTTGCCTTTCCTTCGCCTCATGGTTCCCGTGAGGGTGTTCACCAATGAGACTCTCATTTTTATTTCTCTCAAACTCTTGTCACCTTATGGTGCTCGTGAGGGTTTTCACCAATAAGACTCTCTCATTTTTATTATTTTCTACCGGAACTAGAGTGCCATCCCGAGGTATGATCCACCTCTCGTTGCTTGCCCCGTATTTCTTACAGATGGATCAGAAGGTCTTTCTTTGGACTGTAATGTAGGCTTTTGGACAAGGTTAGATATAAAGGGTGCGAAAGGCTCAATAAACGCTTTTATGGGTTCAATTTCGAAATCTAAACCAACGCAATTTCTGCCCCAGTCTCTTGCTTGGGGCCTTTGGATTTATTTGAATATGACTAAGCCGTGAGACTGCCTACATATCCTAAAAAGGAATCAGGTCAAACGTAGTTCTTGCTGATTCCTTACTTTCACAATCGTTTGTTTTCCTCTCTTTTTTCTCATTCTGCTGTTTTTTTTTCTTGCTTTTCTCTTTTCTCTTTTCTTTCCTTTCTTTTCTTTCTTTTCTTTTTTCTTTCTTTCTTTTATTTTCTTCCTTTGTTTTGCTTTCTTTTCTACTTTTGTTTTCGTCTTTTCACCGCCTTCTTATGCTTGCGCTTCTGACTTTCATTACTGATTCTGAAATAGGGGTATGCAAGAAAATATGAAGCTCAAGAGGGTTAACAAAGGGTAAAGTGTTTAGATAGCTAAATAAGATGCTTTCGTCATTTCAATCTTTAAAACATGCCAAGTACAAACAAACGGCAAGTATAGACAATGGTTTAAACAAAAGAAAATCATACATAATATCTTTTCACTGCATCTTAATTGTAGCCATTTCTACACATTTTCCTTCCAAATCTGTTAGATATAATGCCCCATTGGACAACACTTGACACGACAAACGGTCCCTGCCAGTTTGGAGCGAACTTGCCCTTTGCCTCGGCCTGGTGAGGGTGGATGCGTTTCAACACTAATTGACCCACTTCAAACATTCTTGGAAGCACTTTCTTGTTATATGCTCTGGCCATCCTATGTTGATACAACTGGCTGTGAAACACCGCTGCCAATCTTTTCTCATCGATCAAACTCAATCATTCCAAACGAGTTTTAATCCATTTTTCATCGTCGATTCCTGCTTCAGCCACGATCTGAAGGGAGGGGATTTCAACATCAGCCGGGATTACTGCTTCTGTGCCATATGCCAACAAATATGGGGTTTCCCCTACCGAGGTGCGGACAGTAGTGCGATAGCCTAACAATGCAAAGGGTAACCTCCTATGCCACTGCTTGGACCCTTCTACCATTTTACGAAGTATCTTCTTTATGTTCTTATCGGCTGCCTCGACCGCTCCATTCGCCTTGGGGCGGTACGGGGTGGAGTTGCGATGTATAATCTTGAACTGCTGACATACCTCTTTCATCAACTGACTGTTGAGATTTTCCCCATTGTCAGTGATGAGAATCTTGAGGATTCCGAACCGACAAATAATATTTGCATGTAAGAAATCGACTACTGCTTTCTTGGTCACTTCTTTGAAGGTTTTGGCTTCAACTCATTTGGTGAAATAGTCAATAGCAACCAGGATGAATCTGTGTCCGTTAGAAGCCGCTGGCTTGATGGGCCTGATGACATCCATGCCTAAAGCAATGAATGGCCATGGTGCAAACATCGTATGCAATTCAGATGGCGGGGAATGAATCAAGTCTCCATGCACCTGACATTGACGGCATTTGCGCAAGAAACTGATACAATCCCGCTCCATGGTGAGCCAATAATATCCCTCCCTAAGAATTTTCTTTGCCAAAACATATACGCTCATGTGTGGCCCGCAGACGGCATCATGCACCTCATTCATGATGACTGTCGCATGCCCAGTATCTACGCATCTTAGCAAACTAAGATCCGGTGTCCTTTTGTATAATATTCCTCCGCTGAAGAAAAACCCACTTGACAAACGGCAGATTGTTCCCTTCTGGTCACTCGTGGCTTTTACCGGGTACACACCCCTCCTGATATATTCTTTGATGTCGTGGAACCAAGGCTCACCGTCAAGCTCTTCTTCCACCATGTTGCAATAAGCATGTTGATCATGGACTCGGATATGTATCGGGTCAACATAAGCCTTGTCCGGATGATGTAACATTGATGCCAAAGTAGCCAAGGAATCAACAACCTCATTGTGAATTCTGGGGATGTGCCTGAACTCTTTTGATCAAAATCGTTGACAAAGATCATGCAATCATTGCCGGTATTGTATGAGCTTTCAATCTCTCGTTTCCCACTCCCATTGAGTTTGGTATACCAGGAAGTTCGAGTCTCCCAAGACCAAGACTTTCGGGACACCCATGTCTGTTGCTAATATCAGACCCCTCATATTCTGCTATGTTGTTGGTACAATAGAAGCGGAGTTGAGCTGTGATTGGGATATGATGCCCTTCCTCAGAAATGAGCACTGCTCCTATCTCGACAACTTTCATGTTGGCGGCTCCATCGAAAAACAATTTCCATCCCGGTTTCTCGTCCCGTTCTATTTCATCAATATGCATCACTTCCTTGTCTGGGAAGTATATGTTTAAGGTCTCATATTTTTTGTCTATTGGATTTTCAGCTAAGTGATTAGCCAATGCCTGTGCTTTCATGGCAGTCCGAGTCACGTAGATAATGTCAAATTCAGTGAGCAAGATTTGCCATTTTGCGAGCCTTCCTGTGGGCACGGGCTTCTGAAAAATGTTCTTCAATGGATCCAGATGTGAGATGAGATAAGTGGTATATGAGGACAAGTAATGCTTTAATTTCTGGGCTACCCACGTCAAGGCACAACATGTCCTTTCAAGATGAGTATACTTAACCTCATAGGCCATGAATTTCTTGCTGAGGTAGTATATGGCCTGTTCTTTCCTCCTGGTGACGTCGTGCTGACCCAACACACATCCAAATGAGTTGTCCAAGACTGTCAAATATAAGATCAAAGGCCTTCCTGGTTCTGGCGAGACCAATACCGGTGGGTTCGATGAATATTCCTTTATCTTATCAAAAGCCTCTTGGCACTCTCTCGTCCATTTCATCGCAGCATCCTTTTTTAGTAGCTTAAAGATGGGCTCGCAGATGGTTGTGAGCTGAGAAATGAACCGACTAATGTAATTCAATCTTCCAATAGGTTCATCACCTCTGTTTTTTTCCTCTGGTGGCTGTAGTTCCTGTATAGCTTTGATCTTCGATGGATCTAGTTCAATGCCTCGTCTGCTGACTATGGACCCTAGCAACTTCCTTGAGGGGACCCCAAATGCGCATTTTGCTGGGTTGAGTTTGAGGTCATACCTGCGGAGCCTCTGGAAGAATTTCCTCAGATCTTTGACATGATCAAACTACTTTCTGGACTTCACAATCACATTATCCACATAGACATCAATCTCTTTATGCATCATATCGTGGAAAATGATTGTCATTGCCCTAATGTATGTTTCCCCAAAATTCTTCAAACCGAAAGGCAAGAACCTACAGCAATATGTCCTACATGGAATGATGAATGATGTTTTCTCCGCATCTTCTTCATCCATTAAGATCTGGTGGTATTCTGCATAACAATCCACGAATGACCTGATCTCATGCTTTGCACAATTGTCAATCAGTATGTGAATGTTCGGGAGGGAGAAGTTGTCCTTCGGACTTACGCTATTGAGGATCACAGTAATCGACACACACCCTGGTTTTACGATCCTTCTTTGGTACGGGCACAACATTAGCTAACCATGTGGGATATCGTGTAACTCGTATAACTTTTGCCTCAAACTGCTTGGTCACTTACTCTTTGGTACGGGCACAACATCACGCTCACATCAGTTTTAAACATCATTGACTTTTGTTTGACGGGAGGACAGGCTGGGTCAGTGCAAATTTGTGAACTATCAAGTTTGCGCTCAATCCGAGCATGCCATCGTAAGACCATGCAAAGATATCTTTATATTCAAACAATATTTCAATTATCTCTTTCCTAAGCTGTGGCTCCAGATGGATACTTATTTTGGTTTCTCTAATGTTATCCGAGCTCCCTAAATTGACTGCCTCTGTATCACTCAGATTCGATTTGGGTTTCTTCTTAAATTGGCTCAACTCTTTACTAATTTCATCTCATGCCCATTCCTTGTGGTATTCTGGCTCATCCTCATGCTCTATTTCCTGAATTATTATTTCTGAACTAGACTTATTTTTTAGACTGGGCCGAGGAGTCCTTATGCATGTCAGATCATTGGAACCAGCATAAAAATAATTGTACAAAAGAGAAAAGAAAGAGAAGTAAAGAAAAAAACTATCAGCATTGACGGAAAGGAAATTGCATTTCATTAGAATCAAAAGATAACAGATTTTACACATCCAAAAAGATAGAAATAACAACTGAATTAACAACTCTCTAGCTAATCCATACTAGACTGAAAGAAAAATCAAAGCCGACTACCATGACTCCCTCCGGGTGGGAAGAGGAGCGGCTTCCCAGTTATTGACTTTTGCGCATGCTCCCACAAACTGCACATCTGCCCTGCTCCATCCTTCTCCTGCCTCGACCGTATTTACCTCATTGAACAAACTTTCTAATCCTTTATCCAAATCCCCATCCGCATCGATCAGCTGACTGGGAATCTTTGGCACGGGGCAATTTCTAGGACTGGACTTGACGAACGATTTGGACAACCTTGGGATGGGCTTTGGAAGGGCCCAAGCCCTCTGCTTTAATTTTCTGCTCGCCTTATGTCCGCAGTTGTAGGCTTGAAACCTAGACCAAAAGTGTCCAGATTTTTGGGGAGGGATACTGGTTGCACGATGCTTTGAAAAGAAACCCCCATTCCCTTGCCGGACATGCAACCATTCTTCAATATTTCTAAAGCACCATGACTAACGCGACTACTATCTTTGGAGTTGTTACAACCTCACCTTCTGGGATCTTCTCAACTGACACCGTGTCGAATATCTGGTAGACCCATGGACCTTTGCTGTCTTCATATTCAATGAAAGGTACTATAACATCACTTGCGACACACTGATTATCTTCACCATGTACCACAATCTCTTGCCTGGCCCATTCAAATTTGACCATCTGGTGCAAAGTAGATGGCACTGCCTTGGCTGCGTGAACCCAGGGCCTGCCCAACAACATGTTATGAGAGACTACCACGTCCAATACTTGAAATTCCATTGGGAACTCCACATGCCCTATTTTCACTTCCAACACTATATCCCCTACTGAGCCTTTGCCTCCGCCATCAAACCCCTGAACACAAATGTTATTCTTGTGGACCCTTTCATTCTCCACCTTCAGCTTAATCAATGTGGAGAGCGGACAAATATTTGCACTAGACCCGTTGTCAACTAGAACCCGGGTGACCACAACATCTTTGCATTTCACAGTCAAATAAAGGGCCCAATTGTGCTCAGTGCCCTCCATGGGAAGTTCATCATTAGAGAAGGTGACCTGATTTACCTCGAATATCTTGTTTGCAATTTTCTCCAAATGATTCACTATTATCTTGTCAGGGATTTGGGCTTCATTCAAAATCTTCATCAGCGCCTGGCGGTGTTCATCTGAATGGATTAGTAAGGACAATAAGGAGATCTGAGCTGGTGTCTTCCTCAATTGCTCTATGATGGAGTAGTCCTGCATTTTCATTTTCTTCAGGGATTCTTCTGCCTCTTCTTCCGATACAGCTTTCTTCACCGATTCTGGGTTATCCTTAGGGATCCTGCTTTTCCTCAACTCCTCAGGGGCAAAGTATCTCCCTGACCGAGTTAAACCCGAGCTTCACAAACCTCTTCCCTAACTTCATCCCCTTTGTACATCACTATTGCTTGTTCATATCTCCAAGGAACGACTTTGCTATTGACGACTGGTGGCTGGATTACTGGTTTCACAGTGATATACTCTATGCGAGCACCTTCCACAACTACGACAGGTTCTCTAGCTGCCCCGTGTACGATCACTTTTGTCTGTTCCTGTTTTGGTGCAACTGTGCATGATGAGTTCCCTTAAACTACAACATATTTACTTCTTCTTCCTTTTGCCTCGATCACTGACTTCTCACTACTCATATTCTTAGCTGGCTTAACTTCACTGGATTTGATCATCATTACTGTCTGTAAGGGCCTTTTGGACTCCATGATCTCAATCATGTTGGTCTCATGATGAGCCGACAGTGGGATTTGGTTAATGTTGTGTGCCTCTAGAGTCTGCACTTCAATCCGCTGGGAGTCGATAAGTTCCTGGATAACATTCTTCAAATGACAACACTTTTCGGTATGATGCCCTGGTGCACCGTAACAGTATTCACAGCTAACAGAATAATCTAGATTCTTCGAGGGAGGATTTGGAAATTTTGCTTCAATTGGTCTCAACATATCCAGTTGTCGCAGCTGGTGGAACAAACTAGTGTAGGATTCTCTCAATGGGGTGAAAGTCTTCTTCTTCTGTACTCTTTCATTTCTCAAGATCGGATTGGCTCGGAAGGTGGGTTTCGGGGGTTGTTGGTTGGCTCTTGGAGGTGGGTAATGATTTTGTGAAGTTGGGTAGGTATTTTGTGGGGCTGGCGCACACAATTGTGCGTGGGCGGGAGGTTGGTATATGCTTGTGCGTGATGAACTGAGAAGTGAGGTTATATCGGTAGATAGTAATGTTATAGTGGGCCGTATGGAGTATGTGGGTATGTTTGGTGGTAAGGATGGGGTTGAGTCTAATGGGATGGGGCCCGAGGTCTAAACCAAGTTCCCGACTCAATTGTTTCCACTTCTTCCTTCTTCTTCTTTCCCAATGTTCCCCAGCTCCACCCTGGATGGCTTGAGTGGTTGCCTTAATTGTAGAGTAGCTCATGATCTTGTTGGATTTGAGGCCTTCCTCGACCATACTCCCCATTTTAACTACTTCGTTGAAAGATTTACCTACTGTTGACATTAAATGCCCGAAATAGGTAGGTTCTAGAGCATGTAGGAAATAGTCAACCATCTCACTCTCCTTCATCGGAGGATCAACTATGGATGCTTGTTCTCTCCACCGGTAACCGTATTCCCTGAATCTCTCATTGTGTTTTTTCTCCAGTTTTGTCAGAGATAGACGATCCGGGACAATCTCGAGATTATATTGAAAGTGACAAGCAAACGCTTGTGCCAGGTCATCCCAAGTGTACCCTCGATTGTGATCCTACCGAGTGTACCACTCTAATACTGACCCACTTAAACTTTGGCTAAACTATGCCATTAGCAATTCATCTTTTCCCCCCGCCCCTCTTATTTTGCTTCAAAACCCCCTTATATGTTCGCCCGAATCGCCATGTCCATCATATAAGTCAAATTTATGCATCTTAAAACCTGGAGGCAATTGCACCTATGGAAATAAACAAAGTTCCTTGAACGCCACACTCACATGTCCACCTAACCCTCGCATGTCCCTGAACGATTATTCTAAACTTCTGACCTTTCTGAGCACCTCCCCTTGCTCAGGATTTTTGACTGGCTTTTCGACTCCCTTCGGGATCTCGAAACGAGGAGCATAGGAGTGAGGTTTATGGGCTTTGTAAGCGGGTTCTGGTGGATAGTATTTGTTGTCTTAAGCTTGAAACAAGGGATCGCTTGATGATCCGCGGAGTACGGAAGGATGAGTTGCCACGTAAATGAGAGCAATTAGTGGAGGGGGATGAGGAGCGGCTTTGGGTAGTGGAGCTTGTGGTGGTTGAGAGGCTGTACCCTGGTGCTGCGCGTAGATAGAAAAACTTGAGGGTGGATCAGTGGTGGACTGGTCATGAGCTTGGGCAAGTGGTGGAATGAAGGTGGGGTTAGAATGATAGGTTGGGGTGGTTGTCCTCTCGCCCATGCCTAGTATATCTCGGCCATTTGGTGTTACAGTTTATACATTTACTCCTTCATGGCGTTAACGTCTAATTCCTCTACTTCTTTTGAGGGGTCAATAATGCTGACATCGGTTTCCTGATTGGCCATAACTTGCTTGCTCTTAGACTGCGTGTTGTAGGAGTGCCTTGCCAGAATGCCGCAAGTACTAACCACCTGGCTAGTCTGAATGCAAAACACCAAAAACTTGTTAATTGTTAGGTTTTGACATGCAAGTGGCCACATATTGGGTGTGAATGCACCTAAACAATGATTGGTCACTACATACATCGGTTGCTTGCATCATCTCGGCTTTCATTTTCTTTATTTGTAATGCCCTTTTTTTAGCTTTATTTTCTTACTCTCTCCTATTTTGTTTTTTGGTTTGTTTCCTTGTTTTTCCTTTGCTTTTCTCTCTTATTCTTTCCCTTTTCCTTCTTTTCTCTTTTTTTCTTTTTTCGGTTATGGTCGTATCCTATGTTGATTTCCTACATATCATGACCCCGCATGAATCAAACCGAGTGTAGTTCTGGTAAATAAAAAGTGAAGCATAAAATATTTTGGAATTTTCAATTTTCATAATAACAAACTTTGGTTACAAAGAGTCGAAAATCTGACATACTCTGATAAAGGATGAGCTATAGACTCAAAGGACAACTAACCATACGCAAAAGAAAATACAAACTCTAAGACAAACTGATAGACTTTTAAAGAAAAATACAATCTCAAGAAATTACGAATACAATAGGGCTTCAATTACTTCTGGGACCCGTGAGGCATCGTTCGGCCTTGCCGAGGGTCGACTAGCTAAATTCCCTTGGAGTTGATGAAGATCTTCCATTACACGGCGAACAAAAAGTATCGTGGTGGAAAAGAACATAGATCTAGGCATATCCTAACAACTGCTACATTTCATTGCGATATAGTGGGCGATTATTTTGATTCTCTCTCATATGACACCTTTCTCCTGCAATAACCACCCAATCTGCTCAATTTTGGCTTCTAAAATTTGTTCGGCTACTTGATTCTGCTTTGAAGCTGTTGCAAATCGAATTCTAATTGTGCCAATGCCGTTTAACAATGTTCCCTTTCAATTTTGAACTATTTTGCCTGTTTGAGCATTTTGTTTTCTGCGATGACGACCCTTTTAATTGCCTAACCAGACGTGCTCGTTCTGCTGCATTTTTAGCCAATTATTTTCAAACCCTAACTAGTTCTTTTTATGCTTTGTTTAGATCAAAACTGTAGTCACTCACCTTCTGTCTCAAGCCATCTATAAGTGTTGTATCCTTGGCACTCCGGATGGGGTTTTCCGCTGCTACTTTCATTTTCTGAATTTGGGCCCGAAGGACCTCATTTTCCTTGACCAGTTTCTTCTTTTCGCCTTCATTTGTGGTGGCCTTCAAATCTTTCTTGAATTGGAAATTCATGACCTGCTTCTCTTGTTTGCTTATCGTAGCCCTGTACTCGTGTTTTTTAGCCAACCAGTACCACTGCTCTTGCGATGCTTCGAGGAATTCCGAGAGATGGGGCCTTTTGGCTAGTCTCTCAAACTCAATTTCTCTCCTATACCCAGCAAGGTATCCTGGTGACACTTTGCCTCTGGACTGATCCCATGCGCAAGTGTTTGCTATTAGGTATTTTGCAGACCTTTTCTTCGGGGAACTGGCCATTAGGTCTAATCTCTACTACCCCGATACTAAGATCTTCGTCTTCTGGCACTATCTGGCACCTCCCAAGTTACCTCAAAACCCGATGTGGGGCATAAGGCTGGATGCTCCTAAGACCCATCAGAAGGAAGTGAGGCTCCGTTGCCGGCATGTATATGACCTCGTCCACAGTCAACCATCCCAGCGTCCACTCTATTTGACCGACAGTGAGGGACTGAAAGTAAGATATCCATCCTATTACTCCTTCGGGCAAATTGAGCCCTTCGATCCTTGTGTAAAATTCTTCTATGCAAGTTTTCTCCGCTGACCCATGGCTCATGAATTGGGAACGGTGGCATAGATGTTCGGTTATCCACATTTGCAACAATAGATTGCACCTCTCAAAGAAATCTTTCCCAGCACTGCAAGTTGTGAGAGCACGAAAGATCTTAGATATTATCATAGATGCGAGTGTGCACTTGGCTTCGGTGTGTAGAGTGCTGACAACCCCTGCTATTTATATGTCGATGTTCCCATCTTTCCTCGGAAATACCAGGAGCCCTAGGAAGGCCACCATAAAAGCAAAACGTCTATGTTCTTCCCATTTGACGCGGTTACCCTTACTGTAGATTTTGTTCTCTGGTTTGTTGAAACCCTATATATGACCATATCTACAATACAAGAATGAAAAGGTGCAAAACCCTGCTGCCAAGTTCGAGTTGTGTACCTCTCTGCTTATTTTCAGGGTATCTAAGAATTTATGCACAGCTACAACTCTTGGAGAAACCAAATACTTGTGTCTCAAAGGAGGTTCAGCATCCCCAATGTATCCATCTATTTCTTCTAAGGTCGGGGTAAGTTCAAAATTTGAGAAGTGGAACATATTGTGCGCCGGGTCCCAGCACGTGACCAACGCTCTTATGATGTCACCTCGAGGTACAATATCCAATAGTCCGAGAAGGCCTCCCAAATATTTCTTTACCTCATCTTGCCCTTCTATACCTAGATCATTCCACCACAGCCGCAACTCCAAAGGGATTCTGCTTACAAATGAAACAGGTCCATTTTGGATTGTGCTCATCCTGCACATTTATTAAAGTGAATTAACAACTTAGGATTTTATTTCGTTCGACTTCAAAATCAAAATCGACCCCTTTCTTTTATGAATTTTTTTTTCTAAAACCAAAAAACCCAGTTTTGCAGATACGACCTTTCAGCACTTCTTGAGGAAGATTTTAAGGCTGTGCCCACTAATCGGCCAAAGAATAAAATAAAAACCCAAAGGTGGCCGTTTGTGCAAACTTAGCCTTCCGGCATCCGTTTCGATAACATTTAGCTATTTTTGACAACAACAACATCACTCGATTTATTTTAGGACAACAAATAAAATTTGACATTTGTTTTTCTTTGTTTTGGCTATTTTGGCAAAAGAAAGGTTGGACGCGATAGGGGTTGCCTACGTATCTCATGCTTGGTGAGAATCAAACTGGCGTACTTCGGGCAAACAAAATTAAAACAGGAATTTGCTTTCCCTTTTCCATTTCATAAAAACAAAACTATTTTTGAAAACAAGGTTTTCTCTTTTTCTTGGGCGAATAAAACAGACTCCCCTTTTTTCTATTTCTTTTTGTTTCTTGTTTCAAATATTCGGCAGAGCTTCGACAGTATTTGGACATTGGTTCTTTTACAACAGGGGGTTAACTCGCCTTACCCGAAAAAGCAGGTCAGTATGCAAATCCAAAACAAATAAATACAAGTAGGATGCATCAGGATGGTCCATTATTCCGGGTACACTTGTCCTAGACGGACCCAACCCCAGTGTTAAGTCCCCTAAGTCAAATGCATGATGCAGATAAGCGTTCCTACTAGGGATCCGCCATGAGGTTAAGTTATTCTATGCTTAAACCTGGGCATTTGTTCTAAACTGTGTACTCGAGGGGACAACTCGAGTTGAAGAGGGGGCTATGTATCGGGGACCCGCAATATCATCGGGCTTAGCAAATTGTCCGAGCATCTTTCTTATTTCAAGGTATGACACTAACAGAATAGGGAGTCACGACTAGCGAGCACATCCTTGAAGATAAGAAGAGAAGGGTTTCAGAACAATTTATATATATAGTTCAGATAATATCAAAGCGGTAAAGCATCATTTTGCACATTAAGTCAACATGTAAAAACAAAGATCGGATAATAACAAATCCAAATACAACAATTATTCTAAGCTCGAATTCTTGAACCCTGAACCAGAGATTCTGGATTCTGAGTTTTTTCAATTAAAGGACAATCGAAACGAGATTTATTTATTTAAATTCAGAGTTGCCACTTGTGAGATTTATGATGTCCCAAGTCATCGGTTTAATCCTGAATCGAGGAAGAGAATGAATCTGTTTAACAATCTGCGGACCAGAAATTCGAGTAAGGGATTCTGTTAACCCTGAAGAAGGTATTAGGCATTCCCGAGTTCTGTGGTTTTAGCACGGTCGCTTAGCTGTCATGTTTGGCTTAAATTATCTGATTTTAAATAATTGTGAACCTGTATGCAAATTTTAATTTTTTGCAACTTTTATTATTAGTTGTAAATAAAATTGCAACGTCGTTAAAACATGTCTCAAACCACGTCACATAAATGTACCCGTGGTTTTGACACATTTCAAGTTCGTTGAGATTTGGATTTGGGTCACATAAATGTGCACCCGTACTTAGGAAAGTCAAATTATTAAAGACGCGCCTGAAGTGACTAACATATTATTATCTTTGCGGAAAACCGTGAAGTTTGCAAAATGGCATGTCCCGGATTTCTAAGTATTTTATTAAAGCATTTAAAGAGGGCCACGCGATTTATGGGGTTTATTTGGTGCGGCGTACTCCACTTTATTATTTAAAGGTCATCTAGAGTAAACTATTATTTTCTATTGAATTCGTCTGTAATAAGGCCTAATTAATTAACATTGTGAAGCTCGGGCCTCAAGCTCAAGTCCAGGTTCAAACATAAGGAAATACCCTCTAATCCAACCCCGCTATCTAACTCGAAAGCCAAATTAATTATGCTATATTGATAAACCCATGATCTTATATCAAATTCTAACCGCTCTTGGACAAACACCCGCATTGGGCCTTTAAAATGCACAACCGCAGGTCCAAATCTATTTACACACTGAACTGCCGGGTTTAGTTTGTAAGAGCCCAAACCATCAAGCATTAACTGCTAACAGGATTTCTAACTATTGTTTTAGTCCAAGTTAAAGGAATGGGAGACTGAATTTGGTTTCATACACTACTTGTTATCAGACAATCTCGATTCTGAATTTTCTTTGTTCACAAAAACTGCATAGCTCACACATGTCACTAATGTAGAATAAATATCAACTTCAATCCATAGCCTTAGAAGATATATATATCTATCGATGAGCATTCTTTACACATAATAAGGACTAAATGTTGCTGTTCGCAGATCTTGTCACACCTCTTTTTGGCTACTACAACCCGGAGAAGGGCGTAGATGAGGGAGTTTTTCCAATTAAAGGACAATCGAGACGGGATTCAATTATTTAAGAGATTTCAGAGTCGCCACTTGGGAGATTTATGGTGCCCCGAGTCACCATTTAGAATCCCGAATGGAGGAAAGAATGACTCTGTTTAACAGTCCGCAAACCAGAAATCCGAGTAAGGAATTCTGTTAACCCAGGAGAAAGTGTTAGGCATTTCCGAGTTCCGTGGTTCTATCACGGTCGCTCGACTATTATATTTGGCTTAAATCATTTGATTTTAGAACATGTTTTAACTTATGTGCTTTTTAATCTTTTAACCACTTTATTATTATTGTCTTTATGGAAAATTGCAACGCCGTCAAAATGTGCCGCGGACCACGTCACATAAATGCACCCATAGTTGTTGACACCTTCTAACTTTGTTGGGATTCGGATTTGGGTCACATAAATGCGCAACCGTGTTTAAGGATATAAAATAATTAAAGTCATGCCCTAAAGCGACTAGCGCGCTATTATCTTTACGAGAGACCGTGAAAATTTGCTAAGCGGACCGTCTCGAGTTCTAGGTATTTTAAAAGACAAAATTAAAGAAGGCCACGTATTTGTGATTTTAATTAATACAGCGCACCTCGAGCCTGTTTTAAAGGGCCCTTAAACTAAATGCACGGAACACCATAACTATTTGTTACCCATTACGGTTCACCTCCAAATTAATTTTGATCGTGGTTGTGTTACACGAGCGCACCCGCGACCTCAATTGTATTTTTAAATGGCCCTAAAGGCTTGCTACGAGGGTTCATTACCAAGTGTATCGATATTACCTCTAAATGGATTCAATTCATGTAATGGCTGGGCCCCAAGCGAGGCCCAGCTCGGCAGTCCAGTCATTGAAGCTCGAAGGCAGCCCTTTCATTTGGATTTCTCAAATGACCCTCTCATTTAGGCTGAAGGCCTCGTTTAGACTATATATATGGACATTAAACCACGCTGAACAAGAATCAGATTGAAAGATAATTCCTCGATTCATGATTGATTGCTCACAAATTTAAAAGGTGCAAAAAAAAAAAGCAAGAATTGTATGACACGGATGCTGATCCAAACATTGACCCAAATATTAACGTATTCAACTCATGGGATAAATATGTGAGATGATATTCTTCATACAGGCAAGGTGTACCTACCAGCTATTTACATCACCCAACTTCAGTTACAATCCCAATTTTAAACAAATGGAATATTAAACAACACTTTCACACTAAATATCAACTTAAACGAAACTAATCTCAGGAAGTTCAGAATGCCTTATAAGCAGGATGAGTTATGTATCCCAGACTGGATCTTAGTGGCCTTCAAACTTAGGTCCATACCATCATCACTACATAATATGACCAACATGATTTTCTAACAACCCAGCTCAAACTATAAAGGCATAATCAAGCTACTCTACCTATTTCGAATAAAAAATCCCATATCCAAATATACAATCACATAAAATGCTAAAACGACTGAAACGTTCGAATAAAAAATCCCATATCCAAATATACAACCACATAAAATGCTAGAACGATTGAAACTAATGAACATGAACTGAACAGATATACTTTTCATTCCATCTTCGAATCCACTTTACATCTTGAAAAGTTAGAAGGTGTACCTGGAAATTGAATGCAAATAAGAAGTAAGAAAGGTCAGCAGCAAATTTTAGCACCCCAGCAGTTGAAAACAAACAACCAACAACAATAAGACCAATCTAACAACCCAATTTGCACCCAAAACCAAATTTGAGCCCAAAAAAACTTCAAATGACCCCAAATGACTTGCAATCAAAACCAGGGACTCCAGGAAGCAGTCAAAAACCAATCAAGTGAAGTAGATTTCAGAACAAAGGCCAAAATAGACCCCGGCACAATTGGACTCTTAATAGTGCAGTATCCGCCAACGTTTAGCTGATTTTGGGGCCCTAAAATTCCCAAATTTGAGGGAAAAAGCTTCCACTAACCAATGTATTTTTGATTAAAGTTGCAGAAATTGAGAATAGATTTGTGACTATGGCTGAAATATTTTTGTAAATCCTCAGAGTGTCCCCCCTTTTTGAGTGATTTTTAGCCCTCATTTATAGCCAAAGGCTAGGGCATCATCCCTATTTTGTTTTAACCTAAGGTCCACTTTTCAATTTCAGATTTTACTTATTTGGACCCTCATTTCTTGACTTATTTCCCATGTTACTGCAGTAATACTATTGATTTTGTATTAAAGACCTCTTCTAGAAGGGTCTAAATACTTCTACCACTTTCTATCCTTTATATGCTACCTATATTACCCTAGTTTGTTCCCAATATCACCAAAACAACCCGAAAAGTCCATATTGCCCTTAATGGTCCTAAATTATCAGAACTAAGAAGGAAAGTCCTGCACTACCCCTCAGTTACTTATTTGGCATTAAGCTAACTTCTAAGACTAATTCTTCTAATCCTAACAACTTTAACTATCACAAATATTATTAACCAATTAGCCAAAAACAGACGTTGATATTCAAATCAAGTTCCATACATAGATTCTAGAAGAGGAACATGTAAGGATGTTAATCAAAGTTCAATCTTAGGGCACCTAAAAATATAATCGACATTTGACTTTTAAACAACCAACAAATTAACGAACTTTCATAAAATCTACCAAGCTAACAAAACAATCAAGACCATCTCCTATTCAGATTCAAGGTCAAGGATAATATGAAATTTTTGTGATCATGGAAACTACTGAGCACAATCATCTAGTTTCATAAATAAAACTAACATACAATCAGCCTAACAAATTTGAGATTTGCTAAAACTAATAAAAATATTAAACTAACAGCCCTAGTTGCTCAAAACAGGAAGAAAATCACAAAAATAAGGAAACAAAACTAAAAAGGTGGACTTACCGTATTTCTTCAATTTATCATTGTTGGAATCAATTCAACACCTCGAGTGATTTCCCAAACTTGGACTTAAGCTTCAATTGTGGCTGGTGCCGATACTGGAAGAGTTCTGGGACCGTTTGAGTGGGTTTAGGTGGGCTTTTGGGTGGATGAGGGCTATAGGGGGTTGGGTGTGGTGTTTGAAAGACGTTGGACGGCATCCACCACCGCGCATGGCAGAGCTGCCTTCTTCAGGCACACATTCGATGAGTTGCAGACATGTTTGAGAGTAGCCAATGGCAAGGTTAGGACGGGGAGGGTGAAGGGGTCCACTGGTGTTGATTTGGAGGTCGTTGGCCATTGGCCACCACCATAGACGGCAGAGCAACCATGTCTTAAACGAAGATTCGAGGAGTTCAGCGGTGATTCGAGGGGTGATCTCTATGGGATTAGGAAGAGGAGAGTGAGGGGGTTCTAGGGTGTAAATCTAGGAGGTGTTAGCGTTACGCCACCGGCAGCAACGATTTTCGGCCGGCGGCGGATGATGGTGTTACGGTGGTTTAATGGTGGCGTTACACTACCGGTTAAACTGTACGAGGATGACACATTTGGTCTCTAAAATGTTATGAAGTTTTTGGACATTTTTATTTCAAAGGCGAGGCTCCACGTGAGCCGTTAGATCAAAACCATGGATGGCCAAGATTGAATGCCACCATACGATGTCGTTTGACGTCTCTGGGGCTGGACCGTTGAGGGGTTATTGGGTTGGGTTCGTGGTTTTGGGCTGGGTATAAACTGAAAAATTAGCCCAAATTAGTCTTTTAAAAACAAGACCATATTTCATATCCCTTTTTCTTTTCTTTTTATTTTACCAAATTCCTTTGATTATATATTTTTTCAATTTTCATTTAATATAAAATTAGAATAAAAACTTGAATTAATAATTCAACTAAACTAATTAATATCCTAAAATCAACTAAATCCCAATTTCAAATAAAACTAAGTTAAATTTGGAATTACAAAAAGAAACAATTTTGTTATTAATTGTTTTCCCGTACTATTTAAAACTGGTATCCTAAATATGAGAATTCCTTTTTTGTGCTTTTAATGACTAAAATATACTCAAATGCCACTAAATTGAAAATAATTCAAATAATAAAATCACATAATTAATAAGGAAAAATGAAAATAAACACAAATCACATGATTAATTCCTAAAAACACAAATAATCACAAATCACATAAATTAATTCGTAAAAACGCAAACAAACACAAATCACGTAATTAATTCCTAAAAACGCTAATAAACACAAATCACATAATTAGTTCCAAAAAACTCAAAAAAACACAAACCACATGATTAAATCCTAAGAATGTAAACAATAAAAGAAAATCCTAGTCTTTGAATTTATAGGAACGTTTCAAGCGAGGCAAAAATCACGTGCTCACAGCTGCCCCTCTTTGCTTGGGGACATGCATGGTTTCCGAAAAAATATAAGTGATGATTAGAGATTTTTGCCTATTTTGCATTCCTTGAGAAGCGTTTTGAAAGCTGTATGACCGAACTCTGCTTCAAAGGCTACCTACATATCCTCGTCTAAAGAGGAATCAGGTTAGTGTAATTCAGGAGTGTTTGGTAGTTGGGACTACTAGAAGCTGTGATGCACTGCTGATGCTGCTGTTACTTCTTGTTGACCTCCTTATTACACCTTATGCAAAATAAAAAGGAAAACTATACTAGACTATAAGCTACAGATTACAAAGAAAAGCCTATCTACGTCTTCAATCTTGATCATTGTTGCTTTGTTGCCTTGTATTTCTTTCTGCGAACTCCTTGTGGCCTCGCTGACTGCTTGACTTTTCTTCTATCATGTCTGATGCCAAATTGTTGGGCTTGATGTTTATTCCGTTGAAAACATTCCCTCGTTCTACAGGTGGGCGCCTAACTAATATAACTTGCAATTTGAAAGATATTTCCTTGTTCTACAGGTGGGCGCCTGATCGCCAAGACTTGACTTCTGAAGAATATGCCCTTGTTCTCCAGGTCGGTGCCTGATCGCCAGAGCCTGAAATTTGAAAAATATTCATTTGTTCTACAGGTGGGCACCTGATTTTGAAACTTAAAATCTTGAAAACTATTCCCTTATTCTACAGGTGGGCGCCTGATTACCAACATTTAAAAATTTGAAAAATATACCCTTGTTCTCCAGGTGGGTGCCTGATTACAAGACTTAAAATTTTGAAAGATGTTCCCTTGTTCTACGGGTGGGCACCTGATTACTAAAACTTGAATTTTGAAAAATATTCCCTTGTTCTACAGGTGGATGCCTGATTACTAAAACTTGAATTTTGAAAAATATTCCCTTGTTCTCCAGGTGGGTGCCTGATTACCAAAATTTGAAATTTTGAAAATGTTCCCTTGTCTTATAGGTGGGTGCCTGATTACTAAAACTTGAATTTTAAAAAATATTCCCTTGTTCTACAGGTGGGCGCCTGATTACTAAACTTGAAATTTTGAAAAATATTCCCTTGTTCTACAGGTGAACGCCTGATTACTAAAACTTGAATTTTGAAAAATATTCCCTTGTTCTCCAGGTGAGCGCCTCACTACCAAGACTTGAATTTTGAGAAATATTCTATTGTTCTACAGGTGGGTGCCTGATTACCACAACTTGAAATTTGAAAAATATTCCCTTGTTCTATAGGTGGGCGCCTGATTTTAAAACTTAAAATCTTGAAATCTATTCCCTTGTTCTACAGGTGGGCGCCTGATTACCGAAACTTAAAAATTTGAAAAATATACCCTTGTTCTCCAGGTGGGTGCCTGATTACCAAGACTTATAATTTTGAGAAATGTTCCCTTGTTCTACAAGTGGGCGCCTGACTACTAATACTTGAATTTTAAAAAATATTCCCTTGTTCTACATGTGGGCGCCTATTTACTAAAACTTGAAATTTTGAAAAATATTCCCTTGTTCTATAGGTGGGCACCTAATTACCAAAGCTTTGAAAATTTGAAAAATATTCCCTTGTTCTCCAGGTGGGCGACTGATTACTAAAACTTGAAATTTTGAAAAATATTCCCTTGTTCTACAGGTGGGCGCCTGATTACGAAAACTTGGATTTTGAACAATATCCCTTATTCTACAGGTGGGCGCCTGATTACCAATACTAGAATTTTGAAAATACTCCCAGAGGCTGCTACCCGTGTACCTGATCTCAACAAAACAAACCAAACACAAAACAATTCTTCCTACCCCAGTTTGGTGTTGGGTGGATCTGTGAGCGTTAATCAAATCCCCTTACCAAACATCTCTAAATCTAAGTTAAGTCCCATTATCCAGGAGGGTCCTGACAATTCTTAGCTGATGACAACTTTAAGACTATGTTATGTTTATGAAAAGGTATTATTTTCCATTATGTCTTGTTATCCGAGTTATATCTGCTGGGGTCTGCTGGTGACTGGTGATTAAAACTACTTCCCATTATCCAGGCGGGTCCTGACAACTCTTAATTAGATGACGAGATATGACTGCTAGGGGTTAGTATTTAGGGCTATGTCCCATTATCCGGGGGGTCCTGACAACTCTTGTTGACTCTTGCTGGGGAAGTATCTAATCTAAGTCCCGCTTTTCAAGAGTGTCCTGATGACTCTTGTTGACTCTTGTTAGGGAAATATCTAAGTTAAGTCCCGTTTTTCAGGAGGGTCCTGATGACTCTTATTGACTCTGGTTGGGGAATTATTTGGCTTTGACCATGCCACCTGACTGTTTATGTCCTAAGCTAAGTCCCCTTTTTCAGGAGGGTCCTGACTACTCTTATTGAATCCTACCTTAACATGCAAGTCCTTTTATGCCATTTGTTATCCATGATTACCTTTAACCTTAAAATGAGTCCCATTCTCTAGGAGGGTTCCAACTTAAATGCTAGTTCTAATTTCCGGTTGTTCCTCTGACTCTTAGTGGGGATTTGTTGGTGCTTGCCTATGTTACCCGCACCTTTCTGAGTTTTAAACTGTGTTCCATCTCAACTTTCATGCCTTTTTTAACCCTCAATTGTTCCTGTTGGGGTTTGCTAGTTAAAGTTTTTCCAATTGTGCTCTTTGCTGGGGAGGGTGTTTATTACGGACTATGTCCCTTTAGAATTTTAATTGAGTTCCACTTCCAGGTGGGTTCTGAGATTTTGAACATAGCTACCGTGTGCTTGCCTTTTCCTATGGACGGCCTTCTCTAGGCTCTTCCGAAATATCTGCCCCTGTGTTAATCAAAGAAAACTTGTTAGTTTGACGAATGGTGGTTAGGTCGCGGCATCCTTGTTGAGAACAACCTCCCATTGTCGTGTTCCGTTGTGTTCCCTTTCCCATATTGAAAATAAACTGCTCGAACTGCTCAGCTGACCCCTTGAAATCTCTAGGCTCTATTTTTCCCTCCTATCATTGTGTTACATTACTAATCCCTAGCCGGAATCCCTTCTGTCTTCCCCCATGATTTATGTGATGATGTATCATGCTTCGGTTAAACCTCCAATCCTTGCAGTTTCTCTTTCTTCTTAATCTTTGTGTTACCTTTCCATTCCTTATTCAAAATCCTTGCCCCCTTTCCTGGAATCAACCAGTCTGTCTATGGTGTTTGGTTGGCCTTCACCTTTTGCGCCTTTATGTTACTCCCTTCCTCGTGTTGCTCCTCTGACCTTCCCTGACACTCTCTTATTCCCCTTCTCGGCGATTGATGGTTTGATATATATCGTGGTGGGTCAGTTCTCACGGCCATTTCCGCCTTTGTGTTGTGCTTTCACCTCTTTTGATAGAGGCCTTATATCTTTCACGAATAATTGTTGAGTTAGGCTATTATGCTCGGTTGATCCCTTGCTCCTCGTGGCTTTGTTTTGTTTTATCATCTTGGTGTTACATTTTTGAGACCTTGCCAGAAATCCTTATCCATTTCTTGAGACTACCTGGGCCATTTGGGATGCCCGACTAATTCTTGACCATTATGCCCTCCCTTCGCTTCCCACGTTGTGTTGCACTCTCGATCCTTGACCGGAATTCTTTATGTCTTTCCCTGATGACTGATGTATTACGCTTGGTTGAACTTTACGATCTTGCACCCTTTTCTCGTGTTGTGTTTCTGACTCTTTTCTCAGACCCTCGCATCCTTTCTGAGATTGCCCGGTCAGTTTATGATGCTTGGCTGACCCCCTGAACCCATGCGGTTTTACTTTGCACACCCTTTTCTTGTGCAGAAATCCTTCACTTTGGCGACTCTTATCTTTTCCATCAATAGCAATTTTTACGACCTTTCCTTTTGTTGTTCCACACTTGTTGTCTTTATTACGTCTTTAGGCATCGTGCACTTTGTCCCTTTTGGAGTTGATAATCAGGTTTGACATTCCTTTCGTTTGCCTAAACAAAAGATTTTAGACTCGAAAGAAAAATGAAATGCAAAGACTCCGAACGGTATTTAGGGTGAAGAATTCCAGATTTGCTGACTATTGAAAAGACAAGAAAGAAGACTTATCTAAAGGGGAACCGTCGGTTTTGGCGATCATGACATGCACTTCGGCCTAGTCGACCCAATCTGTTTCGATGCCCGACCTTCTTGCCATGCTTTTGTAGTTGTGATCCTTCCATCCCAATCCTTTTAACCAAACCCTAACTCGTCTTGCCCCGCAGTGTTCATCCATCAATAGCCCCTTTTTTGAGTTTCGCTTTTACCTTACCTTCGCCTCACGGTGCCTGTAAAGGTTTTCACCCATAAAACTCTCTCATTTTATTTTTTTCTCAAGCTATTGTCGCCTTATGGTGCTCATGAGGGATTTCACCAATAAGACTCTCATTTCATTATCTCTCTCGTCTATCCTGGAGTGCTATCCCTGTCATGAATCCTCTCTACTTGCGCAACTTGGCATCTTTTGAAGGCTGATCAGAAGGTCTTTCTTTCGGTCGTAACGTGGGCTTTTGGATAGGGTTAGAAAGAAAAGGTATCAAAGGCTCAAAAATATTTAAATGGGTTCAAAATTACAACTTTCGGAATCAGATTCTTACAAGAACCACAACCTCTGCCCCAGTTTCTTGCTCGGGGGCTTTTGGATTTTTATTTTGATGAGACCGAACTGTGAGGCTGCCTACGTATCCTTAAAGGAATCAGGTCAAACGTAGTTCATAACAACTCCTTGTTTTTGTTGTTGTTTTTCTTTTCTTTTCTTTCTTTTTTCTTTTTTTTTTCTCTTTTTTTCTTTGTTTTGTTTTCTTCTTCTTTCTTTCCTCTTTCCTTTTCCCTTTTATTTTCTCTTTCTTATCTTTTGTTTTAATCTTTTTCCTTCCTTTATTTTCAGTTTTTTTTCACTTTCTTCTTTTTTTTATCGCCCTCTCCCGCCTTCTCACATTTCTGCTTCTGACTGATTCTGAAAAAGGGGTATGAAAAGAAAATAACTAACGCTCAGGGTTATCAAAGGATAAGGTGTTTAGATAGTCGAATAAAATGCCTTCGTCATTCCAATTTTCAAAATATGCCAAGTACAAACAAATGTCGAGTATAGACAATGATCTAAAGGAAATCATACATATTATCTTTTAACAACATCCGAATTGATAGCCATTTTCACAAATTTCCCTTCCACATCTATCAGATACAATGCTCCATTAGACAATACTCTTGATACGATGAATGGCCCTTGAAAGTTTGGAGCGAACTTGCCCTTTGCCTCGTCCTGGTGAGGGTGGATGCGCTTTAGTACCAGTTGAGCTACTTCAAACTTTCTGGGGCACACTTTCTTATTATATGCCCTGTCCATTCTTTGTTGTACAACTGGCTGTGACAGACCGCTGCCAATCTTTTCTCATCAATCAAATTCAATTGTTCCAAACTAGCTTTGACCCATTCCTCATCGTCGATTCCTACTCCGGCCACGATTCGAAGAGAGGGGATTTCAATTTCAGCCGGGATTACCGCCTCTGTGCCATATACCAACATGTACGGAGTAGCCCCCATTGAAGTGCGAACAGTGGTGCGATACCCTAACAGCGCAAAAGGCAACTTCTCATGCCATTTCCTGGATCCTTCTACCATTTTACGAAGTATCTTCTTTATGTTCTTATTGGCTGCCTTAACCACTCCGTTCAATTTGGGGTGGTACCGGGTAGAGTTTCGATATGCGATCTTGAACTACTTACATACCTCCCTCATTAGGTGACTATTGAGGTTTGCCCCATTATCATTGATGAGCGTCTTGGGGATCCCGAACTGACAAATAATGTTTGTGTGCACAAAATCGACCACAACCTTCTTGGTCACTGCCTTGAAGGTTTTGGCTTCAACCCATTTGGTGAAATAGTCAATAGCAACCAAGATAAATCTCTGTCCATTAGAAGCTGCTGGCTCGATGGGCCCGAAGACATCCATTCCCCAAGTAACGAAGGGCTATGGTGTCGACACCGTATGCAACTCAAACGGAGGAAAGTAAATCAGGTCTCCGTGTACTAGACACTGTTGGTATTTGCGCACAAAGATGATACAATCACGCTCCATGGTAAGCCAATAATATCCTGCCCGAAGAATCTTCTTTGCCAAAACATATCCGCTTATGTGTGGCCCACAGACGCTAGCATGTACCTAATTCATGATGGCCGTTGCCTCCTTAGCTTCTACGCATCTTAGCAAACCAAGATCTAGCATTATTTTGTTGCTTCTACGCATCTTAGCAAACCAAGATCTAGCATTTTTTTGTATAATATTCCTCCACTGAAGAAGAACCTACTTGACAAATGACAGATTGTTCTCTTCTGGTCACTCATCGCTTATACCAGGTACACATATCTCCTGATGTATTCCTTGATGTCGTGGAACCAAGGCTCGCCGTCAAGTTCTTCTTCCACCATGTTGCAATAAGCATGCTAATCGTGGACCCGAATATGTATCAGGTCAATATAAGCCTTGTCCAGATGATGTAACATTAACGCCAAAGTAGCCACGGCATCGGCAACCTCATTGTGAATTCTAGGATGTGCCTAAACTCTATTGCGCGGAATCGTTGATAGTGATCATGCAAGCGTTGCCGGTATGGTATGAGTTTTAAATATCTTGTCTCCCATTACCCTTGAATCTGGTCTACCAGAAGGTCCGAGTCTCCCAAGACCAAGACTTCCTGGACACCCATGTCTGCTGCTAATCTCAAACCCAAAATGCATGCCTCATATTCAACCATGTTGTTGGTGCAATATAAACAGAGTTGAGCTGTGACTGGGTAATGATGCTCTTCTTCAGAAATGAGCACCGCTCTTATCCGAATGCCTTTCATGTTGGTGGCCCCATCGATGAATAGTTTCCATCCTGACTTCTCATCCCGTTCCATTTCATTGATATGCATCACTTCCTCGTCCGGGAAATATGTGTTCAAGGGCTCATATTCTTCATTTATGGGATTCTCTGCTAAATGGTCCCCCAATTCTTGTTCCTTCATAGAAGTCCTGGTCACATAGATAATTTCAAACTCAGTGAGCAAGATTTTCCACTTTGCGAGCCTCCCTGTGGACATGGCCTTCTGGAAAATGTATTTCAATGGGTCCCGTCATGAGATGAGATAAGTGGTATATGACGACAAGTAATGCTTTAACTTTTGGGCTACCCACATCAAGGCGCAACATGTTCTTTCAAGATGAGTGTACTTAACCTCGTAAGCTGGGAATTTCTTGCTGAGGTAGTATATGGCCTGCTCTTTTCTTCCGGTAACGTCGTGCTGACCCAACACGCACCCAAATGAGTTGTCCATGACTGTCAAATACAAGATCAAGGGTCTTCCTGGTTTCGGAGGGATCAATACCGGCGGGTTTGACAAATATTCGTTTATCTTATCAAAAGCTTGCTGACACTCTCCCATCCATTTTACCCCAATATCCTTCTTCAACAGGTTGAAGATGGGCTCACAGATGGTTGTGAGCTGGGCGATGAATCGACTGATGTAGTTCAATCTTCCTAGTAGACTCATTACTTCTGTTTTGTTCCTGAGCGACGATAACTCCTGTATAGCTTTGAGTTTTGATGGGTCTAGTTTGATGCCTCGACGACTGACTATGAACCCTAACAACTTTCCTGAGGAGACCCCAAATGCACATTTTGCTGGGTTGAGTTTGAGGTCATACCTGCGGAGACTCTGGAAGAATTTCCTCAGGTCTTTGACATGATCAGATTTCTTCCTGGACTTGATTATTACATCATCCACATAGACCTGAATTTCCTTATGTATCATATCGTGGAAAATGGTTGTCATAGCCCTCATGTATGCTGCCCCGACGTTTTCAAACCAAAAGGCATGACTCTTTAACAATACGTCCCCCACGGTATGATGAATGTTGTTTTCTCTGCAGCTTCTTCATCCACCAAAATCTGGTGATATCCGGCATAACAATCCACGAACGACCCAATTTCATGCTTTGCGCAATTGTCAATCAATATGTGGATGTTTGGCAGGGAAAGTTGTCTTTTGGAATTGCTTTGTTGAGATCACGGTAATCGACACACACGCTGGTTTTACCGTCCTTCTTTGGCACATGCACAACATTAGTTAACCAAGTGGGGTATCGTGTGACTCATATGACTTTTGCCTCAAACTGCTTGGTCACTTGCTCT
This sequence comes from Nicotiana benthamiana, assembly GCA_034376525.1. NCBI lineage: Eukaryota > Viridiplantae > Streptophyta > Magnoliopsida > Solanales > Solanaceae > Nicotiana > Nicotiana benthamiana. The sequence goes on along the minus strand of CM067331.1, from coordinate 82,876,166 downwards.
TTAATTTTCACACTCACATGAGTTTTGAATTTCCTCAACTATTGCTTAATAGGCGGGCAAGCTAGGTCAGTGGGTAACTTGTGGACCACTAATTCAGTGCTCAACCCGGGCATGTCGTCGTAAGACCATGCGAAGACATCTTTGTATTCAAGCAACACTTCAATTATTTTTTCCCTAAGTTGTGGCTCCAGATGGACACTTATTTTTGTTTCTCTGATATTATCCAGACTTCCTAGATTGACTGGCTCTATGTCATTCAGGTTTGGATTGGGTTTCTCTTCAATTTGGATCACCTCTTTACTAATCTCATCTCATGCCCCTTCCTCATCATACCCCGGTTCGTCTTCGTGTTCTATTTCCTTAATTTTTACTTCTTAACTAGACCTGTTTTGAAGGCTGGGTCGAGGAGTCCATATGCATGTCAGATCACTGAATCAACATAAAAATAACTGTACAAAAGAGAAAAGGAAGAAAAGTAAAGAGAAATGGAAACTATCAGCATTGCTGAAAGGGAAATTGCATTTCATTAAACTCAAAGATAACAGAGTTTACACACCCAAACGGACAGAAGTAACAACTGAATTAACAACTATGATGCAAATCCAGACTAGACTGAAAGGAAAATCAAAGCCGACTACCATGACTCCCTTCGAGCGGGAAGAGGAGTGGCTTCCCAGTTATTGATTTTTGCGCATGCTCCCAAACTGCACATCTGCCCTGCTTGACCCTTCTCTTGCCTCGACCATATTCACCTCTTCGAATAGTCTTTCCAATACTTTATCCAGATCTCCCTCCGTATCGATCTGCAGGCTAAAATCTTTGGTCTAGGGCCATTGCTAGCACCGGATTTGACAAATGATTTAGACAACCTTGGGATGGTTTTTGGGAGAACCCAGGCCTTCTGTCTCAGCTTCCTGGCTTGCCATATGTCTGCGGCTGTGGGCTTGAACCCCAGGCCAAAAGTGTCCAGATTCTTGGGAAGGGACACTAGTTGCACAATGCCTTGCAGAGAGGCCCCCAACCCTTTGCCGGGCATAAAACCATTTTCAAATTTAATGAAGCCACAATAATGGACGCGGTCGCTATCTTTGGGGTTGCGACAACCTCATTTTCTAGGATTTTCTATACTGACACCGTATCAAACACTTGATAGACCCATGGCCCTTTGTCGTCCTCAGATTCAATGAAAGGTGTGATTGTGTCACCTGAAGTAGTCTGATTGTCTTCACCATGCACCATGATCTCTTTCCTGTCCCATTCAAATATAACCATCTGATGTAGGGTAGATGGCACTGCTTTGGCTGCATGAATCCAGGGCCTACCCAACAAGAGATTATAAGAGACTGCTACATCCAGCACTTGGAATTCTATCGTGAACGCAACGGGCCCTATAGTCACTTACAACATTATATCCCCTTGGGTGTCTTTGCCTCCTCCAACGAAGCTTCGGACACAAATGTTTTTCTTGCGGACTATTTCATTTTCCACCTTCATCTTGGTTAATGTGGATAGTGGGCAAATATTTTCACTGGACCCGTTGTTGACCAAAACTCGACTAACCACAGTATCTTCACATTTCACAGTTAGATAAAGAGCCCGGTTGTGCTCGCTACCCTTCATAGGCAATTCATTGTCAGAGAACGTGACCCGGTTTACCTCGAATATCTTGTTTGCAATCTTTTCCAAATGGTTCACCGTTATCTTTTCTGGGACATGGGCCTCATTCAAAATCTTCATCAATGCCCGACGGTGTTCATATGAGTGGATTAGCAAGGACAACAAAGCAATATGGGTTGGTGTCTTCCTCAACTACTCTATGATGGAGTAGTCCTGCATTTTCATTTTCTTCAAAAATTCTTCTGCCTCTTCTTCTGACACAGCCTTCACTGGTTCTGGGTTATCTTTAGCAGTTCTTCCCTTCCTCAATTCTTCTTGGGCAAAGTACCTTCCTGATCGATTAAACCTTGTGCCTCACACACTTCCTCTCTCACTTCTTTCCCATTGTACATCACTATTTCTTGTTCATATCTCCAAGGAACAACTTTGTTGTTGATGATTGGTGGCTAAATCACTGGTTTCACAATAACTGGCTCGATGCGGGCACCTTCTATAACCACGACAGGTTCTCTAAGTTGCCCCATGCACTGTTACTTTTGCATGTTTCCGTTTTGGCATAAACGCGCATGCTGAGCTCCCCTGAACTATGACAGTTTTACTGCCTCCTTTTGCCCCGGTTACCAGCTTCTTATTGCTTGCAACCTCAATCAACTTACATTCACTAGCTTTGATCATCATTACTTTTTGAGAAGGCCTTCTGGACTCTCCCCTTCTCTCCACAATTTCAATCATGTTGGTTTCCTGATGGGCGGCATCGGGTTTTGGTTAATATTAGGTGCCTTCGGAGTCTGCACCTCAATCCTGTGGGAGTCAATAAGTTCTTGGATAGCGTTCTTTAAATGCCAACATTTTTCGGTGTCATGCCCAGTTACACCAGAACAGTAATCACAACTGACTGAATAATCTAAATTCTTTGGGGGAGGATTTGGCAGTTTCGCTTCAATTAGTCTCAACATATCCAGTTGTTGCAGCCTGTGGAATAAGCTAGTGTAAGATTTTCCCAACTGAGTGGAAGTCATATTTTTCTGTACCCTTTCATTTCTCAGGACCGGATTACCTCGGAAGGCAGGCCTCGGGGGTTGTTGGTAAGCTCTTGGAGGTGGGTAGTTATTTTTTGGAGTTGGGTAAGCGTTTTGAGGGGGTGGAACATGCCATTGTGCGTGAGCAGGAGGTTGGGTAAATATTAGCGCGTGATAGACTGAGAAGCGAGGTTCTGGTGGTTGATAGTAATGCTGTGGTGGGCCATATGGAGTGTGTGGGTATGTCTGGTGGTGAGGACGGGGCTGGGCGTAATAAGATGGTGCCAGATGCCCGAACCAAGTTCCAAACTCCATTGTCGCTACTTCCTCCTTATTTTTCTCGAAAGCTCCCTCAGCTCCACCCTGGATGGCGTTGCCTGAATTTCTGAGTAGCTCATGATATTATTGGATTTGAGGCCTTCCTCAACCATAATTCCCATCTTGACCACTTCGTTGAAAGACTTCCTTACTGCTGATACCAAATGCCAAAGTAGGTAGGTTCTAGAGCTTGTAGAAAATAGTCAACCATCTCACTCTCTTTCATGGGAGGATCAACTCTGGCTGCTTGTTCCCTCAACCGAAAACCGTACTTCCTGAAACTCTCGTTGTGTTTCTTCTCCAGCTTTGTTAGAGATAGACGATCTGGGAGAATCTCGAGATTATATTGAAAGTGGCAAGAAAATGCTTGCGCCAAGTCATCCCAGGTATACCACCGATTGGGATCCTATCAGGTATACCACTCCAGTGCCGACCCACTTAAACTCTAGCTAAAGTACACTATTTGCAATTCATCTTTCCCCCCTGGTCCCCCCATTTTGCTGCAAAAACCTCTCAAATGCGCGACTGGATCGCCGTGACCATCATATAAATCAAATTTAGGCATTTTGAAACCTGGAGGAAACTGCATGTCTGGGAATAAACAAAGATCCTTGAATGCCACACTCACCTAGCCACCTAATCCCCGCAGGTCTCTGAAGGATTGTTCCAAACTCCGGACCTTTCTAAGCATTTCTTCCTGCTTAGGATTTTTGGTTGGTTTTTCAACTCCCGCTGGGATTTTGAGCGGGGAGCATAGGAGTAAGGTTCCTAGGTTTTGTAAGCAGGTGCCGATGGATAGTATTGAGGGTCATAAGCTTGAAACAATGGTTCACTTGATGACCTATGCAGTGTAGGAGGCGAAGGTGCCACTGAGATAAGATCGATCTGCCGGGGAGGGTGAGGAGTGGCTTTGTGTAGTGGGGCTGATGGCTGAGAGGTAGTACCCTGATGCTGTGAATATATAGGAAAACTTGGAGGTGGATTAGTGGCAGACTGGTTGGGCCAGTGGTGGGGTGAAGGTTGGATTGGCAGGATAGGTCGGGGGCGGCTGTCCTCCTGCCCATTCCTGGTACATATCGGCCATTTGGTGCTTAAGCTTATACATTTCCTCCTTCATAGCATTAACGTCCAATTCCTCTACCTCCTTCGAGGGGTCAATAATGCTGACATCGGCTTCTTGATTGGCCATGACTTGTTTGCTTTTCGACCGCGTGTTGTAGGAGTGGGTTGCCAGAATGCCGCGAGTACTAATCACCTATCTAATTTTAAACTTGACATTGGAACGGCAAAAAATCGTTAGTGGTTAGGTTTTAACAGATACGTGGCCACATATGGGATATGCATGCACATAAATGACATCTGGTCCCTACATGCATTGATTGCTTGCGTCATCCCGGCTTTTATTTGCGAAGCTTCCTTCTGTTTTAGCCTTATTCTCTCCTTCTCCCATATTTTATTTATTTTCCAATTTTATTCAATTATGGTCGAATCCTATGTAGATTGCCTACGTATCATGACCCCGCATGAATCAGACCGAGCGTAGTTATTGCAAATAAAAAGCAAAGCATAACATATTCTAGAAAGTTTCCATTTTTATAACAACAAACTTCAATTACAAGGACTCGAAAGGTGGCAGATTAAACAAGAAACTAACAAGCTTTGATAAAACGAACTACAGACTCGAAAACAACTAACTATGCATAAAGAAAATACAAACTCCTAGTAGACCTTAAAATATTATTTGCCAACAGGCAATGCAATCTTGCCGGACAAAGGTCATGGCGGTGGCAAAGAACATGGATCTTGTCATATCCTCGCAATGGTTGTACTTTGTGGTGATGTAGTCTGCGATCGCCCGTACTCTTTCCCTAATACCATTTTCTTGCAATAAACGCCCAATTTGTTCAGCCCTTGCCTCTAGAGTTCGCTCGACTTCCTGATTCAGTTCCTGGAATTGCCTCAAATCCATCTCCAACCTTGCTATCATTGCATAACAATGTTATCTCTCGGTTTTGAGGTCCCCGACTTGCTTGGCTACTCTGTTCTCGACCAAGATGACTCTCTGTTTTAACCCAGCAACCTCATCGTCATGCTTTTCCTTTAATTTCTCAATGATGCGGTCTCGTTCCTCTGCACTTTTAGCTAATTGTTTCCGAACCTTGGATAGCTTGCCTTCCGCTTTGTTCAAGTCAAACCCATATTCGGTCACTTTTCGCCTAAAATTATCTATGAGATTTTCATCCTTCGCGCTTCTTGGGAGGATTTTCTGCGGCTGCTTTCATCTTCTAGATTTGGGCTGCAGCGCCTCATTTTCTTTGGTTAATCTTTTCTTTTCGCCCTTGTCTACTGCGGCTTGCAAACCATTTTCAAATTGTAGTTCTTGGACTTTCCTTTCCAATCTTCCTATGGTGGCCTTGTATTCATTTTCCTTGGCTAATTAATCTCGTTTCTCTTGTGACGTTTCAACAAATTCTTGGAGATGCGGTCTTTTAGCTGGCTTTACCGGGCTTTATTTCTTTTTTGTACCAAGCGATGTATCCTGGTGCAATCTTGCCTTTAGATATGTCGCGTACTCGGGTACCCACCATCAAGTATTGACATTCGCTCCAGATTTGATGCACGATGGCTTTAGGGAATTGACCATTGGGGCTAATCTCAACTGTATGGCGACTAATGTCCTCATTCGGGGAATCATTTGGCATCTAACCAATTACCTTAGACTTCTGTATGGCACGTAGGGTTGGATACGTCGCAGACCTATTAATAGAAAATGAGGTCTGGTGGTTGGCATATACACAATTTCATCCACGGGGAGCCACCCGAATGTCCACTCTATCTGATTTGCAGTGATGACCCAGAGATACGACACCCATTCTGTGACACCCATAGGCAACCTAAGCCCATCAACCATGTTGTAGAATTCTTCTACGCAGCTCTTTGTTGGTGACCCATAATTCATGAACCGAGGCCGATGGCATAAGTGCTCAATTATCCATATTTGTAACAATAGGTTACATCCCTCAAAGCAGTCTCCTCCCGCTTTACAGGCGGTGAGAGCACGGAAGATCTCAGATAAGAAAATAGGAGCGAGGGTGCTCTTGGACTGAGTCATTAAAGTGCTGACGACCCCTGCTATCCGTATGTCAATATTTCTGTCATTCCATGGAAACACCAGAAGACCCAGGAAGAATACTATGCATACAAATCATCGATGCTCCTCCCATTTGAGTTGGTTCCCTTTGCTACAAATATAATTGTCCGGGTTATTGAATCCCCCTATATGCCCGTACCTCTGATATATAAACTGCAGAGTACAGAAGCCGTTTGATAGGTCCGGGTTGTGAACCTTTCTACTGATTTTCAAGGAGTCCAGGAATTTGTGCACGGCGAGGGCTCTTGGTGCAATCAGGTATTGGTGTCTTAAAGAAATTGTAGGGGTCCCAATATATGCAGTTATTTCTTCCAATGTCGGTGTGAGCTAAAAATCCTAGAAATGGAAGACATTGTGAGCCGAGTCCCAGAATGTGATCAATGCCTTTATGATATCTCCCCTCGGGTTAATTTTCAACAGCCCGGTAAGTCCTCCCAAATGCATGTTGACCCTGTTTTGCCCTGCTTCCCCCAGGTCATTCCACAACATGTGCAGCTCCAAGGGAATTTTGTTCATGAATGTTATCATGCTTATTCTGCACATTTATTAAGGTGAATTAATATCTCAAAATTTGACCATTTGACACCACAAAATATTAAAGTATGTATTTGTACTTTATGAAATGTATTTCCTAAAATCAGGGCCCAACTTGGTGAATACGGCCTTGCGGAACTTCCGAAGGAAGGTTTTAAGGTTGTGCTCGTTTTCCAGCCAAAATAAGACTTAGAGGTGGCCATTTGTGCGAAATCAGCCTTCCGGTTCCCCTTCGGTAACATTTGGCTACTTCTAGCAATAACAACATCACCCGATTATTTCAAAAAATGAATAAAATCGGACATTTAATATTCTTGTTTTGGTTATTTTTGCAAAAGAGAGATTGGACACGATGGGGGTTGCCTACGTATCTCGCTCTCGACGAGAATCAAACCGGCATAGTTCGGGCAAAAATATTTATCAAAATCAAAACTTTAAAAAGCCCTATTTTCTTTTGTTTGTTTGTTTTTTTTCTTTTTTTTTTCTGTTGTTTTTGTTTTCAAAAATCCGGCAGTATTTCGACGCCATTTGATCATTGGTTTTACAAGACCAATGATTAATCTCGACCAACCCTAATGCTACTATTTTTCTCAATTTTCTTTCCTTGTTCGCAAGCCGGTCAACATGCAAATCCCAAGCAGTTAAGTGCACACATAATCATGCATCAGGATGGTCTTTTCATTTCGGGTTACCTGTCCTAGACGGACCCAACCCCTGTGTTGAGTCCCCTAAGTCAAATGCCTGATGCAGATAAGCGTTCCTACTAGGGATCCGGCATGAGGTCAAGTTATTCTAAGTTAAAACCTTGGTATAGGGTCTAGACTGTGTACCCAAACGGAAAACTCGAGTCGAGGAGGGGGCTACGTACTGGGAACCAAAAGGCCATCCGGCTTAGTAACTTGTCCGGCCTCTTTTTTATTTCAGGGTATGACACTAACAGAATAGGGAGTCTCAACCAGTAAGCACATACCAGTAGGTGAATAGATAATGGTTTCGTAATAGTTTATACACAGTTCAAATAATATCAAAGCGGTAAAAGCATCATTTTGCACATTAAGTCAACATGTACAATCAAATAATAAAAAAGCCAAATACAACAATTATTCTTAGCTCGAATTCTTGAACCCTGAACCAGAGATTCTGGGTTCGATCCCCAGCAGAGTCGCCAGAGCCGTCACACCTCCTTCATCTGATGACCCCAATATCATCGGCCTCACTATTTTGTTCTCGAGGAACATGATCTAGAGTCCACTCCTTGAAGCATTACAAAGTTACATGCAGCTCGTGCAAAATATATTTGCATCATATCCTCTCGAACATCAAAGATTTTGTTTACTCGATTTACCACCAATAATGAATCGCACTTGGCTTCAATGTCTTCCTCCCCCAAGCTTTTAGCTAGATTGAGACCTGCAATCATGGCCTCATGCTCGACATCATTATTATTCAACCTAGAGGTTTTGATAGATTGTCTAATAATACTACCTGTTGTTGGCTTCAAAACAATTCCAAGCCCGGACCTTTTAACATTCAAGGCACTGTACACGAAAAAGTTTCATACCTCGACGATATGCCCGATTTTAGCATAAGTTCTTTCTTTACTTCGGGTACGAGGGTTGGCATAAAATTGGCCATGAAGTCAGCCAAGATTTGAGGCTTAATGGCCATTCGGAGTTGATATTCAATATCATACATGCCAAGTTTGACTACCCATTTGTCCAATCAGGCTGATAGTTTGGGCTTATGCAAATTATTTTGAAAAGGATAAGCAGTTAACACACATATTAGGTGACGCTGGAAATATGGCCTTAAGTTTCTAAATGCGATTATTAATGCAAGTGCTTTTTTTGTAAGTGAGGGTATCTAGTTTCAACATCTCTTAGAGTTCGATTTACATAATAAATAGGGAATTGCGTACCTTTCTCTTCTTGAATTAGTACCCTACTTACCGCTATATCACGGATAAGGCGTAGATAAGAGAGTTTTTCCAATTAAAGGACAATCGAAACATGATTAAATTATTTAAGAGATTTAAGAGTCGCCACTTGGGAGATTTATGGTGCCCCAACTCACCGTTTAGAAGGGAAAGAATGACTCTGCTTAACAGTCTGTGAACCAAAAATCCGAGTAAGGAATTCTGTTAACCCGGGAGAAGGTGTTAGGCATTCCCGAGTTTCGTGGTTCTATCACGATTACTCAACTGTTATATTTGGCTTAAATCATCTGATTTTAGAACATGTTTTATCTTATGTGCTTTTTAATCTTTTAACCACTTTTATAATTATTGTCTTTATGGAAAATTGCAACGCCGTCAAAACGTGTCGTGAACCACGTCACATAAATGCACCCGTAGTTTTTTGACACCTTCTAACTTTGTTGGGATTCGGATTAGGTCACATAAATGTGCAACCCTGTTTAAGGAGATAAAACTATTAAAGTCGTGCACTAAAGCGACTAGCGCGTTATTATCTTTACGAGAGACCGTGAAAATTCGCTAAATGGTCCGTCTCGAGTTCTAAGTATTTTAAAAGACATATTTAAAGAAGACCACGCATTTGTGATTTTAATTAATGAGGTGCACCTATAGCCTATTTTAAAGGGTACTTAAACTAAATGCTCGGAACGCCATAACTATTTGTTACACATTACGGTTCACCTCCAAATTACTTTTGAATCGTGATTGTGTTACACGAGCTCACCCGAGACCTCAATTGAATTTATAAACAACCCTAAAGGCTTGCTACGAGGGTTCATTGCCAACTGTATCGATATACATCTAAATGGATTCAATTCATGTAATGGATGGGCCCCAAGCGAGGCCAAACCTGGCAGTCCAGTCATTGAAGCTCAAAGGCAGCCCTTTCATTTGGATTTCTCAAATGACCTTCTCATTTATGCTGAAGGCCTCGATTAGACTATATTTATGGACATTAAACCACGCTGAACAAGAATCAGATTGAAAGATAATTCCTCGATTCATGATTGATTGCTCGCAAATTTAAAAGGTGCAAAAAAAAGCAAGAATTGTATGACACGGATGTTGATCCAAACATTGACCCAAATATTAATGTATTCAACTCATGGGCTAAATATGTGAGATGATATTCTTCATATAGGCAAGGTGTACCTACCAGCTATTTACATCACCCAACTTCAGTTACAATCCCAATTTTAAACAAATGGAATATTAAACAACACTTTCACACTAAATATCAACTTAAACGAAACTAATCTCAGGAAGTTCAGAATGCCTTATAAGCAGGATGTATCCCAGACTGGATCTTAGTGGCCTTCAAACTTAGGTCCATACCATCATCACTACATAATATGACCAACATGATTTTCTAACAACCCAGCTCAAACTATAAAGGCATAATCAAGCTACTCTACCTATTTCGAATAAAAAATCCCATATCCAAATATACAACCACATAAAATGCTAAAACGACTGAAACTTTCGAATAAAAAATCCCATTTCCAAATATACAACCACATAAAATGCTAGAACGATTGAAACTAATGAACATGAACCGAAGAAATATACTTTTCATTCTATCTTCGAATCCACTTTACATCTTGAAAAGTTAGAAGGTGTACCTGGAAATTGAATGCAAATAAGAAGTAAGAAAGGTCAGCAGCAAATTTTAGCACCCCAGCAGTTGAAAACAAACAACCAACAACAATAAGACCAATCTAACAACCCAACTTTGCACCCAAAACCAAATTTGAGCCCAAACAAACTTCAAATTACCCCAAATGACTTGCAATCAAAACCAGATACTCCAGGAAGCAGTCAAAAAACAAGCAAGTGAAGTAGATTTAGAACAAAGGCCAAAGACCCCGACACAATTGGACTCTTAATGGTGCAGTATCCGCCAACTTTTAGCTGATTTTGGGGCCCTAAAATGTCCAAATTTGAGGGAAAAAGCTTCCAATTGGTTCCACTAACCAATGTGTTTTTTATTAAAGTTGCAGAAATTGAGAACTGATTTGTGACTGTGGCTGAAATGTTTTTGTAAATCCTCATAGTGTCCCCCCTTTTTGAGTGATTTTAGCCCCTTTTTATAGCCAAAGGCTAGGGCATCATCCCTATTTTATTTTAACCTAAGGTCCACTTTTCAATTTTCAGATTTTACTTCTTTGGACCCTCATTTCTTGACTTATTTCCAAAGTTACTACAGTAATACTATTGATTTTTTATTAAAGACCCCTTCTAGAAGGGTCTAAAGACTTCTACCACTTTATATCCTTTATGTGCTACCTATAATACCCTAATTTGTTCCCAATATCACCAAAACAACCCGAAAAGTCCCTATTGCCCTTAATGGTCCTAATTTTATCAGAACTAACAAGGAAAGTCCTGCACTACCCCTCAGTTACTTATTTGGCATTAAGCTAACTTCTAAGACTAATTCTTCTAATCCTAACAACTTTAACTATCAGAAATATTATTAAGCAATTAGCCAAAAACAGTCGCTGATATTCAAATAAAGTTCCATACTTAGATTCTAGAAGAGGAACATGTAAGGCTGTTAATCAAAGTTCAATCTCAAAGCACCTCAAAACATAATCGACACTTAACTTTTAAACAACCAACAAATTAAAAAACTTTCATGGGATCTGCCAAGCTAACAAAACAATCAAGACCATCTCCTATTCAGATTCAAGGTCAAGGATATTATGAAATTGTTGTGATCATGGAAACTACTAAGCACAATCATCTAATTTCATAAATAAAACTAACATACAATCAGCCTAACAAATTTGAGATTTGCTAAAACCACTTAAAATTTTAAACTAACGTCCCTAATTGCTCAAAAACACAGAAAATCACAAAAATAAAGAAAACAAAACTAAAAAGGTGGACTTACCAGATTTCTTCAATTTATCATTACTGGAATCAATTCAAAACCTCGAGTGATTTCCCAAACTTGGACTTAAACTTCAATTGTCGCTGGTGCCGACACTGGAGGAGTTCTGGGACTGTTTGAGTGGGCTTAGGTGGGCTTTTGGGTGGGTGAGGGCTAAAGGGGGGTGGGTGTGGTGTTTGAAAGACATTGGACGGCAGCCACCGCCGCGCATGGCGGAGCTGCCTTCTTCAGGCACACATTCGACGAGTTGCATACATGTTTGAGAGTAGCCAATGGCAAGGTTAGGACAAGGAGGTGAGGGGGTCCAGTGGTGTTGATTTGGAGGTCGTCTGCCAGCGGCCACCATCGTAGACAGCGGAGCAGCCATGTTTTAAATGAAGATTCGAGGAGTTCAGCGGTGATGCGAGGGTGATCTATATGGGATTGGGAAGAAGAGAGTGAGGGGGTTCTAGGGTGAAAATCTGGGGGGCGTTGGCATTACGCCGCCGCCGGCGGTGATTTTCGACCGGCGACAGACGGTGGTGTTAAGGTGGTTCAATGGTGGAATTACACTACCGGTTAAACTGTACGAGGATGACACATTTGGTCTCTGAAATTTTATGAAGTTTTTGGACATTTTTATTTCAAAGGCGAGGCTCCACGTGAGCCGTTAGATCAAAATCATGGATGGCCAAGATTGAATGCCACCAAACGACATCATTTGACGTCTCTGGGGCTGGATTGGGTAGGGGTTACTGGGTTGGGTTCGTGGTTTTGGGGTGGGTATAAATTGCAAAATTAGCCCAAATTAATCTTTTAAAAACAATACCATATTTCAAATCCCTTTTTCGTTTCTTTTTATTTTACCAAATTCCTTTTATTATATATTTTTTCAATTTTCATTTAATACAAAATTAGAATAAAAACTTGATTTAATACTTCAACTAAACTAATTAATTTCCTAAAATCAACTAAATCCTAATTTAGAAAACTAAGTAAAAATTTAAAATTGCAAAAAGAAACGATTTTGTTATTAATTGTTTTCCCGTGCTATTTAAAACTGGTATCCTAAATATGAGAATTCCATTTTTGTGCTTTTAATGACTTAAAATGTACTCAAATGCCACTAAATTGCACAAAATTCAAATAATAAAATCACATAATTAATAAGGAAAAATGCAAATAAACACAAATCACATGATTAATTCCTAAAAACGCAAATAATCACAAATCACATAATTAATTCCTAAAAACGCAAATAAACACAAATCATGTAATTAATTCCTAAAAATGCAAATAAACACTAATCACATAATTAATTCCTAAAAATGCAAATAAACACAAACCACATGATTAACTCCGAAGAATGTAAATAATAAAAGAAAATCCTAGTCTACGAATTTATAGGAACATTTCAAGTGAGGAAAAAATCATATGCTCACAGATCTCACAAGTACATTATTAACGATTTATTGAGTCAGAAGTGAGGTCTCATTATTCCATCTTTCAAATTAAACTACCACTATTAAATCTATGACACTACATACAAATTGAATCAGGTCACCCATAGTTAAACACCATACTCAACATTAGTTACAGGGATTTATGAGCTATAAACTTATTTAGAACATCGAAGATAGCGTGAAGGAAATGGGCTACAGTAAACATCCAAAAGTATCAATCCATTACAGTTTAAAAGTCTAGTAACAGTCCATATTAGTTACAATCAGTTACTATAAAGCAAAACCTAAACCTAGTACAAAATAAAGCATCATTGTTACTCGACTTCCATTTGTGATATATGGTGAAGGAGCTCAGAACATGTACCTGGAATGAAGCAAGGGAGAAACACCTATGAGTAGGCAAACCAGAGGCAATAACAATAACAAACCAACAACAGATACAGCAGTGAACCAGACTCACAACCTAGAATTGAATAGGAGGAATTATCACATAAACCAGGCTGTGATTTAAAGCTAACAACACCAATAAACCGACCAAAACAGCCTTCAATACACTCCAAATATATTCAAAATTGAATCCTACGAAGCTTGTGGAGTCTCAACCCATCAAACAGATATTTTTTCAGATCATTTTACTCCTATTTAAACTAACAACCCAATTTAATGGCTGAGAATTAGTACTATTCTGAAGAAGCACCCTAATGGAACAGTAGCTGTTTTTTGAATTTTTAACCCTAGGAAATTTCTGTTTTTCTGGAGAATTTTAGGGAATGTTTCTGGGATATTAGACCTCAGCCCCCTCAATGAAGGCATTAGGATACCTTTTATATCCAAAGCTTTAGGGCAACCCCTTTTTTGTGTTTAACTTCTTAGTCCTCTTTTATTCTTCAGACTTATTCAACTAGTCCCTAAAAGATTGACTTGTGCCTCAAGTCTTTGCATTAGAGTCTTAGAATTATGACTTTAACCCTCTTATAGAAGGGTCGAGCATTTTTGTCCAATTCTAAGTACCTAAATCACTCCTGGACCTATTGTGGAATTACAAACCCAAATATTAACTGAACATCAACCCTTTTACCTTGGTTTACAATTATCAGGTATGACCAAACGTCCTAAGGTCTGAATCAATGGACCCAAATAACTCTAAAGGACTTGAATTAATTAATTAGAGTTCAGATCAACAAACACTACTGACGATTCAAAAAAAAAATCAACACAATCATGCATCAGAACTGATCTAATCAAAACAAGACTACAAAAAATCAAAACAAGATCAAAACTAAAAAAATCAAAATCAAGGAATAAAATATGGATTAACTACAACAAACAGACTTAAAGCTAATAAAATCAGACAGGATAGGATAATTAAAAAAATAGAAGATACTCAAGAGAAGAACAAACACAATGGGCATTTGTATTTAATCGAGTAAGACCAAAGAAGCAGCCATGGTTTACAGACTTATACAAACGAGATTTCACTATACTAGAGGCTAATCTTAACCTACCAAAAGAATGAAACATGGACTTGGCCAAATAGAACAAGAAAGAAGAAATCATAAAAACTAAAAAAGACCATGTTTAAACTAAAAAGAAAATGGCTTAAAAAATGATAATTAACTAAATTAGATAGATTGAAGGACTTAACTTAAACTCTTGAGCTTCAGGAGTCTGCATGCGTTGTTAAAAGGGTTTCGGAAATGCTAAAATTGATTTGGAGCGGTTGTGAGGGAATTTGAGGGCCCAATAGCATTGGTTTTGTGGTGAAGGGGGTGAGGGTGGCTCAGGAGACCATTTTGGTTGGGTTAAGAAACTGGGGTGGTTTTCTGTCTGACTTCAAATCAATATTCGAGTCGATGGACCATGGTTCGAAGGAAGGTGGTGTTAGATTTGTGATGAGGGTGGAAAGGGGATAAGGGGATACTCTGGTGCATTTTTGGTGGTCGTCTGAGCCGACGCCGGTGTGGACGGCGGACCAGTCAGATCTTTGAATGGATATTCAAGAAGAACAACTAAGATTCGAGGGCTGGGGTTTAGGGTGTTGGAAAGAGGAGGAAGAGGAGATTCAGGGGTGTTAATTTGGGCGTCGTTGGAGACTTGCCGTCGCCGGTGACAATTTTCAGCCGGCGGTGGACGGCAGAGAGGTGGTGGTTATACGACGGTGATACACCGGTGTAATCCGGGGTGTTTAAGAGATGGTTTGGAGGGGTTGGGGGTATCTGACATACATATATATATATATATTTAAAAACCAAGTTAGTTCTCGTATATTGATCAAATATCATCAACGGCGTATATTAAGACGCCTTTAAATGGCGTCGTTTTGAATTTCTGAGGCTGGACCGGGTTTGGCTAAGGGGTATGGACTGGTTTGAGTGCATTCTGGGTCTGGGCCTGGGTGATGTTAATTGTTTTGGCCCAAATACTTGCTCATGTATTTTTCAGCTTTTATTTTCTTTCTTTCTCTTTCATTTTTCAAAAATTAAAACTTATGAAAAATCCTAAATAAAAATATGAGTCCATAATTAACCTATAAAAATCCTAATTAATCCTACAGAGTCATTATCTAAATAAAAATAGAAATCACCTAAAGAAAATAAAATTTTAAAATAGAAGTACGTTAAAACTATTTTTGATTTTTATTTTATAAAATATTTAATTATTAATTAATTATTAAAAATGCAGGGTTAAAACCTAAAATGCAGATGTCCATATTTTTTTGTATTTTTATTTAATTAATGCACAGACAAATGCAAACACTTAACAGAAAATGCCACAAAAATCAAAATAATTAAAAATATCAAAAAGAAATTATTTTGTTTGGAATTATGGAAGTAGTTCATATAGGGAAAATATTATGTGCTCACACCAATCAGGTCTGATCTTGCCCCCACTGTATCATTTGGGCTAATACTAGGCCCAAAATGATGGCCCTAAATATACCAAGGCCCTTTTAACATATCTGCTAGTCACAACAAAATACGATACTAAATTATGGAAAATTAGCATGCTGAATCACTGTATGAAACATTGATACTAGCTAGATTAATTAAACAAAACAGTATCCTTGAATCATGACATACTATGCCCAGGAGAGGGAATTTCAACTAATTTCAAATTTTAAGAACAAAAGCTACTAAAATTAGAGTCACATGCTAGAAATATTGCTAACAATTAGTTATGAACTATCAAATCACCATACAAGTATTCCTAGAATCCAGCAGCCCCTAATAAAGAACAAATGTAATTATGGGTATTAAACATTTTTGAGAGGAACAACCAAACTAACATGAACATTCATATAAATAACTAAATAATAGCCTAAAATATCTGAATTTTAGAATGCTTAACAACAAAAGAAAACTAAAAATAGAAATGCTAAAACTAAATAAGCTTAAAAAAACATACAATCACTGAGATGTAACATCTTGAATAACCCAAACTTTTATTGCATTAGAGACTAAGAACATTCTTTAAAGCTTCATTTTGACACTCAAAAGTTCATAGAGATACCCGGATACAACAAAGAAACAGAATGAAGTAAGAAACTTTAATAAGAAATAGGTGAAAAACAATAGCAAATCAAAGTAGTACACAACTCCAGCTTAGCCAGACTTGAATCGGAAAATCAGAAATCCCATAGCAAGTTTGTCTCAAGTTTGTGTTAAAAAATATGAAGAAAATATAACCAACTACAAATGAAACAGTAGTTGAAGCCTTTTTAGAGTGTTTTTAGGGTTTTGAAACCTAATGTGTGTGAATGCTTTTATTTATATAGTGTATATCGAAAAATAACATCAAATAATATTCTACCTGTTATAAAATAGAAGTCTATTTAGAGTGAATGTCTAAGAGTTTTAGCTTGAAGCTAAGTCATTCCTCTTCCTATAAATAGAGGGGTCTTACCCCATTGTAAATCACCCCAAGTATTAATAAGAATACTTCTCTCTCTCCCTATTCGCTCTCTATATTGTTCTTATTCTTGCATTATTGTTCTTGTCTTTATATTATTTCATAACACGTTATCAGCACGAGACTCTACCGTCTCAAGAAGCTCTTTAAGAAGATTAAGCCGCCGTCAATTTCTCCGCATCGGAGCCGCCGTCGTCTGCATCAGTGGAGAAAAGGAAGAAAACATTGAAAATATAATTGGTATACCTTAAAGGTAAGTAATTTACTTTTCCCTTTCAAATTCTTGAAATTCTACGATTTGATTTAATATACAAACAAAGTTTGATTATAACTCTAATGGAGTTTGTAAGAAATTATAACCACATGAAGTGGTAAAATCTCTATGTCCTGCCATGATTAAATTCATGTATGATTGTGGGCAAATAATTGAAAATCCGTCCCATTGAATTTGCTCCATTCCCTTTAGAGAATGTGGTAGCAGTATATGATAAGTCTGAAAGAAGACTAAAATATTACCATGAAGGTATCAATGAATGTGGACGTGGCAAAGAATTCCGTCCAATTGAATTTGCTCCATTCCCTTTAGAGAATGTGGTAGCAGTATGTGATAAGTCTGAAAGAAGACTAATTACCGTAAAGGTATCAATGGATGTGGACATGGCAATAGACGAAGTTATAATCGTCATTATTGTGGTAATGAGAACAATAAGGATTCTCAAAATAATCTTTCACTTTATGAAAGTAATATTTGACGTGAGATTGTGTAAAGCACATGATTTTGATCCATTCCCTGAAGTGAATGTGATAATTGTAATAGAGCCCGTAAGTATGAACACGCTCTTGATGTAATTTTGGTTTATGTCTGACATTATGAAAAGAAAGTTCGTTGCCCTTGAAATTTCGGGCAAGAACTATATGATATGGGTGTTGGATACTTAAATCCATTTTGGATGCTATGGGTCTTGGAGACGCCATTAAAGACAGAAATAATGCATCCACCCAAAACTATGCTAAGGCCTTGATTTTCTTGCGCCATCACCTTGATGAAGGTTTGAAGATTGAATATCTCACCGTCAAAGATCCACCTATCTTGTGGAATGGCTTAAAGAAGAGATATGACAACCTGAAGTTGGTCACTATGCCACAAGCACGATACGATAAGAAACCAAAAGCAAATAGTTTATAAACTATATATTATCGTTGCGGTGGAAACGGGCACTGGTCAAAGGCTTGCCGTATACCATGACATTTGGTTGACTTTTATCAAGCATCTCGAAAGAGTAAACGCCCTGAAACGAATTTTGTCTCTGACGACAACTTTGACATCACCCACTTGGATGTGGCAGACTTCTTTGAGCAACCCGAGGGGTAGATAGACCACCTAATCGGTGATGGATCCGTGATGAAAGAAGATGGAGCTATTTGATTTTATTTTACTTGTTTGTATTAGTGAATGAATAAACTAATAGCCATCAGTATTAGCTCGTATTAGTTAGTTCATGACATAATGTTAGTATTAGTTCTTTAGAATGTATCAATATGCTCAAATATCAATAATATTTTTACTTTCCAGTAGAGGTAATCGACTAACCTGAAAAACTAGTCGGTTATCTCATATTTCACATAAAAACTGCAAAACAATCGATTGTCAATGATCAACAATCGATTGTCTTTAAAACAGTGATCTGGAATTTTACAAAAACAGTCAACAATCGATTGTCTATGATTAACAATCGATTGTCTTTAAAACAGTGTGTTCTGGAATTTTTCAAAAACAGTCAACAATCGATTGTCAATGTTTAACAATCGATTGTCGTTAGACAGTAATCTGGATTTTTCAAAAATCATCCACAATCGATTGTCTATGTCTAACAATCGATTGTCGTTAGATAGTGTAATTTGGAATTTTTCAAAAATCATCCACAATCGATTGTCTATGTCTAACAATCGATTGTCGTTAGACAGTGTAATCTGGAATTTTTCAAAAATCATCCACAATCGATTGTCTATGTCTAACAATCGATTGTCGTTAGACAGTGATCCGGAATTTTTCAAAATTAATCAACAATCGATTGTCAATGCTAAACAATCGATTGTGTTAAAACAGTGTGCTTTGGAATTTTTCAAAACAGCCAACAATCGATTGTCTATGTTTAACAATCGATTGTCTTAAAACAGATCTGGAAATTTTTCAAAAATTTTCAACAATCGATTGTCTATGTTAACAATCGATTATCAATACTCAACAATCGATTGTGTGTGTTTAACAATCAATTGTTTTATGAAAATGCTTAAACTAAAATTTTCAAACTGCATCGTAATCGATTATGGAAAACATATAATCGACTATCTGATTTATTTTAGTCAACTGACATCAGCAGATTTTGAAAATATTATGTTACACAAACGAATTGAACTTGTTTATTCTTATGTTCGTGTATTTCTTTTGTATATCAAACCATGGGAATTAAATTGATTGAAGGCTCCGGAAGAGCAACTGTAACTCTGCCCAAAGGCATGACGTTTATCTTAGAGAATGCAATATTCTCCTCCAAGTCTAAGAAGAACTTGTTGAGTTTTAAAGATATCATTCAAAATGGATATCATATTGAGACAATAGATGAGAATAATCTTGAATTCTTCATGAAAACGAGGCTGCCCATTTCGGTTTGGGTTCACGCCATTTTGCATGCAGCAATGCTAGTTCGTCGGCTGCCCACTTTGGTTTGGGTTCATGCCATTTTGCATGCAGCATTTTAGTTTGTCGGCTGCCCACTTCGGTTTGGGGACACGCCATTTTACATACAGCAATGCTAGTTCGTCTCTGACTGACGAATTGACACAAATATTCCCCATTGCAATTGGTTTTGGGTCATGGACCCAATATATCCCATTTAAGAATTTTTGGATGTGCAGTATATGTGCCTTTAGCACCGCCATCCCGCACCAAAATGGGTCTGCAAAGAAGGTTAGGAATATATGTTGAGGTTGAATCGCCCTCCATTATTCGCTACCTCGAAACATTGACAGGAGATTTGTTCACTGCACGATTTGCAGACTGTCAATTTGATGAGACACTTTTCCCAAAATTAGGGGGAGAAGTTGGTGAAACCAAACGGGAAATTTTGTGGAAAAATGCATCATTATCTCATCTTGATCCACATACCGCTATTTGTGAGAAAGAGGCACAAAAGATTATCCATTTGCAAAGAATAGCAAATCAAATGCCTGACACATTTATAGATTTGAAAAGGATAACAAAATCACATATCCTCGAAGTGAATGTGACAACATCTGATTCACGAATACATACTCATTATTGGAAGAATATGAAGATGAAATTGGTATTAAATATACCACACTCACCCCTAGATGGAGGTTTGAGATGATACCACACTCACCCCTAGAAGGAGGTTTGAGATGATATATGGCATGAATGATCGTTGGTCACGTACCTATTGTACGCCAAAGTATTTTGGAAATATGACTATTAAAGGACAACGATAATGCAAGAAACATATCTTGCATATAAGTTTGACATGACCATAATGGTATAACTTTCTCTTTAAGAAAGATATTCACCACATGGATGTTGATGAATCTGTGGTAGTACAAAATTAATTGAGAGCTCTAGAAGAGCCAATTATTACTATGTTGGAGAAACACAATTGAGTATTGTGCTGTAGTAAGTCTCAAAGAAACTTATTCAGTTTCCAAAGTACACGCGAAAGCGATTGATTATATTGAGACTATAAATAAAGGAAGGCTTTGATATCTCCTATTACTGCAACTTGTAGCGGGTTAATTTGCATATGAAAAGCTACCCGCTTTGTTCTCCAGTTTGTACTACACAAATGAAAAAAAAAATGCCACAATAAAGTGGATATCTATTGGTATAAAACCCATGTCATAATAAACCTGAAGTTTATTGATAAGTGCACATGTCATGGTGTAAATTTGAAGTTTACCAATATTGATAATTTATTCAGTTGGCATTCGTGTTAGCCATCTCATTTTAAGTATGATGTGCAAATTCACATAGGTGAATATCAAAGAACTAGAAAGTTCTTTACGAATTCTCTTGTATCACTTGTTCTCATTAATGAACTGACCAACTAAAGAGTTCGGGTTGAAGCCCATAAATTCTGGAAATATCAAAGGTGAATATGGGCCCATTCACCTGCCATGTATACCACATATGATGCATCTATGATATGGTTACATGCGCAATTGTTATTAACCCGCAGCCTGGCCGGTGCTTGCGAGGTAAATTGCTCAGTAATCTAACTTCGAGCATAATTTCCAGATTCTCTACTCAAGATAGTTCATCTTGATAAGTTGGTTTATATCAAAGTTGGTTTAGCAAGATAATTATTGAGTGCTTCCACTTAATAGCTAAACTGTTTCTTATGAGAACAAAGTTATATATATATCAGTTTGATATACGTTGTATGCGAGAGTATATTATATTCTCCCCTCACAAGTGGTTCAAGGTCAGGAACCAAATAATTTCATCTTATTATTAATGTGCCGTGTATATTGACATGATAATGCACAAAGATGATTTCCCAAAGTTGAGGAAACAAGTTAGCTTTACTAACATGAGGGGGAGACATGATAAACACTTGAGAAAAGGTTACATGGGATGAATTATCATTTGTATATGTATATCCCCAAATATCATGATATGAACCAGAAGTTCATAAAAGGGATAATTCAATTGCAACATATTGCAAAGCATGCTATACGCATTTGCTGACCCAAAGAAAGTAACTAAATGGAAGAGATACAATTCAAGAAGAATTGATTCCATATGAAAGACATGTAGTTTTGAACCTATAGTTCAAATGCTTGAAAGTATAAAGTCAAAGGTATGTATAATCAGTTTTCGATATCTTATTTGTCTAGCATGACATGGAAAATTTGATATGCATCTAAAGTCTACTATATGGCTTATATGACTTAACTTGAAAGATTTAAGTTGCTTGAAGCATATGCAATTCTTGGTCCTGAAGTACCACATCCTAAGAACAATTTGTGTACATATGTATCTTGCTATAACTATAAGCATGATGGCATTGAGAATGCATCTATGGAGATATTGAAGAGTTATTCCACGACATTATATGAAGATGTTCATATCTATCAAGAATGATGATTTCAAGGTGTGGAATATTTATTCAAGTCAATATGGTTGATTTATCAAATCTCTATCAAAGATCGTTTTGAAGATGATGCACAAGATTGGAATGCAAATGCTCAAGGATATAAATTGATGTACTCATTAGGGGGAGTTAATGCGCGTTGCACTCTTTTTCCCTTACAAGGTTTTGTCCCACCGGGTTTTCCTTGCAAGGTTTTTAACGAGGCAACCAATAGGCGCATATTCAAACATGTGTACTCTTTTTCCTTTCTTTAATTTTTCCCAATGGGTTTTGGTTTTAAGGTTTTATGAGGCACATTATTGAATAGACATTCAAGGGGGAGTGTTATAAAATAGAAGTCTATTTAGAGTGAATGTCTAAGAGTTTTAGCTTGAAGCTAAGTCATTCCTCTTCCTATAAATAGAGGGGTCTTACCCCATTGTAAATCACCCCAAGTATTAATAAGAATACTTCTCTCTCTCCCTATTCTCTCTCTATATTGTTCTTATTCTTGCATTATTGTTCTTGTCTTTATATTATTTCATAACACTACCCTAATTCTTTGGGTAGTAGAGCTGCTGTGACAGAGAATAATATCTAGCTGTCCATTTTCAGCATCTTTTTAAAAACTAATTTTGGACAGCTGGTAGTTTCTAGAACTTTCTTCTTTTAGATATTTATTTTTTAAAGTTATGAAATTCACCCTAAGTTTTCCTTTTAGTCTAATTAAACCTCACAAGTTCTTAGTGAGTTAAAAATTAAGGCAAACAGAGGTAAAACCAAAAGGGATCCAAAAATCCAAATTAGAATGACAAACAGAAGCATGGTGCTAAAACTAAGCTAATCAGTAAATGAAAAATACTTATCTAATTAACCCTAAATAAAAACTGAATTAAACAAACATTGATGGCAAAGCACAGTTACAAACAAAAAAACAAACATGGTAATGCAATGAAACCTAATAATTAACCTAATTAACCTACATTGTGATCGAATTAACTAAACTATACGACTAAAAATGATTTTCTAACAATTAGACATGTTGTGAACTAAATAACTTTGTACAAAAATAAACTAGACTACTTATGATTATTCACATGCAGAAATTAAAGAAACAAAATAAAAAAACAAGGAAAAGTGTCACGACCCTAAACCTACACCTGGTAGTGATGGCGCCTCTTGTGAAGACGATGCCAGCCAGAACAACACAAACACCTCTATTAACATATAGTCAACATTAACTAATCCAAAAGATGTGTAAAACAATTATAAATACGGAAGCTACGATAATAGCAAAGTTTACCATCCCCAACACAGTCCAAACGGGATATCACAAGTCATGAGGTTCTACAGCGTTTGCTAAAAGTCTACAGAATATAATATCTGGTACAATAGTTTGAAGGAAACATAAATGAGGTAAGATAAGGGAGACAAGTTCCTGCGGACGTCAACAACTACCTCGTAACTCCAACTAGCTACTTGGTCTAAAAGTAATCAGTGCTCAAGTGCGGACTCTGCTATGCCTGAATATGCACACATGGTGCATAAAGTAATGTGAGTACTCCGACCCAGTGAGTAATAATAATAAATAATAACCGAAGGCATGAAAACAAACAAATTCATAAGGCAATTCTATACCAGGCATTACATCACTTAAAGCATTAAAACCCTAAAGAATCAAGTGAAATCTCTTTTTAAAAACAGGTAAATCAGGTAAAATGACAAGTGAATAGTGAGTACAAATTTGCCCCTGGCCCAGTATCAATTGCTCAGCACAGTATCAGCCACTCGGGCTCACTATCGGTCTCTCAGTATAGTATCAGCCCCTCGGGCTCAATATCAATCATTCAGCATAATATCAGCCCCCCGGGCTCAGTATCAGATCATATGGGCACCCGCGCTCACTGTGGGTATGCAGACTCCGTACGAACCCCTTACAGCCCAAGCACTATATCAACATAAGGCCCGAAAGCCTTCTTACATCACTCATAATGCCTGAAATCCTCCTCACATCATTCACAAGGTCTGAAAGCCTCCTAAAATCACTCATAAGGACTGAAATCCCTCTCACGTCACTCAAGCCATCTCGTGGTATATAAATGTATCTTAGGCCCTCGACCTCACTTATTCTAGAAACCATCATAAGCCCATTGGGCATCAATAAAATAGTAGTGCTCAGCCCAAACAACAATGAAAATATCATTTAAGTCTCAAATTTAATTGAAGTGGCTAAGATAGTAAAATAGTATAATCAACAGGACTGAGTTCAAGTAGTATATCAAATAGTGAGGAAACAGTGATAAAAATTCACGAAGAACTCAAGTAGTCGGGATGAAGCCCAAATATGCCAATAAGCCCAAATCATGTTGATAACAAATACATATCAATTAAATACACAGTAAACATATCAATCGGGACGTACCAAGTCACAATCCCCAATAGTAAATGAATCTCGCGCTCGTCATAAAGCACGTGTTTCACCTCAATATAGCACTACGGTGTGCAAATCTGGGGCTTCAAACCCTTAGGATATCATTTACCATCATTAATCATCTCAAGCCGGCAAAAATTATAGCTCGATATTCCCTTGCCTCTCAAATAAACCTCCTCGCACGTCGAATCTGATCAAAACCACAACGAATATGTCATCATATGGCAATGGAACAATACCCAATCGAAAACAATCGAAAATCGCAAAAATCTCAAAATTAGCAAAACCCAAGCCCCGGGCCCACTTCTCAAATTTCATGAATTTTCACATCAACGGATTCCTTATCTCGCCACAAGTCTATACATATCAAGAGCTCCCAAATCCGAGCTCAAATTTTCCATCAAAACCCAATTTGAAATATCAAAACTCAAGCCCAAGTTCTTCCCTCCTTTGATAAATTTTCATAAATTTATAGGTTAATTTAACATAATAATCATGCTTTTAGTTCATAGGACTTACCTCCAATCACTCTTCTTTGAATCCCTCTTCAATTCCTCCCAAAAAGATCTCACAATGCTTAAACAATGGCGGAAAATGACTTAACCTCGTGGATAAATTGTTTTAAAACCCTTCTGTCCAGGTCCGCTTTTCCTCTTTGCGATCCCAGCCCCACGCCTGCGATCGCAATGCACAAAATTTCCAACTCCAAATTAAACACTATGCGATCGCATAGAGACCCCTGCGATCACAATTCATCATCTCCTGACCCTATGCAATTGCAAATTTAAACCCGCGTTTGCGTTGGAAAAATTTCCATTCAAACCCCTAGGTCCACTTAACACTATGAGAACGCAACCCTTACTATGCGATCACATTGAATAACCAAACACCCCGTCAAAATCCTTCTGTGCGGTCACAATTCACCCTCTGTGATCGCATAGAGCAAAATGCTTTGCAACTGCTGCTGCCTTTTTATGCAACTTTTCATAGTCCAAAACTCTCCGTTAGCCATCCGAAATCACCCCGAGGCCCCCAAGACCTCAATCAAAAGCACCAACACATCCTAAAACATCATCTAAACTTGTTCCAACCATTAAAATGCCTCAAATAACACCAAAACCATCAAATTACACAGCGTTCAAGCCTAAGTTCTTTTAAAGCTTCCGAAACATGCATTTGATTAAAAACCCAACCAAAACACCTTCGAATGACCGAAAATTTTGCACAAACATCCCAAATCACCTGATGAAACGATAGAAAATCTTGGAATTCTATTCCAACCCTCGAACCAAAATCTCACCTATCAACCGAAAATCGCCAAAATACTAACTTCGCCAATTCAAGCCTAATTCTACACTAGACCTCCAAAATCACTTCCGATCACACTCCTAAGTCACAAATCATCCCTCGTAGCTAACCGAATCACCGGAAATCACATTCGAACCCTCTAACTCATTAGTCAACATCCAATTGACTTTTCCAAACCAAACCTTCCTTAAAGAGACTATGTCTTTTCCTACCAAAACCTCTCCGAACCAACTTGACCACATAAGATACAGATAATGAAGCATAAAGAGGCTGAAAAAGGGGAAAATAAAGTGGTAACTCATGTGACGATGGGTCGGGTCGTCACAGAAAGGGTTAAGGAAAGTACCAAAAAGGGGTCTGGTAGTATAATAGTCCCTCAATGTAGCTAAAAATATGCTAAACAACCGTTCTCGTTGAGAATGATTGGTAGCGTGGTCTTTCAACTACATCAAATTTCGAAGCAAATCTAAGAAAGCTCGAAAAGGACAGATAAAATGGAACTAGAATTTTATGGTTCTTCAAAGATTTGAAATTCGAGGACTTTGGCGAGGATTTTTGGAGAATCAAGGGTAGGGTAGTGGTGAGAGAAGGTTGAGGGTCCTATAGTGTGAGTTTGGGGCCATTTGGGTGATTTTAGGGTTTTTAGGTTAAGATTTCAGATCTAAAATTGCATATTTGGGGTGGTGATTTTAGGCAAATTAGTAGTGGGATAATGTAAAGGGGAGGCTAAGGATCATCTGGTATAAGTTTGAGGTGGCTTGGAGTGCTGTCGCTGCTGTGAGGCGATTTCCGGTCAACGGCTGAGGGTGGGGTCTTGAGAGATGATAGAGATGAGAGATAAGGGGAAGTGAGGTCCGTCCATATGTTTTGGGGGTTTGGTTAGGACAATTTTGTGGGTGGGGGGATAATCAGTTTCGAGCTATTGGATCAAATGAATCCAACCGTTGTGATGAAAGGGCGTGAAACGGGGTCGTTTTTGGAGTTGGGGCACTAGACCGAATTTCGAAGGGTTTTGGGCTTGGGTCTGGACTGATTTAGGTATAAGGTTTAGCCCAATTTCAAATTGAACCCCCTTTTTCTTTTCCAAATTCTTTTCTTATTTCTTTTTCTTTATTTTCTTTCTCCTTTTTTTAATTAAAATCCTAAATTAATCTAATTTATGAAATTAAGCTAATTATAATTTATATAAATTAGTTGATCCTAAACTAAAAAAATAAGAAGAAAATTACTAATCTAAAATTAAAAGCTAAAATGTAAAAGTGAGCCATTTTTTGTGATTTTCAATTTGATAAATCAACTAATTAAGTAATTAATCGTAAAATATGAACACAAAGTCTAATATGCAATGCATGATGCATGATGTTTTATTGACATTTTGGGGCATTATGATTTTAATAAAAATTAAATGTGCACAAAAATATAAATAATCAATAAAATCCTTCAAAAATCCTATAAAATAGCAAATAATTGGGAAAATATCTATTTCTTTAATTTTATACGTGTATTTTCAATACGGAAAAATTTTATGCTCGCAGCTACCCCTTCTCACACCTTCTTTTTTACACACCCAAAGGTAGTACAAGGGTGTTTTTTCAATTTAAGTGACATTATTTGAAACGAGATTATTTATTTGAATCAGAGTCGCCACTTGAAATATTTTATTGGTGTCCTAGTCACTGATTTATTTTAAATACCAAATCAAGGAAAATTCAACTTTCCTTTTGGAATATGTGAACCAAAAATTCTTAATAAGGAATTCTGTTAACATGGGGAAATGTATTAGGCATCCCTGAATTCTGCAGTTCTATCACAGCCGCTTAATTTGTTATAATGTGCCCATTATCCGATTTTAATACATGTTTTAGCCTATGGTGTATTTTAAACTTATTAACCGCTTTTAATTTTTTTTTAGGAAGATTCAACATTATTTAAAACACGTCTTGACCACATCATATGAAATACACCCGCGGTCCACGATAAATTTTATCTAACGTTGTTGAGATTTGAATTTGGATCACATGAATTGCATACCCGAGTTTAGGAAATTAATTTTTAAAATAGCACGCCTAAAGCAGCTATGCACTTTCAAATTTGCGAAGGGCCATGGAAAATTCAACTAAATGGCACAACTCGATTTCTAAAGGATTAAAATTAATTAAATGAGGGCCATGAGTTTCGAGATTTTACTTGGTATGGCACTCCCCAAATTATTCTAACCAAAGGGTTTTTAAATTTGATTTTTGAGGGCCATAAATTGTTGGTTTTTTTAATATGGCACACCTTACTAATTAAGGGAATTTAACTAACTGAATACTAAAAGGATTGGAATCTTTTTTTTAAACTAGTGTTCAAACTAACTAACAGAAAATTGCTTTAAAGAGAAAATAAGGTTAATTATTTATAAATGGCTTGGGCCATCAACAACATTTAAATGGGCAATTAGAGAGGCAAACCCAAACATAATAAATCCCATAATTGACGTTTCAGGTGACTTCAAGGTCTAGGACCAAAGAGTGGCCCAAATCTATTCAAGAACTAAGGGATTGAGGAATTGCAGGACCCATGATCGAGTCCCTATGGCACACAAGCAATATCCAAAAATCAAAGGATATCAACATGAACCCAATCAGCTACCAACAATGCACAAATATAAATGCAATCAGATTAAAAATAGTTTCCAACCAACTCAAATAGACAATTGGTTTGAGATTTCGACTTTAATCAAACCCCTCTTCAACACATATAAATGCAAATTAAACATCATGAGACTGTTATGTGAATATTTTTGAATTTAAACATTAATCCCAACTTAAGCATCCTTATAAACAAACTAAGTGTAAATCAATGCATGGCTCTACCCTTAAAATAATGGCCAGGACCATTTTTTCCCCATTCAAAATGACTGTATACTAACCACTAACTTAGGATCCATTCGGTTATCTATTTCATGAAACAAAGTACTATTCGAATACAATAAAGCATATTATAAAAGCCAAAATGAATTACATAATAGAAACAGCTCAAATACAGTCTAATATTCACAATCTGAACATGATGGAATACAAGATTTAGCTACTGATTCAATTAAGCTTATTATTTATTGGTTTCTATCATAAAAATAAAAAAAAACATGAATACTAGAGTAACAAGTTTCAACCAAAGGGAGAACCATACTACCTCTACACTAATACATTGAGTCTAAGAACTATATTATACTTTCAGCAAAATCAAACAAAAGGAAACAATAGTAATTCAGTTTACACCATATCCAGAACATGAGAGAATTAATACAACATGCATAAAACCACATTAATGCAAATTACTAAAAAGGGAAAGCAGCAAGGACAATAAAATTCAGAGACAACTTGTATTAATTCATGTTTCACATTTAAAATCACAGATTCAACCTTCACATGTTGTTCATAGTTTGAAGAAATACCTAGAAATCAAAGAGAAAATAAAGAGAATGAGGAATTAACAGCAGCAGCAGAAGAGTATCAGCAGCAATGTAATAGTGTTAACACAACAAACAAACACAAACTTTAAAATTAGCTTCAAGCAATTCAAACCAAACTTCTAAACCCAAACTCGACCTATTTCTTCACCCAAATGCACAATTTTTGGAATTTTTTAGAAGTTCTAAACTAACAAAGAGATTCGGAGAACCCAAAAACCAAAACCAATTTGAGCAATTTTCAATTTTTTTGGGATTTGAAGGAAGAACTCAATTGCTTCTGAAATTTCAGTCTTTCTTTTAGTCTTTTTCCAGTCTCTAATATCTCTAAAATGTGACTTGTTAGTGAAGAAACAATGCCATTATAGGCAAGACTTAGGGCAGCAGAAAATGAATTCAATTTTGCGTTTTAATCCTTTAGAATTTTCGTTTTTGCTAATGTACCCTTAATTTAAAATCAGATTTTAAAAAACAACCCCAAACCCACCTTCCTAGAAGTTTTCCCAGTCTGTTATACAAAATTCCCTAGCCTATAATTCCTAAACTAATCCTTATACCCCCTATTTTTACTTAAGAAACCAAATGGGTCGAATTGACCCAATGACTTAAACCCAAATGAATGGGCTGCTCTTTGAAAATGGATCATAATAGAACCCAAGGCCCAAAAAGAAATCAGAAATCTATTTTAGCAATATAAGGAGAAATAGAAAAGAGAAACACTTGAACAACTTCAAATCCAAAATCTGAACTAAACGACTGATTTCTGTTTAAGCTAAATAATGAGCCGGAATTAAACTATATTACCAAATCAACAAAATCAAACTTAAGCTAATTATTCGACTAGAAAAATCAGAAACTAAATGTCATAAATAACAAATAAGCAGGGCAAGTGGACAATCTAAAAATCAGAGAACAAATTTTTAAAAATTCGAAAATAAAACTGAACAGCCAAAGAAATAATTACGAACACAAAACTAATCTAAAGGGAAAACCTAAGTTTAGAAGTTAAAACAAATCAATAAATTCATCAAAAGAAACCGAACTAAAGAAAAAATAGAAGAAAGGGAGTGGAACCAATGGTAAAGAAAAACAGACAGAAAGATGAAGAAACTTACCAAATCGAACTCGAAACCAACATTGAACTCTTTGATTTAACACAACCAGTGTTAATTGTTTGTTCTTGTCAAGAACAAACAACCAAAACTGCTTTATGTCAAATTAACCTTTGAAGACTCGAAAATTCGAGAGTTTAGGGTCGTGCATGCCAAACATATTCAAGAAATATTGATTTTGGGCTTTTAGGATTTCAAACTTAGATTTAAAATTCGAGCAGAGGATTTTCTTGGCAAGGATGTATCCATTCATATGGGGTCCACAAACTCCTATTTGCACTTAATTCATGATTCTTCCGGCCTCTTAGGCATCCACACATCTTAAAAGGTTCAGATCTGGAGTCCTTTTATACAAGACTTTTCCGCTCAAAAAGAAACTACTACCGAGCCTTCTAATGGTTCTCTTTTGGTCTCCACTAGCTTTTTCGAGATATTCCTTTATTTTCAAGAATCGTTTTATCACGATACTATGGCTGAACATCTGGTTCTATCTCAATTGTATCGCAATAACCATATCTTTCTCAAATTTGAATTTCTAGTGGGTCAATGTGGACTTTGCCTGGATATGCAACATCGAGGCCAAAGTAGCTAGTCCATCGGCTAACTTATTGTGAAACCGAGGAATGTATCTGAACTCCTTGGAGTTGAACCATTTGTTGAGATCTTCCACATGTTGCCTGTATGGAATAAGCTAGATATCTCAGGTTTCCCATTCACCTTGAGCTTGTCAGATAATCAAGTCAGGATCTCCCATGATTAACAATTCTTCGACATCCCGATCGACTACTATATTCATGCGCATAGTGCAAGCTTCATACTTGGAAGTGTTGTTTGTATAAAAGAACCAAAGCTGGGTTGTGGCGGATAGTGCCGACCAGTGGGCAAAATCATAAATTGGCCCAATCCTGACACCTATTGCATTCACAACTCCATCGAAGAATATTTTCCAAGCATTAGTGTCTTCTGGAATTACCTCAACTGAATTTACTTTCTCGTCTGAAAAGTAGGTACTCAAAGGTAGGTATTCATCATCAACATGATTTTCAGCTAGGTGATCCGCCAAGGCTTGAGCTTTCATTATCGTGCGGGTGACATAGACTATGTCAAACTCACTGAGCTGGATTTGCCATTTCGCTAACCTTCCCGTAGGCATCTACTTTTGGAATATGTACTTCAAAGGACCCAATCTGGTGATGAGATATTTGGTGTAGGCCAACAAGTAATGCCTAAGCTTCTGAACGACCCAAGTTAGGGCGCAACAAGTTCCTTCTAACAAAGTGTACTTGGCTTCGTAGCTAGTAAACTTATTGCTCAAGTAGTATATGGATTGTTCTTTCTTCCTGGTCACATCATGTTGCCCAAGGACACATCCAATAGAATTCTCCAACACTGTCAAGTACAAGAGGCTTCCCAGGCTCGGGTGGAACCAACACTGGCAGATTCGACAGATATTTTTTGATTTTGTCGAAAGCTTCCCGACACTCATATATCCATCTAATCTCTGCATATTTCTTCAACAGCTTAAATATGGGCTCACACGTGGACGTCAACTGATCAATGAATCTGCTGATGTAATTTAATCTTCCCAATAGACTCATAACTTCTTTTCTTGGTCCTCGGAGGAGACGAATCCCGAATAGACTTTATCTTTATTGGATCTAACTCGATACCTCTCCGACTGACTATAAACCCCAAAAGTTTCCTAGATGGAACTCCAAATGCACACTTATCTGGATTTAACTTCAAATTATATTTATGCTGACACTCAAAGAAATTTCTCAGATCCCGTACATGATTGTCATACATTCTTGATTTAATGATCACATCATCCACATACACCTCAATTTCCTGGTACATCATATCATGAACGATGGAAGTCATATCTCTCATGTAAGTTGCCACAACATTCTTCAAATAAAAAGGCATGACCCTGTAACAGTAAGTACCCTAAGGCATGGTGAAAACCGTCTTTTCTACATCTTCTTCATCCATCAACACCTGATGATATTCGGCATAACAATCCACAAAGGACAGTATCTCATGCTTGACACAATTGTCAACAATGATGTGGATGTTTGGTAATGGAAAATTGTCCTTGGGGCTTTCTTTGTTCAGATCCTGATAGTCAACACACACTCAGATTTTCCCCTTTTTCTTTGGCACTAGGACCACATTAACCAACCATGTGGTGTATCGGATCACACCCGCTTTTAACTGTTTGGTGACTTCTTCTTTGATCTTGTCACTGATGTCAATTTTAAACTTTCTCCATTATTGTTAGACATGGGGATAATCGAGGTAAGTTGGCAATTTGTGTACCACTAAATCAACACTCAGTCCTGGCATATCATCATAGGAACAGGAAAACACGTCTTTGAATTCGAACAAAAGTTGGGTCAATGCATCCCTAGTTTTTTCATCAGTGAATGCTTATCATGGTTTCCTCGACCTCTTCCTAGGTACTCAAATTAACTGGCTCAATTTTATTTAAGTTTGGCTTAGGCTTATTCTCCAATTGTTCCAGTTCTCAAATTAATTCTCTAAAAGCCTCATCTTCATCATATTCTGGTTCTTGGTTCATTATTTCATAGTTAGAAAGCATGTTAGGATCTGGGCATGAAGTCCGCAAGCATGTCATGTTATTTAAGTCCATATTATTAGAACTGAAAGAAGAAATAAGAAAAATAACAAAAATCAGGAAGAATAAAGAAAGAGATTCATAGACGATGAAATATTGATTTCATTTCATTGAATTTGAAGATATTAGGGTTTACATTGGAATTTTAAAGACAATAAACTAAAAAACATTCGAGTTACAGCGTGAAATAACTCGGAATGCAGAAAAGATGGCAAGACTGAACTACCAGTATTCCTGCCTGACGGAATGGAGTAGCCTTCTTATTTGAAGATTGGCATCGGGCCCATATATTGCACCTCAACAATGCTCGAGCCTTCACCCAACTGGATTATGTGATCCTCATATAGCATTTCCCTCATTTCTCCGCATATGTCCTCAATTTCTTCGGTTGTGAAGGCCTCATCTTCTTCCTCTATGTATCTTGGCTTGATGAAAATTTTGGAGAGATGCAGGACCGACTGAGGCTGGACCCACCCATTGTTCTTTCTCTCATTAGCCCATTTCACATAAGCTTCTGTGGCTTGGAAACCCACACCGAAGAATTTCTCTCTGGCAGTTAGAGTAATGGGCTCCTTGATGTCTTGCAAAGATACCCCCGAGCCCTTTCTCGGGCCTGTACCCGTGCTTGATTATTTCAATGGCAACCATGATTGACGCGTTTGACAAAAAAGGTTGAGGACACAGGGTTCCTTCCTCACACTGATCTGCGACCACAATCTCAAAAGCTTGGTAGACTATGTGCTCGCTACCCTCCTTAGCCTCTATACATGGGACTGATGGGTCCTTGTAAATTAATTGCTCGTCTTCTCCATAGACCACGATTTCTTGGTCTTTGTGTTCAAAAACTTAATCATTTGGTGGAGAGTAGAAGGTACACGTCATGTAGCATGGATCCAAGGCCTTCCAAAGAGAAAATTTTAGATTCCATGTCCAAAACCTGAAATGTTACTTCAAAATCCATAGGGCCGATGGTTAGGACAAAATCAATCTCCCCGATCTTATCTCGCTTGACGCCATCAAAAGCACGTAAAGAAACATTGTTGGTTCTAATTCTTTTAGCCCAATTTACATTCTCTGTAAGGTCGAGAGAGGGAAGATATCAACCCCAGATCTACCATCCACATAACTCTTTTCACATAGTATCCTTCACACTTAAGGGTCAAATGAAGAGCTTCATTGTGGGTAGCCCCTTCTGGAGGAAAGTCATTTCGGCTGAATGAGATTTGGTTGACTTTAAAAAATTGTTCTTCCATTCTTTCTAATTGCTCAACAGTGGTCTTGATCAGAAAATATGCCTTATTAAGGATCTTTATCAACACCTTCTTATGCTCGTTTGAACTTACTAGTAGAGACGGAAGTGAGACCTGAGAGGGAGACTTCCGGAGTTGGTCAATTACATCATAATCTGAAGTTTTCATCTGTCAAAAGAATTCCTCTACCTCCTCAGCACTGGCTGGCTTTGTAAGCGAAAAATGCTTCTGTTTGGTTTTGTTCAATTCCTCCAAGTTGAGGTACTTCCGAGACGGGTTTGTTTCATTCACTTACCGAATGATCTTTTTCCCTTGTACGTCACCACTGCTTTATTATAGTTCCAAGGGACAACAGTAGGGTCCTTTATGGGTTTTTGTGGTGCGCGGCTGATAACCATGGGCTCATTCAGCATGGATGAAATTATCGGTCCCCACACCACATAAGTCCCCTTTGGTACGTGTATCTTAGGTCCCTTCAATGTGACCTTGTTTAGATCAAACCTTTTGGGGGACTTAATATGAACTGTTCTTTCTGGGGGCGCTAGAAACATAAATAACGACATCTTTAGGAGGTACTACCCCTAGTTTGGCTTCCACAGTCTTTTCTATTCTTTGAGGAGTGGAGTTGCTTTTCTTCTAATCCTTAGCTTTCCTTAATGCTGCTTTGGTCTTCTTTTCGACATCAGGATAGAAATGATAGCTTTCAAAGCTGGGTTGAACTCTTTATCCTCACAAATCATCTCAGTAATTGGCCCGTTGTTGTGAGCTGGCAATTGGTTATTGGTTACACTGGGAACCTCATCATCCCTCAATACTACATGCTTTTGCTCTATTAGAATTTCGACCACCCATTTGAGAGTCAACCTTAGTGTCTTGCCCTTCCACCATAAGCACATCGGGAACCAGGTCGACAGGAGGGTAACTCTGGGTTTTGCCTATTCAGAGGTACATGCTATCACAAACCCATTGGAACCAGCTTTGTAATGAGGCTAGAGTATGATTCTCTGATGGGCGTGAAGTTGGTTTTTCT
Organism: Nicotiana benthamiana; assembly: GCA_034376525.1. NCBI lineage: Eukaryota > Viridiplantae > Streptophyta > Magnoliopsida > Solanales > Solanaceae > Nicotiana > Nicotiana benthamiana. The sequence continues at coordinate 82,840,938 of CM067331.1, read as the reverse complement.
GGGTGGCTCAGGGGCACAGACGTTATATGAAAAATTATTCTATGGTGGATGGGGATTATACGGAGCTTGGTGAGGAGGGTTATTTCTAGTAGGTGGAGCTCGATTCTAGTTATACTGTTGTTGTGTCCAAGCGTATAGCTGCGCATTCCTCATGGAATAAAGCTGAGAAGTCATGGAATAAGCTGCATCTTGGAGAGGTTAATAATGTTGCAGGGTGTTTGAAGAGGAACCGAAGTAACCTCGGGGTTGATGGGGATTTTTCTGGCTTGAGCCCATCATTGCCACTTCTTTTTTCTTCTTTCGGTTTGCTACACACCCTGATATGTTTTGGATTCCTTGAGAAGTGGCTTTTATAGCCGATTGGCTCAGGATGTGACCTGTCTTCAAACCATTTTCGAACATCTCCCCAATTTTGATAGCCTCAGCAAACAACTTTACTATAAACGACATCGTGTTCAGGAAGTAATCAGCCTCTTTGGCTTGCAAGAAGACAATGACCATCTCGGTCTCATCCATTGGGGGTTTCACCCTGGCATCTTGTTCGCGCCACTTGATAACATACTCTCGGAAGCTATCTGAAGACTTCTTTTTGAAGTTGGACAAAGAGTTTCTATCTGGAGCTATGTCCATGTTGTGTTGGAATTGTCTGACAAAATATTGGGCCAAGTTATCCCATATATGCCAACAGGAGATGTCTTGATCCATATACCATTCGAATATAATTTCGACTAAAATCTCTCTGAAGTAAGCCATTACGAGTTCTTCTTTCCCTCCCGCTCCTCTTAATTGATTGCAATACCTCTTCAGGTGGGCTATGAGATCCCCATGTCCGTCATACTTTTCAAACTTAGGAGTCTTGAAACCGTGGGCAGATGAACATGCAGGAACATGCACAAATCAACATAGGATACACTCTTCTGGACACTCAGGCCTTGTATGTTCTTAAGGCTTTGTCCCATGCTTTTCATTTCCTAGTGATCTCTTTTTGCTCGGGATTATTTACATTTCTCTTTTGTCCCGTGGTAAACTCATACCGAGGCTGTTGAGGGTAGGAGTTTGTGGTGACATTCCATGTCCGATGGGAATGGTGTTATTGGAAAGTAAAGTATGACGTCTCAAAATTTTGCTTGGGAAATGTTGGTTATGCCATGGTTGAGGTTGGTGGTGTGGTGAAGATGTTAGAAGCCACTCCGAAATTAGTACCCGGGGGAAAACCTTAGAAGGAGTTATGGTAAAATGGGCTGAGATGGTGGGATATCCAAATAGGGTGATCAAGTAATTTATACGGATGTTGGAAGTTCCACTTGTTCTGGGAATCAGCTCGGCGAAACCAGGTATTGCATTAGGCGGCTCTCTACTATTAGATAAAGCTTCCCACATTTCCAACATGCGTAGGCCCAGTGCCCTGTTCTCTTTAGCAGTTGCTGACACACTGACATTGGGATAACCGACATCGGGCTATCCCCTAGGGGAGGAATTGTTGGTAGATTACCCTCTGACGTCGTTTTGACACTTCCTTTGGATCTTGTAAAGTAGGGGAAGATACTCTAAAACCAACCACCTTAAGAGCAGAACCTGGTCTCAACAGTATCACAATAAACCCGTTAGCTTGAGGAAATTAACATATAGTGAATTGCACTTTGGGGAATGCATTGCACCTAGACGGTTAAATGTTCTCTACATGTTTTTGCAACGGTTGCGTGTCTCTTCCCCGCTGTTGTTATCTCCCACATCTTTGAATCTTTTCTTTTTACTTTTGATCCTTTTCATTATTTTCTCTCTTTTATTTGCATTTTCTTTTTTGCATTGATTTATCTCTTATTTGAAAAAGCCATGACTGAATCCGATGTGGATTGCCTACTTATCACGACACCGTGTGAATGAGATCATCACGTAGTTCAAAGGATAAATGTGAAATAAAAGAAAGAAAAAATTGTTTTTTTTTCAAATTTTCATTTAAAATAAAAACGTCTAATTTTTACTATTACAACGACTCCATCATATAGACCTAAGAACTGAAAAAATAAAACATATTCAAAATAGACTCTAAAAGGAAACTGAAATACAGACCCAAAAAGAAAAATCAAGAACACATAAGTACTTCCAATACTACTTTCGGTGCCTGCGAGACATTAATCGGTCTTGTTGTAGGTCTACGTGTAAGATCTCCTTAGAGGTGATCTAGGTCATCCATTATCTGGTGAACAAAGGTCATCACTGTGGCGAAGAAGGTGGATCTAGTCATATCCTCACACATGTATTTAATGACGATGTAGTCATCAATTTCTCTAACCATTTCCCTAATGATGCCTTTCTCTTGGAGCAGGTATCCAATGTTTTACCTAGCTTCCAGAACTTGGGTGTCATGATGGCTTTTCCCTTGCAAATGTTGCATGTCCATTTCCAGCCGGGACATCAGTGCATAACAATGTTCTCTCTGCCTTAAAGTTTTTTTATTTGTTTAGCAATTTCATTCTCGAGGATAGCTAGCTTTTTCTTCAGATTTCCGTTTTAACTTTCAAACAAACTCTGGCCGTCCTTCTATGTTCTTCACCAATTGTGCCCAGTCTCTTGGAAGACTACCTTCCGATTCTTCCAAATCATTCCCATACTCACATACTTTCCGCCTAAGATCATTTATAAGTCTTTCATCCGTTTGGCTCCTTCCTGAGTTTTCAACAGCTATCTTTATTCATTTAATCTGGGCTTGGAGGACTTCATTTTCTTGGACCAAATTCTTCTTTTTACCCTTATCCGCAACAGCTTGCAAACCACTGTAAAATTTAAGATCTCATATTTGCTCTTCCAACTTGCTTATGGTGGCTCTGTTTCCATTTTATTTGGTCAACCAGTCTCATTGTTCTTGTGACGCTTCAAAAAAATCTGGGATGTGATGCCTCTTGGTTGGCCTTTCAGGATTGACCCTTGCAGTGACCTTCTTTCTATACCAAGCAAGATAACCAGGCGAGACCTCGCCTATGAACAAGTCACATACTCGAGTGTTTGCTTTCAAATGTTGGCACTCGTTCCCGATATGACAAACCACTTCTTCATGAAATTGGCCATTAGAGTGGATTTTAACTGCATGAACACTAAGATCTTCGTCTTGGGAAACTAATTGACATCTTCCCAATTGCCTCAAACTCGGCGTAGGGCATAAGGCTGAATGCTTCAAAGGCCCATCAGGAAGAAGTAACGACCGGCGGCAGGCATGTACACAATTTCTTCAACAGGAAGCCAACCTAGTGTCCACTCTATCTGCCCTGCTGTTATGGGACGAAAGCAGGATATCTAATCTCCCAACCCTTCTGGCATTTCGAACCTTGAGACCTTTGTGCCGAACACTTCAATGCAGTTTTTCCCCGTGGATTCATAATTCATATATCGATGATGATGACACAGTTGGTCAATCATCCATATTTGTAGTAACAAGTTGCACCCTTCAAAAAAATATGCTCTGGATTTGAAAGTCGTGAGAGCTCAGAATATCTCAGATACTATCATAGAGGCAAGGGGGCTCTTGGCATTGGTAATCAAAACATTAACAACTGCAGCTACACGTAGATCAATATTTCCGTCCTTCCTGAGAAACACTAGAAGACCTAAAACGCTACCATGAAAGTAAAGCATATATGTTCCCACTTTGACCAGTTCCCTTTGCTACAGATTCCACTTTCCGGGTTGTCACATCCTCTTACATGCACGTGCCACTAGTATATGAAGTGTAGAGTGGAAAACCCATTTGCAAAATTCGCATACTGGACCTGCCTGCTTATTTTCAACAAATCCAGAAACTTGTGAGGGGTGACGGCCCTTGGAGCGACCAGGTATTTATGTCTTAGTCCTTCGGTACTCCCAGCATAGCCCGTTATATCTTCCAAAGTAGGTGTGAGTTCAAAGTCCAAGAAATGAAGAACGTTGTGGGCTGGGTCCTAACATGTCACCAGTGCTTTTATTATATCTCCCTTAGGCCTGATCTTTAGTAACCCGGTGAGTGCCCCCAAGATAAGGTTGACCATGTCTCGTCCTTGCTTACCCAAATCTTCCCACCACATGTGTAGTTCAAACAGAATCTTGGCCATAACCCTCATAGGTAAATCTTGAATCGTGCTCATTCTGCACATTTAGATTAAGTGATAGGTTTAAAACAAAGTGAATTTCATTAAAGCTAATAAAAGGGGTCATTTTACAATTACTCAAAATTCAAATAGACAACGGCCACTTTTGCAAATACGGCCCTTCAACACTTCAAAAAGGAAAGATTTTACGGTTGTGTTTTCTTGGTGGCCAAACATTTGAAAAATATGTAGCTCATCTTGTAAAAATAGCCTTCCGGCGTCCTGTTGGGATATTTAGGCTATTTGGACAAAAATGGAATCGCCTAACTTTATTTACAATAAAATGAAAATATTTCATATTTTTGTGGTTATTTTTGCAAAAATGGGGTTGGACCTGATGAGGTTGCCTACGTATCCCACATCTGGTGAGAATCAAACCTGCGTAGTTTTGTCAGTTTTGACGCAACACAAAAACATGAAATATCTTGAAACAATTTTCCCTTCTTTTCCTTTTTCTCTTTTTTTTCTTTTTAAAAAAAAAATATTTCGGTAGAGTTTCGGTGTATTTGGACACCAAATTTTCAAAGGGGGTAATTATCTCTCTCATACCCAATTTGATTTATCCAACTTTTCTCCCTTATTCTAGAAGTTGGTCAACATGAAAACTGAAGTAAATAATTGTACAAGTAGTACGTAAAAATGCATCAGGATGATCTTTTGATTTTTGGGATACACCTGTCCTAGACGGACCCAACCCCTGTGTTGAGTCCCCAAAGTCAAATTCACATGATGCAAATAAGTGTTCCTACTAGGGATGCGACATGAGATTGTGTTATTTCTAGGTTTAAAACCTGGGTGTATTATTCTAGACCTGGATTACCGAGCGAACAACTCGAGCCGGGGAGGGGGGACAGCGTACCCATAACCAAAAAATCATTTGGATTTATAACTTGTCCGAACCTCGTTCTAATTTAGGGTGTGACACTAACACAAAAGCACACCAGCGTGCACTTCCTAGAAGATGAGAAGAGAGGGATTTCTAGCAGTTTATATACAATTCAAATAATATCAAAGCGGTAAAAAGCAACATTTGGCACATTAGTCCAAAACAATGCAATAAACAATCAGATAATAAATAAAATCCAATTATAAAGTTATTCTAAGCTCGAATTCTTGAAGCCTGAACCGGAAGTTCTGGGTTTTTATCCTCAGCAGAGTCATCAGAACTGTCACACCTCCTTTTTACCACCTGAGGGTAATATAATAGAGTTTTTTCAATTAAAGTGACACTAATCGAAATGGAATTATTTTTTTATTTAATTCTTTCAGGGTCTTCACCTGGAATAGTTTATTCGGTGTCTCAAGTCACCGATTTTTTTAAATCCCAAATCGAGAAAATTTCAACTTTATTTAAAACTCTATGAACCAGAAATTCTAAATAAGGAATACTGTTAACCTGGAAGAAGGCATTAGGCATTCCCGTATTCCGTAGTTCCGGAACGAGTGCTTTAACTATTATCAATTGGCCTAATTATCTAATTTATTTCATGTTTTAAATCTACTGTGCATTTTAAACCTTTATAATCACTTTTAACTATCTATGGAATTATTCTGGAACTAGTCACAATTATTCTACAATTGTTTGTTTGATACACATTGCAAATCATGTCACGGGAACCGTACCTGCGATCAACAACATATTTAATTTATTAAAGTTATTAGAAGTTATGGTCGGGTCACTTGTGGCCTGGTCAAGGGGAAGGGAAAATTATACCTACGCGAACGCGACCACTTGGACGCGAATGCGAAGGCTTGAGGAGTTTCTTCTTCGCGAACGCGAGCCATCTTTTGCGAATGCGAAGGCCTATTAGGCCTAAGTCATTGCAAATGCGATGACCAAATTCGCCCAGTTATTTTAAGTTCCAAAAACAAAATGCAATATGGGATTTTCACCATTTTTCACAAACTTCTCCTTCTCCACACCTCTTCGGAGATTTTTTGAAGAACTTCTTCACAATAACCTCTTGGGTAAGTAATCTTTGACTTGTTTTCTTCCATTTTTATTGACACCCCCTAGATTTATAAGCCTAAAACATGAGATTAAGGTAGAAAAATAGGGATTTGGGTAGAATTAGGGCGTTTTGATTATTTGGGACCTTGACCTCGTTTTGGGGTCAGATCTCAAAACAAATTATGTATTGGGGCTCGTAGGTGAATGGGTGATCGGGTTTTGGTCCGAACCTCATGGTTTGACCAAGCGGGCCCGGGGTCAATTTTTGACTTTTTGGGAAGAATGATTAGAAATATATAACTGTCACGACCCTCGGATCAAAATCTCACCTATCAACCAGAATTCGCCAAAATACCAACTTCGCTAATTCAAGCCTAATTCTATATCGGACCTCCAAAATCAATTCCGATCACGCTCCTGAGTTGGAAATCATCCCCCAAAGCTAATCGAATCACCGAAATCACATCTGAACCCTATAACTCATTAGTAAACATCGGTTGGCCTTTCCAAACCAAACCTTTCTTAAAGAGACTAAGTGTCTCATTTTCTACCAAAACCTCTCTGAACCAACTCGATCACATAAGATACGGATAATGAAGCATAAGGTAGTTGAAAATGGGAAAAATGAAGCGGTAACTCACGTGACGACTGGTCGGGTCATCATATCCTCCCCAACTAAAACAAACGCTCGTCCTCAAGCGGGTCAAGAAACATACCTGAAGTCTCAAACATGTGAGGATATCTGCTCTGCATCTCCTGCTCGGTCTCCCAAATAGCCTCCTCTACAGGCCGACCTCTACCTCTCTACTGCACTTTTACCGAAGCTATATCCTTTGATCTCAACTTTCGCACTTGACGACCCAAAATAGCCACTGGCTCCACATCGTAGGTCAAATTATCATCCAACTGAACCGTGGTGAAATCCAAAACATGGGACGATTCTCCAACATACTTCCGGAGCATAGAAAAATGAAATACCGGATGCATGCCTGACAGGCCGGGTGGCAAGGGAAGAATATAAGCCACCTCTCCAATCCTCCTAAGTACCTCAAAGCACCCAATAAACCGCGGACTCAGCTTCCCTTTCTTTCCAAACTGCATAACACCCTTCATGGGCGAAACCTTCTCACCAACCATACAAGACACATCTCGAACCTTCCGGTTAAACATAACTCTTCTTCCACGACTGAGCTGTTAAAGTCTCTCCTGAATCAGTTTCACCTTCTCTAAAGCATCCTGCACTAACTCTATCCCCAATATCCTAGCCTTGGCGAGCTCAAACCAAATCTACACCGTCTCCCATATAAGGCCTCATACGGAACCATCTGAATGCTGAACAGATAGCTATTGTTGTAGGCAAACCCTGAAAGCAGTAAAAACTCATCCCAAGAACCTCCAAAATCAATAATACGGGCATGCAACATGTCCTCCAAATCTGAATAGTACGCTCAGACTGCCCGTCCGTCTAAGGATGAAATGATGTGCTCAACTCTACCTGCATACCCAACTCTCAATGAAATGTCCTCCAAAACTGAGAAGTAAACTGAGTACCTCTATCTGAGATGATAGACACTAGAACACCATGCAATCAGACAATCTCCCGGATAAAGATCCCTGCCAGCCACTCCGAAGAATAGGTAGTACATACTGGAATAAAGTGCGGGCACTTGGTCATCCGATCCACAATCACCCAAATAGAATCGAACTTCTTCAAAGTTCGAGGAAGACCACTCACAAAACCATAGCGATTCTCTCCCACTTCCAATTAGGAATAATCATCTGCTAATGTATGCCACCCGGTCTCTGATGCTCATATTTCACCTGCTGACAGTTGAGACACCGAGCCACAAATTCATTCTCCTCCACCAGTAGTGCTGCCTCAAATCCTGATACATCTTTGCGGCACCCGGATGAATGGAATACCGCGAGCTATAGGCCTCTTCCAATATCAAATCCCGAAGCCCATCCACATTGGGAACACAAATATGGCCATGCATCCTCAACATACCATCCTCATCAATGGACATTTCTCTAGCATCATCATGTTGAACCCTGTCCTTAAGGACATGCAAATGCACATAAGCATACTGGTGCTCTCTGATGCGATCATATAAGGAAGACTAAGAAACCACACAAGCTAATACCAGCTAGTCTCCGAAATATCTAGTCTCACCAACCGATTGGCAAGGCCTGAACATCAATTGCAAAGGGCTTCTCCCCAACTAGAATATATGCCAAACTCCCCATACTTACTGCTTTTCGGATCAAGGCATCGGCCACTATATTGGCCTTCCCAGAGTAATACAGAATGGTAATATCATAATCCTTGAGTAACTCTAGCCACCTCCGTTGCCTTAAATTAAGGTTTTTTTGCTTGAAAAACTGCAAAAGACTGTGATGATCGGTGAATACCTCACAAGATACGCCATACAAGTAGTGCCTCCAAATCTTCAGAGCATGAACTATAGCAGCCAACTCCAAATCTTGTACAGGGCAGTTCTTCTCGTAGGGCTTCAACTGACAAGAAGCATAAGCAATCACTCTACCCTCCTGCATTAATACACATCCGATTCCAACTCTCAAAGCATCAGAATATACAATATAAGAACCTAAACTGATGGTAAGACCAATACTGTTGTTGTGGTCAAAGCTGTCGTGAGCTTCTGAAAGCTCTCCTCGCACTCGTCAGACCATACAAATGGAGCACCCTTCTCAGTCAACTTGATAAAGGCGATGCAATAAAGGAAAATCCCTGAACAAACCGGCGATAATAACCTGCCAAACCAAGGAAACTACAAATCTCTGTGGCTGAGGTCGGTCTAGGCCAACTGTGAATTGCCTCTATCTTCCCCGGGTCGACCTGAATACCCTTGCTGGACACCACGTGCCCCAAGAAATCCACTAAACTGAGCCAGAACTCACACTTGGAGAACTTTGCATAAAGCTTCTCCTCCCTCAATCTCTGCAATACAACTCGCAAATGTTGCGCGTGCTTTTCCTGACTATGCGAGTACACCAGAATATCATCAATGAAAATAATAACGAACGAATCCAGATAAGGCCGAAATACACTGTTCATCAAATGCATGAACGCTGCTGAGGCATTAGTCAAGCCAAAAGACATAACAAGAAACTCATAGTGCCCATATCTAGTCCTGAAAAAGTCTTAATAATAACTGAATCCCTAGTCCTCAACTGGTGATAGCCCGAACGGAGATCAATCTTGGAGAGCACTCTTGCTTCCTGAAGTTGGTCAAATAAATCATCAATGCAAGGAAAGGGATACTTGTTATTCATTGTTACTTTGTTCAATTGCCTGTAGTTAATGCACATTCTCATGGTGCCATCCTTCTTCTTTACAAATAGAACAAGTGCACCCTACGGTGACACACTAGGCCGAATGAACCCCTTATCTAGGAGTTTCTGAAGCTGATCCTTCAATCTTTTCAACTCCGCTAGTGCCATACGATATGAAGGAATGGAAATGGGCTAATTACCCGGCACCAGGTTAATACCAAAATCAATATCCCTATCCGGCGGCATACCCGGTAGGTCTGCAGGGAATACATCGGGAAACTCCCTCACAATTGGAACAGAATCAATGCTAAGAGTCTCGGCTCCAAAATCCCTCACAAACGCTAAACTTCCCAACCATACGCTGGGCCTTTAAGAATGAAATCAACCTGCTAGGGACATAATCAGTCATACCATGCCACTCGATCCTCAGTACACCCAGTATAGCCAACGTGACTATCTTAGCATGACAATCTAGAATAGCACGACACAGAGACAACCAGTCCATGCCCAAAATAACATCAAAATCCACTATGCTCAATAACAATAGATCAACTTGGGTCACCAAACCCCCAATAGTCACCAAACATGACCGGTATACATGGTCTGCAACAATGGTATCGCCCACTGAGGCAGATATATGAATAGGTAAAGCAAGACACCCTCGGAACGTACCCAAATAATGAGCAAAATATGAGGACACATAAGAATAGGTGAAGCCGGGATCAAATAAGAATGAGGCATCTCTGTGGCAGAGTGAATATAATACCTATAATGACAGCATATGAGGCAATGGCATCTGTCCTGCTTGTAAGAGCATAAAAATGATCCTGACCACCGCCTAATCGGCCTCCCCCTTTGGGGAGACCCCTAGCTACCTAAATCTCACCCTTAGCTGGCGGAGCGAGTGCTGAAGAAATTGGACCAGAAGACAACGCCTAACCCCTTTGCTGAGATGAGCTAGCAGTACAAAGAGGAAACTGCCTCCACATATGCCTAAACTCTCCACACTCATAACAACTCCCAGGTGCTGGAGAATGGGACTGAAGGGAATCCCTCGCGCCGGAGTGACTATCTGATGCACTCGACATGCAAGAACCCTGAGCAAACGGAGCAAACGAGATGAACTCTGTGCTGGAAGAGCGCTGAGTGAAGGCTAACTCTACTAAGAACCTGGATAACCATGATCTGAAGATGCCCCATGATACTCGGGTCGGGCCGACTAAGTGGGCCTAAAAGAACAACCCCTACCATGCTGGAACTAGCTCCTCGAAGGAGCATCACTGTAACTGCCAGAACCCCGAGTGGAGAACTCTAGCTGCGGGACTACAAAACATACTTCTTTAAGAAGAGAGTGGAGAACTCTAGCTGCGGGACTACAAAACATACTTCTTTAAGAAGAGAGTGGAGAACTCTAGCTGCGGGACTACAAAACATACTTCTTTAAGAAGAGAGTGGAGAACTCCTGCCAAGTCAAAGGTGCTGCACCAGCCGGCCTACGCCTCTCATACGCCTCACACCAAGTGAAGGCAGCCCCAGCAAACTGAAAGGTGGTAAATGCCACACCACTAGACTCTAGAATCCCTGTTGTATGGAGCATCCGTTGACACCTGTCAAGAAAACCCTGGGCATCCTCGCCCTCAGCTCCACTGAATGTCGGAAGCTGGAGTCTACCAAACCTCTCAAGACGACGATGATAATCCTCAGGCATAGCTATAACCCTGAACTCTTACAATGGTATAACTGGCTAAGTTGGAGGTGCCTCTGGAGTCTGTAATCCCTGCACTACATGCTCAAGTGTGCGAGTATGGGGGTCTGATTGCCTCCCCCAGCCTGCGAAGCTGCCTGAGCCAGGCAAGTGCAAACTGTCAAAATCTCAGTCAAAGTCTCCTGAAGACCTGGAATTACAATGGGCATAGCTGGTGCATGAACTGGTACTGCTGGAGCTTGGTCTTGAGCTGGGGCAACTGGAGGATCCACAGGCGCTGCCCCTGCTGTTCTGCCTCTACCACGACCATGATCGCATCCACGGCCTCTGGTGGCCTCGGTGGGTGGTACTGGTGTTTCGTCCATCACGTCTGGTAGCTCGTGTCCTCACCATCTATGAGAGGATAGAATAAAGAGAAATTTAGTACTCAGATCAACAAGTTCACACGACAAGAATTTTGAGAATGTGAAGTTTTCCTAAAGGTTTTTCAGCCTCTCGAGGATAAATACAGATGTCTCCATACCGATCCGCAAGACTCTACTAAACCAGCTCATGGCTCACGAGACCTAGTAACCTAGGCTCTGATACCAACTTGTCACGACCCTCGGATCAAAATCTCACCTATCAACCGGAATTCTCCAAAATACCAACTTCACCAATTCCAGCCTAATTCTACCGGATCTCCAAAATTAATTCCGATCACGCTCCTAAGTCACAAATTATCCCTAAAAGCTAACCGGATCACCGAAAGTTACATTCAAACCCTCTAACTCATAAGTCAATATCCGGTTGACCTTTCAAAGCCAAACCTTCCTTAAAGAGACTAAATATCTCATTTCCTACCAAAATTTCTCGAAACCAACTCGATCACATAAGATATGGATAATGAAGCATAAGGAAGCTGAAAATGGGGAACCAACTCGTCACAATAATGAAGCATTGAAATTGGATGGTTTAGAGCTTATTAATGTTATTAAGTCGATTATGTCTAGATACAATTGATTTGGAGCCAAATTCGAAAGGAAAGGTGGTATTTGAGGCTTGAGTTGGCCGTGAAAGTTTGAGGTAAGTGTTCCGTGTAACCCTAGCTTGAGGGATTAGGAGTTGTGTTCTATTTTCTATTTTCTTCTTGTTGAGTACGACGTATAGGCATGGTGACAATTATTTATGCATTGGTGTCGAGCATGACCGTGAGTCTTAAATTGCAATTTGTTGTATTATTAAATGATACTACATATGCTTTAATTGATAATTCTTGATATTGAGAAAGGATTAAGTTATTTTCGTGGAAGTTGCTTATGATTGACTATTGGTGTTAGTTGAGATGAGTAGAAGTTGAGTTAAGATTGGTTATACCCGATTCTCCCTCGCCGAGACTTATTTACTTTTACTGTTGAATCCCTTGCTTGGATAGTATAGTTTATTGTTGATCCTTTGTGGAGACTCTTAGTATGGTTGTTGCTAATGGAATACAAATGTCATATTGGATTGGGTTGCACGCCGCAAAAAATTTTATATTGGATCGATTTGCATGCCACAACAAATGTCATATTAGATCGGGTTGCATGTCACAACAAATGTCAAATTGGATCGGGTTGCACGCCGCAACAAATGTCATATTGGATCGGGTTGCACGCCGCAACAACTGTTATATCGGATCGGGTTGCACGCCGCAACAAATGTCATATTGGATCGGGTTGCACGCCGCAACAACTGTTATATCGGATCGGGTTGCACGCCGCAACAATATTAAATGATAAGGGATCAGGTTGCACGCTGCAATATTATTATTATTATTATTGTTTTGTGGTGGATTTTGAATTGTTCTCTCATACTTCTTTAAGTTCCTACTAGATTTGACATTTTCACCGTAGCATGTTCCCCCTTCCATTTAAATTTTTTATTTCTATTTATTTTCCGTTATACATTACATAACTGCACAGTTTTATCTGGAATCTGTTCCTAGCCTCGTCACTACCTCGTCGAGATTAGGCCAGACACCTACCAGCACATGGGGTCGGTTGTGCTGATGCTACACTCTGCACTCTGTGCAGATACCGGAGCAATATTTGGACAGTAGCACTCAGGGAGCCAGCCTTCAGTCCAGTTAGAGATCCTGAGGTAGTCCTGCAAGCGTCCGCAGGGCCGACGTTCTCTTCTATTTCATTATGAACTCTGTTTTCATTAGACTTCGAGACAGATTGTATTTATTTTAGATAGTTGTTGTAGTAATCATAGACCGTTCGTCAATATTGTGACACCAGATTCCAAGTATAGGACTATATTGGCATTGTAGAACTGGCTTGGTTATTTTTAGTTGTTTAAGTCTTCCACTTATTTCTTTTTATCGTAAATTTTAAAAATATTTATTACATGTTAATTCAAGTTGTTAAAAAGGATTAAAATAAAAGATGTAGAATTTATATATTTCGTGGCTTGCCTAGCTTCTATGAGTATGCGCCATCAAGACTCCCGAGGGTGGAAAATTCGGGTTGTGACATTCAAATACATCGAATTTGGAAGAAAATCAAAGAAAGCTCGAAAAGGACAGACAAAATGGAACTAGGTTTTTATGGTTCTTCATAGATTTGAAATTCGAGGAATTTGGCAAGGATTTTGGAGAATCAAGGGTAGGGTAGTGGTGAGAGAAAGTTGAGGGTCCTATGGCGTGAGTTTGGGGCCGTTTAGGTGATTTAGGGTTTTTAGATTCAGATTTTAGATCTGAAATTGGTGTATTTTTAATTTTGGAGAAATTAGTAGTGGTATAGTTTAGAGGGGAGGCTAAGGATCATCTTGTGTAAGTTTGGGATGGTTTGGAGCGTCACCGCCACCATGAGGCAATTTTAGGTCGGCGGTTGACAGTGGGGTCTTGAGAGATGATAGAGATAAGATATAGGGGGAAGTGAGGTGCATCTCTAGGGTTTGGGGGTCGGGTTAGGACAATTTTAAGGGGATGGGGTAATCAGTTCTGATCCGTTAGATCAAATGAATCCAATGGCTGTGATGAAAGGGCATGAAATTGGGCCATTTTTGAATCTAGGGAACTTGACCTAGTTTTGAAGGGTTCTGGGCTTGAGTCAGGACTGATTTGGGTATAAAGTTTAGCCCAATTTCAAATTAAACCCCCTTTTTCTTTTCTAAATTCTTTTCTTATTCCTTTTTTTTTGTTTTTTCTTTTCTTTAATTAAAATCATAAATTAAATCCAAAATTAATCTAATTTATAAAATTAAGCTAATTATTTAATTATAATATTTATAAAAATTAGTTGATCTTAAATTTAAAAAAATTAAATTATTAATCTAAAATTAAAAGCTAAAATGTAAAAATGAGCCAATTTTTTGTGATTTTCATTTTGATAAAGCAATTGATTAAGTAATTAATCCAAAAATATAAACATAAATTCTAATATGCAATGCATGATATTTTTGGGAATTTTTTTATTGTTTTAATAAAAATTAAACGTATACAAACAATACAAACAATTAATAAGATCCTACAAAAATCCCAAAAAAATGGCAAATAATTGGGAAAAAAATCTATTTCTTTTATTTTATAAGAGTATTTTGAATAGGGAAAAAATCGCATGCTCACACCCGCCGCCTCTGTATTCTTTCATCTTTTTCTCTTGTCCTCTTAAAACCCTAGCACCGTCATCTCACAAATATCTCCGATTCCAACCCCAAAATGGAATCAATCCATGATTCCTTTATCTTATTTACCCCTCTTCCTCATTGGTTAATCACTTTTGATGTATAATTGTTCGCCTAATATGAAAAGTAAATCTTGTAAGAATCAAACCAAAAATTAGTTCAAAGCCTTAACTTGGTGTTTATTGTGTCTTTGTCCATCATTTTGCTCTTTGCAAGTATGAACATTTGTGTATCTTTTGTGGATTCTTACTTACCCTAAATTAGGATTTTCATATCTCTTTTATTTGAACCAAAATAGGTTCGACTCGTTGATTATAAGTATTATTTTGTTCATATCGTCCTATGTTCTACTATGGCATGCTTTTATCGTATTTTTTTACCCTAAAATTAGAGTTTTCGGATTTTCTTAAATCGAACCAAAATTAGTTTTACTCTCTAATTTTAGTGCTATTTGGGTTTATATTCATCTTATGCTATTATTTTTGTGTATATTCTTGTAATATTTGTTTTCCTAAAAATACTAGGGTTGCTGGAGTTCTCCTAAATTGATTCTGAATCAATTTCGCATGCTACTCTTTCCTTTTCTTTTGAGGTTGATTGATTATTTTCCTTGTCTGTGTGTTTAACTTTTACCACTATTTAAACCCTTTCTCTTTTCCCCTTTAGGGAGACTCAAACTATCAAGACTCGAACTTAAAACTTGGATTTAAATTGTAATTCTCTTTGCTCGTTGGTTTCTGGTCTTGGTCGGCTAAAAGCCTAGGCCAATTAATTCTGGACTTAACTACTGTGGTGTATTTTTTTATTTTCCCGCCTAACTGATAAGTCATTATCTCATGCCATTTTATTTTTTTATGTTTCCATAATCTGTGTTGTTTGACCCAGCATGTTTGAACTTTAATCTGAGCATAATTCTGCTACCTTTATGATTCTATGATTTCATCTAATCCCATTAGGGATATGGTTAATTGGTTACTTTGAATAATATGAATCCTCTTTAAAGATTACTTATTGTTTTAAGTGGTCTCATGCATATTATTTGTTGGTCCTAAACTTGTTATGAACTTAGCATCCTAATGGTACTACTGGTATGGAATTAGTTAATTAATCTCTATAGATTTGTATTGTTACTTAATTCATGTGCCCTACCAACTTGTTTTCTAACATGTCTTGCACCTCTATGGAATCATGTGATAATCTAATTGTTTGCCTTAGCACTTTGCTTAAATGTTGCTGTGATTAAACAATGTTGTCTGAAAATGTCAGCATGCACACTTAGTGCAATTAGGTCTTTTTATGACTTAACCTGTTTAAAACTATACACTTTGCAAACCTTGCCAATTGGTTTCTTGGTGCAACTCTACCTACAAATTATGTGTTTTAAACTCTATTATGATGGTTTTATTCTAAAATCAACACTGTTTTAAATCTGTCCCTGCCTCCTTTTATGTGCTGCTACTTCTTAAACTCCTATGCTTAAGTCCTTTAGGTTCTATCCTTAACATCCCCGGTGTGAGCACTGTTCATGGTCCATGTAAAATTCTTGTGAACTCTTATACACTAGGTTTTGGTTCTTAACCTCCTTTGAATAACTTCTGAGCATTTGTTCTCTAGTTTGAGCATTTCCTTGGGCCCATGAGGCCCTTATGAACTTTGATGCACTAGAAACCTAGTTCTATATGTGCTATAGGTGAATTATTTACCACTGACTATGATGTAACTGTGAAATAAGCATCAAAGCTAAAATGTTTTGAAGGCCTGGTTGCCCAAGTATATGTTGGGCCTAATAAAGGGCTTCCTATAGTTTATTTCATTACTCTTATGTAATTCATTTACTAATCTGGTCTGTAATAACTTTATAACAAAAAGATTCTGGGGTGCTTAGTGAAAATTGGGAAAGGTTCTTTATTTTCTTTGTTAATCCGGGTAGAAATCTTACCTATAGGGTTTAATTTATGCTTTTGATTCGGCTCATTTGTCAAAATTCTATAAGTTCTATATTGTGCTTAGAAATCTTGCCTATAGGATTTTCATTTGTGATGTTGATCCTGCTTATTTTGTTAAATCATGTCATTTTAATATTGTGTTTAGGTATTAGAGATCCTGCCTATAGGATTTATATTATAATTTTGTTAGATACCCTACCTGTAGAATGTATCAATATGTCCAACAAATATGGGTTACTAAATCATGCCTATATGACTAATATATTGCTTGGTTATTTTCTGGGAGTGTGTACAATTTCTGCCCATATACTACATAATAGATATCATGTCTATAGGAGTAATCAGTTCAATTATGCCTATAGGATAAAATCAGTTAATAATAGATATCATGCCTATAGAATTACAAAAATCAATTCAATGGTAGATATCATGCCTATCGGATTAACATTATTTCAATGCTAGAACTTGTGTCTATAGGGTAATGTCCGTTACACTCACATAAATCATGCTTGTAGGATTCTACTAAATGATTCCAAATACAACTGTCACTGCCATTCACTCAGATAGTATGCCTGTAGGAGTTAATGACCATTCTGGATTTATAATTGTAATTTACTATTATTCATTATTGTATAAAGTTCCCAAATATTATACTGAATTAAAATCACTAGGAAAAAATAAATCCTAACATTTGCATTAGGAAACTGACTTCTTTGCATATTGTTGCTCTCCTGTTTCTCACATATATATCCTGCCTATATGACTTTAAGATTAATAAAGCCTGCCACAATAGCGTGCATTTGTTGTTTTATGCATGAAGGTCAACATGAGCCCATATTTGCTTTTATTTGAAAGTCCTAAAGGTTTTTCTTATCGCCTAGTCTTTTACAATGTTGAGCAACCTAGGCTTAATCTAGAACCATTCTAATTGTGCTCCTAATTCCTCCAAGGCCATAGGTAAGGGACGGGTAGTGCACGCATAGGAAATGAACTAGAATCAATTAGAGCACTTTATGTAAACTTAAAGATAGTAATTGAGTAGCAGGAGATGATAGACTGTGCTCGCTGGATAATATGAGTAGCACTCCCATCCCGGGGAAGTTACGAAATATTATTTATGTTGCACGGGGTGATCCTATAGGCTAAAAAATTTAGGACCCCCCATCTCTATTACATAGATTTCTTTTTTTTTTGGACTAATTTGCTTAATTTAAGTTCGTAAGGGACCCGCTCTTGTGGACCTCGAGGGGTTCCTAACACCTCCCCTCAAAGTAATATGAGCCCTTACCCGATCTCCGGTGATGTAAATTGGTATAATATAAGTTATACGCTCTAGGTTCCCTAATACACCTTAATCTGTTAGGTGACGACTCTAACTAATTCTTTTTCCCTACCCTCTCAAAGGAGTTATCAAATGTCGAAACTCGATTTCGCGATAAAAAAGAGGTGCGATAGTTCTTAAACATTTTTGACTATCTCCTTGAATATTTCCCAAGCTTTGAAAAATGTTTATCTCTCCTTTTAGCAGAAATGATAGATTTCCCTTATAAATTTTCCTGTTTTTGTAGCTGAGAAGTACGTTTCAATAAACCTTTTTGTCATATATTCCCTTGTCCTAATCGACCCTGTGGGTAAGCTAAGAAGCCAGTGCTTCGCGTTATCTTTCAATGAAAAGGGGAATGCCCTTAAGTAGACCACATATTTTAATACTCCATTGTGCTGGAATTTGTTCATGATTTCTTCAAAGTCCATAAAGTGAGTGTTAGGATCTTTATTCACCTTTCCTTTGAAGATATAGTTTTTTGGATGGTTTGAAGTAAGCCTTCCTTCAACTCAAAGTTATTTGATACTATAGGTGGGGGTCTGACGCTTGACAGCCCTTGATCTAGACTAGTGTAGCATAGTCACCCAATGATCTTCCAGGCCTAGGTGATGCATTCTCAAATTTATCTTCAACCAAAGGTTAGTTCAGATTGAATCTTTGACCCCCGCCGTCTTTGATAATCTATGAGGGCTGCCTCGGCTACTATCCGTGCAACTTCTAGTTGTGTTGCCTCTCTTGCAGCTAAGTATACTCCATCAATCTCCTTGTTTGCCTCTTATCTTGAGCCAAAATTATGAACCAAGAAATTTTCTGTTAATTTTCTTTCTTTTCAGCTGTCGTATGTGTTTCTCTAACTCTGATTTGTAGGGTATCACTTTCTTTGAAGAATATCGAGTCATACACCAGAGAAGTCAAACATGTATCCTGCACACAAGTGAGAAACCATGAATACATTAAAGTAAAAAATTGGTTCCTAAATTAGTACTAAAAACTATTAATTGTCAATCCCCGGCAAGGGCGCCAATATTTAACGAGCACAAAATACAACATAAAATTATTGCTCGCTAGTCAAAGATAGTAGTTTAAAATTACTGTCTCCACAGAGATTGGATTTAAACAGTGTTTGAATAATCTTTAGTTGATTACTATTCTGAAAAATTAACACTTGATTTTGATGAACATTACTACGATTAACTACTAAAAATTAAGCAATTAGCAATTGATCACAAAAGACAACAGATGAGCAATAATGAAGTATCTATGAGAGAAATAAGGGTAATTAACTATATAAGAGCAATATAATTGACTCGGGATCCAATTCTTGAGTTAGTTCACTCTATAATACTGTTAACTTCTCACAAATATTTTCATCTTTTCTAGTTTGATTAGCAATTCAATAGGCTCTTTCACTTATTTATTTTAATTGTTAATTTAAACTAGAGCATAAGATGTAAAGAAATTCAATATCACGCTTCTATTTCAAGTAAGCAAAATAAGAAATAACTCCATAATACGAATTAAAACTCTATCAATTAATTCCAATAATTATCAAGAATCAAATCCCTAATCAAGTTATCAAAATACTGTATCTACCAACACCCTAATGGAATTTATTCCATTGCAATGGAAAAAGTCATCTCAATGAGGTTTAAAATATCGAATACATCAATAATAATGATTCAATACAAACTCACGTATTGCACCGATCGGTGGTTTAAGTCCTGATGAATTCCTATGTCTTCTTGCCTTACTTCTCAATTCTTTCATAGGTCAAAAGTCCCTTCAAAAATATATTTTTTGTGTATTTATACCTCGTAGGAACGAACCCGGACAAAACTACTCTTTCCTAGCCAAAAGAATAAATAACTCTAACAAAATTTTACACCCTCGTTGTGCCATGCGGTGGACTTGTAAGGATATTCAGAGAGCAAACTCTTTTGACAGGGATTCCTTTTACACAGCCGAGTGGCACGATAGTAATATTTTCTCAAAGTAAATTGTTTCGTCCACTTTTTGACACTTGGACTTGGTCTTCAACCTCCAAACGTGATCCTGACTTAATTTCTTTGGCTTCTACTTGGACTTCAAAGCTCCAACTTATTTGATTTATCTCCAAATTACTTTAATAGCTCAGAATCATTTCCTGAAAGGCATGAAACATGTAATAAGTATAATTCACTATCACTTAAACTCAAACACATGTCAAAATGCAATAGTTAGAGTGCATATACGACTAAAACATGAGTTTCTAGCCTACCATCAATGATATATTGAAGTTTGGGTAGCAAGTTTATAAGTTTTATCTGAAGTTGTAAAAAAATATTGTATGAACCTCAAGGGTGGGTTTTATTTGGGAAAAAAAGAAGATGAATAGTGATGAATTGATATTAAATGGATATATCTTGAATTTTTAATGTTTTTAATGGACTTGATAACTTAATTGATGAAAGAGTTAAATCGAAAATCACCATTTGGATAAGATACAACACTAGTTCTTGAAATAGTTGTCAATGAACCTAGGATTATGTTAGAGAAGATAATGAATAGTGACTTGATGATATTGGGTAACTAACGTAATATTATTAATAACTCCAAATGAGTATTAAATGATAAGAATAGAATTGAATAGGCTAATGGGTGAACCTATTGGATAATTTAGGATAATTGAAGGCTTGTTGCTGAATTGTAAAGCCTAAATGGATATTTATGAATCTTTTCATACTATTTTGATATAGTTGAGATATATAATGGTAGATATTGAATTGTGGACGATGTTTGGGAATTATAATCAATTGGAGCATTATAGTATTTTTGGAGTTTGAAGATTGAGGTAAGTTGATTATGACTTACTCTTCTTGAGGAATTCTCTCTAAAGGGGTAATTTGTTAATTCATGATATTATTTATAAATGTGCATCCATACTTATGGGGACAAAGGGGGAGGAAGTCATCATGTGTTTCTAGGTTTGTTGATTTTGAAGTGTTCTATGATGATAAAAATCTTATCTTTTTAAAATTTACTTGCAAGATGACTTAAGGAAAACTTTATAAGTTTATTTAAACTTATTTGTGGATGAGAGTATAAAATTCTTGAGGGCTAAAGATATGTTTTCATGAAAAGAGTTTGTCTTTTGAAATTTCAACAAAGGAAGCACTTGGCTTTAACAGGAAAAAGATTATTCATTTGATTTTTCTCAAATGGTTTGGATTGGCTATGAAAATCATGATTTGATAAAAATAGGTCCTTTAAGGAAATTATGTTATGAATCTATTTTTGATATTCAAATGTTCTGGGAGTTACTAGTGGAGACGACCAAGATTGTTTCGAATATTAAGTCCGTTACTATGAAACTATACATACCGGTGTAGGGACGCATTCCAAGGCTAAGCCAAGGTTTGTGGGATGAGGTCCCACATTGAGAGGAAAATGATCATTTCTTAAAGTAATGAGGTTAAGTCGACTCTTACAGCACTACGAGAAGCCTCCTAGACAAGTAAGGTCAAATACTTGTTGCTAGAATAATCACCTAGTGGTTGTTTATCATATCGGTGTCGGCATAGTACTCATGGTGAAAGATAAAGAAGACTTTTTTATGTTTAGGTCTAAGGAGCCGAAAGTAATTTCAATGACTTAATGAAATTGAAATGGTTTGTATGATTTTTATTAAAAATCTTGGATTAATATAAATGTTCTAAGAATCTATATCATGTTTTATACTTCACTTGTCTTTTCTTTTGAAATGATAAAGAGAATGATTTATATAGTGGTATATTACTTTATACCAAATATTGATTGCATAGTTCTTGTAAAATATTGTCCATGAACTTGAGTTAGAGAGAGCCTAGGACACTTATTGAGTACTATTGTGGTGTACTCGGCCCTTAGGTCCCCCCTCTAGGGCCCACTTACGTTAATATTTCAGGATGAGGTATGATACGTGACATGCAGACATAACAAGGATGACTCTCTTCCTGAGGTATGGTGAGGCACCATACCTATTTCGTGGCAACTATCATGTTATTTTCTTAATTTATGTTAGTCGAACATTAGCCCAAGTATTTAGTTATATCGTATGGCATAGAGGCTACATAGATAGTCATGAAAAATTGCAATAATAGGGTTGTACACGACGTACATGAAAATATATTTATTTTACTTAGTCTCATTATTATTATTATTATTGTTATTATGAAAGACTTCATGTATGATTCTGAATTGGGAAACTTTCCATCGTTTAACTTGAAAATACATATGTTTTTCAAAGAGTTTCCATAGTTAATTGGTTTTCATGCATATGGTTTGGGTGCATCATATGAGTTAATTCGCTCGGATGGTATAGTTTTCCGGGTGGTGGTCATGTGAATTTGGGTCATGGCAGCTGCCAACACATCCAAACATGCTTGGGAGTCCTTGCACACTGCTTATGCAAACAAGTCCTAGACTCGGATCTTCAATCTTTGTGATCAACTTGCAAGAATCATAAAATACACCATTCCTATTACTGAGTACCTTCAGCATATTCAGTCATTCTTCGATGAACTTGCCACTGCAGGTGCCCTGGTCACTAACTCTGAACTTATCATCAAGATTCTTAGTGGACTTAGCCCTCGGTTCCGTGAGATATTGGATGTTATACGAGCACGTGACACCACATTCACCTATGAGGAACTACATGAAATATTTCTTAGCTACGAGCTCTTTATCCAGTATGAGCAAGCTAAGAAAACTCATAGTCCTATCACACACTAGTTACTACTCAGAACAAACCGAACAACAATGTCAACAATCGCAATAATTGCCTCCAATCCTACGACAATAACTCCCAACAATAGCGACAAAATACTCGCCCCAACACATCCATCAAATGGCAATCCCAACAAGTAACCCAATGGGTGTTATTCATTGTCAATTATGCAATAATATTGGCCATACTGCAAATATATGTTGATCAAAGTCACATAACCATTTTTAAGCGAAAGCTAATTATATCACAGGATTTAACACTACCAATAACTCATGGGCATTGGATTCTAGTGCCACAAACCACATCACAATCAAACCTTATAACCTGCAACCATACAACGACAATGAGGATGTCTCTATTGGTGATGGTAATAAAATTTTATCTCACATATCGGTTCTACTCATTTAAGTGCATCAAATAATATTTTTAAACTAACTCATACTCTATGTGCTCCAACTATCAAATATAATCTTATTTCTTTATCGATATTTTATTAGGACAATCTAACATCTGTTGAATTCTTTCCTTCTTTTTTTTTTGTGAAGGATATGAAAATGTAGACATTGCTGGCATGCGGCCGGACCAAAAAATGGACTATATAAGTGGCCCATTTCACATCCACAAGCTCACATATCTACCACTTCAACTTTCCTGACCACTTGGTACCAAAGACTAGGTCATCCGCATTCTAGAGTTCTTACATGTGTCTTGAATAAATTCTCGCTTCCATTTGTTGAGCGAGCCAAGTTTCCTTATTGTAATTCTTATTTTTCTAATAAATCCCATCGGCATCCGTTTCGTACATTAATTCTAGAAAGTTCTAAACTTCTTTAAATTATTGTTAGTGATATATGGGGACCTTCTTCTATGTTATCTCTTGATAAAAAATTATATTGTTGTATTTTTGTTGATCAATACGCAAGATCTTCACTCAACACACTTAAAAGTAAATCTGAAGTCAGAGAATTTTTTCAAAACTTTCATCCTTTGATAGAAAAATATTTCGATATCAAAATACTATCGCTTTATATTGATGGTGGAGGAGAGTATAAAAGTTTTGACTCTTATATCTCGCTTTACGGTATCGAACACCTTTTCACCCCATCCTATACACCTCAAAGAGTTGCTCTTTTTAAACGTAGATATCGTTGTATTATTGAAATTGCACGAACACTCTTACATGAGGCATCTCTCCCATCACAGTTTTGGTCCTTCGCCATTAACTATATATTTATCTCATTAATCGATTCCCCATCACACTTTGAAATAATAATTCTCCTTTTCAAAAATTATTTAGTAGGCCACCTGATTATGCTTCTCTAAAAAAATTTTGGGTGTTTATGTTATTCATAGCTTAAACCATACTCCAAAAATAAATTTTGAACCAAAATCCACTCCATGTGTTTATCTCCATTTTTCGTTGTCCCATTATTCCCACGGTTCCATGATCCAATCTCATCAATAATACAATGTGTTGAAAATAATTTTTCATTCAAAAATTTGTTCTCTAGTATTGCAATTCAAAAAAGTATCAACAACTAGTACAATTACTAATTCACCCAAAAAAGAACACTTGAAAAGAAAAGTATTATTTCATTTTTTTAATTATTGAGGCTATAAGTTGACAATCAGAAGGAACTATGAGATCAGCAAGAACAAAAGTAGAGCTTTTAATTTATAATTTCTATTCTCGGTATCAACAGTAGTGGCAAATATCGTAATTATAAATAGTAGTAATTAATTTTGTAAATATAAATTATTGATTATTTAAAATTATATTTTTTTAATTATAATAGTCCATATTTTTTTGTAATTATTTTTTTCGTTTACGAAATACAATACTTATTAATGTAATAGTTCAATATTAGCTAGTAACTATTTAATAAATAATTGGTTTGCTATTGTATGGCGAATAATATGTCACTTTATTAACTTGTTGAAGCTTAAAAATAAATAACGCTAGAGAATCATATTTAAATTGTAAATTATATTTTATATAAATTCTCTTTCACATAAAAACCATATTAAATAAAAGGAGTATTTTAAGAAAAATATCAAATTATAATACCGAAATTATTTCAAGATTCATTACTCCTTAAGAGATACATATAAAATATCATATTGAATATATTACTTTTGATGTTTGAATTGTAACAACATTACAGCTAATTTACATATTATGATATATGTCATACTTTTTAACATGTGTGGCTTGATTTTTCAGGCAGAATAGCAGTGACACTTGAATGTAAAAGGTGGTATGCCTAATGTTTAAGTTGCACATTCTACAAAGGGATAAACGTTTATCTACGCATCACAGGCTGATCTGCTAGCACTAGATATTTGAGGTAAACGGTGACAATTTAAAGATTAATTAGTGAAAATAAAAACTAAAGTAATTATTTCCTAACATATAAGATTCTGTAATGAATAAGATTCTTCACTACCATTAGAAATATTTTGTGAAAAGCTAATGTGTTGTGCCTGCAAATTCCTATGTATTATTGCTAACATGAAACTTCTCATAATTTCTCAGAAACTAATCTTATTTCCGTTCAAATAAATGTAGAGTTCGTAGCTACTGTGCACCAGGGGGGTGCTGCCATTATCAAGACTAGGAACCAGATGAAGATAATAGACATACTTTTAGTAAATCATTTTGCTGCATATATTGGAGGTTTCTGCACCTAGGAGACTAATCCTATTTCAAATTAGAATAATCTGCATGACATTCAATACTGAGCCATAGGATTAAAAAATATTAACAGAAAGAGTGAAGCCATTGCTGATTAAATTCTTGATTCATACAGATGAATTTAGATCAACATTTACACAATTTTACTCCAGAATGAACTTGCACAACCAATAAAATATATTTTTGCATTGCAATCATCACTATCTTACAAACATTGTAAAAAATTCGGCAGAAAATGCATACTTTAAGAATTTGCGGTAATTTCACAGAGTAAACGATTGTCAACAATCAGTGTCAATATTTTTGGCAGAATATGCAGCAATTTCAGAGACATATAGGAGGAACGTGATATTTTGTTTCTTATATTCATTATTAGTATGTATTCTATTGGTAACAAATTGTTGGTGCTGAAAATTAGTCTACAATTATAAATCAAACATTAGAAATAGAAATAGAAATAAAACTACAACACATAATCACTTCAAGTAGATAGTTTCATCTATTTGAGGATTGCTGGAAATTAATAAATAATTGATAGAGTTACGTTAGAAACAGAAAAAGAAATGAGGGTACCATGCAGATAGTTTCATTTCTTTGAAAATATTGGAATATTTTTTAACTATAGCAGCAGAGAAGAGGAAATATATAAATGAAATCAATTATAAATATGATATATTTGGATCTTGTAAAATCAACTCTACCGAATATGATATTTTAGGCTTAAGTGATCTGGGATTTCCCCTATTCAAATTACTCTAACCGTCTAACTTTTAAATTCCATTCATCAAGTTGCTTGAAATTTGTCTGTATCGCTATATTTGGAGAGTTCTGAATTTTGAGCAAAGAAAAAAGAGAATAGAAAAGAAATTGAAAGGAGAAGCCGCATTAAAAATTATTTATAATTATGGAGAAAGTGGATAGGATGCCCACAATTGGTAAGATGATCGTGGGTTTTTTTCTTTCTTCTTTTCTTTGTGAAATCTATCTATATGTAAAGTAATATGAATAAAACTTTAAAAACGACCAATTCCGGACGTGAGGGTCAGTTTCAGACATGGATCAAAGTATTTTTTATTGAATTTTCAGATCTAATAAATTAAGAAAAATAGCCCAACAGGCATGGGACTCAATAAAACGAGTAGATATAAATGAATTGGAAGTTTCAAATTTTTTTTACTTCTTTTAACAAATAAAAAACAGCCCAAAAAATGGGGGACTCAAATGTTGATGTAAACTAAATTAGCATATTTAAAAATTTCTATTTTAAATTATTTTTAACATCTAAATTAGTTGGAGGCTTGTCCTAAAATTGGACACATGTTTAATTATTGCTTTGACATTTGACATAATAATATGAATTTGCTTCTTCTATTCTATATAGATAGATTTCCATTGCCCATGAGTCTAATTGCCCATGTCTATCTTCTTCGAAGCCTTCGAGCACTAGCCGTCAACCACCATCCCACAATACAGTAAAACTAGCACAATATAGAAATTTTTTGGACTGATCATTCAAAAATAATCAGCGTTTATGTCACGGCCTCGTTTTCCATGCGTGAACCATCGTGGCGACACCTAGTCTCTACGATTAGGTAAGCCTAACAATGCGGAAATTAAATCATAATTGCAGAAGAAATAATTAAAACTGAACTAGTAAAGTACAACAGCGCTTAAGGTGCCTCTTGGAACATATAATAACATCTATAGAAACTAATAACATTCCCAAAACCCGCAATCTCACATATCACAAGCTAAGGGATACATAAGAAGCTCTAACTTCGGAAACGTCTAAACAAAGGAAAAATACTGAAAGGGCTATACTTATTACAGAAAGATAGAGAGGGACTCTTTGGTCCGCGGACGTAGTAGATATACCTCGACGACTTACAGAAATGCCCCCTTCCAAGGCTGACAGAACTGAGTGGGGGTACCTGGAGATGCACACAAAAATGTGCAGAAGAGTAGCATGAGCACACCACAGCGTGCCCAGTAAGTATCAAGACTAACTTCGGTGGAGTAGTAACGAGGAACAGTCAAGACACCTATCGGTCAAATAAATAATATAATTACGGGGGCAACATAACATGATATATATATATGTGTGTGTGTGTGTGTGTGTGTGTGTGTGTGTGTGTGTGTGTGTGTGTGTGTGTATGTGAAGACTATACGAAATGACCAATAATGCTACAATCACAATCAATATATTAAACAAAAATAGAAATGCCTCCACAGGCCGTCACAATCCTTACAATCAATCCCTGACATAGCCCTCCTTATTTCGCCACGTGTGCAATTAATAACATAATAAGTATAGCCTTATTTCGCCACACGTGCATCATAATGTTCCCACCTCACTTCACCACATGCGCAACCTACATATAAGCATATAAATATATCCCGTCTTATTACGCTGCATGTGCAATATATCAATAGCAACAGTAGCACGGCAAAGACATCGTGCAACCCCTCAACAACAATGGCACGGAAGAAACCTCGTGCATCACAATATCAACAACCACACAGAATAAACCTCGTGCATCACAATATCAACAACCGCACAGTAGAAACCTCGTGCCTCACAATATCAGTAACAGCACAGCAGAAACCTAATACTTCACAATATCAATATCCGCACGGCAGAAACCTCGTGCATCAACACCCCAAGCACAATAGAAACAAATATAATATATCCAAGAGCACAACCAGTGAATTAACCCAAGAATCTTTCGTTCACTGGGGGCGGTAAGACTAACTCACAAGGAATAACCACAATAGAGAATACTAAACGTAATAAGAACAACTTAACAAGGGAGAAAATAATGTGAAGCAACGACCCCATTGCGTGTAGTTCAATAACAAGGGAGTTAAAAAGAGTCAAGTAATTTCAAATAAGGAAATATCAATTACACATAGAATGTCTACTCTTATTTTAAGATTGTGCATGTTACGAAGGATATGCAATAATTTCAATTAAGACTAATTAATTACCTGACAGATAATAATAATTTCCAATGAAAACAACCAGTTATAAAATATAACATGACAATGGAGGGGGTAAAGATCTTCAGTTAAGTAAGGTAAGGGTCAATTAGGCAATGGCGATTAATTCCAAGTAAAACATGTAGAAGCAGAACTAGTAATAGAAAAATTCAATCATATCAAGAACAACATTCATACTCCGTGAATATAAGGACCTAAGAACCTAAAAAGGCCAATTTTTTCCACAAATAAATCTGAGCATGCACTCGTCACCTCGCGTACACGGAATATAGCCAGCAGAGAAGACTCCAGTCCTAAGGGGAAGTCCCCCACACAAGGTTAGGCAAGATACTTACCTCAAACCGGCTTGAAAATCAACTAGAAACCATGTCTTAGCCACGAGTATCCAACTCCAAGTGGCCCTGAATCTATTTAATTAAATTACATATCATAAATAACATCTCAAAATACTGATTTGAAATTAAATTCTAAGCTAATACGCGATATGTGAAATGACCAAAAATTCCCCTTAGGACAACATCCCTGAATCGGTTAAAACTAACATTTT
The DNA here is from genome assembly GCA_034376525.1 of Nicotiana benthamiana. Taxonomy (NCBI): domain Eukaryota; kingdom Viridiplantae; phylum Streptophyta; class Magnoliopsida; order Solanales; family Solanaceae; genus Nicotiana; species Nicotiana benthamiana. Next base: position 82,811,960 of record CM067331.1, on the reverse strand, counting down.
CATAAACCTCATACTCTCACGAGTCTATACATAACAAGAACATAAAAATCGGAGTCCAAATGACCTCTCAAATCCCATATTAAAAATTCAAAATCCAAACCCCAGTTCTCCCATTTTTGTCCAAGCTTCCATGAATTTCTAGGTTAATTTCACAATAAAATCACGTTGTAGGTTCAAAAATCTTACCTCCAATTGATTCCCCTTAATTCCCTCTTGAATCTCCCTCAAAAAGCTCTCAAAATACTCATCTATGGAGGAAAAATGGCTTAAAATTACAGATGAAATATTTTATAAACTTTCAGCCCAATTTTGAACTTCCTTCATCGCGTTCGCGACCACTGCCTTACGAATGCGAAGGGAAAAATTTAAAAACTCAAAAACACTCTACACGAATGCAACCCAAACACTGCGAACGCGATGCATAATTTTTTCCAGACCAACGCGAACGCGAGACCATAATGTGAACGCGGAGGGTAATTTCCACTGGACCCCAATTCCTTATACGCGAACACGAGAGGCCTTGTGCGAATGCGAAGCACAAATATCTAGCCTTCCTCGAGTGCGGTCCCACAGATGTGAACACGAAGATCAATCCCTGCCTCCCAATCCCTTCCTCACGACCGCGAGGCTCTTTACGTGAATGCGAAGAATAACTTCTGCAACACCTGAAATGAAAAATCTGCAACTTTTAAACTTAGAAAATGGTGCAATTAACCATCTGAAACTAACCTGAGGCCCTTGGGACCTCAACCAAAAGCACCAACACCTCGCAAAACCCATTCAAACTTGTTTCAATTATCGAAATACCTCAAACAACACCAAATCCATAAATTCGCATTGAATTTCAGCCTAAGTTTTCTAAAAACTTCCGAAATACGCTTTTGATAAAACACCCAACAAACCACATCCGAATGACCTGAAATTTTGCATACATGTCCCAAATGACATAACGAAGCTTCAGCACCTCTCGAAATTCCATTCCAACCCTCAGATCAAATTCTCACCTATCAACCGGAATTCGCCAAAATACTAACTTCGCCAATTGAAGCCTAATTCTACAGCGGACCTCCAAAATAAATTCCGATTATGCTCCAAACCCCAAAATCACCTAACGAACTAACGGAACACTAGGATTTCCATTCTGAGGTCGTCTTCATTTTGTTCTGACTATGGATAACTTTCCAACACTTAAGCTCTCATTTAGGGACTAAGTGTCCCAAAGCTCTCCGATACTAAAATCCGAACATCCCAGCAAATTAAAAATAGCAAAAAAGAACATGGGGAAAGCAGTTAATAGAGGATCAGGGAGTTAATTCTTAAGACGGCCGGCTGAGTCATCACATACTCCCCCTCTTAAAACCAACGTTCATCCTCGAACATGCTAGGATTTCCTCAAAGTCCTCAAGTCACTAAATATACACTTCCAACATACACCCGCGGGTGACCCACGTCACCCCAATCCACACACGTATGACGGAACCATCTCAGTTGAAATTTAGCCTTTCTAGCAATACCTATGAGCCTCAAAGCTAGAATTCTCACCTTCCATTCATTTCCAAAAGACCCGATTCTAAATTCATATCCGGTATCAGTCTCAAACCGCTACTTCAATTAATGCCAGCACCCACAGGGTACAACCACACAACATGACACATCACACGTAGGCCCAATATAACATTTCTGATAACAATAGTTGCCTGAGATCAAATCTGCACCGGCCATAAGCCTCACATTCAATAGAACACTTTTCAAACATCCACAACATAAGTGATGATATGATAACCACAAAACCCACATAACTAAATACTTAAATAACCATATCTCAATTAATACCAATGGGCACACATCCCACAAGCTCAAACTCAAGAAGCATAGAACATAATTAATGGGATATGTGAAGGGAAACACATAAAGGACTATTAAAAAAGTCGGACAAGCATAAATTTTCTAAAACACTAATCTACAAAACAATCTAACGAGAAAGGATGAAAGCATATAAAAGACTCACAAGGATCTTATGCTGATATAACCATCACCGGGGTACATAACCAAGTCTCAACACATCAAATCACCTGAAATCACGAGGGTCCCGCCCTATCACATGTAGGGTACATATCAAGCCCTCAGAAACTCTCACTGGATCAATTTTGTCGACAGAATCACCATAGGGACTACCTACCACACCGGTGGAGCATAAAAATCACAACTCACAACCAAGAATACCTAGAATCGCATCAAACCTACCGAAACGGACAACAAGAATTTTTTATTACTAGTCTCATAACTCCCGACAATGGCTAGAAACAGATGACAGACACGGTTATCACTCATAGAACCTCCCAACGGGATAATCACATAAATAGAGTGCAAATCGTGAAACACACCCATAAATGGAACATCAAAATAGGGGAACTCATCCCGATAATAAACTGCGGATGGTGATCCTTTATTACAAACTGAGGCATACCGAATGACATCACCTGGCATAGCGGCCTTAATCCTACTATATGAAACACATCAGTGGGTTGGGCTTCCCCCTCTTAGGCGCCCTGTACTCGCCTGAATACCTCACATTGACGCATCGGTTCGAAGTCTGGGACAATTTTTCACCATATGGCTAGTAGCTCCACACTCAAAGCACCCTGTCTACTGACGAGGCAGTGGAAACTGTGCGGTATGGGTACTCCGAGACCCATTAACACTTGAGTCACCACGCAAGGCTTGAAGCGCGAATTTAACTGGCTGACCCGCAAATCCTCTACCATGACGTACCCTACCTCTAAAATAAGGACCAGCATACCTCCCCGGCCTATGGGGCCTCCTCGTTTCCTCAAGCTCCCTCTCATGATCTCGTCTGCTCTCTCTCTCTCTCTCGTAACCCTGCCTGTCCTCTCTCTCCCTGGCATGCATACCCTTTATCCTCCTAGTAATGTTCACCACCTGCTGATACGAAATATCCATCTCCAACTCATGATCCATGCTAGACCTGATGCTGGGAATAAGCCCATCAATAAACCGATGAACCTTCTCGCGAACAGTAGAAACTAAGGCTGGGGCATGTCAAGTCAAACTGGTCTAATGGACAGCATACTCCGAGACGGTCATAGCACCCTGGTGCAAATCCTCAAACTCCACGCACCACGCATCCCTGAGGCTCTGAGGGACAAACTCCCTTGGGAATATGTCTGAAAATCGAGTCTAAGTCAGTGAAGCTGTCTCGTCTGGACTGTCTAACTCATAGGTGTGCCACCAATCATAAACGGCTCCTCGAAGCTGGAAAGTAGTGAAAGAATCCCGCTCGATCCTGAGATGCACATAGCATAGAGAATGCGGTAACACTCATCAAGAAAACCTAGAGCATCCTCCGATGCTAGACCACTAAATATAGGAGGCTATTACTTCTTGAACCTCTCAAGCCTCAACTGCTCTTGCTTGGAAGCCGCTGCTATGCCCTTAGGCTGAACTGGCACTACAATCAGTGCAAGAATAATCTCAGAGACCTGCTCAACATGCACTTGCTGCTCAAGAGTGCGGGCGGTGGGAGTCTGTGCTCCTCCCCTGGTCTGGGATGTGGCTGCAGCTAGGGAAAAAAGCCCTGCCTGAGCCAAAGTAGTGTATATGCACATGAACTATGCCAAAGTCTCCTGAAGGACTGGAGTAGTAGTAACAGTAGGCATGTCAGGTGCCTGTACTCCTACTGAATCTACTGGTGGTGCCTCGGTGGAAACTCACGCAGGTGCTCTCGCTACACCACATGCACGTCCTCGATCTCTACCTCGGCCCCGACCTCTGACAGCTGCAGTAGGGGGTGCGGGTACCTGATCATCTCGAGTAGTACGTGTCCTCACCATCTGTGAGAGCGTAGAAGACAGAGGTTTAGGACTGTGATGTCAAAAATCTCGCGCAACAGGGAAATCAAATAAAGTGAAATTTTCCTAATGTTACAAAGCCTCCGCAGATAAGTACAGATGTTTTCATACCGATCCACGAGACTCTAATAAATCGTATTGTGATTCATGACTCCTATGAACCTTGAGCTCTGATACCAACTTGTGACTACACAGTTTGCCCTCCGTGAACCATCGTGACGGCATCTAGCCTCTACGACTAAGTAAGCCTAACAATGCGTAAATTAAAGCAAAACTGCATAAGAAGTGATTAAAACTGAACTAGTAAAGTAAAATAGTGCTTAAGGTGCCTCTCGGCACATATAATAACATCTCTAGAAACTAATAGCATTCCGAAAACCCGCAATCTCACAAATCACAAGCTAAGGGATATATAAGAAGTTCTAGCTCCGGAAACATCTAAACAAAGGAAAAATACTGAAAGGGCTATACTTATTACAGAAAAATAGAGAGGGATTCTTTGGTCTGCAGACGTAGCAGATATACATCGAAGTCTCTACAGAAACGCCCCCTTCCAAGGATGATAGAATTGAGTGGGGGTACCTGAGCTGCACACAAAAATGTGTAGAAGAGTAGCATGAGCACACTACAGCGGCGCCCACTAAGTATCAAGACTAACCTCGATGGAGTAGTAACGAGGAACAGACAAGACTACCGGTCAAATAAACAATATAATTACTGGGGCAACAGAACATGATATATATATATATATATATATATATATATATATATATATATATATATATATATATATATATATATATATATATATATATATATATATATATGTATGTATGTATATATATATATATATATATGTATGTATGTGTGTGTGTGTGTGGTGAAGAGTGTACGAAATGACCAATAATGCTACAATCACAATGAGGGAAGAAACAAGTAACACGAGAATATACAGAATGATGACACATAATTACGGCAAAATACAATTCAAACCCTAATATCACAATACAGAAAAGGAAACACAACCAATAACTCGGGTCCTACAGTAGTGTCCACATTAGGTATTATTTAACAAATTCCACAAATTTTCCAAATCTCGATCAAATCACAACTCAAGAGTTCCGCCATCCAAAATCTACACTTGACATCCTATGCCTCCATCAAGCTTACGGTCATACTGGCAACTAACTGGCTAACTAGGGCCACTCTCACATATAAAATGATTAAACAAGGGCGTGCCTCTATACTTAGCAAAATCAGGGGAGCTTCACCTCCAATAGGAGTGTTCCAACTACGTGTATGCTTGTGCGAGTGCTTTAACAAGATTTCTACCAGCTAATAAAGATAAGACGAAGAGCAGGCAGCACGCACAATGTTCCCTCACCACATCCACAAGATAAAACTCATATAGGAAAGCAAACCACAATTAAAATATTAAACTAAAATAGAAATGCCTCCACGGGACGTCACAATCCTTACAATCAATCCCTGACATAGCCTTTCTTATTTCGCCATGTGTGCAATTAATAACATAATAAGTATCGCCTTATTTTGCCACACGTGCATCATAATGTTCCCACCTTATTCGTGATATGCGCAACCCACATATAAGTATATAAACATATCCCGCCTTATTACGCCGCATGTGCAATATATCAATAGCAATAGTAACACGGCAAAGAGCTCGTGCAACCCCTCAATAACAATCGCACGACAGAAACCTCGTGCATCATAATATCAACAACCGCACGACAGAACCTCTTGTATCACAATATCAACAACCGCACGGCAGAAACCTCGTGCCTCAATATATCAATAACTGCACGGCAGAAAGCTCGTGCCTCATAATATCAATATTCGCACGGCAGAAACCTCGTGCATCAACACCCCAAGTACAAAAGCAACAAATACAATATATACAAGAGCACAACAAGTGAATTAACTCAAGAATCTTTCGCTCAGGGGGTTGTAAGACTAACTCACAAGGAATAACCACAATAGAGAATACTAAACGTAATAAGAACAATTTAACAAGTGAGAAAATAATATAAAGCAACGACCTCATTGCATGTAGTTCCACAACATGGGAGTTAACAAGAGTCAAGTAATTTCAAATAAGGAAATATAAATAAAACATAGAATGTCTACTCTTCTTTTAAGATTGGGAAGGTTACGAAGGATATACAATAATTTCAATAAAGTCTAAATAATTACCTGAGAGATAATAATAATTTCCAATAAAAACAAGCAGTTATGAAAGATAACGCGACCATGGAGGGGGTAAAGATCTTCAGTTAAGTAAGGTAAGGGTCAATTAGACAATAAGAATGAACCATAAGGCAATTAATTCCAAGTAAAATATATAGAGGTGGAACTAGTAATAGAAAAATTCAATCATATCAAGAACAACATTCATACTCAATGAATACAAAGACCTAAGAACCTAAAAAGGACAATTTTTCCCACAAATAAATCTGAGCACGCACTTGTCACCTCGCGTACATGGAATACAACCAGCAGAGAAGACTCCAGTCCTAAGGGAAGTCCGCCATACAAGGATAGGCCAGATACTTACCTCGAATCGGCTCAAAAATTAACTAGAAACCATTCCTTTGCCACGGGTATCCGACTCCAAATGGCCCCAATTCTATTCAGTTCAATTACATATCGTTAATAATATCTCAAACAACTGATTCCAAAATTAAATTCTAAGCTAATATGCAAAATTATATAAATAACCAAAATGCTCCTTAGGCCAACGTCTCAGAATCGGATAAAACTAACATTTTCAGAAACCTCATAATCTCACAAGTATACAAATAACAAGAACACAAATATCGGAGTCCAAATGACCCCTCAAATTCCAGATTAAAAATTCAAAATTCCAAGCCCTAGTTCTCCCATTTTTGTCCAAGTTTCCATGAATTTATAGGTTAATTTCACAACAGAATCACGTTTTATGTTCAAAAATCTTACCTCCAATCGATTCCCTCTTGAATCTCCCTCAAAAAGCTCTCAAAATACTCAGCTATGGAGGAAAAATGGCTCAAAATCACAGATGAAATATTTTATAAACTTTCTGCCTAGTGCTGAACTTACTTCATCGCGTTCGCGACTACTGCCTCGCGAACGCGAAGGGAAAAATTTAATAACCTCAAAAACACTCTACGCGAACGCGATCCAAACACTGCGAATACAATGCATAATTTTTTCCAGACCAATGCGAATGCGAGACCATAATCCGAACGCGGAGGGTAATTTCCATCGTACAATTCCTTATACGCGAACGCGAAGCAAAAACATCTGGCCTTCTACAAACACATTCCCATAGACACAAATGTGAAGATCAAATCACCTGCCTCCCAATTCCTTCCTCGCGAACGCGAGGCTCTTTACGTGAACGCGAAGAGCAACTTCTTTGCAACACCTGAAATGAAAAATCTGCAAATTTTAATCTTAGAAAATGGTCCGATTGACCACCCAAAACTCACCCGAGGCCCCTAGGACCTCAACCAAAAGCATCAACACCTCCCAAAATATCATTCAAACTTGTTCGAATCATCGAAACACCTCAAATAACAACACCAAATCCATAAAATCGCATCGAATTTCAGCCTAAGTTTTCTAAAAACTTTCGAAATACGCTTTCGATAAAAAAAACCCGACCAAACCACGTCTGAATGACCTGAAATTGTGCACACGTATCCCAAATGACATAACGAAGCTTTAGCAACCCTCGAAATTCCATTCCGATCCTCGGGTCAAATTTTTACCTATCAACCGAAATTCGCCAATTCAAGCCTAATTCTACATCGGACCTCCAAAACCAATTCTGATCACGCTCCTAACTGTGAAATTACCTAACGAAGCTAACGTAACCCTCGAATTTCCATTTCGAGGCCGCCTTCACACTATTGTGATGATGGATAACTTTCCAACACTTAAACTCTCATTTAGGGACTATGTGTCCCAAAACTCGCCAAAACTCAAAACCGAACATCCCGGCAAATTAAAAATAGCATAAATAAACTTGGAAAAAGCAGTTAATAGGAGATAGAGGCGTTTATTCATAAGACAACTGGATGGGTCGTTACATTTTATCAAGTCAACGAAAAATGACAATTATTTTGTTGCAACAAAGAGAGTTAGACAAAAAGAAAAGCAACTTGGACAAAAAAAGAAGTGACTTGGACAAAAAGAAACGAAGTGGCTTAGACAAATCTTTTTTGTCGATAACCTCAGACCAATCAATCGAATATTGATTAATACGTAATCGATCGAACACTACTTGAAAAAAATCCCTTATCTTATTGGCACAACATTACGGACCTATGAATAGCTCCTTACATTAGTCATAGTTAGGTTAGGCCTACTTCTTTCAAAACAAAAAGGGGAATGAATAGCCAAAGCCCGGTCCAGCATAATATACTTGTATTCAGTGTACCTTTGTTTGAACTCTAGAATATTATGTTGGACTGGTATATTTTGCTCGGTCTAGTATAATATACTTGAGACTGGAGCATCAGTGCTCCAAACTCCAGTATATTATGCTGGACCGATATACTTGCTGGAACTCCAGTATACTATGTCGGAGTTCTAGTGTACTTATGCTGGAACACCATCTTATTATGCTGGAGTTCCTACATACTTATCTTGGAACTCCAGTATAATATGCTGGAGTTCAAGTATATTTATGCTGGAACTCTAGCCTATATACTGACATATTTTCTAGATTTTGAACAGTGTTTTCGCTTAGATTTATATTTACATGAAAAGTGGCTAATTTCGATTAATTTGAAACTGAGCTATTTTTGAACGACCAGTTATAAATCTGGCTATTTTTAAATTTCTCCCCACAACACATCTATAAATTCACCAAATTCTACATATAAAATATTACAAACCTCTCCACCAGTTCTAGTGTATCACTACAGTACACCCAAATCCAAAATAATGACACCTCCTCCTACTGCCTCTATTCGAACCGACAACCACCAAGAGGCACCACCATACGAACCCATGGTTTCCTGTTGTGCTTCCCTTTCCAATCGTATTATCACTCGTTCACATAATAACATTCAAAAATCAAAGCAAATTTTTTATTATCTTGCTCACTTAGAATCCTCACTTGTACCACATACCTTCAAACAAGCCGAGAAACACCATGAGTGGAGAAAAGCCATGAAATAAGAATTTGATGCTTTACTAAATCCTTACTTGGGAACTAGTTCCAAATGATCATTCTAAAAATGTTTCATGTCAGTGGCTTTTCAAGACTAAAGGGAAAGCAGATGGGTCTGTTGATCGCTACAAAGAGAGATTAGTTGGCAAAATATTTATTCAGATGCCAGGTATCGATTTTCACTCGACTTTCTGTCCATAGTCAAAACTACCACTGTCTGAATCATTCTTGCTGGTGCTCTCCTGTTTCAGTGGCCCATTCGTCAGCTCGACGTGAACAATGCATTTCTTCAAACTGATCTTGAAGAGGAGGTTAACATGATGCAATTTTCGAGGTTTACTTGTGCCAACAACTTGATTCATATTGTTAAGTTGCACAAGGCAATTTATGGCTTGAAGCAAGCACCTCGGGCTTAGTACAACGCACTCACAGTTCATCTTCTCTACATGAGATTTGTCAAGACTGAATATGACAACTCTCTATTCATTAGGATCAACAACACTGATTTCATGTTCATTATGGTATATGTTGACGACATCATAGTCACCGGCATCAATCCTATCACTGTGAATGAGGTTATAGCTTCCCTTGATTCTCGTTTCTCAACTAAAGATTTGGTAAACCTTCATTATTTTCTTGGTGTTAATGTAATTCGAATTTCTGATGACATTATTCTCTCTCAAGCAAATTATGTGAATGAAATTGTAAGTGCAGAATTAATGTCTGATTGCAAAACTGCTAAAACACCAATGAGTAACTCCGTGTTACTCAAATCAATGATGGGGCTGAACTTACAGATGCAACTCTCAATCGTCGAGTCCTAGGCATACTTCAAAATGTTTCCTCTACAAGGCCGGACATTTCCTATTCTGTCAGTAAGCTATTCCAATTTATGCAATCGCCATCGGACCTATATTCAGTTTCCCAATAAACAAATAAGGATTTTTGGTGACTCGAAAGTTGTGCTTGACGCTCTTTTTCCTATCCCACTGCGGTAAATGGTATTTCCGTTTCTTACTTGATGACTATTTTTGGAAAGTTGTGAAATGTGTTCTCATGTATCTTCGTGGTACAATCCAGTTTAGCCTCTGTATGTCCCCAAATTTTGGTTTTAATCTGCACATGTATTCTGATGCCGACTGGGCTGGAGATCTCATTGATAGATCCTCTACATATGGCTATATTTTGTGTCTTGATCGAAACCCAATCAGTTGGTCTTCAAATAAGCAGAAAATTGTAGCTCGCTCATCAATTGAAGCTAACTGAATATAGAGTTGTTGCTAACGCTCTTGTTGAGTTGTTATGGTGAGAAACCTATTGCTTGAGTTGAATCTTCCTGTCAGAGAAAAATCTATTGTGACAAAATCGGTGTTGCTTACCTAAGCGAAAACCCGGCCTTCATAGTCGCATGAAGCCTGTTGAGGTGGACTTTTAGATTAGTTCTTACCTCCAGGCTTATCCTTAGAATAGATATAGATTTAGAGTTATCATTTTAGTTCGTATTTATCATTCAGTTAATTAGCTCTTGATAGTGTTTTGATTTGAATAAATCTCCTAATTCAAGGAGTAATCTTAGGAAGACTTGTATATAAACCGAGCTCGACATACAATATTTTCATCATATTCTTGAGTGTTCATAAAATCTTCACAAGAAAGGATTAACACGTCTAATTTTTTTATGCCAAATTTTTTGGAAGTATCTTTTCCGAAAACACTATACACCATATCAAATGTACTTCTGCCTAGTGCTGGGGAAGTACTTAACAGATACACAGGCACGCTCACGCGAAAAGACATAATTTCCAATTGAACAACGTATAATGACAAACATGATTCTTTATCACCTCTACAAACAGGAAAGAGATCAATTGGAGTTTCAAACTCTAAAACAGTTAGCGACTCAATTTTCAAAGTTAATAAGCTCGTGGTGGAATAAAATGTTCTAGACTAAGAGGCCAAAAACTCAATCAACTAACTACAACTCAAGATATATGAATCCCCTGTAGCTATTCCACGCTATTCGGGCAATTTCACTTCAAAAAGAAGCAAAACCAGAATTCAGTTAAGTGATAAAACTTCTTTCTGAAAACATCCCTGGCTTCAGCATTGGATCTGCTGCACGTAGTAAACAGATGAAGCATAAATGCCTTGGAGAGTTAAAGGTCTAAACAAACCTATAAAACATCTGGCGTTTCTTTTGGAAGAACCAATTAAACTTCCATTGATTCAAGAACTAAACAAAGCACAGTAGAAGATTGGAAGTTCGGCTTTGATAACTAATGCAGCTGGTTTCTAGGGGTGAAGTAGTGAAAAATAAAGAAAAAGAAAACGAGCAATACGCCTGATTTGTGATTAATGCCAGCACATTTTTGTTCAGACAATACGGAATTTGCATCACACTTCTCGTTTTTCATCAGTAGTATTTGATGCTGCTTGCAGTGCCGCTTTTGCTTCCTTACTTATGCTAACCCCTCGATGAATACCTACAAATAGCAGTAAACTTATTTGAATATTGTAAGGCATGAGTAGAAACATGTTGTCTGAGGTCATGAAATTGCAACTGGCTTGAGACGAGGCATTTCATGCACAATATATTAAAGGCCAATAGGATGTTTCACATTTATAGCATATGCTTTGGCACGAGCCTTTGGATTTCGTAGAGCTTCAAACTTCAATAGAAAAAGCTTTTACCTTGAGGAACAGAAATTTGATCACCAGAACCAAAACCATGAAGGGAACCCCCTTTGCCAGATGACCTGGCTTGCAACTCCCTAATTAGAGCTAAGTTACTGCCCTTGGTTACCTCATTCTCTGCTTTAGGCGAACCATTTTCTCCAGTTAACGGCCTCGCTGCAGATTTTGGAGCATAGGTAGTAGACCAAGATCCTCCATTTGATCCAGCTAAGGCCATTATAACATCTGCCTGATACATAGCAGGAAACTCAATCATATTATGCTACAACTATCCAAACACAATTCTTTTTGCATAGACTCTTCTTTTTCTTTCTCAAAAATGGTTTAAAAGCTTTTGGTAAAAGTTCTCCAAACACCTCCAAGTTTGACTTGGACTTCCTATTGAATATGGAAGAGTAAAAACTTAAGGATTTTGTAAGTCTTTTCAGTTGTAGCAAGTTATTGGTTTTAAGTCTCTCAAGGAATAGCTCTTCTCGAAATGCCTTAATTTCCGACGGGAAGCCAAAATTTTCTGATGCTTAATACAATAGGCTTCTTAAAAATATAACAACAACATACTCAGTATAATCCCACAAGTGGGGTCTGGGAAGGGTAGTGTGTACACAGACCTTACCCCTACCTCGTGGAGGTAGAGAGGTTGTTTCCGAAGACCCTCGGATAGGAGTATTAAAAATGAAAGAAGAAAATTGGAAGTGACAAATCACCAGCTCACCACATAGAAGATTCTAACTGGAATAGCAATGAGCAAATTAGAAGGAAATTATCATACTTCAGCTTGCTTTCAAGTGGATTAGCCAAACCAATTTTAGGTTCCTGGACAGACTTACAACTTACGCGGAGAAATTTTGAGAAAAACAAGTTAGGAAAAGTGATAAAACTATCATAAGATGCACCAAGTAAATGAGTGCATTCAAGGATAAGATTTGCATTCAATCAAAATGTACAAATACACTCCAACCCCAAGTACAGTCTCAATTCTACTGAATGTGGATGCATAGAAAAGGCTTGAAGTTATACAGAGGTTTTAAGGTGAGTCTAGTGGTAGAGTTAATGCAACTTTCTTTATAGGCTTGAGATTTTGTACGCAATGAAAGTCAGCCTGACATTAGTGACATATTTGCAAGATGCCACTGAGAAAATGGAGGACTGCCAACTCTTTATTGCTTATTAGTTATTACTGGGTACTGAATGTAGTTACTTTCAATGTACAGTTGCTAGGAAAAACACAATTGAAGCATTAGAAAATAGGTGGAAAGGAAATCGGAAACTTCTTGGCAGATGAAAAGAAGACAGGCAAGGTTTCCACAGGTAACAGTGGCAGCAGTAGAAAGAACAAGAATAAGGATAGAGAAGGAAGCAAAGGACAGACCCACCCTTTACAAGGGATCCACATAACGCAACTAACCAAAAATATATCCATAATAGGATTTGAAACTACACAGTACAGTGTCTATAAACAGATACAGTACATGGATGGCAAGCAATAACAACTAAGAATGGTAGCCTGGAGGCCAAAGTACTTAGCTGCTAGGTACCTCAGAGCCCATGTTCAAAGGACTTCTATTAAGAGCTTCCTCCAGAGTCAAAAACTAGCTGGACCACAACTCCTTAAATGGCATCTTATCGAAACTAACTAACCTTTAAAACTAAAAGACAACTATATGACTGCAGCTTTCGACTCAGAGATAAACATGCAAATAATTTTGAAAACCAAGGATACTTCTACTTTGACCAAATTAATTTTCTTGCTTTTTGTGGGACCCCTAGCCTCCGCTTTAGGTTTCAAGAACCTAAAATAGGCACTTAATCAACTAAAAGTTTTACATATTTCCCATCTAACTTCTGATCTAATACACTAATGTTTTTTTAAAATGATCAAATATTTAAGGACAAGAGTCTTCAGTTAAAGAACGAGGACACCATTTTGGTACGGCTCAAAAACGAATATAATGTAATGTTTTTGGGGTGGAGGGCATATTAAGTATATTACAAGTACATTAAAGTGTTACCAAGTTAATTTAGTCACAATCAACAGTAGGACTAAAAGGTGAACAAAAAGAATTTAGTCATGAATAACAGTAGAACTAGGAACATTTCGGGAAGACAAATTAGAAAATTTGGACGTATGGCCACGAACAAAAAGAAGGGCAGTCCGGTGCACTAAGCTCCCGCTATGCACAGGGTACGGGGAAGGGCCGGACCACAAGGATCTGTCATACGAAACCTTACCCTACTTTTTTGCTAGAGGCTGTTTTCACGGCTCGAACTCGTGACCTCCTAGTCACATGGCGGCAACGGATGGCCAGGAACAAATTAAGAAAATATATAAGTTTAAGATTATTCTTTCTTTGGAGAAGTCAAGATAAACTTTATTAAACCGCCAAGCAGGTGAAGAAAAAACACACAAAAGTTGAGTATACTTGCTAATGCCAACCCAAACATGAGGCCAAAGTAATATAAAATGATTCAAGGCGTATAATAATCTGGGTAGGTCGATATTTTCTTCCCGGGTATGGACTCATACCTATTTGCTAGAGGACTTTCCTGATGTATCCCATGCCATTTCCTAATGTCGACTGAAAAATTAGATTTTACATTAGAGGCTTTTGTCTGCAAAATGCACTTAATTTAGTATGTTTTAGAGAAGTGATGAAAAGATCCTCCACCTTCGATCAAGAAGTTGGGGTTCGAATAACCGAGGGAGCAAGAAGGACAACTTTTGACTCTTGGTCAGGGGTTTTGGTGTAAAGTTAAAAAATCAACAGAATTTGCTACATTTTATGCTACTTTCCTCTCCACAAAATATGGCATCCACATCAAACCAAACATAAAAGTGGGTTTGGCTGTTACAAAAAGCTAATGAATATCTCGAGTTACACGAAAAGAGACATTATTCGTTCGAACCCCAAGAGCATGAAAAACTTGTCACTAAATGGCATCCCATATTTGTATCTCTATTGACCTTCCTGGAGTCGGCATACACTTCTCCGAACAACATAACACTAAAGGGTGCCATTGCATCATAGCACAGTGAATATTTTAAACCTCAATCACTCTACGCTTCTGCATTGATATTTAATCCATTTCATGAGCTATGTTACGAGCGCTGCTGGCCCAAATATCTTGTTTTAACTGTGAAGGAACAGTTTATAGAAACACTTATATTGTATAAAAATGAAGGCATCTCAGAATCAGTCAGTTGCAGCAGCATCCCAATAACACTATTTTTTGTAGTGTACATTATGTGTCTCGTCTGAAACAAGTTGGTAGAGCAGTTATTCCCCTTACAACATTAACTTCACTGTCGTGCTTTACTTGATAGTTGATACAATGTCATATTTTATTTTCATTTACAGCTGTGCCTACCGTTCAGATATGATGCATAACAGTACTATTTCCATCACTATCTTCTTTACGGCAAGCTAAAACTTCTCCAATATGATAATTCTCATCTTTCACCAGAAACGGATTGCCCAAAAATTCTCCTAACAAAACTAAACATATCAAGAATGCATCACCACAGATACCATCAGGTAATACCATAGCCAAGTTAAGCATGACGGATTATGATTTCGCAATATAGCTGGGATAATAGACCCGGGAATTCAGCCAAGTGAGCAATTAGATAATAACTTATCAGTTAAGAGACACACTAAATTTATTCAACTTCTCGGTTTAAAAAGAAAGTAAAGGGAAAACCGACACAAAGACATACAGAAAGAGTAGAAACACAGAAGAGAGGTGTGATTTGACAAAGCAATAGACAAACCTTGTTGGGATGGACATTATCAAAAACATGGGCTTGACCCCCATAAAATATAGTCATTTGAGATCCAGCGGATGCCAGTCCTTGCCGACTATCATGCAACAAACATCAAGAAGTCTCAATGATACTATTAAAGAAAGTCAGACAGACATGGAATGAGGCAGTTTGTGCATTATTTACTAAACTTACCTTGGGTTAGAAGATTCGAGGTCAGACAGGTGAAGCCTGGCTTTCTGCTTAGCACCACCTAATGGTACCCCAGAAAGGCTTCTATCAGACCCTCCACCACTCACATTAATGGACCTCAATATTCCGGATCCTTTGATTCCTGTCCTTGATCCTTCATCAGCGGCTGCTTGAGATATAGTAGAAGGTCCTGCATTGGCATCTCCAAACCTGTTGGCTGACGATTGATAGCCAAAAGGTACAACTTGACTAGCACGTGGATGATAATGCACGGTGGGGCCAACATTGACAGGAATAGCTCGATCCCACTTGGAAGCGTTGGCATCGGTTCGACCAGTTGCGGATGGTTGTGATATTAAAGAGGCATGAAGTGGCCTCATAGGATGCATAGCAAAGGACATGTCTTGATCATGTGGTCGTCCACGTGGCTCACCCCCTGCATTTCGTAGTAGCTGAACTTGAAGAAAACTCCCAGTATCAGAGTAAATAGCAGGCACTGTAGAATGATATGCAAACAACAGAAGACCAACTAGGAACAGTTGTTCCTTCTTTTTTCTTCTGTTTTTTTTTTTTTTTGGGAGTGCTGGTTAATAGACGAGGCAAAAAAAGAAAGTACAGACCTTTGTCATATGTGAGCTCTCCAATGCGTCTGGTCGCAGCATTGAAAATTTATCTCTTGATGACCCCATCAAAGAGTCAGAATTGCTTCTTTTTGTTCCTGAGAATCGATTACTTGTCTCAGGCCCGGAAAGTTCACCCCTTAGGCCGTAAAACGGCACTCCTTCAAAATGATTTCCTACATGTCTTTCTACCATGACAAGAAAATGATCAAATACTGCTCAAATTTTCATACAGGCCAACCATCAAAAAAGCAACTTGTGACATTCTCAAAATGTAGAACTATCCAATCACTTGCTACTTTAAACACGTTTCTTTTAAGCTAACTTCCTTTTCTAAGAACAAAAAGTAAAAGCATGCACAGAATTTCCATATGTGAATGCTAGAAAAAAAGTTCAAAGGTTGAGCCAAGTCTTCAAAGACTAATACCAAAAAGAACTAATCATCTATATGTATTGCCAAAAAGACGTACATGCTATGACCTTAAAGGAGAGCTTCCCAAAAGTTACTAAATCAATCACTTGACAGAGGGAAGTTTTTGGACAACTTTTGGTAACTTAAAAGGATGTTTTCTATAAGTGTAATATTATAAGGATGTAATGAAAGTTGTGCTGAAACTATAAGGATGATTTTGGCCAAAAACTCCCACTATAGGATAGGCTTAGTAAGGTACAAACAAAAACATATCACAAGAAACAATAACATCAAGCGTATATAAAAATCAAAACATGCTCATGAGAAAAAAAAGTACGACCCAGTACCCCGGCATAAATCCCCAGAATTTGCTCCTGGGGAGACTCAAACTCACGACCTCTCGGTTGTAAGTGAGGGTTGGTTACCATCATACCAAGCCCCTCTTTTAGTCTCTTTTTATGCTCATGAGACTAAAAGAAAAAATAAAAAGAAACTAAACCAGCTGTCAAATTATATCTCAAAACACCCAATCATTAAAAATATATAGCTAAAAGAACCTCAAGTTTCCCTGTAATTGCATAAAAAGGAGCTAAAAACGTGACAGTAGAGAAAAGTGTTTGGTTTTTTTACTGACCAGAACCCAGATCAGAAGAAGCACCAACAGAGACAGAAGCAGAAGGAGATGCCTCAGATGGCAACACCAATTTGCTAGCCATAGCCAGAGATGAATCTTGAGGATAACCTTTACCTAAAAAATCATGAAAAGTAGTAGTGGCGGCTGTTGGTTTCACTTCATTATCAGCTGCAGTAGTATTACCACCACTAGCACTTTTGTTGTTACTCATCACATTCTGGTTACTTTGTATGTGAGCCATAAACAATGTACTACTAACACACAGTCCTGTAGCATCACAAACACACCCATTTCATCCTTACAAAAATCAAAAATCTTTGTACAAGAAAGATGCAAAAAGCAACAATCTTTAACACAAGAAAGAGGAGATTTCAAATCACAGCTAAAGTACTTAAGAGTGTGAGCTTATTATCTGCTTCAACTTTTGCAGACAAGTTTAATTCAAGATGTACACAAACTAGACCGGATATTACACAAATATGAAAGATAAAGAAGAAAAAATAAAGGAAAAGGGTGAAAAAGGTGGTGCTTTATAGAAAAATTGGTTCAAAAATCAGACTAGTAATGGAGTCACAGAAGAGAGAGAAAGAGGTTCATTAAAATGCAAAAGTGACTGGGTTTTTTCTTACATATACATAAATGGGTTCTGAGTTATTTGTTCTTTTGCCCATTCACACATCTACTATGGGGTTTGTTTACTTGTTTTTGCTTCTACACAACAAAAGAAAAGACACAGTGACATAGTATTGGGAAGGGAGAAAGCAAGAGAATAATAGTGGGTATATTTTTTTTACTATTTGCTGTTTATTGGAAGAGAGGAAGTATCATTAATTGCAATATTTGTCCTGTGTTTGTTTTAATTACAAGTTATATCTTGAAAAACTACATATCATTGTCCATATAGGGTTAAAAAAGGTCCATGCTGGCTGCTACTTGTGAAGAAAAGCCACCCTATAAATTTGATTCTTGTATTCTTCTAAATATTAATTTCGTCCCTTATCTTAGGGGAAATAGTTCAACATACCCTTTTAATATTTGAATAGATTGCAAATATGCTTTATTTTCATATTTCTGACGTGTAAACCCAATTAACCCTTGAAATTAGGTTTCTATATAACATCTCTACATAACAATAGTTCATAATAAAAGTCAAGTTTTTTTCGAAACTAATTTTTATCTTATATTATAATATACAAAAAAGGTTAAAACTATCATTTACTAATTTTTGTTCTCCGTCTACCTATTCGTCCAAAAAAATACATGAAGTTAATTCTATTAACAAAGTTACCCCGTGACTAGCGACAGAACTTGTGGGCCTTCTATGGGCCACATGGCATTTTGGGTCAAACATCACATATTGATTTAATACGCGTCCCATAAATCGAACCTGCCCTGATATTTTTATAATCCAAGTTTAAAAAAACCTTTTTGACTTCTTCTTCCTCATGTGTTTTAGCCTTCTATGGTCTATTCTTTTTCCTCATTGGTATTTTTTCTTCTTCGCCACTTTCAAGATCTTTGCGAACAGATTGTAGTACAAAAGATGAGGGCATAAAGCACTGAAATTATAAATTTAATTTGATACATGAAGAGCTTTGAGTTATACAAGTAGAGACATGAACTAAATTGATACGTAATTTTTGTCTAAAAAATTCAATCAGATGTCCTTGTTCCGCCATTTCTGAAATAATGTGTCTTTTGTTATGAAATAATATAAAGATAAGAACAATAATGCAAGAACAAGAGCAATAGAGAGAATAGAGAGAGAGAAGTATTCTTATTGATACTTAGAGATTGTTAGGGATGATTTACAATGGTAGAAGACCCCTTTATTTATAGGGAGGTAGTGACTTAGCTACCAAGAATAGAACTCTAGAATCTCTCTAATTATAGACATTCACCTTAAATAGGAGATTTCATAACACTCCCCCTTGAATGTCTATTCAACAATGTGCCTCGTTAAAACCTTAAAACCAAAACCCAATGGGAAAAATTAAAGAAAGGAAAAAGAGTACACATGTTTGAATATGCGCCTATTGGTTGCCTCGTTAAAAACCTCGCAAGGAAAACCCAATTGGGACAAAACCTTGTAAGGGAAAAAGAGTGCAACGCGCATTAACTCCCCCTAATAAGAACATCAATTTATATCCTTGAGCATTTGCATTCTAATCTTGTGCATCATCTTCAAAACGATCTTTGGTGGACGTTTGATAAATCAACCATATTGACTTGAATAAATATTCCGCACCTTGAAATCATCATTCTTGATAGATATGAACATCTTCATATAATGTCGTGGAATGACTCTTCAATATCTTCATAGATGTATTCTCAATGCCATCATGCTTATAGTTATAGCAAGATACATATGTACACAAATTGTACTAAGGATTTGGTACTTCAGGACCACGAATTGCATATGCTTCAAGCAACTTAAATCTTTCAAGTTAAGTCATGTAAGTCACATAATAGACTTTAGATGCATATCAAATTTTCACGTCATGCTAAACAAATAAGATATCGAAAACTGATTATACATACCTTTGACTTTATACTTTCAAGCATTTGAACTATAGGTTCAAAACTACATGTCTTTCATATGGAATCAATTCTTCTTGAATTGTATCTCTTCCATTTAGTTACTTTCTTTGGGTCAGCAAATGCGTATGGCATGCTTTGCAATATGTTGCAATTGAATTATCCCTTTTATGAACTTCAGGTTCATATCATGATATTCGGGGATATACATATACAAATGATAATTCATCCCATGTAACCTTTTCTCAAGTGTTTATCATGTCTCCCCCTCATGTTAGAAAAGCTAACTTGTTTCCTTAACTTTGGGAAACCATCTTTGTGCATTATCATGTCAATATACACGGCACATTAATAATAAGATGAAATTATTTGGTTCCTGACCCTGAACCACTTGTGAGGGGAGAATATACTCTCGTATACAACTTATATCAAACTGATATATATATAACTTTGTTCTCATAAGAAACAGTTTAGCTATTAAGTGGAAGCACTCAATAATTATCTTGCTAAACCAACTTTGATATAAACCAACTTATCAAGATGAACTATCTTGAGTAGAAAATCTGGAAATTATGCTCGAAGTTAGATTACTGAGCAATTTACCTCGCAAGCACCGGTCAGGCTGCGGGTTAATAACAATTGCGCATGTAACCATATCATAGATGCATCATATGTGGTATACATGGCAGGTGAATGGGCCCATATTCACCTTTGATATTTCCAGAATTTATGGGCTTCAACCCGAACTCTTTAGTTGGTCAGTTCATTAATGAGAACACGTGATACAAGAGAATTCGTAAAGAACTTTCTAGTTCTTTGATGTTCACCTATGTGAATTTGCACATCATACTTAAAATGAGATGGCTAATACGAATGCGAACTGAACAAATTATCAATATTGGTAAACTTCAAATTTACACCATGACATGTGCACTTATCAATAAACTTCAGGTTTATTATGACATGGGTTTTTATACCAATAGATATCCACTTTATTGTGGCATTCTTTCTTTTGTGTAGTACAAACTGGAGAAGAAAGCGGGTAGCTTTTCATATGCAAATTACCCCGCTACAAGTTGTAGTAATAAGAGATATCAAAGCCTTCCTTTATTTATAGTCTCAATATAATCAATCGCTTTCGCGTGTACTTTGGAAACTGAATAAGTTTCTTTGAGACTTACTACAGCACAATACTCAATTGTGTTTCTCCAACATAGTAATAATTGGCTCTTCTAGAGCTCTCAATTAATTTTGTACTACCACAGATTCATCAACATCCATGTGGTGAATATCTTTCTTAAAGAGAAAGTTATACCATTATGGTCATGTCAAACTTATATGCAAGATATGTTTCTTGCATTATCGTTGTCCTTTAATAGTCATATTTCCAAAATACTTTGGCGTACAATAGGTACGTGACCAACGATCATTCATGCCATATATCATCTCAAACCTCCTTCTAGGGGTGAGTGTGGTATCATCTCAAACCTCCTTCTAGGGGTGAGTGTGGTATATTCAATACCAATTTCATGTTCATATTCTTCCAATAATGAATATGTATTCGTGAATCAGATGTTGTCACATTCACTTCGGGGATATGTGATTTTGTTATCCTTTTCAAATCTATAAATGCGTCAGGCATTTGATTTGCTATTCTTTGCAAATGGATAATCTTTTGTGCCTCTTTCACAAATAGAGGTATGTGGATCAAGATGAGATAATGACGCATTTTTTCACAAAATTTCCCGTTTGGTTTCACCAACTTCTCCCCCTAATTTTGGGAAAAGTGTCTCATCAAATTGACAGTCTGCAAATCGTGCAGTGAACAAATCTCCTGTCAATATTTCGAGGTAGCGAATAATGGAGGGCGATTCAACCTCAACATATATTCCTAACCTTCTTTGCAGACCCATTTTGGTGCGGGATGGCGGTGCTACAGGCACATATACTGCGCATCCAAAGATTCTTAAATGGGATATATTGGGTCCATGACCCAAAACCAATTGCAACGGGGAATATTTGTGTCAATTCGTCAGTCAGAGACGAACTAGCATTGCTGTATGCAAAATGGCGTGACCCCAAACCAAAGTGGGCAGCCGACGAACTAGCATTGCTGCATGCAAAATTGCGTGACCCCAAACCGAAGTGGGCAGCCGACGAACTAGTATTTGCTGCATGCAAAATGGCGTGAACCCAAACCGAAATGGGCAGCCTCGTTTTCATGAAGAATTCAAGATTATTCTCATCTATTGTCTCAATCTGATATCCATTTTGAATGATATCTTTAAAACTCAACAAGTTCCTTTTAGACTTGGAGGAGAACATTGCGATTGATATCATTAAAACTTAACAAGTTCTTCTTAGACTTGGAGGAGAATATTGCATTCTCTAAGATAAACGTCGTGCCTTTGGGCAGAGTTACAGTTGTTCTTCCGGAGCCTTCAATCAATTTACTTCCCATGGTTTGACATATAAAAGAAAATATACGAACATGAGAATAAACAACTTCAATCCGTTTGTGTCACATTTAAATAATATTTTCAAAATCTGCTGCGGTCAGTTGACAAACTAAGTCAGATAGTCGATTGTATGGATTACTATGCAGCTTGAAAATTTCAGTTTAAGCATTTTCATAAAACAATCGATTGTTAAACACACACAATCGATTGTTGAACATTGACAATCGATTGTTAAACACACACAATCGATTATTTGCTATTTTTGAAAAACTTCAGATCACACTGTCTTAAGACAATCGATTGTTAGACATAGACAATCGATTGTTGGTTATTTTTGAAAAATTCCAGACCTTACTGTATAAAGACAATCGATTGTTAGACATAGACAATCGATTGTTGGTTATTTTTGAAAAATTCCAGACCTCACTGTATAAAGACAATCGATTGTTAGACATAGACAATCGATTGTTGGTTATTTTTGAAAAATTCCAGATCACTGTTTTAAAGACAATCAATTGTTGATCATTGACAATCGATTGTTTTGCAGTTTTTATGCGAAATATGAGATAACCGACTAGTTTTTCAGGTTAGTCGATTACCTCTACTGGAAAGTAAAAATATTATTGATATTTGAGCATATTGATACATTCTAAAGAACTGATACTAACATTATATCATGAACTAACTAATACGAGCTAATACTAATGGTTATTAGTTTATTCATTCACTAATACAAACAAGTAAAATAAAATCAAACAGCTCCATCACGGATCCATCACCGATTAGGTGGTCTATCTTCCCCCCGGGTTGCTCAAAGAAGTCTGCCACATCCAAGTGGGTGATGTCAAAGTTGTCGTCAAAGACAAAATTCATTTCAGGGCGTTTACTCTTTCGAGATGCTTGATAAAGGTCAACCAAATGTCATGGTATACGGCAAGCCTTTGACCAGTGCCCGTTTCCACCGCAACGATAATATATAGTTTATAAACTATTTGCTTTTGGATTCTTATCGTATCGTGCTTGTGGCAGAGTGACCAACTTCAGGTTGTCATATCTCTTCTTTAAGCCATCTCACAAGATAGGTGGATCTTTGACTGTGATATATTCAATTTTCAAACCTTCATCAAGGTGATGGCGCAAGAAAATCAAGGTCTTAGCATAGTTTTGGGTGGATGCATTATTTCTGTCTTTAATGGCGTCTCCAAGACCCATAGCATCTAAGTGGATTTCAGCATCCAACACCCATGTCATATAGTTCTTGCCCGAAATTTCAAGGACAACGAACTTTCTTTCATAATGTCAGACATAAAACAAATTTACATCAAGAGCGTGTTCATACTTATGGGCTCTATTACAATTATCACATTCACTTCAGGGAATGGATCATAATCACGTGCTTTACACAATCTCATGTCAAATATTACTTTCATAAAGTGAAAGATTATTTTGAGAATCTTTATTATTCTCATTATCATAATAATGACGATTATAATTTCGTCTATTGCCACGTCCACATCCATTGATACCTTTACGGTAATAATTTTGTCTTCTTTCAGACTTATCACATACTGCTACCACATTCTCTAAAGGGAATGGAGCAAATTCAGTTGGACGAAATTCTTTGCCACGTCCACATTCATTGATACCTTCATGGTAATAATTTTGTCTTCTTTCAGACTTATCATATACTGCTTCCACATTCTCTAAAGGGAATGGAGCAAATTCAATTGGACGGATTTTCAATCTTTTGCCCACAATCATACATGAATTTAATCATGGCAGGACATAGAGATTTAACCACTTCATGTGGTTATAATTTCTTACACACTCCATTAGAGTTATAATCAAACTTTGTTGTCTATGTTTGTATATAAAATCAAATTATAGAATTCCAAGAATTTGAAAGAGAAAAGTAAAATACTTACCTTAATTTTCTCAAGAAGATTCTTGAGACGGTAGAGTCTCGTGCCTTTTAAAATCACGAACACGGAACCGAGGTCGAAATCTCGAATTTCTGTTTCCAATCTTTCTTTCACGTTTTCTATTTCTGTTTTCTTCCTTTTCTTTCTTCCGTTTCTGTTTCCCCCTTTTTTTTTTCTTTGTTTTTCGTTTCTTTCTTCTTTTGCTTCTTTTTCTTTCTTTTCAACGTTCTGTTCTTCTTTTCCGTTTCCCCTTTTTTTTCTTTTTCTTTTCCTTCTTTCTTCATTCTTTCTTTGAAGCAAAACCTTAGACAAACAAAAGTTAAGACAATCGAAAATTTCAATTGGTTAGAGACTCGTGCTAATAACGTGTTATGAAATAATATAAAGATAAGAACAATAATGCAAGAACAAGAGCAATAGAGAGAATAGAGAGAGAGAAGTATTCTTATTGATACTTAGAGATTGTTAGGGATGATTTACAATGGTAGAAGACCCCTTTATTTATAGGGAGGTAGTGACTTAGCTACCAAGAATAGAACTCTAGAATCTCTCTAATTATAAACATTCACCTTAAATAGGAGATTTCATAACATCTTTCTCTTTTTAAAATCACTTTCTCTCTCTACAAGTTCAAATGGTTAACCCATCAGAGGATTCCTCAGATTTTCCTTCAGCACCAGCCCAAATCTCCAGTAAACAATGACCAAAGTGTTTATTTCATTAACGATGAAATCTCACACCCTTGTTTTGACTCCTCATGCAATTGTTTGTATGTATGTATGTATTTGTGTATATATGTATAATAAAGAATTGAATTCTCTGATTTTGCTTTCCCGAATTGAGTTTTAGATTTGGGTTTTATCCAATTCATCTGAACCCGAATTTGAACACATTAGATAATGAAAATGTTGAACAATTAATGCTAGATCTTTTGTTTACTCAGATTTATTTTTGGATAAAAGTGTCACGTGGCCCAGTAATAAGACGCCAACACATTATTTGAAGGTCCAGCTTGTCTGCCATTAAACGTAAGGATATATTAATTAATAAAATTAATATAGTATGTATTCTTGGACTAATAGATGGACAAAATAAGTATTTGTGAACTAATAGATAGACGGAGGCTATAATTAAATCATTTATCAAATAATAAGGATAGCTTAAGCTTTTTTCCTTATAATATATATCCTCTATAACAACACTTCAATATCGAAACAAACAAAACTGTTATAAAGAGGCTTGATTGTATTTGATCAAGGAAACTAATACACGGAAATGTAAGAATTGCAATGTCGTAATTCATAATCACTTAATTATTTTCAATAATTGATGTTTTTAATATTTTAGATATAAATGTGTAATTTACGATATGTAGATACATTTTATAATGAATAATTATTTATTTTCAATTATTCACTTGCCTTATATTAAACTTCATCCATTGTAGGAGGAAATAACAAAAAGGGTCACTTATATTTGGAGTAAGTTAATATAGCCTCGTAAATAGACTCTAATAAATTTTAGTTATTTAATTTAAATTTCTCTTCGTAAATTATTTATAAAAATCTTGTTGTTAGATTTAACCTAAATTGAGAAGAAGAAAATAAAACGAACGGGAATTCACATTTTTTTTATGTGTAGTTTTTGCCGTTTCTGGTGGTTTTGATTTATTTTTTACGTATGGCATACTTTTATGTTGTTTTTGGATTTTATGAAGATCATAAATAATTACTTTTGTCAAACTTAAAGAATCAATATTGTTCAAACTTCAAAGTATATCTTTGATGGACAATTTAAACCTATATCCTTCGATATAACTCATAAGGAACAGTTTTTATCTTTTTCTTCCAATCTAGTGCCAACTCTTTATATCATATGTGATTCAAAAATTAGCTTAATACAAATATAAAATGATCTAAACAATTCTGAAACTAATTATAAAAACTGAATTCATCATTATTAGAAGTAAACGAAAAAACTAGATAAATAACCTACAAATTAACTTCATTCAGCTAAAAGTGTTTCTTTATTTTGCACACGCCCTCTTCCCCTTTCACTCCATGTTTCCAAACATTCATATTTTACGTGTATTTCGTAGATTTCGAATATAAAATATGTTTGATTTATATTAATTCGAGGTGTTCTTATATGTAGGAATCACCCGAAAGCAATTTGGGGACAAAAAGTGCGAGATTGGAGCCAAAACGAAGGAAAATCGAAAAAGTTAGATTTTCATCGCCCCAGGCAGCGCTCCACGCCACTTGTGGTGCCAGGGTAGAATGCTTAACAGCCAGCACTAGGGCCAGCACGAGGCGCTAGGCTGGAGACTGGTGACGAGAAAATTGTCATGATTTGCCCAAGAAAAGGTTATTTCGGTCCTAAACCTACCCAACGCGTATAAAAGCAAGACTAAGCTTGTTTTTAAAGGCGAGACGCCACTTTGAAGAAAGAATACACACGAGAAACATCCGGAAGCGAAGATATCTCAATTTTTTTCATCTTTTCTTAGTATTTTCAATTATCCAAAAATTATGAATTTATTTAATACTATCACGAGTGGCTAAAACCCATAGCTTTTGGGTTGTGATTTAGCCATGAATATTGTTATTTAACGTTGACTTGACCTTGATTATGATTCACCATTATATGATTGTTTCTTTAATTTTGTGATTAATTGTTTGGCCACTAGTTAGGTTTTATTTACAATCTATGCTACGTTTGGGAAAGTCATGTTTAGATTAGAGAAGAATTGAAGAGAGCATGATCTTAACTCTAGGGGAGGGGGGATTTGTTGTTAGGATAGGAATATACCTAGTCACCGTGCTTAATTAAATATCGTAATCTTAATGAGTGAATTGTTCGATTAATTAGCAACCATGAGTGAACTGTATGAAAGGGGGAGTTAACTAGAATACAATAGGATTAGTGAATCGATCACAACCCTGAAATATTTATCTCTACTGAATGCACAGTAACTATTTTACTGCTTTAGTTACTACTTAGAATTATTATTTATTTTAATTACACTCTTGAACTCGAATTGGCTTGACTAATAGCAATCTTGGTGAATTTAGTGGGTAGTTCATACATGTCTCTTTAGGTTCGGCACTTGACTTATCATCTTGTTACTTGTACGACCACGTATACCTGCGTGTGAGTTTAGGAGTAACTTGACTAACATTACTTGATTGTTACTCTGATCCTCGGAACTTTGATTGAATGCGCAGATTCAGAAGCCAGGACAAGCTTCAAGGCTTTGACCCCGAACCTGAGAGAACATTTCATAAGAGGTTGAGGGAAGCAAGGGACACTAATAATCTTCTGGCACTTGTTCAATTTCTTGTGAACATGGTAGAGGAGCAACATATAGTTGTCCAGGAGGTGGCGATGTGCAACATTGCTAATGTCACCTCCAGCATTGTGAAGTCCAGAATCACTGGGCACTTGATCTGAAACATAGCTTGATCCAGCTACTTCATGTGAATGGGCAGCTTATAGGTCTTCCACACGAGGATCTAAAACAATATATCCTTAATTTCTTGGAGATTAGAGATGCTTACATCACTAACAGGGTCACTCCAGACTATGTGAGGCTCATACTTTTCCCTTTCTCTCTGTTGGGAGAAGCAAGGCGATTGCTGAAAGCAGACCCAACTAATTATTTTACATCATAGAATGATCTGTCAAGGTTATTCCCTTCAGGCAAAACTACAAAGACCATAAGTGAAATAGTCGCCTTCAAACAAAAACAGGGAAGTCTTTATACTCAGCTTGGGAGAGGTTCAACAGGTTGCTCAGAGACTATCCTTATCACAATCAGACAAACGAAGTGTTAGCTCATACTTTTCATAGAAGGGCTATATCTTGAGAGAAATATTATGGTAGATGTTGCAACTGGAGGTCAAGTATTGGAGAAAAGCTTTGATGAGATATATGTGTTATTGAAAAAATTCTCCAAAAGCATTCTTGATTAGCAAGGAGAGATGGGATGATACACAGTGCAAAAGTCAGCAGGGATTCTTGAGTTAGATGTTGTCTATGCATTTTCAGTGCAGATTTCCACATTAACCAACCAAGTCAATCAGATGACCTTGGTTATTAACAAGAAAGAAACCCAACTAGTGCAACATGTTCAAGTATCTTGTGAAGTCTATGGAGAAGGTCACATGAGAAATCCATGCTCAGCAGATCTAGAGTCTGTATATTTTGTGGGTAATGCAAATTGAGGCCAGGAAAATCAGTGTGGAGACACTTACAATCCTAACTAAAGAAACCACCCAACCTTCTATTGGGGTCGAAACCAAGGTGCTCAGAATCAGTACAGGACACAAGCACCTCAACAACAATATAAATCACCTCAGGTTGAACAACATGCAAACTCGACAAGTCACCTTGAGGAGATGATAGAGAAATTAATAGCTGACCAGTATGCCCAAACAACAGAGACGATGAAAAAATTAATGGCTGATCAACTGGCCCAAGCAATAATGATGAGAAATTTGGATCGGCAAATGGACAACTTTCTAATGCCCAAAATACTCGACCAGTTGGGGCTTTTCCTAGTGATATTGAGCCTAATCCTAAAGCTCAAGTTAATGTGGTTACCTTGACAAATGGAAGAGAATTAGATGAAGTTCCAAAGAAAAAGAAGTATACAACTAGTACTGAAGGAGAATTGGTTCCCAAGCCAGTTGAGGAGAATGGTAAAGAGAGTAAAGGATCAGAGCCAATAATTGTGACAAGGCCAGCACCTCCATTTCCACAAAAACTGTAGAAGAAAAAAGAGGATGCTAAGTATAAGAAATTCTTAAATATTTTGAGCCAAGTGCTTGTGAATTTACCTTGGGTGGAACTTTTGCAAGAAGTGTCTAAGTATGTAAGGTGTCTTAGAGATATTATGGCAAAAAAGCAAAGACATACAGAGTTTGAAACAGTTGCACTTACTGAAGAGTACAGTGCTAGAGTTTACAGTAAACTTCCTCCTAAGTTGAAGGATTCTGGGAGTTTCACAATTCCTCTATCTATTGGAAAATAAGAAGTTGGTAGAGTCCTATGTGATTTAGGGGCTAGTATAAATTAGATGGCATCCTCTTTGCTCAATCAACTCGGATTGGTGGTGCTTAGACCTACTACGATCACTTTACAGTTAGCAGATAGGTCACTGATTATGCTAGAAGGAATTATTGAGGATGTGTTAGTTCGGGTGGAAAAGTTTATTCTTCCTGCTGATTTTATTGTCCTTGAATATGAGGCAGATGAGGAAGTTCCCATTATTTTGGGGCAACCATTCTTAGATACTGGTGGAGTGGTTGTTGATGTGAGGGAAGGGGAGTTGCAGATGAGAGTTGATAATGAAGAAATCACTTTTTAACGTGTACAAGCCACTTAAGATCCCTAAGCATTATGAGGACTTGTGCATGATTATTGTGGTAGAATTAAATGGGACATAGCAAAGTCCTTATATAAATTGTAGTGATCCAGATGGGACAACAGAGTTATAGGAGGTGGTGTTGCAAACTGAGTGTGTAAAGATAATTAAGAAAAGAGCCATAGATGAAAGAGGAGACCTTCCGAAGGCATGCAAAAAGGCTAGACTTAATGGGAGAAAGAAGAAGAAAAGAAAGCACCCAGACTGAGCAGAGAAGCAGAGTCGTGCTATGACGTTAAATAAGGCTCTTTTAGGAGGCAACCTAGCATGTATTTTCATGTTTTTATATAGTGTCAAGTTTTGTGTTGTTTTTGTTTTGCAGAGTAGGGAAAGTCTGAGTACCTAAAATTGAAGCCGAAGAGCCTGTTTGAGCTTAAGAGTGGGGCCGTCTCGAGCCTTGTATTAAGGATAATATGCTAGTTATGCCCAAGGGGGTCCCTGGGAGTATATTCTCACCCTTGTTTTAATATTTTTCTCTGTGATCATGCATTGAGGACCGTGCATAAAATAAGTATGGAGTGGGGAGACTACTTTCTGAAGTGTAATTGTATAAAGCTATTTTTTGTTACGTTTTCTTTTCGAACGCGTATAGACATAGTCTAGGTTCTC
The DNA here is from genome assembly GCA_034376525.1 of Nicotiana benthamiana. NCBI lineage: Eukaryota > Viridiplantae > Streptophyta > Magnoliopsida > Solanales > Solanaceae > Nicotiana > Nicotiana benthamiana. The sequence continues at coordinate 82,781,641 of CM067331.1, read as the reverse complement.
AAACAAAAAAAAATTAGAAAAGCTCAGACTTTTCCCGGTGATGGATCTGCTGGAAAATTTCTTGAGAGATGAATTCCAATTAGAAACACCAAACAATATATTTTTTTAGGATAGTTAGGTATTACCCATTGGTTTTCTTTGGGTGCCGGTTCTTTTTCAAGGGTGTAGCTCGAACCGGGTACTTTATTATTCTTAAGAATATGTTAGGAAGAAATTGAGTTGCTCTGAGGTACCTATTGACATGTTTGGTGCTAGCATATTAGGCAATGATACATTCTACCTTTCCATGTATTTGTTTTGAATTGTGACTTCTAAATAAAGTAAATAGCCTATTTTGTGACATATTTTCTCAGTTGTTTGACTTGTATGCCACATAGCGCTTTATTGCTTAATTTTCTCAATTATATGTACTTGACTTGAGAGTTGAACATAACCATTTTGAATGAGTCATGTGTAATGTGTGTGTAAGGAGTTGTGATTCTCTATACTACCCGGTGTAATATAGAATTTGTCACGTGTGTTAATCGAAGTGAAATTGTTAAGTTGTGCTAATTTAGGTGACGACATAGGCATTTCTTGCTTGATCATTGATGTTCTTGTCACATAAAAATAAATTTTTTGGTTAACTAGCCCATTTGAGCCTATAGACCTTTTTTGGCATCCACATTACAAGTCTTAATACCTATTTTGTTCTTAATTTGAGATTATTGAACCTTTACCTCCTAAAGCACTTAGTATCTAAAATAAGTAAAGTGAGAGATTGGGGAGTAGCTTTTGAGTGGAACCATGGAAGAGCCCTTTGGTACACTAAAGTTGAAATCAAAAATCACTAGCAAATGAACTTTAATACATGGAGTGTGTGTAAAAAAGAGAAAGAAAAAGAAAAATTGCGAGAAAAAAATAATAGTTAAAGTATGTAGAAAAATACATACCTCCCAATCTTACTAATTTGTACTGGTGGGAGTATAGAAGTGTTTAACAAAAATAAGGGTTATGTTATATATGGTTTGTGGCAAGTGAATTGGTTGAGAAGAATATGAGTTTGAATTTGAGTATAGTGTATTAAAGTGCTTAGGAGGGTTAATCACAATTTTTAAATGTATCGTACGCGTCCCTTAGCCTACATTAAAACCTTTAAGTCCTGATTGATCCTAGATTTGGCTAGCTTAGATTAATAGAAATGTACACTACGCGCAAGCTTATGGTATGACCACGGGATGCATATAAATTCTTTGTAAGAGTGAGAGAATTTTGTTAAAGTGTATAATGTCCTTAATTTATATTCAAAAGCATATTTGAATATGTGTTTTATATTCATTTTGTCATTTATTGGTGAAGGCACATGATCTCATGAATGACTGATAATGATACAAATTTCTCCTCTTGGGTAAGTGCATTAGTTGAGAGTGCTTAGTGGTCACGAGTCAACTTTTGAGATTGGGTGGTTACGAAAAGGTTGTTTGAATTGATATAATTGAAAGGCTATACTTGGGCATGTTTAAAACAGGAAGAACGTGAATTTTGTATGTTTATGCTTGATTGTCGGTATCGATCATAGTCAAGGGTAGAGTGTATGGGTAAAAATAAAGTGCTTATTTACAGATGATATGTGTATGTAGTCGGGATAGAGTTGTTAGTCCCATTGCTCGAGGATGAGCAAGAGTCTACGTGCGGGTTGTTGATATTTAGCTTAAAGTGTATATATATATATATATATATATATATATATATATATATATATATATATATATATATATATATATATATATATATATATATATCGCCTCGTATTTTACCCGTATTTCATAGATTTTGGATGTAAAATGTGTTTATTTATATTAATTCGATGTGTTTTTGTGTGTAGAAATCATCCAGAAGCAATTGGGATAAAAGGTGCGAGATTAGAGCCAAAATGGAGGAACGGAAAAAGTTGGATTTTTAGCACCATATGCAGTGCTCCATGCCACCTGTGGCGCCAGAGGAAGAATGCTCAATAAGCTCGTGCCAGAGCCAGCATGGGGCGCTGGGCTGGACGTTGGTGATGAGAAAATTGTCTTGGTTTGCCCTAGACAAGGTTATTTAAGCCTTAGACCTACCCAACGCGTATAAAAGCAAGACTAAGCTTATTTTTTGAAGTGAGACACCACTTTGAAGGGAGAATACACACGAGAAACATCTGGGAGTGAAGAGATCTCAGTTTTCTTCATCTTTTCTTTGTATTTTCAATTATCCAAAACTTATGAATTTATATGAACTATCATGAGAGGCTATCAGGGTTGTAATTTAGCCATGAATATTGTTGTATAACGTTAACTTGATTATAATTCACCATTATATGGTTGTTTCTTCAATTGTGATTAATTATTTAATTGGCTGGCCACCAATTAGGTTCTATTTATTATTTATGTTATGTTTGGGAAATCCACATTTAAATTAGTGAAAAGTTGAAGAGAGCATGATCTTAACTCTGGAGGGTGGGGTAAGGATTTTATGGTTAGGATAGGCATATACATATCGTGCTTAATTAAATATCATAATGTTAATGTGCTCTTAATAAATTAATTTCATAGGAATTGTGACGACCCGAGCAGTTGTCTCGTGAGTTACCGCTCCGTTTTTCCCATTTCTATTTATTTATGCTTCGTTATCCGTGTTTTGTGATATCGGGTTGGTCGAACCGAGTCTGGAATAATTTTAATAAGATTTGAGACACTTAGTCTCTTTTAAGAAGGTTTAAGTCGGAAAAGTCAACCGGATGTTAACTTATGTGTTAGAGGGCTCGGATGTGAGTTCTGATAGTTTTGTTAGCTTCGGGAGGTGAATTATTACTTATGAATATGATCGGAATAGGTTTTGGAGGTCCAGAGTATAATTACGCTTGAATTGTCGAAGTTGATATTTTGGCGATTTTCGGTTGGTAGGTGAGATTTTGATCCGGGGGTCGGAATGAAATTCTAAGAGTTGTAGTGGCTTCTATGTCATTTAATATGTGTGTGAAAAAATTTAGGTCACTCGAACATAGTTTGATTGAGTTTTTGATCAAAAGTGTATTTCGGAAGACTTTAGAAACTTAGGCTTGAATTATGTGTTTTGAGTGATTTGATGTTGTTTGAGGTGTTTTGATGATTGCGACAAGTTTGAATAAGATATTAGGATGTGTTAGTGCCTTTGGTTGAGATCACGGAGGCCTCGAGTGAATTTCGGATGGTCAATCTGACTATTTTATGCCTTAAAATATTGCAGATTTTGAAGTTTCAGGTGTTGCAGAGAATTACCCTTTGCAATCGTGTAGGGTGTATCGCGATCGCATATAAGGATTTGAGGAGGGCCTGAGTTAAGCCTCCACGTTCGCGTGAGAGGCTTCGCGTTCGCGAAGCTTTATAGGAGCAAAAGGCATCGCGTTCGGGACCTGCATGTCGTTTTTGCGTAGAGTAATTATGTGGACTTGAAGATTTGTTCTTCACGATCGCGAGGGTAGTTTCGCGATCACGATAAAGGAAAAGCAAACATGTGAAGAATATTTTAAGTCATTTCATCTGCAATCTTAAGTCTATTTTTATCAATAATTGATAATTTTTAGAGCTTCTTGGTGGAGATTACAGAGGGATTCAAGGAGAATCGTTTGGAAGAAAGATTTTTGAACTTAAAACTCGATTCTATTGTGAAATTTACCTATAAAATCATGGAAACCTAAGCTAAAATTGAAGAACTAGGGCTTGGAATTTTAAAATTTTTATTTGGGGATTTGGAGGACCAATTGAGGTCGGATTAGAGAACTTTTGGCATGTATGAACTAGTGGGGAGATAAGGATCCCATTGATGTAAAGAAAATTTAGTTTCGAGAAGAGGGCCCGGGGCTTGGGTTTTGCTAATTTCGGGATTTTTGGTATTTTTGATTGTTTTCGCTTGGGCTTTGTTCCCTTGGCATATTGTGACATATTCATTCTGATTTTGACTAGATTTGACATGAGTGGAGGCCGACTCGAGAGGCAAAGGCATCGCAGAGTAGTATCTTTACCGATTTGAGGTAAATAACCATTGTAAATTTGGAAGTGAGGGTACAAACCCCGATATTTGACTCGATTTGATAAATATGGTGATGCACATGATAGGTGACGAGCATGTGGACATGTAGTGGTAGGGATTGTGACTTGGTCTATCCCATAGCGGCTATTCAAACGCATATTTTATTTGAAATATGTTATATTATAGTGGATTTTGGATCCTTATACTCTATTATTGGCTTTATGCCATGTTTGGGACTCGTGCCGATATGTAGAAACCTTAGGGGCATTTTAACTGTTTTCCTTACTTTACTTGTTTAAAAAATATCATCAGTCATGTTTTTACCTATTAAATGATTAAGACTGGTTTCATCATTTTACTCTTATGGTGAGGACTGTTTGGGCTGAGTTCCCTAATTTCTATTGTGGTGCCCGAGAGATTGTGAGGCTAATGACTGAGTTGTTTAGGAAATTATTTGTATATATTATGGATTGCGTTTCACGCTGCAGCGATACTTATATGGATCGGGCTGCACGTCGCGGCGATATGACGTTTGGGCTGTAGGAGGCCCTCTAGAGTCTGCACACCCCCAGTGAGTGTAGTCGACTATAACTATATGGATCAGGCTGCGCACCGCAGAGGTTACTATGAATCTTATATGATGAGATTATAAATGAGCCGAGCGCTGAGAGCGAGTACTGTGTGATGAGAGTTGAGTCACAAATGACTGAGAGGCTGCCCAAGGGGCTACATTCTGAGTGATTCTTTGCCCGAGGGGCCTTGCTATGCTGTTTTCACTATTTCAGTCTTCCTTTAAAACTAAGCATCTATTGGAAAATATTGCTAAGTATATCATTTCAAGTTGTAAACTGAATGTGTAGATCTTTTGACGAAAACTAGTTTTAAACTATAAAGTTGAGCTGTAATCCTGCTGCTACCTTCAGTTATATGTTTTTAACTGCTCGTCACTGCTTTCAGTCCATTAATTGCCTTAGTTACTTACTGAGTTGACATACTCACGTTACTCCCTGCACCTTGTGTGTAGATCCAGGTGCCCGAGGGGCAGAGTGAGGGCTTTCTACTGATTCAGTGTTCGTCAGAGATTACGAGGTAGCAACATGGCGTGCGCAGTCCTGTCTTCTCCTCTCTATCTAGATTTTTAGCATTTCCTAGACTTGATGTACTAGATTTTCAGTTATATATTAGAGGCTCTAGACTAGTGACATCAGATTTTGGGGGCTGTGTTGTATTTGCTATTTTGATTTTTGGCATATTTCTGCCATTATGATACTTGTAAAAATTACGCATTTAAAATTTGTGCTAGAAATGTCTTTATGTTAATAGCAAATGGGTTGTGGTTATGGTTTCTATTAGCTTGCCTATAAATGTGATAGGCGCCATCACGACCGGTAATTGGGATCGTGACAAGTTGGTATAAAAGCCTAGGTTACATAGGTCTCGCGAGTCATGAGCCGATTTAGTACAGTCTCATGGATCGGTATGGAGACGTCTGCACTTATCCTCGAGAGGCTGTAAAACCTTTCGGAAACTTCACATTCTTGAAATTCTTATCATGCAGATTGTTGATCTGAGTACTAAACTTCGGTTATTCTATTCTCTCACAGATGGTGAGGACACGAGCTACTAGATGGGGTGGATGACTACCAAGGCCACCAGCTGAGGCCACCAGAGGCCATGGACATAGTCGTGGTCATGGCAGAGGTAGAGCATCGAGGGTAGCTCATGTTGATCCACCAGCTGCCCCAGCTCAGGATCAAGCTCCAGCTATGGATGCTCCAGCAACACCAGTTCGGGCACTAGCTGTGCCTATTGTGATTCTAGGCCTTCAGGAGGCTTTAGCTCAGATCTTATCAGTGTGTACTGGTTTGGCTCAGGCGGTTTCAGCTACTACGCCCGCAGCTACTTCAGAGACTGGGGGCGGGATCCATACCCCCGTTGCTCGCACACTTGATCAGGTTGTGCAAGGACTCCAGACACCGGGGGCACCTCCAGCCCAGCCGGTTGCACCAGTTTAGGAGTTTGCAGTACCAGTTATTTCAGATGACGAGCAATATCGAATTGAGAGGTTTGGTAGACTCCGGCCTCCGACATTCAGCGGTACAAAGGGAAGGATGCCTATGGTTTCTTGGATAAGTGCCAGTGGATGCTTTGTACAACAGGGATTCTTGAGACTAGTGGTGCGACATTTACCACCTTTCAGTTTTCTGGGATGCCTTCACTTGGTGGGAGGCGTATGAGAGGCGTAGGCTTGCTAGTGCAGCGCCCCTTACATGGCAGGATTTCTTGGATAAGTGCCAGTAGATGCTTTGTACAACAGGGATTCTTGAGATTAGTGGTGAGGAATTTACCACCTTTCAGTTTTTTGGGGCTTCCTTCACTTGGTGGGAGGTGTATGAGTGGCGTTGTCTTGCTAGTGCAACGCTCCTTACATGGCAGCATTTCTCTATTCTTTTCCTGGAGAAGTATGTGCCACAATCGCACCTAGAGAAGTTGTGTAGGCAGTTTGAGTAGCTGCTTCAGGGGTAGATGATGGTGATATAGTATGAGAAATGATTCTCTGAGTTAGCCTAACATGTAGTTTGGATTGTTCCCACCAATTAAAAGAGGATCAGGAGGTTTGTTGATGGTTTCTTATACCAGATCTGTAGTCTCATGATCAGGGAGAGTGTGACTGGTGCTAAATTATAGGAGGTTGTGGATATTGCCAGGGAGATAGAGTCTATCCGTCGCCAGGAGCAAGAGGAGAGGGAGGCGAAGAGGCCTCAAGGATCTGGTAGTTTCAGTGTTACTCCTTCTAGGGGCCAGTATCAGCACGGTAGAGGCTAACAGTTTCGTCAGGATCAGTCTGATCGCTTAGGTTATTAAGGTGTCACCGAGTCATGGCTCCTACAGTTCACACCAGGGCCATTCATCACTTAGTGCCCTTCCAACTCAGACCTCATCTCGTGCTCCATCTGTTCAAGGCTCTTCTATGCCGAGTTCATCTGCTGGTCACTTTGGTGTGAGGGGTTCCCTTCAGTCCCCATCTACAACATCGGGGAGTTGCTATAAGCGCGGGGAGTTTGGACATATGAGGAGGCAGTATCCCCACCGCGTTGCTAGTTTATCTCAACAGAGGGGCTAGTGATCACCTTCATCTCCAGTTGCTCCACCACCATATGCCTAGTCAACTAGAGCTGGGGATCGATTAGCCAGGGGTCTACCCATAGGGGGAGGTCGATCAGGGGACGGTCAGGCCTGTTTTTATTCTATTCTAGGCAGATCCGATGTCATTACCTCTGATGCCGTCATTTCAGGTATTATTTCATCTGCCACAAAGATGCCTCTATATTATTTGATCCTGGATCCACCTTTTCTTATGTGTCATCATACTTTCTCATTATTTGGTTACGTCCCATGAGATTCTTGCTTTACCTGTTCATGTATCTACCTCGGTGGGTGATACTGTTATTGTAGACCGTGTGTACCGGTCATGTGTGGTGACTATTAAGGGTCTGGAGACCCGAGTTGATCTTTTATTACTGAGTATGATGGATTTGTATGTCATTCTAGTCATGGATTGGTTTTCTCCGTTTCGTGCTATTCTAGACTATCGTGCTAAGACAATCACTTTGGCTACGTTGGGATTGCCGTGGATCGAGTGGCGTGGTGTGATTGATTATGTTAGATTGATCTCTTTCTTTAAAGCCCGACATATGGTTGGGAAGGGTTGTCTCTCTTATCTTGCCTTTGTGAGGTTTTTCAGAGCTGAGGCTCCCAGTATTGATTATGTTCCAGTTCTGAGGGACTTCCCTAATGTATTTCCTGTAGACCTTCCGGGCAAGCCACCAGACAGGGATATTGATTTTGTTATTGACCTGGTGTAGAGAACTCATCCCATTTCTATTCCGCCGTATCATATGGCACCATCATAGTTGAAGGAGTTAAAGGAGCAGCTTCAGGAACTCCTAGATAAGGGGTTCATCCGGCCTAGTGTGTCACCTTGGGTGCGCCAGTTCTATTTGTGAAGAAAAAGGATGGCAAATGACGATGTGCATTGATTATACGCAATTGAACAAGGTAACAATTAAGAACAAGTATCCTTTACCTCGTATTGATGATCTATTCAACCAGTTTCGGGGAGCGAGGATGTTTTCCAAGATTGATCTTCGTTCGGGTTATCACCAGTTGAAGGTTACATATTCAGATATTCTTAAGATAAGCTTCAGGACTAGATATGGTCATTATGAGTTTCTGTTTATGTCTTTTGGGTTGACCAATGCCCCAGGAACGTTCATGCATTTGATGAACATCGTATTCCAGCCTTATCTTGATTCCTTTGTTATAGTCTTCATTGATATTCTAGTATATTCCCGTAGTTAGGAGGAGCACGCTGAGAATTTGAGAGTTTTATCGCAGAGATTGAGGGAGGATAAGCTTTATGCGAATTCCTCTAAGTGCGAGTTGTGGCTCAGTTCAGTGGCATTCTTGTCCAGTAAGGGTATACAGGTTGATCCAAAGAAGATAGAGGCGGTACAAAGTTGTCCCAAACCATCCTCAACTACTGAGATTCGTAGTTTTCTTGGTTAGGTAGGCTATTATCGAAGGTTTGTTCAAGGATTCTCATCTATCGCATCGCCCTTAACCAAGTTGACTCAAAAGAGTGCTTCATTTGTATGGTCGGACGAGTGTGAGGAGAGCTTTCAGAAGCTCAGGTCAGCTTTGACCACAACTCCAATATTGGTTTTGTCATCATCTTTAGGTTCATATACCATGTATTGTGATGCTTCGAGAGTAGGGATTGGTTGTGTGTTGATGCAGGAAGGCAGAGTTATTGCATATGCTTCTTGTCAGTTGAATCCCTATGAGAAGAACTACCTTGTTCATGATTTAGAGTTGGCTGCCATAGTTCACACATTGAAGATTTGGAGGCATTACGTGTATGGCGTGTCTTCTGAGGTATTCATTGATCATCACAGTCTTCAGCATTTGTTCAAGTAGAAGAATCTTAATTTGAGATAGCGGAGATGGTTGGAGTAGCTTAAGGATTATGATATCACTATATTGTACCAACCAGGAAACGCCAATGTGGTGGCCGATGCTTTGAGCCGAAAGGCAGTGAGTATGGGGAGTTTGGACTATATTCCAATTTGGGAGAGACCTCTTGCGATTGATGTTCAGGCCTTGGGTAATTGGTTCGTGAGGTCTGATATTTCTAAGCCAAGTCGGGTATTGGCTTGTGTGGTATCTCAGTCTTCTTTATATAATCATATCTGAGAGCTCTAGTATGATGATCTGCATTTGGTTTTCCTTCGGGACAGACTCCGGCATGATGATACTAAATATGTGACCATTGGTGATGATAGAGTTTTGAGGATGTAGGGCCGGATTTGTGTGCCCCATGTAGATGGGCTTCGGGAGTTGATTCTGGAGAAGGCCCATAGCTCGTGGAATTCTATTCATCTGGGAGCCGCGAAAATGTATCAGTACCTTAGGCAGCACTACTGGTGGTAGAGAATGAAGAAATACATTCTGGGGTTTTTAGCTTGGTGTCTCAATTGTCAGCAGGTAAAATATGAGCATTAGAGACCGGGTGTCTTGCTTCAGCAGATAGTTATTCCTGGGTGGATGTGGGAGAGGATCACTATGGGTTTTTTTGTTGGACTTCCTCGGACTTTTAAGAAGTTCGATGCTATTTGGGTGATTGTGGATAGGCTGACCAAGTCCGCACACTTCATTTCTATTTGTACTACTTTTTCTTTAGAGCGATTGGCAGAGATATATGTTTAGGAGATTGTTCGGTTGCATGGTGTCCCAGTTTCCATCATTTTAGATCGGGGAACTCAGTTTACTTCCCAATTTTGGAAGTCTGTTCAGCGAGAGTTGGGTACTCAGGTACAGTTGAGCACAACTTTTCATCTTCAGACGGACGGGCAGTCCGAGCATACTATTAAGATATTGGAGGATATGTTGGGTTCTTGTGTTATTGACTTTGGAGGGTCATAGGATCAATTTCTACCACTTGCAGAGTTTTCTTACAACAAAAGCTACTAGTCGAGTGTTCAGATGACTCCATATGAGGTATTGTATGGGAGACAATATAAATCTCTGGTTGGTTGGTTCGAGCCCGGTGAGGTTAGGTTATTGGGGATATATTTGGTTCAGGATGCCTTAGATAAAGTGAAGGTAATTCAGGAGAAACTTCGTACAACGCAGCCAAGGAATAAAAGTTATGTTTACAGGAAGGTTCGAGATGTGTCTTACATGGTTGGCAAGAAGGTTCTGTTGAAGGTTTCACCCATGAAGGATGTTATGAGATCTGGAAAGAAAGGAAAGTTGAGTCTGCAGTTCATCGAACCAATTGAGGTACTTCAGAGGATTGGGGAAGTGGCTTATGAGCTTGCCCTGCCACCCAGCTTGTCGAGTGTGCATCTGGTATTTCATGTTTCTATGCTACGGAAGTATACGAGAGATCTGTCTCATGTTCTGGATTTCAGCATGGTTCATTTGGAGGATGATTTGACTTATGATGTGGATCCAGTAGTTATTTTGCGTCATCAGGTGCAGAAGTTGAGGTAAAAGGATATAGCTTCAATGAAGGTGCAGTGGAGAGGTCGGCCTGTGGAGGACGCTACCTGGGATACTGAGTGAGAGATGCAGAGCAGACATCCTCACATGTTTGAGGCTTCAGGCTTGTTTCTTAACTCGTTCGAGGATGAATATTTGTTTAAATTGGGGAGGATGTGACGACCCCACCAGTTGTCTCATGAGTTACTACTTTGTTTCCCCTATTTCTATTTCTTTATGCTTCGTTATTCCTGTTTTATGGTATCAGATTGCTCAGACTGAGCCTGGAATGATTTTGACAAGGTTTGAGACACTTAGTCCCTTTTAAGAAGGTAAAAGGTGGGAAAAGTCAATTGGATGTTGAATTATGTATTAGAGGGCTGGGATGTGAGTTCTGATAGTTTGGTTAGCTTTGATAGGTTATTTGTGACGTAGGAGTGTAATCGGAATGGGTTTTGGAGGTCTTGAGTAGAATTAGGCTTGAATTGGCGAAGTTTATATTTTGGCGATTTTCCGGTTGGTAGGTGAGATTTTGATCCATATGGTCGAAATGGAAATTCGAGAGTTGAGGTGGCTTCATTATATCATTTGGGATGCGTGTGTAAAATTTTAGGTCATTTAGACGTGGTTTGATTAGGTTTTTTATCAAAAGTATATTTTGGAAGATTTTAGAAAATTAGGCTTGAATCTGATGTGTTTTGAGTGATTTGATGTTGTTTGAGGTGTTTTGATTATTGGGACATGTTTGAATAAGGTTTTAGGATGTGTTGGTTCCTTTGGTTGAGATCCCAGAGCCCTCAAGTGAGTTTCGGATGGTCAATCGTACCATTTTGTACCTTAAAATATTGCAGATTTTGAAGTTTCAAGTGTTGCAGAGAATTACCCTTCGCGATAACGTAGGGAGTATCGCCATCGCGTAGAAGGATTTGAGGAGGGCCTAAGTTAATACTTCGCGATTGCGTGAGAGGCTTCACATTCGCGGAAGATTGGGCAATTGTGCATCGCGTTTGCAAGAAGGCACTCGCGATCGCATAGAGGAAGATGGATCAGATGGGCTGAAGGGGAGTTGTTCATCGCGTCCGCATAAGGGTCTTTGCATTCGCGAAGTTATAGGAGCAAAAGGCATCGCGTTCGCGACCTGCATGTCGCGTTCGTATAGAGTAATTTTGGGGACTTGAAGATCTGTTCTTCGTGATCGCGATGAAGGAAAAGCAGAGCTGGGCAAAATGTTTTAAGTCATTTCATCCGCAATTTTGGGTCTATTTTCACCCATAGTTGATCATTTTGAGAGCTTCTTGGTGGAGATTAAAGAGGGATTCAAGGAGAATAGATTGGAGGTAAGATTTTTGAACCTAAAACTCGATTCTATTGTGAAATCTACCTATAAAATCACGGAAACCTAAGCTAAAATGGAAGAACTAGGGCTTAGAATTTTAAGATTTTTATTTGTGGATTTGGAGGACCAATAGCGTACTAGAGAACTTTTGGTACGTATGAATCCGTGGGAAGATAAGGAACCCGTTGATGTATAAATTTCTGAGTTTCGGTCTAGGGCTGGGGTTTTGCTATTTCGGGATTTTTGGTATTTTTTCGATTCTTTTCGCTTGGGCTTTAATCCCTTGGCATATTGTGACGTATTCGTTCTTATTTTGACTAGATTCGACGCAAGTGGAGACCGATTCGAGAGGCAAAGGCATCCCGGAGTAGTATTTTCACCGGTTTGAGGTAAGTAACTATTGTAAATTTGGAACTGAGGGTACAAACCCCGGTATTTGACTCGATTTGATAAATACGGTGTTACACATACCAGGTGACGAGTGTGTGGGCGTGCACCGGTAGGGATTGTAACTTGGTCCGTCCCGTAGCGGCTATTAAACTGCATATTTTATTTGAAAAGTGTTACATTATTCTGGATTTTGGATCCTTATATTGTATTATGGGCTTTATGCCATATTTAGGGGCTCGTGCCGATCTGTAGAAACCCTTAGGGGTATTTTAACTATTTTCCTTACTTTACTTGTTAAAAACATATCCTCAGTCATGTTTTTACCTGTTAAATGTTTAAGACTGGTTTCATCATTATACTCCTATTTTGAGGACTGTTTGGCTGAGTTCCTTAATTTCTATTGTGGTTCCCGAGAGGTTGTGAGGCTAATGACTATATGTGTATATTATGGATCGGGTTGCACGCCGCAACAATACTTATATGTATCGGGCTGCACGTCGCAGCGATATATATATATATATATATATATATATATATATATATATATATATATATATATATATATATATATATATATATATATATATATATTGGATCGGGTTGTACGCTGCAGTGATATGACGCTTGGCCTGTAGGAGCCCCTCTGGATCTTCACACACCCCGTGAGTGTAGTTGACTATAAATATATGGATCGGGCTGCGCACCTTGGCGGTTACTATGATTCTAATATTATGAGATTATAAATGCGCCGAGTGCTGAGAGCGAGTACTATGTGACGAGAATTTCGTCACGAGTGACTGAGAGGCTACCCAAAGGACCGCATTCTGAGTGATTATTTGCCCGAGGGCCTTGCTATGTTGTTTTTACTGTTTCACTCTTCCTTTTAAACTAAGCCTCTGTAGGAAAATACTGCTAAGTATATCATTTCAAGTTCTAAACTGAAAGTGTAGATCTTTTGACGAAAACTGGTTTTAAATTGTAAAGTTGAGCCGTAATCCTGTTGGTATCTTCAGTTATATATTTTTAGCTGCTCGTCACTACTTTCAGTCCATTATTTACCTTAGTTACTTACTGAGTTGGTGTACTCACGTTATTCCTTACACCTTGTGTGCAGACCCAGGTGCCCGATGGACAAAGTGAGGGCTTTTCTACTGATTCAGTGTTCGCGGAAGATTACAAGGTATTTGCATGGCGTCCGCAGTCCTGTCTTCTCCTCTCTATCCAGTTTATTTTTTTGCATTTCCTTGACTTGATGTACTAGATGTTCAGTTATGTATTAGAGGCTCTAGACTCATCACATCTGATTGTTGGGACTATGTAGTATTTGCTATTTCGATTTTCTGCATATTTCGGTCATTATGATACTTAAAAGAATTTCGCATTTAAAACTTGTGTTAGAAATGGCTTTATGTTAATAGCAAATGGGTTGTGGTTATGGTTTCTGTCGGCTTGCCTAGTAATGTGATAGGTGCCATCACAACCGGCAATTGGGGTTGTGACAGGAATATAGACGTTAATCTATTTTGAATAGGTAAGTAGTACTTCGGGAGAAGGCTATGAGAGCAATTGTTCGATTAATTAGCAACTATGAGTGAATTGTATGAAATGGAAAGTTAACAAGGACATAATAAGATTGGTTAACCGATCACAATCTTGAAATATTTGTCTCTATTGAGTACACAAAAACCATTTTACTAGTTGATAATATAATTACTACTTAGAATTATTATTTAGTCTAACTACACTCTTGAACTCGAATTGACTCTACTGAATAGCAATTTTGGTAAATTGATTGGGTATTTGATACATGTCTCAATGGGTTCGACACTTCACTTATCATCTTATTACTTGTACGACCACGTATACTTGCGTATGCGTTTGGGAGCAACGGAGCCCAATTGGTCATAAGATTTTTTTCACTTTTCGAAGTTTTTTTATTTTTTTTCGAAACCAGTGTTTGGCCATAAAATTTTTTATAGGAATTTTTCGAAAATTTAAAAACCTTCAAAATGTTATTTTTCAAAACTTTCACTTAGATCGCTCACAAAATTTTAAAAACAACCCAAAATTATATTCATATCTAAATGCATCTCTAATTTTCAAATACCATTTTGACTTAAATTTTTATTTTCTTTTTTAATTTTCAAATTCTTGTGTCCAAACGCCCACTTAATCAAAGTAATTTCACTAAAGTTATTCAAAACAACTCTTATCACTAACTATAATTATATGTAATAATAATATATAATATTACCTTAATTTGTGACTGAAGAGGTTCACCAAAAAAAAAAACGACGTGAGTGGTGGGATTCTTTGGTTGGAATGTGGGAGGAATGAGTGGCGGAAGAATTTTTGAAGCACTCTTGAGTACATCTATTGACTCTCTCCGCTGCCCTTTCCCCACCTCGCTCTTCGTAATGTATTTTTATTTTTGCTGTCATTTGGATTTATTCGATTTCATCACTACATATTAGATATTTTTCGTTTTATTAGTCTTTGAGGGATCATATCTATCCTTGTTGTCTTTTAAACATATCTTTGTTTATATGCTACTTTTACTTTTTTTACACATTTTTTTTGGGTTGCTAAGTTTACTTTTCTACCCAGAACTTGTACTAATTAGGTACAATTTAATTTTAATCACATTAGTAAAGAATTTGAGTAAGTAATACATTTTTATATTAATGAATTGACACAGACTTAAATAAGAAAAATATGGAAGAATTCAAATAGTCGAACCAATTTACTTGAGACTTATTTTATATTTTTATTGTAATTGTAGCTGTAACAAAAATTTGTACAAATTTGAATTGCGGCGTATACTATGTTTTTGTTGTATCTTTGTCCTTTTTCCCATTCCATATTTGAATTCAGAAGAATTTAAATATGTGATGCAACACCTACATTTAACGAATTGCCCTTAGTTTCTTTATTCTCTTAACTTTTTTTTTTCCTTTCGTTTATTCGCAATTCCTTTTCTTTCTTCTCTTTTAAAATTAAAATATAACATAGACGATCATTATAACAAAGAACAAGATGAAAATAAATCATTAGATCACCACTAACTACTCCATTAGTTTATACAATTAAATTTTAACAAATACCACTACCACCAATCCAATGGCTCAAATCAATTAAGAAAAATTATATTGTATAGTCGCTTCAAAATAATAGACGAAATATGTATTTTTTTTTTTTTTGTGTGTATATATATATATATATATATATATATATATATATATATATATATATATATATATATATATATATATATATATATATATATATATTATGTTATATATAAAAATTATATAAATTTTATATATTTTTTCGATTATTGAACGTAAATAATTTCTAGCGCAGACGAAAAACGATAAAAGCCCAATCAATTATATCAATTAAGTACAATATCATATGTCTCAGACTCTCCGAAATGGATTTGGCATACATTATCACATAACAAAGTCGATTCTTCATAATCATGCGCAAAAAGTAATAAGATTTACCTTTTTAATAACCATTGAGGAAAACAATAAGACAATCAAATTCTTGTCAACAATCCCAATCAATCTTTTTGCATTATTTCTTGGCTCATCATATAACGTTAAAGTATTAAATGATTATCTACAACAGGTCATCTGATTGTCCCAAACGATTAGGAAAACTTTTTATTTTTCATGGTAATTACAATAAGTTGACATATAACTAGAAACTAATTAATTAGAATGTCACCTCTAGATTATCAAAATAAATAAAGAGAGAATCCTCGCCAAGTAAACCATAACAAATACAGTTATACCTCTTTGTAACACTCTTGTTTGCTTTGAATTTTTTGGTTATTATAGTTGAAAGGAACAAACCCAATTATAAAATGAATAACTAAAGAAAGAAAAAAGGCCAAAAAAATACTTAACGAAGAAAGAGAATAATATACAAAAGGCAAAGAAGAAAATGTATGTTGCACCAAAAGTTAGCAGCTGCAACAAAATCCACAGTATAAGAAAAGAAGAAAAATTGTGAGTTAAATATCCGCGCATGCAAGAAAAGTAGCTGTGTTCATATTCTAATATTGCCTATAAATAGGTATCCCTTTCCTCAATTGTAGGTCATCCCTCAAATTTTTTTTCTCTTCACAGTAATAAAATAGTCTCTATGTGACCGTGAAGCATGCAAAAATTACTGAACCACGTAAATCTTGTCTTGTATTGTTTTGCAAATTTTTATTTTTCTCTTAAATGTATTATATCTTTCATGTAGTCCGACACGCTTCCCAACTACTGGTATCAGAACATTAACAGTGTAATTCTGGTAGAAAAGTACGATACTGGTGCAGGTACTATTCACAAGAATAGTGCGATACTATTAATCAATACTGACACTATTCACAATAGTGAAGTACTATTCATTTATAGTAAAAGTACTATTCACTAATAGTAATTGATGTCTACCTTACATGGTGAGATATTTTTCTTACACAGAGTAGTATTTATGGTTACTATTCACATGTACTATTTATATTTTTTTTTTTTTGTGAAAAATAGTATTGGAAGAAGGGGAAGTTAAGATTCACAAGTTCAATGGCAAATATTTTGAATTCTGAAAAATGTAAATAGAGAATTTTTTTATACCAGAAAAAGTTACACTTACCCTGACTAGGGTAAAATCAGAGAATATGGCCAAAGCGAATTTGGATGTATTAGATTGCCAAGCTCTTGATATGATTTATTTGACGATGAAACGAAATGTAGCACTTAACATCATTAACAAGAAGATCACTGCAGGTCTGATGCAGACGTTATCACATATGTATGAGAAACTATCTACTGATGCGTCAATTGTTCAACTTGAAGATGACAAAAGGTGGTTACGGAACATATCAATGAGTTTAATAAAATATTAACTCAGACGAGTTATGTTAATATAAAATTTGATGATGAAGTCAGGGTATTGATTCTACTATAATCTCTACAGGAGAGTTGGTCTGCAACAGTAATTGCAGTTAGCAGTTCATCGGAAAGTACCAAACTCAAATTAGATAATATCAGGGAATTAGTTATAAGCAAAGATATTCGCCGAATAAAATCAAGTGATTCTCCAGGATTTGCTTTTAATATCGAAAGCGGGAGGATAAACAACCAAAGAGGACAAAATCATGATCATGGCAGATCAAAGTCAAGGAAAAGAGGGAAATCCATAAATTGCAAAGACATTACTTGTTGGGAATTACGATAAAGAGAGTCACTACAGTAGTCAATGTAACAAAGAAGAAGAAGAAGAACTATCAATACAAGGATGATAATTTAGCAAATGTAATTGCTGAACAAGTTCGCAATGAATTAATTTGTTACGTAGACAGTCTAGTCGAATTTTATTCTAGAATCAAGAGTATCCTTTCACTCTACCGCATGTAATGAATTATGGCATGATTATATTGCTGAAATATTCGAGAAGGTTTATCTAGAAGACGGCGAACCTTTGGATATTATCGGAAAAGATGAAGTTCATATAAAGACTTCACAAAGGATTCTATAGAAATTACAAAATATCAAACATGTTCCTAGCCTCAAGAAAATATGATATCCATTGGTCAGATTGACAGTGAATGATACACAATAGTATTCTGTAACATATCATGGAATATAACCAAAGAAAATTTTGTTGTGGTACGAGGCTTCAAGAAAGGAATATTGTATGTTTCCACAATACAGAGAGATACTGTAGCAACAGTTGATCATGGTCATGATACAACATTGTGGCATTGGAGACTCAGGCATATGAGCGAAAAAGGAATGAAGTTGTTGGCATCCAAAGAAAAGTTTTCAAACCTCAAGCATGTTGAATTAGGTTTATGCGAAGATTGTATTTGCGGGAAACAAAAGAGAGTTGGTTTCTCAAATGAGGGAAAGACGCTAAAGAAAGAAAAGTTGGAACTAGTTCATACGGACATGTGGGGACCAACTCGTGTAACATCTCTAGGAGGCCTACACTATTATGTCACCTTCATAAATGATTCCACGAGAAAAGTATGGGTTTATTTCATAAAAAATTAATCTGATCTGTTTGTTTCCTTTAAAAGATGGAAAAGCGCACTTGAAAAACAGACAAGCCTAAAGTTAAAATGTATGAAGCTTGACAATGGAGGAGAGTATGATAGTCAAGTGTTCAAAGAATTTTGCTTCGAGAATGGAATCAGAATGATTAAGACAGCTCCTGGAATACCGAAACAAAATGGTGTTGCTAAAAGGATGAACGAGCCACAAGTATGAGAATTCAATCTGGATTGCCGAAGTATTTTTGGGCCGAGGTTGTTAACACGACAACTTACTTCATATGCAGATGACCTCCTTCTACCACTAAATTTTGAAATTTCTAAGAGGTATGGACAGGAAAGGAAGTAACTCTCTCAAACTGAAATTTTTTTGTTGTGTTGCTTATGTGCATGTAAACTCTAATGATAGAGATAAGCTTGATCCTAATGCCAAAAAAAATATTTCTTTATTGGCTATGGTGATGAAAATTTTGGTTATCAATTTTGGGATGATCAAAATAAAAAAATCATAAGATACAAGAACGTCACTTTCAATGAAAATGTGATGTACAAGCACAAGCTTGGAGTAGAACCTGTTAGTAAATTATATTTGGAAAATAATTCTAGAAAAAATAAAATAACATAAATAGAAATATAAAAGAAACAAAAGTTAATCCGAGCCCGCTGAATTCACAGTGTTTTCTTAAGAAATTTAATCCCCTCCTAGTACCAAAGGTTATGGATTATTTCGTCCCAAGATAGAATGAATTATACACTGGTCTAGTGGTACTCCAAACCCCAGTATTTCAGCGAACATAAAGTTTGATAGCAAATCACAGTTATTCTTGATTTCTTTAAAGTTAAAGCAATTAGAAGAAGGAGGAGAAACTCAGAAAACCGTATAGAAAATTTGAGAGAATGGACTTGTATTTATAGCCAATGTTAGGGTGAAATCTGAAGAGGTGCAGCTCTTCAGAATGGCTATTATGCAAAATGGCTATAGCATAAATGTCATAACATAAATGACTATTTACTCAACAATAAATCGGGATAATTGAAGAGGGTGGTTAATTTTCTGTTACAAAAACATAAAACAAAAAATGAAAAATAGTTGGATTTATTATTCATATTATTGGATTTAATATTAATATTCTGTTATTAAAGTAGATATTTAATAACATTTGTGTTAATATTTTAACAAATAAATTTGGTCCAAAAAATTAATCAATTAATCCAAATCTAAATCTGAATTCGAATCTGAAGCCGAAGCCGATCCGAGCGAGCGAGCGACGACGAAGGTCTGAGGCTTGCCTTCTTCTCAACTCTTTAAGAGCTAGAAGAAGAGCAATTGCTTATATACCCATAAAAACCTCTTCCTCTTCCAATATAGGACAATGTCCCTTCATCAAGGAGGGATCTCAAATGAATCTCAAATATTTCATTTTTCCTCTATATCTCATTCACCCTCTTTTAAGCATTAATATACATAAAAACCCCCAATAATCTCCCACATGAATAGGGAATGGCTATATCACAGAAATATGCATGAAAAACTATGTGATTCGCAAGCAAGGATTAATTGCATCTGGATAAGTAGGTTTTCCTTTGAACTTTCCGTAGTAACTTATGTCGGATATACTCGATCAATCGGTAGAATTGATATCTTTGAACCCTCGAACTTTGGTGTATACCTAGATAACCATAAGTCACACAACCAATCCTTAACCATTTTTGGTTCTCATTGTTATGTTCGTTTCAGCTATGAACACCGCCTGGTTTCATAAGTGCATAGAGAACTGGCCTTTACAAATTCTCTTTGAAACGGCTAACACTTCACACTTATATAGGTGATTCCTAAATGTATCATCTCACAAATACACTATTTGATATACCCCGTATCAAATTTAGAAATCATTATAAAGCCTTATTATTTTATCATTGGTTCTTAACATTGTCCCATCACAAGAATGGACCAAAATTTTAGTTGACAATATTGAACCGTCATTAATGACTTTGTTTGATCTCCTTGAACTTAGATCTTGGGATGTCCAGTCTTTAGGTATAGTTAACATCGCAATGACTTGTTCGAGGCCATAGTCCTATTTCCTTTGATGATTTCTCAACTACCTCTCTAGTTAGGCCTTTTGAAAGTAGATCTGACACATTTTCGCTTGACTTTACATAGTCAATCGTGATAATTCCTCTAGAGAGTAATTGCCTAACGGTATTATGTCTTCATCGTATATGGCGAGATTTATTATTATACATAATGCTTCCGGCCCTTCCAATTGTCACTTGTCTATCACAATGTATGCATATAGGTGCCAATGGTTTGGGCCAAAACAGAATGCCTTCCAATATATCCCGGAGCCATTCAACTCTTTCATCGACTTTATCTAAGGCTATGAATTCAGCCTTCACTATAGAGCGGGAAATACAAGATTGTATGGAAGACTTCTAAGATACTGCTCCTCCACCAATAGTGAATACATATCCACTTGAAGACTTCGAATCAACTGAACGGTGATCCAATTTGCATCACAGTATCTCTCAATCATCGCAGGATATTTACTGTAGTGCAAAGCAAAGCCCTGGGTATGTATTAAATATCCCAAAAATTGTTTCATTTCCATCTAATGAGATTGACCTAGATTGATCGTGTGTCGACTCAATTTACTTATAGCACAAGCTATATCTAGTCGTGTTCAATTCATGATGTACATTAAGCATCCCAACTCATGAGCATAATCCAATTGTGATATCCTTTGGCCTTTGTTCTTTGCTAATGGAAGATTCACGTCAACTGGTGTCTTTGCAACTTTAAACCTTAAGTACTTGAATTTTTCAAGTACTGTCTTAATATAATAAGATTGTGACAATTTCAGACCTTGAGGAGTCTTATGGATATTAATCCCCAGAATTAAATTAGCAACTCTCAAGTCCTTCATATCACCTTGCTAGTTAGCATATGGTTAGTAGCATTTATGTTGGCAATGTCATTACCTATTATCAACATATCATCCATATATAAGCAGACAATGACTATGTGATTTGGAACATTTTTAATGTACACACATTTATCACATTCATTTATCTTAAAAACTATTTGACAACATTGTTTGGTCAAAGTTTGCATGCCATTGTTTGGGTGCTTGTTTTAGTTCATAAAGGGAATTAACAAGTCTAGAGACCTTCTTTTCTTTACCTAGAACCACAAACCCTTCAGGTTGTTCTATATATATTTCTTCCTCCAAATCTCCATTTAAGAAGGTCGTCTTAACGTCCATTTGATGAATTTCAGGACATACATTGCAGCTAATGCTACTAACTTCCGTATGAACATAATTCTTGTAACTGGAGAGTATGTATAAAAGTAGTCAAGATCTTCTCGTTTTCTATACAATTTGACTACAAGTCTTGCCTTAAATTTATTAATATTGCTATCATCTTTCATTTTCCTCTTAAAGATCCAGTTAGAACATAAAGGTTTATTTTCAAGAGGAAGATAAACCAATTCCTTTGTATGGTTGTTCAATATGGATTCTATTTCATTACTGACTACCTATTTCCAAAATAATGCTTCCAAATAAGTCATAGCTTCCTTAAATGTTTGAGGCTCATTCTCCAATAAGAAAGTCATAGAATCTGGTCCAAATGAAGTAGACGTTCTTTGTCGTTTGCTATGTCTTGGATCCTCTTGATTAAATGTACTTTCTTTTATTTCTTCCCGAGGTCATTTAGATTCTTCACCAATCGACTCGCATTCCTTTTTATACGGATATATATTTTCAAAAAAATCAGCATTATCTGATTTTATATCCATATTATTATGAATGTCGACATTTTCTAATTTATCAACCAGAAATCAATATGCTTTATTGTTGGTCACATATCCTATGAAAACACAATCAACGGTTTTCAGTTCTATTTTAATCTTTTTGGTTTTAGTAACTTTCACTTTTGCCAAACACCCCCTCACTTTAAAATAATTCAAGTTGAGCTTCCTTCCTTTCAATTTTTCATATGGAATGGATTGTATTTTGCTATGGGATACTCGATTTAGTATCCGGTTAGCCGTAAGAACAGCTTCCCTTACAAGTTCTGTGGCAAACCATAACTTATCAACAATGCGTTTGTCACGACCCAAAGCGATGGGCCGCGAGGGGCACCCGGTACCTTACTCAACCGAGTACCAATATAATGTATCTTTTCATGTCATACTATCATAAATAACTGAGCCGGAGAGGCTGTCATAAAATAGGTAGAATACAAAGGTAATGCCAACTTATACATAAGACATATATGCCTCTAAGACCAAAATAACCATTTGAACACTGACATAGGCCGATAAGGCCATACGATCTTTTACGTACATGACATCTGTCTACAAGCCTATAAGAATACAAAATTTTCATAAAGGTCGGGACAAAGTCCTGACATACCAACAAATACACATCTAACTCATACTAACCAAACAAGCAACTCCGAAGTAAATGGAGCTCACCAATATCTTCCGTTGAGCTGATAGCCTACTTTGAGGGCTCTCGACCTGTTTATCCTACGGGCATAAAATGCAGCTGATCGGGTCCAACCCTACACCACTACAAAGTGGCAAGATCAGTAGATGCATCTTTTACCCAAGAAGGTCAGGATCGAATCCACAGGGAGCTAATACAATGTTTGGAGTTGGATTCCTATCTAATCTAGCAGTGTGCAATGCTCTTGATTACACTTCCAATCATTTTTGTTTGTTTGTTACTTATAATTTTATACTAATGATGTGTGAAATTAAGCTAATTAGATATATTTGTAGGATTTTTCTAAATGGGTAAAGAGGTACTAGGAAAGTGACTTACTCCTAGACGGGCATCTAACGAGTTTTAGAACTTAGGGAAATAATGTTATAATAGGGATCATGATATAGCCAATGCACGAAGCTACTCACTCTACACCTCTCGGTAGTAAGAATAACCTTGCCCTAATTGGGTTTCTCAAGCCCATTTGGGTGTTCAGTTTGTGCAAGGAATGTTGGCTCAAGTTGGGTATTACTATCTCTAGGTGTAACTCTTTAATTGGGGCTATCAATCTCTTGAATATACCCCAATTTCTGATTGGTAATTCCTAGAAGTAGTCTCTCTTTCTGAAGTAGAGTCTAAGTCATAATGGCATAAATTAGTGTTTGCAACCACTAATTCAACATAAAAAGCATAAATCTGGCCAAATAATAATCACCCCATAAACATCTAAGCCCTAAAATAAAATATCCATTAAATACCCACACTAGGGTGAGCTACAACCCTAGCTAATGAGTTTAGCTACTCATGAAAAAAAAATCATAGATTGAGATGAAGAATAATCCATAAATTGTAATTACAAACTAAGAGACTAAGATTAATTGCTAAGTAAGCTACAAAATTACTCAAAATAGTCAAATATAGCATTTTCACGTGCTCGGCTAACATAAGATGAATTAAAAATATGAAAAAGTAGTATTTATACACAGTTAAATTTTCAGGATGAAAATGCCCCTGATAGAGGTACCGCAGACCACGGTAAATCAACCGCGGTCTTTAGCTTTTGCTAAGACTCCAGGCTCTCTCGATCTCTTCTCCGTGGACCTCGGTAAAAGGACCGTTATTGCGGTAAGGGTACAATGGTCGCATACAATCACCACGGACCGTTGTGACTTAAAAATCCCGAAATATCATCTCTCTTATTCTTGCCACTACGGACCACGATAAAAGGACTGCGTCGCGGTGGGCCTTCTACGGTCGCGATGGATTTTTTTGTTATAGCGTTGCTTCGACACGGCTTTGCACTTCTGCAGGTTTCACTCCTTTTTGAGCTGATTATGACATCATTGTTTTGTTTTGACCAAACACTGCAAACAAGCACCACATATTAGCTTTTCAGGAGTATTTATACACATTTTAGTCCAAAACTCAATCAAACGAGTATGAAATAGACTAGAATCCCTAGTGATCAGCAGTGTTCCCAGGCAAAAAGGGACGTTAGTACGAATAATATACTGACTGTGTAAGACACATAAATAAGTATTTGTATATAACAGACATAGTGGAAATATAGAGTAAATGACTCCTCATGAAAGTCTAGATAACTTTGTAAATCATGAAATAATTATAGTGTCATGCATATGCGTATGAATGTCATGTTGTGAATAGGTACATGTTTCATAACATCATCAGCCTCTGAGAGCGTCCCATCATATCATCTCCGTCAATTTTGGAAAAATATCAACGTATACCAGCTGATCAGGTGGTGGTGCGTGCATATATATATATATATATTTATATATATACACGCGTATATAATGCCATATGGTCATGGGTCAATGTATATGAATGCAATACATGAAAAGTACGTTAATAAAATCTTTCAGAACGTCATAAGACCATTTTGTCTTTGAGTAATATCATAAAGTAAACTCTTTTCAACTTTTGTATTTTTCTACAAATGATAGAAATTATGATACGTGGAAGTTCAATAACATATATATCTCTACTTTTATGAATAGAGTCATTTATAGAACTTGTACATTTGCTCGTTTTGTTTGTGTCATATATATCATATCAAAGAAAGAATGGATAGCTTTAACATACCTAGAGTAGGAAAATATTCGTATAATATTCTTTGTAGGAGCTCAAATCGTCACTATTTCCAACGTTCTTAATTGTTGAAAGCTTTGAAGTAGCTAACGTTCTCTGGATTGTAAAATAATAATACCTTTTGAATTGTAAAAGTCCTGAGGTTTCTGATTGTTGAAAGCTCTTGAAATAGCTAAAGAAGGCTTATGCTTTCAAGATGTGAGAAAGAAGGCAATATTTTTGGATTTGCAGTAAAGCTTTGAATCCGATAAGCTTTGCTAAAACTTGGTAACTTTTTTTTGTTCCTTATTGTCCTAATGATAAGATTTGTATTATAAGAGATAAAATATCTCTTTCTTGTTACTTGATTTCCACCTATCAAAAAAATGACTTGGTCATTTCCATGTTTGAGGGGGTGAAATTTATTAAAGTTTATTCACTTATTAGTTAATTAGGTAATGTTCTGTTACCCGGTAATTAGTCAATTATCAGTGTAATTAAATATTATCTCAACTTATTTAAAATACTATTCTCTTTTAACATACCTTGTACACCTTATGATCATGTAGTACCTTCTATGGCACTAGTCCATAAATAGTGGGTATTTTAACTCGGGCCGCATTTTACCCAAAAATGCCAAACTTTAATGAAAATTTATTTTCTTTGACTTGATTCCCCTTTCACCTTCACGAATGTACTTATTATTTGTGAAATAGCATAATCCTTATGATCTTCAAATAATCTTTTACGTGGACTGATGTCAATTACCTTACGACAAATTCAACGTACAATACTACATGGTGCAACATTGTCATAATTTAATACTACGAAGCGTAACATCATCTTAATGTAATACTGCAAGGCGTAACATCATTGTAATATAATATTGCAGGGCGTAACAGCATTCATCTCCTTTGAAACACTCGAGAATGCAAATTCAACGTACAATACTACATGGTGCAACATTGTCATAACTTAATACTACGAAGCGTAACATCATCTTAATGTAATACTGCAAGGCGTAACATCATTGTAATATAATATTGCAGGGCGTAACAGCATTCATCTCCTTTGAAACACTCGAGGATGCTCTTATTATTTCATAGTGTATAGCACTTGTGAATACCTTAATACTCTCCTTGCCATTTAAGTAGTTGCTCTGTGAATAAATCTAAAGTCTAGGGTATTCCCTCATTTAGTCTTTTTGCTCATATCATGACTTGTGGCCGAAATCTTTCTAATCTCGCAACTGCTGCTACCTCCTGTCATGCAGCTTGTATGACTCTGCTTTGTAAGTGTGGTTATGTGATTCATTTTTCTTTTTTCTTTTTTCCTTTTAGCCTTTTATTCAATCTCTAGGCCTTACTTTGTAAATATATACAAGGCTTAATTGGATGCCTCTCTGGAATCTATAGGTGTACTAAAGTTCTTCACTCGATACTTTGTGGAATTTGCAAATATGGCTATATCTTATTTTATATATCCGGTTATCCATTAGTATGGCTTTACTGCATCTACATGGCTCATACTATACCATAATTTTTTTTACTTCAATTTATCATTATTGAGGTATGCTTACCAAACTCCTAGTTACTTTTATTGTCTATCCTTTAGGTATAAATCTCAGCTCTTTGATGCTTCTTCATACTGTTCGTCTTAAGAAGGATGGCATAATCTCATATCATATTTTGTAACTTGTATTTATCCATTGTTGATATTCCTCAGTGTTGATCTACAATCCTCCATTTGAAGATTTGAAACTTCTTACATAATACGTTGCCGCTAGGGCTTACTTTGAATTTAGGAATATTTGAAGTGATTCCCATAATCGTATTTCATAGTGTCTCATATAATTCACCTTATGGGGGTATAATAATCTCATCCATCAATGGAATATTTTCTCCTTCTCTTTTTTTTTCAAAATCCTTATTCAAATGAAGGTCCAAATGTCATTCTTTATCTACCACAGTTACATCCTAATCTCTTTCAAATGATATTAGTCTTAGACTCTTTTGAGTTCATTAATGCTATACTGAGCTTTCTATGACTTAGAGAAACCATTAGATCGCTTACTTTCATGGGTTTGACTGAGAACTTATCCATTCTCGTCACCTTCTCACTCACCCTTTCGTATCCTTACTCTTGACTTCCTAAAACCTTGTCGCTTTGCCATACTTAAGCTCGTGACCTACCCATATTTATTTATATTACTCGCAACCTTCCTTCAACTTGCTTGTCTCATAGGTTTCTTTATGTCACTCTGAAACATCAAGCGAAACATCACATTGTCTCTAACTCTTCTTTATTGTCTTAATTAGCCTCCTCGATACCTAGACACCATAGGCTATGAGATATGCCATTGATGATGCCACTATTATTCTTGGATATTGAATTCCTGCGCTTCCAACTTCTATCCGAAGTATGTACTATTCATAATTTTCTACATTTGAGTATCTCGTACATTATTCACCTTTACCTTACTTAAAATCTCGTACCATATCTTCTATATCCTTCATAACCTCCCTTCCACATAGGTATGATTCACACCACAACTTGAAGCTCTATTTAATACTACAATCCAATGGGAGCTTCATACTGACTTCTTATGAGGCTGCTACTTTTTTTAACTGGTTTATCATAGAGTCGTTATAGACCATGGTTGATGTACTATCTCTCCCGTACCTCTGATTTTAAGGGAGATCTTGCAGTGTTCTCGATCATGATGTTTTTATTTTGGGTAATGTAACTCTTTAGTTTCCTCCTTCTTCTGATCGGCCTTTACGTCGGCTTAAGATATCTTCCGATCCGTGGTTACTGATATTAGTTATTCTGTTTATCCATTTATGGGCGTTCATTAGCCATGGTAGGTTCTATTTTCCCGTTCATTAGCCATGGTAGGTTCCACTTTCCTTTAGAGTGCTTACAATGACGTTGTGAGACTGTTGTTACACGACCATTTCCTCTTTAGGTCGTTGTGCTTAAGTTGAAGCCTTCTTCTTTATTTCCTCAGCTAGTCTTTTGTTGTAGTACTAAGGGAGAACCCTTAACCCTCGTAAAGTTATGAGATTATTACAGACCTTTAGATGTCCTTCCTTACCTATAATTATTCGTAGTTACTTACCTCTGTGCCCTTGTGCTTGTAGGGCTGCTTCTGAACTGACATTTTGATTACTTCCCAATGGCACTTTGTTTTATCCTCGTAACACTCATACGGTACATTTAACTACCCTGAATCCTATTTGAATATATCTTAAGTATTATAATAACATTACTGCGAGGCTGAATTCTCCATATTGTGACTACATTCATCTTGCTTGATCTTCTAATTTGTTTGTAACTTCTTGTCTAGTGATGACTAGGCTCTTCCTGAATCAACTACTAATTACTCATCGTACCATTCTCATATCCATATTCTATGTAATCTTTCTTGGGTTATTTCTTGTCTTAACTTACCTCACGTACTAGCTCTTTATCTATCAATAACATCCTAGGCAGGAACCCTTACTTCCTCTTTTTTTGACTTCGTGCTTACATAACGTCCTGAAATCATCCCTTTCTCATTTTATCATATTCTTCCTTCATCATTCCATATTCCCCCCTTTAGAGGAGTACTAAGACTTGGAGCTATGACAACCTACCTATTGTCGCGCCCCCTTTTTCCCCTCTTTGCATCAGGAGATCGGGTTTGTGACATTTTGTGTATAGGACAACTCATTCCATTTGGAAACTGGGTTTTTCATTTTGAAGAGTCGCCACCTAATAACTTAAGGTACATTAGGACACCTATAAGGTTCACTTCTAAGTTTGTTTGATAACCAAAGATATGGTAAGGGCTTGAAATTATCCTAAGGGGAAGGTGTTAGGCACCCCGCAAGATCCACCAGTGTGGTTCCCGATCAGATAGTTCTTTATGAATTTGGTGAAATTAACATGTAAACAGAAAAGGCTCAAATAAGAGGGGATTTTGATACAAATGTTTGAAAGTAAAACAAAGTTTGAAAGAGCACTCATTAAAAGGCTGATTTTTTTACAAGAAGTTATAAGGCTTTAAAGGAAAAGGAAAGAGAAGGAGGGGTCCTAGGTTTATTTATAATATGGATCACATAAATCCAACACCCAGTAACCACTCCTAAATATAGGGGCTACACGTGGTATTAGGTCATCATATCCATATCTACCCTTCCCACCCCGTTTAAGGTACTAAACACGGATTGGTCTCGACCACTATTTCTTGCTATTACCCGTCTCATTCCTATCAGTCCCGAAGGCACTTAGGACTACTATTCTTAAAAGAGGGGGATATTAGGCTGAATTTGAAGTATCAAAGGTAAAAAAGCGCCACATAAAAAACATAGGACAACACAATAAAGGGGGAGCACATAAAACACTGAAGGCTCACATATACCTCCCAAAACAAAACAATCAAATAGCATGACTTAAACACAATTAAACTCTGAATTTTTAGAAGTCCTAAAAATAGGGGATTTGAATCAGAGCCAGATTCATCAGATACCTCAGATAAGAAGTCCAAATCAGGCATGCCTGCTGGTTGTAGCAACTGCTAATTGAATAAAGGTAGTTCCAATTTTATTCAAGTATTTGCCTAAGGCTTGCCTAGGTGTAATACAATTATCTTATGAGCATGATATCTAGAGCGATGCTGTAAACAGTGATTAAGTAAACATGCAATTTGGATCCTATAAACATGCTTTCTAAACCATATTGATAAAATGAATAGTTTTTTTGAGCTGATTCCGGACAGTACAAGTCAAACCTAATTTTTTAACTAAATTAGTTTTAGAAACTATAGGCATGATCTCTATTATAGTTGATTTTTTATTCCTATGGACATGGTATCTAAGTATTAAAGGCTGGATTTGGTCCTACAATCATGGTATCTAATTGAACATGAAATGGAGTAGGCAGGATTTACTTGATCATAGAAAAATTCTTGTAGGCATGACTTCTATATCGGTTTTAATCTTATAGGCACGACATATAATTTAAAAGTTGATTTTGACATTGTGGGCATGATTTCTAATTATAACCATTAGACCATATATGCAGGATATCTAAGTGTGGAAGTAAAGCATGCAGAATTTATTAAACAGATCCTATAGGCAAGATATCTAAGTGAGGAAGTAAAACATGCAGAATTTATTAAACAAATCCTATTGGCATGTTATATACCCTTAGAACATCCATAATTGCCCCATCCCTTTTTACTAGCCAACCTCAATATTCATTACAACCAAATACTTGAATTGCAAAAGAAAAAATGAAAGAAAAAGCTACAACCATAAGAAAGCCTAATTTGACTTCCTATCTGAGATATGCAATGAACCGTATCCTTGCTAATGTTATTCCAAAGCCCTTCTCGTACCTGGGTGTGTCAAAGTTCCTTAAGGGCCTCAAAGGACCCCAGGCAATGCTTGCACCCCAAGTTCACATAACCACATAGAGATGAGTGCAGTGAGGAAGAATCAGCCCTTATGTGTCCAAGTTCAGAGGGAGCTCATGGGTCCCAAGGCAAGGCTCACACAAGATATGCAGAACTTAAATCTAAGAATATGGTGGACGTGCATGAATAGATGTTTAAAACTGAGTAGGGAAAGGAGAGGGGTAAAGGTCGATGGGAAAACAGTAATAGTAAAGCACATAGTTAATAATTTCAGACAAAGGGGGTTAGGGGGTTTGGGAATACATTGCAAAAATCATATATCCTAAGGCATGGATCAGATTTTGGGCATGCACAACAATAGATGTTCATGGCTTGCCCATAAGCCAACCAGAACAAACAATATATAGAGAGGAGATATGGTGGTTATGATCCCATGTGGGATCAGGTTTGGGTCATGCACAACAATTTCTCGTGCTCTCATGCCCCAAACCAACCAAAGATATTAAACATATATGGGATATGGGGATTTAGGACTCATAAGCCATAATAAGCAACTGACATAATTCATAAGAAAGCATTGCTTCAGAATAGAAGGGGAGATTGCAGCATGCTTAATAATGGAACTTGATTAAATACAAACAGGAAACAAACAAGGGTGAAAGAAATAGCAAAGAAACATGTTGTTGTTGATGCTGAAAATTAGTTAGAACATACTAGTAAAGATGCAAATGTAGAGAAAAAGTAAGCAAGCTTCCCACATCCTAGACTTGGCTTTCAGCCGGCTAGGTATGGAAGCTATACAAATATCAACAAAGAAAAGAGAGAGATTTTAGTGGAATGTGTGTCTAAACTCAAGTATTTTTATTCCTTGCGTTCGTATCCTTGAAAGAAGAGAAGTGCATGTTATTTATAGCCCTTTTGAAATATGTGAGAAGTAAGGTAATAAGTAAAGTTTCAATACAAATATGGAAATATTCACAATCAGAATCAATTAATCAAATAAATCCGCTTTAATTAAGAGATCACTTGTTTAACGGGCAGTGACAAGAACAAAATAAGGAAAGAAAAATCTGTTTGTAAGCAAAATGATTGTTCCCATAAAAGGAGCAGTAAAACCATTAAGTAAGTAATCAAGTTTAACTACATAAATATACTTATTTTTGGAAAGAATTCAGCAAGGCAAAATAAGGAAAGGAATCAATTAATCTTGACAGGCGAGTGAAATTAGAATGCGTAAAAGAAAGGTTGTGAAATCAGTCACAAGATTGGAGATCAATCAAAGAAATAACATGATTATGCACTTCAGTATTTAAACAGGGTGAGCAGGGACACCGGACATGCGAGGCCAAATTCATTGGCAAAAGAAAAAACATACAGAAATAAGTATAAGGCTCAGTAGTAATGCAAACATTCAAAGCATAGCAATCAAGTAGGTCAGGTCATATTTGAGTCAATAGGAAAAAAATAGAGTATCAGAACATGCAAAAGTTTTACAGCAGGAGGTAAGGAAACCCCATTGAAAAAATAGGGTTTCAATCATAGTTAAGTATTAAAGATAATAGGATCCTAGATTCAGAGGAATCACATAAAGGAAAAAGAGATTCTGAAACAAGAACTTCAAATCGAGTCCGATACTCAAATGAACTATTTTAGACCCAAAGACATAGGTTCTTTCAATAAAAGTCAAGCCTAAAAGATGATAAAAACAAAAGTCAACCAAACAAACGCTCATTTTCCAAACAAATTTAGAACTCGACTAACACCCAAAAAGGGTTTTCAACAACAAGGAGTTTGAAAGATGGTAAACAGACGAGTCAAGAAATATTTTAAACAAACAAACGTACATCTTAAACATAAAAGTCAGAGAAGAAATTTTGAAATAACTTAACAGTAAAAACCCTAATCGGAAAAGACAAAGAGTCATTTTTGAACGCAAAATTGAAGAAACTTCGAGAAGATGTTTAAAAGTTCAAGGTAAACACAGATCTAAAGTAGATCTAAAAGGAATCGAAAAGGCTCTTAGAGATTAGGATTTTAGAGAACCCAAGAAAGACTTCGAAAGTTACCGATCTAACTAGGAGAGTCAAGGATCTGACTCAAACGGCCATGGCTGGCTAGAGAAGGGTCAAGGATGACCGGAGAAGGGCCATGAACTAAAATTGAACAAGGTCTGGGCCTAGCTCTTTCAAGATCTTGCCTTGAAGCCATAAGAACAAACACGTAGAAGCCATGGAACGCTATTATATGTCTCAAATGACCACAAAGAACCATGTATTAGATAGATATCAAGGTGGATTAGGCTGGCGACGGCTAGAGTTTAGGTGGTGTTGCAGAGAGAAAGAGATTCAAGGGCGGCAGTATGTGAGAAATGAATTAGGGTGAAGGGGTTGTTTGGGTTAAAAAATCGAAGGGGGTAATGGGAGCCGTTGATTTAAACGATCAATGGCTGGGATCAGGTGGGAGTCCTGGTGGGTTGTTTAATTGGATTGAGGGTCGGATATGAGTAGGAATTGGGTAGGGTAAAATTGGGGTTTGAATTGGGCTAGAATTTAGGACATAATTGAAATAAAATAGGGCTAACACTTAAATAGCCAATTTCTCCTATTTAAATTATAAAAAATAATAAAATAAAGGTACTAAAATGATTTATAACACATAAATAGCTATTTAAAAATACCAAAACTTAATTTTTATGAATACAAACACAATTAAAACCTTAAAAGTCTAATATTGCAGTTATATTCAATTTAGCTTTAAAAATACTAAATAACTTTATAAAAATATGTAAAAATCACTTAAATATATTTTAGCATAAACATAAAAGTCCAGCAATTGAATCAGCAAAAATGAAAGTTTTAGAAATAATTATTGGATATTTATGAATTAAAATAGGGGAATAAATTCATTTAAAAAATTTTAAAATTAATGTAAAATAAGGAAATACTTGGATATACTTATATATATATATATATATATATATGTGTGTGTGTGTGTGTATGTGTATATATAAATATATATGTATGTATGTATATATTCTATTATGAAGGTATTGTGCATAAAAATATATATAGGGAAAAAGTTGGTATCAACAGCTGCCCCTCTTTACCCGGAAAAAATGAATGAGTTATCGGGTAAATATATGATGGCCAAATTTTGACCGAGCAAAAAGGTTAATATAATATAGGTCGTACCCTAGCTTTTGAGCTGCATACATATCTCTAACCTCACATGAATTAGGACATATGTAGTTCAAGATCCGTTGGCAGAGTATGCCGACGCATTTTCTAAGAACGAACGCAATGTTTCAGTCATGGTGAGAGAAAGGCTTATGGGAGTAGTTACGTCTGATGTGGTTGCAGGAACTGGAGCAAAGAATGCTCCTGCCAGGACGGTTGCTTCTTGCCGGTTTACGTGCAAATAAGTAATATAAAACATATATTGTGCGTAAATTTAGACATGATGCAAATTCCAGTTGAACCATGAATGTTGTCTTTGAACGATTAGAATGACATCATTATACCATGATGTCCTGGGCCATGAAGCATGTAATAAAGGATTCGCATGCTATGAAATGATGCTCTCGGGCTATGATAAAATGGTGCCTCCAAACCATGATAACTTTGAATAATGATATGCAAAAGATTGAAAAGGGATCCTTAGGCCATGACATGGTGTTCTAGGGCTATGAGGATGGTGCTTCCGAACGATGTCGCCTTTGGATAAGTTGGCAATATTTTAGCCCATGAAGGATGCAGTAGCATGTGGCGATCTTTCAGCCATTCGATGTAGCGGTCTTTCAACCGTGCAATGTGGTGATATTTCAATCGTGCAATATGGTGATCTTTCAGCCACGCAATGTGGCGATATTTCAGCCATGCAATGTGGCAATATTTCAGTCGTGCAATGTGGCAATCATGCAATCGTGCAATGCAACAATCTTTTAGCCGTGAAATGTGGCAATTTTTTTGCCGTGCAATATTGCAATCTTTTAGTCGTGCAATGTGGCAATCTTTCAGCCGTGAAATGTGGATGGAGATAATATTTAGTCTTGAAAGGCAGAATAGTAGCCTTATGCAAAATGCAGATAGAGTTACAGCTTAAGCTCGGAAGACAGAATCGTAGCCTTATGCAAGTTGGAAGGCAGAATAGTAGCCTTATGCAATGTAGATGCAGATAGAGGTAGAGCTTAACCTCAGAAGGCAGAATAGTAGCCTTATATAATGCAGATGTAGATAGAGGTAGAGTTTAACCTCATAACATAAAATGATAGCCTTATGCAAGAAATAAAATAGCAAATGGCACTAGAGTTTATTAGCTGACAGCAGATTGCAGTGTGGTGATTATTTGGAGCATTGTGACGTATGCAACATCATGGGTGCATATTGATAGCAGATGTTGGTAAGTGTAAAGATTCGGATAATCGCATTCTAGAGTAATGTTTTCTCTGTGGGAATACAGTGTATTTAATGATTTCGTAATCCTAGGGCATGCATCCAAAGAAAACTTGTGAGTTTTGTAAAGGGGACGATTAGTTTGTATCCTCGTTGGCTCTGCTCATCTTTGATCTGGTGCTACTGTGTGTATCATTGGGGAAGCATTACTAAAAAGAGGAATCGATGACAAAATGCATGATTCTGTCAAAGTATAACATAAATGTATAATAAAAATAGTTTTAAGATGAACCGACGACTGTGACACGGTTCTGGACATTGCAACCTCTCCTGCTAAGGAATTTTGAGGGTCCTCCTCAAAATTCTGCCCCAGTTTGATGGGTTGACATTTCTGACTATTGCTCATGCGACGATCGGCTAAAATTTCTTCGGAATTTTGAGGGTCCTCCTGAAATTTCTACCCCGGTTTCCAATTTTGGGGGAAATGAAAATTTTATTAAATTGTGACCGAACCTATAGGGATGCCTATGTTTACCCTCTTAAACGGGAATCAGGTCAGGCGTAGTTCAATTAACATCATATAGGGAAAATATAAAGATTACACATAGTAACGTTTGACTGCATCTGAATTAATCGACTTTCGCCAGATATCTCTGTCCATTTCTGCAAGTACGAGGGCTTCTCCTGTCAAAACCCCATGAACCATGTATGGGCCCTACCAATTGGGAGAGAACTTCCCTTTGGCTTCATCTTGATGCACAAAACAATTTCTTTAATAGTAGTTGCCCCAGTGTGAATTGTCTCAACTTGACCTTCTTGTCGAAGGCTCTGGACATTCTGTTCTGATAGAGTTGACCATGGCAAACTGTGTCCATTATCTTTCCATCTATAAGAGCTAGCTGCTCATAATGACTCTTCACCCATTCTGCATCGTTGAGCTCAACTTTCTGTATGATCCCGAGGGAAAGAATTTCTACTTCGGCGGGAATAACGACTTCTATACCATAAACCAGCATATAGGGGTTGCCCTTG
Organism: Nicotiana benthamiana; assembly: GCA_034376525.1. Classification (NCBI taxonomy): domain Eukaryota; kingdom Viridiplantae; phylum Streptophyta; class Magnoliopsida; order Solanales; family Solanaceae; genus Nicotiana; species Nicotiana benthamiana. Next base: position 82,745,886 of record CM067331.1, on the reverse strand, counting down.
TTGATGTGCGAACTGTGGTGTGATACCCTAATAATGCATGATAACTTCTCATGCCACTGTTTATGCTTTTCTATTATTTTCCTCAATATTTTCTTGATATTCTTATTGGCGTCTTTCACGGCTCCGTTCATTTGAGGTTTGTAAGCTGTAGAATTATTGTGTTGATCTTGAAGATTTCACACATAGCTTTCATCAATTTGATATTGAGGTTGGAACCATTATAAGTAATAATTAACTCTGGAATCCCGAATCGGCAAAGAACACGATCTTGGACAATGTCTGCCACGACTTCTTAGTCACTGCTGTGTAAGATGTTGCTTCGACCTACTTGGTGAAGTAATCAATTACCACTAGGATGAACCTGTGTCTGTTGGAAGCGGCAGGCTCAACTAGTTCAATGACGTCCACTCCCCAGGCGACAAATAGCCACGGTGAGCTTATTGTGTTAAGATCGCTCGGAAGTACCTTTATCATGTCTGCATGTACCTGACAGGGATGACATTATCAGACATACTAGAAGCAGTCTATTTCCATATTCATACAAAAGTAACCAGTCCGGAGTATCTTATTTGATAAGTCAAAATCGTTCATACGTGGATCACAAGTCCCAGCATGAATTTCCTCTAGTAGCTTGGATGCTTCCTTTGCATCGACACTTTAGTAGTCCCAAATCAGGAGTTCTCCTATACAGGATTCCTCCATTGTAGAAGAAATTGTTGTATAATCTCCACGGTGTGCATTTCTGAGTATGATTGGCAAGCTCTAGGTATTCTTCATTTGCCAAATACTCCTTGATATCATATAACCAAGGCTTTCTGTTTGCCTTTTCTTCAACATGGGCACAATAAACTGGCTGATCATGGACCTTTACGAGAATGGGATCAATGAAATTCTTGTCTGGATATTGTATCTTAGATGACATGATAGCCAACGCATCAGCGAATTCATTCTGGATTCTGGGAACATGCTGGAATTCTGTCAATGTGAACCTCTTTCTCAATTCCTATACATGATGCAGATACGGGAGTATCTTGGAGTTCTTAGTTGCCCATTCTTCATGCACCTGATGTATGAGTAGGTCTAAATCTCCAATTACTAGTAACTCTTGCACATTTATGTCAATGGCTACTCTTGAGTCCTAAGATGCAGGCTTCGTATTCGGCCATATTATTAGTGCAGGGGAACCTAAGTTTGGCAGACACTGGATAATGTTGACCAATTTCGGACACCAATACTGCTCCTATGCCATCTCCATTGAAGTTTGTTGCTACATCGAAGAACATTATCCAACCATCATAGTACTCTGCAATGTCTTCAACTATGAATGATACCTCTTAATTGGGAAAATATGTTTTCAAAGGTTCATATTCTCCATCCACGGTGTTTTCAGCAAGGTGTTCTGCCAATGCTTGTCCTTTGATCACCTTTTGGGCTATGTAAGCAATGTCGATTTCACTCAGCAGGATTTTCCACTTGGATAGCTTGGTAATAGGCTTAGGCTTATGAAAGATGTACTTTAAAGGATACACCCTTGATATGAGATACGTGGTATAGGCACAGAAGTAATGTCTCAGCTTCTGAGCTACCCAAGTCAAAGCACAACAGGTATTCTCCAAAAGAAAATATCAAGCTTTGTACGGAGTGAACTTCTTGCTGAGATAGTAAATGGCTTGTTCATTTCTCCCTATTTCATTGTGTTGCCCCAAAACACAACCAAAGTCCATCTAATTTTGTGATGTAGAGTAATAAGGGTCTACCTGGCTTGTGCAGGACCAAGACTGGTGGTGTTGACAAGTATTCCTTGATTCCATCGAAGGCCTTTTGGTAGTCATCGATCCATTTGGTAGTGGTATCCTTTTCAACATCTTATATATTGACTCACAGATAACCGTGGATTGTGCTATGAACAGGCTGATATAGTTAAGTCTTTCCAAGAAACTCATCACGTCCTTCTTGTTCTTTGGCGGTGGGAGTTCTTAAATGGCTTTGACCTTTGATGGATCCAGTTCTATTCCTCAGAGGCTCACGATAAAACCAAGCAACTTTCTGGCGAGAACCCCAAATGCACACTTTGTGGGATTCAGTTTCAAGTTGTACCTTCACAATATATTGAAGAACTTCCTCAAATCTTCCATGTGATCAATGGACTTCTTGGACTTGACAATGACATCATCCATATATACCTCAATTTCTTTGTGTATAATATTCTGAAAAATAGTAGTCATAGCCCTCATGTAGGTGGCCCACGCATTCTTAAGGCCGAACAATATCACTTTGTAGAAATACATTTCCCACGGCATAATGAAAGCCGTTTTCTCAGCATTTTCCTCATCCATCCAGATCTGATGATAACCGGCGAAGCAATCAATGAATGACTATAGCTCGTGCTTGGTGCAATTATCTATCAAGATGTATATATTTGGAAACGGAAAGTCATCTTTCAGAGTGGCCCGGTTGAGATCCCGGTAGTCGACACAAACTCTTACCTTCCCGTCCTTCTTTGGTACTGGTACAATGTTGGCTAACCAAGTCAGATATTCTACTACCCTGAGAACCTTAGCTTTGACTTGATTAGTGACTTGTTCTTTGATTTTCAAACTCATATATGGCTTGAACTTCCTGAGCTTCTATTTTACTGGCAGACATATCGGGGCAGTTGGCAGTTTATAGGCCACAATAGATATAGTTAGACCGGGTATGTCATCAAATGACCATGCGGATATGTCCTCATATTCCTTTAAATATTTTGTGTATTCCTTCTTTTCTGATGGCGACAAGTGAATGTTGATTCGTGTTTTCTTCGCATTTTTTGCATCTCCAATGTTAACACTTTTTGTCTCGTCCAGGTTAGACTTAGGTCTGTTCTCACAGTTCTCAACTTCTTTGACGATCTCTTCTGGTATGTCATCTTCTTCTAAATCAATTTATGTTACCTCATTGCATGTCATAGCCATTGGTTCATCAAGATAAGTAATAGTAATGCTGTGAAAGTAAAGTAATAAGAGAAAAATAATAATAGTTGTTGATTCGTAAGAAAAATCGAAATGCTTTGTTAAATTCCATAACTGTTTTGAGCATTGAAGATCTTATTGCGGAAATCAAAATGTGAAAAAAAAACAGCTACTAAAATAAAAACAGTGCGTGGTGCTTATTTAGCCTTGCTACCCCTAGGATCACCGGGCTCAGGTGGTCCTGATGGTCCATTAGTTGAGGTATTCTCCTCTACTCACAGGTTGTATGGAAGGACCTTCCTCCCCCTCCTCCTCGAAAAACAACATAGCAATTTTGCCCTTGTTCTTGTTCTTAACAAGCCTTAGAGAAGGAGCGGGTGGAGGGACCTTAGATCTGTAGAATAAGATGATGTTCCCAGAGTGCATGAATAAACCTTTGGGGAGGGTAATAACAAAATAAAAAATAAATAAAAGGCAACCAAGTTAGTGAGGATCATAAAAAGTATTGCAATATTTAAACAAATAGTGCATGAATGTAAAGCGTGTCCTAATTTGGAAACCTCGTTGTGCCCGAGGTGGGCCTAGCGACAAGTTGATTTGAAGAACTTAGAATGCTAAATGCCTCATTTCATTGATAAAAATAAGACGAATCCCAAATAGACATTAAATAAACAGGAAATAGAAGTTACTAATGGTTATTGGCCTTGTTACATTTTTAAAGCGAAAAAGGTAAATTCCTATCTACTTGGTCCCAAAAGGACCTTCCTCAGGTTGAATTCTATCATTAATCAAATCCTTCAGTTTGTGTAGGTTCACTAGTAAAATGACTTTGCCAAGTGTTCCCCTTCGTTTCCCTCAGTGTTCTGGCAGCCGGTGACTTTTTTCCTCACTTTTCCTTCCAATTCCAGCAGATTGTATTCCAGATATTCCAACTTTTCACTAGCTTTGGCGGCCCTCTCTTTCCACTCATTGATTTGGTCATTTGATGGAAGACTCTTCCACCAGTATAGCAAGAGTGGGGGTGTGCTAATCATACAAAAACTGGGACCTCGTGCCTCATTATATACAAAGCAAAAGGGTTAGACCATTCCCCCATCGGACTCTACTATTTAATATCAATGATTAGCATGAAGAATCTACCTCTCCAAATAAATGCACAGAATGTGACGACGTCCGCTAGGGTTTAGGGAAACCTAGTGGACTTTAGACAAGGCTATCTTAAAGGATCATTATGTGGACAACATAACTGACCTGGCTAGGTTGACCATGATGCATGCACAAATTAAATAGAGTAAGGTTTCTATGGGGTTTTAGATTGGTACCCTTGAGCAGACAACTCAAGGGAAAAGGCACGGAACTGTCAACTAAACTGTTGATCGACTGGTTTTACCGTAAATATGTCTTTCCAAATTTAGGGGATAATAATATAGGAAGGACGCAACCACCCATTATAAGTGTTGCTATGGTATTTATTTGGCACGAGTGGAATATGATGTTGAGAATGATTATGCAATAATTAAAAATCATGTTGGCACGTACTTGTATGTTAAGAAAGCAGTAAATACAGTAATTTCATAATTTAAAGCAATAGTAAAGGAAGGAAACGAAGAAGATAAGTCAATTTTGCCTTTGAAAAGAAATTAAACGCTTAAAGGAATTTAATCAAGTAACTGAACATAAAAGGAAGGCACAAATTCACAAGCACAATCTGAAATGGTAAAAGACTAAGATCCCCAGCAGAGTCACCATGTTGTCGCGCCCCAATTTTTCGCTCTTTACATTGGGAGATCGATTTTGTGACATTTTGGGTATATGATAACTTATTCCTTTTGGGAACTAGGTTTTGCATTTTGAAAAGTTTTTGCCTAATGATTTAAGGGGCATTAGGACACCTATAAGGTTCTCTACAAAGTTTATTTGATAACCAGAGATAGGATAAGGGCTTGAAATTATCCTAAGAGGAAGGTGTTAGGCACCCCTCAGGATCCACTAGTGGTGTTCCCAGTAAGATAGTTCTTTTTGAATTTGGTGCAATTAACATGTAAACAGATAAGGCTCAAATAAGAGGAGATTCTGATACACAAATGTTTGAAAGTAAAACAAAGTCTGAAAGAGCACTCATTAAAAGGTTGATTTTTACAAGAAGTTATAAGGCTTTAAAGGAAAAGGAAAGAGAGGGAAGGGTCCTAGGTTTATTTATAATATGGATCACATCACAACAACACTCAGTATTCACTCCTCAAAAGAGGGGCTACACATGGTAGTTGCGTCGGCCATCATATACATATCTACCATTCCACCCCGTTTAAGGTACTAAAGCGCGGATTGGTCCCGACCACTATTGCATGCTATTACCCGTCCCATTCCTATCAGTCCCGGAGGCACTAAAGGACTATTATTCCTTAAAATGGAATATTAGGCTGACTTTGAAGTTTCAAAGGTGAAAATCATAAGGTAACATACAAAACACATAGGACAGCACAATAAAACGAGGAGCACATAAAACACTAAAAGCTCACATATACCTCCTCAAACAAAGCAATAAAATAACATGAATCAAACACAATTAATGTCTGAATTTTTAGAAATCCTAAAGCAGGGGATTTGAGTCAGAGCCAGATTCATCAAATACCTCATGTAAGAAGTCCAAAGTAGGCATGCTTGTTAGTTGTAGCAACTGCTAATTAAACAAAGGTAGTTCCTATTTTATTCAAGTATTTACCTAAGGCTTGCCTAGGCGTAATACTATTATCCTATGAGTATGATATCTAGAGCGATGTTATAAATAGTGATTAATTAAACAGGCGATTTGGATCCTACAAACATTCTTTCTAAACCATATTGATAAAAGGAGTAGGTTGTTTAAGGTGATTCAGGATAGTACGAGTCAAACCGATTTTTTTAACTGATTACTTTTAGATCCTATTGGCATGATCTCTATTATAGCTAATTTTTTATTCCTACAAACATGTTATCTAAGTATTAAAGGCTGGTTTTGGTCTTACAGGCATGGTATCTAATTGAACATGAAATGGAGTAGGCAAGATTTACATGATCACAGCAAAATCCATATACGCATGATTTCTATATCGATTTTAATCTTATAGGCATGACATATAATTTCGAAGTTAATTTTAACCTTGTGGGCATGATGTCTGATTATAACCATTAGATCCTATAGGCAGGATATCTAAGTATGGAAGTAAAACATGCAAAATTTATTAAACATATCTTATAGGTAAGATATGCATGTGTGGAAGTAAAACATGTAAAATTTATTAAACAGATTCTATAGGCAGGATATCTAAGTGTGGAAGTAAAACATGCAGAATTTATTAAACAGGTCCTATAGGCATCTTTCTACCCTTAGAACATCCATAGTAGGCCCATCCCTTTTTACTATCCAACCCCAATATTCATTACAACTAAATACTTGAATTATAAAAGAAAAAATGAAAGAAAAAACTACAACCATAGGAAAGCCTTATTTGACTTCCTATTTGAGAAATGCAATGAATCTTATCGTTGCCACTGTTATTCCAAAGCCCTTCTCATACCTGAGTGTGTCAAAGTTCCCTAAGGGTCTCAAAGGACCCTGGTCAATGCTTACACCCAGGTTCGCGGAACTACATAGAGATGAGTACAGTGTAGAAGGGCCAACCCTTATATGTCCAAGTTTAGAGGGAGCTTATGGGTCCCAAGGCAAGGATCACACAAGAGGGGTAGAACATAAATCTAAGAATATGGTGGAAGTGTAGGAATAGAGGTTTAAAACTGAGTAGGGAAAGTCGAGGGGTAAAGGGTTATGGGAAAACAGTAATAGTAAAGCACAGAGTTAATAATTTCATACAAATGGGGTCAGAGGTTTGGAAATACATTGCAAAGGCATATATCCTTCGGCAAGGATTAGATTTTGGGCATGCACAGCAATAGATGGTATTGGCATGCCCATAAACCAAATACACACAACATATAGACAGGGGATATGAAGGTTATGATCCCATGGAGGATCAGGTTTATATCATGCATAGCAATGTCCCATGCTGTCATGCCCCAAACCAACCAAAGATGTTAAGCACATATGGTATATGGGGGTTTAGGACTTATATGCCATAATAAGCACATTGCAGAATTCATAAGAAAGCATTGATTCAGAATAGAAAAAGGGAGATTGCAGCATGCTCAATTATGGAACTTGATTAAATACAAATAGGAAACAAACAAGGGTGAAGGAAATAGCAAAGAAATATGTTGTTGTTAATGCTGAAAATTAGTTAGAACATACCAGTAAAGATGCAAATGTAGAGAAAAAGTAAGCAACCTTCATACAACCTAGACGTGGCTTCAGCCGACTAGGTAAGGCAACAATACAAATAGCAACAGAGAAAAGAGAGAGACTTTAGTGGAGTATGTGTCTGAACTCAAGTATTTTTATTTCTTGTGTTCGTGTCCTTGAAAGAAAAGGAGTGCAGGGTATTATGGACATTTTGAAACATGTGAGAAGTAATTTTATAAGTAAAGTTTCAATGCAAATATGGAAATAGTCACAATCATAATCAATTAATCAAATGAATCCCCTTTAATTCAGAGATCACTTGTTTAACGGGCAGTGACATGCTCAAAATAAGGAAAGAAAAATCAGATTGTAAGCAGAATGATTGTTGCCATAAACGGAGTAGTAAAATCATTGAGTAAGTAATCAAGTCTAAGTACAGAAATATACTTATTTTGGGAAAGTATTCAACAAGCCAAAATAAGATAAGGAATCAATTAAGCTTGACAAGCGAGTGAAATTAGAATTCGTAAAAGAAAGGTTTTGAAATCACTCGCAAGATTGAAGATCAATCAAAGAAGTAACATGCTTCTACACTTCAGTATTTAAATAGGGTGAGCAGGGACACCAGAAATGTGAGGCCAAATTTATTGACAAAAGAAACAGCATACAGAAATAGGTATAAGGCTCAGTAGTAAAGCAAACATTCGAAACATAGTAATCAATTAGGTCAGGTCACATTGAGTCAATAGGAAAAAACAGAGTACCAGAACATGCAAAAGTTTTACAACAACAGGTACGGAAACCCCTTAGAAAAATTAGGGTTTCAATCATATTCAAGTTTTAAAGATAATAGGAGTCTATAATAAGAGGAATCACATAAAGGAAAAAGAGATTCTAAAATAAAGAACTTCAAATCGAGTCTGGTATTCAAACTGACCGTTTCAGACCCAAAGACATAGGTTCTTTCAACAATAGTCGAGCCTAAAAGATGATAAAAACAAAACTCAACTAAACAAACACTTATTGACCAAACAAATTTTAGAACTCGACTGAGACCCAAAAAAAGGGTTTTCAACAACAATGAGTACGAAAGATGGTAAACAAACGAGTCAAGCAAGATTTTAATCAAATAAACGCACATCTTAAACATATTAATAGTTAGAGAAGAGATTTTGAAATAACTTAACAGGAAAAACCCTAATCGAAAAAGACAAAAAGTCATATTTGAACGCAAAATTGAAGAAACTTTGAGAAGATGCTTAAAAGTTCAAGGTAAACACAGATCTAAAGTAGATCTAAAAGAAATTGAAAAGGCTCTTAGAGATTAGGTTTTAGAGAACCCAGGAAAGGTGAGAAAGGCTTCGAAAGTTACTGATCTAACCAGAAGAGTTAATGATCTGACTCGAACGGCCATGGCTAGCCGGAGAAAGGTCAAGGATGATCGAAGAAGGGCCATAAACTTACATCGAACAAGGCTTGGACCTATCTTTTTCAAGATCTTGCCTTGAAACCATAAGAACAAACATGTAGAAGCCATGGAAGGCTGGTATATGTCTCAAATGACCGCGGAGGGCCATGGATTAGGTAGATATCAAGGTGGATTAGGGTGGCGGCGGATTGCGTTTAGGTGGTGTTACAGAGAGAATTGAGAGAGAAAGGGATTCAAGGGCGATGGTACGTGAGAAACAAATTAGGGTGAAGGGGTCGTTTGGGATTAAAAAGGAAGGGGGTCAAGGGAGTCGTTGATCTAAATGATCAACAGCTGGGATCAGGTGGGAGTCCAGGTGGATCATTTAATTGGATTGAGGGTCTGGTATGAGTAGGAATTATGTCAGGGTGAATTGGAGTTTGATTGGGGTAGAATTTAGGCCATAATTGAAATGAAATAGGGCTAACATTTAAATACCTAATTTTACCTATTTAAATTATAAAAAATAATAAAATAATTTTGGACACAAAGTAAAGGTACTAAAATAATTTATAACATATAATTAGCTATTTAAAAATACCAGACTTAATTTTTATAAATAAAAATACAATTAAATTCTAAAAAGGCTAATACTGCAATTATATACAGTTTAGTTTTAAAAATACTAAATAACTTTGTGAAAATATGCAAAAATACCTTAGATATATTTTAGAATAAACATAAAAGTTCAACAATTGAATCACCAAAAATGATGGTTTTAGAAATAATTATTGGATTTTTATGAATAAAAATAGGGGAATAAATTGATTTAAAAATCTTTAAAATTAAGAAAAAATAAGAAAACACTTGTATATACTTATATATGCATGCATATGCCATTCTGAAGGTATTCTGCATAAAAATATATATAGTAAAAAATTGGGTATCAACACCTATAGATGTTTTTCCTCTTCATCTTTTGCGTCCTTTCACATCATCGATGACCCTTACTCACTTTTGGTAATCTTTTTGTATAAGGATAACAAAATTACTCACTCGCGATGGTGACATTTAGTGTAACTAGCACATACACCCGCTTAAGCTTAACTTTGCTCATATTGCTTGCTTTAGGGAAGTGTCTTCCTTAATGACCATTCTCTGAATTTCTCATGAATATTCTTATGCTGTTTATTCTATTATTGCCTGTGCGAAATCTGAAATTCTCATGATGCCGACCATTATCAAATAACTAAATCCCTAATTCAAGTTTACTATATCTTGTTCACCAGCCTATACTGATCTCTATTATTCTGGGTCTGGATTTTCCTATTGGTAATCACGTTAGAGTCACGAAGTTACTTCTTAAAATGAGGATATGACTTTATGGCATATACTCTTTTATTGTCCTAAGGTCTGTCACCTCTCGTCTCTTCATTCACTTGACTAGACTCTATAATACTGTCATTTCTTCTTCTTCTTTTCCTACCGCCGTTATCCATGTATCACATCTTATTCATAATGCTTCCTTATCTCTCTTCTCATTACTCTGCTAATATTTCTGCATATCCTTTTTCTTGTGAAAACTTCAACACAACTCTTTCTTTTTTACCTCTCTTCGAAATCGGCTCTTCAGGTTGCTCAACGTCCTTGCTCTACTAGGAATGAGAGTCACACTAAGGTAATATTTATCCTATCCAGGATTTTAGTGCCTATCTTTTGATTTTTTTTCATGCTAGTATTCATATCTAATCATAATATTCTAGAGTGCACCATCTAGGTGTCTCACAAGAAGATCTATTGGCAGATTTGTAATACCTTTCGGAAATGTCAACTAACACAAACAATTCATTCACCATTTTGGGTTACTCTAACCCTAGCCGAATCTGGATGTCATGTCCTTTTCTTAAACTACACTTGTTAGCCCTCATAGGGCATAACTGATATGGGTACAGCCTACCTCTGTTACTATTGAATATAACTCAAAAAGCTTATATTCCTCTGCCGGAATTATAAACACTGTTAACCTTCATTAATTGGGCGCATCGTACTCTTCTTCATCTTGCTTCTTTTGCTTGTTGAAACTTGTATTTATCTTTTGAATATCTCATTGTCTTTCACCATTAAGGTGGATAGGTATTCTTGCCTTAAGGTTTCTTATTAGGAAGCTAACACCTTTCAGTAAAACCTATGATCTGCCAAAGACCTCACATTTACTTATCGGAGGCATCATACAAAAATCCACTTCCTCTGACTCACCTTTTCCACAACTATATTTCTTCCCGACCTTTTTTTCGGATTTAGGTATCGTCTTTACGAATAAAACAAAATTTCAAAATTTGAATTTTTATAAGTGAGCTCTAGCACATGATCTAGAGTAAGAAGAAAGATGTCACGGTCTTAAATGCCATGTAGCCTATAAGTATGGTGCACGACACAACCATAAACAAGACTCTACTAGACACGACTTGTAGATTCCCTAGGAGAGAACTGCTCTAATACCACTTTTGCCACGACCCAAACCGATGGGCCGCGATGGGCACCCGGTACCTTTACTCAACCGAGTACCAATATAAAGTATCTTTTCACGTCATACTATTATAAATAAGTGAGCCGGAGAGGCTATCGTGAAATAGGTAGAATACAATAGGTAATTCTAACTTATACATAAAACATATAGGCCTCTAAGACCAAAATAACCACTTGAACACTGAACATAGGTCGGCAAAGCCATACGATCTTTTACGTACATGTCATCTCTTTACAAGCCTCTAAGAATACAAAATTTTCAAAAAGTTTGGGACATAGTCCCGCCATACCAAAAAATACACATCTAACTCATACTAACCAAATAAGCAACTCTGAAGCAAATGGAGTACACCAACATCTTTCGCTAAGTTGATAGCCTACTTGGAGGGCTCTCGACCTGTCTATCAGGACCTGTAGTCATGAAATGCAGCGTCCCTAGGCAAAAGGGGACGTCAGTATGAATAACGTACTGAATATGTAAGGAACATAAATAAGTACATAACATACATGGAGGAAATATAGAGTAAATGACTCCACCTATAAGTGTGGATAACTTTGTAAATCATGAAATAATTATAGTGTCATTTATATGCATATGAATGTCATGTCGTTCGTAGGTACATGTTTCATAACATCATCGGCCTCTGAGGAGTCCCATATCCCATATGTATGTATATATATATATATATATATATATATATATATATATATATATATATATATATATATATATATGCATACATATATACGCATATATAACACCATCTGGTTATGGGTCAATGTACATGAATGCAATGCATGAAAAGTACGTTAAGAAAATCTTTCGGAATGTCATAAGACCATATTTCCTTTGAGTAATATATTAAAGTAAACTCTTTTCAGCTTTCATATTTTTTTGAGACCCGTAAACAGATGATAGAATATTATGACATGTGGAAGTTCAAGAATATAGATGTCTCTAATACTTCTATGAATAAAGTCATTTGTGGAATTTGTGCATTTGCTCGTTTCGTTTGTGTCGTATAGATCATGCGAAAAGAAAGAAGAGATAGTTTTAACATATCTAGAGTAAAAAAATATCCATATAATATTCTTTGTAGGAGCTCAAATCGTCACTATTTCTAATGTTAATTATTGAAAACTTTGAAGTATTTAACATTCTCTGGATTGAAAAATAATAATACCTTTTGACTTGTAAAGGGTCCTAAGGTTTGTGATTGTTGAAAGCTCTTGAAATAGCTAAAGAAGGCTAATGCTTTCAAGATGTGAGAAAGAAGGCAATATTTTTGAATTTGCAGTAAAGCTTTGAATCTGATAGTATTTTAAATTACCAAGCTTTAGCAAACTGTATTTGTAAAACAATTTTGAAAAGAATAAATTCCTTAAGCTTGTTAGTAAACTGTATTTGTAAATTCTGAAAAAAATAAAATAACATAAACAGAAATATAAACAAAATAAAAGTTAATATGAGCCCTCTGAATTCAAAGTGTTTCCTTAAAGAGTTTAATCCTCTTCTAGTACCTAAGTTTATGGATTATTTCCTTCCAGGATAGAACAAATTATACACTGGTGTAGTGGTACTTCAAACCCCAGTGCTTCAGTGAACACAAAGTTCGGTAGCAAATCACACTTACTGTTGCTTTCTTTGAAGTTAAACAACGTAAAAGAAGGAGGAGAAACTCATAAAATCGTATAGAAAATCTGAAAGTATAGACTTGTATTTATAGCCAATGTTAGGATGAAATCTAAAGAGGTACAACTCTTTAGAATGGTTGTTTATGCAAAATGAATATATCATATATGTCATAACATAAATGGTTATTTACTCAACAATAAATTGGGAGAATTAAAGAAGGCGGTTAATTTTCTGTTACAAAAATAGAAAAAAAAAATAGAAAATAGTTGGATTTATTATTAATATTATTGGATTTAATATTAATATTTACTATTAAAAAATAAATTTTATCCAAAAAATTAATCAATCAATCATTAGACCGAAGCGGAAGCCGAACAACGACGACGGCGCGAGACTTGCTTTCTTCTGAACTCTTTAAGAGTTAGCAGAAGAGAAATTGCTTATATACTCATCAACCTCCTCTTCCAATATAGGGTAATGTCCCTTTATCAAGGGGCGAATCTCAAACAAAACTCAAATATTTTATTTTCCTTCCAATTCTCATTCACTCTCTTTTATGCATTAATATACATAAAAACCCCAACAGAACCAGCCAACAACTGCAAACATACATCTGAATCAGTTGAATTAGAAGAAATCTCAAAAAATAAAGTGGCAAGAGGAATTACAACTGATTCTCAATTTCTCTCTAATTTTCTTCTATAATTTCTTACTTTATTCTAATTTGTGAAAAATTATGAAGTTGGTAAATTAAAGTATTTAAGTCTCCAACGATACACAATTATCAAGAAGTTATTCTGTACTCGTCAATTTGGTAAACTTGTTCCAACTCTTAAGTTTTAATATTATAATTTTGTTTGGTTTAGTTTATATAATTATAATTAGTATGACCTTTTCTTTGAAAAAAAATATTTGGTGGTAAGGAAAAATCTAAAATTGTTGAATCTAGTGGCCAAGCTACTACCCCTCCCCCCCCCCCCCCCGACTCCCTGATCCAGACGTGTTACCCGTCCTCCTCCACCTATTATTTTTTATAGTGATAAACCTTGTTTTTAATTTAACGATAGTCAATTTTACCATGATATTACACCAGGTCAACAATTTAATAATGAATACATGAATACTCGTTATAGTAATCCGACTATCGATAGAAAAATGATGAGGAAAATAATGATTTAGATGAAACTCAACCGGATTTAGATGATATACATACTAGTCTTGTTGTTAACCCAACTGATAATAATCCAAATGATGCCCCTCCTAACCCTCCTGTAGTAACCCATACTTTTAATAAACAATCTTCTAGACAGTGCGAAACATATCTTGTTTGACACTTTTTTATTCAACTAAGAGATTAAAATAAGGCAACATGTAAAACTTGTGGGACTTTGATGGTGCATAAATTTACTAGAGACCGTAGCAGTACGGGTACTTTAACTAGACACATAAAGACACAACCTAAAGATAAAGTTAGATTTCTTCAAGTGAAAGTTGCGCAAAAGGGGACAAGTGTTGGCACTCAGGTTACCCCCGGGTCAAATCTAGTTCAATCGGGAATTAACACTGTTACCGGTGGTATTTTATATTACGACCCAGATAAAGATCGTGAAGAATTGGCAAAAATAGTTACTGTTATGTGCTTACCCTATAGTTTTCTTTCTAACCCTCACTTTGTGCATTATATTAGAAGAGTTTTAATCCTACTAATCAGGGTGACCTCGGGCAGCCTTAAAGAGTGATATTTATAAATATAAACATGAATATGAACAATATTTGCGCTATTTATTTACTCATAGAAATTATTGCGTTGCTATTACTACTGATATTGGTAGAAGTGGTAATGACTGTGATTATCTTATTGTTACCGCTAATTGGATTTATGAGAAATGAAAATTGCAAAAGTGCATTATTTCTTATAGAATAATTAATTCACGTCACACCAGTAAGTTTATTGCTAATACAGTTGCAGATATTTGATGTTTTGCATTAGAGATAAAATAATATTAATTTCAATGAATAATGCTTCTAGTAACATTAATGCTATAGGCTTGCTTACAACTACACTAAATCATGTATTCAGTAATATTTTCCATGTTAGATGCATTTGTCATATTTACTATTTAATTGTTGGTGATGGTATGAAAATATTAAATATTGAAATTAAAAAGGTTAAAATGGCTCTTAATTGACTTTTTTATTCAAACCGTAGAAGTAGACTTAGAGAATATTTTAAAAAATGTGATGAATTTGGCCTTAGAGAAAGAAAGGTTCCTAAACCTTGTCCAACTAGATGGAGTTACATGTATGAAAGTTTAGTTGTTGCATATGAATATAGAAACCCAATAAACGCAACGTTTAATGCTCTTGTTGGTGGTGATGATGATAACGATGATGAACACCTTACAAATCAGGATAAGACTAATGTTAAAATTCTTGTAGACCTTTTAAAACAATTTCATGTTGCTACAAATGAATTATCTAGGCAATATTATCCTACTATTTCTAACTGCTTAGTTTATATTGGAGCAATTGCATATTTGTTTACTCAGTTTTCAGATGGTGGGGTAATTTATCAACTTGCTATTAATTCTATGAAAGATAAGTTTAAATTTTTTTTATCTCCTTATTTTAGTGTTGTTGCCATATTAAATCCTACCATGAAATTAGGAGGTCCTCACTTTTGGTATACAAATATTTATAAGGCTTTATCACTTTCAAATGAGGAATTTGCAATATTTGCAGATGCGAAAGCCTCAATTAAAACAAACGCTCAAACAATTTATAATACTTATCAACTTGCCTTAGATCATGCTAGACCAAATATTCCAACTCCTACTTCATCTAGTTCGCAATCATTTAAAAGAATTATAGGTTTAAAAGCACTTAGTTCTTGGACGGAGTTCAGGGGTTCTCAAGGTAATAATATTGGTGATAGTTCACAACTAAATGAGCTTCAAGTTTATTTGTCGCAGGGACTTGAATCAGAGAATTCCGACGGCTCATTTGATGTTTTGGAATGGTAGAAGGACAAAGAAAAATATTATCTGGTTCTTTGAATGATGGCTCGAGATATTTTAAGTATTCAAGATTCAATAGTGGCATCGGAGAGCGCTTTCAATCAAGCGAAACTTCAGATCGATGGTCATAGAGCGTCTATGAGGGAGAGCTTGGTAAAATCAGTATTCTTTAGAGATTGGTTCCGTTCGAAAAGAAGAAATTTTAGACTTGCTGAACCGCAACCGGAGATAGAAGAAGCTTATGAAGAAATATTAGCGGAACTTGCGGAGGATTCTGCTTCACCCGAAAGCGGTGATGAACAGCTTCTTTTCCACCACCACCAACGGAAATTCCTCCGAACCTTGAAGCATTTATGAAATTTGTTAGATATATTATGTAGACTAATATATAACTTGTATTTTGACACATCTTCATTAGTTTTTTTTTTTGTCCTTTTAATGATGGTATTAGCACCTTGTTGTGCTCATTCCATTGGGGGAAGGAAGGCTAAGAAAGATGTTGTCATTTTTTATTAATATCGTAATAATAAAAATTATAAGGCATTCCTTTGAATATTTCTTTATAATTTTTCGTGTTTAAATTTGAGTTAGAATATTTAAGTCACAATTATATAATATAATCTACAAGAAATTACCTTAGATAAAAAAAATTAAAAAATAACCCCCAAAACGCTTAGGCTTGTTTAGGCCCGTAGACCCAACTCATTTAGCCCGGAATCATTTGGGCTTAGGCCCACAATGGGTCGGTTCCACCCTCCAAAACCTTTAAGCCCGGGACCATTTGGCCCGATCCGTCAAAGCTCAGAATCATTTAATCCGACCTATTTAACCCATTTAAACTCGGGAGTGAATCACAATACAGCCTTTTACTTGAATTAACATTTACATAACGAAGTGATTTATTCAGAATCATACACAAAAAGTCATAGATTTACTTTTTTAAAAACGAAGGAAAACAACAAGACGATCAAATTATTGTCAACAGATCCAATCAATCTCCCTGCGGTATTTCTTGGCTCATCATACAGCACTCAATTATTAAATGATTATCTGCAACATATCATCTGATTGTCCCAAAACATTAGAAAAACTCATAATTTTTATGATAATGATAATAATTTCACAAGGGGAAATTTTCTTTTTCTCTTATCTTACTGAAGGAACTTAAAATCATAATCATAAAAAGTTATTGTTGTGTATGAAATTTTAAAGATTGACTTCAATTTTAATTGGTTGTAAAAGAAAAAACTTTGATTTTGTACATTAATAGTAGAGGGTTTCAATTATTTTTTTGGATTTGGCAAAGGGTTTCAATTGTTTTTCTGATTTTTCTGGTTTCTGGGTATGTAGTGATACGTGAGTGGGTGTGTGGTTGGGAGAGAGAAACGTGGGGGGATGGGGAATATATTGTACCATAAATTTAGGAGTGATATAATGTATAATTAATGTACATTTAAAAGACCTTATGATATAGAATTGATAATTAGGTATACTAAATATAATTATATCAAACCTTAAACATTAAGGATAATATAATTTCATATATGGCATAGAAATATAAAAATTTCTTTGACATATATCTAAAAACCGATTATGATGTGACTTTTAAATTATCGAAATAAATAAAGAGAGAATCCGCTCAAAGGAACCATAACAAATAGCTCATACACACTATAAAACACAATAATATTGTCTCTTAACTGCAAAAGAATGGTCAGCGACAAAAAATTCTCTCAATCGCTCTCCAACAAAAATCTTTTCTTTTTTGCAAAGAAGTCAATTCTGATCCAAAAAGATATTTTTATATATCGAATTGCATTCATGGTACCAATTAGGAGTAGCTATAACTAGAAATGACGCTAGATTGACCTTTTAGAATCACTACTTATATTTAATTCGTTAAGAAAAATAGTCTGGCATCAGAATTATTATGCACACCAATCAGAATATTAAAACACCAAAAATCCTAACGATTACCATAATTCACAATCGTAATGCAAAAAAATTCTAATGATTGGTCCGAATTTTATGGTTGATTGCACAAAAATATGGTAATCGCGAGAATTTTGATGAATCACTATTAGACTCGTCCAAAAAAATTTCACCGACGTGGAGAAAATGATCAAAATGGTCCTTGATGTATAGGGATTGGACTATCTTAGTCCTTAATATATACCACTTGACAGAAATAATCCTTAATGTAGATAAAAATTTGATCGTTTTGGTTTTATAAACCCTAAAACTAACTGTAAAATTCAAAAGCTCTGTTAAACTTAACCCAGATCTCTAAAAAAGTGAAGCAACCCTTGTCCCTAATCTTCTCTCTTCCATCGTTCTCAGACATTACCCTCCTTATTCTTCAGCAACCATATTCTTTCATGGAAAACTACACGCTCACTTCTTATCTCTCCCTGAAGAACAATTCCAGCAGCTCCGATTAATAAATAAGGCACTCATTGAGATTTAAGTTGCTCGGACTTGGGTGTGGATATCCGTAACAAGGACGGATCCGGATATGGATATGGGTACAAGGATTTAGCTAATAAAAAATAGAGCTATAAAAATATTGTAAATTTTATAAGATATTATGTGAAAAACTTACATGAATATTGTAGCATTCAATCTTTCATTCTCCAAGATGGACATTATTCTTTCATTCTCCTAAATCAGTTTTATTTTTTATTTTGAGAAATCAAAATCTCAGTTTTCTCCCAAATTTATCGATGGACTCCGGTCAAATATTCGAATTCAGTTGACCGAATCCGAAATATATTTTGCCTCCCATTCCCGTCTAGTATTAAGACGGGATAGCATAAAAATCGAAGAGTCTGTATAACTTAGACTAAAACAAGTGCATAAACTCCTTTATAATTTTGGCCTTCATGATTTGAGATAGTTTCCTTCTCCAATCATGAGATTAGTAGAGAGAGAAGCTCTCTCATTTCAAAATCCCGTCATGAAAAAATTTCAAAAGCTTGAACTGAAAATTTTTTCTTAGCAGTAGTATAAATAGAGATCAAACCGAAAAGGAGAGTAAACTTACTGGTAACTTGTAGAGTACAACTTTTCTGAGTTCATTGCTCACTCACATATCCCAAATTATCTTCTAAAATTACTTTTTTTTATTTGTAACTATAAAATCGCTAAACTATCTCTATTGTACTCAAAAAATCGCTCAACTAAATTTTCCAAATTTTAGAGTGTCAAATACCTATTTTTTTTGGTAATTAAGGATTTTATTAATTACCAAAGATATTTCAATACAAAACCATAGTTCAGCCAATGCACAGCTAACTATCATATCTAGACTGTATACCAACTATCTCTATAACTATCTAACCTATTTACAGGAGATAATTCTGAAGCTGTTGTCTAATTATGGGGTTCCTCTAACATTACAAGTATAAGCTAGGTCCCTGAGGAGGGTGTCACTACTGCGGAAAACATTCTCAAAAATCCTCGCATTTCTCTCCAACCACAAAGCATATAAAAATTCAGCTGCCACCATTTTGAATATGTTAGCTCTACTAGATTTTCCTTTAGCTTTACTAACTATCCACTATATAAACTGGTCCCAGTTCTGCATACTGGGGTGATCTTCTCTGAGCCAGGACAGTGTTTGGTCCCTTAAGTCTGTAGCAAATGAGCAAGTATGGAATAGATGGTCTCTGGTTTCTGTAGCTTGCTGGCACAGAACACATTTGTTGTCCACAGTCATTCCCCAATGTATTAGCCTATCCTTGGTTGGTAGCCTGTCATGAAGTACCAACCATAAGTTGAAAACAACCTTGGGCCTAGCATAATTCTGAGCAATTAGATTCTTCCATGAGACTCTCGGGAGTTGGCCAATCTGAAAAAGATAGAGTTGTCTACTGGAGCAAACTGGAATGTGAAGACCTTGGTGTTGTTGTAGTAGACCCCCTGCTGCAATTATCTTTCGTACCAACCAACTAGCTTGCTTGGGGATATGAGTGTTCTCCAGTTGATGCTGCTTTATATAAACAGTATGAATCCATTTGACCCACAGTGTGTCTTTCTTGTGAGCCGGATCCCAGCAAAGTTTAGCAATAGCTGCCTTGTTCTACAAATAGAGGTTTGTGAGGTCCATCCCACCAGC
The DNA here is from genome assembly GCA_034376525.1 of Nicotiana benthamiana. Taxonomy (NCBI): domain Eukaryota; kingdom Viridiplantae; phylum Streptophyta; class Magnoliopsida; order Solanales; family Solanaceae; genus Nicotiana; species Nicotiana benthamiana. Next base: position 82,725,955 of record CM067331.1, on the reverse strand, counting down.
TGACTTAGGCAAACACATTTTGTCCCAGGCAATGTAGGCCTTCTTAGTAATAACATTTGATTCAGACCAGATGAAACTTCTGCAGACTGCTTCAATTAGCTTTAGGATCTTTGTAAGGATAAGGAAGAGTTGTGCCCAGTAAGCCTGTATACCAAATACCACTGACTGTACCAATTTCATCCTCCCAGCATATTACAGCTTTCTAGCAGTCCATGAGGTAATCCTAGCAGTAATATTTTCCACCAGAGGTTCCCACTGAATCAATGCCATCTTCTTGGTGGATAGAGGAATGCACAAATATTTGAAGGGCAATTCTCCATACGCATAACCTAGGTGATCAGTAATCTGCTGTTGTACTTCAGAACTAACCCCTCCAAAGTATACTGAACTTTTGCCCAGGTTGGCTTTCAGTCCAGATGCTTCAATGAATTGGGAGAAATATTGGAACATGGTAATGACAGAATTAATTTCTCCTTTAACAAACAAAAGTAGGTCATCAGCAAAACTTATGTGAGTGATGCCCAGTCTTTTACAGCCTGGATGGTATAGATATTCTTGGTCTTTCCTCAGTTCAGCCAGAGATCTGCTTATACTCGATGACTATTGCAAATAGGAATGGGGAGATTGGATCACCTTGTCTAAGACCTTTAGCAGCTTTAAAAGGTTCAGTTGTTTCCCCATTAGTCATCACTGTATAGCTAACTGTTTGAACACACTCCATGACCCAGTTTGTGAATCTGGCTGGAAAACCCAATCCTTCCATTACCTGTTGCAAGAAGATCCATTCAACAGAATCATAGGCCTTCTGCAGGTCAATTTTGATCATGCATCTAGGAGTCACATGGGATCTGGAATAGTTTTTGATTTACTCATGAGCCAGGATGACATTGTCTGCAATCTTCCTGCCTGGGATGAAACCTGCTTGGGCTTCACAAATGATGCTAGGCATGATTTTCTGCATTCTGTTGGCTAAGATCTTGGAAATCATTATATATAAAACTGAGTAGCATGCAATTGGTCTGTATTCTTTTACTGTGGTTGGATTAGGGACTTTGGGGATCAAAGTGAGAGAGGCACAATTTACTGGTTTATACATCTTGGTAGTCTGGAAGAAATGCTTGATTGCACCTATGATCTGATTGCCAATGATGTTCCATGTCTTCTTGAAAAACACTGCATTGTATCCATCAATTCCTGGGGCTTTGTCATCCCCAATTGCCTTTAAACTCTCCAGAATCTCAAGTTCTGTAATATCATAACTTAACTCCTTCTTCTGTTGATGTGTTAAGCTAGGACCATTAGTCATATACACTCGGTTTATGGCTGGCAGAGAAGCAGCTGATGTGCCCATTAATGACTTATCGAAGTCAATGGTCTCCTTTTTAATGTCATCTGGATTAGTGACCTTGAGACCACCAGCTGTAATAAGCTCTGTGATATGCTTGTATTGATTTCTTTCCTTCAGGACAGCAGAGAAATACTTGTTGTTAGAGTCACCCAGTTGGATCCATTTTGCCCTGGACTTCTGTTGTAGCATACTTTCTTCAATCAATGACCACTTTTCCAGCTTCACTGCTATTTCTTTCTCTTTAAGTTGTATCTCATAATTGTATGCCAGTGCCATCTGATTCTGGATGTCCTTCAATTCTTGTCTACTATGATCAATTCTCTGACTAATGTTCTTAAAATCTTTAGTGTTTAAAGATTTTAGGGGGCCTTTCAATGCTTGAGATTGGACCACACTGATTCCATAGAAAACTGATTATTGCTGTACCAGTTATCTTTGACTAGCTGATAAAAGTCTTCATGATTGGCCCATGTATTGAAGAATCTGAAAGGAATCTTCCCTGTCCTAGTAACTTCCGCCAGTGTAATCATCATAGGGTTATGATCAGAGATTAGGGGATGATCATATACAGTTTGGACATGACTCCAGTTAATCATCCACTCATAATTGCCAAAGACTCTGTCCAGTCTACTACATACTCTATAACTGCCTGTCTGCCTATTTGTCCAGGTGAAATACTCCCCTTTCCAGGGAAGTTCTGAAAGTCCAGTCTGTCGAATGCATTGATTAAACTCTTGGATCTCTGCTTTCTTCACTTGATTACTTGACTGTCTATCATTGGCATACAGAAGAACATTGAAATCTCCAGCAACTAGCCAAGGCTCAGTAATAGCAACAGAATAATCCTGCAGGTTTTTCCATAGTGATCTCCTCTGGTCCATCCCATTTTAGCCATACACCACAGTGAGGTAACAGATGACATCTCCAGAAATATTTCTGACTCTACAGTGAATCAGTTGAGCCTCCTCCTGGATACCAGTGACTCTGATCAACTTTGTATCCCATATAATCCATACTCTACCATTTATGGAACCCTGATAATTTGTTAGTAAACCCCAGCCAGAAACCAACAGCTTAGCAATTATGCCTGCATTCTTTTCTTTAACCTTGATTTCTACCAAACCAACAAGGTTAATGTTATTTTTCCTGATATACTCCCTAACTTCTTTTTGTTTATACCTTTTATTTACACCCCTAATATTCCAGATAGCCACTTCACTGACAGTTGCTAGGTCATCCTCCATCATCTGGAGGAATCTCAACTCTACTAATAGACATTGCTTCAAAACGATTACTTACCACAATAGGGGATAAAGGTGGGAAGTTGGTGAGGTTGAATTCAGTGGACTGAACTTGCTTCCCTTTCTCTTCCTGTTTATTCTTTCCTGTTACCAGTGATGGGGGGGTCATTAGGTTCTCTCTGAGATTCACTGCTCTGCCTTGTCTCAGTTTGTTGTATAGGAACCTTCTGCTGATTCTGAACAGTCTGGATTGGAGCTTTGGTTCTCCATTCCTGAATCACTTTAGGTTTCTTCACTTGAGGAGGCTGGATTGGTTTTGGATTCATCAAACAGTTGTGTCCAACCGTAAGACATTTCCCACGGTAAGATGGTTTCCAGTCATAAACCACTTCTTGCAGAAATTTCTTCCCATTAGCATCCATTAACCATATATCCCTAGGTAGCTCTTTGGTAACATTCATCTCTATGATCATTCGAGCATAGGAAATTCTAGATTGTTTGGTTGTACATTCATCCGCGAAAATAGGTTTCCCTAATACACTGGCTGTTCTACTTAAGGATCTCATTCCCCAGCAAGACATAGGAAGTTTAGGAAATTTGACCCATTGTAAAATCTCGACAGGGAATTCCTTAGTGAAATCAAAATTTGACGTCCATTGCATAAGAATCATGGTCCTGTTTGCAATTGAAAAAGGGCCAGCACATAAGACTTCTTTGGCATCATCAATTGTTCTGAACTTAACCATGTAGTATCCCTCCTCGTGATAAAGCAGATCTGGTGCTGGTACATGTGACCAGTGGAGACTGATGAATCTCTTCATCGCATTATACCAAGGTCCATCCCCTAAAATATACACAATTATGGCACATTTCCACTTATTCTCTTCCTCCTCCACCTCTGCTTTGTTCAGGTGGCCTACTGGTTGACCTTCAATCATTACCGGGGGATGTATTCTAGTGCCATACCATTAGATGCAAAACGATTCTTCTGATAGAGATTAGCCCAATTCCCCTTTGCTACATCTGTTTTGTTTGAAATCTACTCCACTTGCTCTGTTATACCCTTCGCAGGTTGAGTTTGAACTGGTATAAGCTTCTGCATGTGTCCACTTTTGCCGGCTATCTGCTTCATCGGAGCTAACGGCGCTTCAATCGAAGCAGGATAGCTTCGTTTCATCTCCATTACCGCATTAGGTTGTTGTGAAATCAAAGGATTCTCACCTTCGCATGACGCATCGACTGGTTGCTCAGCTGCAACAGTGGTGGTCAGATTCTCCGTAGATGATTGACTAATGGTTGTGATGACTCTATCTATTGTTGAAATCGGAATTTTTCTGGGTCGTCCCCTACCTCGACCCTTCCCTCTCGCCATAGCCACGAGCTCGGCGTACGTTAACTAACATGCGAAAGGACGAAGAAGAAGGTTTTTTTACTCTCTAAATTATAAATATTTATCTTTTTTTACTTATTAATATTATATAATTTTTTTCCTTTTTAATTTACATTATGGACTTACTTATGGAATAAATAAATATTATTTATGTATTTAAAAAATAAAAAGTATTTAAGAATAGATAATAACGAAATAATAAAACAATGAACATAATAAAAAAATAATTAGAATAATTTATTAGTAATAAAAATTTAGTATTAACAAATAAATTTTAAAATTTTATTTACACAATTCAGAATGAAAGAAAATACAAGTTGTAAAATATAATATTTCATGCATCCAATATAAATTAATTATTTAAATAAAAATATTTTTATAATATACATTATATAGTTTTGAAAATTATGCTCATTTATATTATATATTTTCTATATTATATATATTCCATGCACGACTTAACATAGCTTATTTTACCATATGCCAATAGTCCCCTTGCTTTCTGGTGACATAACTTTGTGTCATCGGAAAGTTGGTAGAAACATAATAATATAATTGAGCATAATTCTCAAAAATATATAACGTATATTATAAAAATACTTTTTATAGATAATTATTTTTATATTATGTACATGGAATATATATTTTACAATCTTTATTTTCTTTCATTCTGAATTGTGTAAATAAACTTCTAAATTTTTGTTGTTAATACTAAAAAGGTTACAAAAATAAAAAGAAGATAATATTTATAATTTAGAGGATAAATTAGGTATTTGCAATCCAAAATTTTAAAAATCTAGTTGAGTGGCCTTCTGAGTACAATAAGTATAGTTCAGTGAATTTTTTGTCACAAACGAAAGAAAAATAATTTTAAAAGATAATTTGGGATAGTTGAGTGACCATTTTTAGGAGTAATTTTTACCTTTTGTTATTGATTTAAGCCTACTGTTCCAACGGGATTGCCAAAAATCAACTCTTTTAATGAAACACTATATGGAAAGGATATACTTTCTTCCTCTCTAGTTTCTATCCTTTTTAAAGGAGTAATATAGCTTCCCCTTTTTCTGTTCATTTTGTTGTCCAAATACTAACCAGATAGGTGAAAAATAGACTACTTGAATTACTTTTTAATATTAATGAGATTTTTTAGAGTAAAAAGATTTTAAAAAAAAATAAGAAGAAGAAGAAGAAGTGAGGGAATTGTGGTAGAAATGGCCAACAAGAGAGAAGATGAGGAATAAAGGTTAAATTAACAGAATTTTTATTTGAACCGTTAGGTTTTAGGGTTTAAGACCAAACTTAACATATTTTCATTATTTATATCAAATGATCTATATAAAGGACCAAAATAGTCCAACCCCAATACATTAAGGATTATTTCGATCATTTCCTCACCGAGGTACTTCACCATTCTAAGTAAAGACCATTTACTTATAACTTTTTTTTTGCCGGTGTCAAAATTTTAACGGTGGGCATTAAATAATCCTATTATTGTCATTCTCCCTGGATATAGACCTCCATGTTTGTTTTTTGATATCTCTTGAAATATCTACTGTTTTAAAAGAGGTCGAAAATTCCGTGGTCAAAAGACGTTATCCCTCCACTGATATAGAGATGGATTACCGTTTCACAAGGTCTTCTTGAGTTATTGAATTGCATTAATGTTTATTAGAATTATATTTTTAAAACTAGTTCTTGGATTCACACTACCTTATCTATTTGATGAGAAAGTCAATGAGAAATTATTTTTATCAACTACTCCTAACAATGATAAAAAGAATAGGTAATTCTTTCCGTATTTTCACACAGATTAAGAGATTCATATTTTAGCATTAATTAACAATAAAAATGATCATATTATCTTTTACTATCTCACATAAATACTCCTAACACATATTCCAACACTATTTACTTTATGGATAATGTAGGAAAAAAATAATTAATTTATTCTTGAAATTTATAAAAGTCACTTATTTTAGACCATAAAAGAAAAATCAAAAAATTATTTATTTTGAACCCGAAGAATATGTGTCACCGTGATAAAATTAGATTGTAACTCTTTGTATAAGCTAAAGTAAAAAGTTGGCGCATAGATATTAGAGTTATCAGTTTTTTCTTTTCTAAAGTTTTGAAAGTCACGAAAAACTAAGACAAAAATATAGACTAGTTTTAAAAATCTTGGCATCCGAGTAATTCATGATTTTGTTCATTAACTTCGAATCAACGGTAGCATTGATTTTGAAAAAGAAAATTGAAATATATTTTTTTATATTTTATATAATCATGCTCAATTATATAAATGGAAGAAGAGCCTCGCCATAACATTAAGAGTTGCTATCATTTTAAAAGTATATAATGTTCAAGACTTCAAGTTATGAAAATAGCTTTGGAAAGCGTGAGAATAATAAATCCAATAAGGTTGGATCTTTTTTTAGACCCTTTAATTTAGTTTACGTGAGGGGTTGCTCCGATGGTAAGCAACCCTTACTTCCAACTGAGAGGTTGTGAGTTCGAGTCTTCCCAAGAGCAAGATGGAAAGTTCTTGGAGGGAAGAATGCTGAGATCTATTTGGAAATAGCCTCTCTACCCAAGGATAGGGGTAAGGTCTGCGTACACACTATTCTTACAAATTCCACTAAATAGAATTATACTGGATTGTTGTTGTTGTTTTTATAATTTAGTCTACGCGATTGCCTTATTGTCAATTATATAACAGATTATCGTAAGATGGTTTATTTTGACCAAACCACATGACATGTATTTAGTTATGCTATGATTAGAGGAAATATCCTGGATGATTAATATGATTGTAACATTGAATATTGACGATCCCAAATTCCTAATGGAGCCCACATCATTTACACGTACAAGCAAACTTGGACGACAATTTCCCAGTTCCACATAAAATAACTTTACCTTTTTTTTGGTCCTTGGTTAATTAAAGAAGGTTTACTTTAACAGTTTAACTACACAATTATAAATATTTACAAAGTCAATTCGGTGTCTAATCTATTTTTCTTTTACATCTGTATCAATAATATGGGTGTTCATAAAAATACGAAAAATCAAATCAAACAAAATCAATTAAAAAAATCACTATTTTTTGGGTTGTTTTGATTTTGGTTTTAAATGTTAAAAACCGATCAAATTTAGTTTGGTTTTGGATTTAATCAGAAAAAACCGAATTAAACTGACTATAGAAGTAACTATTTCAAATTTATTATTACAACTTTTATATATATATATATATATACAAAGTTTCAAAAAATTTATAGTAAATGTTAATAGTTTGCACATTTAATATAGTTCTTTACTTTTACATTCTTTTGTTTAGTGTAAGAATCCATTTCGTGTTAAAAATAATATATTTTTAATTGAGTCATTTAATTATTCATCACTATTTGATTCAATTATCATCAATATATCTTGGTAAATAATAGATTTCTCAAAGGACAATTGATTTAATAGTGTTACATTAAAAATGTGGTCGCCAGAATATGTGTTTGGTAGTGTATGTCCTATATTTGAGAAAAATCCGACAAATAACCGAAAAAATCGAAAAACCAACATAAATCGAATCGAGAAGAACTAATTTAATTGGTTTGGTTTGATTTCAATATTTGAAAAATCGTCTTACTTAATTTGGTTTATTTTTAAGAAAAAATCGATCCATATCGAACCATAAACATTTCTAGCCATTAATATTGACAACACAAGAGCATGTTAACATATTACCGAACATATTGTGCTAAATCGGAAGAAAACAATTAAAAAGAAAACAACCAAAAACGAATATTCAAATCCAGCATACTAGTTTGACATCTATGTGTGAAAATGAGAAGTGTAAAAGAGACATGTGGCTGTCCTGTTTGAGGGGGAAACGCCTTTTAGAAGACAAATTGTTTAGGCTGAAGTGGACTCTATGGCTTTACCTCACGAGTTACAATCCTAATATAGTGATATTATACACACACAGTTACTGTCCACAGACGGAACCAAGATTTTAAATTTACGAATTTTGAACTACAGCAGATTTAACTAGTTACATTACTGATAAATTGTTTATACTTTTTCTGTCCAAATTATAAATATAGAATTTGAACCAAAATTATGCAAACTCTAACCCTGCTCACGTGTATTGCCACAAAAATATTGCGGTTTCATAGATCTTTTTTTCTTTTTTCCTTTTTTTTTTATGGTTTTTCATTTGGAGTCAGATATTCATTTTTAGGACCAACTAATCCAGATATGCCTCCGAAAGTCCTATTTTGGGTGTAAAGGTGATTCCTCCTAAATTCATTATTCTAAAGCCCTTACCCATGACCCTTGAGTAAGAATGAAAGATTAAATATTACAGTATAGTTAACGTGACGAGTAAAAGACTTTTTAGAGATACGTATATAAGGATAAATTTGAAAAAATAAATTGAATTTTTTCTTGATCATATAAACGGATAATTAATTTGGATAAAATAAAATAATAAATTGATCACTTAGTGTGGACGGGATGGATTAACAAACAAAAGATAATCAATTACTATCACAATTCAAATATATTTCTAGGATTGTTCCTAGGACGAAGCCATATTGCCCTGTATTATCAATGTCCTAAGAAGACGTCCAAAAAAGGAAACCTCAAAGTCGGCCTGCATTATTTTGAAAAAAACGACAGCTTTACGCTCATCCACTGTATTAATAATGTACCAAAACATGAGAAAGAGACGAACCATTTTCTTTGATTGCACTTTTATATTAGTAATAACTTCTTTCTTCTTTTTTTTCTTCTTTTCAAGTAAGGTGTCAAATGGACGTGGTAAAGTGATTTTATGCGTGTCAAAATTAGATGAATCATTAAATGGGTGGGTCATTTGACTCGCCTCAAAGTTATTTGGGCTTAGATGAGCTGAGTTAAAATGTGTTAAAATTTGGGTCATAGCCTAATCTGCCCAACTTTTATCAAGCTTTAATTAATATGTATTATTTTCTTATAAATTGTAGTTACAAAATAAAGCTTTTTTTCTTTTGTTATAGTCATATATAACATGTCAAACAAATAAGAATTATTTATAAGATATTTTGACAAAGTTAATCGTGTAAAAATTGCACAGGACACCATATTTGATCGGCCTAATTTAACCTATACCCATTTTTTTAAAATTTTTTAATTTGTACTTACTTTTTAAACAACTTCAACCCCTTTCTCCCCCTCCTTCTCCTTCTTCGTTTTCTTTCACTTTCTTCTTGCAAACAAACCACAAACGTTCACAAACTGTCTGGTAGTTACGTGAATTGACCAAAGGCAAAGGACCTGATCATTTGACTTTATTATTTCCTCTCGAAACATACTTTTCAACTGCTTTTGACGCTTTGCAATACTTTAATAAGTGGATAATTTGATATATAACAGATCTGACTTGTATGCAATATCAATTTTAATAAGGGAAGCAAGCATCGTCGTTCAATTTGCAAAGGGTTGCTTCCAATGTGTTGCTGCGTTTTATCAAGTTTAATAGAGAAGGAATAATTAAGGTTCTTTATCAGATACCCATATTGAAACTCTCAGAAACTTCAGCTCTAAAACTGAAGTTTCCCATTACAACACAAAAACTTCAGATCTAGAGCTGAACTTCAGGCCCGACTACTAAAATGCTAAAGTCTTGCGTGATTACATTTGCTACTTCAGCCATGTACGCTGAAGTTGTACGAAAAAGCGGGTACAATTATAAATTTTTTACAAAGCGAGCACAAGTTAAAATGTGACACAAAAGCGAGTATATATGCAAATGTCCCGTTAATCTTGGATCAATTTAAGCTAAAAATAACTAAACTTTAATGGATTCGATCAAGATGGTTGAGTTCAATAAATGAAGGAGTTAATAACCAGCCCAATTTAGGACGGGTCACTTTGGCTTGTGCCAAATTTGACAGCCCTATTTCAGAGTATCACTTTGGTCTAAGGCACCCTTTACCACCACATGAGCCCTTTCCCATTTCCTGCTTCTTTCCTCCATATTTTTGATAATCTTGCCTCTTGAGTGTGCTATGTGAAATTGGTTTTATGGCTAAAGCTCATATAATGAACGTGTTGAGAGCGTTTTGCGTATTTATGGTGGCTGATTTTGCATAGAAGATGGAGTTTGATCAGTGCGACGATTATGGATGTGGCAGTGGTGCCAGGGTTCACATTTCACTGGAGAAGTCAAAGATCTATTCGGACAGAAGAAGATTATGTGAACACTTACTCTAGATCTCACTTATCAAATTTCATTATGGAAGACAATTTTCTTTGAAGAATTTGCCATTATATACATCTCCATATATAATATCATGAAAAATGATACAAATTTTTAATTGCTACGTAATATTGACAATAGATTTGAAAAAGTGAAAAAGTATCTAAACATTAAATTTAGATATTTATACCCTGTCGAGTTAAGAAATCATGGCACATATGCTTAGAATAGATTCCATTCCGTGAGAGTTAAGAAAGACGAAAGACGACCATGTCAGCTCATTTACGCTATTTAAGCACTTAAAATCGTGTAAGGTACAATAACATTTCTTCTTTTGGTCGAACCCCATTTTGAACTGTACAAGCTTTTTAAAAGTATATATACCTTTTTGCATGTATATTTCTATTCAGCAATAACCATCAGGTTGTAAGATCTTCCCCTTCCATTTCTTGAGAGCTTCAGCTCAATCAACACTCATGTTTGTTTTTTTTAATTATTATTTTATGTGGTAACCACACTTGAGCACCACCCCTAACACAATGTTCTTTGTTTCTTCAAGAGAGTAAAGGGCAATCCGATGTAGTAAGCTCCATCTCCCGCTACGAGCGGGATCTGAAAAAAAATCAGACCACAAGAGTCTATTATACGCAATCTTACCTATACTTTTGCAAGAGGTTTTCATGGCTCAAAGCCATGACCCCCTAATTACATAACATCTACTTTATCAGTTAAGCTTCCCTTCAAAACAATAATACCCAAGAGAGTTTGGGTATTTACTCTCTTGCTTCTCCAAGAGTAAATACCCAAAATATATATTATGTCAACACTTTAAGGGGACATAGATGGAGAAACTTAAAAGACTAAACACCCCTGTAAAATTTGGAAAAGCTGATATGTACATTCATTGAACACCCTGATTATTCCAATTGATAACCACTTTGGAGGGAAAAACATAGCAGAAAGTTGACAAAAAAATTTCTTCTTTTAGGTTTTCATAATATAAAGTTAGGTACCAGCAGCCAAGATGAGCAGGGAATGGGGTTAGTACATGGTTCTTTCAGGCGCAACCGGAAAAAATAACAGAATACAAAAGCTAATGCTAAATAACACAGACACAAAACATCTCTTCGGAAACCAGTAAAAGATTTTACAGTGGACATACAACTGGGTCTAAGCATGGATGATGGTACATATCTTACTTCCAAAGCTTAACAAACTTGTCATGACTAGCTGAAGCAACTAAACCTGCAACTGTCGACACAGCCAAGGAAGCAATTAATCCTTCATGTGCTGTGAGTGTCATTGTCTTGTTCTCATTCATGTTCCATAGCTCCAACGACTGCAAAATGCACTATATGCATTAGAATTTGTGAATAAATTCCAACATAGACAGAGATGAGTGATTCCTTCCCCTCTGCCTAAGCTTTGGTGATCAGTCATCTGGTACTACTAGTAGAAGATAGTAAGTACTCGGTGGAATAGATAGAGTGCATGCAAAATGGCCCTAACACCACAGTAATAAAGAAAATCACCTCAATTATTTATCCTTTGGGGGGGGGGGGGGGGGGGGGGGTGCACGACATCTGGGAATTTGGGTGTGTGGAGTCAACGGAGTATTAGAAAGTCAATGTTAGACTATGAACAAAATTGTATGAAGAGATAAAAAGAAAGAAATTGAAGGCTTAAGATTTAAAAAGTTAGAAACATGGAAGTGAAGATATTCACATCACAATGTCTTTCGATATTCAGTCATGGGAAGGAAAAAAGAAGATATTTTGACATAGTGAAGGTGCAATCAGAAATCGGTTGTTTACCAGGACCTCCTTAAATCATACAACCACCACATTACATGGTTAATTTCGAATATTCAGTGTTGAGACTAGCCTCTAGGATTGATTTTTTGGTTTAAACTGGAGAAAAATACATTTTACATAAGATGTTTAGTATATTCCCTGCTATGTTACCAGAACCAATATCCACTATATCTTGGGGAAAAAACACAGAAGTTTTGCAAAATAATGTAGACATGACTTGCCTGGTAACAGCCGATTACAAGCAATGATGAATATGTAGGGTGGAAAACACATGAGTGGAATTTGTTGCCATTTGAACTAAGCTCATGTAGACAGTCCCCTTCACTACCCGACCTCAATGTCCAAACCCTGACAGAGTCTTCACTAACCGACGCTAGGAGCTCGCCTGAGGGATCCCAGCAGACAGAATGAATTGGTTTTGTGTGACCCTTCAGAAACAATAGCAATATGTTAGCCACACCACGGTGCTATATTGAAACATATGATAATAGTTATTAGCATGTAAGCAGCCTTGGAGAAAAGCAACTAGAGAAGTTATTATTTATCTCTCCTAAGACTTTCTATGTCAGGTCACACTTTATTCTGGGTAGGTAGCAGGTGCCAGTTCTCATTAACCATGTGAAACTCCTAAACTTTGCAAATGTAATAAAAGCTAAATATAAAGCAATCGTAACTGGGGAAACAAAAGTTACACGTCACTAAAAGAACCTTATGATTGTTAATCAAGCTTTTTGCCAAAACTAGTGTTCTTAGCCTACATGGAAATTTGTTCAACATGATCCTATTCAAATATTTGAAGGTTGGATAAGGAAAAAATAAATGATTAAGGGTGAGTTTGGTATGAAGAAGGAAAACATTTTCTGAAAAATGTTTTCCAATTTTTCCATATTTGGTTAGCTTAAATGTTTTGGAAAATATCTTCCTTGTTAATTCATTTTCCTCCAATTGGAGGAAAATATTTTCCTTACCAAGAGAAGAGAAAACATTTTGCAAAGCTCCTACTCAACTTTCCCCACCCTCACCAACACACCCCACCCCCTCTACAAATTTTTTTTTTTTTTCAAATTTCAGTTTTTCCGTTACCACTCACCCTGCTACCCCTCCATCCCCCACCCCGCACAAAAATTTACCTTAATTTTTTTTTAATTTCAAATTTCTATTTTTGTCATTTTTCTGCACTGCCCACCCCCCCCACCACCACCCCCCCCCCCAAAAAAAAAACATTCTATAGGGTTAAAGGCTTAAAATTTTACAAGTTCCAAAACTATGAGTTCGAAGGTTTATGTGTTTGGAAGTTTACGGGTTTAAAAATTATAAAGTTTACGCGTTCAAAATTCCGCAATTTTGAAAGTTTAGCGGTTCGAAAGTTTATGAAATTTGTGAGTCCGGAAGGTGGTTGGTCGGAAAATTTATGGCTTCATATTTATTATATCTAAATTATTTATGTATACTCTTGAAAAGTCATTTTCCTTAATTTGCGTACCAAACACCGAAAAATAAATAAGATTACTACTTGTTTTCCAAGAAAATATTCTCTTGGAAAACATTTTCCGTTATACCAAACACACCCTAAATCTTTTTTCTAAATATCTTAGTTTTCCAAGTTGTTGAGATGGATTAGCATCTTTCAACTTCCAAAAGAAATTAGAGAAGCACTAATATAAAACAAAGTTAGTAACTTAAGTTGTATGGCCTATCATTAAGGAACACCAACCTTTAACGAATGCCGACAAGCTTGTGTCTCCACATCAAGTATCGATACAACATTCTCGGCAGCCGCAGCAAGATATCTACCGATGCGGGGCTGAAATCTTACCTGAGCCGTCCCACCCTACTCGAGACATGAAATAACATTAAGAAGAGATGGAAGATCATATAATTGTGTATCACTGTCCCCAATTCCCTGTTCCGATGTACATATAACAGTAGATGAACAATTTTACCTTGAACACTCTTGTGCAGCTACCATTGTTAATACTCCAATATCTTATCTCACCATCACCATCACAAGAACATATCAGATCTTCTTTATTGGGATGGAAATCAAGTGACATTACACCAGCAGAATGCCCAGTGAAAGTCCGAAGCGAGTAGCCCGGCTGAAAACAATTGCAGGGGGAGTTAGGAAAACTTCAAAAAGAACAAAGCGAGACGAGTAAGTCTGATTCTTTTCTTCTTTGGTCGCTTGAGTTTACTGCACTATGGCCCTTCCAAAGATGTTCATTGATGCATTTTTTTTCATGAAAAGATTCCTTGATGGCTCCGAGAAGATGAATAGTATGTTCAGTAATGCAATTTTACCACAACCTCTCTCCTCTTAACCACTTAAATGAATTCGAATTGACAAAATGACAGTCACTAAAGTGTTCCACCAATTCTAAAGAAGCCAACTTGCTTTCCTTCAAGGTCGAACATCAATACAGGCCGTCTTCAACAACAACAACAACAACAACCCAGTATAATCCCACATAGTGGGGTCTGGGGAGGGTAGTATGTACGCAGACCTTACCTCTACCCTGGGGTAGAGAGGCTGTTTCCAAATAGACCCCGGCATCCTTCCCTCCAAGAACTTCCCACCTTGCTCTTGGGGAGACTCGAACTCACAACCTCTCGGTTGGAAGTGGGGGTTGCTTACCATCAGAGCAACCCCTCTTGTCCAATATAGGCCGTCTTCAAGGTAATTTAAATATCAATACATCCGCTCTTGATTAATAATATTATTAATCTAGACGAATTCAATCAATTTTAATCATATTTACCCTTTTAGCGGTATATAAACTACTGCCTGACCTCACAGCAAAAAAACAAATAAATGATATCGACACATAAACCGAAGATAGTCTTACTTTATGATGTGTTTAATTCGAGATGTTCTAGGACAGATATCAAACTGAACGAGCCTAGAAGTGTTAAAAATACATATCCCAAAATGGATATAGAGCATACTCAAGGAAACAGCTTATTTTTTAATGGATACTCAAGGAAACAACTTGGGTGGGAATAATCTGAATATAAACATAAAATATGTTAATAATAAGAAATAAATTATGAAACACTAAAGACAGCATCAACTAACATTGTCAGCATCCCAAACCCTGACAGTTTTGTCAAAAGAAGATGTTGCAAGTCTTGCCATGCTTGGACTGAAACGAACATCAGTTATTAGCGACGAGTGCTCCTCAAGTGTCGTTTTTTGCTTCAAGGTATCAGTATACCATAAAACAGCCTGAAACGAAAGATAGAACATAAACAGTAAAGTTATTTCTCCATAACAACAACGCATTGCTTCGATGCTACAGAAATACACTTTGAACGAAATCATTGATACTTCTACACTAACCTTTTTGTCATGACCTCCACTAGCTAGCAGTTTTCCATCAGAGGAAAAGTGACAACAAACAACTTTACTAGCACTAGCCCGAACAGAATTCACTTCATTAAATGTGAACCCTATAATCAAAGGTTCTTCTAGTCAGAATATACCCCCATTCAAAATTCTAGATAAACTAGGAAGCCAACCCATTTCCTAGTTGGCAAATTATAGATAAAATTCATGTTATTTGCTAATAAAAAGCACCATGAATCGACTTTAAACAAGAACTCTTCACAACCAACACCCCATCTGCAAAACAGCAATTTCATAAACCTTTATGATACATATACCATAGACGTAAAGAGATATTAGAAAGTAAATGCACCACAGAAAGGAATATTCTTTTGTTGGTCTCTGGACAACCATTAATCTCTTTCCTTTTCTTTTCTTTCTTTTTTATGGGGCCAGGGATTAGCTGAACTAGAGGCATTCTATAGGACGCATGCAAGCTTCCAGAAATCAAAGTACCAAACAATAAGTTAAGATCTGATTTAGATCTTGAAAGGCTTAGAGAGATGAAAGCATTGCAGCTGTCACTGCCTAGTTAATAGAGCTTCCATGTATAAATTTTACCATAACTAAAACACAAAAGGAGGAGGCGTCATATACAACTGCTGTTTAGTACAAGACTACACAATATTCAGGACTAAATTTTAAGTCACGGAACCAAGTACACCTCACTAACCTTTACTGACATCCATACCGCGACCAACTGTATCCCGAGGATCGGCCTCGTCGTGAGATAAAAATGACTCAACATTATCATCAAGAGAACCATCATCCACAAACCGATCCATATCAGCCTGCACAAGATCTTTGTCATCCCACTGCCAAAATTGCATTCTATGAGGACTGGAACAACCCATTAAGGTTTCATCCACTAGCACAAGATAAAGTATTTCTATTACCAATTGATTCGATGGGGATGTAAGAGTGCCATTATTATCTGCTCCAAAGATCATCAATGGTTTCGAAGAACTTCCACTATGTTGCAAGGCAGGCATTGAAATCACATCTCCAGGTGTGTGAGTTGATGGTGTTGAGGGAGCAGAACTTGGGGAAGGTCCAGCAGTGTTTGCAGTTCCTGAGCTATTGGCAGGCCCTGAAGATGAAACAGGATGTTTTCTCTTTCTCCCAGTCTGGTTTTTTGAAGCCTTGAAAGACAAGAAAAGCATATTAGGAATCTTAACTTCAAGCCTGTGAAGTTGAGATTAACAGTCTCCAATATGGTAATCTTTCCATTGATCCCTTTTAAGTCATGAGAGATCAAGATGTCCTATCAATAAACATATTACATAATATTTCTACTTCATATTCTATGGTGCTTGGGATGAAACAAACTAAACCATTAATAGCATGTTAGGATCATCTACCAAAAAAGTAGCATGCAAGGATCAGCACAACCTGTATGAATTATATTAACATGAGAGATCCTCTAGTTTCATAGCAGCTTTGTATTAGATAAGCGTTAACTTGAAAGAGTATCTTTTCAAACTAGAGAAGTGCTGAAGTCAAAGATTTGCAAGTTGCAAGAAGGAAATAAAAGAGAGGGAGGGGGATATCCACGACTATAAACCCAAACACAACAAGGATACTGCAAAAAATGCATTAATCTTATCCCTACAAATAAATTGGTCACTTTTCTCGATTGCCTTCTCTTTTGGATTTTATAAGGATTGCCTTCTCTTTTATCATTCTTCTCCAATGTTTCCTCTTCTCCCCCAGGTCTTTTTACTCTTTTGTAAATTCTCGTGGATACTTTTCATGGCCCCTCTAATTTCTTTCTTTGCGGCGGAGGGGGGGGGGGGGTGTTGGGTGGGTGGTTTGAGTAACTAGCCATCTGCAAAATAGAAGGAAGTGCTGACATTCCAAAAAGGCAACTCCTCAGCCTAGTTCATTAACTCGATTCCTTTGTGCATCCAACAGCAAATGTCCGACCAAATTCTCTCATTAGAATGCAAAACTTCCTTGGTCGAACCAGATTTTACTTTAGAATTATATGGTGCTTCTTTCATAAGAAAATATTTTGACTGTGCTACAGCATCAATAAGAATCTGGTTTGTTAAAGCGTAAAATGGCACTAAACAAAAGGACATGTTTTATGCCGCTAAAAAAAGCTTCTATGATATAAACCAGAAAAGTAGACACCTGATCATTTCCCCGAAAAGAATTTGACATGCTTCCATCTCCTGTAACACTGCCAATTTTATCTTGTTGCAGACAGTGATTTGAACTCTGTGGTTGCGGACCAGAAAGTGTGTGTTGAGGAAGCTGCTGCTGTTGCGACAGTTGGGGATTACCAGTATGTTGTTGCTGCTGCTGCTGTTGTTGTTGCTGTTGGAATTGGGCCATCCTCAACTATACATGAAAAAAGAAGTTCCAGTGATTACAGATGCCGATAAACTATGTGATATGCTGCAATACATAGTCACAAAGTTGACGCATGCAAGACCTACAGCTGAGTAGCTAACATTTCACCAAGCGATACCAAGAGATGGTACCTTGAGCAAAATATCTTGTGGAGGACCCTGTGAAGCTGAACTCATATTTGGAACAACATCACCAACAGAATTTGAAAGACCATCTTTACCCATACTAGAGTTCCGATTACTAAGGAGCATTCGTAGCCTTCTGCTTTCGACGTCACTAGCAGATGGTGAGGTCAAGTTCTGCTGTGCTAGGATAAGTTGCTGCTGGTGTTGAGGTGATAGCATTTGCAGCTGATGAAAGGGCTGAGGACCCTGCATAAAAGACTTTGGCTGCTGAAGAAGCCCCGACGACCTCAGCTGATCATAGCCCTGACAAGCGTGACAGAGAAACATACATAAATTGTAAAATATCAATAAAGGTCCAAATATACATCTCAGGCCATTACCGGTAAAACTCCCTCTCCTTTTCAATTTATGCATCTTATTTTCCTTTTTTAGTATGTTTAAAAAAAAACGATACATTACTATATTTAGTAGTTTGTAGTTTTAATTCCAATATTCACATTTTACCCTTAGTGACACTCTCTTATAGGAATGACATGGCATGTTTAAGATCACAAGATTCGAGGGGTAATTTTGTATCTTACACACACCTTTAGTTTAAGACCACAAGAATCAAAAGTCTTCTATCCATTCTTAAACTTCATGCCTAGTCAAACTAAGGCACTAAATGAGACGAGTAATATATACCACCAATCTTTTATACACCCAAAAACAAGAAAAAGAACTCCCTAAAAGATGGAAGGTTACACCCTTATATTCTTCAAAGTATAAGGGTCCAATCACTTGATTTACCGAGAGAAACCTCATACTAAGACACCTACAAAATAAGCATCAAATTGGACATGGTGTGGAGGTTGAGGATTGGTGTAGAAGGTTAGGTGGCTGAGTGGTTTTTCTTGGTCTTACTAAGTAGCATTAGTACATACTCTCGTCTTGTTTTGAGTGTTAGGTTTCTATTATTGCCTGCTGTTTTGGTTATCTTACTATTTTATTGTTTCGATGCTTTTTCCTATGGCTCCTCATTGTTGTTTCTGGTTGTTTCCTTTTCATTATTGTTGTGCCTATGCTTCACTGACCCTGGACTTCTATTGGAAACAACATCTCTATCTCCACACGTACACATTACCCTGCTCAGACGTGTCAGATTATACTGGTTTTTTTGTTGTTGTATTTGCAATATTCAATTCAATAATCAAATTCTGATACGTTACATGGTCTGCTTTAGGCACAAAAGTTCCACTGCAAGCGTAAGAACTCTCAGTAATTCCAAAGAAAAGATGTCCTTAACAACAACAACAACAACAACAACAACAACCCAGTCTAATCCCACTTAGTAGGGTCTGGGGAGGGTAGTATGTACGCAGACCTTACCCTTACCCTGGGGTAGAGAGGCTGTTTCCAAATAGACCCCCGGCATCCTTCCCTCCAAGAACTTCCCACCTTGCTCTTGGGGAGACTCGAACTCACAATCTCTCGGTTGGAAGTGGGGGTTGCTTACCATCAGAGCAACCCCTCTTGTCAAAAGATGTCCTTAAAGAATGCTAAATTTCAAAACCCAACGCCTTTTTCATAAGGTAATAGAATTTCATTATAAGAAGGCATAAATACCTGTATACAAGATGTATACCAAAAAAAAAAAAAAGAGAAACCTCAGAAAAAACCAACCCCTTATTCGCTAGCATGACCAGAAGGAGCACACTTCAAGAAAACCACTCATCAGTGGACAAGAGAAATTTTTAAAAGTTTATAACATTGGGTACCCTGAGTGCCTCCAACTTTGAATCCCATAAAGCAGAACCCAAAGTAGACAAATTTCACATTCACGTCTAACTGAATGTCAACAGGCACTCATCTCCAGAATTGCTAAAATAACTCTTTACCAACATCACGTAAAAGGTTAGAATTCAACAACGCTTCTAGACAAGTTGCAACAATGTAATCATGAAACAATTGAGACTTGACAGTGAAACGGTTTCAGAGGCATTGGCAGAAACACAATACAAAAACTTCTAAAACTGCAATAAGGTATTGGCACAACCAGGTTTTCTGTCAACTAACTTCTTTCCCATCAAAAAATCATGTGGCTGCTTCCACTGAATCCTTCGCTAATACCACCATGTTATGACTACCATCCTTCAGGTAAACCCCACTATATTTTTTCCATAAATAGGTAAACTTAGTTAATCTTGATCGAGCCGTACATTGCCAATGTAAAAGTCATAAGGAAAGCGATCTTCAGAGACTCATATTGTCATATAGAAGCCAATAACATATAACATTTTCCATTGTGAAATATAATCAGAAGGTATTTACAAGAGATGCGTTGTTAAAAAATACTAAAACAAGCAGAAATTATAAGATGGAATGTTAGAAACCTACAGTGAGGGGCCATCCTTTCAAAGTCAAATTGTTGCCAGCTTGATTTGATCCTAACACAACATAGTTAAGTCAGTTCATCTCTTGATTAAAAAAAAAGTTCATCTGTAAATCGAGAAATCTTTGACAACTGATCCAGGATTTCTAGTTTCCTTTTAAATACCAGCTATTCTAATTAGAAACATAAGCTACATATCGATTAGCAGGTTTGCAAAAAGAAGCAAAAGCACTAAGGAGATCAACAAAGAAAACATACCAGGAATAATCAGTGATCCTTCGGGACCTGCAGCTCGGGGATTAAGTATCGGATTGATTTCAGTCTTTATGTCCTGCTCAAATGAAGCAACAAACCATGTAGCTAAAGATTATAGTTAGTGAAATGAAACTCCTGAAGCAAAGAAACAAGAGAAAGAAGAATACTGACTGGTGTAGACCCTGGAAGTTGCTGATTACGTCCCTGAACCTGTGGGGACATACTACCGCTGGTACCGTGCAGCATTTGCCTGAAAGTAGAAAACCAGAAACACCTTAGTCCAATTAAGACAGATTAATTATGAATTATAATGCTTTCAGTCAATTGATATAAACTAAACTTATTGGTTTAGACGCTAAAGAAATGAACCTATGCTCCAAAATAAACCATTTGAAAGATTCTAATAAGAGTATAAAACAGGTTTACTTTATCACCTCCAGCTCCACAAGATGCATGAAGCCTTCCTAGTGGAAACGTTGAAATTTTCAACATTAAGTTCATAGAAAAATAATACTAGTGAAAAGTGAAAACCAAATATTTTTCCTTGCACTTCTTATTTTTCTATGCTAACTATATGTTTCATTTTGGTATGAACAGAAAATAAATTTAGCTAATTTCATAAGCATACCCTGACGGCTGCCCAGCTGATCCTGGTGCTGCAGATTTCAACATAGATGCGTGATTTGGATCTAAAAGCTGACTGACATTTTCACCGAATCTTTGCTGAAAACAATATGAATTCGAAGGTTAATAGCTGAAAGGCACTAGCGCTTTCCAAACCTCCATGCAAGACTGCTACCTTCATAGCTGCATCGTCTAGTCTTTCCTCATACATCTTCGTAGCTAATGCATTTGCAGTTCCAGGATTCTGTCTCAGGAGAGAGTCATTTCCAACAATCCCATTAGTTGTACCATTCAAGAGGTGGTTACCATCTCTGCGCTGCTGTTGCTGCTGAGTCTGCTGCTGCTGCTGCTGTTGTTGCTGTTGCTGATGTTGCTGCCTCTGCATTAAAAGCTGCTGCATCTGCATTTGCTGCTGCTGCTGCTGTTGTTGTTGTTGCTGTTGTTGCTGCTGCATATGTTGAGGCTGTTGGGCTTGCTGCTGCTGTTGCTGCTGCTCCCTTGCCTTCATTATTTGTGTCTGCAATTTCCAGATTCACATTTAAAGGCAAAGCAAATGAAAAGTTGCGCAAAACCTTGTAATAGATGAACTTTCAACAGCCCAACCAATAATGTGACATTCATCAAATAAACATTTACTGTTAGAAAGAATGACAGCTCATTACAGAAGCCCCATCGGAAACTTTTTATCCTAATGAAATAATTTACTAACTAAACTAGATTCTCTCTCGGCATCAGATAAAACCTTACAGATTCCAACATTTCATGATCCAAACAAATTAAAAGAATTTTTTATTGTACATTAAAGTTGCAGGGGGTTGACCATCTGCTGTACATTCACAGCAAATCAAATCAAGCATCTCTGACCACAAAACAGATCATCAACGTGCTAAAAACTCATATATCTAAACAAGATTATACTAGGAATATAGGCACTTTAAAAGAGACTGAGCCTCTAGAATTCATTATAACAGGTACAGATGCTTGGTCAATAGATAGAACCGATTCCGTGTTGTATTCCCGTACAGTAAGATAAGAAAACTTTGACAAATCTGGAGTCTCGTCACATGGACAAAAGCATGGACTGACAAGGACCTAAATATGAATGGGTTGACGCGGTTGGTGGACAAGATGCAGGAAGCGAGCTGAGATGATTTGGACATGTGAAGGGGAGGTGCCTAGAAGACTCAATGAGAAGGTGCCAGAGGTAGTCTATGTTGGGTCTCAGGGGTTGTAGAGGTAGACCAAAGAAGTATTGGGGAGAGGTGATAAGGAAGGACATGGCACATCTGCAGCTTATCGAGGACATGACCCTTGATGGGAGAGTATGGAGGTCGAGAACTAGCATAGAAGATTATTAGTAGGTAATCGAGCTTTTCTTTTATAATACTTGTAATATCATTATTATTTGCAGATTTCCTTACACTTAGATCTTTAATACTACCGCTTGTCTCTTTTGCTTCGGTTATTTTATTATCATGTTGTTGTTACTGCTTCTTGTTCTTTGTCTTTTTTCCATGGCTTTTCCTTAACGGTATTTCTTTTCAACTATGTTGTAATTATGTAGACAAGAAGCAACCCCCACTTCCAACCGAGAGGTTGTGAGTTCTAGTCTCCCCAAGAGCAAGGTGGGAAGTTCTTGGAGGGAAGGATGCCGGGGGTCTATTTGGGAACAGCCTCTCTACCCAAGGGTAGGGGTAAGGTATGCGCACATACTACCCTCCCCAGACCCCATTAAGTGGGATTATACTGGGTAGTAGTTGTTGTTGTTGAGTCAAAAATCTATCAAAAACAATCTCTCTACCTCCACAAAATAGGAATAAGGCCGGCATATACACACTACCCTCTCCAAAACCCACTTGTGGGATTACATTGGGTTTGTTGTTGTTGTTGGGTTCATGTGGTTGATGAGTGGACCCAGGACATATAGAATGTCCAAAATTGGGGTTCTCCGCAGCAATCCCATGCACCGCAAAAGAATGTATGTAGCCTTATACCTACCCTGGAAGGGCAAAGATATTGTTTCTCATAGACCCTAAAGATGGAAGAAGCATTGATAGCAAGTAATAGCTAGACAATATATTTAGAAAACTAAAATCAAGATAGCAATAGAAAATATGAAAGAAGTACTGGTAGCAAGCAACAACATTACAAGGTATGTAGTGATTAAGTGAAAAAATTAGAAGCATAGCTATCTTTTGGCGCAGCTGGTGGCTCTACAGAATATTGAGACAAGTGGAACCAACAAATTTCTAATCAAACAAACAACTGAATACAAGCCAAAAGGAAAGCATTTCTTAGCATCACTCTTATCTTCATGAGCAGTACTCCCAGCAATTCTCATGTAACAAAAGAAGGGAAAGCAAGCAAGAGAAACTCTTGACAAGAACTCTCAGTAGTTACTTCGTAATTTCGGCTAGGGGCGACAAAAGCAATCATATCGGAATAACTAACTTGGGGTCCAGTTGAATAATAAATTTTATAAGAAGGAAATTCTCTCATTAACCAACCTCGATATAAGAGGCAGCAACTTCAGAGTGCTTCTCATTGGTCCTTGCGATGAATATGTCCCAAAAAACAGACCACCACTCAAATAGAAAACCACCAGGAGCATCAATAGCTGAAAGAAAGACCATCCAAAGGTCAAAATAACAAAAACCAGAGAAAATCAACTAGGGAAGTGCAACTCTCCTCTGCATAAGCTCAAATTATAATCTCACCAACAGGGTCAGATGACACTTTCCCTTCAGCTTGAAAAGCCTGAGCAGAAGCCTTTAGATCTCTCTTCACCAAATAATCATGAATATAGACATCTAGCCTGTCCAACGTGACAAAGGCACCGTGTCAGTTAATGCAATAAATACCGCAATAGAGGTATAGATTGGTCAGAAACAGAAAATGAAAACCGGATTACGCTCATCGCCAGGTGTGATCGAATTGATTGTAGAAACATGAGATCAATTAGTCACTGACTAGTAAGAAGGAAAAATATATACGGAATAGTGAACACTTGACAATCAGACAACTTTTACTTACTCTTCCTACAAAAACAAGATCGTGTACCTTTCGTTTTAACTTTTTTCACTAATGATAAACAATTGGAGCTTGGAGAGAACATATTTGACTGCTAGAACTGCGGGTTA
Source organism: Nicotiana benthamiana (assembly GCA_034376525.1). Taxonomy (NCBI): domain Eukaryota; kingdom Viridiplantae; phylum Streptophyta; class Magnoliopsida; order Solanales; family Solanaceae; genus Nicotiana; species Nicotiana benthamiana. The sequence continues at coordinate 82,701,672 of CM067331.1, read as the reverse complement.
GAAAGAGGCCTTACTTTTCACTTGGTTCATGCTTCAAAGAACACAGATTTGGGAATATTCAAAAGAAAAAAAAAAAGATTTTCTTTTTTACTAATTAAATTTGTTCAGTTCTTAACATTAATACTATAGTTATACAAAACCCTTAATACCCAAACACTAACTGCTGCAGTCAGCCAAAGAGAAATCTTTATATTCAGCTGGCTGATAAACACACCCACACACACATGTGTGTGTGTGTGTGTAGAGAGAGAGGGAGTAAGTGTTTAAGCGACAAAAATCACAAAACCAATACTATATCAAAGCTTAAAGCTGTGCAAACCCTAGCAGCACAAGAGCTAGTGAATAAAGACTCAAACTTTCTTCAACAAAATACATACCAAAACACATAAGACACAAAATTAAACATACCCAGAAGTGTAAATCTGACTAAAAGGAACGAAACTATCCAAAAATTGGAACTTTTAACACCAAACTCAATTCCCAAAAACTGAAGCAAACAAGAAAAGGAAAAATAAATAATGCACAAACAACAAACATATACTTCAATAAGAAAAGCTTACATTTTATCAGCTTCCCAGTTTGTTTGAGACATGTTGTTTAGTCCAACAATTCAAACAAACTTTCCTTAATAATGTCAGATCCTTGAAAAATAAATAAAAATGGTTACTAATTAATTGAAAACAAAAAAACAGAATAAAGAGTAGAGATAGAAAAAGCATAAGTGTGTTTGTATATACCCTTTTTACATTTGTGTTTTTTGCGTATAAATTGGAATCTTGGAGAAATGATGGACAGAAAGACTGATGAAAAAACAAAAAAATAACTTTATTTTTATTTTCTACAGCTTTTAGTGTGTTATTCAACTCTGTTTTTCTCAGGAAACTGAAATTCTCTTTCTTTTTCTGATGATGAGTTTTGGAAAAAAAATGGGTTGGATTTGCTGGAGCTGATGTTGCAGATATTGTAATTGTTCTGTAAGTTGAATTTTGCATAACAAGCCCTTGCTCTTATCTAATTTTCAATATAAGTCCTGGTAGAATAAAGCTGATTTATTCCTTAGTTCTAAAAAGCCCCTTAATATTGAGAAATTAACGTTGATGACTTCTTTAAAATAGAGTTGATTATTATAAAGGAGCAGGAACAAAAATGTCATTTCATATATTTAGTCTTTCAACAGATGGTATTAACGCTGCAGTATATTTGCATCGAAAGTCCCTTAAGTTTAGTGATTTTGCGTTTCTTTCACATTCTAGATCTTCAATTCTTCATTAATTTAAGCTAGAACCTTGTGAATTGATCAAAGTCGGGTAGGTTGACAAGCTAGTGAAATGACAATTTTATCCTCTGATGTCAAAAAGGGTCAAAGTGGTTTTGATTAAGCTAATAAATATGATGTTTTGTCATTTAACTTAAGTTTAAAAAACAAGTCAATTGAGTAAAACTAGTGATACCGTCTTCTAAAAGTAGAATCTAGTAATCTAATCGGCTTTACTTGCCGGAAACAATTGTTGCATATTAACATTTCATGTAAGAAATATATACAAATAAAAATATAAAATATTAGATTGGATTCAAAAGCGAATGTAGCATTATACACGAAGTTTATCTGAATTTTATACTTTCTATAAAACTCAAAAGTATAAATTTATATATAAAAATTACTAATATTATAATAAATAATAAGTTTAAACTTATAATTTTAAAAATTAAATTAAATTCATAAAATTTATATTATATTTTAAATTCGCCTCTCGTCTCATTACTGGTCAAACAAATACGACTATGACTTTATGTGTTGTAGCCTTGTAGGTGACACATGATAGGTTCAAATTAAACATTCTTATAAGAAGTCCACATATGCATAAGTAGAAAGAAACTTAATAATACTTAAATAGGATCTTTGAAGTTGTTGACAATAAATAACTGCTAAAAAATTTATTTAATAAACAAAAAAGAAAAAGAGCTTTACTTAGGCCTCTTTATTTTTTTAAGATTAAGATATATAAATTTATATATATATATATATGTATATATATATATATATATATATATATCTAAATATTAGGATATATATTAAAATTTATGACATATAATTAAGATGTGTTTGAGATCTAAATATTAAATAATTAAAACTATTTGGTATTTAAACATCTGAACATATATATAACTTATCTTTATTAAATATTAATAATATAAATTTAAATAAAATACTAATTAAGTTAATATTTCGGTTGTTGGTGGTGGTTCTTGGTAGTAACTAGTGGTTATTGGTAGCAATAACGATTATGGTTGAGGATGGTGGTGATAGTTAATAATGATGGGTGGGTGAGTGGTGGTGGTGGTTGTAATTGAGGAAAGTGATAGTGGGCGATGGTAGTTTATAATGGTGGATGGTGTTGCTTATAGTTATTGAGAGTGATGTGGTGGCTGAAGGTGGCAGTTGAGGTGGTGTGTGTGGTTATGGTTGAATATGATGGTGGTGTGGTGGTGGTAATGGTGACGACTATGGTTGAGAATGAGGTGGTAGTAATTGATAATGGTAGGCAAATTTCAGTTAGTAATGAACGTGGATAATAACATCTTAATGAAATTAAGTATTTGTTATAGATTTTAATCATGCAAACCTATTCAGACTCATTAAGTTGTTGTAAAGTAAAAAACATATTTAATGATTAAGATTTCGACTTTGAAAACAAACTCACTTAATATTTAAAATTTAAATAATTAAGATTTAGACCTTCATTTACGTGCCAGCAAATGAGGCATCAAAGAATATTTTGAGTAATTTAAAACTTGAAGTCAAAATATAAAAGTAAAAGTATCGTATCAATATTGGATTCTTTGATTTATAAAATAACTTTCAGATCAAAATATAAAAATAACTCGTATATATTAAATGTACAATATGGCATTTTCATATACCTCATTGTTATCAATTTTACAGATGTATGACACTTTTATTGATAATTGTTGGCATTTTCCAAAAAATAAAAAATGTTTTTGCAGTTCATGTTTGATTATCGGATAAGTACATGAATTAAAGTTTGATTATAAAATTGGAAGAAATACTAAAGTAGTATTATTCGCGAGAAAACTAAAAGATAAGTATAGTCGAAGTCTCGAAGACAAATTAAACAAAGTATTCGCATGCTCAAGTATAATCCAAAATGGTACCCTCAAATTAAATAACTGGTTTGTGATCTCTCTTTATTTATATATATATATATATATATATATATATATATATATATATATATATATATATATATATATATATATATATATATATATATATATATATGTGTGATCGCTAATTTATCCTCGAAAGTAGTACATAATTTGTGGTACCTAATAATTCATATTGAGTAAGAATAAGAGAAAAAATATATAAGCAGTCAACAAAAATAAATTCACTAAGATAAAATACTATTTATGACTTGTCATTGCTTACTTTGTAGTAATTATTTTGATAATCTCCAAATAGGAAAACTATCATATATGTTATTTATAAGTAGTTCATTATTAAAATTGGCTAATTCATAAAATATTATTAATATTAGCCAATTAGTTATTTGTAGCAAAAAAATGTCAAATTTTTGCTTTCTTTTGGGTGGGTGTTATTAGAATAGACTATAAACATACTAAGGAGCTTGAATCTCAGTTTTTGGATGATTTGGTGAAATTTTGAGGTGGTTTGAATTGAAAATTCGAAATAAAAACTGAGCATTAAAAAATAATATGTGTATCACGTTGTGTATCATATATGTATCATATTGGTATCAATTGTGTATCACATGTATATCCATGTATATATGTGTGTGAGATACATGCGTGATGCATTTTTGATACATGTGTCGTAAAAGAATTTTTCTAACTCGATTAATTACGAATTTTGATACAAAACCAATCCAAATCACCTCAAATCTTCCTCAATTTTTTATATATTGACTTATCTGTTTGCTTTCAATATATTTCAACTATAACAACAACAACAACAACTACCCAGTATAGTCTCACAAAGTGGGGTCTGGGGAGGGTAATATGTAGACGAGCCTTACCCCTACCCGAAAGGGCAGAGAGGCTGTTTCCAATCGACCCTCGGCTCAGTGAAGTAAAGGAACAACAAAAACAAAAACAACAAAAGAGCATTAGTAACTTCAACATAAATAGCGTAAATAATTATCTAAACATAAAAACCTAAAAATAAAAACTATAAATAAAATAGCATGCAATAATATCAGACAGTAACTAGCATAAGACAAAATCCAATACATAAATCATCTATGAATAGCCCTGTCAAGCCTCACCCAACCCCGGGTGAGGAGTATGAAGAACTCTAGGGGCCCCTATCCCACAACCCTTATACTAGACCTCCATACTTTCCTATCTAGGGTCATGTCCTCAGAAACCCGCATTCTAGTCATGTCATGCCTAATCATCTCTTCCCAATACCTCTTAGGCCTCCCTCTACCTCGCCGTATGCCGACCATCGCCAGCCGCTCACAACTCCTCACATGGGCGTCATGACTTCTCCTCCGCACATGTCCGAACCACCTCAGCCTCGCTTCTTGCATCTTCTCATCCACCGGGGCCACCCCCACCTTCTCTCGAATAACTTCATTTTTAATCCCATCTAACCTGGTGAGCCCGCACATCCACCTGAGCATCCTCATCTCCGCAACTTTCATCCTCTGAACGTGAGAGTTCTTCACTGGCCAGCACTCCGCCCCATACAACATGGCAGGCCTAACCACAGCTCTATAAAATTTCCCCTTGAGTTTCTGTGGAACTTTCTTGTCACACAGGACTCCTGATGCAAGCCTCCACTTTGACCACCCCGCTCCTATGCGATGAGTGACGTCCCCGTCAATCTCTCCGTCCCCCTGAATCACTGACCCAAGATATCTGATACTGTCCCTCTTGGCGATGACCTGTGATCCAATCATTACGTCCCTGCCTACTTCGCTCGGCTCGGCACTAAACTTGCACTCCAGGTATTCTGTCTTAGATCTGCTTATTTTGAAACCCTTAGACTCGAGAGTCTGTCTCCATACCTCTAACCTCTCATTGACACCGGCCTTCGTCTCGTCTATCAAGACTATGTCATCAGCAAATAGCATATACCAAGGCACATTCCCTTGAATATGTCGGGTAAGAGCATCCACTAGAGAAATGGTCTGAGTCGCCACCTACCGTCCTAACCCTAGTCTTAGCTCCATCGTACATGTCCTTAATTACTCTGATGTAGGCTTCTGGCACGCTCTTCACCTCCAAGCACCTCCATAGCACCTCCCTTGGGACCTTGTCATACACCTTCTCCAAGTCGATAAGCACCATGTCCATGTCCTTCTTCCTATCCCTGAACTGCTCCACCAGCCTCCTGACAAGGTGGATAGCTTCTGTAGTGGAGCGACCCGGCATGAAACCGAACTGGTTCATAGATATAGATATCATCTCCCTCACCCTCACCTCGATCACCCGCTCCCAGACCTTCATGGTGTGACTTATTAATTTGATACCCCTATAGTTGTTGCAGCACTGGATGTCACCTTTGTTCTTGTACAAGGGCACCACTGTACTCCACCTCCACTCATCCGGTATCTTTTTGGTCCTGAAGATCGCATTGAACAACCTGGAGTATTTCAACTATACTCATTGAAAAAGATTCTTTTTTGTTTAGAATTTTGGATTTTTTTTGTATTTCATCACCTTATTTGCTACCTCATTCATGAATTTTCTTTCCGTCGTGCATTTAATATTGCTAATCACGCTTAAAATATGAAAAGAGATTTTTACATGTAATTTTTTGAAAGAAAGAACCTTATTTATTTAATTTTTTAATTTTTATATATATTTAATTAATTTTAATAAGTTTATAATTAATAATTAATAATTAAAATTTATTTAGAATATTTGCGTAAGTTTTCCTATCTAATATAACGTAAGTTCATGGAAATATGGTGAAGATTTCCAACGACAGAGTTCTGAAATTTCAGCATATATTCAAATAGATTAGTTACATAGGTGGGGGGGGGGGGGGGGCCCCCCCCCCCCCCCCCCAAAAAAAAAAAAAAAAAAAAACGGAACCAAGTCAAACTTAAAAATATAATACGTTACTAGTATTTTGACTATCCAGTACATGCAACATACTGAAGCTTCATTTGCTAGATCATTGCAAAGGAAATTCTTTCTACTTTATATAGAAATTGAAATTTTAACAGATTAAAATAAATTATAAATTCAAAACAACTTTTAAAATATTATAAGTTTATTAAAATTATCATTATTCTATCCAAACCCTAATTTATGTTTATAAGTAAAAATAGCACGGTATAGCCAGTTTTTGGACTGTCATTTAAAAATAATCAGCGTTTATCAAGCCAATAAAAAATAGCTATTATTTTGTTACAATAGACACCGTTCTAGCATAATATACTGGAGTTTTGTGCACCTGTAAATGAACTCAAGCATGTTATGCTGGACCGGTATACTTTGCTGGCTCTAGTATAATATATTAGAAATTGGAGCAGTAGTGCTCTAAACTCCAGTATATCATACTGGACCAATATACTCGTTGGAACTCCAGTATATTATGCTAGAGTTCTAGTGTACTTATGCTGGAAGTCCATCATATTATGCTGGAGTTCCAACATACTTATCCTGGAACACCAGTATAATTTGCTGGAGTTCAAGTATACTTATGCTGGAACTCCAGCATAATATACTGGAGTATTTTCTAGGTTTTGAACAGTATTTTGTTTCGATTTATCTTTATATAAAAAGTGGCTAAATTTCGATTGCTTTTGAAATTGGGCTATTTTTGAACGACCAGTTGTAAATTCGGCTATTTTTTAATTTCTCCCGAAGAATAAGGACGATCTCAACAATTTCATAAACTCTCGGAATGAGCACAAAAAGGTAAAATATGAAATATTCAAAATTCCATGAATCTTTTGGAATATTCATTAAGAAATCAAAGGTATGTCAAATATGTCTTGTTAAAAGTCTTACGTTCGAGAAATACGCCGTTTGTTCCAAATATTTTTAGATATTATAGCAAAGTGTTGTTATGGAGAACATATATTGTAACATAACATAAAAATTGATTCCGGAAAAGCTTGGCATATATATATATATATATATATATATATATATATATATATATAATAGGTTGTCACGACCCCAGTTCACCATCCATGAACATGTCGTGATGGCACCTAGTTCCTATAACTAGGTAAGCGTAACAATGCGGAAATTTAATATAACTTGCGAACATTTAATTAAATTAAGCAAACCTAGAAGAAAATGGTATATAAGTGTCACTTTGCATATACAACTCAAAAATAAAATGCGAAAGTCTACAATCTCATCCCAAAATCTGGAAACGCATGGGAAGCACAGGCTAAGAGAAATGTAATATACTGCTCTAACTCTAGAATGTCTAAACAACTGAAATAAAATGATAGAATAACTCTTAAAGCTGGAATAGAATAGAGACTCCTGGTCTGCGGACGTGGCAGATATACCTCGAAGTCTCTGCTAAATCTCTCCGCCTCGAGGATAGTATGCCTAAGTCGAGGTACCTGGATCTGCACATGAAAAGTATGTGCAAAAGGGGCATGAGTACACCACATCGGTACTCAATAAGTGTCAAGCCTAACCTCGGTCGGGTAGTGATGAGGAAGATCGTGGCCCTACTGAGATTAAACAATATAATAAGAATGTACAGTATGAATCAGACGAAAATAATGTGAACCAACAGTGAAATAAGACATAATTTACAAGGCAACAACAATTAAGCGATGAACATAGTAAACACAAAGATGCACATCTCAATACCAAGATATCAAATGAGGATCTCCCAGGATACCGTCCTGTAGTCCATTCCATTAATATTTCGAGGAGCTTCCGGGATACCGTCCCGTTGTCCATCATAGGAGTATATCCGAAGGATCTTCCTGGATACCGTCCCGTAGTCCAACTATCAATGTGTATATGGATCTACCGGGAATCTAACCGTAGTCCCAAAATAAAGTACAGGGGGATCTACCGAGAATCTAACCCGTAGTCCCAAAATAAAGTGCAGGGGGGGGGGGGGAATCTACCGGGAATCTAACCCATAGTCCCAAAGTAAACACACAAGGGGGGAGCTACCAGAATCCCACATCCGTAGTCCCGAAGTAAATACGCAACCACAACCAGAAGATATTCATAAATGCAGTACAAAAGAAGACAAACAACATGTAGTACTAGCCTAGCATGCTTCACGTAATACAGGAAAGGCAAATTAAGCAATTTGGCAAGTTAAATCATCTAGGCATGCTTTTCTAATCTAACACAGGTTATATTTGCAAGTAAAATAAGGCAAATACAAAAAAAATTCAGACTCAATATATGAAGCAAAAACTAGATTTTTCAACAATTAGATCAAGTACGCGTTTGTTACCTCACGTACAAGGCACTCAAATACCAAATAAGAAATCCTAAGGGAAAAGGTCCCCACACAAGGTTAGACAAACCACATATCTCAAATCGGCTATTAACTCTAAATCAAACTTTTCCCACGAGTATCTAACTCTAAATGGCCCAAATCTATTCTATTCAATTACATATCATAAATAACAACACAAACAACTAATTCTATTATTTAATTCACGGCTAAGGCTCGAAATTAGGTAAAATAACCAAAATGCCCCTCAGGCCAACGTCTCGGGATCGGATGATTTTAACATATTCAGAATCCTCGTACTCTCACGAGTCTAACCATATAAAAATCTCCCAAATCGGATGTTAATCACCCATTCAAAACTCATTAGTTTGGTTTATGAAGTTTTTTCCCATTTTTCATTCAATAATCCGAAACTAAAGATGAATTTGTGATTAGATTAGTGGGTTTTAAACATAAGAGAATAGATAATCGTTACCCATTAATTGCCTCTGAAAAACCCTCGAAATCTCCCTCAAATCCGATCTCTCTAACTTGAGTTTTGTTAAAAATGGCTAACCCTCGGTTTTGAAATATATATATATATATATATATATATATATATATATATATATATATATATATATATATATATATATATATATATATATATATATATATATATATATATATATATATATATATATATATATATATATATATATATAACTACCCAGACATTCAATAAATCGCAAACGCGGAGATTAGCTCGCATTCGCGGAGAAGAAAAATTGAAGATGTCAAAAATACTCTGCGCGATCGCGAGGGGTAGGATATGAACCGAAGGCCCAGGACTTTAAAGCTACGGGAATGCGTGGTCTGTAATGCGATCACGATTAAGGAAAATGCTGAGATCATGAAGTTGCTCTGCGCGAACGCATGAAAGCGCTCGCGAACGCGTGAAAGCGCTCGCGAACGCGTGAAAGCGCTCGCGAACGCGAAGAATGAACTGGCATAGGTACGCGAACGCGGGTAATATTATGCGAACGCGATGAAGGAACTGGCCTCCCTCGAGATTACACTACGTGAATGCGAGAGAGAGGACGCGATCGTGAAGAGGAAAAGTCTGCAGCAGCTGAGTCCTGAGTTCAGTTTTCTGAAATTTGTTAACAACACAAAATGCTCCGTTGAGCATCCGAAACACACCCGAGGCCCCCGAGACCTCAACCAAACCTACAAACATATCTCATAATATCATTCAAACTTTTACCAACCCTTAAACCACCTAAAACAACGCCAAAAAACTCGAATAAACCAAGGATTTGAGTTAGAACTTCTAATTCCATCAAAATACATTTCCGATCAAAAACCTAACCAAAACATGTCCGAATGACCTGAAATTTTGCACACATATCCCAAATAACGTGACAAAGCTACTACGACTTCCGAAATTCTATTTCAAACCTATCAAAAACTCACTATCGGACCGGAAATTTAAAAAATTTAAACTTCGGCATTTCAAGCCTAAATGAGCTTCGGACTACCAAAATATATTCCGGACACGCTCCCAACCCCAAAATCACCTAACATAACGGAGCCATCCGATTTTCATTCCGAGGTTGTCTTCACACTGTTCCGACTATGGACCACTTTCCAACACTTACACTCTCATTTAGGGACTAAGTGTCCCAAAACTTTCTGAAACTCGACGCCGAATGTCCCGACAAACCAAAATAGCAGAAATGAACTTAGGAAAAGCAGTTAATAAGGGATCGGGGCATCAATTCTTAAGGTGACCGGCCAGGTCGTCACACAGGTGTATAACTATAAATAATCTTTTGGGACCTAAAAGCTGTCAGGCCTAATAGGATTTGTAAGATTGAAAGAAGTGAATGTGTAATTTAGGCCCAAAGGAAAAAGAAGGGTGAAGTACACATATAGCTCTCAAAGCGGATGATCTTAAATTTTTGTTCATTAAGTTCTTCCCTTGGAAAAGTAAGGGTCAAAATTTACAACTTATCCAAGAAAGGGAGAAATTCAAAACTAGCCTGATTTACAAACGGTCATTCAAAAATAGCTACAGTTTCAAAAGTAATCAAATTTAGCCATTTTTCACGTAAAGAAAAATCTGAATGAAAATATTGTTCAAATCGAAAAATACTCCAGTATAGTATATTGAAATTCCAGCATAATATACTGGACTTCCAATATAATATACTGGACTTCCAGCATAATATACTGGAGTTCCAATATAATATATCAATCCAGCATAATATGCTGAAAGTTCATACATAGGTGCTCCAATCTCCAGTATATTATGCTGAAACTTTTCGCGTATTGGAATTCCAACATAATGTGCTGGAAGTTCATACACAGGTGCACCGAGCTCCATTATATTATGCTGAAACTTTCCGTATTGCAGCAAAATAGTAATTATTTTTCCATGACTTTACAAATACTAACTAATTTTGAATTATCAGTCCAAAAACTGGCTTAGCCGTGCTATTTCTGCAGTTATTTGGAAGAAGAAGGGGAGCACGACCCCTTAAAATTTAGAAGACTCAAGTATAAATATGTTTTGCAAAGATGGCCACGCTTCCATGTTATCTTCTCTCTTACCCTTTTTGATTTCATTTAATTAGAAAGATTATGTCATTATGTTTATAGTAATACTTAACTCTTTTCTTATATATTCTAATCAAATATTAAACACAGACCTCCCTTCTTTTATGTTTTGAAACCTCTTATGGCTTAATCTATATTATCATGGGGACAAGAAATACCCTTAATTGGATCATTTAATTACATTGCAGTTTCAAATTTTACATACCACTGAAGCAAAAGAACAAATTAAAGTAGTCCTAAATTCTATAAAAGATTAAAAAAAAACTAAAAATGTCAGAGACAGAAGAGAAAAATAGGAGAATGAACTATCATTCCCCTTACTAGTCTATCTGTGGTGGTAGGCTTTGGACCTTTACATGAACTATCATTCTTTCAGTCAACATTATTTGGAAAATTAAAGAAAAATGGAAAACTGTAAGACAAAAAGAGAATTGATCCAAGAATCTCAATCAACGGACATATATATTCATAGACAACCGACATATCTATGAAATATCGATTTGTCCTTTGACGCAAAATGTACATATAATATACTCTCTATATATGTATATTGGATCTAGAATTTAAAGATTCCATACAGACCTCAAGTTATTATATATATATATAGATAGATAGTTGAGTTTATAATTACATATTTATACATTTTTATATATTCTTAATAATATATATACATTTTTAATTCTTAATATATAGATAGATAGATAGAACTCCTTGGTCCTGAAATACATTTTTATATATTCTTAATAGTTGAGTTCGCGTGAACCAGTAGTTAATAGCATAGATTCCCGGCCCCTTGATGTGCATAGATTGCTTGGAGATTTGCATGCATGGCTAACCATGGAAGCACAGGTTAGCAGTAAGGTGTACGCAAGTAGCCGTGGAGCTCTCGTGAACAATTCTCTCTGCCACTACACTTTGAATTAAAAAACAAGACAAATCTTAGCTTGAAATAAATCAAATTAAAGCACTTAATTTCGAAAATCATCAATATATATATATATATATATATATATATATATATATATATATATATATATATATATAAAAATTGATATATTATTCAACTTCAAACTGATGTACATAATGAACTGAAATTTCTTCTATTTATAGAAGAAAGAGATTGTTGTGTAAGCTGCTACTGCAAGATGCTGTATAAGTTGCTAATAAGTTCCTTCTGCAAGCTGTTGTGTAAGCTTCTTGAAAGATGTTATTGTACCAGCTATAGATAATCTTCTACTGGAGCAATATTTATCCAGAATAGAATGCCGAAATGATAAGCTTCTTCAGTATACTTATTTTCAATAGAGTACTAAATAGATAAATATATTTACCGCGAAGTCCAATATGGATAAGCTTCTTGAGGAAGCTTATTTACAACGAAGTTTGAAATGAACATCCATAATGTAATATTTTTATTACACTCCCCCTTGGATGTTCATTAAAAGATAATGTGTCTTATTAAAACCTTACTAGGAAGAACCCCGTGGAAAAAAATTCTAGTGAAGGAAAAAGAGTATACATATCTAGTAATATGCATTGTTAGTTGCCTTATTAAAAATCTTTTAAGGAGAACACTATAGGAAAAACCTTAGTAAGGGAAAAAGAGCACAACACGTATTTTACTCCCACTGATGAAAGTTTTTTTTCAAATATTTGAGTTTCTACATTCCAATCTTGTATACTATCTTCTCAAAAGTTGAAGTTGGTAAAGATTTATAGAATAAATCTGTTGGATTGTCACTTGAACGGATTTGCTGCGCATCAATATTACCATTCTACTGGAGATCATGTGTGAAGAATATCTTTGGTAAATGTGTTTCGTTCTATCTCTTTTTATGAATCCTCTCTTCAGTATTGAATATGTATAATATTGTTGGTCTTTTATCACATTTCAACTCACATTTCTCGTCTAAAATGGATCATCTATCTCAACCATACGCATTTCCTACTTGCTTCATGAATAGCTACTATCACAACATGATTTGAAGAAGTAGCAACAACAGATTGCTTTGTGGAGCGTCATAATATGACAATACCTCCACATGTAAACACGTACCAGTTTGAGATCGAGCTTTTTGGGAATTGGGTAAATAACCTGCATCTGTATAATCAATACAATTTGCACCACTTTTGTTAGCATTAGCAAGATACATAAGTGCACCAATTGCACTGAGATAGAGTATTTCAGTACCAAGGAGTTCCTCATCCTATTCTGGAGGACAGAACAGATCCTTATTCACTTCAAGTGATTGAACACCCATTGGTATACTTAATGGTTGCGATTTGTCCATGTAAAAACATTTAAAGACCCTTTCTGTATAGGCAGATTGATGGATCAAGATCTCGTCTGCTAAATATTCAATTTGCGTATTAGAATTTTATTTTTCCAAGATCTTTCATCTCAAATTCTTTCTTAAGACATTTAATTTCTGCTTGGAGCTTGTCTGGAGTTCCGACAAGATTTATGTAATCAACATAAACAAGTATAACAAATTCTGTGGCATTTTTTTAAATAAAAATGCATAGAAAAATAACATCATTTATGTTACCTTCTTTCAGCAAATATTCACTGAGGCGATTATATCACATGCGCACATATTGATTTAAACCTTATAGAGATCTTTCTAATTTGATTGAGTACATTTCTCAAGGATTTTAATTATATGCTTCAAGAATTTTAAATCTTTGAGGGATCTTCATATAGATTTAATCAAATAAATCATATAGGTTAGGACTTGCATTTACATGGCATGACATCTTCAAATTTCTGGACTACAAATCCGATCCTCACATTTTTTTACAATATTGTGTACTATATTGTATCAAATATATAGTTAATGATCATTTTGTATCGGTTCCTAAGCGACATAACTTGTTGAAATCTTATCACTTTCTTTATTTTTCAGGTATTTGAACTTCTTTTGGAGTTTCATGAAAGATTATTTCGTAGGCTCTTATAGCTCATTTCCTCCTTATTATGATCATTTTGATCAATTGCTCCTATCATTTTTCAATGATTGTTACCTTTGGAACTGATCTGTTTACTACGCTTCATTCGTGCAGTAAACATTATCCTTTATGGGCTTTAATTTTAATAGGAGCATTTGCATATGAAATATGAAATTTAATTTTTGATCAACAAATGCTTCTGGCATTTGACTTGAATTATCTTTTAAGTGAGGGTCATATTAATGACAATTCGAATGGTATATTTTTTAGCTATTTATTTTATCCCCCAAATGTTAGAAAAACTACATATATCCCCAATATTCTTCTAAAAATATATTTTGTGCATTGTGGTAGAAAAATTAATCATATACCACACATCAAAAGTCATTAGATAGTAAAAATATTTGGTTTCTGATCCTAAACCAATTGTAAGGGGAGGACTTATCATATATTGTTAGTCTTCATACAAGTATTGTTGTATGCAATTTAGAAAATCTTAAACCAACACATGAAGATTCGTTCTCATAAGAAATAGTTTAGCCATTAATAAGAGGTATTCAATGCTAAACTAGCTTCGATATAAACTAGCATAATCAAGATGAACTATCTTGATTTCACAATCTGAACATTATGCTCTTAATTGAGAAAAACAATTTCAAATGCCACACTGCAGGTTGACATTAAACACACATGTAACCATATTATATATGCATCTATAAGTGGTACACATGATAGGTAAATGTGTCACGACCAATTCTCATATAACCCGTGATGACACCGAACATTGCCACTAGGCAAGCCAACAATGAACGAGCCTTGTATTTAGTCTTTTTAATAATTTCAAAGTAGTTTATTTTTATTTGCTAAGTAAATAAGAAGTGGAAAATTTAATAAAGTAATGCATAAACTAATAAAAGAGCAAATATGGTGAAATAAATACTCGCAAGCCATCAAGTGTCTACTAGCATGTTTTCAAGATTTGGTATCACAAGTATATGAGCAACTAGTAGAATATATAAAATACTATGCTACTTTCTGAAATAGGGTAGACAGAAAGTAAATTCAAAAGAGACACCACGGGTGCTGCAAAACAACCTTACAAAGCATCTCGCCACTATGCCTTAGGGTAACGGGAGTGCGCGCCTGACTGACTGCTAGATGCACCTGCCTCAGATCCTACATGATTAGCGTAGAAGTGTAGCGAGTACATAAATAACTTGTACCCAGTAAGTATCTAATCTAACCTCGAAGAAACAGTAACGAGGATCTACATCGACACTTACTATGGGTCAATAATAAAAATACAACAATTCCAAATAGGCAGGGAGTAGGTGAATAATAATAATAATAATAACAAAATAGTAAGCAGAGAGTAAATTATTCTTTAACTGATAATCCATTTAAAAGTCTCCAATCGTCACCTACTAACTTCCATAATATTGGCCATTTAGTAAATTGTAACATCTGAAGCCATAAAATATATAAAGTATGATCGAGCTACGAGTCTTATCACACACGATTTATGTCGAGGTTGTACGACCCGATCCAAAATATCGTGGGCACTGTCGAGGGTCGAACGCACAAATGATAGATGCATCTATTCTACTCCCAAGGCGAACGACCCGCTCCCATGAGAGTAGAGAGTTTACCTCGCTCGCGAAAGTACTTACGACACGAGAGGACGTGTATTTCCCGGAGTTATTATGTATTCCTCCATTCTTCCAAAAGTAGGAAATCTAAATCGAAAATTTGCAACTTTAAAATCCCTAGTCTCAGCTCTATTCAAGACAATTAATATGCACAATAAACAAAGTAGCATAATTAAAGACATGATGTGGATCTAAGACTACCCTGATATATTATGGAATATAGCTACTTATGGAATATCGTCACTTCATGCGTACGCAGCTCCCCACACAAGCAATACACAACAAATGTACACCTAAGGGGATGAGTCCTTCTTACAAGGTTAGACAAGAGACTTACCTCGTACTCAAGCTCACTTTGGGTCCACAAATCTGCTCTAAAGCCTCAACGTGGAGCCAATCAATCCGAAACTAGCCAATTATTATATAACTTAATCAATATACACCTACGAGTTCATAATTTAGATATTAGAGTAATTACCCAACCTAATTTGAAAGATCCCTAAAATTCATCCCCAAGACCACGTGCCAGAATTCCAAAAACTTTCGAAAATAAATATTACTCATAACCTCACGAACTCAAATATATAATTTCTACCTAATTCTATTATCATTTTTCATAGTTAAATCTAATTTTTTCTAAATCAAGGTTTTTTTAACTAAACTCATAATTTTCAGAATTTTACATGTTAAAATCTACCCACAATCTATGTATCAAAATTGCGTTGGGTAGGAATTACTTACCTTCAATAGCTAGGTGAAACCCATCTTTAAAGAGCTCCAAAATCATCCAAGAAAATGAAAAATGAGAGAAAATGGCCTAAGTCTGATTATAAAAATATTTTATGCCCAGTGGTCCTTATACGTCGTCCCGCCACCGCGAAGGCCAAAAAGCGAAGCCCAGGAATGCCATTCACGAATGCAAAAAGGAAATGTGAACGCGAAGGTTTAGCTAGAATGATTTATGCGAACGCGAGGTCTTCTTCGCGAATGCGAAGAGCAACAGTGTGCCACCCCACCCAGCTCGCTTTACCCTTTGTGAATGCAGACCCCTTCACGTGAACTAGAGGGCCAGTAACCTAGAGCTTTGCGATCGCGACTCTTTTCTACGAACATGTAGTACAAAAATCTCCCCTCCCCATATCCTTCATTGCGAATGCAAGGTCTTCTCCGCATCCGCGAAGAGGAAATCAGAACAACAGATGGCAGATTTTTGAACTCAACTGTGGGTGGCCCAAAACTCACCTAAGCCACCCGGGACCCCATCCAACTGCACCAACAAGTCTATAAACATAATACAGACCTACTCGAACTCCTGGAATATATAAAGAAACAACAAAACTAAGAATCTCACCGTAGAACCAAATTGATTCAACTTATGAACTTCAAACTCCTCAACTTACTCTGAACGCGCCGAATCATATTTAGATACTCGGAATTATGTCAAATTTTGCGTACAAGTCTTAAATCACCATACAGAACTACTCCCAGGATCGGAATACCAAATGGACCTCGATAACACCAAAACCTACTCCATACCAAACTTAAAGAACTTGAAAACCTTCAATGCATCAACAACAATAGAATCTGCCATGGGTGTATACACATAAACAGGAGAGCTCATAGAATTACGGGACACACCCAAATATGGAGCAAAATAAGATGACATATAGGAATAAGTAGAGCTTAGATCGAGTAGAACATATGCATCTCTATTACATACTGGAATAATAACTATAATGACAGAGTCAGAAGCAATTGCCTCTGTACAAGCAGAAAAGGCATAGTATCTAGTCTGGCCTTCCCCTCTAGGGATACCTCTACTTCCCCAACCTACTCCTCGAGCTGGCTGAGCAGGTGGAGTGATAGCTGGTGCTGTAATCATAGCCTTAGGCCTTTGTGGAGAATGTTGTGGATGAGACGTATGTGGAGATGCATCCCTCCTAAGTCTAGGGTAATCCCTCACCGTATGGCGAGTGTCGCACACTTTAAAAAATCTAGGAGGGCATGACTGTTGTGGCTGGCTCGAGCTAGGTCTACTGGATTGACTGTTCAAAACACCCCGTGCATGAGGCACACTAGATATTGACTGTGCATAATAAGGCTCCTGAGGCCTAGAAGTAGCCAAAATACTACTGGCGGTTGGAAGAGCTGAATGAACGAGGCGATTCACATAGCCCCTACCATGTCGAACTGCAGCTGGGGCACGAGCACCAGAATAAGAACCAGTCTCTAAAGACCTCTTGGCCTCTCTCCCAAGCAAACATGCCCTCCACTCTCCTAGAAATACTCACAGCCCGCTAGTATGAAATATCCTTCTCTAACTCCAAGGACGTGCTACTCCTGATGCTGAGATGGAGTTCCTCAATAACCTAACGGATCCTCTCTCAAATTATAGAAACTAAGGACGATGCATGTCTAGACAAATCACTAAAACAAACTACATACTCTGACACAGTCATAGCACCCTGGTGCAATTGCTCAAGCCATTTTCACCAAACCACTAAAGGTAGGAGGGTGGTACTTCTTGTACCTCTCGAGCCCACGCTGCTCCTCCTCAAAAACTGCTGCCCTACCTTCGGGATGAAATGGGGCTACATGTGGCACTAGTATAACCTCCGGAATGTGATCGACCTAAATCTACTACTCTAGAGTGTGGGCGTGGGGAGACTGTGCTCTTCCCCCATACTGAGATGTGGTAGGAGCAAGGGAAATCAACCCTACTTGAGCTAGAGTACTGAACATTCTCAGAAAGTGTGTAAGGGTCTCCTGGAGAGCCGGTGCATTAGTAGTAGGCACCTCAGGTGCCTGTGCTCCGAGTGGAGCTACTAGTGGCTCCTTTGTAGCAGCTCTTGCAGGCGCCCTGGCTGCATAACATAGGCGTCCTCGGCCTCTACCTAGGCTCCGGCCTGTGGTGGCTTTAGAAGAGGGCACGGGTGCCTATTCATCTCCGACCGTACGTATTCTCACCATCTATAAGAGAATACAAGGCAAAAGTTTAGAATTTCAAAATCATCAAAGTTTTGAACGATGAGGAAATCAAAGAAGTGTTACTCTCCTAACAGTTCCATAGCATCCCAAAGATAGTACAGATGTCTCCGTATTGATCCACGAGAGTCTAAATAACCGGTTTGTGACTCACGACACCTATGAACCTAGAGGTCTGATACCAACTTGTCACGATCCAATTTTTCCCTACGTAAGATATCGTGATAGAACCTAGTCCCAACGACTAGGTAAGACTAAATAATTATGGAAATAATAGGAGCAAAAATAAAACTCACAACTAACTGCAACAAATATTAACATAACTGCTAACCATGCCGCTCGGCATGTACAATAACCAACTCCTCAACAATACACAATCTTCCCAGAACCCGGAACACCATGAGTCACAAAATACAGAAGGAAAACTAGTATCTCTATACACTAGAGTCTATCAAAAGAAGTACAAAATATAATTGACATAGGGAAGAATAGAGAGGAACTCCGAGTTCTGCGGAGGCGGCAGATTTACCTTGAAGTCTCCGACTGTTGCTGCTCACTGATGACGTGGCTGGTAAGAAGTACCTAGATTTCAACACGAACATGTGCAGAAGAGTAACATGAGTACACCACAACGGTACCAAGTAAGTACCAAGCCTAACCTTAGTCGAGTAATGACAAGGTCATGTCAAGGCCCTACTGGTGTGTGTGTGTGTGTGTGTGTGTGTGTGTGTGTATATATATATATATATATATATATATATATATATATATATAAAAGAAAGATAGAATGAAATATCACAATATAATAAAGGCTGAAATTTGACAAGAAAGAAATCACAGAAACATAATAGTACAACGGGCAAAAAAATCAATAAGGGATCTCCCGAGATACCGCCTTATAGTCCCAAAGTAAATATATAGGGCGATCTCCTGGAATACCGTTCCATAGTCCCAAAAGTAAATATGCAAGGGGATTTCCCAAGATACCATCTCGTAGTCCAAAATTAAATGTGCAGAAGGATCTCCCGGGATACTGTCTCGTAGTTCCAAGGTAAATATGTAGGGGATCTCCCGAGATACCGTCTCGTAGTACCAAAATAAATATACATGGGATCTCCCGGAATACCATTCCATAGTACAAGTTAAAGAAGAAGTAGGAAATCTACTAAGCATGCTGCACAAAGTTCAGATAAGTATTTAAGACACATAGTCATGCTATTCTATGCTTAACAAGATAATTACACATGCTAGTATAACTCAATTAAAGTGAAATTTACTTAGTGAAAAATGGATTTTTTCAACAAATAGACCGCGTACGTACTCGTCACTTCATGTACATGACTCTCACATATCATAATAGTACCAGATTCTAAGGGGAATTCCCCCATACAGGGTTAGGCAAGCCACTTACCTCGAACCAAGCTCAATCAATAGGTAACAATGCCTATTCCATGAATATCCGACTCCAAATGGTCTAAACCTATCCAAACACATTACATATCATAAATATAACTATAATAGACCAATCTAATTAATTAAATCAAGACTTTAATAAGAAATTCGAAAATCTCCCTGAAAAGCTTCCCTGGGACCACGTCTCAAAATCGGGTAAAAGTTACAAAATATGAATTCCCATTCACACAAGTTCAATTGTACCAAAATTATCCAAATATGACTTCAAAATCTCAATTAAAATCCAAAATCTTAATTGAAGAACTTCTACCATTTCCCCCAAATTTCACAACCAAATTCCTTAATTAAATGATCAAATCAACTATAGATTAGTAGAATATAACCATAAAGGAGTTACGAATCGTTTCCCAAAATCTCTCTGAAAATCCCTCAAATAATCGCCCAATCCAAGCTCTCAAAGTCCCAAAATTTAAAATGGAATAAAACCCTCAAACGTGGCCCTTGCCCAGCGATTTCGCATATGCGGGCCTAAAATCGTACCTACGACGCTGCACCTATGAAATTTCCGCCACAGCTGCGGAAATGACTTGAAAGGATAGGTTTGAATTTACGATGAAAGGGACCTCACTTGCGAGTGCGCGCCTGCGGAACTTGGTCCTCTTCTGCAGTCTTTATCTACTTCTACGATTCGTTTGGAGCATCTACTAGCATCGCAAATGTGGAACTCTCCTCGCACCTATGACCCCTGACCAACATCCCAAATCCTCTCAAGCGCCTGATCTCTATGCATGTGCGATCCCTCACCTACGTTAACCCCACCACATGTGCGAAAACACCAACAACCAGAAAACTTCAACAGTTGCATAAGTCCAAATTTCGATCCGTTAAGCATCCGAAATACACTCAAGGCCTCTGGGACATCAACCAAACATGAAACCAAGTCCTAATACACCATATGAACTTAGTCGAGTCCTCAAAATCACATCAAACACACTAAAAACACAAATAACCCTCCAATCCAAACTTAATGAACTTGAAAATTCAAATTTCTATAACCGGTGTCAAAACCTATCAAACCACGCCCGTTTGGCCTAAATATTTTACATGCAAGTCATATTCAATAGTACGAAGCTACTCCAACTTCCAGAAATCCAATCCTATCCCGATATCAAAAAGTCCACCACCGGTTAAAATTTCCAAAAGTTTGACTTCCACTATTTCAAGCCTAAATTAGCACAGAGCTCTAAAACACAATCCAGACACGCTCATAAGCCCTAAATTTTCCAACAGAGCTAACAGAACTGACTAAACGCTATTCCGGAGCCATCTTCATATAGTTTTAACTACAGTCAAAATTCTTAGGGTTAAGCTTCCATTTAGGGACTAAGTGTCCCAAAACACTCTGAAACCAAAAATAAAACCTTCCGAAAAGTAGCATGAGCAGAAAAAGATACATGGGAAGAATTTAATAAAGGATCAGGGCTATAACTCTCAAAATGACCGGATGAATCATTAGACAAACTCTAATGGAGTTTAAATGGATCTAACAATGTTATCCATTTTGTGATCTTTTATTAAATAATTAGGATGAAAACAAATACCAAAAAAGGTATTGTATACGTAGCATATAACCAACCAAGTGATGATAAGGATATTAAACCAAATATAGCCAACATACTCAAATTATTTTACACAAATTTGGTCACTCTAGACATAAGTGAAATCCACATCACTACAGCCAAGAAGAAAAGCTCACCACCTCAAGGATATAGTCTGCCTTAAAATTTCTTTCATTTATAGAAGAAAATAAGCTTCTCTGTAAGCTACTACTGCAAGCTTTTGTGCAAGTTGCTGGTAAACTGCTTCTAAGATCATACTGCAAGCTGTTGTGTAAGCTTCTTGTAAGCTTTTATTATACCAACTATAGATAATCTTCTACAGGAGTAATATTTATCCACAACGGAAAGTCGAAATGATAAGTTTCTTCAAGAGGCTTATTTCCAATAAAGCACAAAATAAATAAACATATTTACGACGAAGTCCAATATTGATAAGTATCTTCAGACGTCTTATTTACACAGAGTACTATATATATATATATATATATATATATATATATATATATATATATATATATATATATATATATATATATATATATATATATATTTTATAAGCAGGCTGGTGACTTTATTCCAAACTCAAATAAGCTGCAATATCCCCCAGAGAATTGCTACACAACAGACAACTGTTTATCCTTTCAGTATAGCACTACAATCAATACATCAATCAACATCCTGAATCCTCATGCAGAAGAACAACCAAAGATCCTCCTTCGCTAATGTGTGCGGCTCTTTGGATTGCATTCCAAAGTTGGAGCTGTCAAATTGAGTTGAACTCTCACCTAAAATTTGTGCCCAAACTTTCTGCTCTAATTAGCATTGGCAGACACTCCCGTCTTACTGTCAGTCAGAGCTGGATTTTGGTGGAGGTACATAAATTCTAGCCCTTTTCAAAATTTCAGAAACGACCCAGTGCTTACGCTTGCTCAATGGTCTTGAATGATCTAACTTTACGCGGTCGCCGATGTTGCATTCGTCGTTCTGGTCATGAGCCATGAATTTAGAGGTGCGCTTCACATAGCTATTGTAAAGCTTGTTGTGGAAGAGTCTATCTACAGCCACCACTATTGATTTCTGCATCTTGTTTGACACTACTGTTCCCACTACCGGCTTCATCCTTCCACCGCCGCCCCTTAAACCCTACCAACTACGGTGCACAACCGGAACTCATATATATATATATATATATATATATATATATATATATATATATATATATATATATATATATATATATATATATATATATATTATATTGGTTGATGTGTCACATGCTGGTTTAAAAGTTAGAGACTAGCCCAATTCTCAAGCTTCGTTGGATTTTCATCTAAGGTTGAATATGATTAGATAGTGTGAGTATGTAATTTTTGCCCCATGTTCAAAATAGGTTTAATTATTTTCATAGAATTTTAGGAATTTCGTTTATTTATTTGTATTTTTTTGCATTAATAGAATTGTTTTCATCATTAAATATTTTTAAATCATAAGAAATTATAAAAAAAATATTTTTATCTTTCATTTAGTGTTTTTGGACCTTAGTTTCATTTTAGGATTTAATCACATGTTAAATGCATTAATTTATATAAACAAAATCACAAAAAAATATAGTAGTTGCTTTATTTTGCTTTTGCATTCTTAGGTTAATTAATTAATTAACTAGATTATTAGTCAATCATTAGGCTAACCAGATAATAATTTAGCCATAAAAATTGGATTTAATTAAAATTTTAGTTTAAAGTGGCTAACTTGGCAAAAATATAATAAATAAGGAAAAGAAAAGGGCTGTTAGGCTTCACATTTGAACTAGGCTAAGCAAATTTGGATGGCCTAATTAAATTATAAAACCCGGTCCAACCCATTCCTTTGTCCAGCTGACCCTCCTAACCCCAGCTTCCAAACGACGTCGTTTAGTCCCAAAACAGCGTCATTTCCTCTTCATCATTAACTAAAATTAGGGGTGACAAATGTGTGGGTTGGAGTAAATTTGGACGGATCAAGATGTGTTAGGTCAATAAATGGGTTATTGTCCAACCTTGCCAAAGTGTACTTGGGCTAAGATAGGCTGGGCCAAGATGGGCTAAACAATGTGTTATAATCCAACAATCCCAACTTGACCCATATTTTAGAACCATAGTTATCTTGCATAAAAAAGTCTTTTACCTTAAAATGTGCAAGTTAAATTTTTTTTTTGGCGGGGGCGGTAACGGAGGTGGGGGTGCAGAAAAGCAAATAGAAAATTAAAAATAAATAAAGTAAAATTTTTTTTGGGGGTGAGGGTGGGGGTGGGGGGTGTTACGATAGGGGGTCGGTGGATGGTGCAGAAAAATAATAAAAAAATTAAAAATTAAAAATACAAATAAAAAATAAAAATAAAAAGATTTGGGGGGTTTGGGGGGAAGGGGGGAGGGTGGTGATGAAAAATAAAAATTTTAAAATACAAAAGAAAATGTTAAGAAAAATTTTTAGGGGGGTTTGCAGGGTGGGAGGTAGAGTGGGTGGATGGGTGGTTGGTACAGTAAAATCAAAAAATAGAAATTTGGAAAATAAAGGAAAAAGTAAAAAAAATTGAGGGATTTTGTGTGTATGGGGTGTGGGGGGGGGGGGGGGGGGGAGACAGGCCAAGGAATTGGGTGGTGTAGAAAAACAAAAGAACAAAAAATTAAAATAAAAAGAATAATAAGAAAAGTAAAATTGGAGCAACTAAGTAAATTTATATATAAGTTCTCTTGAGATACCTTCTATTTTGGGTGAGTTTCGTGGGTTGTATTTGGGCTGCTTAATGGGTCAGAATGGTGTCATGACCTTAGTAATTAACTAAGTACAGGCGTGGTACTTGACAGCTCGCTCACAATCTTGCACAACTTGCTCACGTTCTTGCTATGCCAAGTCAGTCTTGCTACACTCAAGATCACTAAGTGAATGGAAAAAAGAACACAGGAGAGTTGCTAAAGAAGCTTTGTATTAGCAAGAACTTGAATTGTTTGCTTGGTTGATTTACAAATAAATGGCCCTATTTATATACTAGTTTCCTAGGGGTTAGTGTATAAATATTAATTATTATACAAGTCCTTGATATTTGCAGGATAAAAGCTTTCTCTAGAATTCTCTATAAGCCTAGAAGATTTCAAGGACTTTATGGCCCCTCATACTTGCGAATCAGATTTTGATGCATGCCCCGTAGTGTCTTGAACTGTCTTGGGTTAAACTTCACCATGACCATGTCCCCAACTCTTATAATCTGTGGGACGTCGCTTACGGTCCTCAAACTTCTTCATCTTCTTAGCTGCATTATCCAAGTAGAACTTAGCAGTGTCAAGCTGCTCCTCCCATCCTTTGGCCATATGATAAGCCCCCAAACTCTTTCTCTCGAATGCGACTGGTAATGAATGTGGAGTTTGTGGTTGTTGGCTTATAGCAACTCAAATGGTGTCCGCCCCGTGGACTCACTTCGCTGCAAGTTATAAGAGAATTGGGCGATGTCTAGGAGACTTACCCAATCTTTCTGATGCGCTCTTACATGATGCCTCAAGTAGCTCTCTAGTAAGGCATTGAACCATTATGTTTGTCCATCTATCTGCGGGTGGAAACTAGTGGAAAAGTGCAGTTCCATGCCAAGTATATCGAATAACTCTCTCCAAAAGTTTCCAGTAAAATGGAGGTCTTGATCACTGATAATATGCCTTTGTAAGCCCTAATTCTTCACCATGTTCGTAAAGAATAGCTTGGCGGCTTCTTTGGCAGTGCAACCTGGTGAGGCGAGCATGAAGGTGGCATATTTGGAAAATCTATCCACGACCACTATTATAGTGCAATAGCCGTCGAACTTTGATAGGCAAGTTATAAAGTCCATAGTCACGCTCTGCTACGGACGCTCTTCAATTGGTAGTGGCTCCAAATGTCCTCCGGGTTATTGTTGTTCAACCTTGTCATGTTGACAGATAAGACAAGTCTGCACATAACACTCTATATCATCTCGCATGCGTTGTCAATAGTAGACTGACTCAACCAAGGTCCTAGTGCGATGTTGACCTGGATAACCAGCCCACATTGTGTCATGACTCTCCCTTATGATCTGCCATCTAATATCTCCAAACTTAGGCACGTAGACCCGCCGACCTGTGGTAAGTAGTAGGCCGTCTTCTATCCAAAACTGTCTCGTCTTGCCTTTGTTGGCTAATTCAATAAGTTGTTTGGCTGTCGGATCATGCTGCATTCCTTCTTTTATAGCCTCCTGAATGTCCCATCTTGTTGAAGTGATTATAGCAAGCTCGGCTTTCCCGCTCAAGGCATTGGCTACAATGTTACCTTTGCTTGGCTTATACTCTAATGCATAATCAAACTCGGCCAAAAAATACTGCCATCTAGCCTGCTTTGGTGTGAGCTTATTCTGTGTCTGAAAGTAGCTAGTAGCCACCCGAGCAGATAATGTCTCCATATATGAAGGCAATGCACAATGGCAACCATTTTCTTCTCTTGCACCGTCTAGCGCTGCTCCGTCTCATTCAACTTGCGGCTCTCAAATTCTATAGGATGCTTATCCTACATCAAGAAACCCTTAATGGAAAAGTCTGAGGCATCTCTGTACACCTCAAATGTCTTGGCAAAGTCAGGTAACGCCAAGACTGACTCCTTTATTACAACTACCTTATGGCATTCAAATGCCTTTTGACAATGCTCCGTCCAAACCCATGGTTTGTTTTTCTTTAGCAACTCAGTTATTGGTGCGACCTTTGCTGAGTATCCATTGATGAACCGACGATAGTAGTTAACAAGTCCAAGGAAGGATCTCAACTCAGTTACCTTTATAGATTCCTCCCACTCCTGGATAGCATGTACCTTAGCCTCGTCCATACGTAGCTCGACGTTTCTAATGACATGGCCCAAGAAGTGCACCTTTGATTGTGCAAACTCACACTTCTCTGTCTTGATGTATAGCCCGTTCTCTCGAAAAACTCGAAAAACCTTCCTTAAGTGCTCCATGTGTTCCTCCAAGGTGTTGTTGTAGATGACTATGTCATATAGGTAGACTACCACGAACTGATCAAGGTAGGGGTGAAAATCTTGTTCATAAGGGTGCAAAGTGTGGCCGGTGCATTGGTTAAGCCAAATGGCATCACCAACCACTCAAAGGCTCCATATCTCGTCACACATGTCGTCTTTGGCTCATCCCCTTCTGTAATGGAACCTGGTAGTAGCCCTTCAAAGATTCACCTTGGTAAAGTACTTGGCTTGACCAAGTCTATCGAGAAAGTCAACAATGAGAGGGATCAGGTACTTATTATTTATTGTGACCTTATTAAGTGCTCGGTAGTCTATGTACAAACACAATGATCCATCATTCTTGTTCTGGAACAATACTGGTGCGCCAAAAGGTGCCTTTTATGGGCGAATGTGATTAGCATCGAGCATCTCTTTCAATTGTTTCCAAAGCTCATCTAGCTCGAGCGGTGCCATACGATATGGGGCAAAAGCGGGTGGCTTAGCCTCTGGCTCCGACTCAATCTTGTGATCCACCTCTTACATAGGTGGCAAGTGCTTAGGCAACTCCTCGGGCATGGCATCTTTGTTTTTCTCAAGAAACTTCTCTATGCAAAGTGGCACTATCTCTTGAAAATTTTTGTCTTCCTCTAGACTTGTAATGGTTGCCACGAACGTTGGCTCTCCCTTGTTGATCCCCTTGACAGACCTGCATAGCTGAGAGTGTTGGTTGGATTTGTCCGTGTAGCATAGTCATTGTAGGTATTATGCAAGCTCCTTCTCTCTCCATAACCAAGAGAAGTTGAAGGTAGGGGTCGATTAAAGTATGATAATGTCTAAAGAAATCTTGCCACAGTATGATGTCAAAGATATCCATAGCGGTTACGGTAAAGTTAGCCATACCTTTACAAGTTCCCAATTTGATACCAACTCCATTAACTACCCTATGATCATTTTGTATCTCAGCATTCACGGTCTTGACGCGAGAGTTAGTTGGATCAAGCTTCAATTCAGTCTCTTTGCGGCAACCTTAATGACAAAATTATGAGTTGCTCCAATATCCACCATTGCATGAGCGGGCTTATTGTTGATTGTGAGATCTGCGATTTCCATTCTCGATAGGTTCGATAGCTTGCTTTGTGACAACACCACATAATCAGATCATACCCAACTGTGCGGTTCCTTGACTCTCTCCTTATGGCTGCTCCTTCTGTTCATGGACAATGGCATCGAGGTTCTTGAGGTCAGGACCATTCCTGAAGCTGTATGGCCCTCCGCATATATAGCACCCCTCTTCTCGGCATAGCCCTGACAACCGCTCAACTTTTTAAGATCTTTAGTCTTGGAGTATTGTTGTTGTATCTCATTGCCTTTGGCACGGTCTCCCCCACCTTTGACTCCTTGCCGTTTCATTTGTCGTGCTTGTCATGCCTGAAATCCATCAATGGTTCGGCCTCCACTATGGCTTGGCCTATAACAGCAACTTGTTGGTGTTGCAACTCTTGCTTAGCCCAAATTTTCAACGTATCTATAAAGTGGAACAACAAGCCATCATTGGTCAGGTTGGGGATTTGTAGCATAAAGTGTTGTGAACTCCTTGGCATAGTTACGTATGCTCCCCATTTGCTTCAATTCCCTAAGCTTGTGCCTTGCCTCATACAAGGCATTATTTGGAAATAACTATTGCTTGAACTCCGCTTTGAACTGATTCCATGTGCTAATAATACATAGACCTTTATCCATATCGGCTATCTTTCTTCTCCACCATAGGATGGCAGTCTCTGAGAGGTACAATACTATAGTGTTGATCTTGGCCTCGCGTCCTCACTTTGCCGTGCCTGAAGTGGTTCCAACTACCAAAGGAAGTTTTCTACTTCTTGTGTATCACAAACACCTTTGAATACCGGGGGATTGGGAGCCTCGATCTTGGCCTCCCTAGTCACCACAACATTGTTGGCTGCCTCAGTAACGCCGGCATTGACATGCTCATCGGGTAACTCTATCGTTGTGTTCATAGCATCGATAGTACTCAAAGCCCCCATAAGTATGCACTCTAAGGTAGTGATAGTTTGCCTTAGTTCCATCTCAGTCTGTGTACGTCCGTGCATGTCATTTTGGATACTCTCAATCTCTTCAAGAGTATGACCCTCAAGAACACTAAGGGTGCCTTCCACCTTCCCCAAGAGTTGGCTAAAGATCTCAACGAAGTCCATCCCCACATTTATCTTCATCACCCACTCTTTACCGAGTGAGACATCCTATGGAAGGACCTGTACTTCATCCTCGCTCGCCTCAGAGGCAGAGGGTTCTTAGGATGTAAGCCATTCGTTTGACACAACCTCAGGTGGCACCTCCTGGCTCTTGTTGGTGTCATTCCTCTTTTTGCTATGACCGCTCTCTCCAGCAACATCCTGGATGATGTTGGCTTATGTGTTGGCAGTGCTAATTTCTCTACTATTATCCATTCCCTTAGTTTAAACCTTACTCTTATACTACGTTGTCACGTCCTTAGTAATTAACTAAGTACACGCATGGCATTTGACAGCTCGCTCACGATCTTGCACAACTTGCTCATGTTCTTGCTATGCCAAGTCAGCCTTACTATACTCAAAATCGCTAAGAGAATTGGAAAAAGATTGCATTAGAGAGAACTTGAATTGTTTGCTTGGTTGATTTACAATTAAATGGCCCCCTTAATATCTAGTCTCCTAGGGGCTAGTGTGTAAATATTAATTATTACACAAGTCCTTGATATTTACAAGATAGGAGCTTTCTCTAGAATTCTCTACAAGCCTAGAAGATTCCAAGGACTTTCCTAGCAAATCCATAAGGATCTAGGTTCTTCCTAAGGAAATGTCCATACTTCTCTAGAATCATCTCACAAATGCTAGCCTTCTTCTTATGTAAGCTTCCACATGGCATTAATATATTCCAAATGGCGTCTATATGGCATGATAACATGGCCGATCATAACACTCTGCCCCACCCAATATTGCGACAACCGTGGCACAATGCTGCTGCATAAACTCTCGGATCTTATCTTTGAATTGCCACAAGTCTTCATATCATTCCCACGTGGCCACCTCCGGTGATTTCCTTTTCCACTGGACAAGGAACATAAAGGTCGATTTTTGCCCTTATTTTTGCTTGGCGCGTCATCATAATGTGCTATAAAAAATAATGGGTTAACTTTAGCTCAACCTAAATTGACCCATGAGCTAAAATATTTGTAGTCCAACCCATTAATCTCTAGGCGGGTTGGATGGGTTTGGGCTCAAATTGCCTCCCCTAACTAAAATGAATAAACCACCTCCCACATTTCATATCCACATAAAATAGCCAAACCATAGTCGCCCCAATTCTTAAATGCTCTCAAGTTAGCCGTCTTGCTTCACTGTCTTCTGCTGATCAAAAATCACCTTCCAGCGGCAGACTACTTTCAAACTCGCCCAAAACATTACCTTATGATCTCCTTCTCATCCTCGTTCCAATAAACCCTTAATTTCTCCAAAAGGTGTTTTGATTTTGTCAATTAGAAGATTTGAGATTATAGGTTCAACCTTTTTCGTCATTTCTTCAAATTACCTCAACCCAATTTCAATTATACTTAAATCTTACACCAAATGATCAAGGTTGTGTGAATCCTATCGTTTGGTGTCATTTTTCATTTCAATTTCGTCGGCCGGAACCCTGTTGATCGGTTGAATTTTGCCTCAAATCCATCTCTTTTTTTCATATCGGCTTGTAATGAATATTCTTACATGTAACACTGGTTCGCATAAAGATTTATCAGCCAGTGCTCATGTGAAAATCCCCCTTGCTCGTCGGTTTGATAATCGTCAGAATTGATTATAACCAGTGGAATTATTAGTGCTATTGGGTATACTCTCTTTCCTCTTTCTGTAACTCTATTAATTGTCATGTGTTAATGGATTCTGTCCGACCTTATCCTAGTCCACAATATGGAGTCCTTAGTAATTAATTAATTTAATTTTTATTTGTTTGCTAGTATAGTCACATATTCAGGATTTGTCTGATTCCAACACCTACCTTTTTACTCTTCATGTTTGAGTAAAAGCTTTTAGATAGTTTACCTATATGGTTTTTCTTAGAATTGGGCATGTCTTGCTTAACAGGCAGGACCATCAGATCAGAGAGTTAGGTAAAGAAGGTTTCAAGGCTTGGTTTGTGACTTTTGGTCCTGTTGGCCTGCGGCCCAAATTTAATATTAAAAGAAAAATGCAAAAGCAAGGGCTAGGAGGGTAGTTTAGGGTTTTAACTTAGGGACTATATTTTGATAATTAACTAAGATCTTCTAAAATAGGGAAAAAGGGTTGACTAGCAAAATAGGTCAATTTTTTGGGGTTTAAGTGAACAAAAATAGAAAGAAAAAGGAGGGAAAGGAAAAGAAAATGAAGAGAGATTCCCTAAATTTTCTTTTTATAAAAGGACACACTAGACGCTTACCCTTGAGACGCACACTGATATAAAAGACTCTGCATTCTTCTAAAAATTCTCAGATCTAGGAATTTCGAAAGCTCAAAAAAACAAAACAAAAAAAGGGATTTTAAGCTGTTTCTACTTTCATTATTTTGCTCCACATTTCTTGGATTTAAAAGGCTGGCCAATTTTTAGAATTGCTGATTTTATTAGTGGAATTGCTGGAAACTTCATCCGAGTTTGGTTTTTATGCCTTTATTTGGCCATTCTCTTAGTTTTTGCATTCTTCAGCTATGTTAGTTCCTATATTCCCTGTATTATGCATCTATTGAATGATTTAAAAACTTTGGATTTGTTATGAAATAATATAAGAACAAGAACAATAGAGAGAAAAGTAAAGAGATGAGTATTTTTATTGATATTTTTGGGATGATTTACAATGGGGTAAGACCCCTCTATTTATAGGCATAGAAAAGACTTAGCCTCAAAGTAAAACTCTAGAATCTCTCTAAATATAGACATTCACCTTAAATAGGATTCTATTTATAACACTCCCCCTTGAAGGTCTATTCAATAATGTGCCTCGTTAAAACCTTAACTAAAACAAAACTCAATGGGAAAAAATTTAAAGAAAAGGAAAAAGAGTACACATGTTTGAATATGCGCCTATTGGTTGCCTCGTTAAAAACCTTGCAAGGAAAACCCAGTGGGACAAAACCTTGTAAGGGAAAAAGAGTGCAACGCGCATTAACTCCCCCTGAAAAGAGCATCAATTCATATCCTTAAGTCTTCGCATTCCGATCTTGTGAACTAGCTTCTTGAAGGTTGACGTCGGTAGAGATTTTGTGAACAAATCAGCCATATTATCGCTTGAACGAATCTGTTGTATATTGATATCACCATTCTTTTGAAGATCATGTGTGAAAAATAACTTTGGTGAAATATGCTTTGTTCTATTTCCTTTTATGAATCCTCCCTTCAATTGAGCTATACATGCTGCATTGTCTTCATACAAAGTCGTGGGTAGTTTGTTACACTTCAAACCACATTTGTCTTTAATATGATGTATTATAGACCTCAACCACACACACTCCCGACTTGCTTCATGAATAGCGATTATCTCGGCATGATTAGATGAAGTAGCCACAATTGATTGCTTAGTCGATCGCCAAGATATGGCGGTGCCTCCACAGGTAAACACATAACCTATTGAGATCGAGCCTTGTGTGGGTCGGATAAATATCCAGCATCAGCATAACCAACAAGATCAGAACTTGCTAAGACATTAACTGAAAAGGTTATGTCGGGCCTTGTAGTATTTGCAAGGTACATTAGTGCGCCAATTGCACTAAGATATGGTACTTCAGGACCAAGTAGCTCTTCATTCCTTTCTTGCGGTCGGAATGGATCTTTATTCACATCAAGTGATCGAACAACCATCAGAGTACTTAAAGGATGTGCTCCATCCATGTAAAACCGTTTCAGTACCTTTTCTATATAGGTAGATTGATGAACAAAAATTCCGTTTGCCAAATATTCAATTTGCAGACCAAGACATAATTTTGTCTTTCCGAGATCTTTCATCTCGAATTCATTCTTTAGATAATCAATTGCCTTTTGGAGTTCTATGGGGGTTCTAATAAGGTTTATGTCATCGACATATACGGCAAGTACAACAAATTCCAATGTTGTTTTCTTTATAAAAACACACGGGCAAATGGCGTCATTTATATAGCCTTCTTTTAACAAATACTCACTAAGACGATTATACAACATTCGTCCTGATTGCTTTAGACCATACAAAGATCTTTGCAATTTAATTGAAAACATTTCCCGAGACTTTGAATTATGAGCGTTTGGCACATTGAGTCCATCGGGAATTTTCATGTATATCTCATTATCAAGTGAGCCATAAAGATAGGCAGTAACCACATCCATTAAATGCATGTCAAGCTTTTCAAGGACAACAAAACTGATGAGATAACGAAAGGTTATAGCATCCATTACAGGCGAATATGTCTCGTCATAATCGACACCAGGCCTTTGAGAAAAACCTTGCGCAACAAGGCGTGCCTTATATCTTTGTACCTCGTTTTTCTCATTTCTCTTGCGTACAAAGACTCATTTGTAGCCAACGGGCTTAACACCATTAGGTCTTTCAACTATAGGGCCAAAAACTTCACGTTTTGCCAGCGAATTCAATTCTGATTGAATTGCTTCTTGCCATTTTGGCCAATCATGTCTTTTTCGACATTCTTCAACAGATTGAGGTTCGAGATCCTCACATTCTTGCATAATGCTAGATGCGACATTATAAGCAAAGACATTATCCACCACTATATCCACTCGATCAAAATTTGCCTCAATATTGATTGGATTTACGGATAGTTCCGTATTTTCCAGAGTCTCGGGCTCAATGGATTCTTCATGAATCTCAGAATTTGTTAAATCAAGAATTTCCTCATGAGATTCTTTCGTAGTGTCATTTTGATCGTTTGCTTTCCTCTATCTAGGATTTCGATCTTTGGAACCTAATGGCCTGCCACGCTTCAGGCGTGCATTCGACTCATTGGATATGACACTAGATGATTGTCCAACAGGGACATCAATACGGATTGGAACATTCTCCGCGGGGATGTGGGATTTTGTTATCCTTTTCAAGTTCGTAAATGCGTCAGGCATTTGATTTGCTATTCTTTGCAAATGGATAATCTTTTGTACCTCTCTTTCACAAATAGAGGTATGTGGATCAAGATGAGATAATGATGCATTTTTCCACAAAATTCCCGTTTGGTTTCACCAACTTCTCCCCCTAATTTTGGGAAAAGTGTCTCATCAAATCGACAGTCTGCAAATCGTGCAGTGAACAAATCCCCTGTCAATGTTTCGAGGTAGCGAATAATGGAGGGCGATTCAAACCCAACATATATTCCTAACCTTCTTTGCGGACCCATTTTGGTGCGGGATGGCGGTGCTATAGGCACATATACTGCGCATCCGAAGATTCTTAAATGGGATATATTGGGTTCATGACCCAAAACCAATTGCAACGGGGAATATTTGTGATAATTCGTCGGTCTGAGACGAATTAGCATTGCTGCATGCAAAATGGCGTGACCCCATACCGAAGTGGGCAGCCTCGTTTTCATGAGTAATGGCCTTGCAATCAACTGCAGGCGTTAAATTAACGATTCCGCAAGACCGTTTTGAGTGTGAACATGAGCTTCAGAATGTTCCACTTTTATCCCAATTGATAAGCAATAATCATTAAATGCCTGGGATGAAAACTCTGCAGCATTATCCAGTCTAATAGACTTGATTGAATTATCAGGAAATTGTGCTCGTAGTCGAATTATTTGTGCCATTAATTTCGCAAACGCAAGGTTGCGTGATGACAACAGGCACACATGAGACCATCTACAGGATGCGTCTATCAAGACCATAAAATACCTAAAGGACCCACTGGGTGGGTGAATAGGTCCACAAATGTCCCCTTGTATACGTTCCAAAAACGTGGGTGACTCAGTCCCAACCTTTGTTGGTGATGGTCTGATAATCAACTTGCCTTGATAACAAGAAGTGCAAGGATATTCATTATTTGAAAGAATTTTGAAATTCTTTAACGGATGCCCATATGAGCTTTCTATAATACATCTCATCATGATCGATCCGGGTGTCCCAATCGATCATGCCAAAGTACGAAAGTATTGGAATCAGTAACCTTTTGGTTTACTGTTGAATGTGCCTCAATTGCACTAATTCTTGTCCAATACAGGCCACAAGATAAAGATGGGAATTTCTCAATAACTCTCTTTTGGCCGGAGACATTCTTTGTAATGATGAGATATTCAAGATTATTCTCATCTATTGTCCCAATATGATAGCCATTCCGGCGTATATCTTTAAAACTCAACAAGTTTCTCTTAGACTTGGAGGAGAACATCGCATTCTCTATGATAAACATTGTTCCTCTAGGCAGAGTTATAGTTGCTCTTCCGGAGCCTTCAATCAATTTACTACTACCAGAGATTGTAGTAACATCTGCCTTACACATACTTAGTTGAGAGAAATATTTCTTTTCTTTGAGTATCGTATGTGTAGTACATGAATCAACTAAACAAATATTTGATCCAAGTTTGTTTTGTGAGATATCCATATTTGCTTTCCCATGGTTTGACATACAAAAGAAAATACACGAACATGAGAATAAACAAATTCAATCCGTTTGTCTCAATGTAATCGATTGTTAAACATACATAATCGATTATTTGCTAATTTGAAAAACTTCAGATTACACTGTCTTAATATAATCGATTGTTTAAACATACATAATCGATAATTTGCTATTTTGAAAAACTTCAGATCACACTGTCTTAATATAATCGATTGTTAAACATACATAATCGATTATGTCTTAATATAATCGATTGTTAAACATACATAATTGATTATTTGCTGTTTTGAAAAACTTCAGATCACACTGTCTTAATATAATCGATTGTTAAACACACATAATCGATTATGTCTTAATATAATCGATTGTTAAACATACATAATCGATTATTTGCTATTTTGAAAAACTTCAGATCATACTGTCTTAATATAATCGATTGTTAAACATACATAATCGATTATTTGCTATTTTGAAAAACTTCAGATCACACTGTCTTAATATAATCGATTGTTAAACACACATAATCGATTATGTCTTAATATAATCGATTGTTAAACATACATAATCGATTATTTGCTATTTTGAAAAACTTCAGATCATACTGTCTTAATATAATCGATTGTTAAACATACATAATCGATTATGTCTTAATATAATCGATTGTTAACAAATATATAATCGATTGTTTTGCAGTTTTAATGCGAAATATTAGATAATCGACTAATGGTTAGGTTAGTCGATTAACTCTACTGAAAAATAAAAATATCTTTGAAATTTAAGCATATTGAAACATTCTAAAGAACTAATACTAACATTATATCATAAACTAACTAATACGAGCTGATACTAATGACTATTAGTTTATTCACTAATTAATACAAATAAAATCAAACAATTCCATCATCCTTTATCACAGATCCATCACCAATTAAGTGGTCTATTTTCCCCTAGGGTTGCTCAAAGAAATCTGCCACATCCAAGTGGGTGATGTCAAAATTGTCGTCAGAGACAAAATTTGTTTCAGGGCCTTTACTCTTTCGAGATGCTTGATAACGGTCAACCAAATGTCTTGGTATACGGCAAGCTTTTGACCAGTGCCCTTTTCCACCGCAACGATAACATATAGTTTCTGAACTATTTGCCTTAGGATCCTCATAATCCCGTTTCTGCTTTCGGCGGTTATCTCTCCTCGGGGGGTGACGGACATCATGGAGATTTCTTCCTTGTCTACGTCCACGGCTATGACCCCGATTACGACCACGACCATGATTAGATCCATGGCCCTTTTCATGATTGGCATAATGAGAATACACCTTATCTGCTTCAGGCAATAGTGTAGACCCGGTGGGTCGACTTTCGTGATTCTCATGAGCAGGTCATTGTTTCGCTCAGCCACAAGTAGGAGAGAAATCAGTTCAGAGTACTTTTTGAAGCCTTTCTCTCTGTACTGTTGTTGCAGTACCATATTGGAGGCATGAAACGTTGTAAACGTTTTCTCAAACATATCATAATCAGAGATATTATCTCCGCAGAGCTTCAACTTAGAAGTAATTCTGAACATCGCAGAATTATATTCAGAAACAGACTTAAAGTCTTGGAGCCTCAGATGAGCCCAATCATATCGTGCTTGTGGCGGAGTGACCAACTTCAGGTTGTCATATCTCTCCTTTAAGCCGTTCCACAAGATGAGTGGATCTTTGACTGTGAGATATTCAATTTTCAAACCTTCATCAAGGTGATGGCGCAAGAAAATCAAGGCCTTAGCACAGTCTTGGGTGGATGCTTTATCTCTATCTTTAATGGCGTCTCCAAGACCCATAGCATCTAAGTGGATTTCAGCATCCAACACCCATGTCATATAGTTCTTGCCCGAAATTTCAAGGGCAACGAACTTTCTTTTCGTAATGTCAGACATAATCGAAAATCAAATTAGGAAGAGAGAAATACCTTAGTTTTTCTCGAGAATCGATTCTTGAGACGGTAGAGTCTCGTGCTGATAACGTGTTATAGGACAAGAACAATAGAGAGAAAAGTAGAGAGAGGAGTATTCTTATTGATACTTTTGGGATGATTTACAATGGGGTAAGACCCCTCTATTTATAGGCATAGAAAAGACTTAGCCTCAAAGTAAAACTCTAGAATCTCTCTAAATATAGACATTCACCTTAAATAGGATTCTATTTATAACAGAATTCCTATTTAACTATTTTGATTAGCTCAAATCTCGACTTATATTGCTGTAACCTATTCTAAGTGTGTGTTTGGTTTCAATTTGATTGAAATAAGTGAAATAACATAAAATGATACCCATAGGAATCACCTTGACACCTGCTTTCAATTAGAGAAAGTCTTTGTCAGTTAACTGATCCTTCAACAGAGTTGTTTCTTCCAGTTTCGGAGTTGTTGGGGAAGTGAAGTTTTCTAGTCCTTACGGAATTTATGGTCACATATTGGCTTGAACACGTAACTCAAATTATTTAGAACTAGCATAGCTTGTATTCCCATCTAGATTCTCCCTGTAATGTTTAATGACAACAAAGATAATTTACGTTATATTTGAAAAAAAATCATAGATCTAGCCTTTGATTTCTTATATATGTAACTTCAATGACAAAAGTGAGGTTCCAGAATAAATTCATGGTTCGTTGTGAAGCTGTTGTACGCATATTTGGAGTTAAAAGATTCTCAATGAGTTTGAATACCATTTTTTCTAGTTCAGTTATGGATGGGTGGTCAGGTTATATTTAAATAGTTGATTACTGTAAATTTGGAGTTTATGTATTTATGAATTGGTGATATCACTTTAAATTTGGATAATATGATTTCATTCTTAGACTAGTTTGAATGTCCTCATTTCCTTTCGATTGTGTGTGGAAATTGTGAGTTTGAAACTACTTGGTGTGTAACGACCCGATCGGTCATTTTGAGCTCTATTACATCATTTAAGTGTTTGAGGTATTGAGTAGCTTTACTTTATATTTTATGACATGCAAGCATAGTCGGAACTAAATTTCGGAAAGCTTGGAGTTGATTCGAATGAAAAAATTCTGAATTCCAAAGCTTTAAGTTAGAAGAGTTAACCAAGGTTTGAATTTTAAGTATACATCCTAGGAATAGGGATTTGAAGGTTCCTATAGGTTCTTATGATAATTTAGGAATTGGCCATATGTTCGGGTTGAGTATCGGGTCGTCCCGGAGCATTTCAATGCTTATTGCGGAAAGTTGGGATCTTGAAGGTTTTAGAATTTCCTAGGTTTGGTTTGAAGAAACTTTGGTGTTATCATGTCTGTTTGAGATTCGGAGGCTTGGAATAGGTTCGTATCATTATTTTTGACTTGTAAGCTGAATTTGGTGCCATTTTGAAATGTCTAAGTATGAATCGGACGCGTTCGTCAAAGTTGGAATGTTTGAAAGTTGAAAGAAAGATTTTCGTCCTGGATTCATGATTTTGGTATTATTAGTGGCATTTCGAGTCTTTGGGTAAGTTTGGATAAGGTATTGGGACTTGTTGGCAGGGGTGCTTATCGGGCTGATTGGGCAGCTTTTTACTCTTAACGGTATGGCTTAACGGTTATCAGCTTTTAAATGTATTAATCCGTTAGCCACCTGATAAGATATCGGGCGGATTGGTATCAGGTTAGCTCTTATAGGGCGGTTAATGGGCGGTTTATCGGCCTAACATACTGTTCACTAAATATCTCTTATTCTCTTCGTCTTAGAAATAATGAATTGCCATAAAAAATAATATTTTAGAGGCAATATGATGCATTCAATTTTCTTTGCCAGAGTCACTCAATTTGATTTCCGTGATTAGGAAATTAGCTTTACCATCTCCGGCATGTTGCCAACTGGAGGATTACAACCAAAAATAAATTAAAAATAGAACCAAAAAATTTCTAGATCCCGAGAATAAAAATGCTTAGAAGTAGAAATAAACTTTTGTTAATCATTTTCAACGGTTTTAGTTTTTTTATGTTTAATATATATAAATAAAATATAATATATATATATATATATATATATATATATATTTTTAACGGGTTAACGGATTAGCCATTAAGAAAATTAAATAATCCATCCCCAAACCGATAAGCCGTTCATAAAAAATATTCAATCCATTCCCCGTCCGTTAAGCCGTTAAGCCGTTACCAGTAAGCCGTTAAGTTTCGGTTTGGATTGGTTATCGGTTTCGGATCGGTTTTGAACACCCCTACTTGTTGGTATGATTGGACGGGGTCCTAGGGGTCTCGAGTGTATTTTGGGATGGTTTAGACCATTTTTCCTTGATTTTCAACTGCTTGTATTGGTGTTTGGTGTTGTTCTTCGCGAATACAGAGGGATTCAAACATTCACGAAGAAATAATTGGGGCTGATAGAATTTATTCTTCGTAAAGATTTGAGGAGCAAAGCAACATGTTCACGAAGAAGGAATGGGAGCTGATAGAATTTGTGCTTCGCGTTCGCGAGTGTGGGCATGCATTCGTGAAGGTTTGAGGAGTAAAGCAATGCGTTCGCCATTGGGGCATCGCGTTCGCGAAGGGGAAATTGGCATGGGAGATTTTAGCCTTCGCGTTCGCAGAAGGTTCATCATGTTCGCGAAGGTTCTCCTGGTAAAGCATCGCGTTTGTGAGCTTTCGCATTCGCAAAGAACAGTTTTGAAGTTGGAGCTGGTAGTACTTGGTGAATGCGAGGGACTTGCCGCATTCGTGAAGAAGGTTGGACCGAGCAGTGTTGTTTTAAAATTGGGGATTTGGCTTATTTTCACTTTATTTCTTCCAAGAAAGCCGACTTTGGATCGATTTTGGAGTGCCATTTTCATTATCTATTATGGGGTAAGTAATTTCTACACATTGTAAGTTAGTATACGAATTTAGGCTTGTAAATTCAAGAATTTTGAAGTGAAAAATGTGGGATTCTTGGTAGGAGCACTAGAATTTATAATTTCGAGTTTTGACCACGGTTTTGGGCATGGAGCTAGAAATAAATAATATTTTTAAACTCTCAGTGTTATGGGTAATTTTCATCTTCTAAAATTTTTCGAAATCGGGGCACGTGGGCTCGAGGGTTGACTTTTTTGACTTTTCGAGCGAAGTTGAGAATCGTTATAAATTGATTAACTATGAGTATTGGAGTATACCTTTTTTAGTTTT
Source organism: Nicotiana benthamiana (assembly GCA_034376525.1). Taxonomy (NCBI): domain Eukaryota; kingdom Viridiplantae; phylum Streptophyta; class Magnoliopsida; order Solanales; family Solanaceae; genus Nicotiana; species Nicotiana benthamiana. The sequence goes on along the minus strand of CM067331.1, from coordinate 82,661,263 downwards.
TACATTGTTTAACTAGTTTCGAGTTGATGAGCATCCGTTTGAGGTGTTATAGAGGCGAGGAGCCGGTTGTGGAACTTTGAAGTAAGGTAAGTCTCCTGTCTAACCTTATGATATGGAATTTACCCTGTAGGTGTTACATTATTATGTGATATATGTTGTGGTACCTACGCATGTATGAGGTGATGAGTGTCCATACATATGCTAGGATTTCTGATTATGTCCCAATAGATTTACACTCACACCATGCTTAATATGTACTATTTGAGTTATTCTTGCCTATTTATATGCTTTAGTTCACATTTAGCAAGAGACTAGATTCACGTAGAGTATCATACTTGCTATTTTAGATACTTGATGAGCTACTTGATTAGCCGAAGAAATTTTACTTCTGTAGCAGATTTCTCTCACGTTGTGCATATTCATCGAAAAGTTTTTTCTAGAATCTCATAACTCACACGTATGTTTGTGGGGAGGGGGGAGGGGTCAAAGACCCATAAAAGATTCATATTCTAATCGTATTAGGCTGAAGACCTTAGAAACACTCTTATGGGATCGGGTCGTTCATCTCAACAGTATCATGTATCATATTCTTATGGGATTGTGTCGTTCACCTCGGCAGTATCTTGTATCACACCCTTATGAGATTGGGCCGTTTGCCTCGGGAGAATATTATAACACACTCTTATGGGATTAGGCCATTTGCCTCAGCAGGATATTGTAACATACTCTTACAGGATCGGGCCATTCGCCTCCACAGTATCATGTATCATATTCTTATAGGATCTGGATGTTCGCCTCGGCGGTTCTATGACACTCTTATGGGATCGAGCCATTCTCCTCGGCCGAATCATATGAAATACTTGATAATGATTTCGGGTACTCACGAGTTTTCCTAACTTGAGATATGACTGTTGATGCGGTGTAGACCATTTCATATTCCATTTGAGGAGCTACCCGGTACTTGAGGACTTTGTGTTCAATGTACAGTCGTAGACTATAACATCTGCCTATATCTATTCTCATTGTTTACTTACCATATTTCATACTTGTTTACTTTATTATATTTGATTTAATTGACCACTAGTAAGTGTCAATGTCGACCCCTCATCACTAATCTTTCGGTGTTAAGATAGATAGTTACTAGGTACCGGTTGATTTACGTACTCATGCTTCACTTCTGCATTAAATGTGCAGGATTTGGCAGGTTTATTTGGTGGTCATTTGGGCGTGTACGCGCAGTTGCTGAGGAGACTTTATGTTAAACTATATTCCATGTTACGTTTCGCAGGACACAGAGTCTCCATCATAATTATTTACTTTATCATGTCTATCTTGTATTCTAGGCAAATGTTGTATTGTTATTATGCTTCCTAGTAGATGCTCATGCACTGGTAACACCGGATTTTCGGATGTTCTAGAATTTGTATATGATTTTGCTTACCATTGACATACTGTTACTTTATATTTTATTTAAATTGTATCTATCTTTTTTGTGAGGGACTTATTAAAGAAAGGTTTCAACCAAGCATAAGCTAAGGTACCCGCTCATTGTACATTGCAATTTGAATTAGAATTTCGGTGTCCAACTATAAGCTGCCCTTAACTACATATGCATCTGATCATATATGTATTATTTATTCCAAAAAAAACATAAAAGAAGGAGGTTTTTCACTGTGAGATCTATCCACATATCTCTCTGTGGCACCACTACTAAGTACGCTATGGTTCGGGGCTTTAGCGGTTTAGAGAGATTAATTAATTTTTCCTTGGCGCCTTGGCTGCTGCTTGAACAAGAAATCCTCTCAGAAGCCCGTGTGTATTATTCAAATATGTGTCTTTCACAGGTCCGCTTGCTCTTTGCCGTCAAATGAAAAGTTAGCTCATAGGGATTTTCGGGTACTCTGTGGAAGATGCGTGAATTGGCCTGCTTTTTCCCTTTCATTAGTATGCGCAAGTTGCAGGGGTTCAAGCTGCTTTGACATATCGGGTTCAATCAAGAATGCCTCGACTTGATAAATTCACTTATTTTACACAATTCTACTGGTCATAAAGTGGTAGGAGATGAAAGCATTGTTATCCAGTGAAGGGCGGCTTATTTTGCAAACATGTTCTTTTCTCTATTCCTATACTCCTATGATCTTTTTATGCATGGATTTCTCTATCTAATAAGCTTTATAATTTTAAAAATAATAAAACAAATAATTAAGTTGGTAGTTCGCCGTTGACTTGCCTAATGGTGAAGTTGGGCGCCATCACAATTTATAGCTAGTTTTGAATCGTGACATGATGTGTGAAAATCGTAAGTTTGAAACTACTATATGGTTGTGCCCAAAGGTCATTGAGCCTGAATAATCGCCCCAGCAAAACAGCCTATGGCATCTTTTGATTCTTAGAAAGTTTAGAGGTATTTTGGGCCTTAACTTGAGGCCCATTTTCATACTCACAGGTGACCCCATTTTGAGTATATTAAATGAATAGAGCCAGCAAATGTCACTATTCAGTAGTAATTAACATAGAATTAACTAATTGAAAAGAAGAAACATAGTGAGTTATAAACAACCAATTAACTAACGGGAACACTCTGGTAATGTAGTTGAACTTTTAATCTACCTATTCTTTCAGCTTTTATTAAGAAACAGACTTTTAACGGTTCATAGATAGCATAAATTCGTGAGAAATTCTTAGATCTTTAATAAATCTCAAATCTTAGGAAATAAAAAATTGATGTACAACATAGCTTACTTAATATTATGAAATATTAGATTATGGTGGATGTTCATAACTCCTATAACATCCACTACTTTTATCCATTATCTCCATAACTCCCACTACTCCAATACTTATGGCTGTAACTCCCACACCTCCATGATCTCCCCCATGATCTTCCTCCATGATCTCAAAAGCTTAATGACATATTTATGGAATTCTTTTAGTATACCTCTATGTAGTATTATAAATAGAGGATGAGAAATCATTTTGTAATACACTTGGATACATAGAAGAAATATATCATCTTCTCTATTTCTCTCTACTTTGTTGTCTATCTTTTTGTTTATTACTTTGAGCTAAGTTTTGTAACACGTTATCAGCACGAAGCTCTACTATCTCAAGAATCTCTTTGAGAAAATTAAGGTATTTTTTCTCCTCCTAATTTTGTTTTAATTATGTCTGACATTATGAAAAGAAAGTTTGTTGCCCTTGAAATTTCGGGCAAGAACTACATGACATGGGTGTTGGATGCTGAAATCCATTTAGATGCAATGGGTCTTGGAGACGCCATTAAAGATAGAAATAATGCATCCACCCAAGACTGTGCTATGGCCTTGATTTTCTTGCGCCATCACCTTGATGAAGGTTTGAAAATTGAATATCTCACAGTCAAAGATCCACTTATCTTGTGGAATGGTTTAAAGGAAGAAATTTTCCTGGTGTTAGTCACCCCCCAAAGAGATATAACCACCAAAAGCGGAAATGGAATTATGAGAATCCAAAAGCAAATAGTTCAGAAACTATATGTTATCGTTGTGGTGGAAAAGGGCACTGGGCAAAAATTTGCCGTGTACCAAGACATTTGGTTGAGCTTTATCAAGCATCTCTAAAGAGTAAAGGCCCTGAAACCAATTTTGTGTCTGACAATAATTTTGACATCACCCACTTGGATGTGGCAGACTTCTTTGAGCACCCTGAGGGGAAAATAGATCACTTGATCGGTGATGGATCCATGGTTAAAGAAGATTGAGCATTTTGATATTTTTATTTTTAATTATTCGTAGTAGTTAATGAATAAACAATTATCATAGTTTACATAAGTTATCTATTATTGTGATATGGTTCATTTTATATTTTAAAACAAATAATCTGTATTATGGTTTTAAAATATATAACTTTAGATTATACATTCATCTTATGCTTTATTTGTAATAATTTTTCAGTAAGTTAATCGATTAACATAACATATAATCGATTAACCAATATATTCTATTAAACTGGACCTTTTCCGCAAGGCATGTTAGTCGACTATCCGATTTAGTTAATCGACTAACCTAATGACCGTTGCCTAAGTTAATCGATTATCACTTTAGTTAATCGATTAACCTTATGTCCGTTGCCTGTTCATCGACTAGTTTTTTTTAAACATTGAAACATGTTAGTCGATTATCTATTTGGTTAATCGACTAGCCTCAGCAGATTTTGAAAATATTGTTTAATTATTAAGCAACAGATACAAGAGTATTAAAAGGAGAATAACTATGATAAAAGATTTTTTTTTAATAATGACCGCACTGAAACTATTATGTTGAATCGTAGACTTAAATTTGTTTATTCTCATATCTATAAAAAAAAATACTAATATTTTTCGTATATTTCTTTTGTATGTCAAACCATGGGAAGCAGATATGGATATCTCACAAAGCAAACTTGGATCAACGTCCATTTGTTAAAAATATTTGTTTAATTGATTCATGTACCACACATACGATATTCAAAGAGAAGAAATATTTCTCTTATTTAAGTATGTGTAAGGCAGATGTTACTACAATTTCTGGTAGTAGTAAATTGATTGAAGGCTCCGGAAGAGCAACTATAACTCTGCCTAAAGGAACAATATTTATCATAGAGAATGCAATGTTCTCTTCCATGTCCAAGAGGAACTTGTTGAGTTTTAAAGATATCCGTCAAAATGGATATCATATTGAGACAATAGATGAGAATAATCTTGAATACCTCATCATTACAAAGAATGTCTCTGGCCAAAAGAGGGTTATTGAGAAGTTCCTTTATCTTGTGGCCTGTATTGGACAAAAATTAGTGCAATTGAGGCACATTCCACAGTAAACCCAAAGGTTACTGATTCCAATACTTTTGTACTTTAGCATGATCGATTGGGACATCCTGGATCAATTATGATGAGACGGATTATAGAAAACTCATATGGACATCCATTAAAGAATTTAAAGATTCTTTTAAATAATGAATTTTCTTGCACTTCTTGTTATCAAGGCAAGTTAATTATTAGACCATCACCAACAAAGGTTGGAACTGAGTCACCTACGTTTTTGGAACGTATACAAGGGGATATTTGTGGACCTATTCACCCACCTAGTGGATCCTTTATATATTTTATGGTCTTAATAGACGCATCCTCTAGATGGTCTCATGTGTGCCTATTGTCATCACGCAACCTTGCGTTTGCAAAATTAATGGCACAAATAAGTCTATTAGACTAGATAATGCTGCTGAGTTTTCATCCCAAGCATTTAATGATTATTGCTTATCAATTAGGATAAAAGTGGAACATCCTGTAGCTCATGTTCACACTCAAAATGGTCTTGCAGAATCTTTAATTAAACGTCTGCAGTTGATTGCAAGACCATTACTCATGAAAACGAGGCTGCCCACTTCGGTTTGGGGTCACGCCATTTTGCATGCAGCAATGCTAGTTCGTCTCAGACCGACGAATTATCACAAATATTCCCCGTTGAATTAGTTTTGGGTCATGAACCTAATATATCCCATTTAAGAATTTTTGGATGCGCAGTATATGTGCCTGTAGCGCCGCCATACCGCACCAAAATGGGTCCGCAAAGAAGGTTAGGAATATATGTTGGGTTTGAATCGCCCTCCATTATTCGCTACCACGAAACATTGACAGGGGATTTGTTCACTGCACGATTTGCAGAGTGTCGATTCGATGAGACACTTTTCCCAAAATTAGGGGGACAAGTCGGTGAAACCAAACCGGAAATTTTGTGGAAAAATCCATCATTATCTCATCTTGATCCACATACCTCTATTTGTGAAAAAGACGTGCAGAATATTATCCATTTGCAAAGAATAGCAAATCAAATGCCTGACGCATTCACGGACTTGAAAAGGATAACAAAATCTCACATCCCCGCAGAGAATGTTCCAATCCGTATTGATGTCCCTATTGGAAAATCTTCTAGTGTCATATCTAATGAGTCGAAAGCACGCCTAAAACGTGGCAGGCCATTAGGTTCCAAAGATCGAAATCCTAGAAAAAGGAAAGCAAATGATCAAAATGACACTACGAAAGAATCTCATGAGGAAATTCACGATTTAATAAATTCTGAGATTCATGAAGAATCCATTGAACCCGAGACTCAGGAAAATAAGGAACTATCAATAAATCCAATCGATATTGAGACAAATTTTAATCGAGTGGATATAGTGGTGGATTATGTCTTTGCATATAATGTTGCATCTAGCATTATGCAAGAAAGTGAGGATCTTGAACCTCAATCTGTTGGAGAATGTCGACAAATGTTGGAAGCACGTTCTCAAGGCTTTATACTAAAACGTGTGTTCTTATGTGTAGGTTTTGATGAATGACAAACAAGCGCAAATTGATATATGACGAAGTTCAAGTACAAGCGCACAATTGGTGGATAACGAGATTCAAGCACAATACAAAGTTTTATAGTTTAAATGAGTCGTTCTTAATTGTGATCTTGATCCGACAACTTGACTCATGACATGGCTTCTCTCGTAAAACTATTTTTACAAAATCATGCATATTTAATTTAATGCTAAATGATTTTAAATCATGCATATTTACTTTAGTCAAAATGATTTTTAAACATGCCTCTAAAATCTGGACTAAGATAATCGATTATGTACTTATGATAATCGATTATGTTAAGCCAAGACTGCATGACAATCGATTGTGAACTAATGACAATCGATTGTGTTAAGGCAGTGAGCATCAGGTTTTTCAAACCTGCATGAGAATCGATTGTGAACCTTATGACAATCGATTGTGATGAGGCAGTGTACATCAAAGTTTTTCAAAACTCAGAATAATCGATTGTGAAGCTAATGACAATCGATTGTGAAGAGACAGTGTCCATCAGATTTTTCAAAGTCACAAAATAATCGATTGTGAACATATGACAATCGATTGTGTTGAGGCAGTGTCTTCCAGACTTTTTCAAAGTTATTAAATAATCGATTGTGAGTATATAACAATCGATTGTCAAGAGGCAGTGTCTAAAATAATTTTCAAAGTCTGATAAATAATCGATTGTTAACATTGCACAATCGATTGTGAAGCTGACTGTTGTCGTAAAGTTTTCAAATACCGTCAGGTAATCGATTGTTATTTTTGTACAATCGATTGTTGATATTAAAACCTGGAAAAGATTTTTTGAACGTTGCTGAATAATCGATTATTGATTCTGGATAATCGAATGTTTTACGTAAAATCTGGAAATAATTTTTTGAACGTTGCCAATAATCGATTGTTGATCTTGGACAATCGATTGTTAAGCGTAAAATTTGGGATTGATTTTTGGAACGATTGGCAAACAATTGATTGTGGCTTCTTGACAATCGATTGTCACACAGTAAAATCAGCAACTCTTAATTGGCAATTAGGCAACGGTAATGCAAAGTTTTTCAACTATAAATACAGCTTCATTTCAGTGTTTTAAACACAACAACACACAACAACTGATCATACAATTGCTATAAGCTTGCATACTCTATTTCTTATCATTTTATATTCATTACATAAATTTTGAGAGCCATATTCTTGTCCAAAGTTGTTGTGATCTTGAGCTTACTTCTTTTACTCATATCTACTCATTAAGGAGTGTATTGTTTGAGTGTTTAGTGTTTTGTACACTTGTAAGAGAATTGTGATTCTCTTGTTGTAAGGAACTTGTGTTTCCTTGGTTGAAGTCTTGGAGTGTTGTATCTCCGAGCAAGATTGTTGAGGCTTGTGTCCTCAGATTGTAAAGGTTGGTTAGGCACCCGTAAGCTTAACAGTGAAGTCTTGGAGTGTTGTATCTCCGAGCAAAGGTGTTAAGGCTTGTCTCCTTAAGTTGTAAAGATTGGTTAGGCACCCGTAAGCTTAACAGTGTAGTCTTGGAGTGTTGTATCTCCGAGCATAGGTGTTAAGGCTTGTGTCCTTAAGCTGTAAAGGTTTGTTGAGCACCCGTAAGCTTGACAAGTTAGTGGAAAATCTCGAGAGAGTCTCTCGGGGACTGGACTAGCCACGTGTTGTGGTGAACCAGAATACATCGGTGCGTACTTTATTATTTATAGCACTTATTTACTTCCTGCAATTTTTTAATTCCGCAAAGTTTATGCTAATTTTTATTATAACGCTATTCACCCCCCCCTCTAGCGTTAAGCGTATTATCTAACAATTGGTATCAGAGCCCAACTCTCTGAAGACGTAACAGTTTGAGAGAACCATCCATGGCTTCTACTCGTGACTCTTTTGCAGGAATAGGTGAAGGTGATTTTAACATGTTGCCCCCAATATTTGATATAATTACTTATATTGGAAAGATCGGATGAGAATTTTCATCACAGCCAACAACTTTTATCTATGGCAAATCATCAAGCATGGTGATCAAATGACAACAAAAGTTGGGAAAGCCAAGGTAAGTGAATACAACACTAGTGCAATAAATATGTTGTATAACGCCTTGAATCAGGAAAACTATCAGAAAATTTCCCACTACAAAACCGCCAAAGAGATGTGGGATAAGCTGGAGGAAATGTATGAAAGCATGCCTCAAAAAGCGGACAGCTCATATGATGAATTAACTGGCCAATGTCTCATGGCAAACGAAGAAGAAGAGGTAAGTACGTCTAACTCTCACTCGCTTGAAGAAATGCAAAATGTTTATAATAAATTACATAATGAGTTTGTTGATGCTTCCAAGACTATTAAAGATTTGCAGAAAACTCTGTCGTTGCAAGAAAAAGATTTTCAAAAACAACTTTCTCTAAAAGAAAAAGATTTTGAAAAACTGGTTTTAGAAAATGAGAAGTTGAAAGAGGAAAACAAGTTTTTCGGAAAAAGAAGCGCCAATAAGCCCGAAAGCTCTATTAGAAAGTGTACTTCTTGCTTGCATCTCAAAAATGAAGTAGAAAGGCTTAAAGGCACATTAGATAAGTTTAATTCTTCGCACAAAAATTTGAATGATGTTCTTGATAATTTGAAGTCAACCAAGCACGGCATAGGGTTTACGAATGAGCCTAAAGAAAAGGTTGAAGCTAAACCCCAACAACCTAAGGCTCAACCTAGAACTAATAATAAAAATGCTTATCCTAGAAATAGCAATCCTAGAACCAATATGCATGCTAGACTAAATGTTGAACTTTTTAGAAGACCTAGCAATGACTTACCACCTAGAAATAACTACCCTAGAAATGATGCATATTATAGGGCAAATAATAGAAGGAATTTTGAACCCTTTAGAGCACCTAGAAATGATTTCCAACGTAGATATTAGAAATGCTGCTCATAGTAGGAGAAATGATGTTCACAAAGCGCGCAATAGTCATAATGCTGAAAATAGAGTAAACCATTTTCGTCCGTCAAGTTACTATGAACCTAGAAGGATGCATAACCCCAACGTGACTTGTCATCATTGTAGACGTATTGGTCATATTGCTCCTACATGTTTTACACGACATAGACATATCACTCAATCGCATCATTATGATATGCCTAACCCCCAAGGACCCAAAATGGCATGGGTACCAAAAGATCATTAATCTGTTTTGCAGGTGTGCTTGAAAGGCTACAGTATTGTAGTAGATGCACCGAGCACGACACCTCATTGCATCAAGAGGAAATTTCGGTTAGTTATCCTTTTTGACAAAAACCGAATTGTTGATATGTGCTAGCAACCAATATTAACTTATTTGTTGTTAATTTGGTTCCCCTATTGTTGAATCTTTGATAAGCTTATTCGTAATAGTTTATGTGCGTTAACAATTGAGATATCTTGTCAACAATCAATATCAATTAGCTTTGTTGATTCATATGTTGAAAACGTGTTGTTAAATGACAATTGTTGTCAATTAGTTTACTTGTTAGTTATCTGCTTTTAAAAGATCAAAACTGTTGATATGTATTAACAGTTAGCTTAATAGAATCATTTCATTCATGATTTGATAATTGCTATCTGTGGTTTAAATAACTGTTAGTATACTGTGTGGTGTGTATTATCTATTAGCATATTCTTCAAAAAGTTTTCACTCACGTTTTTTATGAATGCTATCCTCAGTTTTGAAAAATAATTGAGATGTCTCATGTTTCTAACAATTGACAAAAATCCTTCTGTTAAAAATCGTCTCTTGATGAGCACATCCTTTGGTCTGGATAATGGTTGGTATGTTCTTCAAAATTCGATGTATGGTTGACCTGTAAACAGTCAACACTCGTTTGTAATATGCTTTACTAAAAATAACAATTTGTATCACTGTTAATAAAATAACTTTTGGTACACTTTTTATGTCATCCAACAAATGGGTTTATCGTTGTTTTATAACAATTGGTATATCTATGTCTTGTTGGTATGTCTTGATAAATTTTTGGTTAAGGGGAAATAGATTGCATGAAGTTTACTATCTTTTTGATGACAGAATCTCAAAACAACTCTCTATATTGGCAATGTTATTTTCTTTAAACTCTCATGCCACTAATATCTTGCATTCCAAATCTTGTGGAAAATGATATCTTAGAAAATATTTGTATTACTTTGGAGCAACTAATAAGTGTCATGCAAGGAATCTGTAAATCGCATTTGAGATATCATTGATAGACAAGCTAAATTTCTTCTTGGAGCTGCAAATTAAGCAAATGAAAGAGGGAACTTTCATTTGTCCATCTAAATTTCGCAAGGAGTTGCCAAATCAATTCGAAAAGAGCAACACCAAACCAATGGTCACTTCAATGAATTTAGATGACCATCTTGACAGAAATGTGAAAGGTAAGACGAGCAATACCAAGAACTACACAGGTATGATCGTTCCTCACTTTACCTTATTGCTAGTAGGCTTGATAAAATATTTAGTGTTTAATGTTGTGCTAAATATAAATCATGTCCAAATGAAGTATTGAATGCGGGTAAACGTTGATCTAAATGCATACATTTTAGGTTGCATTTATATTTTAATTACTGACTTGAAGCGTCGGAGACGTTTAATTCTATTTTGCAGGTATCACCCTAAAGGTAGGGGGAATTATTACGTTTTGGCACAGAACAATCGATTGTTCCGAGCAAATAATCGATTATCTTACTGTGCAGAAAATCGATTAGCAGTATCACTAATCGATTGTTTATGGTTTATGCTTATTATGCAGTTTTGTTAAATGATTGATTCTTTAACTGCAAAATCGATTTCCGTCTCAGCCATTCAGCATTGCTTTTCCAAAACAATCGATTGTTTCAAAATATAATCGATTATTCTCAAAATCAGAAAATTTCTGTGCTCACTGTAACATAACAATCGATTACCATATTTTGACAATCGATTATTTCATGTCAGTAATTCAAAATTGTTACCGTTTGGTTCTGCAATTGATTTGTGTCAGTTCTGAGATTCAGTCAAATCTTAATGACAATCGATTATCTCATTCCAACAATCGATTGTCTAACGGTCAGTAAGATTTATTTTTACCGTTTCTGACTGTTTCAGCTCTAAATTTTCTGCAGATTTCTTTCATTAATGAAATGCCTTTCTCCCCTCTATAAATAGGCTCCATATATGTTCATTTTTATTCACTCAAGCATCAACTTTAGCTCTCAAAATATCAAAATTCTTTCAAGTCTCTTGCAAATTCCAGCAATACTCAGTGAAAATGTCGGGCCGTCACTCCAAACGTTCCCGTTCTGCTAGGCATGGTGCATCCTCCTCTGCTGCTCCAAACTATCCTTACCAAGATGGTTCCGTTGTTTATTTTAATTCTGACATCGAGCTTACTCGATTGTCAACAAAATTTGAAAAGCGAGACATTCTTCCTCCCCGCTTTTCAACCAACAAGTATCTTGAATCTTATGGCCCTGCTGCAAATATGCTCAAAAATTGTCAACTTCTTGACTTCTTACTCCTTACCCATCCATACATCAATACTACATTGATTCAAGCATTTTACTCCAACCCTCATGAGGATGATGACGGTGAGCTTGTGACAAATATAAATGGTGTTCAAATTCTTCTTTCCGATGAAAACTTTCATACCATTGCCCGTCTTCCTCATAATGGTGAAGACATTTTTCGGTACATCGGAGAGGCCGGACCCCTTTTTGATGAAACAGCCCTCCTACATCAAACCGGACTTACTTCTTATGATCCAAATCTTTCTTCCCGTCGTCCTACAATTACGGGAATGGATCCAAATTATCGGTTGATTTTCTATTTCATCACCCGAGTCCTCAGGCCTCGTAAGCATAACCATACTCCCATTTCCCAAGAGGACACCAAGCTCATGCATGCCATAATAACCGGAGCTAACAGCAATTGGTGTCGGTTCGTCAAAATTCACATGCGTGACGCCATCAGAGATGATAGGCCTCTTCCTTATGCTCTCCTCATCATGAATTTTCTTGAAGCCTCCGGATTCATCACTTCCAACGGTCCTCTCAAAAAGAGTACCAAAAAGTGGGAAATTTCAGAATCCTCCTTTCATCATGACGGTGATCATGTAGCGCCTGCTCCTCCTCCAACCCATCGAACTCGTCCGCCTCAAGAGCCCACTCTCCAATCCATTTCCGACCAAATTGCCTCCTTGACCACCTATGTTGGTCAATTGACTCATGAGATCCATGGATATTTTGACCATTTTCATTATCCATATGGGGGTCTTGTTCCCTTCGAAGCAGTGCCGGATGATGAGGCGGGAAATGATGATGAATGATTTTTTTTTATTATTGTGATATGTTTATTGTCCCCTCCTTATGTAATTGTTTTTTTTCCAATAAATAAACAAGTTTTATTTACATCTTTGGCATCTTCTTATATTATTTTTGCTAATGGCGAAAGGGGGAAGATAACGGGTATGCACTCTCAATATTTATAAGCTTAAATTGAGGGGAAATTCATATATTGAGGGGGAACAAATTGCATACTTGTTGATGCATATATAGAACAAATTGCATACTTGTTGATGCATATATATACTTGTCTTGAATCGTCATTATAAATTGTTTAAGTTGCATATCCCGCTTAAAGTTTGCCATTATCAAAAAGGGGGAAATTGTTGGAAGCACGTTCTCAAGGCTTTATACTAAAACGTGTGTTCTTATGTGTAGGTTTTGATGAATGACAAACAAGCTCAAATTGATATATGACGAAGTTCAAGTACAAGCGCACAATTGGTGGATAACGAGATTCAAGCACAATACAAAGTTTTATAGTTTAAATGAGTCGTTCTTAATTGTGATCTTGATCCGACAACTTGACTCATGACATGGCTTCTCTCATAAAACTATTTTTACAAAATCATGCATATTTAATTTAATGCTAAATGATTTTAAATCATGCATATTTACTTTAGTCAAAATGATTTTTAAACATGCCTCTAAAATCTGGACTAAGATAATCGATTGTGTACTTATGATAATCGATTATGTTAAGCCAAGACTGCATGAAAATCGATTGTGAACTAATGACAATCGATTGTGTTAAGGCAGTGAGCATCAGGTTTTTCAAACCTGCATGACAATAGATTGTGAACCTTATGACAATCGATTGTGATGAGGCAGTGTACATCAAAGTTTTTCAAAACTCAGAATAATCGATTGTGAAGCTAATGACAATCGATTGTGAAGAGACAGTGTCCATCAGATTTTTCAAAGTCACAAAATAATCGATTGTGAACATATGACAATCGATTGTGTCGAGGCAGTGTCTTCCAGACTTTTTCAAAGTTATTAAATAATCGATTGTGAGTATATAACAATCGATTGTCAAGAGGCAGTGTCTAAAATAATTTTCAAAGTCTGATAAATAATCGATTGTTAACATTGCACAATCGATTGTGAAGCTGACCGTTGTCGTAAAGTTTTCAAATACCGTCAGGTAATCGATTGTTGATTTTGTACAACCGATTGTTGATATTAAAATCTGGAAAAGATTTTTTGAACGTTGCTGAATAATCGATTATTGATTCTGTATAATCGATTGTTTTACGTAAAATCTGGAAATAATTTTTTGAACATTGCCAATAATCGATTGTTGATCTTGGACAATCGATTGTTAAGCGTAAAATTTGGGATTGATTTTTGGAACGATTGGCAAACAATCGATTGTGGCTTCTTGACAATCGATTGTCACACAGTAAAATCAGCAACTCTTAATTGGCAATTAGGCAACGGTAATGCAAAGTTTTTCAACTATAAATACAGCTTCATTTCAGTGTTTTAAACACAACAACACATAACAACTGATCATACAATTGCTATAACCTTGCATACTCTATTGCTTATCATTTTATATTCATTACATTAATTTTGAGAGCCATATTCTTGTCCAAAGTTGTTGTGATCTTGAGCTTACTTCTTTTACTCATATCTACTCATTAAGGAGTGTATTGTTTGAGTGTTTAGTGTTTTGTACACTTGTAAGAGAATTGTGATTCTCTTGTTGTAAGGAACTTGTGTTTCCTTGGTTGAAGACTTGGAGTGTTGTATCTCTGAGCAAGATTGTTGAGGCTTGTGTCCTCAGATTGTAAAGGTTGGTTAGGCACCCGTAAGCTTAACAGTGAAGTCTTGGAGTGTTGTATCTCCGAGCAAAGGTGTTAAGGCTTGTGTCCTTAAGTTGTAAAGGTTGGTTAGGCACCGGTAAGCTTAACAGTGAAGTCTTGGAGTGTTGTATCTCCGAGCAAAGGTGTTAAGGCTTGTGTCCTTAAGCTGTATAGGTTTGTTGAGCACCCGTAAGCTTGACAAGTTAGTGGAAAATCTCGAGAGAGTCTCTCGGGGACTGGACTAGCCACGTGTTGTGGTGAACCAAAATACATCGGTGCGTACTTTATTATTTATCGCACTTATTTACTTCCTGCAATTTTTTAATTTCGCAAAGTTTACGCTAATTTTTATTATAGCGCTATTCACCCCCCTCTAGCGTTAAGCGTATTATCTAACAACAAAGATTTGATTGGCCAAAATGGCAAGAAGCAATCCAATCAGAATTGAATTCACTTGCAAAACGTGAAGTTTTTGGGCCTATAGTTGAAACACCTAATGGTGTTAAGCCTGTTGGCTATAGATGGGTCTTTGTACGTAAGAGAAATGAGAAAAACAAGGTACAAAGATATAAGGCACGCCTTGTTGCACAAGGATTTTCTCAAAGGCCTGGTGTCGATTATGAAGAGACATATTCACCCGTAATGGATGCTATAACTTTCCGTTATCTCATTAGTTTTGCTGTCCTTGAAAAGCTTGACATGCATTTAATGGATGTGGTTACTGCCTATCTTTATGGCTCACTTGATAATGAGATATACATGAAAATTCCCGATGGATTCAAAATGCCAAACACTCATAATTCAAAGTCCCGGGAAATATTTTCAATCAAATTGCAAAGATTTTTGTATGGTCTAAAGCAATCAGGACGAATGTGGTATAATTGTCTTAGTGAGTATTTATTAAAGGAAGGCTATATAAATGATGCCATTTGCCCATGTGTTTTTATAAAGAAAACAACATCGGAATTTGTTGTACTTGCAGTATATGTCGATGACATAAACCTTATTGGAACTCCCATAGAACTCCAAAAGGCAATTGATTATTTAAAGAAGGAATTCGAGATGAAAGATCTCGGAAAGACAAAAATATGTCTTGGTTTGCAAATTGAATATTTGGCAAACGGAATTTTTGTTCATCAATCTGCCTATATAGAAAAGGTATTGAAACGGTTTTACATGGATGGAGCATATCCTTTAAGTACTCCGATGGTTGTTCGATCACTTGATGTGAATAAGGATCCATTCCGACCGCAAGAAAAGAATGAAGAGCTACTTGGTCCTGAAGTACCATATCTTAGTGCAATTGGCGCACTAATGTATCTTGCAAATACTACAAGGCCTGACATAACTTATTCAGTTAATGTCTTAGCAAAATATAGCTCTGCTCCCACAAGGAGACATTGGAATGGAATCAAACATATATTGCGGTATCTAAAAGGGACTACCGATATGGGCTTATTTTATAGCAATAATTGCAGTCCTGATCTTGTTGGTTATGCTGATGCTGGATATTTATCTGACCCACACAAGGCTCGATCTCAAACAGGTTATGTGTTTATCTGTGGAGGCACTGCCATATCTTGGCGATCGACTAAGCAATCAATTGTGGCTACTTCATCTAATCATGCTGAGATAATCGCTATTCATGAAGCAAGTCGAGAGTGTGTGCGGCTGAGGTCTATAATACATCATATTCGAGACAAATGTGGTTTGAAATGTGACAAGCTACCCATGATTTTGTATGAAGACAATGCAGCATGCATAGCCCAATTGAAGGGAGGATTCATAAAAGGAGATAGAACAAAGCATATTTCACCAAAGTTATTTTTCACACATGATTTTCAAAAGAATGGTGATATCAATGTGCAACAGATTCGTTCAAGTGATAATATGGCTGATTTGTTCACAAAATCTCTACCAACGTCAACCTTCAAGAAGCTGGTACACAAGATTGGAATGCGAAGGCTCAAGGATGTGAATTGATGCTCTTTTCAGGGGGAGTTAATGCGCGTTGCACTCTTTTTCCCTTACAAGGTTTTGTCCCACTGGGTTTTCCTTGCAAGGTTTTTAACGAGGCAACAAAAATGCATTTTGTTAGATACGTGTACTCTTTTTCCTTTTCTAGAATTTTTTTTCCCATTGGGTTTTATTTTAGTTAAGGTTTTAACGAGGCACATTATTTTTGGACATCCAAGGGGGAGTGTTATGAAATATTAGATTATGGTGGATGTCCATAACTCCTATAACACCCACTACTTTTATCCATTATCTCCATAACTCCCACTACTCCAATACTTATGGTTGTAACTCCCACACCTCCATGATCTCCCCCATGATCTTCCTCCATGATCTCAAAAGCTTA
Source organism: Nicotiana benthamiana (assembly GCA_034376525.1). NCBI lineage: Eukaryota > Viridiplantae > Streptophyta > Magnoliopsida > Solanales > Solanaceae > Nicotiana > Nicotiana benthamiana. The sequence goes on along the minus strand of CM067331.1, from coordinate 82,644,389 downwards.
ATGACATATTTATGGAATTCTTTTAGTATACCTCTATGTAGTATTATAAATAGAGGATGAGAAATCATTTTGTAATACACTTGGATACATAGAAGAAATATATCCTCTTCTCTATTTCTCTCTACTTTGTTGTCTATCTTTTTGTTTATTACTTTGAGCTAAGTTTTGTAACACTTTAAGCATAATTAATAAATAAACTTGTATAAGTATGGCTTTTGTGGCATAGCTGTGTCAAGTGCACGCTCACGTGACTCGACCTTACAACTTCAAAGTAATAATAAAATTGAACATGTTGTAAATTGCGGGTGCATTTCACGTATCGCGATTTGCGATATGTATAAAATGATAAGTGTACGACATCATAACTTGTTCAAACAAATTCCATAAAAATACCAAAAATAATTAAATTATTTAGTAGGGAGTGATACCGTAGACAGATTGGTTGATTCCGGGAAATGTCACAATAATGGGAAGCAAGGTAAAGCCAAAAAGGTTCGAGGGGTCAGTAAATCAACTCAGGAAACTCATCATCAACATGGAAGTTTGAACACAGCAGAACATGACAGTGAGGAGGCCGCTTCCAACAAGAATAATGCGAGCCAACCACCATTTTCAAACTGACAAGTTTTCTTTGATTGTCACAGGGGTAGAAAATTCCGGAAGAGCCTATGGGAGCCACCCACAGGGGAAGGCAGGCACATGGTGGGTATAATCAAAATCTCAGAATCCACCTGGAAAGGACACTCAATTAAAATTCCAAAGGGACATAGTCCGTTATAAACACCCTCCCTAGCAAAGAGCACGAGGGGACAAACTTTAATTAGCAAACCCCAATAAGAACAATTGAGAGTTAAAAGAGGCATAGAAGGTGAGATGAAACATAGTCTAAAACTTAAACATGTGCGGGTAACATGGGAAAATACCAACACCTCCTCAGTAAGAGTCACAGAAACAACTAGAAATTAGGATTGGCATTTAACCTGGAACCTTCAGGACCCTCATAAAAATGGGAATTAGAGTCAACATCTCCCCAGTCAGAGCCCACCAGAGTCAACAAAAGTCATCAGGACCCTCTTAAAAAATGGGACTTTAGAGCAAATATTCCCCCAGCTAGAGTCGATAAGAGTCAAGAAAAGTCACCAGGACCCTCCTGAAGAATGGGATTTTAGAGGGAAAATTTCAAATTTCCCCAGCTAAGTCAGAAAAAGTTATCAGGACCCTTCTGAAAAATGGGAATTAGAGTCAAAATCTCCCCAGCCAGAGCGAACCAGAGTCAATAAAAGTCATCAGAACCCTCCTGAAAAATGGGACTTAGAGCTAATATTCCCCCAGCTAGAGTTGATAAGAGTCAAGAAAAGTCGTCAGGACCCTCATGAAGAATTGGATTTAGAGGGAAAATTTCAAATTTCCCCAGCTGAGTCAGGAAAAGTCATCAGGACCCTCTTGAAAAATGGGACTTAGAGCAGATATTTCCCCAACCAGAGTCAACAAAAGTCATCAGGACCCTCTTGAAAAATGGGACTTAGAGCAGATATTTCCCCAACAAGAGTCAATAAAAGTCATCAGGACCTTCCTGAAAAATGGGACTTAGATTAGATACTTCCCCAGCCAGAGTCAACAAGAGTTGTCAGGATCCCCTGAATGATAGGATGTATCCTAAATACTAACCCCTAGTTGTCACCTTTTGTCATCAAATCAAGAGTTGTCAGGACCCGCCTGGATAATGGGAAGTAATTTTAATCACCAATCCCCAGCAGATATGACCCGTAGCAAGACATGGTGGAAAATAATATCTTTTCAGAAATACGACATAATATTGAAATTGTCAGCAGTTGAGGATGGTCAGGACCAGTTTTTTAATCAGGCGCCCACCTGTAGAACAATGGAATATTTTTTTAAGTATTAGCAATCAGGCGCCCACCTGGAGAACAAGGGAATATTTTTCAAATTTTCATGTTTTGTAATCAGGCGTATACCTGTAGAACAAGAGAATATTTTTTAAGTTTTAGCAATCAGGCGCCCACCTGGAGAACAAGGGTATATTTTTCAAATTTCAAGTTTTGTAATCAGGCGCCCACCTGTAAAACAAGGGAATATTTTTTAATTTTTATCAATCAGATGCCCACCTGTATTTTTTAAAATTTCAAGTTTTTGTAATAAGGCGCCCACCTGGAGAACAAGGGAATATTTTTCAAAATATTAAGTTTTTGTAATCAGGCGCCCACCTGGAGAACAAGGGAATATTTTTCAAAATTTTAAGTTTTTGTAATCAGGCGCCCACCTGGAGAACAAGGAAATTTTTTTCAAAATTTTATGTTTTTGTAATCAGGCGCCCACCTGGAGAACAAGGGAATATTTTTCAAAATTTCAAGTTTTTGTAATCAGGCGCCCACCTGGAGAACAAGGGAATTTCAAGTTTTGTAATCACGCGCCCACCTGGAGAACAAGGGAATATTTTTATGTTTTAGCAATCAGGCACCCACCTGGAGAACAAGGGAATATTTTTCAACATTTTAAGTTTTGCAATCAGGAGCCCACCTGGAGAAAAAGAGAATATTTTTCAAAGTTTCAAGTAATCAGGCGCCCACCTGGAGAACAAGGGAATACTTTTCAGAATTCAAGCTTTGTAATCAGGCGCCCACCTGTAAAACAAGGGAATGTTTTCAAAATTTCAAGTTTTGTAATCAGGCGCCCAGATGTAGAATGAGGGAATACTTTCAACAGAATACATGTAAAACCCAACAATTCGGCATAAAACATGAATGAAGAAAAAGACAAATTGTCAGCGAGGCCACAAGGAGTTCGCAGAAAGAAATACAAGGAAACAAAGCAACAAGGATCAAGATTGAAGACGTAGATAGGCTTTTCTTTGTAATTCATAGCCTATAGCTTAGTCTAGTTTTCTTTTTATTTTTCATATGGAGTAATAAGGAGGTCAGCAAGTAGTAATAGCAGCATCAACAGTGTAATCACAACTTCTTGTAGTCCATGCTACCAAACACTCCAGAACTACACTGACCTGATTCCTTTATTGCCAAGGATATGTAGGCAACCTTTGAAGTAAGGTTCGGTCAAGAATTTTTTAAAATGCTTCACATAGAGTATTCAATCGGACGGAAATCGCTCATTTGCTTACTTGTATTTGTACGAAAACCCTTCGTGTTCCCGCGCAAAGAGAGGCAGCTGTGAGCATATGATTTTTGATCTGTCGAAACAAGCTCCTACAGGACTCTTAAAGCTTAGGATTTTCTCTTAAATTCTAGGTTTTTATTGTTAGGATTTAACTGCATGTGCATGTTCATCACTGCATGTTTCAAATGGTTTAAGATTTAATTGTTAGATAAATTGATTTTACAAATTAAAAATACAAAAATATATATATATGCACATGTTCGGCTTTTGGAAATTATTTCGTTAATTTTTACTTGGGTTAGTTTATTTAAGGTAATTAGGAAATTGTTAGTTTTTTACAAAAAATTAGTAATTAATTTCAATTAAAAGAAAAAACACAAAAATATAATATATGTATATATATAAACAATCACTCAGGCTGGCCACAATCGGACAAGACCTGATTGGCCCAACTGGCCTTCTCTTTTTAAAACCATACACAACCCAGCCCAAATTATCACCACAGTCCATGTCCACACCGACTAAACCAAACGACACCATTCTGAACCCCCATCATCACAGCCGTTGATCTCACCCCAATCCAACGACCATTAAACTCCATCATAAACCATACATATATGTCCAAACGCATCTAATACAAATTAGAGACCAAACCAACCTCCTCGTACCGTCTTCCTCGTACTGTAATGCCTCCCGTTGAACACCCTGTCACATCCCTTGACAACCGGCTCACCACCCTACTGTTGCCACTAGAAATCGCCCCATGGCGGCGGCCGGCAACAAAACAGCCCCAAAATTACACCCCTCAACCGTCACGACCTCCCTACCCCGTCGCATGGCCAGTTTTCCTCAAATATGACTCCTCCGTCTCGAATCATCAAAAATAGGGCCATCGAAACCACCCTCTCCGGCGACCTATTCCAAACCCCCCACCTTAACACCGCAGGACCACTAAGACACCACCTTCCCCGTCCCGTAATCCACTCCCCTCAAATCCCCCTCCATTATCTCTAATATTCCCTAAAAGGTTGCCGGAAACCCTATCTCCGGCGACCCCTGTCCCAAAGCCTTCCAAAATCACAACACTAAGGCACCTCGACCCCCTCTATCCAACCATGCCTGTCACCCCTCTTAAATCATCCTGAAACTCCTCAAATTTTAATTCTAAGTTTAACCCTAAATCACAAAACCTGCCAGACGTGCTTCAAACTCGTCCTACCCAGTCATTGGTCCCTATTGACACTAACCATGCCACCCATGAGTCTCGAACAAGCCCAACCACTCAATAATTTCAAATTTAAGACCTATTGAGGTCTCAGAACTTTGAAAAACCCTCCCCTGAGCTTGTAAACTGATTGTCATCGTCCTAAGAGTGTTCAGAACCCTTGTGAAAGAATCAAGGTCCAGCTGAAATAGTTTGAATGGGAACAAAAATGGAATGCTAAGTTTTCTTGCACAATTTTCATTTCTTTAGCCTTTGAATGCTTGAGTTCTTTGAAAACTCATTAGGTTCAGTAAATACATATTTAAAAGTTTTAATTTCTCTTATTTAATTTTGGTTGTTTATCTGGTTGTCCACAAAATGCATCTAGGATAGGTTTAGTGCTCATATGTTTTGTTTTTCACCAATCTGAAATCCTTTCTTAGGTAACATTTATATCTTGCTAAGTATTGGTTCCCTGATTTTAGAAAGCTCAATTTTGTTTAGTCTTCAGTAATATGATTTTAGGGCTCTAATTGACTTCCTTCTGTTGATTTTTCTTTGATTTCTGGTATGCTTAGTTGATTCATGTTCCTAAGGGTTTGATGGCTAGCTTAGGCTGATTGATGGGATAGACCTTCAGTTACAAGGATTAGTTTTTGTTCTTCCGATTTGATTCATAAGCTGATTGTTCATTTTGTTTCTTGTTCTTAAGTATTTCTGAATATCCTTGATTGAATCATTTCTCAGAGTCATTTACATTTTTTTTGAATTATATTCTCCATTTTTCCCTGTTTAGCTCGAATATTGGTGCACAACAAAGTGATCATTATGTTGTAATGTTAGATTGATCCGTGTTTGTAATAATTGGACATTTGGGACTGTTTTCATGTGTAATAATTGGACATTCAAGTCAATTTTTTGTATGTGTTTAAGTAATAGTCACTTCTAATTCTAGTCTAGCTGGATCAAGTACTAATCCCGTGCACTCAGAGCTACTGGACTTAGGAAGCAGTAGTTCTGATAATCATGTAAAACAAATCAAAATACTGTGAAACATTTCAGTTCATTTAAATCTCAACATGTTTAGTAATATGTTATTTTCAGATTTATCCCCTGTAGTGTAACTTGAATCACATTTAACTTTTAGAATCAGACTCTTATACTCTGACTGATGAGTATATGGGTCGTTTGGTTCAGATTCAATATTAAAATTTGACATAAAAATGATTGCTAGTGTTTTCTTTGAGAATATGCATATGTTCAACTTTATATATGGATTTTGGTCACTGTGGGCTGGATCCTTTTGTCCAAGCCAATACTGGGCTCATTCGCAAGGCCCAGTAAGTGCCCGAGCATTGTGCCACAACACGTTTTATGGGCTGAATAATTAAAAGCCCAAAATAGTCACAATAATTCTCAACACATCCTGAACAACATGCACTCCTGGGCTTGCCCAAAATCGATTTATTTTGTGGTAATTGGCCATGAACGAGGCTAAGACCATGTGGTATTTCCCGAGTACATAGCTTATGCATATAACAACTAAGGCATTTAAGCATCGGCAAGAGTAGAAAATTTAGCATATGTTAGAACATCCTGATAAACGAGGTGAGCCATGTTAATTCAAGAAAACACTACATGATGGCTCCTTAATTCATTATAACACATAGAAAATAGGAAGTGTCGTTTAGAAAATTTCACGGCCTTCCCATAAATGCCAAAGACGTAGTTGCTGTAGGCGCGTTTTTAATAAAAGATACCTTCTTTAAATTCGGGTGCGCATTTATGTGACCTAAATCCAAATCTCAACGAAGTTGGAACGTATCAAAATCCATGGGTGCATTTATGTGACGTGGTTTGAGGCGTGTTCTGACAACGTTGCAATTCTCTTCAAAATAATAATAAAAGCGGTCCAAAGTTAAAAAGCACATAAGTTAAAACATGTTCGAAAATAAAATAGTTTAAGCCAAATATGACAGTTGATCGACCGTGCTAGAACCACGGAACCCGGGAATTCCTAATACCTTCTCCTGGGTTAACATAATTCTTTACTCGGATTTCTGGTTCGCAGACTGTAAACAGAATCATTCTTTTCCTCGATTCGGGATTCTAACCGGTGAACTGGGACACCATAAATCTCCCAAGTGACGACTCTGAAACTCTCTTAAATAAATGAATCTCGTTTCGATTGTCCTTATATTGGAAAAACTCCCTTATCTACGCCTTTCGCAGGTCGTAGTAGCTAAAAAGAAGGTGTGACATGCAGATCCAGGTTTTTCAGCTCAACCCTATTTCTAGTGAGGTGAGGTGATCTTCAGAGACTTCGAGATATATCTGCTACGTCCACAGACCGAGGAATACCTCTCTATTCTCCATTCAGTTATAGGCTTTTCCCTATTTTTCCTTTGTTGTTATACTTCTGGAGTTAGAAACCTTATGTATTTTTCTTTAGCTTGTGATTTCTGTGATTCCAGGTTTTGAGAGTGATATGTTCAGTACAAGAGACTGTTATTGTACGTACCGAGCGACATTTATTTGTAACTCTTCAATTATATTTACCTGTCGGTTGCTAGTTTCTTATATTTATTACCTTTTCCGCAAATTATTAGGCTTACCTATTCATAGAGACTAGATGCCGTCACGACAATTCAGAGAGGGAGAACTTGGGTCCTGACAGGAAAACGGCCTTATCCCATTAGAACAAAAAGCTTTAACAGGTCCTTGACCTCACTCACGAATGAACGTGTAAGTGATGAAATTTAAGGAAGCTTTTTGCTGAAAAAGCACAACGCATGAGAAATTTCTAAGGGAAGCACAATTATTCCGCGGCTAATCAAGTAGCTCATTAAATCTCTACAATAGCGAGTCCATCACTCTACACAAACCTAGGCTCAGGCCGTAACGCGCAATCAAGTAACTAAGTAGGTAATAATAACTCCACTAGTACGAATAAAGCATGGCGTAAATCCTAGTCTACTCGAACATACTTAGGAATTATAGCACAAGAATAGACACTTGTCACTTCCCAGTTACCACGATCCCACATTATTGCTTAGCCAAACTCCTTATAAGTTCTTGTTGGACTAATCGTAACCCATATCGAATTATCCGCCACAATCTTGTTAGATAATACGCTTAACGCTAAAGGGGGGGTGAATAGCGTTATAATAAAAATTAGCGTAAACTTGCGGAATTTAAAATTTGCAGGAAATAAATAAGTGCAATAAATAAGAAAGAACACACTGAAGTATTCTGGTTCACCACAACCCGTGGCTAGTCCAGTCCCCGAGAGACTCTCTCGAGATTTCCACTAACTTGTCAAGCTTCCGGGTGCTTAACAAACCTTTACAACTTGAGGACACAAGCCTCAACACCTTTGCTCGGAGATACAACACTCCAAGACTTCAACCAAAGGAAACACAAGTTCCTTCACAACTTGAGGACACAAGCCTCAACTACCTTTGCTCGGAGATACAACACTCCAAGACTTCAACCAATGAAACACAAGTTCCTTCTTACAACAAGAGAATAACAATTCTCTTCAAGTGTACAAAACACTAAGCACTCAAACAAGACACTCCTTAATGAGTAGAGATGAGTAAAAGAATACGCTCAAGATCACAACAACTTTGAACAATATTTTGGCTCTCAAAAACTTATGTAATGAATATAAAATAATAAGCAATAGAGTATTCAAGCTTTAGCAATTGAATGATCAGTTGTTGTGTGTTATTGTGTACTCAAAAGACTGAATTTAAGCTATATTTATAGTTGAAAAACTTGGCATTACCGTTGCCTAATTGCCAATTAAGAACTGCTGATATTACTCTGTGACAATCGATTGTCAAGAATCCACAATCGATTGTTTGCCAATCGTTCCAAAAATCAATCCCAGATTTTACGCTTAACAATCGATTATTCAAGATCAACAATCGATTATTGGCAACGTTCAAAAAATCATTTCCAGATTTTACATAAAACAATCGATTATACAAAATCAATAATCGATTATTCAGCAACGTTCAAAAAATCCTTTCCAGATTTTAATTTCAACAATCGATTGTACAAAATCAACAATCGATTATTCAACAACGTTCAAAAAATCTTTTCCAGATTTTAATTTCAACAATCGATTGTACAAAATCAACAATCGATTACCTGACGGTATTTGAAAATATTTTGGCAACGGTTAGTTATACAATCGATTATACTAAGCTAACGATCGATTATATATCAGTCTTGAAAAATCAATTTAGACACTGCCTCGTGACAATCGATTGTTATATACTCACAATCGATTATTTAATAACTTTGAAAAAGTCCGGAAGACACTGTCTCAACACAATCGATTGTCATATGTTCACAATCGATTATTTTGTGACTTTGAAAAATCTGATGGACACTGTCTCTTCACAATCGATTGTCATTAACTTCACAATCGATTATTTTGAGCGTTGAAAAACTTTGATGGACACTGCCTCATCACAATCGATTGTCATTAACTTCACAATCGATTATTTTGAGCGTTGAAAACTTTGATGGACACTGCCTCATCACAATCGATTGTCATAAGGTTCACAATGGATTGTCATGCAGGTTTGAAAAACCTGATGCTCACTGCCTTAACACAATCGATTGTCATTAGTTCACAATCGATTGTCATGCAGTCTTGGCTTAACATAATCGATTATCATAAGTACATAATCGATTATCTTAGTCCAGATTTTTGAGGCATGTTTAAAAATCATTTTGACTAAAGTAAATATGCATGATTTAAAATCATTTAGCATTAAATTAAATATGCATGATTTTGTAAAAATAATTTTACGAGAGAAGCCATGTCATGAGTCAAGTTGTCGGATCAAGATCACAATTAAGAATGACTCATGTAAAACTATAAAACTTGGTCTTGTGCTTGAATCTCGTTATATATCAATTGTGCGCTTGTACTTGAGCTTCGTCATATGTCAATTTGCGCTTGTTTGTCATTCATCAAAACCTACACATATGAACACACGTTTTAGTATAATGCTTTGAGAACGTGTTTCCAACAAATTTTACACTCGACCTTTTAACCGTCGTAGCATTCTCTTCAATCGATCCAAGATCACCTTGCAGTACATTCATCCCATGTTGGGCAGGAAGTAGGACTCTCATCGGAACCTCATAAAAAACCATGCAAGATCTGACCTGCTCACAGGAGATAGTCGACCTGTGTACCATAATCTCAAACTCCTCTAACTTCTTTACTATATTTGTATCCATCATGAAATCAACTAACCTCCCTGGGTCCACATTGGTCCGTAATCCGTAAGAATCCCTTCATTCGTCAACATCACCCGAAGGTCCAACTACACATTATCAAGACTTCTCGTCACATTCAAAATTCCTAAGCTTAGAAACCACCTTAGAGATTATCTCCGTTGAACCATTGACACTGCAAATGCTGATTCGATCCTGAAATCGCAACATACAACCATCCATGATAGTTCCCTTTTAGGTTCCATCTCATAACAATGTGCCCATGGGAAAACAAATGAAGACCAACATGCCAATGAGCCTCAATGTAATTCAATCAAAGACGAAGACCCCACAATATTGGCAAAAATTTCCACCAAACTTGAAAGTATAAATTCTCGACTGTAGGCAACATAAATGCTAGGCTGAAATGACAAAACACCCTTCATACGATAAAATAATAGACCTCGAATACGCAGGGAAAAATGTCTTGCACCACTTCTGCGGTACCATTGTAACTCTGCAATTCCTAAATTGATAGCAAACACTCCACATTGTATATGAATGAATAGAAATAAAACGAAGGCATAAGCCTCATTGGAATTAAATTGCACGATGAGAAATCAATAAGGGAAGTACTCCCAACAGCCATGTAGCCTGTAAAAGTTAAGTGTAAATGTCTCTTTACCGATCCATAAGATAAAAAAGGGAAGTACTCCTAACAGCCATGTAGCCTGTCGAAGTTAAGTACATATGTCTCTGTACCGATCCACAAGACTTGATCATGACTCTTGATATCTAAGTGAACCTAACACTCTATAGGCTGTCAGGCAAGTTGTCACGACCCAAAATCCACTATAGGTTGTGATGGCACCTAACGCCGCCGTTAGGCAAGCCAATGATGACTAATCAACTATAATGAGCCGACTAGTCCTGATCCCCTATTAACTATTTTTTCCGTGTTTGTTTTTGCTATTATGAGTTATCGGGAGGATTTATTTGGAGTTCCCGAGAGTATTGGGACACTTAGTCCCTGAAAGAGAGCTTAAGTTTTAGAATTTAAACCGTAGTCGAAGCAATGTAAAGGCGGCCTTGGCCTGGGATTCTAACAATTCTGTTAGCTTAGTTTGGTGATTTCAGGTTTAGGAGCGTGTTCTGATTGCATTTTGGAGTTCCGTAGCTAATTTATGCTTGAAATGTCAAAAGTCGAATTTTTAAAGTTTCAGTTCGATAGTGATATTTTGATATCGAGGTCAAAATGAAATTCTGGAAGTTGGACTATCTCTGTAGTGTTGAATGTGACGTAGGTGCAAAATTTCAGATCATTCGGATGAGGTTTGATAGACTTTTTGATCGAAAGTGTAATTCGGGAGTTTTTGAAGTTCTTAGGCTTGAATTTGATGCTATTCGGTTGATTCGATCTTGTTTGAGGTGTTTCGAAGATTCGTATAAGTTTGAACAATGGTATTGGACTTATTTGTGTTTTTGGTCAAGGTCCCAGGGGCCTCGGGATAATTTCAGATGGTTGACGAAAAGATTTGGAAATTTGGAGTTGCATCTGAAGTTATGACTATTGTCATAATCGCATCTGCAGTTTAGAGGCCGTAGGTGCGACTCCCGCAGATGTGGAACCAGGCCGCAAAAGCAGCCAGGAACCGTAGAAGCGGAAGGAAAATCGTACCTGCGGAACCACAGATACAAATTTTGGGTCACAGCTGCGGTGAAGGGTATTTAAGTGGAAACCGCATAAGCGGTCTCGCAGATGCACAAAATGGATCGCAGATGCAGATTTACTGCACAAAATAATAAGAATTTTGAGGGTTTAGTTTCAAAAGTTAGAAAATTGATTTGAAGCTTGGGAAAGGGTGATTTTTGGAGGATTTTGAAGAGGAAATCAGTGGGTAATGATTCGTAATCCCTTTCTAGTTGTATTCCTATTATCTAATCTTAGTTTTATCATTTCAATTCGGATTTGGGATGAAAGTGGGGGGGGGGGGGGGAAATTTGGAGAAAGTTCTTAGACCTAAATTCCGAGTTTTGATTGGGAATTTTACATTTGATTTGGATAATTTTTGTATGGTTAGACTCGTGAGAGTATGAGGATTCTGAAAATGTAAATTTTACCCGATTCCGAGACGTGAGCTCGAGGGGTGTTTTGGTTATTTCTTCTAATTTCGCGTATTAGTTTAGAATTAATTAGTTGATTTAGTTACTTGAAATGTTATTTATATTATGCAATTTAATTGAATAGATTTGGGCCATTGGAGTCGAATACTCGTGGCACGAGCGTGGTTTCTAGTTGATTTTGAGCTTGTTCGAGGTAAGTGGATTGCCTAACCTTGTGTGCGGGAACTCCCTTTAGGATTTGGTATTATTGATATTTGAAATGCCTTGTACGTGAGGTGACGAGTTTGTACTTGTGATAGTTGTTGAAAATCTGGTTTCCTTTAAGTAATATTTATTGTGCTTCTTTTCCTGTTCATACTACTTGCAATTTAAGCCTGTTGTTCGCTTAGGGAAGCATGTCGAATTGACTTAATTGATTTACTTGCTCAAACTAACTTATTTGGATTATGTACAACATGCTAGGCTAGAAATACCTGCTTTACCTTGGTATGGAATTGGAATTGAATTGTGTATTCTTTGTGTTGTTGTTGTGTGCTTACTTTGGGATTATGGAACGGTATCCTGGGAGATTCGCATGTATGTTTACTTTGGGACTACTGATTGGTATTTGGGGACATCCCCAAATACATATATTGATTTGAACTTTAGTGCGGGATACCAAAAGATCCCCAGCACATATATTGACAATACCTAGAGATCCTCGGGATACAAAAAGATCCCTATTACATATATTGAGGATACCAAGAGATCCTCGGGATACCAAGAGAATCTAGTACATATATTGAGGATACCAAGAGATTCCCAGCTTATAGTGAGGATACTGAGAGATCCTAGGGATACTGAGAGATCCCCGAGCATTTACATTTGGGAACTACATGACGGTATCCTAGGAGATCCTCAGTTGTTATCTCTGTGTTGAGTTGTATTCCTTTTGTGATTATTTGACTCTGTTGTAGTTGTTGTTGTTCCTATTATCCGGTGTTGCTTCATACTATGAGCATTAAATTATATTGTCATATTCTATACTATTTTACCTCCTTTTTCAGCTATAATCAGTAGGGCCCTGACCTCATCGTCACTAAACAACCCAGGTTAGGCTTGACACTTACTGAGTACCGATGTGGTGTATTCATGCCTTTTCTGTGCGTGTTTTTCATGTGCATATCCAGGTACTTCCACTCAGCCCTACTACTCTTAAGGCGAGGTCATCTATCAGACACTTTGAGGTATATCTATCACGTACGGAGACCGTGGAGTCCCTTTCCATTCTTTTTCATAGTATTAGCCCTTCTGTATTTACTTTTTCTTAGACACTCTGAAGTTAGAATACTGTAGTTATTCCACAGCTTGTGATTTCATGAGATTTCAGGTTTTGGGAAATGTAGTTTCACTTTGAGAATTTGTATTGTATATGTTGAGTGGCATCATAATTGTTTCATTTTGTTATTTTTTGCAATTTTGGCTACTTTTATTCTGTTATTTTCTCTTCCGCAATTTTGTTAGGCCTACTTAGTTATAGAGACTAGGTGCCGTCACAATAGTTCACGGGGGGGGGGGGGGGGGGATTAACTGGGGTCGCGACGCAACTTAGTTACTCATTTTATTATTTTTGAAATCTTACATCCCATTAAATAAATAGAGTAAAATCTGGTACTCGTAGAAAATCCATGATTCTATTTTCCAATTTCTGTATAAAATATAAATTACAAGGTGAAATGATAATAATTTCGTGAAATATAATAATGAACACTCAGTAGGAACCCCTAAAACCCGATCACAAGTGCATTAACCCATATTAGAAAAAAATAATAAAATACAACCTCTTTCTGGAAAACAAGTTAGACAGGAAAATGTAAATAACTCTGATGGAGACTCTATATGCTATTGATCGTAACATAGAATGTATCTCACCGTAAAGTCCTTGCAATAGGCGTAACTCTATGCCCAAAAGACCACCAGATATATATATATATATATACACACACACACACACACACACCTGTACAATAAGTACATAAGTGTATCATGAGTGATGAGGGTAGACATCTCACTTGCTAGTGGGTCCAATAAACCAAGTGCATTAGAAAGTAAAAAAGTATCAGGCATGATAAAAATAGTGTAAACAAGTTTAATAACGTAGTACGATCCTCCTCTGAATAGTAAACACAAGATCTCAATTATCATTTACCTCCTCAACCGGAGTACATATAAAATGGAGCTCACTAGATAGATCGTCACATCTCAAATCAGGAAAACACACGGATATGCCAGTTTTTTGTCAAATATTACGCACGACGTTGCTGAGGTAAATGACTCAATCCCATAAGAGTATTTCATAAAGCTGCCGAGGCGAACGACCCGATTCGATAAGAGTATTTATAGATAAATCGAGGTGAATGATCTAATCCCATAAGAATGTGATGCTACTGAGGGAGGGAGAACAGTCTGATCCCATAGGAATATAATTCTTCCGAGGTGAACGGCCCGATCCCATAAAAATAAGATATTCCCAAGGCTAACAGTCAGATCCCATAAGAATATGTTACAATAATCCTGCCTAGCTGAATGGCCCGATCCCATTAGAATAAGAAGCTTTAACTGGTCCTTGAGCAAACTCACAAACGAACGTGTGAGTTATAAAATTTAATGAAGCTTTTCATTGAAAACGCACAATGCGGGAGAAATTTGTAAGGGAAGCACAATTATTCTGTGGCTAACCAAGTAGCTCATCAATTCTCTACTATAGAGAGTCTATCACTCTAGACAAGCCTAGGCTAAGGTCATAACGTGCAATCAAGCAACTAAGCAGGCAATAGTAAATCCACTAGTACAAATAAAGCATGGCATGAATCCTAATGTACCCGAACATACATAGGAATTCTAGCATACACACAAACATTCATCACGTCATACATGCACAACTTCCAATACATGTATCATATGATAAGAATAATACTTGTGGGGTAAGTTCCCCCTCACAGGATTAGACAAGAGACTTACCTTGCTCTGAAGTTTTATAATCTGCTCCAACACCTCTCTAATACCTTAAACCAAATGCTCATCAATCTGAACTAGCAAAATAGTCATGAAAACCAATAAAAATATACTCCAAAATCATAATTAATTAATTTATAATAATTTTTAACTCCGCTCAAAAAGTCAATAAAGTCAACCCCTAGGCCCACGTGCCTGAATTTCTAAATTTTTTGAAGATAGACATTATCCATAATGCTATGAACTGAAATACATAATTTATTCCTAATTCCATTTCCAAAATCATGGTCAAAATTCAAAATTATCTATTCTAGGTTTTTCCCTTATGTTTCCCGAATCTCTATGTTAATATATATATATATATATATATATATATATATATATATATATATATATATAATCTAAGTATTTAACTTGTAATAGGTGAGAATCACTTACCTCATATTGCTCGATGAAAATCCCCTGAAAATAGCCCCTCAAATTCGGCCAACCCAAGAAAAATATGAGAAGATGAGCCAAATCTCGTTCTTAAAACAATTCTGTGCAGTGATATCTCTGCACCAGTGGAACAGTAGCCGCACCTGCGGCATCGCTTGTGCGACCAAAACTCCGCTTCTACGGAAAAGCACTAGGATCCAGCTTTCGCACCTGCAAAAAAATTCTACTTTTGTGAAAACGTAGGTGCAATCCAATCTCTTGCTTCTGCTCTGCATTCCCTTCAGCAGACTTACAGATGCTCCCAGCATTTCGCTCTTGCGGATCCCCCCTTCTAGTCCAGTTTTCGCTTTTTCAATCTAAGTGCCGCTTCAGCGGCTCGCATCTATGCCCAAATTTCTGCAGGTATGGTTACATTAGAACTTGGCCAAAACCAGCATGTCTTAAATTCCAAGTTTCTATCCATTTCAAATACGAGGCCCCGGTCTCCATCCATACATACCAATGAATTCCAAAATATGACACGAATTTAGTCAAAGCCTCAAATTATGCCAAAAACATCAAACTCGAATCGACGATCAAAAATTTTCTTTAAACTTTCAAACATTTGAACTTCGCCGAACGCATCCAAATTACACTTAAACATTATAGAATGATGCCAAATTGTATGTGAAAGACACAAATAATGATACGATCCTATTCCTAGACTCAAAACCTCATACAGACATAGACAACATAAGAATTTACTTCAAATCAAACTTAAGAAATCCATGAACTTTAAAAATTCCAACCTTCTATATTAAGCGCCGAAATTCCCCAGGCCACATGATACTCAACCCGAACACGCGCCCAAGTCTCAAATCATTGTATGAACTTATTGGAACCTTTAAATCTAGATTCCTAGGTCGCTTACTCAACAGTAAAATGTTGGTCAACTCTTCCAACTTTAAGCTTTCGAATTGAGAATTTTCTTTCTGAAACAACTTCGAACTTCCCAAAATTCAGTTCCTACAACACATACAAGTCATAAAACATTAAGAAAAGCTACTCAAGGCCACAAACTGCTGAACTACATGCTAAAACTCAAAACGACCGGTCGGGTCATTACAACCACTCCCTGATATCATTATTAATTGATCTTAAATGTAGGGTACACCACTCCTTGATATCATTACTGTTTGATTGAGCTAGAGTGCAGCGTACACCACTCTCAGATATTATTCCAAATATAGGGTACACCATTCCCTAGTTTTTACCAATATATAATACATCAATACCTCACTACATTATTCAGCACAGGGTACAACACTCCCTAGTTGATTTGATCTTAAGTGCAGGGTACACCACTCCTGATATATTTTCTAATATAGGATACACCATTCCCTAGCCATATTTTTCCTATATAAGATACACCAATCCTTAGTTGAGACGTCATTTTGAGAATAAGAAAGCACCAGCCAAAAACGTTATCATGATCTCTTTAGGGTACACCATTTCTGATACTTTACTTCTTTTAATAAAGAAGTAGTTTAGACTTTTGTTGCAATAACTCTCAGAATTTTTCTAGTGAAAATTGGGATAGAAAAATGTTGTTCGTTTCTTTATTCTTGTGTCCGAGTAGGTTTTACCTCGAGGCACAAGTTTCGAGATGACCAAAAGAAGAGGTCTCAATCAAGAATAGAAAAGAAAAGAAAAAATAAAAGTGAATCCCAAATGCAGAAGCAGATGAAAGGATGTGGACTTCTTAAGACATAACCAAAGTTGCGAGCATTGTATTTCCCGTTTTGATCAGAAGAAGTCGTAGAAAAATGAACTAGCACCTGCAGCTAGCAAGTATCAAGGTTCAGATCAGAGTCTGCACGAAGAACTAGTCAAGACTCAAGATCATATTTCAAAGAACTTATAGATATGAATCTTGTAACTCGCAGCTGATAGGCATGTTCAGTTTCTTTCGATTTTGATTTTGGTATAATAAGGAGTTCAACAAGCAGTAACATCAGCAATAATAGTAAAATCACAGCTTTTTAGTAGTCCTAGCTACCAAAACACCTAAAACTACACTAACTCTGATTTCTTTATATCCAAGGATATGTAGGAAACCTCAGAAGCAAGGTTCGGTCAAACACTTTCAAAATGCTTTTCATAGAGTATCAAATGGGAAAAACTTCTCATGATTATTCTTCGAGTTCTCCAGCAAAGAGGGACAACCGTGAGCACGCAATTTTTTTCCCATATGTGAAATTACTCCTAAAAATACTCAAAATAGTTTCAATCATTTTAATAGAATTTTAAGAATTTCGTTTATATATTTGTTTGCATTTTTGTTGTGTTAATAGAATTTTTTGCATTATTAGGATTGTTTTTAAATCATAAGAAAATCGTAAAAAAATTATCTTTCATTTAGTATTTTTAGGACCTTAGTTGCATTTAAAGATTTAATCACATGTTAAGAGCATTAGTTAATATATAAAGATCATTTAAAGAAAATGTAGTAGGTGCTTTTATCTTTCTTATGCATTCTTAGGTTAATTAATTAATTAACTAGGTTATTAGTCAATCATTAGATAAAATAAATAAATAATTTAGCCATACAAATTGGATTTAATTAAAATTTGAGCTTAAAGTGGCTAACTTGGCAAAATATAATAAAGAAGGAAAAGAAAAAGGTTGTTAGGCTTCACACTTGAATTTGGCCAAGCAAATTTGGATGGCCTAATTGCATTACAACACTCTGTCCATCCCATTCCTTTGTTCAGCTGACCCGTCTAATCCCAACTCTCAAACGACGTCATTTAGTCCCAAAACGACATCATTTCCTCTTTTTCATTCCTGAAAACGACTAAACGTTCCTCCCATTTTATAATTTATTTCATATCTCTTCAAAATACCTGAACCCTAACCGTCCCAATTTTCAAATGATCTCAAGTCAGCTACCTAGCTCTGCCGACCGAAAATTGCCTTCCGGCAGTGGACCACTTCCAAACCCACCTAAATCATTACCTTATGATCTTCTTCTTGTCGTCATTCGTAATCAAACATTAGTTTCCGCAAAAAGTATCTCAATTTTTTTCAGTTAGAAAATCTAATAGTAAAGGTTCAACCTTTTTTGTCATTTCTTCAAATTACCTCAACCCCACTACATTTCTATTAAACTCTTATTCCAGATGATAGGGTTGTGAGAAACCTTTTGTTTGGTGTCATTTTTCGTTTTAATTTTGACAGCGAAAATCCCGTTGACCGGCCAGACTTTGCGCCAAATCCATCTCTTTTGTTGAATTCGGCTTGTAATGAGCATTTTTACATGTAGCATTGGCTGGCATAAAAATTTACCGACCAGTGCTCATGTCACAATACCCTTTGCTCGTTGGTGTTCTATCTGATCATAGCAGGAATTCATTACAACCATCGGAACTGTTGTGTCTATTGGGTATGCTCTCTTTCATATTTGTGTAACTCTATTAATTTCCATGTGTCAATGGAATCTGTTCGACCTTATCCTAGTCCGCAATTTTGAGTCATTAGTAATTAATTAATCTAATTTGTATTTATATGCTCGTATAGCCACATCTTGAGGATTTTTCTGATTCCAACATTTCCCTTTTTAGTTTTCATGTTTGAGTACAATCTTTTGGATTGTTTTCCTATATGGATTTGCTTAGAATTGGGCATGTCTTGCTTAACAGGTAGGACCATTAGATCAGGTAGTTGGGTAAAAAAGGGTTCAAGGCTTGGTTTATTATTTTTGGGCCTATTGGCCTGCGACACGGGTTTAATATTAAAAGAAAAATGCAAAAGGAGTATAGTTTAGGGTTTTAACTTAGGGAATAATTTTAATAACTACCTAGGAATATCTGAAAGCCTAACTTCCGCCTTCAGGTATGAAATAGAAGAAGCAGACTGCGCTAGCTGCTCCAATAAAAAGGTTATGGAATTTACTTTATTTTGATAATCGTAGCAGGCAACTTCTCTCTGCTTTTTATCTCTCCAGTAACTCCCTCTTCATCCCCAACGTTCACTTTCACCTACCCCTCCCCAGCTCCCAGCCCCCCTCTCTCCCTCTCCCCCCACCCCTTCCGGCGACGCCTTCCTCCGGCGACCCCCCTCCCCCTCCGGCGACCCTTCTCCGGCGACCCGCTAAGTAAGTTCTCTCTCTTCTGTTTCTCTCCTCTCTCTCTCCTCTATCTCCACTACCCAGCCCTCACCCCCTACCCCCACCCCCTACCCAGCTGTCAACCCTAACTCCGGCGACCCCTCTTTTCCGGCGACCCCTAGTAAGGCAACCCCTCCCCCTTTCCCGAGCTAGGCAGCCCCCCCTCGTTTTTTTGTGCGTGACTTTCAGGTACAAGCCGCGGCGTACAAGGAGAGCTTACGGCGTTTGGACGCGAAGAGCAAAGCAACACCGGACGAAGTGTGCAAGAACTAGCGGTAGTTGATCTCGGGCGAATCAAAGCATACTTTCAGGTTTTTCCATCGGGAGTTGGTACCTCCCGACCTCCTTTTTTTACTCTCTACACCAATTTACGTTTTCTATCTAAGCACCCTGCGTGTGGTTTACTTTGTCGATTCCTAGCTTGCATCATTTTGCGTACTCCGCTGTAATACGTGGGTGCATCACTGTTTTTCGTATTCGGTTGGGGATAGGGGCCGCGGAGGGGGATGGTAGAGTAAGGTCATGTCCTCGGGGGCCAGGGGCGTGGGCAGGGGAGAGCAGGGGGGCTGGGAGCGGTTCTAGGGGTAGGGCCGGAGGCAAGGGCGGGAAGAGGGTAGCGGACGCTCATAGATTAAGGATCGGGTCGTGGAACGTAGGCACTCTGACGGGTAAGTCCACTGAGTTGGCGAAGGTTCTCCAGAAGAGGAGGGTTAACATAGCCTGTGTCCAAGAGACTAGGTGGAAAGGGTTGAAGACGAGGAATGCAGACGGGTTTAAGTTGTGGTATTCTAGGGTCGTGAGAGGTAAGAATGAAGTGGGCATATTGGTTGATAGGGATCTGAGGGAGTCCGTGGTCGAGGTTAGGCAAGTGAATGATAGGTTAATGTCTATTAAGTTGGCTATTGGGGGTTGCGTCCTCAACGTCATCAGCGCTTACGCGCCGCAATCGGGCTTAGACGAGGAGGTTAAGAGGCGCTTTTGGGAGGACTTGGATGATATGGTGAGTAGTATTCCCCAATCTGAGAAATTAGTTATTGGACGGGACTTTAATGGTCATATTGGGGCTGATGCTGGGTTATGGTGAGGTGCACGGTGGCTTCGACTTTGCGGTTAGGAACGGAGGAGGCACGTTACTGCTTGATTTCGCCAGGGCTTCCGAGCTTTTGATTGCGAACTCGGCTTTTCAGAAGAGGGAGGAACATTTGGTCACCTTCAAGAGTTCGGCGGCGAGGACTCAGATTGATTACCTCCTCCTCAGAAGGAGTGGTAGGGGTATGTGCAAGGACTGCAAGGTTATTCCGGGGGAGTCCCTTTCGACTCTCATAGACTCCTAGTGATGGATGTCGGTCTCTGGGTGAAGAGGAAGAGGAGGGGTGCTCGGGGACAACCGCGGATTAGATGGGGTGTTTTGAATAAGGAGAAAGCAAAGGAGTTGGAGAGGAGGTTAGCTGAGGGTGGAGCTTGGAGAAGTTCTAGGGAAGCGGATGTTATGTGGTCAGAGACTGCGAACTTGGTTAGGGAGGTAGCACGGGATGTGCTCGGAGTAGCAAAGGGTTATTCAGGCAGACATCAGGGTGACTGGCGGTGGAACGATGTAGTCCAAGGAAAAGTGGAGGTGAAGAAGGCGTCGTTTGCTAAGATGGCAGGGAGTATAAGCGAGGAAGAACGGAGAGCGAACAGGGAGATTTACAAGGCGGCGAGGAAAGAAGCAAAGATGGCGGTTACGGAAGCCAAAAACGAGGCGTTTGGTTGCATGTACGTGGAAATGGGGGAGAAAGGCGGGGACAGGAAGTTATTCCGGTTAGCTAAAGATAAGGAAAGGAAGGCGCGTGATCTTGACCAAGTTAGGTGCATCAAGGGCGAGGATGGTAGAGTTCTAATGGGGGAGTCTCAAGTCAAGCAGAGGTGGCAGGTATACTTTCGAGACTTACTTAACGACGTGCGGGATCGTAACATAGAGCTAGGGAAGTTGGGGCATTCAGAGCAACATAGAGACCTTGGGTACTGCAGGCGCATTAGGGCGGAGGAGGTCATGAGGGCTGTGAGTAGGATGAGTAGGGGTCGAGCAACCGGGCCTGATGAGATCCCGGTAGAGTTCTGGAAATGCATGGGTAGGTCAAGAGTGGAGTGGCTCTCCAGGTTATTCAATGTGATCTTCAGGACCAAAAAGATGCTGGAGTAGTGGAGGTGGAGTACAGTGGTGCCCTTGTACAAGAACAAAGGTGACATCCAGTGTTGCAACAACAATAGAGGTATCAAATTAATAAGTCATACCATGAAGGTTTGGGAGTGGGTGATCGAGGCGAGGGTGAGGGAGATGACATCTATATCTGTGAACCAGTTCGGTTTCATGCCGGGTCGCTCCACTACGGAAGCTATACATCTTGTCAGGAGGCTGGTGGAGCAGTTCAGAGATAAGAAGAAGGATCTACACATGGTGCTTATCGACTTGGAGAAGGCGTATGACAAGGTCCCAAGGGAGGTGCTTGGAGGCGAAGAGCGTGCTAGAAGCCTACATCAGAGTAATTAAAGACATGTATGATGGAGCTAAGACTAGGGTTAGGACGGTGGGTGACGACTCAGACCATTTTCTAGTGGTTATGGGGCTCCACCAAGGATTGGCGCTTAGCCCTCTCTTGTTTGCCTTGGTGATGGATGCTCTTACCCGACATATTCAAGGGAATGTAGCTTGGTGTATGCTATTTGCTGATGACATAGCCTTGATAGACGAGACGAGGGTCAGTGTTACAGGCTCTCGAGTCTAAAGGTTTCAAAATAAGCAGATCTAAGACAGAATACCTGGAGTTCAAGTTTAGCACCGAGCCGAGCGAGGTAGGCAGGGACGTGATGATTGGATCCCAGGTCATCGCCAAGAGGGACAGTGTCAGATATCTTAGGTCGGTGATTCAGGGGGACGGAAAGATTGATGGGGACGTCACTCACCGTATAGGAGCGGGGTGGTCAAAGTGGAGGCTTGCATCAGGAGTTCTGTGTGACAAGAAAGTTCCACAGAAACTCAAGGGGAAATTTTATAGAACTGTGGTTAGACCGGCCATGTTGTATGGGGCGGAGTGCTGGCCAGTGAAGAACTCTCATGTTCAGAGGATGAAGGTTGCGGAGATGAGGATGCTCAGGTGGATGTGCAGGCTCACCCGGTTAGATAAGATTAAGAATGAAGTTATTCGACAGAAGGTGGGGGTGGCCCCGGTGGATGAGAAGATGCGAGAAGCGAGGCTAAGGTGGTTCGGGCATGTACGGAGGAGAAGTCCTGATGCCCCGGTGAGGAGTTGTGAGCGGCTGGCGATGGTCGGCGCACGACGAGGCAGAGGGAGGCCTAAGAGGTATTGGGGAGAGGTGATTAGGCATGACATGGCTAGAATGCGGTTTTTGAGGACATGGCCCTTGATAGGGAAGTCTGGAGGTCTAGTATCAGGGTTGTAGGATAGGGGCCCCTAGTATTTTTCGTACTCCTCACCCAGGGTTGGGTGAGGCTTGGCAGGGCTATCCTTAGATGATGTGTGTATTGGATTGTGTCTCCCCTATGTTAGTTATTTATGGTAGTTACTGTTTGATATTATTGCATGCTATTTTATTTATGGTTCTTATGCTTAGATAATTATTTACGTTGTTTCTGCTGAAGCTACTAATGGTCTTTTTTTGTTGTTTTTGTTTTTGTTGTTCCTTTCCTTCACTGAGCCGGGGGTCGATTGGAAACAACCTCTCTGCCCTTTCGGATAAGGGTAAGGCTCGTCTACATATTACCCTCCCCAGACCCCACTTTGTGGGACTATACTGGATAGTTGTGGTTGTTGTTGTTGAAAAAAGGGCTGACTAGAAAAATAGGTTAATTGCTTGGTGTTTAAGTGAACAAAAACAGATAGAAGGAGGAAAAGGAAAATAAAATTAAGAGAGCTGCCATAAATTTTCTGTTATAAAAGGACACACATAGATACTCCCCCTTTAGACGCACACTGATATAAAAGATTTTGCGTTCTTCTTAAAATTCTCAAATCTTGAAATTTCAAAAGCTAAAAAAAAATTAGAAAAAAGAAGGATTTTAAATTATTTTCTACTTCCATTCTTCTACTCCACATCTCCTGAATTTAAAAGGCTGGTCAATTATTAGAATTATTGGTTTTATTGCTGGAATTGCTTAAAACTTCATCTGCATTTGTTTTTTCTACCTTTATTTGGCATGTCTATTAGTGTTTGCATTCTTCAACTAGGTCAGTGCCTATATTCCTTGTATTATGATTTTATTGAATGATTTAAAAACTTTGGATTCCTATTTAATTGTTTTGATCAGCTCAAATCTTGACTTATACTGTTGTAACGTATTCCAAGTGTGTGTTTGGTTTCAATTTGATTGAAATAAGTGAAATAACTTAAAATGATACCTATGTGAATCACCTTGATACCTTCAATTAGAGAAAGTCTTTGTTGGTTAATTAATCCTTTAACAGAGTTGTTTCTTCCTGTTTTGGAGTTGTTTGGAAAATGAAGTTGTCTAGTCCTTCTACTGAACTTATGGTTATCGAAATTGTATTTTGTGGATATACATTGGCTTGAACATGGAACTCGAATTATTTAGAAATACAATAGCCTGTATTTCTATCTATATTCTCTCTATAATGTTTAATGACTTCAGAGATAGTTGAATGTATATATGACCTAAATTCATAGATCTAGCCTTTGATTGCTTTGTATGTAACTTCAAAGCCAAAAGTGAGGTTCCAAGATTAATTCATGGGCTGTTGTGAAGCTATTGTAGGCAGGTATGGAGTTAAAAGATTCTCAATGAGTTTGAATACTATTTTCTTCTAGTTCAGTTATGTGATGGGTGGTCAAGTTGTAGTTAAAGAGTTGAATACTGTAAATTTAGAGTTTATGTATTTATGAATTGGTGATATGACTTTAAATTCAGATAATATGAATCTTTGCTTAGACAAATTTGAATGTCCTCCTTTCCTTTTGATTGTGTGTGAAAATCATGAGTTTGAAAATACTTGGTGTGTGAAAATCCTAAGTTTGAAACTACTATATTGTTGTCCACAGAGGTTATTGGATTGAATAAAGCCTAGCAAGGCTGATAATTAGAGTGGAGTTACGAAGACTCTAGATCTATGGTTCAGTCCAATTATGGGCTCGTTCAAATAGCCTGTGGCATGTTTTGATTCTCAAAAAGTTTAGAGACGTTAGGCGATTCGAGTACTCTAAGGCCCTGAAGGCGCATGTTACGTTAGGGTTTACTAACGTGCACCCAAGAGGAGATGACGAGGAAGAAGAAGCAATCAGCTTTGGCAACAGTCTCGCTGAAAGAGCCGGTCCTGGAAACTAGGCAAATAACAATAGAATTAGGTTTTCCCCATTTCTTAGCACCAATTCAATTCGGTCGCTGTCTGCTAGGAATGGGGAGTGCTCCTACAATGTGTCACGACCCAAAACCACGTGATCGGTACCCGACATATTACCCGATCCGAGCAAACCAAACCATGTGATACACTCAAATTATATGCACGAAAACCAATTTAACTGTGAAAGCTCCTTGAAAATCTTATAAATTTTCAAGTTAAATGATAAAATATTTTCCAATTCAAAATCACACATGACGCCTTTCATGATAACAACAATAAGACAGTAAAATATACTTTTATGAATGTCGTGTATAATCCCGTTACTACAATCTTTCACAACTATCTATTCGGCCTTTATGCCAAAGAATAGAACCAACGGTTGGAGTAATTCCAACAAAATAAATTAAAGAAGAACATGATAGTTACCACGAAATAAAAGTGGTTCTTCATAATACCTCGAAAAGAAAATCATCCTGGCCTGACCGCATGTCATGTATCGTACATTATCCTGAAATATGTAAAGTAAGTAGGACCCTGGAGGGGGCCCCTAAGGGCTGAGTACACCACAACGATAATCAATAACTGTCATAGACTCTCTCTAGCTTAAGTTCTTGGGACAAACTTTATAAAAAAAAATAATATACCAATATTTGATATAAAACAATAAGAAATTTTATCAATTCATGGCCCTTGTTATTTTAAATAACAATAAAGTGAAATATAACCCCCACAATATAAACTTTTAAAATATTTGCATTAAGACAAGATTCTGGATAACTCGTATAAATCATTTAATATGCTTTAAGTCATCAAAATCACTTTCCGTTCCTTAGGCTTAAACATAAGAAAATCATTCTTACCTTTCACTAGGAGTACTATACCATTACTGACATAATGAAGTCAACTAGGTTATATACCTAGCGGCAAGTATCATATACCCTACTTTCTCATGTCATCTCATCGTAGTGCCATAAGAATCAACTCAACCATGCTTATAATAGCACAGAATAGTACTAACTCGAGGGAGATCACTCTGCCATAGTCTATACCACAAAGTGGCCATCTACGCCTACATCAGCACGTGTAGTTTCATAACAACAACCACAATATATCCGAAGCCAATCTTGGTAAATACAAGTAACTCCCCAAATATTTGATATTTCAAAAATAGATTCATAGCATAGTAGCTTCAAAGGATCTAGTTTTATCAAATCATAGCAATTATAGAAAATCTAAATTATTTGAACAAAAATTTAATAAATAACCATTTTTATGCTAAAGCCTTAAGCAATTTAACATCAAACTCCAAAAGAAATACTTCTCATGAATACTTATCTCTAGCACTCAAATATGTATATTCTTTTCAATACGTAAGTTTTGATACAAAAAAAACTTATAACATTTACCTTGAGTATTATTTTGCCAACAAGATTTAAAATAACATTTTACAAAACAGCATAACACTACATATGCAACATAATATATAGTACATGGAGAAATCCGTACTTGTTTGTCCCCACAAGTACGAAAGCACATTTGCAAACAACTTAAATATTAACTTGAAATATGCTTTTAGATAAAATCCCTCAAAAAGAGTAAGTTTTAATCAACTTACCTCGCTTTCGCTTTATTAACATTCACAAGCTTTCAATCATCTTCCATCAGTGTTGTGAAAAGCGAGCGCTTCGTCGCTTAAAGCGCGAAGCGACTCGACGCGACCAACTGTCGCTTTTTACAGCTTGAAGCGATGCGACCACCAGAAGCGCTCGATTAACAGTGAAAAGCGAGGCGAGGCGAAGCGATCGATTACCTGAAAAAATCGGTTGGCCAGTTAAAAACAGAGATCGACCAGTTCTGGAAATTAGGGTTTCCACTTTCTAGCGACGGAAATTAAAAACAGAGCTCGACCAACGACCCCTCTTCTTCTCCAGTGACGGAAATTAGGGTTTCCATCTTCACCGACGACCGACGACCGACGAGATACCCAGGTACTTTTCTTCTCCTTTCTTCTTGTTTTTTCTTTCTTCTTCATCTTCTTCTCCTTTCTTCCGTCGGCGAGAGTCGCGAGACAGATTCGACTGTCGGCGAGAGTCGACCGTCGCCGAGAGTCGCGAGACAGAGACGACCTTTTTTTCATCTTTTTTTCATTTTTTTTTCATTTTTTTTTCTGACTGTTACTTTATTCTTTTTCATTTGTTTTTTCTCCAGTTATTTTCATTTTTTTGTTATGGTACTGTAGCATATAAATATATATATATATATATATATATATATATATATATATATTCTGTTTAATTTCAGTTATTAATTTCAGTGTATTTTCAGTGTATTTTTAGTGTATTTTCAGTGTATTTCAGTGTATTTCAGTGTATTTTCAGTGTATTTGCAGTTTATTAATTTTGTTTTCACTTATATCTTAATAGGGATAATTAAATGTCTCAAAGTTCGAAAGAGAAAGACCCGGCTTGGCGATATGGCCAAAAAGTTGATGGAAAGAATACAAATGTTGTATGCGTCTTTTGCAACAAGGTTACAACGGGTGGAATTTATCGCTTTAAATACCATCTAATTGGTGGCGATAGAAACGTGACAAGTTGTCCCAACGGATGTGAGGGAAGAAATAAAGAATTTTGTTGAGAAGAAGAAGGAGATAAAAAGTCAAATGGTTCATCAACCAATGGTGAACAATCTTGATGATGATGATGACGACGATGATGAAGAATTGTCACTTCCAACAAAACGGGGAAGAGATGGCTCAAGCCATGGATCATCAACTAAAGGTCCTATGGATTGCTACTTCTCAAAGAAGAAGGGAGCAAAGGGAGCAAAAGACGGTGGAAAAGATATACAAAAAGTTGCTAGAGACATTTTAAGGGACCGTGCAGTTAGTGCTTTTGCACGATGGGTCTATGATGCTGGGCTCCCCTTCAATTGTGTCAACTATGACACTTTTGGGAGACTTTATTGAACTTGTTGGTCAATACGGACCTGGAATGAAGTGTCCAACTTACCATGAAATAAGGGGTCCTTATCTAAATAAGGAAGTGGAGGAGACAAACAAAATTGTTGAGGAGCATAAACTTGTGTGGAACAAGTATGGCTGCTCCATTATGATGGATAAGTGGACGGCAAGAACGGGAAAGATGATTATTAATGTGTTGGTGAATTCTCCCCGGGGAAGTTTGTTTCTTGAGTCCATTGATGCTAGCGACTCATCCACCGACCATATCAAAATGTTCACCTTGTTTCAGAACACCATCGAAAAGATTGGTCCAAGAAAAGTTGTTCAAGTGATAACTGATAATGCAAGTGAAAACAAGAAAGCGGGTGGCATGATTGAAGGAGCGTACAAGCATGTGTATTGAACTCCATGTGCGGCTCATTGTATCAACTTGATGTTCGGGGACATTTTCAAAGAAAAACCCTTTTCTACAGTTTTTAGCCAGGGTGTTAGAGTATATTCTTATATTTCTCAGCGACCTTTGTTATTGAATTTGATGAGAAAATTCACCAATCAAAAAAATTTGGTGAAACCGGCCAAGACAAGGTTCGCCACTGCTTTCTTGACTTTGCTGTAGTCTCCACTGTCAAAAAGAGAAATTGCAAACGATGGTCACTTCAGAGAATTGGACCAGTAGTAAATTTGCTAAGGAAAATGCGGGGAAAGAGGTTGCACGCATTATTCTTTCTTTTTCTTTTTGGAATAATGTCCGTTATGCTTTTAAAATTGGTGGTCCATTGGTTAGAGTACTCCGTTTGGTGGATGGGGAGGCAAAACCATGAATGGGCTACATCTATGAAGCTATGGATAGGGCCAAGGAGACTATTCAAGCATCATTCAGTGATGAGCAAAAATATGCAAAGGTCTTTCAAATCATTGATGCAAGATGGGATGCGCAACTTCATAGACCTTTGCATGCGGCTGGACTTATTCTAAACCCATCACTCTTTTATGAGCAGCAAGAGAATAATTCATTGGCTAAAGAACTGTGGACAAGATTCCATCAGGTTGTTATCAAGTTGAACCCGGATGAAGATTTGCAAGAGAAGATAGTAGATCAGCTTGCTACTTACAAGACAGCTGAAGGACTTTTTGGTCTTCGACTTGCTATTAAACAAAGAACGAAGAAGTCGCCAGGTGACCAAGTGTTTCTACATTTTATTACTCTAACTTCGATGTATTTTATATACTTATTAACTCTTGGATATTTTTTTTGACTTCTATAGCTGAATGGTGGGACACATATGGTTCAGAGACTCCGGAGTTACAGACTTTCGCCATCAAAGTTCTAAGCTTAACTTGTAGCTCATCCGGTTGTGAAAGGAACTGGAGTGTTTTGGAACACGTGAGAAATAAAAAGAATTATTTTGTATTTTGAGTTATAGTAAATTGTAGCTCAATTGTCTAAACTCCTACTAATTAGTTGACACATTATTTTTGCAGATTCATACAAAGAAAAGGAACCGACTAACCATGAAGCGCCTCCATAATCTAGTGTTTATAAAATACAATAGAGCATTGAGGCGTCGCTACAACCACCGCAATTTAATTGATCCAATTCTTTTGGACAATATTGATGACGCTAATAAGTGGCTAACTGGAGTCCCCGAAAATTGTGAAGATGAAGAAGTATTTGAAGGCGACCCCGATTTAAGTTGGGGTGATGTTGTGGTTGCTAGTGGAGTTGGGGAGGATCCTTATAGTTTAAGGAGATGTACTCCAAGTTCAAGTTCAATTAGGAAGGGAAAAAGTGTGGTTACTACAAGTCAATCCATTGATGAAGATGAGAATGATTATGAAGAGGAGGGGGAAGAAGAAGATGACGAGCAATATGAAGATAACCGAGGAATTCAAGATTTTAAAAATCTTGAAGGAGAAGAAGACATATATTAGCTTTGATTTTGCTTGTCTTATAGTTTATGGATGGTTTGTGGATGATTTGGTGGTACCTAGTACCTACTTTAAAGTATTTAAATTGATGTTTTTGATTATTCATAATTTTACATTATGTTTTTTAAAAATTGCGCTTCACTTCAAAAAAGCGTGTGCTTCTTTGCGCTTTGCGCTTTGAAGCGAGGCGAGCCCTTGTCGCTTTTTTGCGCTTTGCGCTCTCCAAAACACTGACTTCCATCATATCAATGTTGATTAAAAACCTCAATATCACCAACAAGTCGATATCTACAATTAGATATCCTAATCACATCAAAATATGACCTAAGATATTAATCAATACCTATATATGGCTCATAAATTGGCTACAAGCCTCTAACAACTCAAATCGCCAAATAGATTTACAAGCTAGTCCGTTCAACTTCATCCTTATATGTTAAATACCCATTTGAAGTTATTAACAATACTACATCAATTGTCTAATGCTACCAAGTTACTACTCATCATCTTCCATAATCAAAACTTGAACAATATACAATTCGGATGATTACTTAGTTGATCACTTCCATCTTTTGCTAACGAATAATTTCATAGGTTCTTTGTATTCAATCAATTTCAATGGCAAGATTAACCATTCATCTTCTCTCTTATTTTCTCAGAAGTGCTATTCATGCCATGAACTAGATTTTTATAATCTTATATTTCAACCAATAAAACTTGTAATAAATATCTCAAATAATTCTAACTACTCATAACAAACGAGATTGAAGCATTGAAATTACCTCTAGTACATCAATCTTGAAAAATCACAATTGTGGTAATTTTTGTGTTCTTGAGGATTTGATAATAAAATAGAATTTGGATGTTAAAACACATGTATATTGAGTAAGAATCAACCCACAACAACATTAACAACTTACCTTGATCAATTGGACTTGATTTGAGCTTAAAATTACTCCTTCACCTCAAGAACCCTAACCCCCAATAGTCAAAATACTCGCTCCCCCGACTTGGTATTTATAGGCCCAGATTTTTGGGCTTCAAATGCGGCCTTAGATGCTATGGAAGAACTTCACTGCCAACCATTCTTTCGGACGCGGCCCCGGATACTTCGCATCTGCCAACTCCTCCGCCAACCTTTGATAATTTGGTCATAACTTCTTGTAGGAATATCCAAATAACAAACAATTTGAAGCGTTAGAAACTTGACTCAAAGAACTTTAACTTAATATATTTTCCATCACATAAATACTTATACATATGTAGATATTCTCATCTAAATTTAGTTCTTGTGTATACTCATTTGAAACTTTAGTCTACTATGTAATTTCCATCTTGATTTGCCCCAAGGGCTCTACTTATGACCTATATAAATTCAAATATATATCGTATACTTATTATCATATCCAATCAATATCCATCATAATCAGTCCTCGTCTGCACACAAAATAATGACATGTCAACTTTCTTAATAGCGCTTACGTATTTTCGGGGTGCTACATTCCCCTCACTTAAGAACATTCGTCCTGAATGTTTTACAAGTCACTTCAAAAAATAAAGTTACCATCCATTTACCTCCAACCATTATGCATAGGCACTTATGACTACATAGGTCTTATACTTTCTTTCCAAAATTTCAACTTACTCATGGTCCTTAATTTTGGTTATTTCTACAAATTCTTAAAATGTTTGGCAGAGTCTCTCTTATAATTAGGACTAACCAAAAACTTTGACCTGTCCAGCATAAGCCCCCACATGGGTACCAATAACAATATCGCTCAACAACCAATAATACACAATATAATCTACGATCTCGACTCCACTCGGTCGTTCATATACCATAAGTGTATCAAATATAATTCTTTAAAACTCTTAATTAGTGACAGATGAATGCCATTCAATATCAATAATAGCTACTACATAGCTCCCGCACCATTATTATACATGCATGCATTTTCTTTAGTCATGCATTTGTCAAGTTATACCTGAAAAGTATCTTTAAATAAACCAAGAATCTCTGTGATTGGACGTAGAATGGCCCATCTCTATGCTTCCTAAAATTGCAGCTTCCTCGAAGCTATGGCTTGGTGAGATCAAAACTATATTATTCTTGGTACCTATAATCTTATCCATTCTGTCTCATAGTCTCAAAATAGTTTTATAACAAATAATTTTAAATTAGTTTGTTGCTCTTTTTGAGTCCTGTTTTCAGGAAAAGTTTTTCGTTTAAGACTTTTAATATTACCTAATCATCCAAGCTATTTTGGAATATCCTTTTATTCCTTCTAAAGATTAATAGGATACTTACTTTCGCTCATACCTTTAGAGCTCATGTTAGATTCATAACCCGATAACTATTATTACCATCAAGTTTACTCTGAAAGTAATCCAACTCACTTCATTTGATTTCATGACATTAGTTTGCCAACTAATCGCAGATATCCATGTTCCAGTTTTATTTCTTAACTTGTAATAATTCCTTTACCCCATTGAGTATCTTGTGATATTTTTCTACCAAAAACTTAAGATTTGCATTTATTTCCATGCGCACCATAGAGATGCTATCATAGCCCATAAGTTTTCAATAGTTGAAAGTCAATGTTATCACGATGGTACTTGCACTCCTTTAATATTAGTGCTCTTCTTTGAGCCCATGCCTTTTACCGGCATACTTTATTTTATTTATTTTTGTATAGAAGAGTCTTTTCTTAATCAAGAATGCGCATTACAGTACCCTTTTCTATTTCATCTCGTGCTAAAGTATGCACAGATTAAAATATCCTCGTATTCCACTTAATCCCACGTACAATGTAAAGTACTTCCTTGTTCTCCGCCAATACTTGAATTTAATTCAAATTGCACATGGCCCAAAATTCTTAGGAATACATTCGAGTTGCCCGTTATATCCTTGACTATCAGACATAACTTTTAATATCCCTGATGCAGAACATCGTAACTATTACTTGTAATGAGTCTTTGAATCACAACAAAAATTCTGAGGTAATTGTACTCATTCCGTCATGAAGTTATCGAATGTTTTCTCTTCATCTTGACTTTAGCAAATAAAATATCTTATTTCTCAAACCATTATCTTTAAGGTAAATTCTGTATGTTCTGATGCTCCCCACTTACGAGAAAACCCAATTCAAATTCTTACATGCCACTCGAAGTCAATATTAAACTTATATCTCACAGAGAACTTTTCATTGACAATCAATTTGTTCACCCACTACAATAGGCTATTTATCCTTCCAATTAGAAATCTCTATTTTACCGCTTCAGTCTTTCATTGTACATTAACTTTTACTTCCTCATTGTGCCGATATGCTCATTATTATGACGATATGATAGATCAGTTATACTCATAGGAACTTTCTTTGTTCATTTTTGTATTCAAGTATCACGTCGCTTCTAGTTGCAACATATATTTCTAAGGGCCATTATTTTTCTCCCTTACGACATCATTATAGTTACCACTTCACTCTTTCAGGTCTCTACCGTTAAAACCTCTTCTAATATTTCAATCTTCAATCCATGCTCTAATAAAATTCTAGCAAGTATGCCTTATGCCTCTCATCTCGTGCTTAAATATGCTGAAAAAGTGTGACTTCCATAGGCGAAATCCAGATATCATTATATAAATTTTCACAACATACCATATCTTCATAATGCTAAATGCAAGAATTGAGCCATCTATTTTAGGCCACCATCATGTTCTCAAGCTGCATATATACACACACACACACACACACACACACACACATATATATATATATATATATATATATATATATATATATATATATATATATATATATATATATATATAGACACACACACACACATACACACACTTGCATATTTTCGCATTTTTCATGGTGTAATTGACCTCACCCATATATATCATGTTAGAAATTTTTGAAACGGTAACATTTAGCCTTAGAATTCTTATAACTTCTTAATTTCAAAATTCGTATCATCGCCATTTAAAAATTTTTTTGGAGCCTTATGTCGTATACATTATATGTATAACTTTCAAACAACTTTAACTTAGTCTATAAACATTTTCAATCTTTACTCTTCTTGAATCATAAGGATCCATTCACTCACAAGTTAACTGCTCTTTCAGTATTGGCACATATAGAGTTACTTTGACATTATTCTTGGAAATTCTCAATCTTTCAGCATTTCAATAGAGTAAAATAATGCATACCTCGACTAGAAAACTCAAAATTATTATTGCACATAATTTTTTTCTAACAACAAATGTTGTTTCTTATAACCTCCAAGATTATGCCTTTTGTGCCTCTCGTGCCTTAATATTTTCACGCTCATCCATTTAAGTCAGCATACTTTATCCTCTCATACTTTGGCATGGATAATTAGAGAATGACTTTTACTTGTATCACATTCATCATTTGGAGGAACTCAAGGTTGTCATGCCCATCTTTTACATATAGCATACTTCGTCTATCTTCGACTAGTACTTACACATGGTACTTTATTTATTGTATGCTATTTCTATTACATATGAAACCATCATGACGATAACCTATCATGCTTAAGGGAAACCCGATGTCAAGTACAATTAAGGTCATCTCCCTCATCTTGTAACATTCCCTTTTTGGATGATCAAGAAAGATCTTTTTTCTTTTTCTTTTGAGAAGGTGACTTCGGTCATTATTGACAATGTCTTAAATATACCATACTTCTTATAACTTATATTATATTTACCAAAAACTTAACTGATTCACATTCTCTTATCAATTAGATCCATATCACCTCTCTATATTTTGTCATGATAATTTAAGATGCAACATCTTCATTTACAATATTCTTTTTTTTTGTTCATTTGCTAAATTCATTAATGGTGATTACCATAGTAAATAGTCGTTCCAACATCTTCATTAACAATCTTGAATTGAAATCTGTGGTCTAACATAGGTGCCTTTATTCGTATCCTTTAGTAAAATTCAATATAAGTCATAACACCATCCTGACAAAAGTAACTGATATAATCACTTTATTTCCTTCCATAACTTCTCAGTATTCGAATTATAATTCTTATTCACCAAGTCATACATGTTAATTGTATCACTCCCAATCTATTCTCAACTTATCTTTTCATTTTGAACAAATATGACATTTTTTAGCTATTAGCCAAAATATCATGTATTGTAACTTTAACCTGGAGATTTATTCTTGTCACTTCTATATCTTCCACAACAGGTAATTAATAGGATCGAGAATCCGTACTCTCAGTTTCAGGCACAAATGCATGATCTGGAGTATGAACAAAGTGAAATGCCCTAGATGTCATTATAGCCTCCCTGATATAAGTATGACCGGAAACACACCGATAAAAGAGACTCTACTTGACACGGCTCAATAGACTTCCTAGGACTTGACTTAGAACCTCCTGCTCTGATACCAAATTTTTCACGATCCAAAGCCACGTGATCGGAACCCGGCATACTACCCGACCCGAGCGAACCAAACCATGTGATGCACCAAAATCATATGTATGAAAATTAATTTAACTAGAGAAGCTCCGTGAAAATATTATAAATTTTAAAGTAAAGTGATAAAATATTTTCCAATTCAAATTCACACATGATTCCTTTCATGATAATAATAATAATAATACTCAGTAAAATAAATATACTTTTATGAATATCGTGTACAACCAATTACTACAACCTTTCAAAACTATCTATTAGGCCTCTATACCAAAGAATATAACCAATGTTTGGAGTAATTCTAATAAAATAAATTAAGGAAGAACATGATAGCTACCACGAAATAAAGTGGTGCTTCATAATATCTCAAAAAGAGAGTGATCCTTTCCTGACCGCATATCACGTATTGTACATCATCCTGAAACATTTAAAGTAAGAAGGGCCCTGGAGGCAGGCCCCTAAGGGTTGAGCACACCACATCGGTACTCAATAAGAGTCATAGACTCTTTTTAACTTAAGTTCTTGTGAAAAACTTTATAAAAAAATAATACACAAATATTTGATATAAAACAATAACATATGTTATCAATTCATGACCCTTGTTATTTTAAATAACAACCAAGTGAAAATATAACCCACAATATAAACTTTAAAAATATTTATATCAATCTAAGATTTTGGATAAGTCATACAAAATTATTTTATATGCTTTAAGTCAATCGAAATCACTTTCGGCTCCTTAGGCCTAAACATAAGAAAATATCCTTACCTTTCACTAGGAGTACTATACCATCACCGACATAATAATGTAACTAGGTTATGTATCTAGCGGCAAGCATCATATACCTACTTGGTTAGAAAAAAATAGTACTCGGTCAAGGGAGAGCACTCTGTCGTAATCTACACCACAAAGTGGCCATCTACGCCTACACTATCACATGTAGTTTAATGACAACGAACGCAATATATCTGAAGTCAATGTTGGTAAACATAAGTAACTCCCAAAATATTTGATATTTCAAAAATATATTCATAGCATAGTAGCTTCAAAGGATCTATTTTTATCAAACCATAGCAGTTATTGAAAATCTAAATTATTTGAACAAAAATTTAATAAATAATTTTTTTCATGCCAAATTGCAATTGAACATCAAACTAAAAAGAAATTGTCACTGCCCGGATTTTTCACCATCGGGAGTCTTGACGGTGCCTACTAAAATGAGCTAGGCAAGCCGATTATTGAACATTACTTTTTGACCCTTGTTATACTCTTTAACAGTTATAAAACAATGACGTGTAAACAGCGGAAAATTAAAATAAGTGGAATAAAAGCAATAACATATCTGAACATGTATCTAATTCAACTGTTTACGCCTTAACCACCCAGAATTGGTGTTACAGTACCACAGACGATCTAATAATACTACATACAAAGTCTGAAAGTAAAAGATACATTATTTGTAAATTAAAGGAAATGAAACAGGGATAAAAGGGGTAGAGGGAGCCGGTAGGGCCTACGGACGCTTGCAGGTCTACCTTGGATCTCCGCGTGGATTGAAGGTAACCACCCCATCGGTCCAAAAGCTACTCCGGGATCTTTGTATAGTGCAAAATATAGTATCA
The DNA here is from genome assembly GCA_034376525.1 of Nicotiana benthamiana. Lineage (NCBI taxonomy): Eukaryota > Viridiplantae > Streptophyta > Magnoliopsida > Solanales > Solanaceae > Nicotiana > Nicotiana benthamiana. The sequence goes on along the minus strand of CM067331.1, from coordinate 82,607,782 downwards.
CCACAACCGACCCATGTGTTGGTAAATGCGTAGCCTAACCTCGGCGAGGTAGTGATGAGGCTAGGACCAGACAGAAATAAACAGTCAAGTAAAATGCGTAGCCTAACCTCGGCGAGGTAGTGATGAGGCTAGGACCAGACAGAAATAAACAGTCAAGTATGGGAGGGGTAGCATGCTGCGGGGGAAATATCAATTCAGAATAGAAAGACGATAGCTAAATAGAAGAAACAATATATCTTGGATATCAACAAAGAACCTGAAAACAATAAGTACAAGGCATCACCCTTTGGGCTTTTACTCTCGTCCTCACCAAAGCAATCAAGTAATGAAAATGTGCATGGAATCAACCTTCGTGAGTTTACTCTCGTCCTCACCATATAATCATTATAATCAGAATAGAAAGGTACATTGTGCAATACGACATCACCCTTCGTGTTTTAACACTCTCTCACCAAAACAATACATGGCATCACCCTTCGTGTTTAAACTGTCTTCCTCACCCAAAAAACAATCACAAATAATCGGGCAATGAAATAAAAGAAGTTACAATAAGAATCCCGACAAGGGAACAATAATTCAACAACAAGTCCCGGCAAGGGACAATATCAAAACAACAACAATATCCCGGCAAGGGAGACATTTTTTTTCTCCTTTTTCCTTTTACTTCACAACTCACTTTACAACTTGAGCCAATGCTCTAATAGGGGTCAATTTACCCCTTACTTTTTTACATTTCATTAAACGACTTGAGAAAATGCTTCTCAATATTCAAATGCCACAATTACTTCCCAAACTTTGCCAACAGTAGAAATCATCACCAAAGCATGAAGAATACAACAAAGTCATAAGAATGAAAATATAAGGCTCACGGGCATGCTTGACACCAATGTATTGATACTCGTCACTATACCTATACGTCGTACTCAACAAATACCATGTATAAAATAAGACTCGACTCCTAATCCCTCAAGCTAAGGTTAGACCAAACACTTACCTCGATGCCACGAATACATTTTATGCCTCAACTATTGCCTTAAAACTTGATTCCACAACCAATTCGCTCGTATATTAATTAATTACATCAGTAAATGCTAAATGAATCAACTTCAATGCATGAAAATAATTTTTCCAAAGTTTTACCCAAAGAGTTAAAAAATCGCCCTCGGGCCTACATGATAAAAATTATAGGTTCGAACCAAAATCTGACTACCTATTCTCCAACGAACTATATTCAATTTGTTTTGAAATCGGACCTCAACTCGAGTTCCGAATCTCAAATTTTAGAAAAACCAAGGTTCTACCCAAAATACCCAATTTTACCCATGAAATTTTTTGATTTTGAAGTTGAAATCATGTTAAAAGATATTAATGATTCAAGGAAACGAGTTAAATTTGACTCACAATCGATTTGGAAGAAGAGTTGTTCTTGAATAATCTCCCTAGGGAGTTTATGTTTTGAAAGGATGTGAAAAATGGCTGATTTTCAGCGAAGTATAAAAATTGCAGGTTGCAGATATGGGAATTGCGACCAGGGTTTTCAATGGTGAACCCTTCAGGAAATTGGACTTTTGCATTTGATATAAACACAGCATTCCAACCATCATCGCATTTGCGAGGATACAGTCACATTTGCGACTGAGGCTGCTAGGTCCACTCTTAGCATTTGCGAGCCGGGATTCGCATTTGCGAAGCCTGTAGACCTGACCTCACCAACTAAGAATCTGCAATTTTACAAGTCTAAAATCCACCCAGTGGCCTATCCAAAGCTCACTCCAGCCCTCGGGGCTCCAAACCAAACATGCACATCAACCTAAAAACATCATACAGAGTCGCTCATGTATTCAAATCACTAAGATAACATCAACAACTATGAATTTAGCATCAAAATCATGAAATATTCCTAAGAACTACAAATTTCCAATTCTCTCAAAAAATGATACGATTCATGTTGTTTGAAGTCAAGTTCCACAGACTTATCTCACATCACATATAAAACCTGTACTGGGTGCCGGAACCAAAATACATGCGCAATATCCTCAAGTTCTAACCACAATTCATTTTCAAATCTCATAAATAGTTTCAGAAAATAACTGTTTTTCCGGCAAGGACTTTCGGAAAGCTACAGTACTTCCGGTGACTCCCGTTCAGACTTTCGGCAGGACGCAATAGAACTACACATTCCGATAAGCTTCAGGAAAACTTGGGCACATCAAAGCCTACTTTCAGTTTTTTCCTCCGGGAGTTAGTACCTCCCGCTCTCTTGTTTACTTTGTACACCTTTTTACGTATTTTAGCTTGCATTCCGTGTGAGGTTTATTTTGTTGCTATCTAGTTTGCATCTTTTTGCGTATTCCGCTATAGTGTGTGTATGCGCCACTATTCCCCATTGTCGGTTGGAGGGATAGTGGCCGCGGCGGGGGATGATAGCGGAAGATCATGTCCTCGGGGGGTGGGGACGGTGGCGGGGGTGAGTAGGGGGAAGGGGGTGGTGCTGCGGGTAGGACAGGAGGTAATGGTGGGAAGAGGGTAGCGGACGCTCATAGATTAAGGCTTGGGTCATGGAACATCGGCACTCTGACGGGTAAGTCCATTGAGTTGGCGAAGGTTCTTCAGAAGAAGAGGGTTAACATAGCATGTGTCCAGGAGACTAGGTGGAAAGGGTCGAAGGCGAGGAATGTAGATGGATTTAAGCTGTGGTATTCTAGGGTCGTGATAGGTAAGAATGGAGTGGGCATCTTGGTAGATAGGGACCTAAAGGAGTCCGAAGTCGAGGTTAGGCGAGTGAATGATAGGTTAATGTCTATTAAGTTGGTTATTGGGGGTTGGGTCCTCAACGTCATCAGCGCTTACGCGCCGCAAGCGGGCTTAGACGAGGAGGCTCATAGGCGCTTTTGGGAGGACTTGGATGATCTGGTGAGTAGTATTCCCCAATCTGAGAAGTTAGTTATTGGAGGGGACTTTAATGGTCATATTGGGGCTGATACTGGTGGTTATGGTGAGGTGCACGGTGGCTTCGGCTTTGGGGTTAGGAACGGAGGAGGCACTTCGCTACTTGATTTTGCCAGGGCTTCCGAGCTTCTGACTGTGAACTCGACATTTCAGAAGAGGGAGGAGCATTTGTTCACCATCAAGAGTTCGGCGGCGAGGACTCAGATTGATTACATCCTCATCAGAAGGAGCAATAGGGGTATGTGCAAGGACTTCAAGGTTATTCCGGGAGAGTCCCTTTCGACTCTTCATAGACTCCTACTGATGGATGTCGGTCTCTGGGTGAAGAGGTAGAGGAGGGGCGCTCGGGGACAACCGCGGATTAGATGGGGTGTTTTGACTAAGGAGAAAGCACAGGAGTTGGAAAGGAGGTTAGCTAAGGGCGGAGCTTTGAGAAGTTCTAGGGAAGGGGACGCTATGTGGTCAGAGACGGCGAACTTGGCTAGGGAGGTAGCACGGGACGTGCTCGGGGTAGCCAAGGGCTATTCAAGCAGACATCAGGGTGACTGGTGGTGGAACGATGTAGTCGAAGGAAACGTGGAGGTGAAGAAGGCGGCGTTCGCTAAGTTGGCAGGGAGCACAAGCGAGGAAGAACGAAGAGCGAACAGGGAGATCTACAAGGTGGCGAGGAAAGAAGCAAAGATGGCGGTTACGGAAGCTAAAAACGCGGCGTTTGGTCGCATGTATGAGGAACTATGGGAGAGAGGTGTGGACAAGAAGTTATTCCGGTTAGCTAAAGCAAGGGAAAGGAAGGCACGTGATCTCGACCAAGTTAGGTGTATTAAGGGCGAGTATGGTAGAGTTCTAATGGGGGAGTCTCAAGTCAAGCAGAGGTGGCAGGCGTACTTTCGGGACTTTCTTAACGAGGAGGGGGATCTTAACATTGAGCTAGGGGAGCTGGGGCATTCAGAACAGTATAGAGACCTTGGGTACTGCAGGCGCATTAGGGCGGATAAGGTCATGGGGGCTTTGCGTAGGATGAGTAGGGGTCGAGCGACCGAGCCTGACGAGATCCCGGTGGAGTTCTGGAAGTGCATGGGTAGGTCAGGAGTAGAGTGGCTCTCCAGGTTGTTCAATGCGATCTTCAGGACCAAAAGTATGCCGGATGAGTGGAGGTGGAGTACAATGGTGCCCTTGTTCAAGAACAAAGGGGACATCCAGTGCTGCAACAACTATAGGGGTATCAAATTAATAAGTCACACCATGAAGGTTTGGGAGCGGGTGATTGAGGCGAGGGTGAGGGAGATGACATCTATATCTTGGAACCAGTTCGTTCATGCCGGGTCGCTCCACTACAGAGGCTATTCACCTTGTCAGGCGGCTGGCGGAGCAGTTCAGGGATAAGAAGAAGGACCTACACATGGTGCTTATCGACTTGGAGAAGGCGTATGACAAGGTCCCAAGGGAGGTGCTATGGAGGTGCTTGGAGGCGAAGAGCGTTCCGGAAACCTACATCAGAGTAATCAAGGACATGTATGATGGAGCTAAGACTAGGGCTAGGACGGTGGGTGGCGACTCAGACCATTTTCCAGTGGTTATGGGGATCCATCAAGTATCGGCGGTGAGCCCCCTCTTGTTTGCCTTAGTGATGGATGCTCTAACCCGTCATATTCAAGGGGATGTGCCTTGGTGTATGCTATTTGCTGATGATATAGTATTGATAGATGAGACGAGGGTCGGTGTTATTGAGAGGTTAGAGGTATGGAGACAGACTCTCGAGTCTAAAGGTTTCAAAATAAGCAGATCTAAGACAGAATACCTGGAGTGCAAGTTTAGCGCCAAGCCGAGCGAAGTAGGAAGGGACGTGATGATTGGATCTTAGGTCATCGCCAAGAGGGACAGTGTCCGATATCTTGGGTCTGTGATTCAGGGGAACAGAGAGATTGACGGGGACGTCACTCATCGTATAGGAGCGGGGTGGTCAAAGTGGAGGCTTGTATCAGGAGTCCTGTGTAACAAGAAAATTCCACATAAACTCAAGGGGAAATTCTATAGAGCCGTGGTTAGACCTGCGATGTTGTATGGGGCAGAGTGCTGGCCCGTGAAGAACTCTCATGTTCAGAGAATGAAGGTTGCGGAAATGAGGATGCTCAGGTGGATGTGCGGGCACACCAGGTTAGATAAGATTAAGAATGAAGTTATTCGAGAGAAGGTGGGGGTGGCCCCGGTGGATGAGAAGATGCGAGAAGCGAGGCTAAGGTGGTTCGGACATGTGTGGAGGAGATGCCCAGATGCCCCAGGGAGGAGTTGTGAGCAGCTGGAGATTGTTGGCATTCGACGAGGCAGAGGGAGGCCTAAGAAGTATTGGAGAGAGGTAATTAGGCATGACATAGCTAGAATGCGGGTTTCCGAGGACATGACCCTCGATAGGATAGTCTGGAGGTCTAGTATCAGGGTTGTAGGATAGGGGCTCCTAGAGTTTTTCGTACTCCTCACCCGGAGTTGGGTGAGTCTTGGCAGGGCTATCCATAGATGATTTGTGGTTTGGCTTATGTCTTCCTTATGGCTGTTAGTTATGGTAGTTACTGTATGATATTATTGCATGTTATTTTATTTATGTTTCTTATGTTTAGATAATTATTTATGCTATTTCTGCTGGAGTTACTAATGCTCTATTATTTTTTCTTTTGTTTTTATTTTTGTTTTTCCTTTTCTCCACTGAGCCGAGGGTCGATTGGAAACAACCTCTCTTCCCTTTCGGGTAGGGGTAAGGCTCGTCTACATATTACCCTCCCCAAACCCCACCTGGTGGGACTATACTAGGTAGTTGCTGTAACTGTTTAAAAAATTCATTTCTCGGGCTTTGGACCTCGAAATTCAATTCCGTGCATACACTCAAGTCCCATATTTTCCTATGGACCCTCTAGGACCGTCAAATCACGGGTTCGGGTCCATTTATCTTAAATGTTGGCCAAAGTTAACTTAAATTCATTCTTAAGTCAAAATTCATCATTTGTTCGCAGATTATCACATAATAGCTTTCCGGCTACACGCCTGGACTGCACACAAAAATCGAGGTAAGACAGAAAGAGGTTTTTTAGGCCTCCGAATGTAGAATTTATTTATTTTTGGGTCATCACATTCTCCACCTCTAAAACAATTCGTCCTTGAAGTGATAGAAGAAGGAAGTACCTGAGTTGGGGAAAAGATTGGGATAACGGCTCTGCATGCCGGATTCGGACTCCCAGATCGATGTCTTAGCTGGCTGACCTCTCCACTGAACACGAACAAAAGGGAATCTCTTTGATATCAACTGACGAACCTGCCGGTCTAGAATAACAATCAGCTCCTCCTCATAAGACATGTCCTTGTCCAACTAGACAGTGCTGAAATCTAACACGTGGGATGGATTGTCATGATACTTCCGAAGCATGGACACATGAAATACTAGGTGCACGGCTGATATGCTCGGCGGTAATGCGAGTCTGTAAGCCACCTCTCCCACTCGATCAAGAATCTCAAAGGGGCCAATGAACCTAGGGCTAAGCTTACCCTTCTTCCCAAATCTCATCACGCCTTTCCTAAGCGACACTCGAGGTAACACCCTCTCACCTACCATGAAAGCCAAGTCTCGAACCTTGCAGTCGGCATAGCTCTTTTGCCTGGCCTGAGCTGTGCGAAGCCTATCCTGAATAATCCTGACCTTGTCCAAGGCATCCTGATCCAGATCCATACCCAACAACCGAGCCTCTCCCGGCTTAAACCATCCAACTGGCGACCGATACAACCTACCATACAAAGCCTCATACGGAGCCGTCTAGATACTCAATTGGTAGCTGTTGTTGTAGGCAAACTCTTCTAAAGGTAAAACTAATCCCATGAGCCTTCAATGTCAATGACACAAGCTCGGAGCATATCCTCCAATACTTGAATAGTCCGCTCAGATTGTCCGTCCGTCTGAGGATCAAATGTTGTGCTCAACTCAACCCATGTGCCCATCTTTCGCTGAACTTCTCTCCTGAAATATGAGGTAAACTACGTACCTCGATCTGAAATGATAGGCACAGACACATCATGAAGGCAGACAATCTCCTGAATATAGATCTGAGATAACCTTTTTGAAGAATTGCAGACTGCAACAAGAATGAAATGTGCTGACTTGGTTATCCTATCAATAATAACCCACATTGCATCGAACTTCCTCTGAGTCCGATAACAAAGTCCGTAGTGATACACTCCCACTTCCACTAAAGAATCCCAATCTTCTAAAATAAACCACCAGGCCTCTGATGCTCGTACTTAACTTGCTGACATTTGAAACACTGAGCCATATATGCAACGATGTCCTTCTTTATTATTCTCCACCAATAATGCTGCCGCAAGTCCTAACATCTTAGCAGCGCCCGAATAAATAGAGTACCGGGAGCTATGGGTCTCCTCTAAAATCAACTCTCTAAGCCCATCTAAATTAGGCACACAAACGTGACCCTTCAATCTCAAAGCTCCATCATCTCCTATGGTAACCTGCTTGGCACCTCCGCTCTGCACCGTGTCTCTAAAGACACAAAAATGAGGATCATCATACTTTCAATCTTAGATATGCTCCAATAATAAAGAACGAGAAACTGTGCAAGCTAACACATGGTTGGACTCAGAAATATCCAACCTCATGAACTGATTCACTAGTACCTGAACATCCAAAGCAAGCGGTCTCTCACTACCCACACTGGATGACTTCCTACTCAAAGCATCGGCCACCACATTGTCCTTTTCCGGATGATATAAGATAGTGATATTGTTTTCCTCCAACAGCTCCAACCACCTTCGCTTCCTCAAACTCAACTCCTTTTGCTTGAACAAATATCGTAGACTCGTGATCTGTGAACACCTCACATGCCACGCCATACAGATAATGCCTCCAAATCTTCAATGCGTGAACAATAAATGCCAACTCCAAATTATGAACCGGATAGTTCTTCTCATGAATCTTCAACTGCCATTAAGCATAGGCAATGACCTTTCCAACCTGCATTAACACCGCACCAAGTCCAACACGAGATACATCACAATAAACTATATAAGGCCCTGAACCCGTGGGAAAAACCAACACCGGTGTCGTAGTCAGAGATGACTTGAGCTTCCGAAAGCTCACCTCAAACTTATCCGACCATCTGAACCGGGCACCCTTCTGGGTCAACCTGGTGATCGGGGCTGTGATAGATGAAAAGCCGTCTACGAACCGACAATAGTATCCTGACAATCCCAACAAACTCCAAATTTCCATAGCTGATACTGGTCTAGGATAGTTCTTGACTGCCTCAATCTTTTTTGGATCAAGCTGAATACCCTCTGCTGATACAACATGACCCAAGAGTGAAACTGAACTCAACTAGAACTCACACTTCAAAAACTTAGCATACAACCAACTATCCCTCAAAGTCTGAAGAACCACTCTAAGATGTTGTTCGTGCTCCTCCCGGCTGCGGGAATAGATCAAAATATCATCAATAAAGACTATCACAAACAAATCCAATTAAGGCCTAAGCACTCGGTTAATCAAATTCATCAAAGTTGCCAAGGCATTTGTCAACCCAAATGACATCACTAAGAACTCATAATGCCCGTACATAGTGCGAAAAGCTGTCTTAGGGATATCAGATGCTCTAATCCTCAACTGATGGTAGCCAGATCTCAAGTCAATATTCGAAAATACCTTGGCACCCTGAAGCTGATCAAACAAATCATTAATCCTCATCAATGGATACTTATTCTTGATTGTAACCTTGTTCAACTGCCGATAATCAATACACATCCTCCTCGATCCATCCTTCCTCTTAACAAACAGCACCGACGCACCCCAAGGAGAAACACTAGGTCTAATGAAACCCTTCACAAGAAAGTCTTGCAACCGCTCCTTCAACTCTTTCAACTCAGGCGGGGACATACGATATGGTAGGATAGAAATGGGCTGAGTTCCCAGAGCCAAATCAATGCAAAACTCGATATCTCTATCGGGTGGCATACCTGGTAGGTTTGAAGATAATACCTCAGGAAACTTACAAAAAACAGGCACAAACTCAATTGAAGGAAAAAACAGGCACAAACTCAATTGAAGGAACCACCGCACTAGAATCACGAGCATAGGCTAAATAGGCCAAACACCTTTTCTTAACCATATGTCAAGCCTTCACATACGAGATAACACTGTGGATAGAATGACTAGGGGTTCGTCTCCATTGTAAATAAGTTAAACCCGGCAAGACTAAGGTCATAGTCTCAGAATGACAGTCCAAGATAGCGTGGCAAGGTGATAACTGATCCATCCCAAATATGGCATCGAAATCAACCATATCTAGAAAAAGCAAATCTACATGAGTCTCAAGACCTCCAATCACAACTATGCATGAACGATGGATTCAATCTACCACAATAGAATCATCCACCGGTATAGACATATAAACAAGAGCACTTAAAGAATTACTAAGCATGACCAGGTATCGTACAAAATAAGATGACACATAGGAGTTTGTAGATCCCAGATCAAATAAAATGGAAGCATCTCTGCTACAAACCAGAATAGTACTTGTAATAACTGCATTGGAAGTCTCAACCTCGGGCCTGGGTAGAAGAGCATAACATCGGGGCTGAGCCCCACCACCCTTAACTTCATCTCTGGGAGGGCCTATTGCTAGCTAGCCTCCACCTCTAGCAGCCTGAGATATACCTCTAATACCTCTACCTCCACCTCTAGCACCTCTACCCCCACTTTTTAGCTGGCTGGGCAGGCTATGGAACACTCAGTGCTTGAACCATGGCACGGAAACCTTGATGCTGAGGGCTACTCGGTGCTCGAGGGGAAAACCTATCAATGTGACCCATATCACCACAAGTGTAACAAGCCTTCGGCTGTTGAGACTACTGGCCCTGACGACTTGAATGACCACCCCTAAAACTTTGAAGTGGCAGTGCATTGATTGGAGTTGGTGGTGCACTAGAGGACCGCTGATCAGAATACTGCATATAAGGACCATGATCACCAGAAGCACCGTGAGAAACCTGAAGTGTTTACTGGAAAGGCCTAGAAAGATGGCCTCAACCATATGAATCCCTACTTCTAGACAGGGTACCACTGAATCACCCTGAAGTACGAGGCCTCTTGTCAGACCCCTGACCACCTCCTATGACAGAACCATTTCAACTCTACTACCCACATTGGCCGCCTCCTGAAAGGAAATATTACTACCCGTCTCCTTGCCATCTAAAGTCGAATAGGAAGGATAAGGCCCTCAATGAACCTCCTCACCCTCTCCCTCTCAGTGAGAAGTATGATAAGAGCATGGTAGGCCAAGTGAATGAATCTTGTCTCATACCGAGTAACAGTCATAGAACCCTACTAGAGACACTCAAACTGCCTACAATAAGTCTCTCTCTGAGTGATAGGGAAAACTTCCCATAAATGGCTAAGTAAGCTGCTCCCAAGTCAAAGTTGGTGATCTAGTGATAACTAAGGATTTTGACGTGGTTCATGCTCCTTCTTGCTTACTCATTGATTATAAATTGTTACAGAATAGTTGTCCTTGATTGCAGGTTTGATCGAAAAGTGACAAGATGTCAAAGATCGGCTCAAATGGAGTGAAACTACACAAGTACCAAAGACAAGACAACTCAAGACAAAAATGCCTAGTGCGGCCGTAGTGCACTTTTTGCAGTCTGCACTAGGGAGATTCAGAGAGCTGGAAATTGAAGGCATCAACATAGTGCGGCCGTAGTACAGACTGTGCGGTCCGCACTGGATGCATCGCGGCAATAGTATCATTTTGTGGGGTCCGCGGAAGCCATCTTCATAGAGATATCAATTCCCTAGATTCAAGCCCATGCGGTCTGCGTCGACTTTGTGCGGATCGTGCTAGATGCCTCCGCAGCCTCATCCACTTTGTGCAGTATCCAGAGCCCTAGTTTAGAGAGTTGATTTTGCAGAGTTCAGAGCGTAGTGCGGCCGCGGCTTACTTTAGCGGTCCTCACTGACCCCGGAAGGGAATGTTTGTCTAGTTTTCCCAGCTTAGTTTAAATAGATAATATTTCCATTTTTAGATCATCAGACATTTTTTGAACACAGTTGCGCTGATGAGAAGTGATTTTGTAGCTATTTTTGGCAGTTTAGCTTAGCTTTGACGATAGAATCTCTGGATTTACTCTAGTGTTTAATTAATATATCTTTATCTTCGTCTATTTTCTCTTTTTCTCTTCAAAACATGAGTAGCTAAACCCATTAGCTAGTGTTGTGGCTCAACCCTAGTGTGGGTAATTGATGGGTGTTGCAATTTAGGGTTAGATTGACTATGTGTATTTTCTATTTGAGTCAATTTTATGGTTTAATTTATTAATTGGTTTTTGCAAACACTGTTTTGTGCTAAGTTGACTTGGCTTTTCTTGAGAAAGATAGCCAAAATCTCCAAAATTGACCCAACAAGGAATTGGGATGGACTCAAGAGAATTGATAGTCCTAATTAAAGTGTTAAACCTCGAGAAAGTAATTACCCGACTTGGACCCTAGTGTTTGAGCTAACTTGCCTACCCATTTAGTCTAGAAAACGTCGATTGGGAAAAATCTCTCTCTACTGAGAGCTGTGAGAGTGGGTAAATTGTGCAACAGTTATCGCATATTTCCCTAACAATGTTAATTGTGCCTTAGAAGCAATTACCCGTCAATTAGCACCTAGGTGAAAGTCACTACCCTAGTGCCTTTCTATCTATTAGATCTAACTCTAAGCAATCTTCGCTTAGCATAATCTAGTTGCAATATATAATTAGTAGTTGATAATAGTCGATTTTTAAAGAAAAACCCAAAATATGATTGGAAGTGACATTTGGAGCAATTATCCAACTCTAGCCTAGATAGATACTCAACTCCCTTCCTAGCTCCCAGAGGAAATCGATCCCAACCATCAAATCAGGTATGCAACTCTCTTTTCCTACTTTATAGTAGTGCGGAGTTTGCAGTGATCACTTTTCGGCGCCGTTGCCGGGGAGCTAACAGTTTTGGCTATTTGTTTAGTTAGTTTTGTGTTTTGTTCTTCATTCCTTCTTTGTTAATTACTTGTTTGTGATATTAATCAGGTACCAACATAGATTTTAACAATGGTAATGACCCTTTTGGAAACATGATAGCGGGGGAGGAGGTAGATGATCTTGAGAAAGATGAGGTGCTTCTTGCACCTCAAGGACAACAGAGAGGCCGGAATGCCAATGAAAATGCTATTCCAAATGATAATATTCCAAACCCTCCTCCGCCACCTCCAAGAGTGGCTCTCAGAGTATTACTGAACCACGGCTACGCATGTGCTATTTTCCCACCCCGAGTCCAGGTAGGCAATTTTCAGATAACTAATGTGATGTTGACCTTACTTGAGAAGCGCGGGTACTTCACGAGTGATGCGGATCAAAATGCCTACAAACATCTAAAGGGGTTCGTAGATACATGTTGGGGGAGTAAGCAGACGAATGTATCTGAGGATGTGCTAAGATTGAGATTTTTCACGTTCTCACTTTGGGGAAAGGCATTAGACTGGCTCGAGAGACTCCCCAACCATTCCATCACAACTTAGGATGAGTTGGTAGATAAATTTATTGTCAAATCTTCTCACCAAGTCATATGGCGCCACTTCGGATGAAATTTTAACCCTCCAGCAAGAGCCAACGGTACCACTGCAAGAAATTTGGGAATGGTATAGGACTATGGTAAAAGTGCGTCTGAATAAAAATATGACTGTGGCAATGATTCAACAATTTATGAAACTTTCTTATGACGAGGCATGTGGTGTACTTGATGAGATGGCCGACACTTCTTCGGCACTGCAAAGTAGAGCAAATATGCCCCAAGGTGACCCTACGGTCATCCATTTGCACTAGGAATTGCATGACCATGGTCAAGATATTGCTGAACTCACTACTACGATGAACCAATTGGCGAAGACGCAGTTGCAACAAGTCCAAAATCCATGCCAAGTCAATGCGATGGAAGGTGTCAGTATGCTTAAGAGAAGACAAAAAGGGCAACAATGTCAAGGGAATTGTGAACAATATGACAATGATGGTGGTGGCTTTTCAAATATGTGTTATGATGAACAAAGTGATGAGGTTCAATATGTTAACAACTATCAAGGCAATAGAGGCAACTTTTCAAACCAACAATGGCGACCACAAGGAAATTGGGGCAATCAATAACAAGGTGGTGGCAATTGGAACAACAACATTCAACAACAAGATGGTGGCAATTGGAATAACAACTACCAACAATAAGGTGGTGCCAATTGGAACAACAACAATCAACAACAAGTTGGTGGCAATTGGAACAACAACAACCAAAACAATAATTGGGGTAACCAAAACAACAACCAAGGAAATTGGAATGGAAATTACAATAATTGGAGCAACAAAAACAATCAAGGTGGGTGGAACAAGAATGGGAACCAAGGCAACCAGGGGCAAGGCTTTCAAAGGCCCCCAATGTACCAACAACCGAGCAATCCACCCCCTTTTCCTTCTCAAGGTCCTAATTCATCTGTAAGTGATATGGGAAGAATTGAAAGTGTGTTCGAGTAAATGATGAAAAATAACCAAGATTTCGATGCCCAATTGGCTTCCCACATTACCTCTATGTAGAACTTGGAGGTGCAATTAGGCCAAATCTCTCAAGCTTTGAACACTCACCCCAAGGGTGCTCTATCGAGTGACTGGTAGTGAACCCAAAGGGTGGGAACAACAATCATGTGATGATGGTTACAACAAGAAGTGGGAGAGGCAGTGATGTGAATGCCTCAAGAGAAAAGCAAGATGTAGATGATGATGTTGAGTTGCGGGATGATGATGTACCTTTGATTGTTGAAGATATGGTTGAAGAGAATGTGAACAATGATGTGAGGATTGATATTGGTGAGGCCGAGGTAGAAACTCAAGATGTTGTGAACCCGTCTAGGGAACACGTGATTGACATGCCTGAGCCGGTTGTGCCAAAAGTCAAGGCACCCTTGCCTAGGCCACCTCCACCTTATCCTCAAAGATGTCGGCCGACTTTGTCTCTTTAGAGTGTGAAGTAGACTATGAGGTTCATATTATCTTGGGTAGATCTTTCCTTGCAATGGGTAAGGCATTGGTTGGTGTTGAAGCGGATGAGCTCACTTTCTGAGTGGGTGATGAAAAGGTCGTCTTCCATGTTTGAAAATCCATGAAGCAACCCAATAGCACCGAGGTATGCTCATTTGTGGACCTTGTCACAACTGTGATTGTGGACGATACCAGTGCTATGATCAATGTGGAGGATCCTCTTGAGGTCGTGCTACTTAATATGGATGTACATGATGATACTAATAGAGTGGAGTGCATGATGCCCTACATGTGATGGTCTCTTATTCTTATGAGCCGAGAAAATTTTCTTTGGATCTTGGAAATCAGAAAACTCCACCAATAAAGCCATTAATTGAGGAGCCACCGATGTTGGAGTTGAAACCAACTCCTCCACACCTCAGGTATGAATTCTTGGGCTCAAATTATACTTTACCAGTTATTCTTTCATCTTGCCTTACTATCATGCGGTTTAGGCCACTTTAACAGTGCTTCAAAATCGGAAAAGGGCAATTGACTCTAGCTGACATTCGAGGAATAAGCCCTGCATTTTACATGCACAAAATTATATTGAAGGATAATGCAAAGTCTTCCTTGGACCAAAGGATATTGAACGAGGCTATCGAGAAGTTGTGAAGAAACATGTGATTAAATGGTTAGATGTCGGGGTTGTGTACCACATTTCTGATAGCTCGTGGACTTCTCCAGTGCAATGTATGCCGAAGAAAGGTGGTATGACTGTGGTGACCAATGAAAAAAATTAACTTATTCCTACTCGGACGATCACCGGGTGGAGAGTATGTATGGATTACCGAAAGCTAAACAAGGCGACCCGAAAGGATCATTTCCCATTGCCATTCCTTAAGCAAATGGTAGATCCTCTTGCGGGGCATGCTTTTTATTGCTTTTTGGATGGTTACTGAGGGTACAATCAAATTTTAATTGCCACAGAGGATCAAGAGAAGACAAGTTTTACCTGTCTGTATGGCATATTCGCTTTCTCTCGGATGCCGTTCGGATTATGTAATGCTCTGGCAACCTTACAACGATGCATGATGGCTATTTTTACACACGTAGTGGAAGATATCTTAGAGGTCTTCATGGATGATTTCAATGTGTTTGGGGATTACTTTGATGAGTGTTTGAGAAATTTGCATAGAATGTTTGCCAGGTGTGAAGATACAAACCTTGTACTCAATTGGAAAAAATTCCATTTCATGGTTGAAGAGGATATAGTATTGGGTAACAAAATTTCAAAGTGAGGAATTGAAGTGGATACAGCCAAGATAGAGGTGATTTCGAGGCTTTCTTGCCCTACTTCTATCAAAGGGGTAAGGAGTTTTCTTGGGCACGCGGGCTTTTACCTGAGGTTTATAAAAGAATTTTCAAAAGTGATGCACCATTTATGCAAGTTTCTATAAAAGGATGCAATGTTTGTGTTCGATGAGTGTTGTAAACAAGCATTCGAGCTTCTCAAGCTCAAGTTGACCACAACCCCTATCATCACCACACAAAATTGGAGCTTGCCTTTCGAGCTTATATGTGACGCAAGTGACGTTGCGATTTGGGATGTTTTGGGTCACAGGATTAACTCGATGTTTCCTCTAGTGTACTACACAAACAAGACCACGAATGAAGCTCAAAGGAACTATAACATCACCGAGAAAGAGTTGTTGGCTATAGTGTTTGCAATGGAAAAGTTTTGACCTTATCTTATGGGGGCCGACGTTATAGTGCACACCGATCATGCCGCCCCTGGGTATTTGATGACAAAGAAAGACTCCAAGGCAAGATTGATGAGATGGGTTCTACTACATCAAGAGTTTGATCTAGAAATTGTGGGCCGGAAAGGTAGTGAGAATCAAGTGGCAGACCAGTTGTCCCGTTTGGAGAAGGAGGCTTAGCTTTGACGATAGAATCTTTGTATTTACTTTAGTGTTTAACAAATATGTCTTTATCTTCATCTATTTTCTCTTTTTCTCTTCAAGAATGAGTAGCTAAACACATTTTCTAGGATTGTGGCTCAACAGTATTGTGGGTAACTGATGGGTGTTGCAATTTAGGGTTAGATTGACTATGAGTGTTTGCTATTTGGGTCAATTTTATGGTTTAATTTATGAGTTGGTGGTTGCAGACACTGGTTTATGCTAAAATTGAATTGGCTTTTCCAAAGTCTCCAAAATTGACCCAACAAGGAATTGGGATGGACTGAAGAGAATTGATAGTCCCAATTAAAGGGTTAAACCTCGAAAGAGTAATTACCCAACTTGGACCCTAGTGCTTGAGCTAATTTTCCTACCCATTTGGTCGTAGGAAATTCAATTAGGCAAAATCAACGTCTCTACCGAGAGGTGTGAGAGTGGGTAAAATTGTGCAACGGTTTTATCATATTTCCCCAACCATATCAATGATGCCGTAGAAACAATTACTCGTTAATTAGCCACCTAGGTGAAAGTAACTAACCTAGTGCCCTTCTATCTATTAGATACAACTCTTAGCAATCTTTGCTTAGCGAAATCTAGTTGCAATTTATAATTAGTAGTTGATAATAGTATATGTTAAAAGAAAAACCCAAAATATGATTGGAAGTGACATTTGGAGCAATTGCACAACTCTACCTAGATAGATACTCGACTCCCTTCCTAGCTCCATGAGGAAATCGATCCTGACCCTAAAATCGGGTAAAAGCTATTGCGACTCTCTATTCCTACTTTGTAGTATTGTGGAGTTGGCAGTGATCATCTGGATGGTCTAGCCAAGCAACAATCTCTCCACCAAGTCTTTGCGGATCCAGACAAGCGAAAAATATCAAAATCGACCCCATTGGTCTCCACTATCCCATTTTCCTAAGAACGTCATGACAACTATCTATGTAATCATGTGGATCCTCAGAAGATGCACCGCTCAATGTAGTAGTGAAGAGCTTGGTGAACCGTTCCAATCTCCATAAAGCATTGGCAGACATAGCTGCTTCATCACCAGCCTGGGCTACCACACTCAGCTGAACTGCTGGAGTCTGAAATTGGGGAGCTATCTGCTCCAGAGTGTCAGTAGCAGGAGTCTAGGCTCCTCATCCAGTCTGAGAGATGGTTGATGCTATAGGAAGCATGCCTGCCCGGGTGACACTCTCCATAAGGCCTACTAGACGGAACAAAGCATCCAGGAGTACCAGGTAGCAATAAACCCATGTGGGACCTGAGCTGGGCCCATCGAGATTGCTGGGGCCGGAACCTCATCATCCAAGTCAAACTGAGCCTCTACTGTTGGTGCTGCTGCTCTGGGCTGAGCTCTGCCCCTACCTTGGCCTCTAGCATGGCCTCGGCCTCGCCCTCTACCTTTCAGGCGATCTACTGCTGGGGGCTCGGGCTGCTGGTCAGTGGATGAGGAAGCGCGTGTTCTTGCCATCAGTGAAAGAACAGAGTAGAAATTCAATCAGCTTTGAGAAACCAAACTGAACGATAGTAAGGAATAGATGTGAAATTTTGCTAACACTGTAGCAGATGGGGGATCAATACAGACGTCTCCGTACTATCCCTCAGACTTTACTAAGCTTGTCTGTTAATTGTGAGACCCATGTTACCTAGTGCTCAGATACCAACTTGTCACGACCCAAATTTCCCACCCTCGAGAGTCGTGATGGCGCTTACTAATGTGAGCTAGGCAAGGCGACTATTGAAAAAATTAATTTTTTTTACCCTTTTTATACTCTTTAACAACTATAAAACAATGACGTATTTGAACATGTTCTAATTCAACTGTTTAAGCCTTAACCACCCAGAACTGCTGTCACAGTACCACAAACAATCTAAGGATACTACACACAAAGTCTGAAAATAAAAAATACACTCTTTCTGAATTAAGGAAATGAAACATGGACAAAAGGGGTAGAGGCAGACGTTAGGGCCTGCGGATGCCTGCAAGTCTACCTTAGATCTCCACGTGGACTGAAGGTAGCTACCTAATCTACGGTCCAAATGCTGCTCCAGGATTTGCACATACTACAGAGTGTAGTATCAGCCCAACCAACCCCATGTGCCGATAAGTGCCTAGCCTAACCTCGGCGAGGCAGTGACGAGGCTAGAATAAGACTACCAAGTAAACCTGAGCAATTCAGCTATATACAATAGAAAAGAAATACAAAAATAAACAGTCAAGTATGGGAAGGATTGCATGTTGCGTGGGAGATATCAATTTAGAATAGACAGTCAACAGGTAAATGGAAGAAACAATATATCTTGGATATCAACAAAGAACCAGAAAACAATAAGTACACGGTATCACCCTTCGTATTTTTACTCTCGTCCACACCAAACCAATCAAGTAATGAATATGTGCACGCCATCAATGTTTGTGCTTTTACTCTCGTCCTCACCATATAATCATTATAATCGGCACGAAATGGAACATCATGCGACATGACATCAACCTTCGTGCATTACACTCTTTGCTCACAAATCATACACGGCATCACCCTTCGTGCTTTAACACTCTCTTACCAAAATAATGTACGGCATCACCCTCCATGCTTTAACTCTCTTCCTCACCCATGTATCAATCACAAACAATAGGGCAAGGAAATAAAAGAAGTTACAATAAGAATCCCAGCAAGGGACAACATCAAAACAACAAGAATATCCCAGCAAGGGAGACATTCTTTTCTCTTTTTCCCTTTTGCTTCACAACTCACTTTACAACTTGAGTCAATGCTCGAATAGGGTTCAATTTACCTCTTACACTTTCACATTTAATTAAATGAAGTCATAAGAATCACAATATAAGACTCACAGGAAAGCTTGAAACTAACATATAGATACTCATCACCATGCCTATACGTCGTACTCGACAAAAAACACATAAAAAATAGGATTTGACTCCTAATCCCTCAAGATAAGGTTAGACCAAGCAATTACCTCGATGCCACGAACACAATTCACGTCTCAACTATTGCCTTACCCCTTGATTCCACCACAAATTTTCTCGTATCTAGCCATAAGGTACTTAATTACATCAATAAATGCTAAATAAATAAATTCCAATATGAAAAAAGGTTTTCCAAAGTTTTACCCAAAGAGTCAAAAAGTTTCCCCCGGGGCCACACGGTAAAAACTCGAGGCTCGAACCAAAACCCGGCTACCCATTCCCCCATTCCCCCACAAACCCAAATATATAATTTATTTTAAAACCAGACCTCAAATTGAGGTCCCCAATTTTTAAAAAAACTAGGTTCTACCCAACCACCCAATTTCCCCCATGAAAATCATTGATTTTGAGTTGAAATCATATTAAAAGATGTTAACGATTGAAGGAAACGAGTTAAAATTGACTCACAAAGGTGAAACATTGCCATAGGGAATTTATGTTTTGAAAGGACGTGAAAAATGGTTGATTTTTGGCTAAGCATAAAAATTGCAGGTTGAAAAAATGGGAATTGCGACCAGAGTTCGCAAAGGTGAACCCTTCAGGAAATTGGACTTTCGCATTAGCAATATATATGTCGCATTTGTGATACACTCAGCATTCCAACCATTATCGCATTGGCAAGAGGCTGTTCGCAAATGTGAAATCACATTTGCGAGGATATAGTCGTATTTGCAACTAAGGCTTCTAGGTCCACTCTTCACATTTGCGTAGGTTTGTCGCATTTGCGAAGCCTGCAGACCTGATCACACCACCGGAGAATTTGCAGTTTTCCAAGTCTAAAATCTACCTCGTGGCCTATCTAAAGATCATCCGAGCCCTCGGGGGTCCAAACCAAATATGCACACACACCTAAAAACATCATACGGACTCGCTTGTGCATTCAAATCACTAAAATAGCATCAACAACTATGAATTTAGAATCAAAATCATGAAATTTTCTTAAGAACATCAAATTTCCAATTTTCTCAAAAATGATCCGATTCACATCGTTTCAAGTCCGTAGTATCGATGGATTTGACTGGCAAGAAGTGAGTTGATTTCGTGAGGCGATCCACTATTACCCAAATTGAGTCAAACTTGCACTGAGTGCGAGGTAACCCTACCACGAAATCCATGTTGATCATCTCCTATTTCCACATGGGTAATTCCATAAGCTGAGTTAGCCTACTGGTCGCTGATGTTCGACCTTTACTTGCTGGCAATTCAAACACTTAGACACAAAGTCCGCTGGCTCCACCAATAAATTTCCTTGTGGGCATGATACATTTTCGTAGAACCTGGGTGGACAGAACACCTGGAATTATGAGCCTCCGCCATCATCCTCCCCCGAAGATTATCCATATCTAGAACGCATAGCCTACCTTGACATTGCAGTACACCATCGTCGCAGAGTGAAAATGCAGAAGTCTTGTTATTCAAAACTGCCTCCTTCATTTGTGCCAATTATGGATTAATAAGTTGCTTCTCCTTGACTTCCACTACAAGTGACGATTCTGCTCCATTATGCACAGTAATATCCCTTCATCTGAGCTCGAAATACAAACCCCCAGACTGGCCAATTGATGCACCTCCTGAGCTAAGGGCCTTTGATCTGCCCCTAAATGAGCCAAACTACCCATGGATTTCCGGCTGAGAGCATCGGCCACCACATTCGCCTTCCCTGGATGGTACAAAATCTTTATATCATAATGCTTGAGCAATTCTATCCACCGTCGCTGCCTTAAGTTCAACTCCTTCTGCTCGAAAACGTATTAGAGGCTCTTGTGGTCCGAGAACACATCCACATGGACCCTCTAAATATAATTCCGCCATATTTTCAAGGCCAACACAAATGTTGCAAGCTCCAAATCATGCGTTGGATAATTGTTCTCATGATTCTTGGGCTGCCTTGAGGAATACGCTATAACCTTCCCATGT
Source organism: Nicotiana benthamiana (assembly GCA_034376525.1). NCBI lineage: Eukaryota > Viridiplantae > Streptophyta > Magnoliopsida > Solanales > Solanaceae > Nicotiana > Nicotiana benthamiana. The sequence goes on along the minus strand of CM067331.1, from coordinate 82,586,896 downwards.
TGCATCAACACACACCCTAAAGCAACCCTGGAGGCATCGCAATAAACTACAAATCCTTTTGTGCCTTTTGGCAAGGTCAATATTGGTGCCGAGGTCAACCTTGATTTAGAAACGTTTCTCACAACAGAAGCATCGGACCATTGGAACTTAACTGCTTTCTGCATCAACTTAGTCAATGGGGAGGCGAGGGTAGAGAATCTCTCCACAAACCTCCGCTAATACCCTACTAAACTCAAGAAGCTACGAATCTCCATCGGGGTCGTGGGTCTAGGCCAAACTTTTACTATTGCAATTTTCTAGGGATCCACCTGAATCCTTTCACTGGAAACAACATGACCCAAAAAGGTAATGGACTCCAACCAAAATTCATATTTTAAAATTTTAGCATACAACTAGTGCTGGGGAAGAGTCTGCAGAACTGCCCTGAGGTGATAGGCATGATCCTTCCAGCTTCGCGAGTAAACAAGGATGTCATCAATGAAAACAATCCCAAAGGAGTCTAGCAATGGCTTGATGGCCCGATTCGTAAGATCCATGAAGGTTGTCAGGGCATTGGTTATCCTAAAAGACATGATCAAGAATTCAAAGTGACCATAGCGAGTTCTGAAAACGGTCTTAGGAATATCCTGCTCTCTGATCTTTAATTGGTGATACCCGGACCATAGATCTATTTTGGAGAAGAACCTCAAACCTTGCAATTGGTTGAATAAGTAATCTATCCGAAGTAAGGGATATTTATTCTTGATGGTGACTTTATTGAGCTGCCAATATATACACATCCAGAGCGACCCATCCTTCTTTCTCAAATAAAGAACCGAAGCACCCCATGGCGACACACTCGGTCGTACGAACCCTTTTTCAAATAAATCCTTCAGCTGCTCCTTTAAATTCCTTAACTCTGTTGGTGCCATTCTGTATGGTGGAGTAGATATTGGCTGCCTATCAGGCAATACATCAATCCCAATCTCCCTATCTGGCGGAATCCCTGGAAGCTCGTTTGGAAACACCACAAGAAACTGATTCACAACTGGCACAGACTCAAGGGCAGACGCTTCTGAAGCGGTGTCCGCCACCCGAGCCAAATGATAGATACAACCTTTCTTAATCATCTTCAAATTCTTAAGGTAGGAAATAAACCTACCCTTCGATACCACACCATTCCTCTTCCATTCAATAACTGGCTCATTAGGGAACTTGAGTCTCATAACTCTCGTTCGGTAGTCAAGTTTGGAAAAGCACGAGTAAACCCAGTCCATTCCCATAATAACATCAAAATCCACCATTCCAAAATAGATAAGGTCAGCAGTGGTAACACGACCACATACCGTGATAACACAATTCCTATAAGCTCGCGGCGGCTGTAAAAGAATCACCAACTGGAGTCGACATGGAGAACGACTCATGAAGTTGTTCATGTTTTATCCCAAAACATGAAGCAATGAATGGGGTGACATAAGACAAAGAGGACCCCAGATCAATAAGAGCATAAAAATCAATCGCCTGAATAGAGAAGAAACCTGTAACAACATCTAGAGAAGCCTCTGCACTCTAGTGCCACTCAAATTATAAAATTTGCTGGGTCCACCTCTACCACGAGCTCCACCCCTAACTGCACCATGCCCTGCTAGAGCTGGAGGACGCGCGATGATGTGGCGGCTGAAGAACCAAATGACTAAGCAAATCCCCTACCCATGCCCTGACCGCACGCATGATAGTCCCGTTGGATATGACCTCTCACCCTGCATCTATAGCACACCGGGATATCCAAATAACAATTCTTTGTATGAAATCTCCCACTCTTGAGGCATGGAGCCTTACCCTGCTGCTATAATTTCCCTCCCGGATAACCCGATTGGTGGGGTCTCCTACTGTCTGAACCTGGTATCAAGTGACTGCTCTGCTGATAACTGTGCACAGATGGCGGTGCACTCGCTGAAGACTGAGCATATGACTGGGATGGCCCTCTTCATTGAACTGGTCTCCCTAAGTGACTCACTGACCGAGCCCTACTGCTACTCTCCCTATCTGCCCGAATTTTCAACTTCCTAGCTTCTACGGCCTGAGCGAATCCCACAATCTTTCCATAATTTATATCTGAGTGTAAGGTCGCAGGGACAACCTCATTCACCAACAAGGGACTGAGGCCCTAAATAAATCGCCGAGCCCGAGCACTCATGGTCGACACTAACTAGGGATCATACTTGGACCATCTCACAAACTCTATGTGGTACTCCCAAACACTAATACTACCCTACTTGAGGACCTCGAACTCAGTGCCCGGGCGGCCATTATCTAGGCAGGCAATCCATAAATGAATCTACAAACTCATCCCATTTAGTCGGAGGGCTTTCTTCCCCACGGGAATCCTCTCACATCTCGAACCACGAATATGTTTCTCCCCTCAACCTATAGGAAGCCAACTCAACTTCATCCGTCTCTTAAGCCTTCATCACCTGAAGAGTCTTGTGCATCTCATCTAAAAACGCATGCGGGTCGGCCTCTATATTAGTATCGGAGAACCCTGGAGGGTCCAACCGTAGAAACTGGTTGATTCTGGAACTGGAGGAATCTCTCTGCCCGCTGGCGGGCACACGGGTGGCATGAGATCTCTGGGCCTGAGCGGCCGCCAGCTGAGTCAACATATGAATAACTCCCCCGAGGTCCCCATTGAAAGTAACTGGACGGGAAGGTGGAACTGAAGAAGGGTCAGGAATATCGGTGGGAGGGATGGTAGCAACCTCTACTACAACAGGAACAGGAAAACATTGATCTAGGACATATGTGCGAGGTAGATTCAAGACCGGGGAGTCACTCTCGCCCACTGTGTCAGGTACATGGTCCACTCCCACACTTGGGGAGGCCTTGGCCCCAAGGCCATGTCCGGCTCTCTTTTTAGGTGTCATCACTAAAATATTCGGAACAGAGTACGAGTTAGACATAAACACTTTCACTTTTCATTCACCGCACGATATAGAATAACAAAGAAGAGGATAATTTCCTAAATGTCCATGTAGCCCCCACTTATAGATTTGGTCGATAACAACCCAATAAGAAGGGCTCTACTAGACATGACTTCGAGATATCCTAGGACGGTAATAAAACCCTAGACTGTGATACCAAGTTTGTCACACCCCAAAACTGAGGTACATGACAGGTGCTCGATCGAGTAGCCCTAGTCAAGCAAACATTGGTGCCTTACTTATCCCACGTGTTACCTCGTGTTTTCGTTACTCGTTATGTGGAACAGCAATTTATAACTTAAGCATAGACTTGCAACTTGAATTCATTTCTACTTTTCATCATCACCAACATATGATACCAAATACTTACAACATTTACCAACGAGGATCACGATTCCGAACCATAGCATTACTTACCCAAAATACATATGTACACTACCCACATTGTGTCTATGGATCCTCTATGAATACTAGAAAAATAATAATACCTTCCGGCGACAAGGCCCCAGCTATACCTTATAATGTACGATAAACTCAAATGAAGGTGGCACGAACCACCTATGGCCTCGAGAGGAAATTGGGCTCACCAATGCAGTTGACAGGGAGTGAAGGAGTGCTACTTTCGGTGAACTGGAGTACCTGCTATGGATCCACCTATAATCATAACACAAATGTAGCGCCCCCCCGGCAAAAGGGACGTCAGTACATTTGAACTGTACTGGTATGTATGAACAAATTTTACCCCAGGTAAAATGAAGCAATGCATAGGCAACAAACAATAATGGAATCAACTTTCAAATGCAGATGAAAGGAACAACCAAAGCCAAACAAGTTTCACAATCTCGCAATTTCCCCTTTCAGCATTATTCCATCACATCAATGACTTTCAAAACTTTTGCATATTTGCATTTCAATAGTGGTTTCGACCACTTTTTCCACCCTTGTAACCTAGGCCACCCTTATAACCACAACCCACACCTTATAACTTTGTGTTGCGGTGCGCAACCCGAACCCACCGTACAATCATAATTCACACAACAACAACAACAATTCACAAAGAGTTCCATAAATATCAATACTATTTCCATCAAGTAAAACGTGCATACAATTCAAGTAACAACAATAATTTCCCACGACAAGCCACACATGATATTACCATCGTTGTTCAAGTACATCAATCACGACTTCTTTCCATCATTTGTTATACAGCTCTTACCATATTCACACATACCTGGCTTGTTTCCATTTACTTACACCATCATATCGGGAAACTTAACCAATAGCATTCGAGGTATATTAATCACAAGAATTCATAAATATTCCACATAAGTGACACATACCAAGCACTCGTACACCAACAAGGTGACCTTACAAGGGCTAAAGTTAGCAATACATACCTGGAGTCAAGTTTCCCTTTTTACTTCTACTTTCAGCTCACCAATAGCCTAGTACCGACAACCTAGTCCACAAGTTAACACATACATCTTAGAATCGAAACTCACAATTACTTATCCAAACTTATTTAGGTTATCAACCCCCTAATTATGAAAATCTTTACTCCTACCCAATTCCTTTTACTAGGTTTTAGGTTTTAAAGAACATGCATGTGTATTTCAACTTAGGTTTTCAAGAATATGCATAAGAATCCCCCTTTTTGTTTAAACTTGAAAATCAATGAAAAAGAGGTGGAGATTTTACCTTCAATGACGGAGATGAAAGCTATTACTTGAGATTTCCCGGCCCGGGTGACTTTGACAAATCGAATCAACACATGCAAAACTTTCTCTCTCAAGAACTCTCTGTTCCTCTCTCTAGTTTGTTCAAAAATTAAGTAAAAATAAAGGGTTGGGGTGTTTTATTGAAGAAGGCGTCGGGTTTAATATTTAGAAAAAATTAGAGTCCGAGTCAGATCTGCGGTCGCACTTTATGATCACAGAGTGGAACCACGAAAATGTTCTCAAAAGCAGGCGTACTATTTGTGTCTGCGACAGGAATGTGGTATGTATTCACGTTCTTTGGTCACATAATGCATCGCAGAACCGCCCTTCACAAAATCCTTGGGAACTTATGAGACGACTATGCAGTCTGCATACCAGTTACGCAGTCGCATAATGGACCGCATTTTTTACCTCAATTTACCCAGGCTACTGTCTCAGTCTGTGGCAGAAATGTCCGCATACTTGATCTGCAAATGCATTATGGACCGTAGAATGGCATTTTTCTTGAAAACTTTGATTCATGATTTTAAAAGCTAGATTCAGTAAAATTTTGCACATTCCTAACATATATTCGAAACATGGCACTAAAAGTTAATAGATTTTGAAACAAGTTTTCACAAGGCCTTACACTACATCAATTGTCTAATGCCACCAAATTACTGTTCATCATCTTTCATAATCCAAACTTAAATTATATACTATTCGTATAATTACTTAGCTGATCATTTCCATCTTTTGCTAACGAATAATTCCATAGGTTCTTTGTAATCAATCATTTTCATTTCCGTGATTCACTATTCATCTTCTCTCGTATTTTCTCAAAAGAACTATTCATATCATGAAATAGAGTTTTATAATCCAATCTTTCAACCAAAAAAACTTGTAACAAATACTTTAAATACTTCTAACTACTCATATTAAACGAGTTTGAATCACTAAAATTACCTCTAATAGATCAATCTTTAAATTTCAATACTTTGGTAATTTTTGTGTTCTTGAGCATTTGATGATGAAATCTAGAATTTGGATGTTGAATGATGTTAGAACTTATGTATATTGAATAATAATAAACCCACAACAACATTAACAACTTACCTTGGTCGATTGGACTTGACTTGAGCTTAAAATCACCCCTTCACCTCAAGAACCCTAACCCCCAATAGTCAAAATACTCTTTTCCCCGACTTGATATTTATTGGCCTACATATCTGGGCTTCGGACGCAGCCTTGGATGCTATGGCAGCACTTCACTGCCATCCATTCTTTTGGATGCGACCCCGGATGCTTCGCATCCGCCGACTCCTCCACCATGCTTTGATAGTTTGGTCATAACTTCTTTTATGAATTTCAATATAACAAACGTTCTGAAGCTTTAGAAACTAGACTCAAAGACTTTCCATTTGATATGTTGTCCATCACATAACACTTTATACATAAATAGTTATGCTCGTCCAAATTAAGATCTTGTGCATACTCATTTGGAACATTAGTCTACCATGTAATTTCCATCTTGATTTGCCCCAAGGGCTCTCCTTATGACCTATATCACTTCAAACACACCTCGTACACTTATTATTATATCCAATTAATATCCATCATATTAATAGTCCTCATCAGCACATAAAACAATATAATTAGCACACGTCAACTTTCTTAATAGAGCTTAAGTACATCAACATTTTCCGTAGGTGCAACACAATGCTACAAGCAGGACATCCACCGGAAAGTGCAGAGACTCCGCTGGAATAGATGCATGAGCTATGAATACAGTGAGGAAATTGACATTTTCTGCAACATCTAGTAGAATTAAGCCTATGATGGCTGAAGTCGTTAAAGGTAATCGAGAGTAACATAGGAGGCTAAAGCTAATTTACTACCCACCGGTATTGAAAGATGGAGTGAAAATAGTGAAGCTAAACCCCCAGGAGATAGTTGAACAAAACCAGAAATGGAGTCTAGCTTCAATTGGATATGTGATTGGTGGAAACTCTACCTTCAAAGAAATGCTCAAATTTGTGTATGGAGTATGGAACTTTGTCAGTTCACCCCAGGTATTCCTCCATAACAATGGGTTTTCATTTTTAAGTTTGAGAATGACGAAGATAAGGATGTGATTCTTCAATAAGGGCCTTACAAATTCAACTATAGAACTTTCATTCTGAAACAACGGGATCCGGAATCCCAAATGTATAAGAAATCTAACCAGATTGTTCCGATGTGGGTAATGTTCCCAAATTTACCAATCTAGTTTTTGGCTCCTGGCAATCTAGGGAGAGTAGCTATTTGTATTGGAAATCCTATTTGCACAGAGAAGTTAATAGCTCAAGAGCAAAGTATTGCTTATGATAGGATATTGATAGAAATGGACATATCCTAGCCTCTGCCAGAGTCACTTTCTCTTGAGTTACCTGATGGGAGATACTACTCATAGAACATTAAGTATGAATGGAAGCCAATGTACTGTCAAGACTACTTCAAAGTTAGACATAACATAGGGGATTGTACATAAAGACCAGTAGAATATAAGGAGCCTCAACAGAACATCGAAAAGAAATTGAAGAAGAAGGAATGGATAGTTAAGACTGTGCCTAGCAAGATATATGAATCTCAGAACAAGGTGAAACTAACAGAAAAGAATACTAACAAGGAACAGTCTAAGACTGAGCAAGAAACTAAAGATGATGGGAAACAGCAGAAAAACTTAGTGATAGGGGAAAGAAAATCATGCCAGCTACAGCACGGGAGAACCAGAAGATTGATGAACTAGAGCTGATGTTCAGAAGAAAAGTTTAGTGCATTGAGAATACATACAGTGATGACCACTAGCAATGTGGTAAGGGATAAAAATCTGACCAAGCAACCCCTATGATCTTTGGGTCATAAACCATTAGAGGTATAGAAAAGCCCTATAAGAAGAAAGAATTCAACTCCTTTTTGCTTACAAATAAAGTGGCTCTTTTGGGCTTTCTAGAAACAAAAGTGAAGGCTATAAGAGCAGAGAAAATAAAAAAGAAATTAGGGATAAAATGGAAGGTTCACTATGATTATGTAGGCTGTCAAAATGGTAGAATTTGGGTGTGCTGGAAACCACAATTGGTCGAGGTTGATATACAGAGTTCAGGGCCTCAAGATATCCATTGCAAAGTAAGGGATAAAGGATCTCAATTTGCATGCTATACAAAATTTGTATATGGCTATAACACAATTGAAGGAAGAAAAGAAATCTGGAGACAAGTGAGAGCAATTAACAATATAATGGTAGATTTATGGATCATCCTTGGGGAATTCAATACAATATTATTTGTTGCTGGCAGAATCAATGGAGCACCAATCCAACAGATTGTAACACGGGATTTTCAAGATTGTATAGATGAAGTTAGACTAGGTAAGATTCAAAGAAAGGGATGTCTATATTGCTGGTGCAATAAAAGGGATCCTAGAGATAGAATTTACAGCCTAATTGATTGAGCATTTGAAAATGCTTAGTGGTTTAGTAGGTATAGTAGTATAGAAGCCCGTTATTTAAATATTAGATGTTCTGACCACTCTCCTATACTACTAACCACTATTATTGTCAAATAAAAGTTGCCAAAACTATTCATACTTCAAAATGTTCTATTGAAGCAAAAATCATTCAATGCAGTGGTAGAATCTATATGGGAATCCCAAGTCGATGGGTATGCCATGTATGGAGTATGCAGGAAATTAAAGCAAGTAGAAAATGATGTCAAGAAAATGAATCAAGAGATGAATAAACTGGATAAAAAACTAGAGGCACTATAGGCAAAACCTAAAGGAACTTAAGATGCATTGGCAACAGATTTGTACTGCACAGAACTAATCACAGAAGAGAAAAAAATAATACTGGAATTGGAGAAATGGACTACAGTTCAGGAAAGATTGCTGAGACAAAAATCTAGAGTTGTATGGATCACACAGGGTGATTCAAACTCCAAATTTTTCTAAGCTCTACTTAAATTAAGGTACGACAAAAACAATATTGCTACCATATGTAATGAGCAGGGAATGAAGCTAACAATATTGCTACAATATTCATAGAATTCTTTCAAGGCTTGATGGGAAATAGAGCACAAGAGCTACTTTGCTTAGACACTCACATTGCGAAAGATGGACCTTGTTTACAGAGAGATCAACAACTGATGTTGATTCAACAAATCACAAAAGAGGATGTACTAAAGGCATTGAAAGAGCTACCAAATGACAAGGCCCCAGAGGTGGATAAATTTAATGCATAATTCTTCAAAGAATATTTGTATGTAATAGGAGAGGAGGTGAGCAAGGTTGTACTCCAGTTTTTTTATTCTGGGAAAATGCTGAAGGAAGAAAATTGCACCACTCTCACCCTAGTGCCAAAGGAAACAGACCCCACATATATGAATGAATATAGGCCCATAGCTTGTTGTGCAACGTTGTATAAGTTAATAGAAAGAATTCTTACTACCAAACTCAAGTCAGTAGCAGACATAATTGTTGGACACTCACAGTCAGCATTCATAGCAAGAAGGAGTATTAAAGACAATGCCATTGTTACACATGAGTTGGTTAAAGGTTATACAAAGATGAAAATGTCTCCTAGGTGCATGGTAAAATTTGATATCAAAAAAGCCTATGACTTAGTTGAATTGGACTTCCTTAGAAATATTCTGCTAGAGTTTGGGTTTCCTGGGAAATTTGTTGAGTGGATAATGGAGTGTGTGACTACTATAAGATATGACATCTTATTAAATGGAGGGATTTCTCCATGATTTGTGGCAAAGAAGGGATTAAGACAAGGTAATCCCATGTCTCCATACCTATTTGTGGTGATCATGGAGTATCTCAACAGATCTCTAAAATAGTTGCAACATAACCCGGACTTCAAGTCCACCTTAGATACAGTCAATAGAAACTAGTGCATATATGCTTTGCCGATGATTTACTCATGTGATGCATGGCTGATATAACATCTACAAAACTAATGTTTCAAGCTTTTAATCACTTTTCTAGTGTGTCTGGATTTAAAACAAACTTGGATAAGAGTCAATTTTTACATTGATAGAATATCTTAAGAACTGAAGAAGCAGATTCTGAATGAAATGCAGTTTGCACTAGAAGAATTGCCATTCAAATACCCGGGGGTTCCAGTCTCTTCCAAGAAGATCACTATACAACAATGTATGCTAATTATGGAGAAAATGATATCAAGTATTTGGTGTTTGACTAATAAATTTCTATCTTATAGTGGAAGTGTACAATTGATTTAAAGTGTTCTATTTGAAATACAAACATATTGGGTTCTAATCTTTGTCCTACCTAAGAAGGTCGTTCGACTTATCACAAGCATCTATATCCAAGAACCCAAACCAGACCCGGTCGTGATGGCGCCACTCGTGAAGACAAGGTCAGCCGACAAAATCGCCAAATCTGAATCAATAATTTTAATAGGTCAATCTAAGACTTTTTAATTAATGAGATGTTGCATAATGTAAATTAAATGAATGGTGCAGAAATAGATACAGCCCGACATCGGGGTGTCACAAGTCACGAGCATATACTAAGGTCTAAAGTACAATGGAAATTCTGAAAATGCTAAAAACAATCTAATGACATCAAGAGGGAGTAAAGCCGTGTTGTGGACTTCGTGCAACTACCTAGCTAAACTCAACTAACTCTGCCTATGCTCAACGAATACGCAATACAGAATGCAAAAATACATGAATCTACACACAAGGTGCAGGGAGTAAAGTCAGTACTCCAAATCAGTGAGTAATAATCATAATTAAAGATTGGGCGATAAGAAAAAACAAAAAATGCATCAATATGCCACATGAAAGCAGTACAAAACCAGTAGGAAAGAAATAAAGTTGTGAAATCTCTTAAGCACATCAGCTCAGTTTAAACTTCTTTTAAAATGTCTTTTTAACATTTAAAAAATTGAACGCAAGGAAATTAGAATAGATAAGCACAGAAGATCCGTCCATCGGGCACAAATACATAATTAAATAGGTAAATGAGGCAAGTAAGAAAGATAAACACATAAAGGTTCGCCCCTCGGGGATAATATCAACAAATTCACCCGTCGGGCAAAATCTCAGAATAATACTAGCCCCTCCGGCTATATCTCACATCATAATGTTAACTAGTGCTCACTGAGGGCGTGCAGCCTCCTAGAGGGCCCCCTTACGGCCCAAGTGCAATATCAAGCCATCTCGTGGCATCATCACTAGGCTCTCGACCTCATATCAACAAGCCACCTCGTGGAGTACATATCCCAGGCCCTTGGCCTCATAATCAAAATTAGTGTATCATCGTTGCGGTGTACAATCCAACCCTAAAGTATCCACACAACACAAGCCCGCGGCCTCACTCATTCAAAAATCACATAGGCCACTCGGGCAACATTAAAACATGATACTCTGCCCAAAATATTTTTTAGAATATTATTTCAAGTATCAAAGCAGCATAAACATGGATGAGTTTTGAAAATAGTAGAATAAAGCATGACTGAGTAAAAGTTAGTGAGAAAATATCAATAAGAATCCTAGAAGGGTTCAAATAGTTGGCACAAGACCCAAATATGGCATTCGGCCCAAAACATGATGATAACATATAGTTTTCAGTCATATACGTTGTAAAATAGTCAATCAAGATGAACTAAGTCACAATCCTCAACAGTGCACGACCCCACGCTCGTCATCAAGCGTGTGCGTCACCTCAATAAAGCACTACGATGTGCAATCCAGGGTTTCAAACCCTCAAAACATTATTTACAATCATTATTCACCTCGATTCGGTCCAAACTCTAGCCTGTAATGCCTTTGCCTACACGAGTCGACTTCCAGATGCTCCAAATCTAGCCACAATCAGTACATAATCATTAATATATACTAAGGGAACGATGCTCACTCAAAAATATCCAATTTACATAAAAAAATCCCAAAATTTCTCTAACCCGCCCCTCGGGCCCTCATCTCGAAATTTGATAAAAATCACATCACTAAAATCCTCATTCTCTGACGAGTTCATACATATCAAGAATACCAAAATCCGATCACAAACTACCCCTCAAATCCATATATTAAGGTCTCCAATTTTACAGCCCTAAACCTTTAATTTTGCTACTGATGTTCCATAGATTTCAACCTCAAAATGATAAAATTCATCATAGAAACAAGTTTTGGGTCCAAAAATCTTACCTCCACGAATTCCTCTTGAATTCCCTCTTTAATTAGCTCTCCCAAGAATTCTCCCAAATGAAATATGGTGAAAACCCTCTCAAAATCGCGAAGGGCGAAATATATACATTCTGACCCAAGCATTTTTGCACATACGGTCAATCCACCGCATCTGTGGTACTGCAGTTACGGTCAATTATCCGCTTCTGTAGGTTCCACTTAAAATCCAACAATCGCATCTGCGACCACGTACCGCACCTGCGCCACGTACGTGCGGTCAGCCAACCGCATATGCGGCTCCTGCACTTCTCTCCCTTGACCACTTATGCGGTTATTACCTCACATCTGCAATATCGCACCTGCGGTCCCCAATTTGCAGGTGTGGAAATACCAGAATAGAAAAATCTGCAGCTTCTCAATTTCCCAAACGCTCTGACAACCATCAGAAATCACCCAGAGGCTCCTGAGACCTCAACCAAAAGCACAAACATATGCCATAACCTTATTCAAACTCGTCCCAACCTTCGGAACACTCAAAACAACAATAAAACACCACAATACATCAAATTCTAGCCTAGGATTCCAAATTCTTCCAAATTCCACTTTCGATCAAAAACCTAACCAAACCCCGTCCAAGGACCTGAAATTTTGGACGCACATAAAAAATGACACAATGGAGGTACATCAACTTCCAGATTTCCATTTCGACCCCTATATCAAAATCTCACCTATCAACCGAAAAATACCAAAATCTCAATTTCGCCAATTCAAGCCTAAACCTTTCACGGACCTCAAAAAGGCATTCCGATCATGCTCCTAAGTCCTAAATGACCTATCGAAGCTAACCAAATCATAAAAATTCCAATCCGAGATCATATACAAACAAGTCAAAACTTGGTCAAACCTTTCAAATTTCAAGCTACAAATTGAGAATTGTTCTTCCAAATTCATTCTGATTACCCTAAAAACCAAAACCGATGATTTACATAAGCCATAATACATCACACGATACAAGTCATGCTCGAGAACTGGCGAGCAAAGTGTAAAAGCTCAAAATGACCAATCGGGTCATTACATCATCCCCTATTTAAATATACGTTCATCCTCGAACGTGCTCAGAGCTGTTGCAAAAGCCAACCAATCGCTGAATAACCCTACTATGCATATGCCCAGGGGTGATCCCACGTCACCTTATCTCATATAGGTCCGATAACACAATGTAACTGAGATTTTCACAATCCAACCTAGCTCATAACCTTAGAACCACATTTCCACTTCTGAAATCGTCCACAAGTTCAGAATCTCATGTCTATACTCTGAATAAGCCCAAACCAGTTGTAATAATCCATACCTGTAACCTCAGGTGCAATTACATGATATACCACATAACTCGAACACTTGTAGTGATAATTTCGATTCACTAAGGTGCACACAACAATAGAATACTGGTAGAAAACCTATATCAACTAAAGTCTCATTCCAACACTTTCATATACTGCCAATGATAAATAAAACAACATAAGCCATAACCATTTCTCAGATCAACCATTCATGAAACCACTTCTCCTCTGGCAAAGACCATAGCGATATTCTGAGTCGAACCTCGATATTATCCTTCTAACACACTGAAACTGAATCTATTCGTTATCATTCTAGATCTCAACAATCTCATTCAATTCCCACACAACTACTATGGTGACATGACACATCAATACCATCTAAAGCCACAACTCATGCAATCCGCAAACCAATAGGCAACTATCAGAACATACTCAAATCATGAAAATGACTCAAATGAAAGAGCTATACTACAAGCTCACCAGTACCACCTCAACACAATGCTGAGAACCAGTCACACATCATAGAAACAAAAAACACGAATTCAATCCACAGAATCATATCTCCATATAGCTTCACTCAAATGCATGACCTCATCCAAACACTGGTCCACATGAAATACCTCAAGTCACTATGCTCCAAAATTGACAACCATGCGCAATATGATGTCTAAACCCAAAGCAATCATCATAATCACCGTGAAGCATTTGACATAACATTACACAAACTCGTAAGGACATAACCGATATTCCATCTACCGAGCAATACCCGGTACTCTTCCCGCTTCACTTCTGCTATAAACCCCAATGGATCCAAACCATATGTGCCTACAAATAACAATTCATAATGCCTCACAATACAGAAAAGTAACTCATAGATCACTTTAGAACACCAATAAGCTCGATAACAGTCGAATCAACACATCCCTCAATTATAAAATTCAGAATTAGAACATAAGTTAGAACATGCATCCAAGACGACGTAAGTTAGAACATGCATCCACACTGGCCTGCCAACAAACCCCTTATCAAGGAAACCCTAAAGTTGCTCTTATAACTCCTTTAACTCCGCCGGTGCCATACGATACAGTGTCCAGCACAAAATTAATACCGAAATCTACAACTCTATCCGGTAACATGCTCGGCAGCCGGAAAGACATCCGTAAAAATCCCTCATAACTAGAACTGAATCAATATGGGGAGTCTCTGCACTGACATCCATCATGAGAGCCCAAATAAGGAGGACAACTTCCTAGACCTCCGCTAGGTCTTCTAAATATGAAACCACCTTACCAAGAACATAATCCATTGAACCTCGCCACTCAATCTGTGGCATTACTGGCAAAGCCCACAATGGCGTCTTAGCGCAATAGTCCAGGATAACACAACACGGAGACAACCAGTATGTACCAAATATCATATTCAAAATCTAACATACAAGCAACAAAAGATCCATTATAGTCGCAAAACTGTGCCGGTTCATGCGACCCACAACCACAACTTAGCATGAACATGAGAACTCCCTGTCTCAAACCCTATATAACACACGAACCACCACACCTGATTCCAATTCCGCCATCCAAATACATACTACACCGCTAATACCCAATCGTTCAAAAAGAGATACTCTAATATTCTTCTGTATTTCCAAGCAATCTCGAATATCAACAGCCAATCTAGTAAGAAAGTGCCGCAATACTACAGAAGTACCATCAACTTAATCATATTGCCTTTTTCTGAAATATATACCCTCGTCAAACTACCTCCAATTAGCAATACCATTTCCTTAATCATATTAAGATAATTTCCCTAATCATATGAAGATTATTTCCCTAATCATCTGAAGATCATTTCTCTAATTATCTTAAGCTGCCCGCTGCCTAAACGTTTTATGACCTTCCTTCCAGAGCTGAACCGTAACCTCACACACGCAATCTCAATCCTCCACAACAAACTGCATATTAACATGAGAACTTCATATCTCTTCCGAGCCACAAGCAACTATGTACTCAACCAACCAAGAACTTTCCATTGAGCCCAATTTGGAAGAAAATCAATACACGTCCCATGCTTCTCACGCCAGCAGAACATATACATCTCCAATCGTGGTAGAAATCAACAAGAACTTTCCGACACCCCTTTGCACAAAAACCAAGTCTGTCAGGACTGAATCCTTATAACTCAACTAACCTACGCATGCCACTAAAACCAAAGAACACTACTGCAAAATACCAATAGAAACTCATTACCCTGTACACACCCAAGGAACTAATCATATCCTTACCATGTCGATCCGGCCTACTACCAAGTTGTCTTATTTGTCTGAATTCCTTCGGAATTGCCTTTGAATTAATACTTCTCCTTACCATAATACCGCAATCCTCAACCCAGACTCACCACACAAGGCCCAAGCATAAAACCACACCATTTAAGGTTCATAAGACACTGAATATTCTCTTAGATACCCTAAAAGCACCACATACAAAATATTCTACTCTAAAGAGACTTCCTGCGAATCAAAATCTGTTACCTTCACCTTCCTGAGGCTGATGAATAGAATCCCACATATGATATAGAAAAGACACAAGCCTAGACCCCCCTAATGCAAACATCAGTTTAAAGCCAAACGATATACTCCAAAATTTCAAATTATTACATGTAAAATCTTGAGCACATTAGAGCCATTCTCGAGGGTCATCCACTTTACTCAAACTGCAATTAGACTAATCAGATGAACTGAACAATCTATACCTCATTAGCACTCCAATACCGCAGAATGTAACCTTACCTTAATGCAATCAAGCAACTTCCTATCCTATGCACCGCGCACCCTTTGCTAATAACAACTTAATACACCTATGAAGCATGATAGAATCTTTGCCCAATATTTTCCTTTACTTGATCCATCGTCGGACTCAATCTCCATAAGCCATAACCGATTCACCTGGACGCCTAAATCTAGAACCAACATAGTACATAACCTTGCAATCAACTAATCAATAGTAGACTCCTCCACTTGGATCAAAGCCATAGATAAAATCACATAATAACTCACAATACATATACTTTATTACTGCCATAATACCATAGTGAGATTAAACTCAATCCTTTGTTAGCTCGTAAAACACACACCATCTGCTACATTAAATCTTTTGCAAATTTTGCATTCACCCTTGCAACAGTCAAGCCCACTCTCTTAAGCGACCCAAATTTAAATTTCAACACATATACTTCACTGGTAAATGAGGTCTTCTAATAGACAACATAGGGATCACACAACCTTAGAACACTCTACAGGGGATAGCCAACTGCTATACCTCCAACTTACATTTCTATATACCTTCCACCTCATAAACATTACGCAGTCACTTAGTCTTCCTGAGTCTGACCTCATACCGCATTGTGAAATTTACTTCACTACCAACTAGGAAACACAGAAAGATTCTTCCCACGCCCATAACTCGGGGCTATACCTAAAATCAAAATGGAAATCATGCACCTAATAGTTTTTTTATCCTCTAGTAAACCCTTCTCGTCGCTTCCAAATAATATGAATACATCTCGCAGTCACATCACACTCATCACGTAACTATCTGTGAGCATATGATTCTTACCCCTTTGAGATTACTCCTACAGGACTCTCAAGTTTAGAATATTTCCTTTTAAATATTTATTTTTTAGGATTTAATTTTAGGATTTAACTGTGCGTGTCAGTGTGTTTTCATTAATTCATGCATAAAATCATAAAATATACAAAATTGCATAAGAATTTAGGATTTAATTTAATATTTTGATAGATTACTTATTAATTAGGGTTATTTTTGCAAATACAAAATCACAAAAATTAAGTAGTATTTCCGGCATTTAATTGTTTTAATATTCATTTGTTGCATTTTTATTTTATTTTTGCACATTGGGTAATTATTAGGTTGTTTAGCTCAATTAGAGTTTTTAAAATACAATTAGGAATTTAAAATAAATAAGAAAAAAAAAGGGGGTTCTCTAACAAATCACCCAGGCTGGCCTCAATTGGGCCAGACCTAGGTGGCCTAAATCGTTAAGCCCTTAAAATGACCCCTGACCCAGTCTAAAAGAGACGCCCCAAAACGACACCGTTTTGGGGGTAAATCATCACAGCCATTGATCACAGGACATCCAACGGCCTTGAAGCCAGGCCCAAGCTCAAATATATATGTCCAAACGTATTTGTATACTCAGAGACCAAATACACCTTCTTCCTCGTACATATATCTCCGGTGTATCACCACCTCATTACCACCATAAGCCCACCATTAAACACCCATAGACCACCCTAACGCCGCCGCCGGAAATCGCCTGCGGCCGGTTACCAAAAAGTCTCAAATTTACACCACCGGACCACCTCGACCCCTCTTTCCCTTCCTGTGGTCGGTTTTCTTCGAACAAGTGCCTAACTCCTCGAATATTCGAAAGAAGGATCACCGGCACCACCGTCTCCGGCGACCCAACCCCAAAACAACACCCCTGAACCACCTCCCCTCCCTCTTTCCAACCGTCTAAACCACACCCTTCAAATCTAAAAGTACCGACTTAAATACCAAATTGAAACTAACCCTAAATCCTAAAACTCACCATAACCCGGTCAAATTGGTCCTAGATGACCCTCTCCTATCCCTATCCCCATCCCTACCGCCCACAACCCTCAAATACATCTGGGTATAATGGAAAACCCTCAAAATCAACAACCCCCCCCCCCCCCCCCCGAACCCTTTTTCCCTCTTCAATACTCAAGGCGAAATCCTTAGAAGTTGAAAGACCTCTCAAAAGGGGTCAGAGAATCGTGAAACTGGAAATATTCCAATCTAAGGTTGCATGAACAAAGCTAAGTTTCCTGTGCTATACCTACTGTTTGTGTTTAATTGCTTTGTTTCTTTAAATTTGGCTTGTTTCCTACATTCTCTTCTTAAGTGTTCTGAGTAGTCGTCTTTTCCTGCTATTCTTTGGCTTCCTTTAGTGTTACTAGTTCGAAGTTATTTGACTTCTATGTTTCACCTTCAAGAGCTTCTTGAGTAGTTTGATCACATGCCCGTTCTTGTCTCTTGACTTTTCATTTGTTTTATCACTGAAATACTGAATGGTTGTTAAATGCTTATCTTGGTTGATCCTATTTGATTTACATCATGTTTGAAGATTCTGAGTAGGTGTCTCCTTTTAGAGTCTCATACCTGTCATGGTTCTTTTTCTAGTAATTTTGATCTTCTGTATTTGCATTTATTATGCTAAGTTCTTTTCTGAATGTTTTAACTGTTGATACCAGCCTTTTTTAAATTTCTTGGTTTTTATTTACGAATATCCAGAGTACCCATCACTTGCCTTTAGTTCTCTGCTAAGTGTTGTAATTTTGTCATCTTTATAAATCCTACATAGTTGATCGGGTTCCTTTTATGATTATTTTGGTTCATTGGTCTTAATATATAAAAACATGCATGCCTACCCATTAAGTGTCTAGTTTTCATGAGTATTCATATAATTCTGAAAGTTTTAATAATTGGTTTCATTCCTTGTTATTGAATACTGTAAAATTCACATTGAGATGCTTTCTTGAATCCATGAGTTGCATTGATTAATTTTTAAATTTTTTGATTGTTTATTTTTACATAATCGAATCTGTAGTTCAGACCTTGATTTTGACCCATATCCTGAATGTAACTAACTAAGGTCAGATTTGACCAAACAAATGAGAACCAAGGTTAAAAAACCCTTAGGTCAGTAATTAGGAAAAGGGACAAGGGTAGTAAGGGTATTTGAATATAGGGAATCTTGTACAAACTCCTAGAACATTCTAGTGAGGGGTCTAAGTATAATTTCTGCTTCAAACTTGAGGCACAAGTCAGAAAACCAAGGACTATTAAGGCAAAACTGAAAATTGGATAAGGGACTAAAAAGGAAAACAAAGAAATTGATGTTACCCTAAGGCTTCAATTATAAAAGAAAACAATCTGATCATTTCATGGGGCTAGACTTTGGTTTTTTTCGAGCATATTTTTCCTTCAAGCTCTTAGTGAATTAAGAATATATAAAATACATATTAGTCTCTTATACATTCTTCAGAAATTCTTTGGTGCTTTTTTCTTCTGATTGAATTTATTCCATAATAACAAGTTGACAATGGACTGGATGTGCATATTGAGCTGCTTTAGAGATTTATTTGTTATATTTGCCCTCTTAAATTTCCTGAGTTTTTATGGGATTTTATTGGTTGATTGGCTGTTGTTTTCGGCTTGCTATTCTCTTAACCTTACTCATAGGCTCCATTTTTGCTGAAATTCCAGGTATCCCTCTTCACTCAAAAGCTGAGAACTAATGCCTATGTACATTCGAGATTGTGGCTGATAATAAGGAAAATAATACTTTTGTTTCAATTCTATATTATGAATGAATTTACTTTTTTTAGTAGAAATTTTCGTGTTGTAATGAACATGAACATGTGTTAAATATGGACTGTATCAGGACTGTGCTTTTAATTTGTTTAAATCCCAATATATTTAAAGATAGCCTGGTAAAATTAGCTTAGTGTTTGCAATTTGAGCTTTATTAGAAATTTGACAACTGAACATACGTATACTCTGAATGATGAGTACTTCAAATTGTTTCTTCAAAATATTAAAATTGAAATCTGATTTATAACCTATTAATGTGAAATCATCCTCAGCATCTTTCTTATTAAAATACGTTCAGTATACTTCATAATGATCATGCGTATTGTTTTAATGACTGTGGTATAATTGAAAGAAGGGCCGCTGTTATTTTCCTATAATGGACTCATTAGTCCAACGTCTCTGGGCCCAAATGGAAGGTCCAATAGCTGTTAATTGTAGCATAAACAATACATAATCCTGGGCTAGCTAAAAATGAAGCTCGACGCACAAAATCAGCGACGAATGAGGCTGAAAAATGCAAGTACTGAATTCCTCCAAATGCATTCCCCATGTATAAATTATTAGGGCATATTTTAGGTACATGCATAATAGAAAACTTAATATGTTTTAGGTTGCCTTAATAAAATAGAGTGAGCCATGTTAACTTAGTCAAACACCACGCGAGACTCCTTAACTTAATAAAATTCATAGAAAATTGGAAGTGTTGTTTAGCGAATTTCACGGCCCCCCACGAATTTCTAAAGAAATAGTTGCTATTGGCGCGAATTTATTAATAAAAATATCTTCCTAAACTCAGGTGCACATTTATGTGACCCAAATCCAAGTCTCAACGATGTTAAAATGTGTCGAAAACCCGAGTGCATTTATGTGACGTGGTTCGAGGCGTGTTTCAATAACGTTGCAAATATCTCTAAAACTAATTAAGCGGTTAATATTATTAAAAATTGCACTATAGGATGAACATGTATCAAAATTTAGAATTTTAGCCAATTGTAATAATTTAAGCGACCATTCTAGAACCACGGGATCCAAGGGGGCCTAACACCTTCCCTTGGGTCAACAAAATTCCTTACTTAAACATTTCTGGTTCCCAGACTCCAATTAGGCAGTCGGAAAATTTTCCTCGATTGGGATTCTGAACAAACCGGTGATTTGGGACACAAAAAGCAAAATCTATCCCAAATGGCAACTCTTAAATAAATAATTAATCCCATTTCGAATAATGTCACTTTAATTGAAAAAATTCCCTTATACGTGTTATCCTTCGGGGTAGCCGTGTAAAAAGGAGGTGTGACAGCTCTGGCGACTCTGCTAGGGATGAAAAGGGAACCCAGAATCTCTGGTTCAGGGTTCAATAATTTGAGCTTACACTAAATGTTACATTTGTCTTCTTCTGATTTGCTTACATGTTCTATGCTAAATGTCACATGTTTTACCGCTTTGATATTATCTGAACTGTGTATATGAACTGCTACGAAACCCTTCACTTCTAACCTCCGGGGATGTGCTTACTGGTTGAGACTCCCTATTATGTTAACATCTTACCCCGAAATAAGAAAAAGGCCGGACAAGTTACTAAGCCGAATGGCCTTTTGGTTCCCGGTACGTAGCCCCCTCCTCGACTGCAGTTGTCTGCTCGGGTGCACAGTCTAGACCCTATACCGAAGTTCTACACTTAGTATAACAAAACCTCATGTCGGATCCCTAGTAGGAATTTTTATTTGCATCATGCATTTGACTAAGGGGGCTCAACGCTGGGGTTGGGTCCATCTAGGACAGGTGCCCTAAAATAAAAGACCAGCCTGATGCATTTTACGTACTACTTGTGCATTTATTTGCCTTGGATTCGCATGTTGACAAGCTTGTGGACAAGGAGAATAAATTGAGAAAAATAGCAGTGCTAGGGTGATCACTTGTAAAACCAATGCTTAAAATAACTTCGAAATGCTGCCGGATGTTTAAAACAAAAACAAAAACAAAAGGGAAAAGAATTTGGGAGTTTTTCAATAATATCTTCGGGTTATGATAAATTACTTTGCAAAATCATACACCTTTTGCAAAAAAACGCCAAAACAAAGGTCTGAGTTTATTCACTTGTTTCGAAATAAATCAGATGATGCCATTACTGCCGGTAATAGCCGAACGTTACCGCAAGGGACGCAGGAAGGCTGATCTTGCACAAATGGCCACCTCTAAATTTTATTCTGGCTGGTAAGCAAGTACAACCTTAAAATCCTTCTCTCCGAAGTGTTGAAAGGCCGTAATCGCAAAGCCGGTCCTAGTTTTAAAATAAATCTCATAAAATGTCGATTTTAATGTTTTTAGAATATAAATTCGCCTTAATAAGCAGAAAAGTTCACAATCCTAACTTATCGGCCGGATTTTGCACCCCCCCCCCCCCCCGAATTTATATATCAGAGGTATAGCCACATCGGAGGATTCTACAACCCAGAAAATCTTATTTGTAGCAAGGGTAATCGGGTCAAGTGGGAGGAGCATCGATGTTTTGCGCTCGTGGTGTCTTTCTTGGGTCTTTTAGTATTCCAGTGAAAGGATGGGAACATCGACATACGGATAGCGGGAGTCGTTAGCACTTTAATAACCCAAGCTAAAAGTACTCTCGCTCCAATGATCTTGTCTGACATCTTTCGTGCTCTTACCATCTGTAAAGCGGGAGGAGATTTCTTCGAGGGTTGTAACTTGCTGGTGCAAATATGGATGATTGAGCATATATGTCACCGGCCTCGATTCATGAATTACGGGTCGCCAACAAAGAGCTGCGTAGAAGAATTTGGCAACAAGGTTGATCGGTTTAAATTACCGAAGGGTGTCGCAGAATGGGTGTCGTATCTCCGGGTCATTACTGCAAATCAAATAGAATGGTCATTCGGTTGGCTCTATGTGGATGAAGTTTTGTATATTCCCGCCACTGGACCTCATTTCCTTTTGATGGGCATCTGAATCATCCAGCCCTATGCGCCGCATAGAGTACTAGGACAATTGGGTAGATTCCAAATGAACCCCATAGATGGGGATATTAGTCGTCATGTGGTTGAGATAAGCCCGAATGGTCAATTCCTTGAAGTCGTTGCACGCCAAATCTTGAGTGAGTGTCAATACTTGACAGCTGATACTCGAGTACGCGACGTATCTAAAGGTGAGGTTGCACTGAAGTATGTTTCTTGGATTAAGAATGATATAGAGCCTGGGAGGCCGGCAAAGAGACCCCGTCTGCAGGAATTTGCTGAGAAATCACAAGAGTAGTGGGATTGGTTAGCAAAAGAAAATGAATACCGGGCTACTATAGGAAGGCTAGAAAAGAAAATTCAATAATTGCAATTCGAGAACAGTTTGCAAGCTGCAGCCAGCGAGTGGGTAAAGGGGTGCGTTTCGGCCATTTTTTTCCAGATTTGAAGAGGGGTTTTGGGCTGGAATAAAAAAATGGCCCAAACAAGCCTACTAATTGCAAACAATCCCATATTATCTCTTTTTTTTCCCTCTTTTCCTCCTTTATTTATTTAAAACTTCTTTCTTTAATTTTTTTTCAAATTTTAAGTGCTAAATTAATTTAAATCTAATTTAAACCTAAAATTAATCTACTCATTTCCTCAAAATTGATTAAATCCTAATTTTACAAAAAGACTATGACAAAAATCCGAAAATTAAAAGTAAAAATGTAAAAGAACTAATTTTTGTATATTTGCAATGTCAATTAACTAATAAACCTAAGAAAAATATAAAACTGGGTCCTAAATGCAAATGTGCTATTTTTTTGTATTTTTTATTAATTATATTAATTAAGAATACACAAAAATACAAACAAGCACAAAAATCATACCATTAATTCCCTAAAATTCAAATAATAAATGAAAAATCCTAATTTTAAGAATTCTATTGGAATATTTCAAGCGAGGCAAAAATTACGTGCTCACAGCTGACCTTCTTTGCTCGAAGACACGAAGGATTTTCGGGCAAAGATTAATGAGCAACATAAAGGATTTTTGCCCGCTTAGTACTCCAGGATAAGCGTTTTTTGAAAACCGTATGACCGAACTCTGCTTCAAAGGTTGCCTAAATATCCTTGGCTATAAAGGAATCGGGTCAGTGTAGTTCTGGAAGTTTTGGCAGCTGGGGCTACCAGCAGCTATGATTTCGCAGTTGATGCTGCTGTTACTGCTTGCTGACCTCCTTATTACACCAAAAGGAAAATCAAAAGTTAAGCTAGCTATGCCTATCGACTATGAGTTATAAGATTCCTAATTTCTTAAAGCTTGATCTTGAGTCTTAGCTAATTTTTCTATGAACCCCGACCTGAATCTTGATGCTCGTAAGCTGTAGGTGTCGGTTCTTTCTTCAGCATTTTAGCGGAGTGGGCCATGCGAAACTTGTTATTTTGAATCAAATTTGAGCAGTTCATATCTTTCTTCTTCAATCACTATGGATTTGTTTCTTTTTGATCTTTTCTTCTTTTCCTTTATATTCTGGATTGAGATTCACTCTTTCGGTCATCTCAAATCTTGTGCCTTGAGGTAAGACCTGTTCGGACACCAAAACAACAAACGAACGAAATTTTCTGCCCCAAGTTTCACTAGGAAAATCCCGTGAGTTATTTGCAACACAAATCTAAGCTATTTTTTATTGAAAACTATAAGATTTAGGATTGTGTATCTTTTAGAAAGATTGTCAGGTTATGCTGGCAGATGGCTGGGTTATGCTAGGAAAGAAAAACGGTCCGTGCTGGGGATAAGAGGAGGATCCATGGGTTATTCCGGTATAGGAATAAAAGAGTCCCTGCTGGGGGTGAAAAGGAAAACCCGCAGGTTATGCTGATGAAATGAAAAAGATTCTTGGGTTATGCCAAGGTAATTCGCAGGTTATGCCGGGATAGGAAGGAAAAGGCTCCTGGGTTATGCTAGGGGAATCCACGAGCTATGCCGGGATAGGAAGAAAAGACTCTTGTTTATGCTAGGGGAATCCACGGGTTATGCCGGGATAAGAGGAAAGGCTCCTGGGTTATGCCAGTGAGATCCACGGGTTATGCCGAGATATGAAGGTAAGACTCCTGGTTTATGCCAGGGGAATCCACGGGTTATGTCGAGATATGAGGAAAGGCTCTAGGGTTATGCCAAGGAGATCCACGGGTTATGCGGGATAGGAAGAAAAAGGCTCCTGGGTTATGCCAGGGAGATCCGCGGGTTATGCCGTGATAGGAGGAAAAAGGCTCCTGGGTTATGCCAGGGAGATCCACGGGTTATGTCGGGATAGGAACCAAAAGGCTCCTGGGTTATGCCAGGGTAATCCACGGGTTATTCCGGGATAGAAGTAAAAAGGCTCCTAGGTTATGCCAGGGAGATCCACGGGTTATGCGGTATAGGAAGGAAAAGGCTCCTGGGTTATGCCAGGGGAATCAACGGCTTATGCCATGATAGGAAGGAAAATAGTCCTGGGTTATGTCAGGGGATTCCACGATTTATGCCAGGATAGGAAGGAAAAGGCTCCTGGTTTATGCTAGGGTAATCCACAAGTTATACGGGGATAGGAAGAAAAGACTCATGGGTTATGCCAGGGTAATCCGCGGGTTATGCCGGGATAGGAAGGAAAAGGCTCCTAAGTTATGCCAGGGAGATCCATGGGTTATGCCAGGATAGGAAAAAAAGGGGTCTACTGGGGATAGAAAGAAAATAATCCTCGAGTCATGCCAAAGGAGAAAGGTAAAAGACCCTCAGGTTACGCTGGGGATAAAAGAAAAATGGACCTCGAGTTAAGCCAGGGAGAAAGGGAATGATCCTGGGGTTATGCCGGGGAGGTCCACAGGTTATGCTGGGGATAAAAGGAAAATGACCCTCGGGTTACGCCGGGGAATGAAAGAAAGGGGTCATCAGGCTATGCTGGGGAGAAAAGGAAAATGATCCTTGGGTTATGTCGGGGAGGTCCACAAGTTATGCTCGGATAGCTAGGGAATGTGGTCCTAGATTTGGAGGGATATAGTTAAGGATCGGGGGTCCTATGCTACCATGATTTGTGTATTTCTCCTTTTCTTCCTTCTTTTATTAAAACTATGGGAAAGAATTTGAAGAGAACTTCCCTTTTTGGTTGATCATTGTTGCAAAGCTGCTCCTATCTCCTGCGCATTTCCTTTGGTTGCATCTGCTATCTGCTCAATTTCTTTGGATTACACATTTTCATATTTTCAAACAAAGCACGATTGTTAGTTTGAAACAATGGATGGTTTTATGGACTTTATTGCTTGATCTCAGCCTCATTTCTGTTGAAAAGATATCTAACTTTCCGGACTTTGCCTTGTTGGTTGGTCGTAGGAACTCATTTTTCAAATTTATTTCGCCTTCATAGGCCTTTCGGTTGGGATTTATTTTGCCCCAATTTCCATTTCAGAACCTTTGGGTGCCTTGGATTTTGAAACTTTGTCGAGATGATTAGCCCACCGGGACTTAAACTTTCTAACTTTGTTTTGCTTTCGTAGGCATTTTCACTTTGATTTTCTTTCTTTTCAAACCATTTCTGCTTTTAAAGCATCATCCATCATGGCTAGTTGGGATCAGCTAGATGCGCCTGCTGAGACTGGGTATTTTCTTTAGTCCTTACCAGGCGAGCCCTGTGAAACCAGTCTTGCCACCTTTTCATTTGTAATAGATATGGAATTAGAGTTAAACTGAAACGTCTTCAAGGAAGAAGTACAAAAAATCAATTATATGAGTTTGAAGAAAAGCATCCCTTTCGGGGAAAAGTAAAGGACTTATCTGGGGGTGCATGTTGACATCAAATGAACATGAAATGCTTCTCGGACTAGATGCCCAACCCACACAAAATTTCCAGCTTCTAGTGAACTGGTTTCCATATTTCAAAATTAGGGAACTTTGCCAGGGCTCTTTTAATGGTGAAGTATCTTCTTTTCGGCCGACAGCGCTCTTTACGAGTTTTTACTAAACGGACTCTCTTATTTACAATTTCTCTACTTACCATTGCCTTATGATGCCCGAAGGTTTTCACCAATAAGACTCTCTCTTTTTATTTCTCTCAATTTGAATTGTGTCAGATCCCAACAATGACATTTTTTTGTTTTCCTTCCTTTGCCAATCGATCTGAAGGACTTGGACATGGTTTTTGGGTAAAAAGGAGTTTGAGAGGAACTACAACTTTGGAACCGTTTTGGCGGGTTCATGGCCGAACCATTATATCATCTACCCCTATTTTCAACTTTTGGAGAATTGGAATTTTTGTTTTGGTGTGACTGAACCTCAGCGAGAGGCTTCTAACGTATCCTTTCAGAATCAAGTCAAACATAGTTCAGGAAGTTTTTCCTAAACTAATTTTTGTTTTTTTTCATCACTTTTTTTCATTTTGTTGTTTTCTTTTTTTCTTAAGCATTTCCAGGTTACAAAGAGGGTGGTCAAAGAAACGTAGCCGGCTCAAAGAGTTTGCGAAATATCGATAGTGTTTTTGAAGTAACGGGAAGGAAAAGCCTTTGTCATCTCAACCGGACTTAATTGTTTCAGCAGGTTTTCTAAACGTAGTACCTTTTTACCGCGTCTGCATTCACTGTTGCCTCGGTATCGTCCCCTCCTATGTCGCCCAGGTACAATGCTCCTTTCGGCAATATCTTTCTAATAATGTATGTGCTTTTCCAGTTATTAGCAAATTTTCCTTTAGCTTCCTGATGGTGAGGGAGAATGCGCCTTAATACAAGTTGTCCAACCTCAAAGTTCCTTGGGCACACTTTCTTGTTAAGCGCGGGCCATTCTTTATTAGTACAACTGCCCATGACAAACCGCAACCATTTGTTTTTCATCAATTAATGACAATTGTTCCAACCGAGTCTTGACCAACTCACTATCCTCACTTTTTGCTTGAACGATTATCCGGAGTGAAGGGATTTCTACCTCTGTGGATATAACAGCTTCAGTTCTATAGATCAACAAGTATGCTATTTTGCTCCTACCGATGTGCGCACCGTGGTGCAATATCTAAGTAATGCAAAAGGCAGCTTTTCATGTCATTGTATGGAGCTTTGAATCATTTTTCTCAGAATCTTCTTGATGTTCTTGTTGGCTGTCTCGACGGCACCATTGGCCTTGGGCCTATATGGATTGGATTTTCTATGTGTTATTTTGAATTGTTCTCATATCTCCCCCATTAATCGGATGTTCAAGTTTGCAGTGTTGTCCATGATAATAGATGTTGGGATGACAAAATGGCAAATGAGGTTGGAATGCACAAAGTCCACCACACCTTTCTTGGTGACTGACTTAAGTGTGATAGCTTCAACCCACTTCGTAAAGTAGTCAATAGCAACCAATATGAATCTATGTCTATTTGAGGATTTTGGCTCGATTGGTCCAATGGCGTCCATGCCCCAAGCAGCGAATGGTCAAGGTGCAAACATAGGATGCAGTTCAGTTGGTGGTGCATGAATCAAATCACCGTGCACCTGACATTGATGACATTTCCGAACAAAGCTGAAGTAGTCCTTCTCCATGGTTATCCAGTAATACCTTACCCGAAGTATTTTCCTTGACAAGACATACCTGTTCATATGGGGCCCGCACACTCCCGCGTGTACTTTGTGCATAATCCTTCCAGCTTCCTCGGCATCGACACATCTTAGCAAATTGAGTTCCGGGGTCCTTTTGTGCAAGACATCACCGCTCAAGAAGAAACCACTCGTATGTCGTCTAATGGTTTTCTTTTGATCTCCAGTTGCTTGATCGGGATATTCTTGTGTTTTCATAAATCTGTTGATATCATAATACCATGGCTGATTGTAGGGTTCTGCCTCGGCCGCATTACAGTACCCATGCCTTTCCCTGATTTGGATTTCCAAGGGATTGATGTAGGCGTTTCCTGGATAATGTAACATCAAGGCCAAAGTAGCAAGTGTGTCGGCTAATTCATTGTGAAAGAGAGGGATGTACCTGAACTCTAGCGACGTGAACCGTTTGTTGAGTCCTTCCACATGCTGTTGATAAGGGATGAGTTTGACATATCGCGTTTCCCACTCCCCTTGAGCTTGCTGGATGATTAGATCTAAATCCCCCATGATCAATAGTTCCCCAACATCTTGATCGATAGCCATATTCATGCCTATGATGCATGATTCATATTCGGCTCTATTGTTTGTGCAGAAAAACCGAAGTTGGGCTGCGGCTGGGTAGTGTTGACCTATGGGTGAAATTAGGATTGCCCCAATTCCTACACCTTTTGCACTTACCGCTCCATCGAAGAACATTTTCCAAGCAGTGACACCTTCGGACTTTACCTGAACCGAATTCACCTCTTCGTCCGGGAAATAAGTATTCAGGGGTTGGTATTCATCGTCAACCCGGTTCTTGGCTAAATGATCTGCTAATGCCTGGGCCTTCATTGCTGTGCAAGTGACATAGACTATGTCGAACTCGGTGAGCAGGATTTGCCATTTTTGCAACCTCCCTGTAGGCATTGGTTTTTGAAATATGTACTTCAGAGGATCTAGCTTGGTTATGAGGTAGGTGGTGTGGGCTTGCAGGTAATGCCTCAATATCTGAGCAACCCAAGTTAAGGTACCGTATGTTCTTTCTAGCAAGGTGTATTTGGTCTCGTAGCTGGTAAACCTTTTGATCAGATAGTATATGGCCTTTTCTTTCTTTCCAGTGATATCATGCTACCCGAGAATGCAACCAAAAGAGTTTTTCAGGACTGTCAGATATAGAAACAATGGCCTTCCTGCCTCCAACGGGACCAAGACCGGTGAATTGGACAAATAATTTTTAATCTTATCAAAAGCCTCCTGATACTCATCCGTCCCCAACAAGCTCATTACATCCCTTTTGGTTTTCGAAGGAGGTAGATCAGGAAGACTTTTTCTTTGTTGGATCTAACTCAATACCGCTCCCGGTGACTATGAAACCCAGAAGTTTGCCTGACGGGACCCCGAATGCGCATTTGGTTGGGTTTAGTTTCAAATCGTACTTGCGTAGCCATTAATAGAATTTTCTTAGGTCCTGCACATGATAATCCTAGGTTTTGGACTTGAAAATCACGTCATCCACATATACTTCTATTTCCTGATGCATCATGTCATGGAAGATAGTTGTCATGGCTCTTATATAAGTTGCCCCGGCGTTCTTCAGCCCAAAAGGCATAACCCTGTAGCAATAGGTCCCCCGAGGTATGATAAAGGCAGTTTTCTCAGCCTCCTCCTCATCCATCAACACCTGGTGATATCCTGCGCAACAGTCCACAAATGATTGTATCTCGTGTTTGGTGCAGTTATCAAAAAAGATGTGGATATTGGGCAAAGGGAAATTGTCTTTGGTACTTGCCTTATTCAGATCTATGTAGTCCACACACACCCGGTTTTTCCCATCTTTCTTTGGTACTAGAACTACATTGGCCAACAATGTGGTGTACCGGACCACTCGGATCACTCCCGCCCCCAACTGTTTTGTAACCTCTTCTTTGATCTAATCAGTGATATCAATTTTGAGTTTTCTCTGTTTTTGTTGGACTGGAGGGCACTCGGGGTAAGTAGGCAACTTATGAACCACCAAATCAAGACTCAGCCCTGCCATATCGTCGTATAACCAAGCAAACACTTCTTTGAATTCAAACAGGAGTTGGATCAGTGCATCCTTGATTTTCTTATCTGTGTGGATGCTTATTTTGGTTTCCCTGATTTCGTTGGGACCACCCAAGTTAACCGGCTCGGTGTCATTTAGATTTGTATTAGGTTTATTTTGAAATGTTCCCGTTCTCGATTGATTTCCCTAAAATCCTATTCTTCGTCGTGCTCCGGTTCTTGGTTCATTATTTCACAATTAGGCGGTATGTTTGGATTGGGGCACGAAGTCCACGAGCATGTCATATTATTTAAAGCCGCATTATTAGAACTGAAATAAATAAATAAAAGGAAAACAACAAGAATCAGAAAGGATAAAGAAACATAGATGATGAAATATTGATTTCATTTCTTTGGAATTGTAAGATAACAGGGTTTACATTTGAAAAATTGAAAGGACAAAACACTAATGAAAAACATCTTAGTTACACTCTGAGATAACTCGTGATGCAGAAAAGATGGCAAGAGAGGACTACCGGGACACCCTCCTGATTGGAAATGGTGTAGCCTTCCAATTTTGCAACTTAGCGTCTGGTCCCATGTATATCACCTCAGCGGTGCTCGGGCCTTCTCCTGACTGAACCATGTGGGTTTCATATAATAGTTTTCTCATTGCCCGATATATTTCCTCTATTTCTTCACCTGTGAAGGCCTCATCTTCTTCCTCTTCACTGTACTTTGGCCTTGCGAATGTTTCATGCAAGCATGCTAGTGGTTGAGGCAGAGCCCACCCGTCACGCTTTCTACTGTTCGCCCATGTTATATCCTATGGCATCGGGTGGAAGCCTAGCCCAAAGAACTTCTCTGTAGTGGGCAAAGCAATCGGCTCAACTATCCCTTGCAAGGACCTTCCAAATCCCTTCCCCAGTTTTAATCCATGTCGTATCATTTATCTAGCCACCATGTTTGAGGCATTGGAAAGGAAATGTTGGGGACAAGGTTTGCCCTCTTCATGCTAATCAGCCACCAAAATTTCGAAGGCCTGATAGACTATATACTCACTACCTTCTGTGGCTTCGAGGCAAGGACGGAGAGATCATGATAAATTGATTGCTCATCTTCGCCATGGACCACAATTTCTTGGTCCTCATGTTCAAATTTTATCATCTGATGCAGAGTAAAAGGCACAGCCCCTGCTGCGTGGATCCATGGCCTTCCCAGGAGGTAATGTTAAGACGTGTGCATATCTAACACTTGAAAGGTTGCCTCGAAATCAACAAGGCCAATGGTCAAGACCAGATCAATCTTTCTGATTCTGTCTCTTTTGATTCCATCGAAGGTTCAAACACATACATTGTTGGGACGAATCCTCTCTGTCCCGATTTCCATTCGCTGCACTGTTAAAAGTTGGCATATCTCCACCCCAGAGCCTCCGTCTACCATTACTGTTTTGACATAATAGCCTTCACATTTGACCATTAAATGCAGGGCTTTGTTGTGGCCGGCTCCTTCTGGAGACAAGTCATTTTTACAAATGTGATTTGATTGACAGCGAAGAATCTTTTTGCCATCCTTTCTAACTGTTCCACAGAGCTTTAAGTTGGCATGTAGGCTTCATTGAGAGTTTTGGCTAGTACCCTGTGGTGCTTAGGAGATCCTTTCAACAAGGATAGCAAGGAGACATGTTCAGGGAATTTCCGAAGCTGGTCCACTACCTCACAGTCTGCCGTTTTCATCTTTCGAAAGAAAGCTTCCTCCTCTTCGGCGCTCACTGGCTTCTTGGGTGGGCCACCTCTTTGTGGCACTGTTCACTTCTTCCTAGTCAGAGTATTTCTTCACGGGGTAACTTTCTAAGTTCTCCAAATATTTCTTTGCATTTATATGTCACCACCGTTTCATGATAATTCCAAGGGTCTGTAGTGGGGTCTGTCATAGGCCTTTGAGGCACGCGGCCAACCACCATGGGCTCACTCAGCCTTGGTGGGTTAGTTGGACCACGCACCATATAGGTTCCTTTGGGCACGCACATTTGAGTAGTCATGTTCAACTCAAATCTCTTTGGGGGACTCAGAGTCAACTACTTTTCCCGAAGACCTTATGGAACATAAAGGACAACTTCTTTGGAGTGTGTCACCTCAGTTTAACCTCAACCTTCTTTTCAATTTCAGGGTGCGTAGTTTTGTTCTTCTTTTCCCCTTCATCTTTCTTAGAGGAAGCTCTTGGCTTTCTGTCCGCAATAGCAATTATAGATTTCAAGGATGGGTTGAATTCATTGTCCTCACAGATCATCTCGATTACCGGTCCGTTGTTGTGGGCCGGTAATGGGTTGTTAGTCACATTAGGG
This sequence comes from Nicotiana benthamiana, assembly GCA_034376525.1. Taxonomy (NCBI): domain Eukaryota; kingdom Viridiplantae; phylum Streptophyta; class Magnoliopsida; order Solanales; family Solanaceae; genus Nicotiana; species Nicotiana benthamiana. The sequence goes on along the minus strand of CM067331.1, from coordinate 82,554,391 downwards.
ACATCCTCATCCCTCAACATGATTTTCCTTTGATCAATCATATCTTCCACAGCTCGCTTCAGAGTCCAACCATTTTCTATGTCATGCCCTTCAGCCCCTGAATGATAAGCACACTGGGCACCCCCTTGGTAGGAAGGCGATTCAGGGTTATGTCTGTTCGGAGGTACGGGCTGCAGCAGACCTAACTGGATAAGTTTTAGGAACATACTGGAATATGACTCCCCAATTGGCGTAAAGTTTTTCCTTCTGGATGGATCACGGGGATGGAAGTTATTTTGAGGAGGGTAAGGGTTATAGTGGTTTTAATAGGGAGGCTGGTTTCTCGGAGCTTGGTTCATGTTGGCCTGCTGCTGCGGTCATGCAAATGGTTGGGCGTTCATAATCGCATACGGTTAAGGAGCATAAGGCATGTCATGGTGAGGATAATAATGTTGAGGGGTTCTTCCCGAGAACATGGGCCTAGGAGCGTGAGGTCTTCTCATACCTGATGCTACCATTGAGGTCTCTTCTTTATTTTGCCCCTTGTGACTCGTCCAGACCCGCCTTGGATGGCCTGGGAGGTTGCTCTGATGGCTGACTGACTCAAAATCCTTCTCGTTTTCGAACCATTTTCTACCATTTCACCAATCTTGATTGCTTCTGAAAAAGGCTTGCCCATGGCCGACATTATGTTTGAAAGTAATCTGCTTCCTGGGCCTGGAGGAAAACACTGACCATTTCTATTTCATCTATAGGAGGCTTTACCCTCGATGCCTGTTTGCGCCACTTAATAGCATATTCTCTGAAACTCTCTGAATGCTTCTTTTTCAGATTTGCCAAGGAGTTCCTGTCCGTCGCAATGTCGATGTCGTATTGAAACTAACTTACAAAATCTCTGGAAAGATCGTCCCAAATATGCCATCGTGAGATGTCTTGGTCTATATACCACTCTGAGGCAATGCCTACTAAGATTTCTCTGAAGTACTCCATCAAAAACTCTTCTTTTCCGCCCGCTCCGCGTAATTGGTTGCAATACTTCTTTAGGTGAGCAATGAGATGCCTATAATACTTTTTGAACTTTGGCTTTTTAAATCCCATGGGTAGGTGCACGTGTGCACAGGTCTGTATAAGAAACACTTTTTTTCCCACTCAAGCCTTGTACATTCTTTAAACTCTGCTCGAGGCTCCTCATTCTTTTTGCCATTTTATCTTGTTCAGGAGCTTTGGGAGTTTTATCTTGTGCTGGCATAAGCTCATATAGTGGTTGAGGATAAGTGTAGGTGGGGTATTGAGGAGGCTTAGGTTGGTAAGTGGGTGTTTGGAATGAAGGCCGATGGATTAAACGTGGGTCTGGGCAAGGCGGGCTGTGTGGTAGCCACACATAGGGGATCCATAAAGATATTAGGGACTGTGCCGGATGTGAAAACCTAGGGGCGGACTTCAGAATGTGTTCCAACAAACTTGGCTGGAATAGTGGGTTGTCCTAATAGGATGTTTGGATGACTAATAGGAATAGAAGAAATACCCCCCCCCCCCTCATTCTTGGGAAGAGCTTAGGGAATCCAGGGATGGCGCTCGGAGGATCTTTTCCATTCATCCATGCATCCCACATCTCCATGACCCTAAGGCGTAGGATCCTGTTTTCCTCAGGTGCTGCAGACTCTGAGATAAGGATGCCTGAAATTGGGCTATCTTCTAAGATGGGAATTTCCAGCTAGGTCATTTCAGATGACATTTCTGTATTTCCTTTGATCTGGTAAAATATCGATGTGATGCCAGCTTACCAAAAACCAACCACCTTTTCTAAAAACCTGCGCTGGATCGACAGCAACAAACGGTTAATTTGAGACAAGTAACAGATAAGGAATTTCACATTAGGGTGTGATACACCTATACAATTAAACGGATGATTATATGTTTGCAATGGTTGCATGTGTCGTCCCAGCTTTTCGGTTCCATTTTTCTTTTGATTCCCACTCTTTGTTATTATTGTTGTTTCCTCTCTTTGTTTTTCTTCCTCTCTTATTTCTTCTTTTATTTTCTTCGCTCTTTTGTTTTTCTCATAGGGTTTTCTTTTCCTTTCTTTTCCTCTCTTCCTTTGTTTTTTCCTCTTTTTTTTTGTTAATAGGGTTACGGTCGAATCCTATGAAGATTGCCTAGGTATCATGACTCTGCATGAATTAGACCGAGCGTAGTTCATGCAAATAAACGCAAAATAAGGAAACAATTTTTGGGATTATCAAATTTTCATTAATGAAACTCCGATTACAAAGATGCTAGACTATTTCTTTTTCTTATAAAGGAAATTACAAAACAGACTCATAATGACAAAATATAGACTCGATGACGAGGTCAAGAGTACATTGGAGCATCAAATCCGGGAGCTCGCGGAGCGTCATTCGGCATTGACACGGGCCTATGTGCAAGACCCCTTTGTAACTGCTCCAAGTCATTCATAACCTGACGAACAAATATTATCACTATAGCAAAGAAAGTTGTACGACTCATTCGTTCACTGGCCTGACATTTCATGACAATATAATCTGCAATGCCTCTGATTCTTTCCATGATCCGGCCTTTTTCTTGGAGTAGTCAGCTTATTTGTTGGACCCGATGGGGGTTGCTTACGTATCTCACGTCCGGTGAGAATCAAACCAGCGTAGTTCGGGCAAAATATTTTGTCAAAACCAAATTTGTGAAAAAAATCTCTTTTTTTCTTTTTTTTCTTTTTTTTTTCAAAATTCTAACAGCTTTTCGGTACTATTTGAACATTGACTTTTCGAAACAAGTGGTTACTCTCATTTAGCCCTAACACTGTTATTTTCTCAATTTTCTCTCCTTATTTGCAAGCGGTCTACATGCAAATCCAAAGCAAATAAATGCACAAAGGCAGGGAAGATGCATCAGGATGGTCCTTTCATCTCAGGTCACTTGTCCTAGACGGACCCAACCCCTGTGTTGAATCCCCTAAGACAAATGCACATGATGCAAAACGTTCCTAGTAGGGATCCGGCATGGGGTTTTGTTAAACTAGGTTTAATCCCTGGGTTTACTGTTCTAGACCTGGCTTACCCGAGCGGACAACTCGAGCCAGGGGGCAGCATACTGGGCATACAGAAGCTTCATCTGCTTAGCAGCTTGTCCAAACCTCGTTCTAAATTGGGATAAGCTAAACAGAAGAGAAGTCACACAAAGTGTACCCTTCTCCATATTTAGAAGACTTAGAGAGAGGAAGGGTTTCGCAGCAGTTTTATATATACAATTCAACAAATATAAAAGTGGTATAGCCTTTAGCATATTAGGCATGAAACATGTAGAAAAATCGAATTAAGCCAAATATAACAGTTATACTAAGCTCAAATTCTTGAACCAGAACCATAGATTCTGGGTTCTTTTCATCCCCAACAGAGTTGCGAGAGCTGTTACACCTCCTTTTTTATAAGGCTACCCCGAAGGATAAATGTATAAAGGAGTTTTTCCAATTTAAGTGAAATTATTATAAATGGAATTACTTATCTATTAGATTCACCACTTAGGATAGGCTTGGATTTTGGTGTCTCAAGTCACCGATTTGTTTTGAATCCCAAATCGAGGAAATTTTTCGACTTCCCAAATGGAGTTTGCGAACCAGAAATTCAAAGTAAGAAATTATGTTGACATGAGGGAAGGTGTTAGGCACCCCCAGATCCATTGGTTCTAGCACGATTGCTTAAACTCTTATAATTGGCTAAAAATCCAATTTTAATACATGTCGTCCTATAATGCCATTTTTAGAATTATTTACCATTTTGAATTAAAAAAATTTAGGAAAGTAAACGTCGTTTAAAACATGTGTTTCGATCATATCACATGAAATGCACCCGGATCCTCGACACATTTTATCCAACATTTTGGGATTTGAATTTGGGTCACATGAGATGCATACCCGTATTTAAGAAGGTAAAATTATTAAAGGACGTGCCTAAAGCGACTAACGTGTTATTATCTTTGCGGGAAGCTGTGAAATTTTCTAAACGGCATGTCCTTAATTTCTAAATATATTAATATAAGCATTTAAAGGGCCACGCAATTTAAGGTTTTATTTAGCACGGCTCACCCTATTTTATTATTTAAAGGCTGATCTAGAACAAACTAGGATTTTCTATTGGATTTGTCTCTAAAGGATCCAGTTAACGTTCAGGCCTTCGGTTCACGTTCAAATTTAAACAAGAGTAAAACCTTCAAATTTAAATTTGCTACATAACACAGAAGGCCCAAAGTGTTACAAAATTAACTTCAATGGGGAAGAAATAGTATTCAATATGCATGGCAACATAGGCTTATTAATATGTGCCCAGGAAATAACAGCAAAGAAATTGGGTTTCCCTTGAGACATTTTCAGAATGAAACCATCTTAAACCTATATTGCAATGGTGGATAATGTAGACGGGAGAGTTAATAGCTGGGCTTGAATTAGGAATTAATTGTTATTACACAAATCAAATAGAGCAACAGATTTAATTTTGGCATGCATCATTGGTTCCAATTGGCCCTAGCTAAGCAAGTTGTACTATTGGTAGCAAAATTGATTTGCATAACATTTGCAGTTGAAACGTCAATTACATCATATTAGTTAGCATCCTGATTAATACATAATTATATGAAATTGAACTAGTCTGAACTCTAAATTACAAGCTATGGGGTAAAAACAGACTCACTGCAGATTACAATCAGGGATATAGATAGAAACGTGTAGGTAGAGCCTTAAAGGGCTATAGATTCAACTATTGAATCATAGCTTTCGACATACTCATACTTTGTATACAATCGAGCGAAATCTGGAAGCGAATTAATCATGAATCTGAAGGCTTATTATGACAATTTAAATCTAACTTCTAATCGCGATGTTCATGGAATCAAGATAAAAACACAATTAATTTAAAAGTCTTAGACAGTCCCAAACTGTTCGATTCTCAATTTCAAATGAAGATCTATCGATAAATATGAAAAAGAAAATCCTAAGAATACAATAGTGCAGATCAAAAAGAATGAAAGAAACAGAAATTTCCTTTACTTCCAAAATTTAGAATGACATGAAGCATACCTAGAATCTGAACAAAATGAGAGAAATTTGAATGTCAATTAAGGAGTAGCATTCACAGCAACACAAGCAAGTGTAAACTCAGCAGAAAACACACCATTTCCAGATTATAACCCGGGGGTGAGGACAGATGAAACAGTAACCACCCAAAATAACCAGAAAATAGCCTCGATTGAACTCAAACACACTTGAAATAAACCCAGGAAACTCCAAGAAACATTCACCAATCAGACCTTTGGCGAAATGATGCAAACCAAACATTAGAATTCGAAATTGCCTTGAAACTTCAATAAAACGGTGTTTTTTAGTGTTTTCTACTTTTTGAGGGTCTAAATTATCTAATTTAAAGGGAAAACTTTCAGATGTTCAAACTAACAATATTTTTTATTTTGTTGTCGAATTTTTGAATTACAGAGATTGAATTGGGAGTGTTTTGGAAAAAATTTCAGAGCTGAAACATTTTGGGAATTTTTTCGGGTTCAAAACTTATTCAATAAGGCAATGGCATGCCCTTTTATAGGCATGACTTAGGGCAGCCTTCCTATTTTTATTTTACCTCTTAGTACCTCTTTTATTCTTCTGATTTTAGCTCATTGGTCCTTTTATTTATGCCTTGTTACTAAAGTTACTGCATTAGAGTCTTAAAATTCTGATTGGAACCCTATCTAGAATGTTCTAGGGGTTTCTAAATCAGTTACATGCAAGATTCATCTTATCTAAAAACCTATACTACCCTTTATTCAACTAAAATTACCAAATCAACAAAAACTTACCCTCAAAGCTAGTTAACCTTAGTTTAAACTAACCAATGTTAGTCGAACAATGGTTAGACTAGTCATCTATGTCCAAACAATTCTAAAACCACGTTAACTAATCACATTAATTCTAATTAGCCTAACAATTAGCACTAAACGAACAAGATTAAAATCATACTAGCAGGAAACTCTAAAGACCAACTAGTCGAATACACAATCAAACAAACCAGATAATCAAAACAGACAGAATAGAAATTAAAACCAAAATAGAAACAGAAGAGATTCAAGAGAAGAAGAACTAATTTAAAGCCCTAAAAAATTCTAAAAAAATCACAAGGAGAATAATTTATCAAACAGGAATATGTATTCAAAATGAAATTAACAATAGAAAAGAAACTCATTGACTTCGATCTGACTTTGAGTTTCAAAAACGTAAACGATGCTATCAGCCTATTTTATGGTTGAATGAACACTTGAACACCTGAACCGGGCTTAAATTCCTTCAGACTTTGAGTCTGAACCCTAAATTCCAAGATTCAAAATATTCTGGCTGTATTTGAAATAAATTGGTTTGGGATTCGGGAAGAAGGGGTCAAGAAGGGTATAGAGTGCAAATTTTGTCGAATTTGGGTAAGTCGGCATTTTGGTCCATACTTGCGATTTGAAATTTGAAAGAATTGGATAAACTTTGAGGGAGGATAAGGTTAGATATGGCTTGGGGAGACAAATACGGGGCTATGGTGTAAACTTGGGGTCGTTTGGTGGTGGTGCCGCCGTGGGTGGCGGAGGCGGCGTCCAGAAATTTGATTATTCAACGAGTTGGGCTAATATTCGAGGGATGATGTTTGGGGCGTTGGAAAAAGGAGAGGGAGGGGATTCAAGGGTGTAAATTTGAGCGTGTTTGGAGACCGGCCACCGGCGGAGATGATTTCTAGCCAGCAGCGGTGAGGCGGAGCGTGTCGGAGAACAGGTACGAGAAAGATAGGGGTTTGTCTTTAGGGTTTTTCTTTAATTTCAGACAGCTTTATTTAATGTTTCGAACTAATATGGACCGTTGGATGATAACAAAGGACTGACGAGATTGATCAGAGCCTGAAGATCTCAAAACGACGTAGTATTGGCATGATACTACGTCGTTAGAGTGGTCAAGGGGATTAGCAAATTGGACCGGGTAAAAGGGTGCATTTGGGCCATTTTTGGCCGGATTTGAAGAGGGGTTTTGGGCTGGAATAAAAAAAATGGCCCAAACAAGCCTACTAATTGTAAAACAATCTCATTTAATCTCTTTATTTGTTTACCTCTTTTTCTCCTTTATTTATTTAAATCTTCTTCTTTTTTAATTTTTTACAGATTTTAAATGCTAAATTAATTAAAACCTAATTTAATCCTAAAATTAATCTACTCATTTCCTCAAAATTGATTAAATCCTAATTTTTAAAAAAAGACTATGACAAAAATCCAAAAATTAAAGGTAAAAACGTAAAAGAGCTAATTTTGTTATTTTTGCAATGTCAATTAACTAATAAACCTAAGAAAATAAAATTGGGTCATAAATGCAAATGTGCTTTTTTGTATTTTTTGTGAATTATATTAATTAAAAATACACAAAAATGCAAACAAGCACAAATATCATACAATTAATTCCCTAATATTTAAATAATAAAAGAAAAATACTAATTTTTAAGAATCCTATAGGAATATTTCAAGCGAGGCAAAAATCACATGCTCACAGTGTTGGATTTGGATGATGGAAATGAGGATTGTTTAAGTGTCAAAAATCTGAAGGTGACATTCCTAATGAGGAGTGGTCTATGACTTAAGAAGATCATCATGTGATTTCATTGTGTTCCTTGAGTGGTGTTCAAGGGGCACAAACTATTTATGTGACTGGATACAATGATAGGAGGCCATTGCAAATTTTGCTAGATGGGGGTAGTACTCATAATTTTATAGATTGTGAGTCTGCTAAAAGATTGGAGTGTTCTATTGTCCCATCTAAGGTTGGCTATGTTAGTCTTGGCAACAATTCAATGGAGGCCACATCTTGAGTAGTAAGGAACTTTCATTGGATGCTACAGGGCACTTCTTACACTTCTGATATGATAATCTTTTCGGTTGGCAAATATGATTTAGTTTTGGGAGCTTTGTGGATGAAACCACCGTGTCATGTTACTATGGATTATAATGACCTTACTATGCCTTTTACTTACCAAGGCAAATTTCAGTTGTTGAAGGGTGCTTCTGAGGAGTCCAAATTATCCAGCACTAGATCCATCAACAAAAATAATATGGATCAAATACAACTCTTTATGTTGTAGATCTTGGTAAATGAACCTGGGCCTCTTTTAGAGGACCATCTTAATGCATTTCAGCTTTCTAAAGGAAGTCTTGTTCCTGCTGTTATTGAACACATACTCCAACAGAATAAGCAAGTGTTTGTTGAGCCTACTACTTTACCTCCACAAAGAGGCTCCTTTGATCACAGTATTCCTTTACAACCTGGAACTAGTCCTATTAATATTAGACCTTACAGATACTCTTCCTTGAAGAAGGATATCATTGAAAAATTGATTCAAGATATGTTACAGCAGGGTATGATCCAGTATAGCAACAGCCCTTTTGCTTCCCCTCTTGTATTAGTGGGCAAAAAGGATAATACATGGAGATTATATGTGGATCATAGGGAAGTAAACCAATGCACTGTCAAGGATAAGATTCCTCTTCCCATTATAGATGATCTGTTAGATGAATTGTCTGTTGTTGTCATCTTTTCTAAGATTGCTCTTAGTTCGGGTTATTATCATATCAGAATGATCCCAGAAGACATACTTAAGACAGCATTCAGTACTCACATAGGCCATTATGAATACTTAGTTATGCCCTTTGGCTTAACAAATGCCCTCTCTACCTTCCAATGTCTCATGAACCATCTACTGCTACCCTTTTTAAGAAAACTTATCCTGTTATTCTTTGATGACATCTTAGTATATAACAAAACTCTGTTAGATCATGCTTCTCATTTGCAATAGGTTATTGATGTTATGGTCTCTAACAGTCTCTTAGCTAAACATTCTAAGTTTGTCTTTGGTGTCTCCAAGGTGGAATATCTGGGGCACTTTATTTCTAGTGAGGGTGTCTCTACTGATCCAAATAAGATCAGTGCTGTCTAGAATTGGCCCCTTCCCCCTACTGTCAAACAACTCAGAAGGATATTACAGGAAATTTATCAAGGGATATGGTCTCATTAGTAAACCTCTAACTGGGCTCCTAAAGAAAGATGGCTTTAAGCGGACACCTGCTACTACTCAAGCTTTTAATGCCCTAAAGAAGTCACTTACTTCTAATCCTGTATTGGCCCTACCAGACTATTCTCTTTCTTTTGTGGTAGAAACTGATGCCAGTGGAACTGGCATTAGTGTTGTGCTGATGCAGAGGGATCACACTATAGCTTTTATTAGTAAAAGTTTAGCTCCCAGGCATATGGCCATGTCTGTCTATGAGAGGGAACTAATTGCCCTTGTTTTTGCTGTCACTAAATGGTCTCATTATTTGTTGGGCCAGCATTTCATCGTCAAGACTGATCAGAAAGCTCTGAAGTATCTTTTAGAGCAGAAGTTACACACTGATTCCCAGCTTACATGGCTAGCTAAACTACTTCCATTTGACTTTGAGATTCAGTACAAGAAGGGAAAGGAGAACACTGTGGCAGACTCCCTCTCTAGAGTTGATGATGCTGAATTGATGTCTCTATTAGTTTCTTCTTTGCACACTGATTTGTGAAAATAAATTTCAGATAGTTGGTTCAAGGATCCTGAGTTTAAGGCCCTAATTGATTCCTTCAGCACACACCCTCAGAAGCATTTTACTAGGATCAATTATCAATTAAGAAGGAAGGGCAAACTTGTGGTGGGAAATGATGCCTATTTAAGGAAACAAATCTTAATCTTATGGAATTCCACTCTTATTGGTGGTCATTCTGGCATAGATTCCACCACAAGGAAGGTGTTAGCTTACTTTTATTGAAAGTGAATAAGAAAGGATATTTTGGATTTCATTCACAGTTGTGATGTCTATCAAAGAAACAAGTATGATACATTTGCGTATCCTGGGCTATTACAACCTCTTCCTATTCCTACTACCCCTTGGGCTGATATCAATATGGACTTCACTGAAGGCTTACCCGAATATAAGGGCAAGACTGTTATTTGGGTAGTCATTGACAGACTCACCAAGTATGGTCACTTTATTGCTCTTGCCCATCCTTATGCTGCTCAGTCTCTTGCCTCAGTATTTATGGATTCCATTTTTAAACTTCATGGGTTTCCAGCCACTATCACTACTGACAAAGATCCTATATTCATCAATTCTTTTTGGCAGGAATTTCTCACTATTTAGGGTATTAATCTCCACACCTTTACAGCCCATCACCCTCAAAGTGATGGCCAGAGTGAGGTACTCAATAGTTGTTTGGAGACCTATTTGAGATGTTTTTGCACTGACTCTCCTGCTGATTGGTGTTCCTTCTTGTCCTTGGCAGAATGGTGGAATAATTCTTGCCCTCATTCTGCTATCAAAACGACCCCTTTTGAGCTTCTTTATGGGTACCCTCCTCATATACGCCTTCCTTACCTTCCTGGGGACTCTTCTCTTGAGGGTGTTGAAGATGTTCTATTGGTCACGGATTTCAAACTGCAACTTGCCATGTTCCATTTAGCTAGGGCTTAGAAACGTATGCAGTCACAAGCTAATAATCACAGGTCTAATCGCACCTTCCAAGTTGGTGATTAGGTGTTTGTTAAACTTCAGCCCTATCGTCAGTCCACCCTTTCAGTCTCACCCAATCACAAAATAAATTCTAAGCATTTTGGTCCTTATCCTATCATTTAAAAAATAGGAGTTGTTACCTATAAACTTCTTTTTCCTCCCGAGGTTCAAATACCTTCCATATTTCCCAACTCAAGTTCTGTTACTTCCTTCCCTCTACTATTGTTCACCCTCCTATATTGGATCTTGTTAGTCCCTTGTGTATATACCCTGAAACTATTCTAGCTCGTCGCCTCATCAAAAAGGGAAATAAGGTTGTTGCTTAGTGCTTGATCAAATGGACTGGCTTGGATGCCACTCAAGCTACCTGGGAATCGGCTTCGGCACTACGTACTAGATTTCCTCAATTCACCCTTGAGGACACGGGTGTCACTTAAGGGGAGGGTATTGATGCACATAAAATGATGCATCTCAATCAGCAGCCACATGGACGAGTTAGTTAAAGTAGTTAGTGTCAAAATTCAAAAATATGAAAACAGGCGGGAAAGGTAGTTAAGAAATTAGTTAGTGTAATTCCAGCAATTTCCATTACTTGTCATTTGAATTCATTACCTAGATAGGTATAAATAGCTACAATATAGGAAGAGGAGGGATTATTTAAAAAAAAGAAAAAACTTCTACAATTCCAATCTCTCTTCTTCCCTCACTGCTCTTCTCTTCTCTTCTCTCTCTTACTTCTTCTTCTGCCTTCTGTCCCCTGCGTATTTTCTTATTTTCTTCTCGATATCAACTCAAGTGGTATAAGGCTTGCCGGAGATTTCCATCGGCCGAACTCTATTAAACCCACCCCATATCCCCACGTCTTCCCTTCCCAAAATAAATTCATCACGGACTCTTCCTTCGCAAAATTCAGTCAGAACCCATTGCAAAACTCAGTCAATACCCTCGCAATGGAGCTCAAATTTGAACTATGAACTCACCAACAGAGAATCAACACTTAGATATTAGTTTAAACATACTCGCAAAATCGAAGAAACCAAGTTCGTTATCTTCATCGCAAATTAGTTTGAAATTTCTGACTGAAACTGCCTTAAATCAGTTCCAATCAACTCCTAATTGTGTTCAACTACGATTTATGTCTCTAGCAATATTAGACCACACCCAACTAATTTCGAACTCATAATTTGGACCTAGAGCTAAAAACTCCCAAATTTTGTACCATAATTCGTTGGTTTAAAATCTGATAGAGTTCCTCATTATTAATTAAAATTATAATTTATGAAATTGAAGTGAGCTCTATAATATTACTCTCTATTGACTTAGGTGAGCAGTAAGTGAAGAAGAAGAGAGAATAAGGAAAAAGAAAAGAAAAACTTAGAAAAAATATAATAAGAAAAGTAGGGGAATATATTTTTAAAAAGATGGCTAAATTAAATTTTTAACCAATATTTTTTATCTCTCACTCTCCTCAAGAGAGTGCATGTCACTTTCTATGTCACATCAGCTTAAAAGATGATACTTTTTATATTTTAAGTACATACTAGTAGTCGTACTCATGTGATGCGCGGTAAAACTATTAACTAGATTAAATTATGATTGGGCTTGTTTGATCATATTAGACCGTATTACTTTGATAAATTTAAATTATCATCTTATTTGTCAAAATAATATACCCAATAATAAAATCTCTATTAAATTAAAGATACTTATATAGTCAGTAATGAATAACTTTTTTGTTCTATATTTTTCTTTATTACATTATCTGTTGTTGAGTATTATTACGTTCTTAATAGAATTTTTTTATTAATAAATTTCTTTTTTACTATTTTTGTCTACTCGCTTACTTTTTATAATATAAGAGAAGATATATAATTTATTACTGTTGAAATATTTTTTACTTTGAATTTTATTATGTTGTTCTTAATAATATTATCTAAATTTTAATGAATAAAATCTTTATTAAACTACAGGGACTTATAGAGGCAACGAATAACTTTCTTTTTGTATTTTCTTTTTATTATATCATCCAATATTTAGTATTATTGTATTGTTAATAGAAATTTTTATTAATATATTACTTTATTTAGTATTTCTCTCTGCTACTTTGTTTTTGTAATATAATAGCAAAATATATATTTTATTACTCTTGAAATAATTTTTATTTTAACTTATGTTTATTGTTCTCAATAATAGTGTTTGAATTTTAATGAACAAATTTTCGATTAAATTATAGTGATTTATGTAGGCATCGAATAACATTTTTTGTGTATCTATATTTATTATATCACCTATGTTTGAGTAGTTAATTTTAGATAGTTAATTTCATTGTGTCTTTTTTATCTTTTTTTTTTTTTGTAAATAATTTTTGAATCTCTAAATTTGTCGGAGCTTTGTCCTAAAATTTATCACGCTGTTATTTTTTTGATGTTAAATTTGGAATTATCAAAATAATTTGGTTTCCCAAATCTTTTTAAATAGAATAGATATTGTCTGAATTTTAATGAATAAAATCTCTATTAAATTAAAGGGACTTTTTTTTTGTAATTAAGGATTATATTAATCACCAAAGAGATTTCAATACAAAATCATAGTTCAGCCACTGCACAGCTGACTATCATATCTAGACTATATATCAACTATCTCTATAACTATCCCTCTATTTACAGAAGATATTGCTGAAGTTGTTGCCTAATTTTGGGGTTTCCTCTAATATTACAAGTATACGCAATGTACCTGAGTAGGTTGTCACTGCTACGGAAAACATTCACAAAGATCCTCGCATTTCTCCAACCACAGAGCGTAAAATAATTCAGATGCGGCCATTTTGAAAATGTTAGCCTTACTTAATTTTCCTTTAGATTTACCAACAGTCCACTGTATAAACTGCTCCCAGTTCTGCATACTGGAGTGATCCTCTTTGATCCAGGACAGTGTTTGATCCCTTAATTTTGTAGCAAATGAACAAATATGGAAAAGATGGTCTCTGGTTTTCGGAGCTTGCTGGCACAAAACACATATGTTATCCACAGTCATACCCCAATGTAGTAGCATGTCCTTGGTTGGTAGCCTATCATGACGCACCAACCATAAATTGAAGACAGCCTTGGGCCTAGCATAGTTTTAAGCAGTTAGATTCTTCCATGTGACTCACGGGAGTTGGCCAATCTGAAACAGATAGAGTTGCCTAATGGAGCATACCGGAATGTGCAAACTTTGGTTTTGTTGTAGCAGTCCACTTGCTGCAATTATCTTTCGTACCATCCAACTAGCTTGCTTGGGTATAGGAATATTCTCCAATTGGTGCTGTTTTATATAAACAGTGTGAATCCATTAGACCCACAGAGTATCTTTCTTGTGAGCCAGATCCCAGAAAAGTTTAGCAATACCTGCCTTATTCCATAACAAGAGGTTTGTGAGGTTCAGCCCACCATCTGACTTCGGCAAACACATTTTGTCCCAGGAAATGTAGGCCTTCTTAGAGATAACAACTGATCCAGACCAAATAAAACTTCTGCAGACTGCTTCAATAAGCTTTAGAATCTTTGTAGGGATAAGGAAGAGTTGTGCCCAGTAAGCTTGTATACCAAAAACCACTGACCGTACCAATTGCATCCTCCCAGCAAATGACAACTTTCTAGCAGTCCATGAGGTAATCCTAGCAGTGATCCTATCTACCAGAGGTTGCCACTGAAACAAAAGCCATCTTCTTGGTGGATAAAGGAATGCCCAAATATTTGAAAGGCAAATCTCCATACACATAACCTAGGTGATCAGTAATCTGTTGTTGGACTTCAAAACTAACCCCTCCAAAGTATACTGAACTTTTGCTTAGATTGGCTTTTAGGCCAGATGCTTCAGTGAACTGGGAGAAATACTTGAACATGGTAATGACAGACTGACTTTCTCCTTTAGCAAACAGAAGTAGGTCATCAGCAAAACTTATGTGAGTGATGCCCAGCCTTTTACAACCTGGATGATATAAAAATTCTTGGTCTTTCTTCAGTTCAGCCAGAGATCTACTTAGATACTCCATGGCTATTGCAAATTGAAATGGGGAGATTGGATCACCTTGTCTAAGGCCTTTAGCAGCTTTAAAAGGTTCAGTTGTTTCCCCATTAGTCATTACTGTATAGCTTACTGTTTGGATACATTCCATGATCCAGTTTGTGAATTTAGCTGGAAAACCCAATGCTTCCATTACCTATTGTAAGAAGATCCATTCGACAGAATCATAGGCCTTCTACAGATCAATTTTGATCATGCATCTAGGAGTCACATGGGATCTAGAATAGTTTTTGATCAACTCATGGGCCAGAATAACATTGTCTGCAATCTTCTTGCCTGGGATGAATCTTGCTTGGGCTTCGCAAATGATGCTAGACATGATTTTTTGCATTCTGTTGGCTAATATCTTGGAAAATCATTTTGTACAATACTGAGCATCATGCAATTGGTCTGAATTCTTTTACTGTTGTTGGGTTAGGGACTTTAGGGATCAAAGTGAGAGAGACACAATTGACTGGTTTGTACATCTTGGTAGTGTGGAAGAAATCCTTGACTGCACCTATTATCTGCTTGCCAGTGATGTTCCAAGTCTTCTTGAAAAACACTGCTTTGTCATCACCAATTTCCTTTAAACTTTCCAGAATCTCAAGTTCAGTAATATCAGAACTTAACTCCTTCTTCAGTTGATGTGTTAAGGTAGGGCAATTGGTCATACTCGGTTTATGGCTGGCAGAGAAGCAGCTGTTGTGCCCATTAATGACTTATAGAAGTCATTGATCTCCTTTTTAATGTCATGTGGATTAGTAACCTTGAGACCACCTGCTGTAACAAGCTCAGTAATATGCTTGTGTTGATTTCTTTCCTTCAAGACAACAGAGAAATACTTGTTGTTAGAGTCACCCAATTAGATCCATTTTTCCCTGGACTTCTATTGAGCATACATTCTTCAATCAAGGACCACTTTTCCAGCTTCATTGCTATTTCCTTCTCTATAAGTTGCAGCTCATCAGCATAAGCCAGTGCCATCTGATTCTGGATGTCCTTCAATTCTTGTCTACTATAATCAACTCTCTGACTAATGTTCTTAAAATCTCTGGTGTTTAAAGATTTTAAGGGTGCTTTCAGTGACTTGAGGTTGGACCACACTAATTTCATTGAATACTGATTATTACTGTGCCGGTTGTCTTTGACCAGCTGATAGAAATCTTCATGATTGGCCCATGCATTGAAGAATTTGAAAGGAGTCTTCCTTTTCCTAGTAACTTCTGCCAGTGTAATCACCATAGGGTTATGATCAGAGATTAAGGGATGGTCATATACAGTTTGCACATGACTCCAGTTAATCATCCACTCATAATTGCCAAAGACTCTTTCCAGTCTACTACATACTCTATCACTGCCTGTCTGCCTATTTGTCCAGGTGAAATACTCCCCTTTCCAGGGAAGTTCTGAAAGTCCAGCCTGTTGCATACATTGAGTGAACTCTTGGATCTCTGCTTGCTTCACTCGATTAGTTTATTGTCCATCATTAGCATACAGAACAGCATTGAAATCACCAGCAACTAGCCAAGGTTCAGTAATAGTAACAGAATAATCCTGCAGATTTTTCCATAGTGATCTCCTCTGGTCCATCCCATTAAAGCCATACACCACAGTGAGATAACAGATGGCATCTCCAGAAATGTTTCTGACTCTACAGTGAATCAATTGAGCCTCCTTCTGGATACCAGTGACTCTGATCAATTGTGTATCCTATAGGATCCATACTCTACCATTTATGGAACCTTGATAATTTATTAGTAAACCCCAACCAGGAACCAACAGCTTAGCAATCCTATCTGCATTCTTTTCTTTAACCTTGGTCTCTACCAGACCAACAAGGTTAATATTATTATTCCTAATATATTCCCTAATTTCCTTTTGTTTAAATCTTTTATTTACACCCCTAATATTCCAGATTAGCCACTTCATTGACAGTTGCTAGGTCCTCCTTCATCCTCTGGAGGATTCTCAGCCCTACTGATAGACATTGCTTCAAATCGATTACTAACCACAATAGGAGATAAAGGTGGGAAGTTGGTAAGGTTGAATTCTGGGGATTGAACTTGCTTCCCTTAATCTTCCTGTTTGTTCCTTCCTGTTACAAGTGATGGGGGTCATGAGGCTCTCTCTGAGTTACACTGCTCTGCCTTGTCTCAGTTTGCTGTAGAGGAACCTCCTGCTGATTCTGAACAGTCTGGATTGGAGCTTTGGTTCTCCATTCCTGAATCACTTTAGGTTTCTTCACTTGAGGAGGCTGGATTGGTTTAGGATTCATTAAACAGTTGTGCCCAACCGTAAGACATTTCCCACAGTAAGATGGTTTCCAATTATAAACCACTTCTTGCAGAAATTTCTTCCTATTTGCATCCATTAGCCATATATCCCTAGGTAGATCTTTGGTAACATTCATCTCTATGAGCATTCGAGCATAGGAAATTCTAGATTGTTTGGTTATACATTCATCCGCAAAGATAGGTTTCCCCAATACACTGGCTATTCTACTCAAAGATCTCATTCCCAACAGGACATAGGGAGTTTAGGAAATTTGACCCACAGTGGAATCTCAGCCAGGAATTCCTCAGTGAAATCAAAATCTGACGTCCATTGCTTGAGAATCATGGGCCTATTTGCTATAGAGTAAGGACCAGCACATAAAACTTCTTTGGCATCATCAATTGTTCGGGACTTCACTATGTAGTATCCCTCCTCGTGATAAAATAGCTCTAGTTCTGGTATATGTGACCAATGGAGGCTGATGAATCTCTTTATCGCGTTATACCCAGGCTCATCTCCTAAAATATAGACAATTAGGGCACATTCCACTTATTTTCTTCCTCCTCCACCTCTGCTTTGTTCAGCTGGCCTACTGGTTGACCTTCAATCATTACCGGGGGGATGTATTCTAGTGCCATACCATTAGAAGCAAATCTATTCTTCTGAAACAGATTAGCTCAGTTCCCCTTTGGTACATCGGTTTTGCTTGAAGTCTCCTCCACTGGTTTCGTTATACCCATCACTCATTAAGCTTGGACTGGTATAAGCTTCTGCATGTGTCCATTTTCACCAGCCATCCGCTTCATCGGAGTTAACGATGCTTCAATCGAAGCAGGATAGCTTCGATTCTCCATTACCTCATTAGATTGCTGAGAAATCAAATGGTCTCGCCTTCACATGACGAATCGACTGTTTGCTGAGTTACACCAATGGTAGTCAGTTTCTCCGTAGCTGGTTGATTTATGGTTGAGATGATTCTATCTAAGGTGGAAATCGGTATTTTTCTGGGCCGTCCCCTGCCTCTACCCTCCCTCTCTCCATAGAAACGAGCTCGGCGTACGTTAACTAACGTGCGCCGAGAGAAGAACGAAGAAGAAGGTTTTTTGTAGGTCAGTTCCTTTAGTAAATTAAAGGGACTTATAAAATCATTAAGTGATTTTTTGTTATGTAATTCTGTTTATTATATTGTCCAAAATTTAGTATAATTATATTTTTAATATAAATTGTTAGTTTATGATTTGTTTAATATTTTTGATGGAGAATCAACACCAAGATATTAATGTAAACAAATACTCGCAAAATTAAAGAAACCCACTTCCTCGTGTTCACCGCAAATTAGTTTGAAGTTTCTAACTGAACTATCTTAAATCAGTTCCAATCAACTCTCAGTTGTGGATGCAGGTATTATTTATGTCTCTAGCAAAATTAGACCACACCCAGCTAATTTCGAACTTACAATTTTGGACCTATAGCGAAAATCCCCCAAATTTAATACCATTGTTTGTCGATTTAAAGTCTGATAAAGTTCCTCATTATTGTTTAATATTTTAGAATTTTAATTTATGAAATTGAAGTGAGCTCTATCATATTAATTTTTATTGTTTTATGTGAGGAGTAAGGCTGTAAAGCGGCCCGGTTCTTCGCTTATTTGTGCCTGACGGGCCGGGCCTCACGGTCCCGGGCCTGGCGGCCCTCCAAGTTGGGACCGGCCCGTGACGGGCCTAAGCACACTGCGGTCTCGGGCCTGGTGGGCGGGGTCTGGCGGTCTTGGCGGGCCTAATGGGCCTGACGGGCTTTTTTTTTTAAGTCAATATCTTGTATAGTAGTCATTAGTATAGTGTAGAATATATTTTATATGGTGTACTAAGTTATTAGTATAGTATATATTGTGTTGTAGTAATTAGTATATATTGTATATTATGTATATATTATGTTGTAGTAATTGGTATATATTGTATGTTATGTATATATGGATATATGTTATGTATATAATGTGTTGTAGTAAATTATTAATTAGTATATATTATGTTGTAGTAATTAGTATATATTGTATATTATGTATATATTGTGTTGTAGTAAGTAGTATATATTGTATATAATGTATATAAAAGAATGTTGTAATTAGTATATTGTGTTGTATGTTATATATTGTATGTTATATATTGTATATTATATAAATATTCAAGGATTGATATCGAAGTAAAGACAAAGAAATATTGAGAAAAAAGATCTTCAAGGATATGATAAAGAGCATATTTATTGACCAAAATGGCACATCTTTCTTAGTCTTCGTTCCCCTAATGGAATGAGCACAACAAGGTACTAATACCACCATTAAAAGTAAAAAAGAACTAAAAGAAGACGTGCCAACATACAAGTTACATCATAATTTATGTTGTATTTCTAACAAATCTCGTAAATCCATCAAGGTTGGGAGGAGGTTGTGTTGGCGGTGGTGGAAATGAAGCTTGTTCATCACCACTTCCGGGTGAAGTCGCTTCCTCAGCAAGTTCTGCTATCATTTCTTCATATGCCTCATCTATTGCCGGTTGTGATTCTGCTATGCCAAAGTTCCTTCTTTCTGCGCAAATCCAATCTCTAAAAAGCACTGATTTTTCCAAGCTCTCCCGCATCGACGCTCTGTGATCACCGATTTGTAGTCTTGCTAGACTGAAAGCGCTCTCCGATGCAACAGTTGACGCTTGAATTGACAGAACATCCTGAGCCATCCTTGCAAGAATAGGAAAATGCTTTTCCCTTGACTTCCACCATTCCAAAAGGTCGAAAGAGCCGTCTGGATTCTCCTTTTCTAGTCCCTATGACAAGTAAATTTGAAGCTCATTTAGATGGAAAATTTCATCAAAATTATCACCTTGAGAACCCCTGAACTCCGTCCACGATTTAAGAGTTGTTAAGCCAGCAGCTCTTTTAGACGATTGTGATGTAGACGAAGTAGGGGTTGGAATATTTGTCCTAGCATGCTCTAACGCCTGTTTATAAGCATCATAAACAATTTGAGCATTAATTTTAATTGATGCTTTCGCATCAGCTAGTGTAGCAATTTTGTGTTCTGAAAGATCTAAAGCTTTATAAATATTAGAATATCAAAAGTGAGGACCTCCTAATTTCATTGTTGGATTCAAACTTTTGTTTCATTTCATTTATTGAAAATTCATAAATATCCCCACCCTCGCTAAATTCAACAAACAAATCAGCTAGTGCAGCAATATAAACTAAACAGTTAGAAATAGTCGGATAATATTGTCCAGAAAAAGCATTTGTAACCACTTGAAAATGTTCTAAAAAATGTAAAAGAATTTAACATTAGTCCAATCTTGGGTAGTTAGAATTTCATCATCATCCTCACCACCTACCCGATAATTAAACGTAGCATTAATTGGGTTTCTATATTCATACGCTACTACTAAACTTTCGTACATGTAATTCCACCTAGGCGGGCAAGGTTTAGGAACCTTTCTTTCTCTAAGGCCATATTCGTCACATTTTTTAAAACATTCTCTAAGTCTTGTTCTACGGTTTGAATAAAATATCCAATTACGATCCATTCTCACCTTTTCAATTTCTATGTTTAATATTCGCATACCATCACCAACAATAAAATGATAAATATGACAAATACATCTAACATGGAAAATATTACTAAATGCATGATTAAGGGTTGTGTTAGCATGCCTATTGCACTGTGTTGCTAGAAGCATTATCCATAGAAATTGCCATTATTTTATCACTAAAGCAAAAATATCTACATATATCTGAAACAGTGTTAGCTATAAACCTACCCGTGTGCCATGAATTAATTATTCTATATGCAATTATGCGTTTTTGCATTGTCCAGTCTTCATCTATCCAATGACTTTTTACAGTTAGATAATCACAGTCATTATTACTTCTACCAATATAAGTTGTAATAGAAATACGATTAGGTATATGAGTAAATAAATAGCGCAAATATTGTTCATATTCATGCTTGAATTTATAAATATCGGCCTTAACTGTTGCACGAGGCCAACCTTTATAAGTAGGATTAAAGACTCTTCTAATATAATGAATCCAATTAGGATTAGAAGCAAAAGTATAAGGCAGCACATAACAGTAATCATTTTCGCTAATACTTCACGATCCTTATTTGGATCGTAATATAAAATACCTCCGGTGACAGTGTTTATTCCTGGTTGAACTAGATTTAAACCAGTACTTGGGTTAACTTGAGAATCTACACTTGTCCCCCCTCTTGTTGCGCTTTCATTTGCAAAAACTAGCCTTATCTCTAGGGTGTAATTTTATATGCTTAGTCAAACTACACGTGCCGCTACGGTCTCCAGTATACCTATGAACAAGTAATTTCCCACAAGTTTTACACTTAGCCTTGTCGTGCTCTCTTACTTGAATAAAAAAAATGCCAAACTAATGATGTTTCTTGACGTTTAGCAGGTTGTCTACTAAAAGTGGGAGTTTGTACAGATGGGTGTGCCGGTTCATTACCTAAGTTATGAGCAGGACTAGTAGGTGTATCATCTAAATCTGGTGCTTGGGTTTCACCATCATCATCCTCATTTTCCTCTAAGATAGGTTTCATTAGGATAAAGAGCACTCATAATATCATCATCTAATCTATCACCTACTGCAACATCATGTAGAAATTCACTATCGGTAAATTGAAAACAAGGGTGATCACTATCAAGCATTCGGGAGGCGGATTAGGACGTCTAGTTTGGCTACTACTTTCAACTTATCTTTTTTAGGTCGGGAAGCCGGGGGAAGGGTAGTATTATGGCCATTACTTTCACCGGTTTTACCTTTTCCTTTACCGAATATTTTTTTCAAAGAAAATGCCATACTAATTAGAATTATGCAAACTAAAAATACAAAAATATACTATTAGCACGTAAGAGTTGAAACGAGTTTACCAGATTGCCGAACAACTTCTTGAAAATGGAAAATCGTTGAACTTGAACACTTGAAAACTTCAATTCAACAACTTCACAATTTTTCACGATTTTTCAACCCAATTGCAAGAGCGGAGCTCTACCAACTGAGCTTACAATTATGAATGTTTTAGGGAATAGAAAAACTTGAAAAAAACACATGTGGGGAGGAAAGAAACGTCTGTACTCATCTACAAAATTTATTTTGTACACGGCACATTAAATTAAGCACTTGTACTAGAAAGATTGAAAGAGCGCTTGAGAGAGATTGAGAGATATTGATGAATATGAAAATGAAAGAATGAGGGGGTATTTATAGTTAAGAAATGGGAAAAAGTGTAATTATATAAAGTTTGGGGTTAAATTAAAGTTTGGGGGCCAAATGACTATTTTTCAAACTTCCAAACGGCTACTTTTTGGAAAGAGCCGTTACTGAATTTTAAACAAAAAAAAAATTTAAAAAAAATAGCCGTTGGACCCGCCAGGTCCGGCTCAGGCCCGCCAAGACCGGTCCAGGCTCGACAGCCGGTCCCAGGTCTGGCGGTTCCCGTCCTAGCGGTTCGACGTAAGGGACCGGCCCGTCACAGATTTTTTGGAACATCAGAACCGGACCGCCGGTACCGGCCCAGTAGGACAGGTAGGCCCGTCAGGCACGCGGTCCCGGTCCTGTCCCGGTCCAGAACCGGGACACCAAGCAGCCTTAGTAAGGAGTAAGTGAAGAAGAAGAGAGAAGAAGGAAAAAGAAAAGAAAATCTTAGAAAAAAATATAATAAGAATACATTTTTAAAAAGGTGGTGAAACTAAATTTTTAACCTGTATTTTTTGTTTTTCACTCCTTCAAGAGAGTAAGAAAAGTAGGGGAATACATTTTTAAAAAGGTGGTGAAACTAAATTTTTAATCTGTATTTTTTGTCTTTCACACTCTTCAAGAGAGTGTATATCACTCTTTATGCCACATTAATTTAAAAGATGATAGTTTTTATAATATGAATACATACAAGGGGATCATAGAATACTCGTATTTTTAAGGGGTATAACTAAAATTTGGGTACAACCCCAATGGAATAATAATCCCTTTTTCGTAACTGAACAATTGCTGAATAATATGTTGCTTAATGTTACGAATATATCATGACGAAATTAGCCTTTCTTTTAGAAGTACGCACTGCCAAACTAATTATCCTTTTTTGGAAAAAGTAACAGTAAATTAAAAGAAATGACATGTGGACTCAATTAACTAATTTTTGAAGGTTAATTGGATTAATAAGTTCGAAAAATAATTCAGTATTTTAAAATTAAAATTTAGATAATTAAAAATAATAAAAGTATTATATATACAAGTTGCAAATCTTTCATGTTAATATGACAAAACAAATATTTGTTAATATTGGTTAAACTTCGTATAAATTAAAATGGCGGGAGTTGTAACATTTCTAAACGTTAAATATTATAAACAAATTTAATTTATTGATTAAAACATGATCGAAGATAATTTAATACTTTTCAGTCAGTTTTCATTAATTCTGTCTCTTTTTCCAGGATCTCTCACAGTTAGCCACTTAGCCTATCTGTCTCTCTCACTCTCTTTTTTCTACCTGAAACCAAGATTCTCGTCCTCTCCCTTGTTTTATTATTTTCTTGGAGGATTTATAAGTCTTTTCAGTCTCTAATGGTCCCTAAATTATCGAAGATTTAAAAAATAAAACTGATTAAAATAATGTAGAGAAAGATTCTAAGTGAAGAGAATTTCTCCTTATTAATCTAGCTTACGGCTAGCTAGGTCAGCTAGCAGTTCTGGACCCTTTTATGAACTATGAACAATCATTCTCAGCCACCATATTTCGAGGGGCAAAAAAGGACAAACCCTAAAACAAAGACTATCTTGAACAATTGATACATATATTCGCAGAAGACAGCGACATATAAATGAAACATCGATTTGTCGTCTGCATCAAAATATACATATACTATAACAGATATATTATCTGTATATATAAGATTGCATGCCGATTTGCTTGCAGGGCTAGCCGTGAATGAATAGTAAGGTACCACAACTCGAATAGCAGGCCAAACAATAAAACAAAAGAACACGTAGGGACTAAAAGAATTCTCAGGCTAGAGTGAGTTTAATTTTCTATAGAGTAATCGCATAAAAGAATCTATTTCCCTTTTCAGCTAAATGATAATTACAGGTAATCCTTTATGTGGGGTTAGTAATCCATATATATATATATATGACAATTATATTAGCGGAGGATTTAGGATTTCTAGTTCGGCCAAATTAGTAGCTCTGCCCAGACTCTATATATATTTGTCTTAAAAAATTTATTGAATATGTACAAATTATTAGTTAAGAACCCAGTAACTTAGAAATGATAGAATCTTGAATCCATTAGTTTCAAATATTGGCTCCGCTTCTAGGTGCATTGATATTAGGCTACATAGACAATATTTACACCTTAATTATACCATGCTTTATTGTTGTTTATTAGGCGAAATGATAACAAAATGCTGGTGTTCTTTTGCTTCGCAGGAAGTAATCCATGTTAGGAAGAACTGTAGAGTGTTTTGGAGTTAATAATGTAAAGAAAACGTCCAATCAAGAAGCATTCGAACACAAAGAAGCGAAAAAATGGACTGGAGTGGACCTCGACAGGCAACTAAAGCGAGGCAAAATGTTTAGCCTTCACCACGATCGCACTGCGGTCGTGCCAAGGCCGCAGTGAACTGTGCAGTTGCCAGAAAATTTTGGGACCAAAGTGTAACTCGGAAAAAACTTATTCCAAACCCTTATAAACTCTAGAAGCTCGCCCGAGATATGTTGAAGCTTGTTTTTAGACTACTTTAGAGGCAAGAACAAGTGTGAGAAGATCAATCAAACATTTGAGTTTTTCTATCTCCTTTTATTTCTTGCAATTACACATTATGAACAACTTTGTAGTTTTATCTTGTTTGTTTATGAATAGCTAAACAATTGATCTAGGGTTGATGGAATCAATTGTTGGATGAAGTTTTAACTTTATTATAATCGATCCGAAATTATTATATGATTGTTCAACTACGTTTTGTATGGTGATTAATTGAATAGGGCCATTGATTAATTGCGTCTAGTTGCCTTGTATTGCTTGAGAAAGAATATTGGGTTAGACTGTTATTAAATAATATCACTTTTGGGTAACTGAAGAGATTCATTACTCAAACTTAAAAGTGGAGATAGAGATAATGAAATTTTAGTGGGATAATTTAGAGTTGCACACATTGTGAGCTAGAGTAGTTCAAGAGAATGCTCTAGTAAATTATCGTAGTTGATCGAGAGATAATTACGATAACTTATAGCCCATAATCCTCATAAAGTATTACGGTGAGATTATAGCAAAAGAGTTAAGACCTAAACGAGCAACTGGGGAAATCAATACCCTATACCTTCTTTACCATTGAATTATCTTTGATTTAGCATATAGTTATTTTTTAGTATCATTTGAAGTAGTTAAATGAAAAAACCCAACCTTTATTGATAAAAATCTTGCTTCTAGAAATTGGTTGAGTTTATAATAACGTTGCCAAGAGTTGTAATAGATAGGTTAGTTCCCTGAGGATTTGACTCGGACTTAAAATCGAATTATATTTGTAACAACCGCTTATCTTTTAGAAGGCGTAGTTGGGCGTGATAAAACTTTGGCGCCGTTGACGGGGAGCTAACGGTGTTATTTTCTACAACTTGAAGTTAGTGTTAGAATTATTAGTTTAGATCAATTTCGAAGGTGTTAAATAATTTTTTCATAGAAATTCTCATGTTTGAACTCTTGTGGAATTCATGTGTATGCCTAGAATTCTTCGAGGATTGGAGAAATGCTGGAAGGACTCTCAGACACCGAGAAAGCATTCAGGGCATTGAACCGTGCTAACAAGAGGATCCAACAATCACAATAACCAAACCAGTTCGAAATTGACATGGGTGACGTACAGAACGTCAACGAGAACATCAGGGATGAGCCAGCTGACCCAAATGTTAGAGTGGTGGCACCTCTTTTCCAGAAGTTGCACATTATGATTGGGCACAACCGACAACTAAGAAACTGACCATTAGCATAGCTGTACCCCCAATTCAAGCGGAGACATTCTAGATCAGCAACAATATGCTGCATCTTCTGCAAAACAAGGGATTATTCTTCGGGTCTCACATTGAAGACCCTCAACAACCTTGAAAACTTTTCTGTCGATTTGAGTGACCCAAAGGCAGCCAAATGTGACCCCAAAAGCTATCAAGCTATTACTTTTCCCGTTATCTGTGATTGGGGAAGCTCAGACTTGGCTGAATTCGCTCCCAATAAATTCCATTATCACCTTGCAGGAATTAGTCAAGCAGTTCCTGAATAAGTTTTAGCTGATAATCTAAAGGCCAATATTGATGCTTCAGCTGGGGTGCATTTTTTAGTAAGACATTTACCGAGTACAAAGTCCTTCTTGACATGATGTCCCGAATTCGGGGTGGATGATGAGAGGTACAACACTGTCACCCATCATGCATTCCGTTCCTCTGGACCCAAATAATTCGCATACAGAGAACATAGCCACAATCATGACTCAGAGGAATATATTGACAAAGAAGATTGATGAGATGGGTACAAGGCAAGTGCATATTGTTGAGACAACAAATGGAGGACTATATACACCCTGCGTTAATCAGTCATATGTATGTTCATGGAGTGGAGAAGGTGATAACCAAGGGTTAAGATAATATATGAATTATGTCAACAACTTTGGGGGTTAGAGATATGGAGGAAAACAGTGGAGACCGGCACCAAACCAGTAATACAAACAAAACCTGCTACAGCTTGGAGGTATGCAAACCCAAGGCCAAATGGTGCCATACCAGAGACAACAGGGCTATCCACAGCAGAACCAGCAACAGTTGACATATCAACCACCTCCTCAATAACAAGATAAAAATATGGTAGAGATCAGGGGTATGCTTCAACAACTCATTGGAACAAATTGTAAGATGCACGAAACATTGGCAGTGCATGATTCAACAATAAAGAACATTGAAACTTAGTTGGGGCAGATGTCTATGGCTTAAAACAACCACCCCCAGGGAACATTACAAGGGGACATGAACAATAACCCCAAGGAGCAACCTGAATCAGTTGATGGCAGTGAGTCTCCAAAATGGGAGAGATGTAGGCAGAGAGTAGGAAGTTGAACAAGCTAACAAAGAGACTACACCAGCCACTCCAGTTACATTAGAGATAGATGAACTAGCAGAACTTACAAAAGTGGTGGTTGAACAGGTTCAGGATGATCATGAAGCTAAAGAGAGTGAACAAACTGCAGAACATGTGGTACCTCTTGTGCCACATAACCCCAACAGAAAAAAGCCATAAAGTAGTGCACAAAGGGCGATACCTACACCATTCCCTCAAAGACTGGTAAAACAAAAGAAGGACGATCAATACAAGAAATTTATGGAGATGCTGCTTCAAATTCAGTTGAATATTCCTCTTATGGATGCCTTGAGGGAGATGTCAGGCTATGCGGAGATGATGAAGGACCTAATGTCATGAAAGTTTGATTTTCAGGACCAACCCGTAGTAACTTTGACACGGACCTGCAGTGCAGTAGTGAAAGGACCCATGGCTCAAAAGATGTCCGACCTAGGTAGCTTTACTATTCCTTGCACTATTGGGAGTTATGCCTTTACAAAGGCATTATATGACTTAGGAGCCAGCATAAACTTGTTGTCTCTGGCTATATATACCAAACTAAGCATTGGCATAGCTAGACCGACTTCGATGTTGGTGCAACTAGCTAATCACATTGTTAAAAGGCCAACAAAGATTCTTGATGATGTGTTGGTACAATTGGGGAAGTTTTTGTTCCCAGCCGACTTTGTTATTCTAGGTTTCCGGGTAGATGAGGATATACCTATAATTTTTGGGAGGCCATTCTTAGCCATGGGGTGAGCACTAATTGATTGCGAAATTGGGGAATTAAAATGAGATTGAACTATGAATAAGTCATATTCAACGTTCAGCAATGCATGAGGAAACCCAGTAAATATGCTAATTGCTCCCTAGTGGAGGCAGTGAATGTCATCCGGCATAAAGATGACGTGACCCTGACTGCTAAAGATCCATTAGAAGCTTGCCTGAAAAATTTAGATGAGATAGATGGTGAAGGGTTGGCTGAGTGGGTCATGGAGCTCGAAGGCCAAGGATTCTGAAAAGAGGAACCTCAGTTCGAGTCCCTTAAATTAGAAAAAAAGGCTATACCTCTGGCAAAACCATCAGTAGAGGAACCACCCAAACTTGAGTTGAAACCACTCCCAGCTCACCTCAGATATGTTTTCTTAGGGCCTAATTCTACGTTGTATGTTATTATATCATCCGATTTTCTAGATGTGCAGGTAGAGCAGCTCCTACAGGTACTACGGGAATTTAAGACTGCTATTTGTTGGACCATGGCAGACATAAAGGATATCAGCCCAGCTTTTTGTATGCACAAGATTCTCTTAGAAGAAGGGCACAAACCTTCCAGAAAATATCAATAAAGGCTGAACCCAAATATAAAAGAGTTGGTTAAGAAGGAAGTGATCAAATGGTTAGATGCGGGTATCACCTTCCCCATCTCTGACAGCAATTGGGTCAGCCCTGTTAAATGTGTTCTGAAAAATAGAGGAATGACGGTATGGCGGATTTGCATGGATTATAGGAAATTGAACACAATCACCCGGAAGGACCACTTCCCTCTGCCATTTATTGACCAAATGTTGGACAGGCTCGCCGGGAAATCTCACATCTGCTTCTTGGATGGATATTTGGGGTACAATCAGATCTCAGTAGCCCGCGAAGACAGAGAGAAAACATAATTCACTGCCCATATGACATCTTTGCCTTTTGGAGAATGCCTTTTAAGCTGTGCAATGCACCGACGACGTTTCAACGGTGCATGTTAGCAACTTTCACAGATGTGGTGGAGGACATTATGGAGGTTTTTATGGATGATTTCTCCGTGGTAGTGGATTCATTCGAGGACTGTTTACACAACTTAAGAAGAGTGCTCAGAAGATGTGTGGAGACAAATTTAGTGCTGAACTAGGAAAAGTGCCATTTTATGGTACAAGAAGGGATAATCCTAGGGCATCGAGTATCCAGCAAGGGAACCCAGGTTGACAATGCAAAGGTTGATGTGATTGAGAAGTTTCCACGACCTACTTGAGTCAAGGTGGTAAGAAGTTTCCTTGGGCACACCGAGTTCTACAGGAGATTCATAAAAGAATTCTCTAAAATTGCTAACCCTTATGCAAACTCCTTGAAAAGGATCACCCCTTTGTGTTTTCTAATAATTGCATGTCTGCTTTGAGGAGTTGAAGAAAAGATTGACTTCACCCATCATTGTTGCACCCAACTGGGAGCAACAATGAAAAGGATCATTGTTGCAAACTCCTTGAAAAGGATCACCCCTTTGTGTTTTCTAATAATTGCATGTCTGCTTTGAGGAGTTGAAGAAAAGATTGACTTCACCCATCATTGTTGCACCCAACTGGGAGCAACTGTTTGAGCTCATATGCGACGCAAGTGACTATGCTATAGGAGCAGTCTTAGGGCATCGAAAGGATAAATTGATGCACCTTATCTACTATACAAGCAGAACTCTAAGCGGTGCACAACTAAATTATACTGTGACGGAGAAGGAGATGTTGGCTGTCATTTTTGCATTCGACAAATTCAGGTCATACTTGATTGGATCGAAAATTATTATTTACAAATCATGCAGTAATTAAGTACCTGATAGAAAAGAAGGAGTCAAAGTCACACTTGATTCGCTGGGTTCTTCTCTTACAAAAATTTGATCTGGAGATACGTGACAGAAAAGGGACAGAGAACCAAGTTGCTGACCACATCTCAAGGTTGGAAGGAGCTGAACAGAATGTAGAGGTTGAGGATATAACAGAGACATTCCCGGATGAACAGTTACTAGCAATGACAATGGAGCATCGTGGTATGCTGATATTGATAATTATTTAGCAAGTGGTATTGTACCTTATGAACTCTCCTCAATTCAAAAGAAAAAGTTCTTTCATGATTGTTGGTCTTATTATTGGGATGAACCTCTATTGTTTAAAATATGTGTAGATAGCATGATCCGTCGGTCTATCCCCAAGAAAGATCAAAATTCTATTTTGCAGGCTTGCCATGCTTCACCATATGATGGACACTTTGGAGGAATTTGAACAACAACTAAGGTGTTAGAGACATGCTTGTATTGGCCAACTCTATTCAAGGATGCCTATGCTTGGGTCAAAAGTTGCGATGAATTCCAAAAGATAGGCAACATATCTCGCAGACACGAGATGCAAATGAGCACAATTCAAGAGGTGGAGGTTTTTGACATATGGGGGATCGACTTCACCGGGCCATTTTGTCACCTCGTATGGTAACAAATATATATTGGTAGCAGTTGACTACGTCTCCAAGTGGGTCAAATCAGTGTATCTCCTGACCAATGATGCTAAACGGGTAACAAGCTTTCTAAATAAGAATATTTTCACATGTTTTGGCACCCCAAAAGCTATACTCAGTGATGGCGGCACTCATTTTTGCAATAGAGCATTCGCACAGCTATTGGAAAAGTATGGAGTCCATCATAAGGTGACCACCCCGTACCACCCACAGTCAAGCGAGCAAGTTGAAGTGTCCAACAAAGAGATTAAAAGTGTCCTTACAAAAACAGTGAATGCAACAAGGACTGATTGGGTAAGGAAGCTAGATGATGCATTATGGGCGTACCGCACAGCCTTGAAAACTCTAATTGGTATGTCACCGTACAAGTTAGTGTTTGAAAAGGCATGCCACCTCCCGGTAGAGCTTGAGCACAAAGCACTTTGGGCATTGCAGCAGTTGAACTTGAATATGGAGACAACAGGCACCAATAGAGTCACTGGTTACATGAGCTAGAGGAATTCAGGTTCCAAGCATTCGAGAGTGCTAGATTATACAAAGAAAGGATAAAACTAATGCATGATAAGCACATCATGGACCAAAACTTCAAATCCTGAGAGATAGTGTTGTTATACAAATCCTGATTGAGATTTTTTCTGGGTAACTTGAAGTCCCGACGGTCAGGACCCTTCACAGTGGTGAAAATGTTCTCAAGTAGAGCTGTTGAGATTGAATCAGAAGATGGGACGAATAAGTTCATAGTGAATGGTCAGAGGTTGACATTACCTTAGAATGGCAGATGAGAAAGGGGGTAGAGAGACAATAATGTTGGAAGAGCCCTAATACGCGAATAAGGGGTGATGTTCCGAGCCTGCGTCGTGCCGCAACATTAAATCAAGCACTGCGTGGGAGGCAACCCATGATTGTTAATGTTTCATTCTTGTATATACCCATGATTAAACAAAAAAACAAAAAGTTTCCTTGTACAGCACCCACGGTAGGACTGCAGCGACAGGCATGTATTTTGCCTCAAATTTGTCCAACCCACAGCAATAGTGGTGGGACTGCAACTCGACCGTGATGAGACGGAAGTATTCTACCTCACGTTCGTCAACTCACCGTGACCGTAGTAGGACCGTCTCTCGACCGTGGTGAGATGGTAAAGTTTGTTGCCCTGGTAAGTTAATTTCTAATTTTTCTATGTATTCCCCTCCCCTTTTTTCTTTCATCAAAACACCCGCACATCCCCTCACTCCCCCAGTTCCTCTCGCTCTCTAAACTCTAACCTATCAAATCTCTCCTCCCTTCTTCTTCTTCTTCTTCTTCTTCTTCATTCATTCATCCTGCTTCCCCCATCTCCATTCCTCTCACTCTTTCTTCCATCAAGGTATGTCACTCCCTCTCCAACTTTTCTTTTGTATTTAGTTTTAGTTGTATGCTAGTTTCATATTTTTAATTGTAGGGTGTAATCGTATAGTACAACTTGTGATTTGGGGGAAGCATTGATGTATCCATATGGACTATAGGTGTTAGAAATTGTCGTGCTCACAAGGTGTTTGGGGAATTGACCCAATGGAGTTATAAGGGCTAATGTGACCATGGTTGTGGTGAAGTCTAAGTAACTACCCATAGATAACATATCTCACACCCTCACTGATAGGCGCTTCTCTGTTTGACAAGTAAAATGTATCCATCTCGGAAGAGACGCAACACAGGGTCCTTCTCTAGTGGACTGGGCAGCTCCTCAAGAGGTAGGGATCAAGCTAGTGCGGCACAGTTTGACCACACTAGGTTTGTCTCTGAACCGATGGAGGATAGGTATAATGCAAAGCCTTCTAAGAAATTATTACATGAGGTACATATTGACTAAGAAGCCTTAGAAGTGGAATGCCCGAATATCTTTGCTGAGTTCAGGATGTGTCAGGTGGACATCTTCTTTGAGGAGCCGGAGGAGGACAATGTTCAGATGGTAAGGGAATTTTATGCTAACTGCCCGGACTAGTCGGCTCGGCGAAGTAGTAGCCCAAAAAAAGAAGATCCAGAGTGATTCCTCACCTATCCTGTCAGGGGCCCAGTGGAACGCTCGTGTACAGATTCCCTATGCTCATGTAAACGGGCAGGGCCGGCCGGCCCGAATATCTAAAAGGATCCGGCAATAGGCCTGACCGGATATCGTTTGTCCATAAACAAAACAAAAACAAAGTAGGTTTTTAGTAGTAGTTCATGAGACCTCGAATTCCCAGGTTCCAGCGTGCATTATGCCAACAGGTCCCACTACCAACTCTAGCTAAGAAGTTTAGTCACCCTTCTTTTTTTTTCTAAAATAGAATAGAATAAAAAATGAGATAGTCTATATCCTATAAAGTCAAATTTCTCTAGGGTATTATCTCAATTCCAATAAAATGCAATCGGATAAAGTATGACTTGGCGATCAGAACATATATGGATAGAACTTATAACACGGTCTCAAAAAATAAGTAATTTCTGCTGGACCTTTATCCTTTTTTTAGGTTCATTAGGTTTCTTATTAGTTGGAACTTCCAGTTATCTTGGTAGAAATTTGATATCTTTTTTTCCGCCTCAAGAAATCATTTTCTTCCACAAGGACTCGTGATGTCTTTCTACGGAATTGCGGGTCTATTTATTAGATCTTATTTGTGGTGCACAATTCCCTGGAATGTAGGTAGTGGTTATGATCGATTCGATAGAAAGGAAGGAATAGTCTATTATTTTCGTTGGAGATTTCCGAGAAAAGATCGTCGCATATTCCTCCGATTCCTAATAAAAGATATTCAGTCCGTTAGAATAGAAGTTAAAAAGGGTATTTATGCTCGCCATGTTCTTTATATGGACATCCGAGGCCATGGGTCCATTCCCTTGACTCGTATGGATGAGAATTTGACTCCACGAGAAATTGAACAAAAGGCTGATATATTAGCCTATTTCTTGCATGTACCAATTGAAGTATTTTGAGAAATTGAGATATCAGTATCAGGAAACAATATTCTGAATTTCTTCATTCGAAGTGAATTCTTAGCTTTTTTCTGGATTCTTTCTAGATTCAAGGACTAACCATGAGAATGGGGTTGTCACTGTACGCAATACCCGAGTAAATGCATCAATCGAGGCCATGCGCTGGGTGTACAGGCTATCGGTGTTCACGGGGGAGATAGATTCTTACCTTGTTAATCATCGTCCAAGGGCCGATTGGGCACCCATGCTTGATATCATATGTGTGCCTGACAGGGAGTTTATCTGGATAAAGCGTCTGATCACGTTGAACTCACAGTCTCTTAATTGGGAGGCCAATTATTGGCTCACCATTATCAACAGCCGCTTGCTACCCTCCAGCAATACGACTTATGTCAATGGGCAATAAGAGGCTGCTATCTACAGTTTTAAAATGCATCGAGATTTTGATGTAGCCCATCTACTCCACGATGAAATGTTCATTCTCTCACCTCAAGTAATTAAAGGTTTGTACTTCCCTTCTTTAGTCACCAAGCTGTGTCATCTTGCTAGAGTCCCTCAAAACCTTCGAGCTGATAAGAAACTACCATTGAAAGCCCCGTTACGGGCAAGCAAAATTTGAATTGGCAGAGAGCCGGTAGTGGTAGTTGATGATGATGATAAAGCTGATGCTGATGCTGGGGAAGTTGTTATCCCACCACCCACGAGAGATGATGAGGCGGGCCCATCTCAGCCCCGCCGAAGTACCTGCCTGACGGACTTGGAGCAGGATATGACTGGTCTCCGCACTTCGGAAACTGACCTGGGCGCCAGAGCTAACACTCGAGCCACTCACCAAACCAAGTCGGAGAATAAAATCTTGGGATGGCTGAGAGCTCAAGATCGTGCTTGCAATGTTAACCCAGACACCGTCTCCGACCAGGAGTGATCCTTTAAGGAAGTTCCTTCACCTCACTATTCCTTAATTTTTTTATGACATGAGGACATGGCAACCTTTTAAGTGTGGGGTGGGGGATACTTCAATATGTGTATGTACATATAGTTCTTGATTGTTTTGTTTTGTGGTTTGAATGATAGTTAATTTAGGTAAGCTTAAAATTGGAAAGTTGACTTGTCTTGACGACGGATCTCTGTTGACGGGATTCTTGAGGGACTAAATAGATGTAAAAAGTCAAAAAAAAGGGAATATATAGACTCTTCCTGATGACGGATCCTTTAGACAATTTTCTTTAGGGAAGTTAGTGTAGAGAAAATGCTAAAAAGATTTTATAGTAACTCTCCCTTGATTTTTCTTTGGGCCACGGTTCTTTTCCAAGGGTTTAGCTTGAACCGAGTGTAAGTAGTTTTTGTTTATGTTGTTTTTAGTTTTTAGTTAGTACTGATGGGCTACGAGTTGAAACAGAAAGAGAGCCCTTTGCGTTAATACATCTGGGCACAATCTACACTAGAGTCGCCTAGTCTCAATGGCTAACTCTTGCTAAAGTGCCTTAAATTTGTATATTTGTAACTTACTTGAACAATCAAAAGAGTAAACCAATCTGGAGTGAGTCATATGCCATGTGATGTGTGAGCTATACTATATTCTATGCTTTACATTTGATGCCTAGAACTTACCATGTGTATTTACAAAGCGAAATATTAGCTTCATTCAGTCTTAGAAGTGATATATGCATTTCTTTGTTAAGCCAGTTATATAAGTGAACCCACCTAAATGTAATAAATTGTAGTTAACCACGTTGAGCCTATAAGCATATTTCTTTGGCAACCACATTGCAAACCTTACCTAATTGTTTGAATAGCCAGCTGTTTGAACACCTTTTACCTCCTATGAAAATTTGAATGGTCTTGGCATATGCAAAAGTTAAAATGTGAGGTGGAGGTTTGGTTTTTGAGTGGAGCCAATGAAATAGAGGAAAGTTGCGGTTTTGAAAAGTAAAAGAAGAAGCGTTTGCTAAAAAATGTAAATAAATGCAGTAGTTGATAAGTGGTAGCATAATACAAATGCACCTAAAATGAATAGGATATTATAAATAAATTGTGGTGGAACATCTGGTTGACATAAGTATGATTTGGAATGTTAATTTGTTTGTATTAAAAGTGCTTAGGGAGGTTAGTCACTATATCTAAATATATCCTACCCATCCC
The DNA here is from genome assembly GCA_034376525.1 of Nicotiana benthamiana. Lineage (NCBI taxonomy): Eukaryota > Viridiplantae > Streptophyta > Magnoliopsida > Solanales > Solanaceae > Nicotiana > Nicotiana benthamiana. Next base: position 82,518,990 of record CM067331.1, on the reverse strand, counting down.
TTAGCCTACATTACAACCAAGTGAAGTCCTAATTGATCTTAGACTGAATATGCTCAATTAGTAGAGTAGTACACTACGGGCAAGCCTATGGTACATCTTTGTGGCATATGAATATTCTTTTGGAGAGTGAGCGAAATTCAATCCATCTGAGTTCCTAATTGTTCTTAAATATTAATTGTGGAACTGCTCTCTTGTGTGATGTGATGGCATGTAATTCACGAAGGAAAGGTAACTCTTGACTTCTATATATAGTAGTTTGAATAAGTGCGAATATTGCATGGTACGGGGGATTCGAATTCTAAGGCAAAGGTTGTTCACTATTAGGTGCAACTTTGGTGAATTGTTCAGGGTGTGATTCGTCAAGGGAAAAGCATAGGGAATGAACTTTGATAGAGTGGTAGATTGCTCGAGGACAAGTAATGATTTAAGTGTGGTGTGTTTGATATTACTCTATATAGACAATATTTACACCTTAATTATACCATACTTTATTGTTGTTTATAAGGCTAAATGATAACAAAATGCTCTAATTAGTGTTCTTTTGCTTCGCATGGACTAATCCAATTTAGGAAGAACTATGAAATATTTTGGAGTTAATAATGTGAAGAAAACGTCCAATCAAGAAGCACCCAAGCGTAAAAAAGCAAAAAATGGACTGGAGTGGAATCCACTGCGACCGTGGTGGACCGCGGTAGGCAACTAATGCGAGGCAGAATGTTTGGCCTTCACCGCAGTAATGCCGCAGCCGCGATGAACTGTGCAATTGCAAGAAAATTTAGGGACCAAAGTGTAACTCGGGGAAAACTTATTTCAAACCCTTATAAACTCTAGAAGCTCGCCCAAGATATGTTGAAGCTTATTTTTAGACTACTTTGGAGGCAAGAAGAAATGTGAGAAGATCAACCAAATATTAGAGTTTTTCTATCTCCTTTTATTTCTTGCAATTACATATTATGAACAACTTTGTAGTTTTATCTTGTTTGTTTACATACTCTAGTAAATTATCGTAATTGATCGAGAGATAATTACAATAACTTATAACTCATAATCATCATAAAGTATTACGGCGAGACTATAGCAAAAGAGTTAAGACCTAAACTAGCAATTGGGAAAATCAATACCATAGACCTTCTTTACCATTGAATTATCATTGATTTAGCATATAGTTATTTTTTAGTATCAATTGAAGTAGTTAAAGAAAAAAAAAAACCCAATCTTTATTGATAAAAATCTTGCATTGATAAATTGGTTGAGTTGATAATAGTACTGACAAGAGATATAATAGATAGGTTAGTTTCCTAAAAAATTGATCCGGACTTAAAATCGGATTATATTTGCAACGACCGCTTTGTCGTTTAGAAGGCATAGTTGGGCGTTATCATGCATCATTAAAGAAATGAGAAAAAGAAATCATTAAGTTGGAATCGATCCATATTCGAGTAAATAGCTCAGCAATCAACCAAGTGTATCATTCACCCTTATTGGAGCATATGGGCCCACAAATAATGTCTAGAAAACATGTGCATAAAATATCTAATTTGATGAAAAGACATACTATGGATTCATGCATACGATAATTTGAAGGATATATCCACACCCATGGGATTATTTATATGCAACACAACAAGTCAAAATACACTAATAGTGTAAAATTCTGTGAGCTATTAGAAAATATAAGTTACTGTCGCGGGCGGCCCTTCCATAAAGCAAGCTTTAGGCTCCATATTAGTGGGGGGCCCATTTTGTTACACCTAATAAACTATTTATAAGTTTAAAAAAGAGTTATGTAAAGTAAAAAAATTTGATTTTTTTTCTTTAACAAGTATAGAGAAGAACGCTTTGCAACTACTATGATTTCTACTAAGAAAATTTCACTTGAAATGAATATCGAACCCGAATTTCGTAAGAAAAATATAATATATAGGAAGTAGCAATTTGATACGAATGCTGATAACGAAATCTCAAAATCTTTCGAAGAGTCCTTTAGAGTTGATTACTTTTATGCATAATAAATATAGCTATTTTTTCACTTCAAAATAGATTTAAAAATGTCGAAGCATATGAAAATATTTTTGGTTTTCTATTTGATAGTAAAAACTAAGATCATGAGATGTTAAAAATTTGAAAAAATATTTCCTTAATCTTGAATATTCCTTAAAACATAATGATCAATTAGACATTGATAAGTTAGATTTATTTTCTGAATTAAAAGTATTAAGAAAAATAGTACAATTAGAACATATAAGTTTAATTGATACACTTGATCAAATAAAAAGATTTAATTCTTTTTCAAATACCTAAATTGCATATGGAATAATGTTCATAACTCAACGGAAAGAAGTTTTCAAAACTAAAATTGATAAAATTTTACCTAGAACAACAATGTTACAAGAAAAGTTAAATAATTAGCTACATTGTCAATTGAAAAATATTATTAGGAGTAATTGATTATAAGAAAATTATAAATTTATTTTGTATCTAAGATTCTCAAATTCCCGAAAATGATTTGAATAAGCATTCCTTTGAGAAGGAATAGTATGAGACACTATTTGGCCTTCTTTGAGGAGTTGTCCTCTGCTGGCATATTCATTCTTTTTTTTTTGCGGTCAAAACAAGACTTACGGATAACATTCAGACCTCACAAGGTACATAGGCCAGGGAGAGCTAATGCTTGTTGGGTATTTTGGTTTGACACTGCTTCACACCAAAAAAAAAGGAGAAGCTACATCTGAGTTAAAAGCTAAAAAATATATTTTAAATAAATAATAAAAATCTCTCATAAAATTGAGCTTTAGGCTATAAAATTTATCGGATCGCCCTGCCTATCGTAAATACTTCCTGAGAGCAGCCGTGACTGAACAATGGTTTGGCAGTAAGGCTTGGATGCATGCCAAGTATGCCAAACTATAATTGAAATTCCAATTCTATTTGCAGTCTAAATTCTTGACCGTTTGAGGTCCAGTAAATCTCAGTCCTCCTCAGAGCTACTAATTAAGTCCCCACCTTGATTGTCTCTTATAATAGACATGTTATTTTCATGCAACTTTAATTTTGTCATTTGCAATATTATATAAGGAAAAACAACATTATTTGTCATTTCTGTATATATTTAATTGAAAAACCTATTTACCATTACAGGTCCTTGTCTTCATTTTGTCTAAATCAGGCAATTGGGTCGGGTGACCCATAAACAGGGGCCACAGTTTAGGCCTACGACCAGCCACGGGATTGTGTAGGGGCCTGGGCCATACAATATTGGAGATTCTAAGTGGTCTACCCATTAAAATTACCACTTAACTCCATATATTTTTAAAATATTTATTTTATATTATATATTTATTATAAAACTTTATTTACTTTTTAAAATTTTAATATCATTATATTTCGTTAAACATATCTCATCTTTTAAGAGATTAGATAATCTCCCCAGATTCGTTTAGGATATCTTCAATTAATATTTAATTGGGAATAAACATCGTATCTTTTTCAATACACTGTATCATGAATTTTTTTGCACTGATTTATATTCTTTCTTAATCACATAATCAATTCTTCACAAGAAATTAGCAAATTGTGAAGGAAAAGATGAAGAGGAAATTGGCTTGCTTGCTCTACCGATTAGAATATTGTGTTTTTATTTATGACTGAATAATGTATTTTTCTTTGGAATATTATGGGGTTTTCTTTACTTTTGTTTGAATACAATATATTTCTTAGAATATTAATTGATTAATGGTCGTATTAATCGAATACTGCGCCAAAATATATAAATATTGCATTACAAATTAGAATATTATGATTTTTACTTAGAGTTGAATGGTGTATTCTAAATTAGAGTATTCTGGTACAATTTAAATATTATATTTCAAATTAGAATATTATGGTATTTATTTATAGTTGAATATTGTATTCTTTTGAGTTAGAATTATGATATTTCTTTAATTTTTATTTGAATACAATAGTATTGATTAGAATATTAAATTTTGTGAATATTATATTTCAAATTGAAATATCGTAGTATGTAATTATAGTTTAATGTTATATTCCAAATTAGAATATTATGATATGTTTTATTGATTAAAGTATTCCAAATTTTGAAAAACTCGCACTAGAAAAAATCAATTTGCTACCAAAATCGATAATAACCTCTTAATAAAAAAATCACACAATTATCACTTTTTCATATTCCACCATATTAAATCATGATCGGTATATCTTTCATTGCAATTGATAAAATTTTATTGGATTAAATAAAACTTGTTCGATAAAAAATAAAGGAGTTTTAGTGAAGAAGAGGAATAGAATGATAAGAGTAAAGAAGCAAATCTCAAAATTACTATGTTATGTACTTAACTATGCACGTTTCAACAGTTATGCCCAAATTTAAGGGATTTTATCCCCTTAAAATAGTGGGTTAGATTCTGTAATTTTTAGTAAGTCAGGTATGCAGTGTAATTATAATTTGAATTTACTATATAATTTCAATAGTTAGGCATGGAGGGTAAATAATTTCTATAAATGGATATGCTGTACTTTGTGCCCTACAATACTTTATGTGCCCGGCTGATTGGGGGCTAACCGGCACAACTGATACTAGATAACTACTCTAGAGAGCTGGTATTTGGAAATTTATAACCACTACGTCTTGAACTTCTATTTTCCAGGATAAAAATATTCTAAAAAAATTTAGTTTAAATTTTAGGACAAAATAAATATTAGCTAATCTTTAAAAATATATCTGTGCACTTGCACGGCTAACTGTTTTGGTTGAGCCGAGGCCTTTAGTTAATTAATGGGTCATTAAACATAACCTTTTGATTGAGTTTTTATGTTTTTATATACTCCCTTTGTCACAAATAATGTGATAACTTTTTTATTTGAGATTCAAGCTTCATAATCTTGATTGTGCATTTGCATATAAATTTTTTTAGTTTATCGAAATAAAATTTATATATTTAAAAATTACGTAAAAAGTATTATAAATTAAAATAATTAATTACTCAAAATAATTAAAAGATGATAAAATGACAGTCATAGAAAAGTTGTTTGACGCTCAAAATTCAATTTATATTCACATAAATTGGGACGGGTAGAGTACCTTTTTTCTCCCGAAATGGAAAAATATATATTTGGTAGGTTTTGATTCCTTTTTTTTACCATATTTTTTTTTTTTATTTTTTTATTGCTTCTATTAATATCAACAAATATACAATGGAGTGTTCTTTTGTGGTAGTATAGACTAACTACCACATCCTAATCCTTTGACCTTGCTATACAATCATTCACTGCTATCAAGCTATATTATTACATATCATCTATAAAACTAACCACACTAAGGATAATAATTGAGTTGTCGCAGTCCTTTTAACCAAGTCTTGCATCTTCTACCTCTTGCATGAATAAGGATTGCAATTTCTCTGCACAATTTGTTGTCATCAAAAGGTTGTTTCTGAAATCGTATTGCATTTCTCCCTCTCCAAATCAATGAAACAGTAGTAGCAAATGCAGTAGCAATTACAGCTTTTTTGAACTGTTTGCTCCTTGCATTGCTACATATCCATGTTAATTCAGATTTCCAGCAAACAGGCCTTCTATGATATCCCAGCCAATGACAAATCTTGCTCCAAATTCTGTTTGTGACTGAGCAATCAAAAAACAAATGTTCAAAATCTTCAATGTGATGGTTACAAAACACACATGCTGCATCCACCTGAATCCTAAATTGGAGGAGTCTATCAACAGTTGGTAATCTACCATGTGCAGCCATCCATATAGTAAATAAGTGTCGAGGCAAAACATTTGGGGTAGCCATCAAGTTCCTCCAGTCCATCTTAGGAAAATCTGGCAACAGAGAAAGGTAGAGAATATGGATTTGGAATTTTCCAGCCTTACATACCTGTTGCAACCTAGATATGAGATCACCTTGTAAACTGTGAGTGTTCATAATTTGAGTTCTACAGTCAATGATCTTCCTAGAAATCCAAGAAGCATTCTTTGGACTTGCCATTGTTTCAATGTCATCATTTTTTATGTAATAAAAATGAATCCATTTAATCCAAAGACAATCCTTCTTCCTAGCAAGGTCCCAAAGCAATTTAGAAACAGCTGCTTTATTCCAGGTCTGGATGTCAATGATGTTTAGCCCTCCAGCAGTAACAGGTCGACACACTTTGTCCCAAGCTATCAGTGATCTCTTGGACACTATTCCATTGCCTGTCCATAAAAAGGACCTGCAAATAGCTTCAATTGATTTCACCACCTTCTTTGGCAATATAAAGATCTGAGACCAATATGTTTGAACTCCAAATAGTACTGACTTTATAAGTTGACATCTACCAGCATAGGATAAAAATTTTGCAGACCAACAGGTAATTTTTTCAGTGATTTTCTCAATCAAAGGTAAGTATTGATGTATGTTCAGCTTCTTTGAGTGTAATGGAATGCCCAGATATTTGAAAGGGAGATGCCCTTCATTGAATCCCAAGTCTTCAAGAATATCTGCCTTCTCAGCAAGAGATATACCAGCAAAATATATGGCACTCTTAGCTTTGTTAGATGAGAGTCCAGAAGCCACAGAAAAGGAGGAGAAAGCAGCTTGAAGAAGCTGAATAGAAGTAGGATCAGCCCTACAAAATAATAATAAATCATCTGCAAAACAGATGTGAGAACAGTTGAGTTTTCTGCATCTAGGGTGAAAATTAAAGTCACCATTTTTATGAAGTAGGTTGAGGTTCCTGTTGAGATATTCCATAGCAATAACAAATAGGTAAGGAGACATAGGATCTCCTTGCCTAATACCTCTTTTAGCTAAGAATGGCTTAGTGAGACCTCCATTAATCACTAAGGAATAAGTGACTGATGAAACACAAGCCATAATCCAGTCCACAAACTTTGCAGGAAATCCAAGATCCACCAGCATCTGCCTGAGAAATCTCCATTCAATTGTATCATATGCCTTCCTCAAGTCAACCTTAAGCACACACCTAGGTGATATACCTTTCCTTCCATACCATTTAAACAATTCATGACTGAGTAGTATATTATCAAGAATACTTCTACCTTCTATGAATGTTGACTGTCCCTTTCCAATGATGTGATCAATTACAGCTTTAATTCTTCTAGTGAGAACTTTAGAAACAATCTTGTATAAGGTGGTGCAGCAAGCAATAGGCCTGAAATCCTTAACAGTTTGAGGAGTTTTCACCTTTGGGACAAGAGCAATAGCAGTGTATTTATCATGTGTGGCATGTGACAAGTAGTAAAGAACTCCTTAACAGCAGCATAGACATCCATTTTGACAGTTTCCCAGTTTTTAGTGAAGAACTCCACAGGGAATTATTTTTTCTTTTTCAAAAAAAATATAATTCGTTCATATTTGGCTAGTCTTTTATGTTGCAAGAAAACATTTGAATTCCTATAAATTGAGGATCCTTGTTTCTCATTGAATAGTATCCATAATGTAGCCATATGGGGTTCGAGAGTCTCGTTTCGACGAAAAACATTCCAGGACAAGTGTTAATATGTCACTTATGTTTGCTTCTTTATGAGGTTGTTCTTTAGATATATTGTACTCTCATATAGTGGTTTATTCATCTCCGCCGTATGCCGTACGTAATTAAGCGAATCACGTTAAATATTTATATTTCTTTTTTTAAAAATTTTTCGTTGTTGTCTGATTTATCATTATAGAATGTTTACTTAGCTAATCTCCGTGTGACACCTGATTATTTCGATCCTAATAATTTTCTATTTTTGTAGTTTCTAAAGTGCTTTTATTTGATATTTTTTTTATGTTAATGTACCTAGCTAGTCCCCCGATACAATGTTAGCAATATTGAGAGAAGTAGTTAGAAAATTAAGGAACGGATATTGGAGTTTGCTTTTGGAAGTAGGAAGGAAGATTGAAATGAAACAATCAAACACAGTAATATGCATAGCAGATAGTAGATAGCTCTACTTGATGAACCATAATGCAAATATAAGAGAGTATATTTCTCTCTCTGCCTTTCTGTTCTGAAAACAAGTCAGACAAGTACAGTAAAAGAGTAAAATCAATAAGAGAAAAGAATAATGACGTAAGAAGTAAGTATACACAGACGTGCATGAGAGAAACCGACAAGGAAAGCGTCTGATTTGTATTATTCATTTCATCTTCCATCTGTAATTCGCCTTTTAATTTGGACATCTCGTTTCTCTCTCTTTCCCTTCAAGTTTGTCTTTTCTGATGGCGACAAGTACAAATATTACGAATTGAATTTTATTATTTTCTATAATAATTCAACTTAATCCTCCCAATGGATAAGTTTCGAATTAAATATTCTTATTCGTTTAGTCAATTTCTAAATATAAATATAAAGTTTTGTCAAAAGTTATTTGATTACGTGAACCCAAATCATTATAAAACCTCCTTCACATAAAATAGAAATTTGTTTAAGATATATGTATTGACAATTAAATTATTTTCTTTTTGTATAATATGCCTAAAAACAGATTTAAAATTTAAAGTTAATGAATTTATGTAATAACCTCAAGTATTATTTAGTATAAAATAATAACTAGGAGTGAACGTGAAAAGAGATATTACTTTGACATATATAAGTCGAAATTGAAGCAAAAAGGTTCTCGGTTAGGTGGCTATTTTAATGGTACTATTTAGAGAAAAGTCGTACAGAAACAATAATATTTGGTACTGAGTAAGGTATTATGGAGGAGTACGTAGGAGTACCTAATTAAGAGAGTCGTCGATATATTATTGTACTAAGTTGTGTGATGAGGGAGGGGAGTAAAAATTTTAGTTGGTGCCTCACATAATTGATATTAGTTATAATAAAAATTATATTTTATTTAGTTGTTCCCATTTAATTTATATTTATTTTTTCATAAAATTTTTAACTTGTATTTACTTTTTAAATAACTTTATCCCCTTTTCTCCCCCTCCTTTATTTTCTTCTTCTTCTTCTGCAGCTGCTGCTGCTACTGTTGGTCCTGCTATGAAACTTCAGTTCATGGGATAATTTTCATAAATATGTTTATCGGATTATCTAAAAATAAATTATAAATAATTATGTGAGTTAGTAGAAAATAATTTCAGAATATTTTAACGTATGTAAATCAGTAGACAATGATAATTCTATTCTTTTATTGTTTCCAAAATTTATGATTTAGATGTTATTGACAATCTGATTATTTATCTAGTATGTTAGAAAACTTTTTCAAAAACTTCAGGTTATATAGTGCTGAAGTTTTTACAAATGAACTAAATAACTTCTGCTCTAGAGCTGAAGTTCGCCAATTACAAAAACAAAAATTTCAGCTCTAGAGCTGAAGTATGCAGTTACAAAACCAAAGCTTTAGCTCTTGAGCTGAAATTTGCCAGTCAAAATAAAATTTCAGCTTTAAAGCTGAAACTCGCCAGTTACAAAACCAAAACTTCAGCTTTAGAGCTAAAGTTCGACATCTACAAAACAAAAACTTCAGCTCTAGAGTTGAAGTTCACCAGTTATAAAAACAAAAAACTTCAACTCTAGATTTGAAGTTCGCCAGTTACAGAACAAAAACTTCAGCTCTAGAGTTGAAGTTCGCCAGTTACCAAAACAAAAACTTCAGCAATTACAAAAAAAAAAACTTTAACAAATAGAGAATAAAACTTCAGCTACTATACTTAAGTTCAGCAATTACAAACAAAAACTTCAGCACACTTGGTTCAGAACACTTGTTACTTCAGGCCCGTCTAGTAGAATGTTGAAGTCATGCGTGATTGCATTTGTTACTTCAACCACGTATGCTGAAGTTATGCGAAAAAATAGGTACGTTTGCATTTTTTGTTGTAAAGTAAACTCAAGTTAAAACGTGACACAAAAAACGGGTATAAATATAAATGCCCCCTATTTATATAAAACTTTTTTTGTCTCATAACTATGTGGTCCCAGAATTATTGTGGGTCTAAATATATAAAATATGAATCTATAAATATATGAGATAAAAAAAATCTCAAACAATTAATATATGCTACGTGAAGCACAATAAAATCATTCGGGAGGGAGGAAGGGTACTCGTACAATAAGAGATTGTGAGAGTCCCATCATTGTCTCAATAATATATGTATATAATCTGCTATAGTGTGAGAGTGAAAGAGAGATTGTTGTGCAGTATAATATACACTATACAGTAAGTACGCTCTTACTTCAGAAGCTCCCAAGGCATGACGTTATCCTCACCTACCTTTTTCTGGGATTTTCTCGTTTTACTTCTTCCTTTCCTTTTCTGGGATATTGAAAGACCTTTGGTGTGTGGATGATTATTTTGTTTATATACATTAGGGGTGGTTTCTTTGCATTACTAATTTTGTTTTAATTTATATAAATATGTTGACTGGATTCGAAGTTAAGAAAAAATAAATAATTTTTGAATTTGAGATTTCAAACAAATCAAAAAAGAGTATAAATATTTATGTGGTTATAAAAAGCTTCTCATTAAAGATAAAATTAAAAGCTTAAGCTAAATTATTTTCAAATTTAGAAAAATATCATTTTTTTGAAGGGATCAAATAGGAAATTGGCTTATATAAACTGTAATGGGGGGATTAATATATATGTTTACATAAACATATTCGCTTAAACTCAATTAATAACTCTAACCAACTGAGCTACAAGAGTTATTACTTTTTTGATATAGTTCAAAACAATTAATCTCTTATTTACGAATTTGTTATAAAATTCGAATATAGCTATGAATGGTACATTTACTAAAAGTATAAGTACGAAAGGCAAATATAGTTGATATGTTTGATGCGTCGCGTAATTTTTCCTTCGTATGGACGGATTTATATGGAGAAGGAACGAAAAGGGCATTCAAAAAGCCATGTTGACAAAAAGCAACAGTACTTTGCACGAAAGAAAAGAAAAGAAACTCCATTACTTTATTCCTACCTTCTTTTTCTCATTTTCAGCACTACAAATAACAAAGATTTGAAAACAGCTTTTTCTTCCATCTTTTACAAAAAGGAGTCTGTCTGATTACACTTCTTTTAGGAATTGCTATACCATGAAATTCGCCTTTCTCATGAAGTACACTGCCAAAGTAATCATCAGTTTCTTTTCATCATCAAACAAATAAAAAGCTAGTAGTAGTTTCGTCATTTGATCAGCTGCCGCCTAAATTAGAAATTAACTCAAATGCTGAACAAAATATAAAAAAGTAGCAAAAAGAAACTAGTTAGAGGTTCTCTTGTCACAATATATATGTGCTCATGGATTGGTGTGTAAACATTGGGTGTAGGTAAGTTTTTGAAGGGAAATTTTTTACTATGGTCTACCAAGAAAGATTATAATACAAAAGTCACTATTTTTTTGTCATATTTAAGACATCTAACTAAAATCTAGCCAACTAATTAAAATACAAACTCGGCCGAAAAATACATATTTTGACTAAAAAATATTATGTAGCTCTCCTACTCATGTAATAGGCTTAATAAAATAGACTAAATTTAGTAACCTATCTCAATACTCATTTTAAACAAATTAAATTGTGTATGTGCCGAAACTAAAACTGTGTAGAAATATATTTTGTGCAGAAATTAAAACTATGTACAATGTTTACCTTGAAAATGGTAATAATAATTTAATTTGATTTTGTGGTTCTAAAAATGGGCGATCTATTTTTGTACTAGTTCTTAGACAATAGATGCTAAGTGAAAGACTAGAAGATAAAATAAGAGCTTTTAGATAGTGTAATAATCAAACTAAATGGTTGGAAATCAGGGCCTCGAGCTGGCGTATATGGATACTCGAGGTCAAGTGGGATGCCTGGCTAAGGGAAGTCGATGGAGGATTAACAGTTATGAGAGGTGCAATGACGACTCTTTATAATCAATAAATGATGAACAATATATAGAACACAATGAATATAAGCAATAAATGTAAATAATGAAACCAAAAGAATATGTTTAAGTTATAGAGCAGAGAATGTTCTTGTATTGAATGTGATGTGTAGTATATTTTGACTTATCTACAAAATGACTAGGATCCCTTTTATATGTAAGGGGAAACCCTAACATAGTATAAAGTACATTTATTACAAATATAAATAGCTGATACAACCATTTAATACCACGGTACGGGTACATACCAGCATGTCAGCCTTAATAAAGTATCTATGGAACTTCCCATTTCTCCACCATAGTTGTCGATCCACATTGCCTCAGAGTCGGGCATCTGGAAACCTTACATCGAGCTCTACCTCGAGCCCTAGAAAGCGTGCCTATGAAGCACCATGATGGCCACAAAATAGCCCCCTCCCCCCTCCCCGATTTTATTGCATACAGATAATTCCTGCATTTCCTAGAATAAAATGATAGGAAACGGTTTTGAACTCCTATTTCTTAGGCACTACCATCATGACGTCAGCCTAATCAGAGCATTAAATGCAAGAAATCAAAAAGGCCCACAAGGGGCACAGTCAACATGACTATAAAAAATTCCACGAATTACTATTAGTTCATCCTTTCTACTGCCCATATGGCTTCTATAAATACTTCAATCGTTTTGTGATTCAGACCTTTACAATATCTTCAAACTTTCAAAGCCAAGGTCATCCCTTTTCATACTCTTCTTTCTTCTGTTCTTGGTTCCTCACTTTCTTTCTTAGAAAGACCTTTCCACCACCATGTCTAGAACCTCTAAAACAGTGCCTCGAAAAGAGGGTGATGCCTCTTCGTCTCGAACATCCAAGGGAAAACCCAAAGTGACCCCAGCAGTTGAATAGTGTACCTTTACTGAGTTTGATACTATGAATGATTTTTCTATCGAGAGACCCTCACATATGCGGCTGATGCGAACACGTGTCTCGGTATATTAGCATCATGACTAATATAAAAAAGTAAGGGAAGACTATCAATGGGAGAGAACAGTGCTGGTTGAGATTCCAGTTCTAATGAAAGTATAACGGACCACAAGGCTGGCTTTCTTCATGTATACATACCCATTCATTTGGGTCCCGTCGATTCTTTAGATCTTTCTTCCCCACTGATAGATCTGATTATTCTTGACTTCTGCCATAAGTATCAAGTGACCCTTGGCCAAATTTATCCATCTTTCTAGAGGATAGTCTATATGCTCTTTTATTTCTCTAACAAGGTCGAGGGTATGATTTTCACCCTTGACCACTTGATTAGAATATATATCCCTCGTGTCTTTTGAGGTCTGATCAAGCTTCACCCTCGGTCCACAAAGTCATTTTTCTCGAGGATTGGCGAGAACAAGGATTGGGGGTGGATGAGCAGGTTTGTCCGAGTAAGGACCTCGAACATCATCCCGACCAAAAGGATGCCATTCCTAGAAAAATGGAATATGGAGCATAAGTGCCTCTCCCTCGAACATGCTTTACTGTCTTCTTACCTACTTCTCAAAAAATGATCTTCCCCTTTGGTATCTCAAAATGGTCCAGGACTTGTCGGGAGGGATAAGGAAACTAAATACTTCGTTAACTTATCTAGAGCGTTCTTGGCCCGACTTGACTAAGAATGCGGTGGCCGGACAAGAATCATGGTAAGCCCTTTGTTGTAGCTTCTACCATGTTTTAATATGTCTTTCGCGTACCCTCCGTGTTGATAAGCTTTGAGTATTATGCTTGTGCAGGCATTGGCGATGAGGTGCTAATGAGACCTCCTCCCAATGGTGAGGAAGAGAACTCGAATCCCGAAGAAAAGGAAGAAAGAGGCAGTTGCTGAATCTCCTACGTCAAAGAAGCGCAAGTCACGCAGGCTTCTAGCTGATGCTACTGTCTCGACTTCAGCTACTAGGGCAAGTCCTGGTACTGAGGATAAGGATGACGACGATGAGGATAACTTTTTGGTACAAAAGAACAAAGTCGGGAAGGGATGCCCCGCAGGTGACTGGGCCAAGGGTCGCTGAACCGAGAATGATCGATTCGGATCAAGCCCATGTTGTGGAGGCCTTCGAGAAGGGTGCAGATACGGCCCCCGAGTTCTTAACCAGACGTGGTACAGTCCCTATCGAGGAACCTATTGCTGATGACTCCGGAGAACCCGAACCCGAAGCTTCTCGGTGGTGAGAGGAGACCCTTAGGGAGCTTAATGCATTGGGTGGCACTAATTTGGGCCCTTCATACTCATCGAGGGAGATCAAGGATGCTCAGAATCAGGATACCGCTGGTATGGGGGCCTTTCATGGAGGAAGAAATGTTCTAAAAGACCTTCTTGCTGATTTCGATGATAATATTGATCTCGATGCTCACGATGCCCTTAAGGAAACAGAGATGCTTCATCTCCATGTGATACCCTTGGCATTTAATTTATATTTATAAATCTTTATGCTTAATCTTCTATCTTTTATGTGGTGTTGTAGTCCAAGAAGATGTACGAGCATGCCATCTCTGAGCTCCAAAATGAGCTTTCATGCCGTAAGAAGGAGGTCGAGAATCTCACCTCGGGGTTAAAGGAGTCGGAGACCTCTTCTGCCCGAAAGGAGGAGGAGTTGAGTGGGCTCCGGGCGAGGTTGGAAGGAATGTGCCGAGAAAAAGACATCCTCGCCGAGCAGGTAATACTGTATTTGCAAACTTGCCATTTGTCCTTGTAACTTTATTTTTTACCAACTTTCTTTTCCATTGACAGTCAGGCAAAAGAATGCCCTCGTGGACCAGCTTCGAGAAGAGGCAGTTGCCAAGGATGCGGAGGTCCTTGATTTGAGGGGATAGAATGGGGTCGTTGCCTCAGAGAGGGGCCTTCAATGGACGGAGGTGGCATCGACCCGGGACCTTCTGCAGAGTGCCAAGGAGAAGGTTTCCGTACTATCATCGGCTAAGTCTGATGCAGAAGAAAAGGCGTCGTTGTATAAGAAAGATGCCATCACTGCAAACGAACGAGCTCGAGAGATATCAATGAAGGCCAAGCTGGAGCTGACTCGGGCCGTTGCTTATGCTCGTGTGCAAGTGAGGAGACAGTCTTTTGAGGAAGAGGGTGATAAGGGCGTCGATCTCTCAATTGAGATCGAGGAAGCCCGAACCATGGAGGAAAAATTTGCTTTTTCGGCCACTTCAGATGAGGATTTAGACGATGATTTCGAGGGCAGTGGGGGTGAAAAGTAGACTTAGGTTGTCTTTTTTCCTTTTTTTGCAAGGGTTTTTTCGGGGAAAGGCTTTGTAAATGCTCCCCTGTTGTAAGTGCATTTTTGAAAATGTAACAATTTCTTTGGTTCAAGTATTTCGCGTTCCATGTTTTAATGCTTTTGTCTTCGAGTTCTGATCTTGGCTCTTGGGGCCATATACTTAGTCCACTTGAGGCCTTTGAGATCGGGAAGCATCTCAAAATTGGGCTGATAGTTTCTATAGGGTCGATGCCTACAATAGTGAAAATTCTCGGGGTCTAATAACTTTTGAGTGCTTGTATAACTGTGTCATTTATGTGGCGTGGTTACGAAGTGACCGAGGTGGCCCCACCAACACGCTTCCTAAAAAATATTACCTGACATAGTCAAATTCCGTTGGCCTCTAGGTCAGGTGAATAGTCGCCGCCTACTCTATAAGTGTACTTGTTTTCCATTTATTTGTTTTACCATAGCCATGGTTACTATATCCATATTCGCTTGCCGAGGAGATGAGGGTTCTTCCCTAGTTTCACACTCAGTCAGTGGTACACCGCCGACATCCAGCAAGCTGACATCGAGGTGCTTTGTCTCGAAGAGGGACTTTACGTTAGAGAAACCTTTTGGGCCACAAGGAGCATGCGTCGAGGTTTATATCCTCAATAGGGGAGGAGCATCTCGAGACAGTCAGAAAAGTCTACGGATGGGTAAAAAAGGTGGCGTTGTGGGTGCCTTCCCCGGAAGAGAGCATTATGGTCCATGTCGGAGGGGGGAGGGGTTGAACATATATACGTATCCCTTTACATTGAGCCCTCTCGATTGGGTCGTGCTAAAGGTTTATAGAAGGTATCATGTTACCTTGGCGCAGGCTCACCCATCCTTTGGAAGATAGTGCTTATGATAAGGTACTTTGCGAATAAGGGCAGGCTCGAATTCACTCTTAGTCATCTCATTAGATCATACATGCCTTTGCATTACTGGGCCTGATTACTCCGAAACATCGAACCACTTGGATCCTTATTGTTAGTGATGAGAAAAATGAGAATCGAGGCTGGATTGGCCAATTTTGTTCGAGCACATATAGTTGATATTATCCCTGAGAGTTTTTGCCATTTCCCGAGAAATGGAATTTCACACATAAGTGTTACACTTGTGTTTTTATCGTTTTTTGTCCATTGTGGAGGCGGGATCTATAAAGATGTTCTCCTTTCTCTTTTCATTAGCGATCCTTTGGCTTCCGAACAAGGTTCCTAACTTGGATGAATGGTCTCGTAAGCTGGCAGCTTGCTCGACTTATGATAAGTGCAAATGGCGAGACCTGTCTAAAGGGAGATGGGAGGCAAACCATCATTGTAGGTGCTTAGTGGCTTATTTTCTCAGAAAGGTACTTTCTTTTTAGTGCACTAATTCTGCCACCGCAGGTGTTCAAGAATTTTCCAAGATGAGGCCGTGTCCCCTCGGGAAGGAGAAAAGTATCCAACCTTGGGGATGAGGATTGATAACAAATGGAAGGAGTTTTTGAAGGGTGAGGATTCTCATAGCGGGGAGAGCCCTGATCGGCGGTTCAAAAGAGGCATGTCGGCCGAACCTGCAGCCTCTGAATCCTCTATTTTTGGAACGATTCCTTTCTTTCCGCCGTCATTATTCCGGTCGAAGGTACTTCAAGGGATAAGGGTTTTCTGCCGCCTTCCTCTTCCCTTACCGAAGGTACTTCGAGGAAAATTCGAGGTCGGGGGGCTAGTGAATCGAGTAAAACATTGGGCGACCATGCTCCCATTGGGAATAGTGACCATGCTAGTAAATGTGTGCTCGATTTTTGATGAATCTCAATGGCTCGGTTCCATGGTGAGTTTTGGTTGTTGGTACAGGATTTCTTAGTTTCGTG
Source organism: Nicotiana benthamiana (assembly GCA_034376525.1). NCBI lineage: Eukaryota > Viridiplantae > Streptophyta > Magnoliopsida > Solanales > Solanaceae > Nicotiana > Nicotiana benthamiana. The sequence goes on along the minus strand of CM067331.1, from coordinate 82,502,007 downwards.
CCTTCCCCTTTTTATTGAGCTCCCTTTTCTCAGGCCTTTGACAAGATCAAGTCTGAGCTGCTTCGTCGTGAAGCCACGTTGCAGAAAGATTTGGATGGGGAGAAATATATTAGGCTTCTTTGTAAGAAGGGGGAGATGAATTGGACTACCTGCTGTACAAGGCTGATCAAAATCGAGCTATGAAATCTATCTCAAAATATAGGTTAACCTTTATTTTGAGTCGATGCATGCTCCTCCTTGTGCTTTCGAAGACTAAAATTTTGGTCTTTCAGCTGCAGATTAAAACGAAGGACCTGGAATGACTTTGGGGCGAAGTTGGTCGGGTTAAGTATGAGTGTAAAGATCTAAAGGCTCAAGCAGATGCCCAAATTGCGGCCAAGAGTGATGCTTTGGCCAAGGCTTCCGCCCTCAAAGTGCAACTCCAAAACGATCGAAAAAAAAGCTCGGTTAGAACGAGCATGATCTCGAGGCTTGAGTCTGAGTTTCTAAAGATGAAGGCTGAGATTTTATATGCTCGGGCTGAAGTTGAAGAGATCCGAACCAAGGCTGAAAAGAAAGTGGTTGTATTTTTGCAAGACGCTGCCGACGCTCGATCTGAGCTAAGAGGGGCTCTCTACCAGGAGAGTAGGACCAAAGAGCATGTTTGGTGTAAGTCTTGGAGGAAAACCCTCGAGGAAATCCATGCACCGGCTTCGATCTTCCGGAAGAAATAGAGTAGGCAAAGGTGAACAAATATTATGCTAAGTTCCTTCTGTCCGTTGTTGAAAATAGTGAGAAAGAGGCCGACGGGCCATAGTCTCCAAGGGGAAAGTAGATTAGGCCTTTATTTTCTGATTTTATGCATAGTGCTTTCAAAGATCATTGTAAATGGAGCTTTGTATTTTTTCACATTTATGTATATTAGGAGCAGCTACACCATTTTCTCCATGGTCCTCAAGATTGTTGTTTTCATGTGTGTTCACAAAGTTAGACATTTTGACCTGAAATTAAAGATCTTGGACAAGGAAAATTGTAAACGATAACTTGCGTTATGTAGTAAACCAGCAAGAAAATAATCACTATTATTTTCCCATGGTGGGCTTTCAACTATTTACCTTGAAAATGGTAATAACAATTTGATTTGATTTTATGGTTCTAAAAATATGTGATCTATTTTTATACTAGTTGTTAGGCAACAAATGTTAAGGAATGACTACAAGATAAGATAAGAACTTTTAGATAGTGTAATAATCGAACCAAATAGTTGGAAATCGTAGCCTCGAGTTGGCATATCTGGGGCCTCGAGCTGGCGTATATGGGGCCTTGAGGTCGAGTCGGATGCCCGGCTGGGGGCAATCAATGGAGGATTATAGTTATTAGAGTTGTGATGGAGCCTCTTTATGATCAATAATGAGCAATAAATGATGAACAATAAATAGAACACAATAAATATAAGAAATAAATATAAATAATGAAACCAAGAGAATATATTTATGTTAGAGAGCAGGGAATATTCTTATATCGAATGTTGTGTGTGGTATATTTTGACTCGTCTACATAAATAATCAGGATCTCCTTTATATATTAGGGGAAATCCTAACATAGTACAAAGTACATTCATTACAAAAATAAATAGCTGGTACAGCCATTTAATGCCACCGTACGGGCACACACCAACATGTCAGCCTCAATCAAGTACCCAGAGAACTTCTCATTTCTACATCATAGTTGTCGATCCATGTTGTCTCAGAGTCAGGCATTTGGAAATCCTACGAGATTGTACCTCAAGCTCTACCTCGAGCCCTAGGAAGAGGGCCTACGAAGCACCATAATGACCACAAAATTAGCTCTTTCGATTTTACCGTATACACATAAATTGAGATAAGAATATTTAAAAATATTTCGTATCTTGAATATTTCTTAAAACATTGCGCAAGTCTTTGTAAATGTTAGATATGTATACATGATGGCTCAGATGCTACCGTTATAATAAAACTAAAACAAGAACATATGTCAAACTTTGTTTTATAAATCTTTTATTAAAATTCAGCTAACTTTATCGAGTCGCCCTTGGCTCCATTTCTTCTTTTATCTCTACCGTGATATTTAGTTGACATATCTTTATCATGCCCAATAAGTTTAATATTGTATGGAGTTAGAATAATTTTATCTTTGTAATTATTCATATTTATTTGTGTCATTTACCTCTATTTTGGCTTATCTGAGAATACTATTGTTTGTATTTGTAATATTTTCAACATATACAACTAAAATTAAACACAAGAAAAAAAATATTGTTTTCATCATATCGGAACCCAAAAAATGGTTTCCAATTATTGTCCCACCACCGAGAATTTGTTTATGATAGGAAAATAGTACTAGTTCTTATTGGCGCTCAATACAAACATACTAACTAGGATCCATTTAGTGTCATATTGAAGTTAAGACGACGCTACATCTTTTGATCAAATTAAACATATCATTTTCCTCCACCTTCTTTGCTTGTGGTCATAGAGTAGAAAACAAACATATTCTTCGAGCTTTACAATGGTTGTTACATGATTATTCCATCTACGGAGATATATTGTTGTTTATGTGTCATTTCATCATTGGCGGATCTACATATACAATTATGGGTGCTTAATCACTCATTACTTTTGATCATATTTAGTAATTTACATAGATAATTATGTAAATACTTAGATAAATATTGAATGAGAACCCACAACAAAACTCTTTGTTTCTCTTCATTTGAAATTTTCATCGATAAGTATTCATGACTTTAAAATCCTGAATCCGCGTCGCATTTCATTGAACGGAGTTCCCAAAAGATTTTTGTTTGTGGTTGAAAACTGGACTATGACATCGTCAAGAGCTCCGACTATCATTTAGCCACTTTTAATATATATAAAGGGATTTTAACTTATGAAACTCAATAAATTTGTCAAAACTTTATAGCTTTATGTGGGATAAGTTATAGACATTTATTTTACTGCAAATATACTAGTGATAGGCATTTGTTATGCTACTAATATATGGGATTTTATTTTATAGCAAAACAAAAGGGACTATTAAGAAGGTTTATTACATTTAATCCATTTTATTAATTAAGCCTATTAAATGATTATGAGAGTCGGATAAGATTTTTAGAGTTAGACATCTTTATATTTTAATCACCTAGAGAAACTAAATGAGTAGTTACTTTTGTATATAACCATTCGTGATTTCTTTTGGGAAAATAATCTGGCAAAATTAAACAATACGTTGATTGGGAATTTAAACTTGATGAGAAACGAGGACAATTTCTTCCAAACCATTTTGCATATACTCATATTTCGGGAGGAATATCAGTAATTAACACCTGAGCTCCTTCTAATAAATGTCCTTTTTCTCTTAGTATTTATTTATTTATAACCCATCTTATTCGAAGTTTCATTACGTAATTTTAGATAAAAATATAGGCAAAGAACAACGCCATTAGCTCTCTACTTATTTTCACTTAGATGGCAAAATAATGTTTCAATAATGTGTGTATATATATATATATATATATATATATATATATATATATATATATATATATATATATATATATATATATATATATATATATATATATATATATCTCTTTCGGTTGGTTAGCTCTAGTCCCTCTCATCTTTCCACCTGAAACCTAGCTAGATACGCTTACCCCTTGTTTCTTCTCTTATTTTCTTACTAGAGATTTTGTGGTCCTTTGACGATTTAGTTTCACGACTTATATAAAATAAATAAGATACTACTCCCTCCATAAATAAAATACTACTCCCTCCGTTTCAATGTATGTGAATTCATTTAATTGGGTATAGAGTTTAAGAAAAAAAAGAAGATTTTTAATTAAATTTGTGGTGTAAAATGAGGCACATATATTTTGTGTAGCTATAAATCATTGCATAAAGGTAAATTTTCAAATAAAAAAGGAGTTATTCTTTTTGGCACAGATGAAAAAAAATAGGTTCACATAGATTGAAACGGAGGAGCAGTAGTCAGCTTTATAAATCCTATTCAAATTGAATATAATGTTTTTATCTCACCCTAAATTATTATCTTGTCCACTTGCTCATATATGTTGACTGTTGACCAACATGGCAGAATACACAGTGCTGTATCAAATATCAATTCGAAAGAAATTAACTACGTCCACCAACAAAACGATTGAATTATGTCTTTTCAAGCGTTAAATAAGATGATCTTCTGGTTCACGAAATTTTCTATTGTTTATATTCTTGTTATCTCTTTGATTGCAATTATTTTACATATCCCACTTTTATAAGAAAGAAAATACTAAAAATTAACTTACAACTGATTGCACTATAAAAAATCAACCATTACCCTCCTTACATGGAATACAATTTTTCACTTTGGAATGGAAGAGTAGTGTTAGTAGCTTAATGTTGGCGTCAAATTCAATTGATACTTTGATCTTGTGGTAAATAAGAAAAACTAAATACAATAAAAAAAATTAAAAAGGGTAGTGCTTCTAGAGGCAGACTCATCGGACCCATTAACTTTAGCAAAATATATGTGTATATGTGAAAATATTTATATATTTTGTTAGGAACCGTTAAGATCAAAAGTCGATGGGGCACTATTTGAGCAGTTCGCTCATGTGCCGCCTCGCTACCTTCAAATCATTGATTCGCCTCGGTACGTCATACTAAAACTCTTGTTATGTGGGGTTCGAAAAAGGTAATTAGATCGTTCGGTCTAGTGTACACGGTCTACATATATATATATATATTTCATCAATAAGATATTTCCACGACTTTAAACTCATGATGTCCAAGCTTATGATAATATTCTTCCCAGCTTCAAGAAAGAAAACTTGAATGGTGAATAAAACATAGTGGAGAATTTATATTTATCATAAGATGGAATGTTGGTGAAGAGGGTAGCTATTGAGAAAGGCGTCTCTCTTTCCCACGAAATGATGTACATGTACTGTTAAGTCAGTGAAAATTGCAGCTTCAAAAGCTACATTCCACTGAAACAAAAGAACAAATTAAAGTGGTCCCAAAATAATCAGAGATCCAAAAAAAAATAGCCTGATTAAAATTTCAGAACAGAAAAAGATTCCACATAAGAGAAGAAGATAGAAGAGAATTTCTACCTTATTAATCTTTGTTATGGCCGTTGCAGTGTGCTAGCTAAGCTAATAGCTGGGGACGTTTCTATTTATTGAACTATCATTTTCTCAGCCACCAGACTTTGAAAAAGAAACAATATTCTAAAGCCAAAAGGACCACAAATTATTTTATTCTCAACAATTGATGTATACATTCATAGTATCGAAAATTACAAATAATTGAAATGCTGATTTGTCTCGTGCAACAAAATGTACACAAATATGCAGAGGTAGACGTATATGGTCGGATGAGGGTTCACCGGCCATTCATATATATTTTTTCAAGATATAGTCCGATATTAATAGAGGTATGTGAGTAATGATAAATTTATATTGAAGTGTACTAGTGCTTTCGTAATCGTCAAATTCTCGGTCCGCTTCTACACACCCGAGAGCGAAGCTATAACGTATGAAAGGTGGTCATCGTCGAAAAATTATATTGTGCACATATAAAATATTAAGTTTTAGAGATATATAACCTAAATTGAATATCCTTTATCGAAGAACTTTTTTCACTTTGTTTAATTAAGTTTGAATACTTTTGGAGAAATTACCGACTTTCGCCACGACACACAAGCACACTTACATATATCATGTGAATGTATAGAAGTGCATGGAGTGATTTGGTTGCATGGCAGTAATGAATTGAATGAACAGTATTTTGACAGTAATGTTTGCATGCATGTAAAGCCATGCCAATCTATACTTGAAATTCCAAATGCTATTTGCAGTCTACGTTCGAGGTCGAGAGAGCAATCTCAGTCCTAGTAACAACTTAGTCTCACCTTGTTTGTCTCTTATCAAAGATATTCATTAATTTCATGTGACTTCAATTTGTCATTTGCAATCTTCGACAGTGCTGAGTTTTTGTTTAGTTGAACCTAACATTTTTTTTTTGCGTACGTGGGTGTGAAAGAAATCCTGAAACGTATTAATTTGTTGTACTATAATTTATATTGAGTTGACAACAATATATTTGCTTGAATCTATTTTTCTTACGTACTTCTTTCAAATCTTGGACATATACCTTTTAACATATATAGAGATTAAAAGAAAAATCTAAATGGAAACGGGTATAAGAAGTGGATTTAATTTAGGATCAAATTTATTTCTTTATTATTATGACTCATTTCATTTCATTTACCATAATAGGTTTTTGTCTTTAATTACTTCGTCCAAGCCTTTCAACCATAAAATTCTTATCTGGTAGTCTCATTGCGTATAAGAAATGGGATTACTAGTCATATAATCACTTCTTTAACTCATGAGTTCCTCTGGTTGGAAAATTAAATAAAACCTTTAAAGTTTCACTAAATTAATGTCCTTCAATTTAAGCAAGAAAAAAGTTAAATTATCATAAGAAAAGGATATTGTACATATTGCTTAGAAGACATTAGGTGATCATCGGCCTAATTCTTGGTGTGCAGTGTTATTTCTCGGTATTTGTGCTAGTGAGATAGTAGTAATAGATATTTATTGAATTAATTGAGGCGTGCTTAAACTAGTTCGGGCTATTATCATTAATTCAAAAAAAGAAAAAAGAAGAAACGAAGGGATATTAGAAACCAGTCATTTAATTGATTTGGCAGAGTAAACGTAGAGTCATTTTCAAAGTCTCCAAGGCATTTGAAGAGTGATAGTCACTACTCTCTATACAAAAAGAAATATTGGGGAATTACGTGCAGTGGGAAGAGGGGAAGCTCATTTTTGGATTTATCAGAGAAAAAAATATCAGATAGTGTACACCATTTCATGTCCAAAAGTAGTTAGTAATTCTATTTCAGTTGTTCAAAGTCACCTTCAAAAAAGGTCACACTCGCACCAATATAATCCTTGGCAAAGATTTAAATTTTGAATGTCTTATATACTATATAGCAGTAATATCTTATCCCTTTGAAAAGGAGGTGGAATATTAATTAATTTGAAGTATAGAAAATGTGGTTTTACTATGTCTATGATGTGGTCGCTGGTAAAAGATATGGAGAAAATCTAGACGAACGTCATAGAGTTAATAAATGGTGGCCAATAGTACAATGTTAGCAAGTTGATGGTTTGAAAAGGCACAGACGTTGGAGTTCGTGGTTTGGAATTAAGTGAACGAAAATAAGAAAGAAGAAACAAAGATTGGATATATATATAACATTCAAATAGGAAGAAAGATTGAAATGAATCTATCAGTTGCTATGACACATTAAAAGCTATAGCTGCTACTCCATAGATAGATAACTCTTCTTCATAAATCATGCAATTTTATATTCATGCATGTTTATTTTAGTTTATTTTTTATATTTTTACTCATAATTTATTGATTCCATTTTTTGAATTTGTATCAAATAGGCCGGTCTACTAAAGAGATGAAGTGCAGTTAGGACACTAAGTGGACTACGACAATAATAATAACAGCCCAATATAATTTTACAAGTGACGAAATATCGCATTCACACGGGGTTTAAAAAGGATCACACATCAAAGAGTTTGATGTAGACAATTCAATCATTAAATACTAATTTCATAGCTTGAAGCCATGAGCTACTGATCATAGGAAAATAATGTTAATCCTGCTCCAAAGTTGTCCTTAAAAGTGCAGTGCTCACTATTGAAAAGTTGTCTACTTTTAATTTATGAAACTTTTAGTTAAAAGAAAGGAGGAAAAAGGGATTTCAATCATTTCATTGCACCTTGGGCATCAGTCGATACAAATCTATAGTCTTTTCTCTCTGAAAATGTGCAGAAAAGAATAGGGAGGGAAATTAATGAATGACGTAAATAGTAGTGAGTGTAATAGAGGCGTGCATGTAAGAAACTGAGAAGGAAAGCGTGTTTGCATTATTTCCTTCTTCTTCCCTATTGAATGCTTGGCACCCTGCAAAAGAAAATACAACTTTGGACTTTTTTCCTCCTCGTTTGTCATATAATGGCGGCAGATTTCACCTAAATAAATAGAGTGAAATATTAGGTACAGTACATATTTTGCTTAGGTGAAAATTATCAATGGACTAAATAGGTTGCTGCCATCTTCGAGTACTGCATTTCTAGGGAATTTTTTTCTTCTCTTTCATCTCATTTTATTTAACGTTAGACAATATGATGAAAATTGTTTCATTCTTAATAGAACGGGAGTATATCAAAACAATAGGAATATTCGCTGAACCAGAAGATTTTTCTTTTCCCTATTTATAAATTCATGATGATGACGAGAGCTTTCACTACAAGAAAAATGGTTTTTAGCAAAGGAAACTTTAGTAGTTAAAAGTTCAAACCCCGTCGCTATAAGTCATCAATGGTTGAATAAAATTCGGTCGTTATCGATAGTTAAAGGCTCCGTCTTTAAAAGTTAACGACATGATTAGAATCCAGTCATTACATTCCTTTAACGACTAAAAAGCCCACGATCGTTATTCCTATTTAGCGACATGTGTTCCTTTTGTAAATTGTAAAATTTTCCTTCGCTAATGCACATGTAACCATTTGATAGTCTTGTTGTTACAGAGTTCTAAAGACCATATTTTCCTTTGCTGATGTAAAATTTTAATAAATATAATTATACAAATTTATATTTTTTTCCTGTAGTTATAAAATAATAATCATCACCATATGCTTTCTCACACAAATATATACACAACTACACATCTAAAAATATACCAAATAATTAAATTCATACTCTATAAAATTTTATTGTCCTTACAAAGAAGGGAAGGTTCACACTGTCTATAAATATACCCATCTAAATTACATGACATTATTTTTATCAACTCCTAAAAAAAAACAATAGAACTATTGCACGATGTACAAACGACAACATCTTTAAACCACTGCTAACAGAACAAAAATTCTATAATGCTTCAACTTGCTCCGCATATTCTTCAAGGATAGGTTCTTCAAACTTCAAGTTCTTGATCTTGATCTATTAAAAGAAGAAGTCATGTCACATTAGTGAAAAACTCCTACTAGCTACTTTATTTAGAAAATAAATGAATAATTTAATCACCAAATCAACTAAACAATTGGAGTAAATATTGTTTGATTATACTAGTGCAGCCAATGATTAGTTTTAAGAAGTTTATCTTTTATGTTCAAGTACTAATTGGTATCAGTTCACCACCTATAATATTGCTAAGCTGGTATAACAATACACCAGCGATGGGAAAAAGGAGATAGGCAGTGAATCCGGGCAGCTTCTACTGTCCACAGGGAATGTTTATGATATGGTGAAGGAGTTTGAGAAGGAGAAGAGTAATGTGCAATCTAGCCAACATAAACAGTCACAAGATCATAGAGAACTTGTTGATCGAGGGATGTTACAAGGAAAATTATAGGCTAATCAAGTTAGGGGGGGAAGAAGATGAGCATGGTTGATTTTAAATATAGTGATGACACGGAAAGTGAAGGTGGCAGCCCACTTTCAGTTGCTTCACCATAGGCACAAGGTAACAAAGCTACTCAAATGTCTCCAACGACAAAATTGAGTCCTATAGCACCTGTTTTTGTTCCTTCAAGCAAGGCAATGATTTCAGTTCATGATAGGGCACTCTTGGACGCATTGGACAGTCCAAAAGCACAAAAAGTAGCACATTCCTGTGGTTCGAAGTCGAATTCCCAACTAATGCAATTTTCAGGTTGTAATACAATTTTGGGAGAGCAACAAGCAATAAAACCTGCACAAGGAGTATCCGAGTAGCAACAATTATCCTATACACAATTGAGCAAATTAAATCTAGATAATTGCGTGCCTAGACAATTCCCCCTAGGTGTTGTCAATAAGATTACTTATCAAAAAGTCAATCAAAACAAACTCATTGATGCAACAGAAAGCTAAACGGAATAAAGCAAATAATATACAGAATCCTTATTGAATGGCTTTGCAAATGTAATAGATGAAAGTATTCTTACCTTTTGATCTCCGGCTCCATATGATCATCAAGCAAAATATTTTACAGGTAAATAATGGTCCTTCTTGAGTGAGCATTGCGCCAAATTTTATCATGGAAAATAGCTTGAAACTAAAAGAACCATTAACCAAAATTAAATGAAATACAACCTTGTATGGATAGTTATAGTTGATGAATTGACGAGAAACCAAATCAAGAAATTAATGAATTGTTGAACCTCCTGTGATCCGGGATTCTATTCTTCTCCAGTTTTATATTTTTTCTTTTATGAACTATTTATTGTAAGCAAGAGGGGTTGCTCTGATGGTAAGCAACCCCCACTTCCAACCGAGAGGTTGTGAGTTCGAGTCTCCCCAAGAGCAAGATGGGAAGTTCTTGGAGGTAAGGATGCCGGAGGTCTATTTGGAAACAGTCTCTCTACCCAAGGATAGGGGTAAGGTCTGCGTACACTCTACCCTCCTCACACCCCACTAAGTAGAATTATACTGGGTTGTTGTTGTTGTTGAACTATTTATTGTAAACGAGGAGGAAGAGTATCAGTTCAGTGCACATACATCTCTGTCACCTAACAAACAAATTGGATATAGTACAACGCTACTTAGTTAACTTCAATAATATTTGAAGTAATTCAATCGAAATATTACGATTTCAATTACTTACTTAAATTCACTTATTTCAATGACTATATATTTGTTTATTCATAAACCTTAATAACATAAGAAAAAAAATTTCACATGAGCATTGCACTAATTTTGTCACAAAATACAATAGGATCTCAATCTATTAACCTGTTAAATGCTTCAATCTATTGCTCACTTGAAGATGGTGATGAAGTCTGATCAAATACTGCACTTGCAGAGATGAGATTTTGCAGATCACTCAATTGCTTCGCAGAGGCAGATTCCATATAAGATGTTGCAACAGGGAAGACAATTGTGTAGCAGATGCTAAAGTTAATATTGGAGTAAGGGATAAACAAGAGATATATTTCACTGAGGTTATTTGTTGCCGATGCAAGACAAAGCCACATTGAAGAATGATCAAGATCTACTTCCAAACTTCAGAATTAGAACTAAGAAGGGATCAATTTAACTTTGATCATAGATAGTAGCTTTCTATTTTTTATGACTTCTGTTTGTTGATAATCTTGCTTATCGCCACTTAATGACCATGCAGACGCAACAGTGAGATTAAGAGTTAGAGAAATAAGAAAACTAGGACCAGATGAAATATGAGAAGGACACATTTATTCATACAGAAAAATAACAAGTTCTTGATTGCACACACATACCAGATTAAAATAATCACAAACTTGGAATTAAGTACATACTTAAAGAATCTTCAACGAGCAACACACTTAACATACTAAATTACCTGTAAAAGAACTCTCAATTCAACATACATTAGTATGCAGACAAACTCCAATATCAAAGGGCCTTCTAATAGACAAGATAAAGAGCTTAGACGATATTAATTACACGAATATAAGAAATACCAATAGTAATTAGGTAAAGCATCAACTCCTATTGTGTTGTCCAGGACCAACAACTAGCCATTGTTAATGCTTCAAAAAAGATTCAAGTTTATGAGTCTCTTCACCCTTTCTCCATTTCATTTTCAACAAATAATGCATGATTTATAGATTTAATCATGTGTAGATAGGTTAATTCAAGCTCCCACAGTTTGCAATTTTTGTGTTGTACTTAGAATTCAAGAACTATAGACTAATACAAGGTCCACAATTACTTTCACAGTTCTTTAATTTCCAGTTTTGTAAAATATTTCATCCATTTAGAAGCAAACTCAAAATATAAATGGAAATAATTCAAGTGTGAACTCAAGAAGACTCATGGATTTAAACGACAACAAGAAAAAATTCTATTCTGACCAACCATTCAATGCAATAATGTAAGCTCACATGTATTTCCTTTTCATTTGTGAAAGAAGAAATGGAGAAAGAAAATCAAGAAAGTAACGCATTAAATCCTTACAGTAATAGCTTCTCACATATGTCGGAGCTTATATTCTTCGATTTTTGCCCATGAATATACACGGAATGACACATATTACGATCATGAACCAATATACCTAAGTGTCTCGTAAATGAGGCATGATTCTTTCCAACAATTTGATTGTGGTAAAAACTGACGCTCAACTTTTCTCTAACTTTGAGTCCTACAATATTTTTACACTAGCATTTGGATTTAGCAAATAAAGAATATATATTTAAACTAGCACCTACTACAAATATATTACAGAGCAACGTCAACTATCATTCAACTATTAGGAAGTAGATCCGGCATTAAACCCATGGAAATTCACCTTCTTGAACTAGCTAACGAAATGATATTATAGTACCAAATCAAAAGCACCCACTACGACTCTAATCAAAAGCGAAACCTAACAATATACTGTTTTAGTGAACGAAGACTTTTCAACTAATTCATTATCAAGATATTCTCTTAAAGGGCAAATATAAAACAAATGCAGAGAATCAGCAAGAAAACTTTGCTTGATTTTAAATGAATGGATTCGTAAAGAAATCAATTATCTAAGCAAATAATTTATACCCCAAGCTCGGCTTATCCTTAAACGCCATTTTGAAGCTCGATTTACAATTAGTTAGATCAAATAGAAAGGAGTGATAGAAATAGACCTGTTAAGCCAAAAATTTTCTTAATAGCAATTGAAAAATCAACAACTACATTTTGACTCAAAAATTCAAGCGAGGGAAAATGAGACTAATTGAACTTGGAACCATGAACTTTGTCCTCGAACGGTCATGTTCGAACCCACGAAATACCAACCAAGCTCAAGCAAGATCAATGAATGAAGATCAACCGGGCAGAAACTAAAACATATATTTTTTGTTTTGTTTTATATCTATGTATATGGAAGAAACTTAACTCTAAGATCAGAAGAGTAATAGCCGAAAATTAGAGAAGAAAACTTAAATCTTTGTATATCTCTTTTTCTATTTTTTTCTAAAATTTAAAACGCGAACAGAAAATCGAAGAAGAAAACTCAAGAGCAGAGAAAAACTTTTGCCGTTAAAACCCTATCATTTCGCTCACTTTTTCTGTTCAAAACTTAATAATTTTTTGAACAGTCATGGTTTAGAACTAAGGTTTCATCTAAAGTAAAATTAATATAAAAAGAGTACAATTTCGAACCTTACCTTGATAACAAGAAACTTGAAGATGAGCAGTTGTTGTCAATGGAGGTAACCAACAGTTTCTCATGATATTGATATCTGAACACCAGAATTTTACTTTGCAATTACAGGTTTGAGAAAATAAGCGTTCACAACAGAGGTTTTAGAGAAGTCGTAGGATTTTTCCCTCTTTTTGGGGGATGTTGGCGGATCCTGGCGTGGGTTGGGAAAAAAAAGAGAAAAAAGTTAGCGCCACTTTTGATTATTAATTAATTATTTAACGACGGGCTATGTTATATTATAAAGGTCGAATAATATCCTCCTGTTAATATTGAGCTAATCATTAGTTTCAATGACCGCAAAAAATTTTGGTCGCTATAAGTACATTTATAACAACCTAATGTATGTCTCTTCGTTAAAAAGTAATTGTTAAAAATCAAATTTCTTGTAGTATTCGGAAGAAATCCCAGTGTAGTTGGGGGCTTGAACAATGAATAAGGGGTCAAGCCGTCCTCAATCAAAGATCAAAAACAAATATAGAATTTAAACTCTATAAGTTCAATTTTTTAAGGTTTTTAATATAGAACCCGTAGTATATGAAGTTCATATCTTCTATTAGTTACTAGTATATTTTATATATAAATTTATGCTATGTATTGAAAGTTTAAATATACCTGATATTATAAAGCTAGATTTGTCTATGTCTGTCAACATAGATTACGATAGATATTATTGTCGTGAGATGAATTATAATTCTTTCACTCTTACTCAGATATCTTGATCTAAATTCTAAGGAAGAATAAATTTTATGTAGCGCAAATCTAAATTAATCCGCAACTAATACAGATGTCGATGATGGTAGGGAAAACCAAAAAAATCGTTTTGCCAGAGGTATAGGTCATAGTACAATACATAATGTCAGAGGCCCATCATTGTCTCAATAATATATAATCAGCGTGCATATAGAGTCTGTTATATATAAAGCCTTTAAACTGCAGAAACTTACAAAGAGAGAAGCCTGTACTCACACGTGACGTTTTCCTTACCCCTAGCATTTTTAGACCTTCTTTATATTTTAACGTGACTCGAACTCAAAATCAAATAATAAATACTTTACCAATAGACCAAGTTTTACTTGTCAGCATTTTTTAGACTTGGGTTGATTTTCTCGTATTACTCTTTCTTTTCCCTTTGTAGGAAGCTGACTTTGGAAGGTTTTGGGTGGGGGTTGGGTGTTTATACTAAGGTGGCTATTGCTCGAACCGGATCAAAACGATCAATTATTATACTTTCTCTGTTTCAGTTTATATAAATCTATTTCCTTTCGAATTCGTTTAAAAAATAATAATTTTTTAAATTTGGTAATAATTTAATTTAAACTTCCAATTCTACTTTTAATAATAAGATTTTATAATCATACAAATACTCTGAGCCCTACTTACCACAAATTATAAAAATCTTCATCTTTTTTAAGTTTCATGCCCAGTAAAATAAGTTTCAATAAATTAAAACGGATGGACTGCATATAATGATTTACTAATATATATGAACTCAGATTAGCAAAGCGAATGATAATTTTAGCATTCAAAAAAAAGTGTACTTTTTCAAAGTACAATTCCATAGCATCAGCAAAGCATTGGTGTTTCAAACAAAGAAGTCGATCCTGAAAGAAGATTGATGATCTCAACAACTGAAAAAGCAAAAACAAAATCTAACGGCTTTCTAGGTTTTCAGATTAAGCTGATCTCATCTTTGACTTTTCATGCTGAATATATAATGCCACATCAATTAAACTAGCAGGTAATAGGTGAGCTTTTCTCAAAATAATATCTACCCCGTTACATACGATAAATTATTAGTTTTATAATTTTAAATTATTTACTATGGCGTAAAATGTTTTACACTGAAAACAAAATTTTTATTCAAGGATAAAACTAATTGCTTGCTCATGATTTTCTCCCATAATCCATTTGAAACACACATATAGCATTTTTTAAAGGTTTTTATTTATAAGCAGTTAATTTCGATAAGCAAAAACGTGTATGTGTATATATATATATATATAGTATTTTACCCTTTTTCAAAGATGAGAATATGACGTTGTTTGGAACATTTCATTGGAAAATCTAATTTCAACATTAAATAAAATGCTAACTCGGAGAATTACAGCATAGAACACAGGAAGCCTCCTTTGCAAAATTGATTAATTTACAAAACTGACAAGAGATAGAGGTGGAAGAAAATGACAGCATAGAAGAAGAAATTTCCTCTGGTTGAAATATTGAAGAAATAAAATTACAATTTTATGAACCCTAACTCTATTTTTTTCCAAAACTAATAGGATCCTTTGGAAAATTTTATATCCTAACGTAAACCTAAAAACATATACCCTGGCTATCTGATAGATTTCTTGAAGTACAAAAGTTTTTGCAGAAGCCCTTGAATTTCCTCCATTGATCACTAATGTCCCTGGCAATTCTTTTTGCATCATTTGCAGTCCCTAAAAGCCCTCTTCTTGTAAACCCCACTGTGTATAATCCATTTTCCCCTTTCCAACCATTTGGAAATGGTGTCTTTGGCATCCCTTGTTCTGTGAAGAAGTTGGTTCCCTACAAATTTAATCAAAGAAAAATCAGCATTTAAATTAAAAATAATTATATTTGCTAGCAAATATAAACAAAAAATACATTGATTATGTATAAAATATTTATATTATTCATTGACATGTAAAAAATATATTTTTTCGGGAGCGGCTATATGATATAATTATTCCTAAAAGATATCCATAGACTACGCCCAAGAATTAATTATAAATTTGAAGTTTGACATTTTGGTGTATGTATCAACGTAAATTTTGAAAGAAAAAAAAATCTTGCATGTGATTCCTGAATTCCTAGTCTAATCCCATCTACCCCTATATGACCTAAAAGTCTAGGCAAGATGGTACAACATCTAAAACACAGAACATATACCACTATGCATGGTCTACTAAGTGCACTCTCCTTTATATATATGTTGAAATATTTCTTAGATCAATTTTGAACCACAAAAAAACAAGTCACTCTCATAAAAACATTTAAAATTTTATTATAGTAGCTCTTAGTCAACATCTATTATTATTTTGTATAGGATATGAAAATAATAATTGAGAGATGAGTTGTCATTCTAGTACTCCTAACCTCTGGGAAGTACATGCAATAGAGTTAATAAAATTAAAACTCCATGTAAGTCACTACTACTATTTTTTTCCTTTTTTATCTGGGTCGGAAAAATGCAGAAAATAGATAAAATAGTTGGGGGGATGATAGGGAAAAGTCCAGACAAATGAGATCAGAAATTCTCTGTTTGATTTAAGAAACGTTTTGTAGCATACTGCATGTGTAAGAATGAAAGTGATGTGAGATTGAGAGTAAAGATAAAACTAGAAACTTTATCATGTAACAACAAAATCCTCATTGGATTATTATCCATTTTGTCATTGCTCCATGCATCATATTTTATTTATTTGTTATTTTGAAACTACTATAAAGTTTATACATAAAAAGATACTATTGAAATAGTATACCTTGAGCCAAGAAGGAACATTGCTTTTGTATCCAGTTGCTAAGATTATTGAATCAAATTTTCCTTCTTTTCCATTTATAAACTTTGCTCCGATTTTAGTTATCTCCTTCACACCGTGTATAATCTGCAAGAATATACAAAAAAAATTAAAATTAAAATCACCATTACCAAAAATACGGTAAAAAAAAAAAACTAAAAACACCCAAGATTTAATTTGACAAAAGCAAGAATTTTTCTGAATTTACCTGAATTTTTCCATTTCTTATTTGCGACAATGCACCAACGTCGAGAACGGGAGTTTTTCCGGTGGCATTTTTCAGTTCAAGTGGACCGGTTTTTGGTCGCCGGAGACCTAACTTATCTGTGCTGCCTAAGGTCAAGTTGGCTACTAATAATAGGAACTTGTCAACTACTCTTATAGGCAACCATTTGAGAAGTGCCATAGCTATTGAAAATGTAGATATCCCTAACATTTCCCTTGGTAAAATATGCACCTGCATCCAAAAACATTAAATTAAATATTAGCAAAAAGAAATTAGCTTAAAAATCCCTAACTCAATACACATTTCTAATTTTTTCCAAAAATTATGAAATTGTACCTTATATATAAAATAGATAAAATGGTGTAACAAGGAGGAAAGCAGCTAATCTTAAAGAATGCTTGATTAATTATTTTCTCAACAACATGATACTACATATATTTTTTTAATTTTCTTATTTTGCATTCAGAAACAAGCTAGAATTTTTAGTTTATAGGTTGTGAACCATAATCCTTTTTGTTTACTTGATTCTATATAAACTACCTATACAACTTTAATGACTTTTTTAACACAAATAAAATGTTTGAGCTAAAATTATTGGGTTCTACCAAACCCGGAGCTATAAGGTTGGCTTCACCCCTGTCTACTTCATCCGACTAATTTATACTCGCACGTAAGAGTCCATAAAATGCTATCTACCAGAAGCCTTTTCACACATAAGGTTCAAACCCGAGATTTTAGGTTAAGGTCGAAGGGGTAACATGTCATCACAATAATTTAAAAGACAAAAAAAAGGAGGAAAGGGAAATGTACTTACAGAATTTCGGACGACCATGTGAGGGATGGCATTATGTCTACAAAGGTCCAAGCTAACTTCCATACCAGAATTTCCACAACCAATTACCAAAACCCTTTGATTATTGAACTCAGTACCTGACTTATAAACACTAGTATGCAACACCGTTCCTTTAAACTTATCAATCCCTTGAATTTCTGGTATTACTGGCTCTGCATTTTCACCTGTAGCCACAATCAACCATTTTGAAAGATACAAAAAATCTTGAGTTTCCACCTTCCAAAATCCACTAACATGATCAAATTCTGCAACTTGAACAGACTGTTTAAACATAGGAATTATACCAAAGTGTTTAGCATAATCCTCTAAGTAAGAAATGAACTGTTTTTTTGAAGGGTATTTAGGGAAATTATCAGGAAAACCAAATAATGGGAGTTGACAGAACTGTTTAGGGAGATGAAGTTTTAAACGATCATAAGTTTTTTGTTGCCATAAAGAAGCAATACAATCACTTCTTTCAAGAATAAGTGAAGGGACTCCATTTTCTTTAAGACAAGCTGAAACTGCTAAACCAGAAGGTCCAGCACCTACTATTATAGGTCCATTAACCCATAACCATTTTGGTTGTTGATCAGTTTTTTCTTCTTCTTTACAAGAACCCATGTTGAGAAAAAAAAATATGGCAAAAGAAAAAAGAGAAGACACTTTTGACAAAAGAGTGTAATAACTGAGAGTTTCCTCTGTTTTTTGCACTCTGTAATAGTAGCTAGCTCTCTGTTTCTTTTTTACTCTGAGAAAGTGTAGAATGAAATAAGTGGGAATTTAAAGAGGAGCGAAGGTGGGGTGGGTGGGTTAAGGGATAGGTTGGTTTTGTTAGGGGTGGGGTGGGTGGGGTGTAGAATCAGAAGAGTATTTGAGTTTCCCTTTTTAAGGGTTTTTCTGTTTTCTTTTTACGATTTCACTGCATAGAATGAAGAGAAAACAGGGGAAAGGAAAACAGAGGGTTTTTAATGAGGAGTGTGTGCGCGTTAATGGAGGCGTGAAGGTAAAGGAAAGGATTTGGTTCTCTTTCTCAAGGCTCTTTCTTCCCTCTGCTGCAGAGTTTTGGGGTTGCGCTAAAGAAAGATATTAAGGCCAATGAGCTTTGTAAATAACAAGAGTTAAATACAATATCTAAAAGTTAATTAATGATTTATGGGATTTTATTTTAAATATTGACAACAAAGTTTTATTATATTATCATGTTATTTTAAAAGTAATTTAATAGAATATTTTGCGTGAATTGCTAAATTCATATAAAAGGTACTACTTTTGTCCCGGTTTATGTGGCAAATATCGAATTTCGAGAGTCAAATTTATTAATTTTAATAATAAATTTGGCAATAGAATCTTTAAGTTTTTTTAAAAAATAAAAGTTAAATATCTGAAAACTAAATAAAAAAATAATATAAGTTATAATAATTAATAATTTAAAATATCTAAAAAACATATGAAAAAATTATTATCAATAAAAACCCCGACTCTCGAAATTCAAACTCCACCACATAAATTAGGACGGAGGAAGTATGTAATAACCATGAATTAGTAACCTAAAAATGTTAAACAATTATATAAATAGATATTAAATTATCTTTTTCATTAACAATGCAGTTTAATCAATTGTAGCATGCTACTTAATCACTTATTAGTGTTAACGCTCACTATTAACAATTACTTAAAATTTGTTTTTAATTAATCTAGTTAAAAGTAGTATATGGTGTTGAGGTTAATGGTTGGACCTATAAAAGAGTATAAAATAATCAATATAATCGCTACAATACTTATAGGAATATAATTTAACTTCAAACCAAATATGTGTGAAAATTATTCATAATATTAGCATACATAATTAAATCCAAAATCTTCCTTCGTCTGCAGAAACCGAGCTAGCCGATTCAATGTGAGTCAAACTAAATTATTTTTTCTTAAATATTATAATTATATTAGAAAATTTATAAAAAATATATAAAAATTTATTCGTAAATCCATATTAAAAGAGCTATAGATTCTGAATATTCTATGAAAATTTCAGAACCCGTGAACTTTAATTTTGACTTCATTTCCGTTTCTGTTTTTTCGTAATTTGGATCTTAAATACATCGAGCTCTATCACACACACACAAAAATATTTCTAAGGATTCTCAACTATTGACTAGCTTATTATGCCAGATTAAAATGCCTTTAACAATATTATACCTACGGTTGTGCAATGTTCTATTATAATAAAGATTACTTTTTTTTTTATAAACAGGAAATTTATTTATTAGAAAGTATACACTACAACAGTTCTAATCCTGTGGATCATCACATAGAAAGGATAACCCATGCATAGCATGTTGGTTTCCAAGTTTTGGTAGGTGTCTACAACCATTAATAGAAACAGATTTAACATGAACATCTCCCATTTTGTCCGCCAACATCCTTGTCGTGATACAACTATTATTAACACTAGAATGCGCAGATGCATGCTTTGCCAAATGGTGAGTCACTTCATTGCCTTAGCAGGATCACTATCATATCTATTATGGAGATTAACCACCTGCATGTATTAATGACAGAATCATAATTAAGTTATACAACTATTGTTAATATAGATAATTACCTATGTTGCGTCCCCAAGAGCAATCCCCGCTTCCAGTTGAGAGGTTGTGAGTTCGAGTCTCCCCAAAAGCAAGGTAGGAAGTTCTTGGAGGGAAGGATGCCGGGGTCTATTTGGAAACAGCCTCTCTACCCAAGGGTAGGGGTAAGGTCTGCGTACACATTATTCTCCCAGACCCCACTAAGTAAAATTATACTGGGTTGTTGTTGTTATTGTTGTTATTGTAACTATGTTGCGTCCATTTCGACCTCTAAAGGATGTAGTCTTCGGTAGAGGTCTTGTAATTCAGTTTCAATTGGTGCTTTTGAGTAAGATCTCATTTGGAATCTCAGAACCCAATCCCCACTGGAGTTCCTAAATACTCCCCATATTCCTCCGTCTGTATCTCCCTCTTTGAAGGCCCCAACTATATGTAGTTTGTATCTGTAGTTATGGAGATCGCCTTCGGCTTAACCTCTAAGTGGTGCTGACCAACTAAATTTAATGGGAACCTACCTATCTAGATTTATCTCACGACCAGTTAATAGTTTGTACCGAATGACTTGGTTTAGTATGAAAGCTACTGTGCTATTGGATAAATATTTCATATGATGAATGAGAATACATTACTCCATGAAATATGGTTACTGGTTACGTTTGGAGCTAGTTTCCTAAGGAAGTTTAGCCAGTTGTCCTTATTTGGGTAATGACACTTAATATCTATGCCTAATTGTCGCCACAAATCTGTAGCCACGGAGCATCCCAAAATTATATGGCTACTATCCTCAGTCTCTTTACGACAAAATGTGCACAAATCATTAATGTTCATTCCTATGCGTGTTAGCTGGTATTTGCATGGTAATCTATTACGGTATCAAAGTCAAAAAAAGTATTTAATTTTGTTAGGACATAGGAGTTCCATATCAATTTTTAATTTTTTTTTTTTGTATAGGAGGGTGCTTGTCAGTGAGGTCATCCCAAGAATTTGTTGTGAATGCACCCTTATTGCTAATATCTCATATTAGGGTATCGTTCTTAGTTCCTAGATCGAATATAATGGAGGTGATCTTTTCTTGTATTTCAGTTGGAATGTTTAAGGATATTGTCCCCGGATTCCTTATGTTGTTAGATCGAATATTTCTAACTGTGAGAGTTGTCTCATGTTTGTTGAGGGGTTGTGATGACCAAAAGGTCCATACTTATTTTGAAAGTAAATTTTGTGTTTTGAGGTCTTAAAAATCTCCTTTTATCTCACATTTATTCGTGTGTGAAGTTCCTACGCATTTCAAAAAAATTTTTATGTGAAATCTTAATAAATAATGAAATTGACCTTTAAAATTAATTGTTGTTGACTTTGGTCAACATTCTTGGTAAACGAATCCGGATCCGTGATCCAACAGTCTCGTAGGGTCGTAGCAAAATATGAGACTTGGACGTATGCCCGGTTCGAATTTCGAGGTCCCAAACCCGAGAAATAATTATTTGAAAGAAATTATTTAACTGAAATTAGAAGAGTTTTTGAAAATTTAAAGATGTTTGAAATTTATGGTATCTGGCCCGTATTTTAGTTCTGGAGCCTGGTACATGTCTTATATAATAATTAAGTTGAATCTTTAAAGTTCGGTAAGAACTAGAGTTCGTTTGATATAAATCGGACATTTATTTGATAAAATAAAAATATTGATGTTCTTGAGTGATTTTATGAATTTGAGGTTGAATTTATAGTTGTTGATGTTATTTCGATGATTTGATCGCACGAACAAGTCCGTATAATATTTTTGGACTTGCGTGCACGATTGGTTTGGAGCCCCGAGGGCTCGGGTGAGTTTTGGATAGCCATGGAGTATTTTGAACTTAGAAGTAGCAGCTAATGTATTGCAGATCTGCAAGCTTCGCAATTGCAAAGCTTGGCTCGCATTTGCGAAGATGGGCTGAGTAGGGAGACCTTCGCATTTGCGAGGCTCAATGGCGCAAATGCGACTTTAGCAGGGATCGCAATTGCAAACGGTAGTTCACATTTGCGAAGAAAGCACGGCATGCCTACCTTCGCATTTGCGAAACCTGCGCCGCATTTGCGAATTCGTATTTGCGAACCTGACATCGCAAATACGATATCTGCACCTGTTCAAATGATAACTTAGACAAAATTTTCTCATTTTTCAAACTTTCTCAAACCCTAAGCTCTCTTGGGCGATTTTTCAAAGAAAAGCTCTTCTCCAAATCATTAGCAAGTCATTTCTAACTCATTTTATTCGATCTATAACATCTTTTTACATGATTTTAATTCAAAAATCAAAGGGTTTTTCATGAGAAATTGGGTGATTTTGGGTAGAACTTAAGATTTTCAAATTTTGGGGCTTAGACCACGATTTGAGATCTGATTTCAAAATAAATTATATATTTGAATTCGTGGGTGAATGGGTGATCGAATTTTGTTTCGAACCTCGAGTTTTGACCAATTGGGCACAGGGTCGATTTTTGACTTTTTGGGTAAATCATTAGAAAATCTATTTTCATGCACTAGAATTGATTTATTTAGCATTTATTGATATCGCTAAGTAAATTGTGGCTAGATTTAGCGAGTTGATGGTGGAATCGAGCGGTAAAGCGGTAGTTGAGGCTTAATTTTGTTCATGGAAATGAGGTAAGTGTTTGGTCTAACATTAGCTTGAGGGAATAAGAGTTGTAGTCTTATTTGCTATGTGTTAATTGTTAAGTACGACGTATAAGTATGGTGACAAGTATCTATACGTTGGTGTGAAGCATGACCGTGAGTCTTATACTATGATTGTTGTGACTCCGTTATGTATTCTCCATGCTTAATATGATAATTTTCAATGTGGAACAAGGTTTATGGAAGTATTTTCGGTAATTGAACATGGTAGAGCATTGCTCAAGTTGAGATTTATGTTGTGAAGTGATTGTAGAAGTGAGGAGAGGTTTATGATATTATTTCTCTTGCCGAGATGTTATTGCTTATGATATTATTTTTCTTGCCGGGATGTTATTGTTTATGATGGTGTTTCTCTTGCGAGGATATTATTGTTATACAATTGTTCCATTGCGGGGATTCTATCGTGATTTTATTAATTCCCTTGCCCGAATTGCTTTTTGATTGTTGCTTGGGTAAGGAAGAGCGGAAAGCACGAATGGTGATGTCCTGTGTGATATTTGTGAGTGAGTGTAAATGCACGAAGGGTGATGTCATGCCGATATTGTAAATGTAAATGCAACGAGGGTGATGTCTTACCATGATATGAGTGATAATGCACGAAGGATAATTCCGTACCATAATTATGTGAGGTAAAAGTACGAAGGGTGATGCCGTGCCGAATATATTGATTCTTATTGTGATAACGAGAGTAAAAATGAAGGGTGATGTTGTGCACTTATTATTGTTCTCCTTATTCTTTTTTATAGTTGAATTTTGGTGTTCCTTATGCTTCTTTACTGCAATTCTATGTATACTTGATATTCCGCGCCGCATGTTTCCTCTTCACATCTTTAACTGCCAATTCCTGTTATTATTACTTGCCGTATATAATTTAACTGCATATATTTATTTGGTAGTATTGTCCTAGCCCCGTCATTACTTTGCCGAGGTTAAGCTCGACACTTACCAGCACATGAGGTTGGTTGTGCTGATACTACATGATCGCAGCTAACTTTGCAGTACCAAAGAGTAGCAAGAGAGGGTCACAATAGCTTTTACCCGATTCTGGGTCGGGGTCGAATCCACAGAGAGCTAGGATTGGAGTTACGTATCTATCTAGTTTAGAACTGTGAGTGTGTTCTTAATTGATCTTCTAATCTTTTTTGGGCTTTCTTTAACAATCTAAGATTACCAACTACTAATTATAACTAATTATGCTAACTGGAAAATGCAAAGAGTTGTATCTAATGGTTTGAAAGGCACTAGGGTAGTGACTTTTATCTAGGTGGCTATGGCGGGTAATTACTTCTAAGACATGCTTGAAATGTTTGAGGAAATATGCTATAACCATTGCACGATTTTACCCACTCTCACACCTCTCGGTAGAGAGAGTGATTTTGGTCAATTGACTTTCTCAAGGCCAAATGGGTAGGCAAATTTGCTCAAGTAACTAAGGTTCAAGTCGGGTAATTACTCTCTCGAGATTTAACCCTTTAATTGGGACTATTAATTCTCTTGAGTCCATCCTAATTCCTTGTAGGGTCAATTTTGGAGACTTAGACTCTCTTTCTCAAGAAGAACCACATCAGCTAAGCACAAACCAGCGTTTGCAATCACCAATTTATAAATTAAATCATAAAATTGACCCAAATAATAAATAACCATAGTCAATCTAGCCTTAAATTGCAACATATATCAATTACCCACACTAGGGTTGAGCCATAACCCTAGCTAATGGTTTTAGCTACTCATGCTTGAAGAAGAAAATGGAGAAATAGATGAAGAACATGACATATTAATTAAGTACTAAAGTAAAATACAAGAATCTATCGTTTAAATTAAGCTAAGATTCCCAAAATAGCTACAAAATAACGTCTCACGAGCGCAACTACTGTTCTGTAATATCTAGTACCCTAAAAATGGCAAAATATTTTATTTATACTAAGCTGAACAAACTGGACAAAAATGCATCTGTAGGGTCAGTGCGGGTCGCATAAAATGGACCGTGGCCGTGTTAGGCTCTTGGACTTCAAATCTTGGCTTTCTGAACTTGGGCTTTGAGGACCACATAAAATGGACAGTGGTAGCGGAGGCCTCTCGTGCGGTCCGCACATATATGAACCCGGACCACGCAGCTTGAACCATGGCAATTTTAACTTCTTTGAATCTCTCCTTTGCAGACCGCACAAAATGGTAGTGCGGCCACGGAACCTTCGATGCGGACCACGCAATATCGAATGCGGCCGCACTACCTTGAAGCTCATTTTTTCAACTCTCTGCATCACCTAGTGCGGACCACACAAAGTCGAATGCGGCCGCACTAGGCTTGTTTGCCCTCAGTTTGCCTTGTCTTTGATACTTGAGCAAGTTCCGCTCCTTTTGAGACGATCTTTGATATTTCGTCACTTTATCGATCAAACCTGCAATCAAGCACAACTTATGAGCCTTTTGGGACTATTTTGTAAGAATTTAGAATCAAAGCATAAGCAAGAAGGAGCATGAAACACGTTAAAATCCCTAGTTATCTACTCCCCCAAACTTAAGCTTTTGCTTGTTCTCAAGCAAACAAAATAAGATCCACCCCTTAAGGAAAATCCATGTATTTTCAGCTATCCTAAAGTAACCTCACAAGCATCAATTAGGACTAACAATTTCCCTTAATACGAATGAATCATTAACAACCTTTTAACTTTGAAAAACTATGGATAAAGTGTGACACAAGAGCATCAAGAGTTGACTCATTATATCAAAGAACTCTCTTTATTGCTTTTCTCATTGTGGAACCCAAAATCACACATCATCAGCTCTTTCTAAGCAAACCTCATCTTTTTAGAGTATTAACACACAAGTCGAGGTTAATGGGAATTCACTCGTCTCTCTCAATGAAAGGTCACAAGTATGGCTCTAAGTACCATATGCTTGCACCTCATCTAAGTATCCACTAATGCAAGTGTCATTCTACTCAAGATCATATAAGACTTTTATGGAGTCGATGTGAAGGCTTTTGGTTCAGGGTAGGAAATGTTTTGATCTAAATAGATTCCATCTTCCCTTAAGCACTTCTTTTGACTCATTTGGCACAATTCACTTGACTCTTTGATTATCTTACTTCTTTTTAAGGGGTTAGAGAGACACAGTGTCACCCTTTCTTATGCATTTCAAAACGTATCTCCTTTTTCAACTTTTTCCACACCTTTTTCTCTTTTGCTTTTCTTGAATCCCTTTTTATTCTTTTTCATATTCGGCTTTCCTTTTGTCTGTTTCTTTTCTTTCTTTTTCATTGTCTACCTTTTCTTCACTTTTTTACCTTTTACCACTTTGTTCCCTTTCTTGTTTCTCCCCTCAAACTTAGAATTTTGCCATTGCTCAAGGAAAGATCAGGTGCTAAGAGAGGGTATATTTTAGAACGGGTATAGGCTTATAGCATTGGTTCTTGAAAGAACAAGGTTTAAGGCTCAAAAGGGTTAACTAGGGATTATATCATTGGTAGACTGCAATTGTTCAACTATCATTTGGATCAAGGAGAGTCTATAATCACCTCTCAAGCCAAATTTCACTTAAGATATCGTCTCGACAGACATTCAGGGCAAGTTCTAGATCATTAGCTGGGGACTTGGACTCACAATTCAGTTTCTCACCACACAAGCTAAAGGATTGCTAAAGACATAGAGTCGGGAGCTCAAAACAACCTTAGACACGATTTGAGCACACAATGGCCCCGAAAGACCACATGATGATTGTTGGTCAACACAAGAGTCCCAAGGTCACAACTTTCACCATCCTAAGCACAATATTTTGTCTTTGACCATGGGATCAAAGGCAAATGTGTTAGGCCTAAGTGAAGTTTTGCTTGAGGTACCCTTAACTACAAACTACCAAAAAGAAAGAAAAACAAAAACGAACTCAAACCCTTAAGAAGGTTGTCACGCCATCCATCATTGGAAAGAGCCACCCAGTTCACACAATACTCCACATTTGGAAAGAACCATGCATTAAGAAAATCAAAGGCTTATTGAAAACGCCAAAAATAAAACAATAAGCTACGAGCCTATCTAAGAAGCTAAAAACGAATATGTTTTTACGAAAAATAGAAAATAGAATGAACATGTATAATAGAGGATTTGAATATACAATGGATATAAATATATACAATAATGCAACTTTATATATAGACCAAAGGAAAGATAAAAAGTGCGATAAAAGTAACTAATTGTAAAGAAATATACAGGCCAAGTAAAAATCAAAAAGGCATAAACTAAACTATTATATATATACAATCATCCAAGGATAAAATGTAGGGCGCACCTTCTCAAATAAAAGTTGGCATTGTCCCCAATGACAACTAAGCAAATAAGAACCAAAAGTATAAGGAAAGGATATGAAGACTCCCTAAGCCATGTCTGTCTGCATAGGATCATTAGTGGTCTCTGGGTCCTCTGTATGTGCGGGAACCTTAGACTAGTTCCCGCTACCCTACTGCTCCGCTGCTGGGACCGGGGCCTAGACTTGGACAAGCTGTGACTCAAGTACATCCTGTGGCTGACTGGAGGAAGCCTCCGGTGGGTTCGCCAACTGGATGATCGATTCATCTGCGCTCCGAATCATCCTCCTCCTCTTTGGAGGCCTTTATGACTACTCCTACTGTTGCTTTACTGTTGCCACTACTACTAGAACCGGGTTCTCAAATAGCAAGTCTAATGGCAGGTAGTCTGCCTTCAGTTTATCCACATCCGGTCTCAACTCCTTCGAGGCTCGTGTCTTGCGCAACTACTTGTGCTCCTTGGCAAGCTCCTTCATAGCCTTTCCATGTGAAACTACTCCCATAGCCAAGGCGCTATGAGTAATGAGGATCTTCTCCTGGTTGGCAAGAATCTTCTTAAGTGCATCCTCTATGGACTGTGGAATCTATGCTGGTTGTGGTGCCGACTGAGCTCCAATGGTAGAAGTCAAGGAGGACAACTTGGATAAAGCAGTCGCCATCCAGTTGTTCAAGCTATAAAGTGTCTGGCTCAGCTAGTAGGCAGTGATAGGATGGGCCTGAGAAGATGGAATCCCCGGGCCAGCTGAAGTAGAAGCACTAGGAGGCAAGTCAGCTGTAGCGGAAGGTCCGGGAGGCAACTCAATAGTAGTCAAGGCAGGCTCAGTGGAGGACTCTACCGCAACCGGCTCTTCAGACTGGCTAGTTGGGGCAAAAGTAGGCACCTTGCAGTTCTTGTCCTTGGCATGTCTGTCCCCTTCAAACTATACCATGAAAATGGAGCCATAGGTTTGACCTTGATGTCAAAAGATCTATTCTCCATCTCCAAGTCCTGGAAATACATAGTAAGGGTGTTGGGAAAAAGGTAGTTCCGGTCATGCTCGACCCCAACTAAAGAAATGACATGGGACATTACATTCCCCACGTTGATGGGGTATCCTTCCATAATAGATGCAACTAGAACAGCCTGGGCAAGCGGAAGAGTCTGATAATGGGTAATGGGATCAAGCCGGCTGTACACGAAAGTCAACCAACCCCTAGCCTCAAAGTTAAGGGTCCTACAAAGTATTTTGGCCCCAGCTGTCAACCAATCTATAACAGTACCCGGGATTGCCAGGTATGAAGCTAACCATGGACAAACCTCCTCACCCATAGCCAACTTTTCATTGTAATGGGACTCATCTTCTTTATTGAAACCTTGGTATTCATTGAGTGCTTCCCGGTAAACACCACTTTTTTGTTTCGATTTTTGGTCACTTTGGTGCCCTTTAAGATGTGGTATACATTGCTATAAAACTCCTTGACCATGTGTTCATTGGCATTCACACAATCATCCAAGAGTTTCTCCCACCCCACTCGAGTCCGGAACTATCTATGCACGTTAGGGTTTAGGGGCAGAAGGTCTCTGTCAACGAAGCTCCTCTCAAGAATCAATTTCTTTACCAGCCACCATTCCCTAAACTTGTGGAACACCACCTGGCTGAAAAATCTATCCTCCCAAACTATAGGATCTCTAGTCCGGGCAATACCCCCAACCTGAGACTCACCACCCTCCTGTACCTCCTCATCTCTATCTGCACTCTCCTCGGATAATGAAGCTCTAGGGGAGGTGGAGTAATCGCCGTTGCTAGCTACTAAGCCCTCTGACGACTTAGAATGTATACGCTCTAGAGCTTGGGCAGGGGGTGAAAGATGTGGAGTATCATTAGTCAATCTCATTCGTTCGGGCCAATCAGGAATCTGTGCAGGAATAGAATATGAGGAAACCTCCTAAGACAGCTTGTACTCACTCCCCATTTGTCATTTGCCATATTAGCAACTTTTATCACATTCCTTGTTCTTTTTATGCTCTCCCGAACTTGGGGAGTGAGCTTGATCATCTTTTGCTTTCCACCCCGGAAAGATTCACCTCTCCCGGGTTGTTTTGATCCTTTTCCCCCATGTTGTTTAACCATTATATGCAAGCACAAGCATCTAACTTTGTTAGTATCAATAGAGATAGTGAAATAGATGTATATAATGCATCACCGAACAGAAGCCAAAAAATTTGCAGACAGAATTGTAGACACAGTGCAGTGCAGACCGTACAAAAAGGAGTGCAGCCGCACTGAGGCCACCGTAGACCATATAAAAGCAATCGCGGTCCGCACTGGGTCAAGGTCTAGAAAACCACTCTCTGAATCTAACCACCGCGGCCCGCAAAACCTAGCACCATGGCCGCGGTGGACCAGCTTAGACCGCACAAAATGTCGTACGGACGCGCTGGGCAACATGTCAACTTTCAGAAACATCATCACCGCGGTTCGCACAAAATGGTATTGCGGACCACATTGCTTAGTCAAGGCACTGAGGTAGGTTTCTGGGTCTTGCACTTTAGTTTAATTCACACCTAGTTAGGATCTCTACTCAGTTTACCCAATTAATTATGCTCACCAAACATACAAAATTTAACAATTAAACTAGACTAACCTAGAATTTAAAGATATAAGGGAATGAAGAAGAAGATATGGGATCATGGGAATGAAACAAAAGTGAAATTACAAAATAAAGCAAAAGGAAATGATTGAAACGTTACCAGGTGAGGATATAAAATGCAAGTAATCACTCTGAGCAAGAATCTCAGTCAAAGAGGAAGATGAACAGCAATTTTTTTGGTCTTTGAGAGTAAATTTTTAAAAAGGTGTAATAGGAACCCCTTGTGGTCTATTTATAGAAAAACATGTCGGACCCGTTCTTACCTACCAGCACGGCTACAAAAAATGGACCGCGACCCGCACTAGATTTATCTCAAGGCCATCACAAGGCCTCCCCTTCTCCTCCAAACGAGATAAGTGGTCAGCCACTTGATTCTCACTACCTTTCCAGTCCACTATTTCTAGATCAAACTCTTGAAGTAGTAGTACCCAACTTATCAATCTTGCCTTTGATTCTTTCTTTGTCATCAAATACCAAAGGGCGGCATGATCGGTGTGCACTATAACTTTTTCCCCCATGAGATATGGTTGAAACATTGCACTATAACAAACAACTCTTTATCGGTGACCGTATCGTTCCTTTGAGCCTCATTCATGGTCTTTCTTGCATAGTACACTGAATGAAACATCTTGTTCACACGTTGACCCAACACCGCTCCAATCGACAGATCTCTAGCATCACACATGAGCTGAAAGGGCAAGCTCCAATTAGGTGCGGTAATGATAGGAGTGGTAGTCAACTTTTGCTTGAGAAGTTCAATGGCCTCCATGCATTTCTCATCAAACACAAACTTAGCATCTTTCTCTAACAACTTTATCCACTTCAATTCCTCGTTTTGAAATTTTGTGAACCAACAATATACCCTCTTCAACCATGAAATGACATTTTCCCCAATTGAGTACAAGGTTTGTGTCTTCACATCGGGTCAACACTTTATCCAAATTACCCAAACACTTGTCGAAGGAATCCCCAACAATACTGAAATCATCCATGAAGACCTCAAAGATATCCTCCACAATGTCGGTGAAAATAGCCATCATGCATCATTAGAATGTCGTCGGAGTATTACACAATCCAAACAGCATCCTAGAGAAAGAGAATATGCCATACGGATAAGTAAAAGTTGTCTTCTTTTGATCCTCCGGGACAATTAAAATTTGGTTGTACCCCGAGTAACAATCCAGAAAGCAATAAAAAGCATGCCTCAATAGGCTCGGTAAGAGGAATAGAAGGACGGGAAGTTGCCTCTGCTTCATCATCGGAGATGATACGTCTTTGGGTTCGTGGCCTTATCACCAAAGAGCCCCTGTCTTCCTCTTCTTCAGAATCTTCTTCAATAGCTTTTCTCTTTTACGAGGAACCCAAAACAATCTCTTGAGCCCTTTCTAAAGAGATGCGGGTCCTCAAAGAGCCAAGAGAAACGGAAATTGCCTTGGCTATAACTCCTCGAATAGCAAATCTTGATAAAAAGAGGGATTGAAGTTAATTAAAAAACTGTAAAAAAAAATGGAATAAAATAAAAAATTCTTACCATGAGTTTTTACTTTCCAACCAAGACGGATAGAAAGAGTTTTCCAAGACCTTCCATCCATTAGTGCAGTCTTCAACAACTGGTCTACCCAATCACGGAAGTTGGGAACACTTTACACAACTCCCATGGTTTCTAAAAAGAAGAAAAGGGAAGCAAGATTAGAAAAGTTGGCAAACTTGAAGAAAAAAGGCACGAGAAAGTTTAAAAAAAACTTACGTGTAAAATTTCACTTCTCATGGAAGGGAACGTTATCTTCACCCACTAAACCAATAGTGGGGGCAGCAAAAAACCTGGCATACCAGCCACAATCTTTGTCATCCTCGGGACTCACCAAGACCCTCTTTCTCTTGGCTACTAGTGTAAAAACACCATTGCAGAAGAGTCTGGGGGAGTAAAAGTGAATCAAATGAGGGAAAGTGAGAGGAACGCTAGCTATATTGGTTAAATGCCTCAAACAGGCAACAACCCTCCATATGATTGGGCCAATTTGACCCAAACAGACATCAAAGAAATGACAGAATTCAAGAATGACCAGGTCAATAGCTGGTTTGAACCCTAAAGTGAAAGGGTATGTATAAACAAAAGACCCTATTAAATAAGAGTTGATTATTTGATTTGGATTGGGGATGATAATAGGAAAATAACAATCCCAATGGCAGTCTCTACGAACTATAGGAGCCAAAACCTCTATAATTTGGGTAGGATAGATGTCAGCACGATCTAAACTGGAAACTTGGATCCTAAGGAATTCTCTGTCATGGTAAAAATATAGTTCTATGGGAACTATCTTTTCCACAGTGGGTTCACGAAGAGGCTTAGAAAATTCTTTGCCTATTGAGGAAGATCTTTGAGAAAGCGAACCCCTAGTTCTAGAAGAATGGCCAGAACTAGGAGAAGGCATAGCAAAACTACCACGAGCAGACCCCAAATTATGAAGTCAACCTCCCCTTCTGCTCCTGATAGGGCATTAGGGAAGGTATAAATTATGGGAACTCTCTTAGGGTTAGGGTTTGAAGAAGATATAGTGAAGAAGAAAAGTACGATGACAAATAAGCAAGGATTCAGGAAATTGAATATTCATTAAACTTTATGTGGTAAAGGCAAAGGAAGATGTTATAATTATATTGATAAGAAACCGCCGAAGGGAAAAGTGTAATGATGGAAGTACTATAATAATGATAGGTGGAGCTTCGTGAATAGTGGAGCCGTAAAAAGCCTTGAAAATTGTTGCAAAACTACAGAGTTAATAAAATCGCGGCACGTGTGAAGAGCATTAAATGGAGGTGACAATTAAAGTGTCAATTTTGTCATAGCATTAATGGTGATAAAAATTCTCGTCCACTTCCCAAATATTCAACTGATGAATAAATAGCAAGTGGGGGGGACTATCTGTATTGGGGGAAATCGAGTGTACATGTAAAGATGACGTGTCAAGACACGTGGAATAGTCAAAGAATTATTACTGGCAAAGAGGAAGGAATAGGAATAGACACGAGCAACGGCAAAGTAAGAGGTACGGATAGTTATTCAAAAGACTCATCACCCGTACCTATTCAAGTCATTTAGATCCGCGGCTCAAGTGGAATGAATCTGAAAATATACGGGAGTACAAATACAATATTTAATGAGCATTAAATAGTGAATATGTTAGAGAATCTATATTAAAAATAATAGTTGTATAACATAATATTTAATGTCCTTAATTACTCATAATAACCTTATTATGACAAAGGCAAAGCGTATGTCTCTCAAATAGCTATAAAAGGGAGACAACCGATCAATTGTAGACACACAACATTATCTGAATATACTCTGGTTCATTTGTTTTTCTTTGGATTATATTCTTGCGGTTCAAATTATTTCCTTATACACATCAGTAACCCGTGTTCTTCTAAATTATAGTTTTAATCGAAATTTTATTTTTTGGTTGAATAAATTTATTACTTATCTGAATATACTCTGGTTCATTTGTTTTTCTTTGGATTATATTCTTGCGGTTCAAATTATTTCCTTATACACATTCTTTCGATTATCAGTAACCCGTGTTCTTCTAAATTATAGCTTTAATCGAAATTTTATTTTTTGGTTGAATAAATTTATTACTTATATATATATATATATATATATATATATATATATATATATATATATATATATATATATATATACTGACTTCTTCTCATCTAAGCATTTGCTTCGGCCTACAAAAGATCGGACGAGCGGGGAATATCATAAACTCAAAGAAGACCAGGGTCAGCCGACCTAGAAGAAAACACAAATAGAGAAAGGTCAACTGATTAATAGGTATACTTGTCAAGCGACACAGACACAGGTACATAAGGAATCACATCATCACCTCCTTCTTGCTCTTTGGCTTTATTAGCGTCAGCTGAGGCCTCTCTTTGATCATTCCTGTGTTTCGGTGCTTGCCCTTTCTTTTAAGAATAAAGATCTTCTTCGATCTCCACTACGGCTGTCACTCCTACAGGATCGGGATACTATTTTACGTATTACGAGAAGGTCGTTGAAGTAGGATCGCTAGTGGGATAGTCCAGCGGTACTCCTTGCCTCTGTTGACACAATTAACCAACGGGGACCGACAGACAGCTTGCTTAGTAAAGTCTTTTATCTTCCATTCAGGGGTCATGAATGATTAACAGAAACGAAGGGTGAGTGCAACGAACTAGAATTTTGGACCAGTCTTGTAGCGAATAAAGGAAAAAGGTCCCGGTAGGGGTCAGCAGCATCGGGAGGCGGAGGTGAACAACAAGAACTCTCTCTCGTAGCCGATATCCCGCCCTTCTTCCGTAAGGATGGATTCGGGCTTAAGCCAACTCGACCAAGGGGGGAAGGATTTTGAGGAGGATAACTCTTTTTCAATAATAGGAGCGTAACCTACTACTAATGTATGTAGACCAAGGACTTTCCATTTCAACGGGATTCTCGTCTCAAGGGCATTTCCGTCAATAACTTCAGCAGTGCCAAAATGCCCTATTCCTTGAGTCACTGGAACCGCTGACCCAACTTACAAGAACCTCCGTACTTCTTATGAGTCGGGATCGATCATATTCGCATTTCCACTATGTTTCAGCCCCGAGCAGCCATCGAAAGCAAAGAGATCAGGTCGTTATATTCTACCAAATAGATTCCGATGCTCCTGAACTGCTATAGGAGTCTAATTATCATTCCCTTCCCGCATCACTAGATCACTAGAAAGATAACGATCGAGGAGCGAAGTTATGGGCTGACATGAGTGGAATCGAAGCAACTATATATATATATATATATATATATATATATATATATATATATATATATATGCGAATTTAAAAAAGAGGAAGCATATATGTGTAGTTGAATTACCAGAAAACAAAAAACAATACCTATCAGAATATTTGATACATTAGAAGACCTGCATAAGAAAAAGATTATACCAATTCAGTTGATTGTGTATACAAACCTACTATAAGATTGACCGGCGATGAAGTCATTTTCCATTTACACCTTCTCCTCTTTGTACTTGATCATCAATGTTTCAGCGTTGTGTATTCAATATTCATTGTGTCGCAACTATAGATTAACATACTTATTTAAAGGCCTACGTAAGATAATTTAGACGAGTCCCAAACTTAAATAATAATTAATTAAGCAAAAAATACATTATTAATGTTTTAAAAAAAGTTATAAAACTAGGTAATTCGCAGTAATATACTGCGAATTACATTGACGAAAATTTTACCGTTAAGTGTAAATCGCAGTATAGTACTGCGAATTACACAATAAAAAAATTTGTGTATTTCGCAGTTCTATACTGCGAATTCGATAAAAAAATTTTAAAAAAAAAGATGTAATTCGCATTATAGTACTGCGAATTACATATTTGGGTCCACCAATAATTTAACTGACATAACAATAATTCATATACATAAAACATAGTATTATACTACGAATTCCTTCAAAAATTGCTTATTTATAGGCGTTTCAATTTTATGAAAATTCATTCAGTACTTAACTTCAAACATACGTTTATACTTCTCTCTTCTTCTTATCAATCTTTTTTTTACAATGTCTGAAGTGCCAAAAATAAGAGTTTCACTATATTGGGGGGTGAGGTTGTGGTGGAGAATAACTCTGTGAGGTATAGCTCACCTCCACAGTGTCATGTTAAATTGCCTCTTACTATAGAGTACGATACATTGGTATCGTTGTTACGTAAAAAAATGAGTGAGAGAAGGCGTTCGGTTAACCTTAAAGTAACCAGTAGATTTCCGTATCTAGTGACTCCGCAGGGGTTTGCTTATTATTCTGAGTTTAACAATTCGGATGATGAAACTCTTAGAGATTTTTTGCAGATTCCTGATGAATACAGGGAATTTATTGTAATAAAATTATTGAAAATGTACGTCAAGGTGGAAGACGTTCCCAGTAATGAGGGCGTGCATAGCAGGGATAACCCCCTATCATCGGGTAATTTTTCTGGAGCAGTTTTTGCCGGACAGATTGCTGATGAAAGAGCTTCCTTGATTTAAATATGTCACCACCGACGAATGAGCAACCACAAAATAATTTATCGACATTGTATAATCAACAAGAGGACTGGTGAGCTTCACATTTACTTCACTTTAGCGATGTTTGTTTTATGTTTTAATTGAATTTGTATTAACACTCATTTTCATAGGGGATACTGTCCGGATATGAATTTTACAAGTGATGACCCCGCCCCTAGTTGGAATATGCAAAGTTCTGGTGTATTGGACCACGCTGGTCCATCCGGGAGTCATGACCACTTGTAAGTAAAGTGATATAGCGTTATCTGAAGTATTTTTCTTGAGGTTTGGGTAACTTATATTTTTGTTCTTTTTGTGCAGTAAAAACGAGCTTCTTGAATCTCTTGACCTCACACAGTTGCCCATAGATGATGTATTAACTCGTGATTTGGCAGATGCGGAGAGCCAGGAAGATGATAATGATTATGACAACAACGCGAATGAGTCTGGGGATGACACACCTTTCCATGATGATGGTGATGAGGAGGAGGACCAAGTGAATGTTGAACATGAGCCGACGAGGGAGCAAGTTCGTCCACCTCCCGCTAGACCAAGAGTATACGAGTTCCACGTGCCATTTCATGAGCGGAAATTCCATACCTTGATAATTTGCCAAACATGCCGAACGTGGATGCCCTCACAAGGGATGATGATGAATTTTGGTCACAGATGTGGGATGAGTCTAAGCCAGCTGTCTGACAAAGGGCATGTATTTCCCCGACAAAGCTCGCTTAATTAGGGCTGTAAAAATCTACAGTATAAGAGAGTGCCGTGAGATGACAGTAAGCCAGTCAACTACGGAGAAATACAAGGTTGTATGCCGTAGGTGGTTTTTGGGTTGTCACTGGATGTTGCGTGCCACCAAGAAGAAATCCGATTTATGGAAAGTTGGTAAATTTATTAGTGAGCACATATGTGAAATGGACACAAACAATGAGAATCACTTTAACTTGGATGTGGCCTTGATTTCTCTTGTCTTGATTCCATATCTGGAAGTGTCCATAGGTTCAAGATTAAAGAGTGTATTACAGCCGTCCACCAGGAGTATGGTTGTACTATATCTAAAAGAAAGGCATATCTCGGTCGCAAACGTGCCTTTGAAATTATTTATAGCGACTGGGATAAGTCTTTTTCAAATTTGCCCAGGTACATGGCCGCACTGCAACACTTTAACCCCGGGACTGTTGTTGAATGGAGGCGTGAGCGGAGTCCGGACAGGCCCGAATATATGTTTAACTATGTATTCTGGTCAATTAAACCGGCAATTGATGGTTTTGTGCATTGTCGTCCTGTTATTTCCATAGATGGTACTCATGTCTATGAAAAGTATGATATTAAGCTTTTTATTCCAGTTGCATTAGATGCCAACGGGCAAATATTTCCATTAGCTTTTGCCATATGTGCCAACGAAAGAGAAGTGACGTGGACTCTTTTTTTGAACCACTTAAAGCAGCACGTCGTCAAACAACATTCAGGCATTTGTCTCATATATGATCGGCATGGTGGTATTTTAAGTTCTGTGTGTCACTTGCCTGAATGGCAGGAACCATATGCATACCACCGTTACTGTGTGCGGCACCTGAAGGCCAATTTTCAAAAGAAATTTCCTGACAAGACCTTGCATGACCTAATGTGGATGGCTGCAACTGAGCACCAGCAGTGCAAATTTACAAGGCGCATGGAAGCAATCCGGCAGTTAGAACCAAGAGCCTATACTTGGTTGATGGGGCATGAGCTTCACATGTGGACATTGCATGTTGATGGCGGCAGACGATGGGGAGCCCTCACAACCAACGTGTCGGAATTATTCAACAGCTTGTTGAAGTCTGCCCGTGGATTGCATGTCACTGCCATGGTTCGCATAACATGCAAACAGAGTGCGGAGAGGTTTGTTGAAAGGCATGCGGCTTCCTCAGTATTGATGGATCGGGGTGTTGAATTTATGCCAATACACATGAAAAGATTTGAAAGGTCCAGGAGGCGAGCACAATGACATTCATTTCTGCAGTACGATCATGAACGGGGTATTTTTGAAGTTAAGACAGCTATCGGCGGACACCGTGGGAATAATCTGCATACGGTGAATGAAAATAGAAAGTTGTGTTCATGTGGAAAATGAACCATCTACCACATGTCGTGCGCATGCGTTGAAGTGCTTTCAAAAAGTTGGATATAGGGCAACAAACTATATTGATAGGCAATACAGTGTTGCTGCATACGTAGACACGTATAGCGGAAAGTTGCAGCCATTAGGTGCTGAGCATTATTGGCCACCAGAACCATTTAAGATGGTTTGTAGCAAGGACAATTTGCGCAAGCTGCAAGTGAAAAAGATAACGCGCATACGGAACCAAATAGATGTTGGTGACACAGTATATGCTCGTAATGTGGCATATGCTCGCAACAGAGCACGACCGTCGTAAATGTCCTTCAGGTAGTATGCATGGCGGTGGTAATCTTGGTGCAAGTTCGTCCAATGTACCCAACTATCAAGGATACCCCTGGTAATTTATTTTGGTACTATTTTTTGTAATACATTTTTGTACTTGTGTTTGTTTCAATATATATGGAATAAGATAAATTTCCACAATGTTGTTACATCTTAATATTAAACGTTGGATTTTGATATGGTTGTTAGTAAACACGACCAAGAATGTGGTATAAAAATCTCGTATTAAAATATAAACTTCATATGTGAAGCATGGTACAATAATGTGTTTTATGAATTGTGTTGTCGTTCTCAAAAAGTTGTAAAGTGTGGTTAATAAGGTTGAATGATTGAAGAAAAAGCTCTTTTATGCAGGAAAGGTAAATATGTGAATTGCAGTATAATACTACGCTTTGTTGAGTTGTCATGTCGTTCTGAAAAAGTTGAAAACCATGTGAAAACTCTTGTTTTTTTGGGTGACGTCTTGACTATAAATAATAGCTACATTCTACTTATATTCTTCGCTTAACAATAACCAAAGTTTCTCTATAAGAAATGTCTGAAGAAAACGTTTACGTCCCAAGGTGCTATTGCAGAGAAAAATATAGTTTGTTCAAATGGTGGCCAGATGGTTGACGCCGCTATTGGGCATGTAAGAAGAA
Source organism: Nicotiana benthamiana (assembly GCA_034376525.1). Taxonomy (NCBI): domain Eukaryota; kingdom Viridiplantae; phylum Streptophyta; class Magnoliopsida; order Solanales; family Solanaceae; genus Nicotiana; species Nicotiana benthamiana. The sequence continues at coordinate 82,462,811 of CM067331.1, read as the reverse complement.
GCTTGACGAGCAACCCGACAAGCCTACATGTGAATTTGAGATATGGATGGATGAAGAATGTACACAAAAGTACTACAAAGACAAAATTTATGATCTTCATGTTATGTGTTCGAGGCAACATGAGCTGGAGCCAAACCAACCAACAAATTGAGGAGTTGAAGGCGAAACTCAATGAGGTAGAAGAAGAGAAAAAAAGACTGGAAGACCAACTCGAGGGGTTGGAGCGAATTGTAGGAAGCGGATCATGATTAAGCAGTGCCTTGTACACCATAAGCGGAGCAGTTTATCTTTATGTTTCCCTTGTGTAGTATTTTTATTAGTTTTATTGTTTGTATTTTTAGATTTGTTGTGTTTGAGTTTGTGTTAACCCATTTTTAATAAAAATATTGTTCAAATTCTATTACAAAAAATATGTTGTTAAAATACAATTGTTGTTTGTTTACATAATGTATTATTTTCTTAATAGAATTGTTCAAATATATCATTGAGTTGTCATGTCGCTCTGGAAAGGCTAAAAACCATGTGAGAAAAGCTGGTTTTTTCAGAATAATTTAATATGTAAATCGCGGTATAATACTATGTATCATTGAGTTGTCATGTCGTTCTGAAAAGGCTGAAAACCATGTGATAAAAGCTAGTTTTTTCAGAATAATTTAATATGTAAATCGTGGTATAATACTACGTATCGTTGAGTTGTCATGTCACTTTGGAAAGGCTGAAAACCATGTGATAAAAGTTGGTTTTTTCAGAATAATTTAATATGTAAATCGCGGTATAATACTATGTATCGTTGAGTTGTCATGTCGCTCTGGAAAGGCTGAAAACCATGTGAAAAAAGCTGGTTTATTCAGAATAATTTAATATGTGAATCGCGGTATAATACTACGTATTATTGAGTTGTCATGTCGTTCTGGAAAGGCTGAAAACCATGTGATAAAAGCTGGTTTTTTCAGAATAATTTAATATGTAAATCACGGTATAATACTACGTGTTGTTGAGTTGTCATGTCGTTCTGAAAAGGCTGAAAACCATGTGATAAAAGATGGTTTTTTCAGAATAATTTAATATGTAAATCGCGGTATAATACTACGTATTGTTGAGTTGTCATGTCGTTCTGGAAAGGCTGAAAACCATGTGATAAAAGCTGGTTTTTTCGGAATAATTTAATATGTAATTGCCTATAAATCAAGAGCGTGTTCTAGTTATTGTCTGCACTTAACAACAACCTATAATCGAGCTTTTCCATAAACTCAAACTACTCTTTAAAAAATGTCTCAACGACCCTTGCATTCCCCAAAGTGCGATTGTGGAATCAAAAGTATGATGTACGATGATTGGGAAGAAGTTGGACGCCACTATTGGGGTTGTGTGAACAAGTTTTATAGGCAACCCGACGTACCTATATGCAATTTTAAGTTATGGATTAACAAACCATGTGAACAAGAGTATTACAAAGACAAGTTGTATTATCTTCATGATATGTGTACGAGGCAGTGGGACAGAGTGCGCCAATCGAAGCAACAATTGAAGATTTGAAGGCGAAGATCAAGGAGGTGGAAGAAGAGAAAACAAATTGGTAAAAGAGCTCGAGATTATGAAGCAGAGAATACTAGAAGGTAATAAGTAATGGCATTTACGAGTTGAGTGTTTATGATATATTCATGTTTGCTTTTGTGAAGTGATTTCATTAGTTCTACTGTTTGTTTTTATGTTAGTTATATAAGGCTTGTGTTTGAGTTGTACTGTTCAAGTAAAATTGATGTTCAAACGCAATTAAAATATAACTGTTATTAAATTCTAATTGTTAGCATTATTTACATAAACCACTATTTGCACTAAGTAAATACATAAATCAGTGAGTGCCGCAGCCTGTGTGCTTCAGTGTTGCTGTTGGCCTAAGTTGCATCCCCTGTCGTCCAGGCACACTATTTGGATCATCATCATCAAGCCGCCTCTATATCTGAGGATGTGGAGCAGCATCGACACTACATATGGCAGGATCGAAAGAATAAGGCGTCGGCCCGTCAGCAACCTACAAAACAAGAAGTAATCTTAGCATGTGAAAATGTATTATTTTGATTTTTGTGTTTAAGCAAAAAAATAGTTTCTCACCGTGGTCTCGTCATATGCATCACCGTATGTATTGTCCTCAAACACGGGCTGAGACGAAGACTGGATAACACCATTAAAATTAATTAATTGCAGCTCATTAATGAAAAATTTTTAAATTGAAATATTAAAGTAATACAAACATACCGCCGCATGTGGTAGATCCGCATAAACCGCGGGGGATGAAGGATAACTCAACCTGCGCCCACCATCCACATCCTGGGTTGGCCGATCCTCAGCTGCAGTATATGGGCATGCAAAATACTGATCTACATCCCCGTCGAATGTACCCAAGATAGGCAAGGCTCCTGACAAGGTGACTTGCGATGATGGCAAAGAAAGCTGAAGGGTATACGAAGGCATGCTGCTGGAAGGCTCACCCTGCTGACCATCTCCAAGCGCCTGAAATCCAAAGTCCTCGTGATGTCCCTCAGCAGGTGGGTCTACAGGTACCTCAATGCCCCCTTGTTGGGCACCACCTCCTCGTCGTCCCCCGCGACCCCGTGCGCCACCTCTGCCTCGTGGGGCACCCCTCCCTCGTGCCCTACCCCGACTGCCATACCCCGATAGTAGGCCTCTGGCGCCGCATACTGAGCCTCGTGGTCCAACCTCTCGGCATCTCTCGCCTGTAACAGTGTCAAACGATCCATCTGCGCCACCTGCAGGCCATAGTCAATCACTTCAGGGATGTCGACACGTTGCTGCATCTCCTGTCCCAACTGGTAGAGCCGATGATGCCCAATAGCCTATGAAACATTTAAAATATTAATTAACTAATGATATATCACAATTATAACATATTAATAAGGGACAAGAACATACCAGTGCATCATGCCTCCCGGCGTACGGTCTATAGCGGTCGCCAAGTACATGAACGGGGTTCCCGACCATCAGGCGGGTATGACGACGGTACCACTCACCATACAAATAAATCGTGGCCTCTTGCGTAAATGTAGGAGGTGGCGGGATACGCTCATATCGCTCCTCCCAATAAACTATCTGCTGATGTAGCCATCTGATATATTGTTGGTCCATGCTGGCATGGTCGTCCCACTGATAGTGTATAGCATCCCATCCAGGCTCCCTCGGTATAGGCTGGGGACGGTGAAACTGTCAAAACACACACTCTGTGGAATGATACTCGACGTGATCGAAGAAGATCATCAGGACGGAGGTGCTCAAAAGCAACCGATCGAGTGAGCAACAAGTAGGAAGCTGAGCCAGCAACTCATCGTTGTACGGCGTCCAGATGAACTACCAAATAATAACATAAAAGTTAGTACACGCAACACAACTCAATTTAAAATAAGCAAGTGTAGGTAGATATTTACATGTCCGTCCACCAACATATCTAAAACATCCCTGAGAAGGGGGAGATTATGATGCACATCGGTCCCTCGGTAGTTCCCACGCCGGAGAATCCACCTGACAGCTAGAGGGAGAAATGGATAATCCTGACATGTGAGGTTTGCTCAGTTGGTAAAGCACCTCCACCTACGACCGTTAGGTCCTGGGTTCGAGTCACCAGGGAGGGAAAGTGTGGAAGCATTATAGATCCTCCTAATTTTGGAGGGGTTTTAAAAAAAATGGATAATCCTCACCGGGCAGAAGTGGTAGTAGAGGTGGTTGCAACGGCATGATCCGCTGCCAGGCCGAAACCTAAGATAAATGGTTGATGTACATTTTATGAGTCATTTCACCGTATAGAATTCAGAGTAAAGAACAAAGTATTCAGAAATTTTATCACCTATAGGAGGGGCAAAAAACCACATAAATCCACCGTTGGACCTATGCTCGCCCGCCACATGCTCCTATACAGGTATGCCAGAACAGCAGCACCCCTGTTGTACTGGGGTAACTCATCCAGCTGCTGAAGATAATGGAGAAGGCGCATAATCATTCTACTCCCCGATGTGTCTGGGGACAAGACACACCCAAAAAGAAGGAGCAACGCCAGCCGCGTGTACCTATCAATCCAAAGATCGTTTGTCTCGCCAGTAATGTCTAGGTGCAAAACCACCATCTGATCTCTAATGGCTGACAATGGAAGGTGACTGCCCCCAGCGCCACCCTATGGCCTAAAACCAGTAAACTCCCCCATCATATCCACAAACTGGGCACGCGTCATGCCTCTAATGTAGTGGGGTAGTGCCACGGCGCATCCATCTACGCGTAGCCCGTATAAGACCTGAACATCCTCCAGTGTGATGGTGGCCTCTCCAATGGGCAAGTGAAAAGTATGCATCTCCGGTCGCCACCGCTCTATCAAGGCCGTTATGAGAGACCAATCAAGCTGCATCCGTCCAAGCTCAAAAATCGTATATAACCTCGTAGCCTGGAGGCGCGCTACTATGCGATCATGGAAAGGATGCGCCGCGATAAACTCCCACAAATCGTCAGGTCTCCTGGGGCGGAGAGCATGCATCGATAGCTGTCCCTCCCATACAAATGAGGACTTACGGTCACCCTGCAGCACTAATAGCTGATCCCCGATAGGTCCAGGATGCGCAGGCGGAGGAAAGGCCATGTCGTCTACTATTATTTAAACAAAAATAATTGTTTGTGTTAGTTTAATAAATTAAATAATTAATTATTCCATGCTTGATTTTTGGGGCACGGTAGCACCGAATTATTCTTAATTATTATGCGTGTCAATTTCAACAATTTTTATAATTTTGTAACCTTAAAGAATTAAATTGTAAATTTTTTGAGTTACTGTAAATAATTATGTATGGGTTCCATGCTTGATTTATGAGGCCTGGTAGCACCGAGTTATCCTTAATTATTATGCGGCTCAATTTCAACTTTTTTAGAATTCTGTAACCTTAAAGAATAAAATTATAAAAAATTTTGAATTACTACGAGTAATTACGTATGGGTTTCTTACTTGATTTTTGGGGCCTGGTAGCACCGAGTTATCCTTAATTATTATGCGTCTCAATTTCAACATTTTTAGAATTCTGTAACCATAAAGAATTAAATTATAAAAATTTTGAATTACTGCGAATTTTTGAGGCCCGGTAGCACCGAGGTATCCTTAATTATTATGCGTCTCAATTTCAACATTTTCAGAATTTTGCAACCTTAACGAATTAAATTATAAAATTTTTGAATTACTGCGAATTTTTTAGGTCCGGTAGCACGGAGTTATCCTTAATTGTTATGCGTATCAATTTCAACATTTTTTATATTTTTGTAACTTTAAAGAATTAAATTATAAAAATTTTGAATTACTGCAATTTTTTTAGGCCCGGTAGCACCGAGTTATCCTTAATTATTATGCGTGTCAATTTCAATAATTTTTATAATTTTGTAACCTTAAAGAATTAAATTATAAAATTTTCGAATTACTGCGAAATTTTGAGGCTCGGTAGCACCGAGTTATCTTTAATTATTATGCATCTCAATTTCAACATTTTTAGAATTTTGTTAGCTACTAAAACTCTATGCTAAAAGGCTCTACATTTTATTACGCTAAAAGGCTCTATATTTTACTACACTAAAAGACACTATACTTTACCACGCTAAAAAGCTCTACATACAAATTTATCAACAATAATATGAACATAACATTAACAATACAAATAAACCAAATAAAAAATACAAATTCACAAAAATTAATAAACCAATTCGGATATATAAAAGATACAAAATTAAACACAAAATAACATAAATTCACATGGAAAAACACTAAACAATACAAATATGCATGTATTATACGAGTTTTGGCATAATCTAAATCGAAATACCTCAGTTGAGTAGCAAAAGGGCAGTAACACAACCTGCTGGACAAATATGCATGTATTATACGAGTTTTGGCATAATCATGGAGTGTGTCCGAACTGTCAGTTACACAGTGGTGGTGAATGGAGAAACAACAGAACCTTTCCAAGCAGCCAAAGGTTTGAGACAAGGGGATCCCATATCTCTATTCTTATTTGCTATTGTGATGGAATATTTAAGTCGATCTCTGGTAGAACTGAGGAAAGCTAAAGATTTCACATTTCATCCTGGTTGTAAAAAACTAGGAATTACTCATCTAAGCTTTGCTGACGACCTCTTGCTGTTTGTCAAGGGAGAGGGTCAATCTGTAAGTACCATGTTTACATATTTCTCTCACTTCACTGCAGCCTCTGGGATGAAAGCCAATCTGCATAAGAGTGCTGTTTATTTTGGAGGGGTGAAACCTGAAAATCAACAGCAAATTATTGATCACCTTGGGTATGTATGTGGAGAACTACCTTTTAAATACTTGAGTATCCCGCTATCTGCCAAGAAGCTGTCTGTTTTCCAATGGCAACCACTGGTCAACAAGATTACTGCCAGGATTACATCCTGGACTGCCAGGCAATTGTCATATGCTGGTAGATTCCAGTTGGTTCAATCAGTAATCTTTGGTATTCAAGCTTATTGGGCTTAACTGTTTCTCATTCCTTCCAAAGTTATAAAACTGTTAGAAGCAGTATGTCGATCCTACATATGGTCTGGCTCAGTTAATATAACAAGAAAAGCATATGTGACCTGGGAAAAGATCTGTCCGCCAAAGTCTGCTGGAGGTTTAAACTTAACCAATCTCCTATTGTGGAACAAAGTTACTGTTGCAAAACTAAGCTGAGATTTGGCTCACAAGAAGGATGTATTATGGGTGAAATGGAAATTAAAAATATAATGAAATTTTTGCAACATTATTGAAATTGAATTTTTGAATTTTTGAATATTATTGAAATTGAATTTTCCCGAGGTCCCGGAATTAAATTTTGAAGAAAATTATTAATTTGAAAATATAATGATTTTTAGCATTTTCATAATGCTCGATCTTGTTGGCATCGGGACCGTATTATGCGTGTAGCAACAATTTTTATAATTTATGCGTGTCAATTTTTATTTTTGAGGCCCGGTAAAACCTAATTATCATTAATTATTATGTGTGTCAATTTCAACAATTTTATAATTTTGTAACCTTAAGGAATTAAATTATTAAATTTTTGAATTACTGCAAATAATTATATATGGGTTCCATGCTTGATTTTTGGGGCCTTGTAGCACCGAGTTATCCTTAAATATTATGCGTGTCAATTTCAACAATTTTTATAATTTTGTAATCTTAAAGAATTAAATTTTAAAATTTTTGAATTACTGTGAATTTTTATGTATGGGTTCCAGGCTTGATTTTTGGGGCCGGTAGCACCGAGTTATCCTTGATTATTATACTTGTCAATTTCAATAATTTTTATAATTTTGTAATCTTAAAGAATTAAATTATAAAAAATTTGAATTAATACGATTTTTTATGTATGGGTTCCATGCTTGATTTTTGGGGCCCGGTAGCACCCAGTTATCCTTAATTATTATACGTGTCAATTTCAACAATTTTTATAATTTTGTAATCTTAAGAATTAAATTATAAAATTTTTGAATTACTGCATTATTTTGAGACCCGGTAGCACCGAGTTACCCTTAATTATTATGCGTGTCAATTTCAATAATTTTATAATTTTGTAACCTTAAAAAATTAAATTATAAAAATTTTGAATTACTGCAAATTTTTTAGGCCCGGTAGTACCGAGTTATCCTTAATTATTATTCGTCTCAATTTCAACATTTTTAGAATTTTGTTAGCTACTAAAACTCTACGCTAAAAGGCTCTACATTTTACTACGATAAAAGGTTTTATATTTTACTACGCTAAAAGACACTATATTTTACTACACTAAAAGGCTCTAAATACAAATTTATCAACAATAATATGAACATAACATTAACAAACAAATAAATAATACAAATTAACAAAAATTAATAAACAATCCGGATATATAATAGATGCAAAATTAAACACAAAATAACATAAATTCACATGGAAACACACTAAACAATACGAATATACATCTATTATATGAGTTTTGTCATAATCTAAATCGAAATACCTCGATTTAAAAGTTTTGAATATTATTGAAATTCAATTTTTTCACCCGAAGACGGAATCCAAATCTTCTTTTGTGTGTGGGGCCTTCACACCTTGCTTTTAGATGACGGGTGGGCCGAATTTTTTTATTTATATAGCACGAAATTTTCTAGGGGGGTGGGGGGGTGGGGGGGCAGAATTTTTAATAGTTTGGCAACGAGTTCTGTCGATGGAAGAAGAAGAAAGGTTTTAATTTTTAATGGTTGTTCGCAGTATAATACTGCAATTTACTAATTCGCAGTATTATGCTGCGAACAACCATTAAAAAAAATTTATTTGTTCGCAGTATAGTACTGCGATTTACACTTTAACGGTAAAATTTCCGTCAACGTAATTCGCAATATTATACTGCGAACAACCTATTTTTGTAATTTTTTTTAACATCAAAAATGTGTTTTTTGTTTAATTAATTATTAATTAAGTTTTGGACTCTAATTTAGACCATATAAGAGGAACAAGGAGCTTATATTACTGAATGCACGTTGTGCATGGAAATGTTATGATGAGTTTCTCTAGTCTGGAAGGAATTTGAGTCACTTTGTATCTTGTAAAGTAGTATAATATTGTTAAAACGTTATACAATTTAAATTTCCCAGTTTTCCTGACATGAGAACTAGCTCTCTTGAGCTCTAAACTGAAAAGAATCATAAGATCACTTCAAGATACGAGATAATAAACGGCAGTACAATGTAAGAAATATCTCACATTCACGCAAAAATTAAAAAAAAAAAGAAAAAAAAGCAACACTCATTAGAAGGTTGATGTAGACGATCTAATTTAATACAAGTATTAGTAATTGTTCTTGCGGTTCGTAGTAAGTACTATCTAATTAGATGTTCATATCACAAACTCAAAAGAATTTTTCAGGATATTACGCTCATGATTAATTTTCTAGTCTTAAAACATATTTCTTTGGCTTGAAATATTGCCGGCTAATTGTTATCGGAAATTACGGAATCTAAGTGCTCCTTTTTGCACTTTCTTAAAAATGTATGACCATGGACTGACTCTAATGAGACCTGTTGTGATAGACATTGACGAATGACAACCTACGTCCTTTACGCTTAAACTTCAGTTCGACCTTCTATATATATCATGGTATTTGTGTGTCAGTTGATACTTCCTGGAGCTGCTCAGAACCCATTTATATCATAATATCTAATCAAAAGCTGCGGTAATATGCATAGCAGATAAAATGGTGCACTTTCAATAGGTTATCTACTGCCTCCCCTCGAAGAAAAATCCAAATAAAAAAACCTAACCACTTTCTAGTTAGACTAAAGTTGCTTAACCAGGTGCACGAAGCATTACGCGTTCATGAAAGATATGAAAAAAAAATCATACTTTAATAGGTATGTTGTATACAGCCTAGCATAATGTAAGTATTAGTAGTTTGAACTCATAACCTATGAGTCATACATAGACATTTTACCGTTGCTCCAAAGCTCCCCTTCTTCATTTCTAATTTCCTGTAAATGAAAATAACTTAGGCCTCATTTGTTTTTTAAAATTAAAACGTCTAAATCTGAATACACATCTGAATCAAGATATGTATTAAGATTAAGATATTTGAATCTGAAATTACATCTGAATATTAAGATGTGTATTAAGATCTAAGTATTACATGATTAAGATTGTTTGATTTTTGACGTCTGAATATATAAAATTTATTTTTATTTGAAAATTAATAGACATAAAATTCAAATGAAATATTAATTAATCTAACATTCTATCAATAAAATATATAATTTTTTAAAATATAGTAGTTGCTGGTGGTGATAGCTAACGGTGATGTTTGTGAGTATCGACTTGAGGTAGTGGTTGGTGGTAGGTTTGGTTGATGATGGTGGTTTAGGGTAGTAGCTAGTGGTGATTAGTAGTGGTGGGGATTATGATTGAGGATGGGGGTGGTGAGTGGTGATAGTTAATAATGGCGGATGGTGGTGGTAGTTGTGATTGAGAAAGGTGATGGTAGTTTATAATGATCGACAATGCCGATTATGGTTGTTGATGGTGATAGGGTAGTTAGTTGTGGTAGTTGAGGTGGACGAGTATCGTTTGTGGTTGAAGTAGTGCGGGTGGTGGGTGGTGGTAGTCGATTATGGTCATCGTCGTTGAGTATGGTGGTGGTGGTGGCGGCGGCAGCGGCTGTTGAGTATGGTGGTAATGATGGTGGCATGATAGTAGTTAATAATAATTGACAGTGGCGGTGGTGGCATGGTCGTAGTTGATAATGGTTGGCGGTGACGATAATTAATAATGAATATGAATGATAACATATTAATGAAATTAAATCTTTGTTATGGATATCAATCATGCAGACTTATTCAGACTCATTAAGTGATTTTGAAATAAAAAAGTTACTTAATAATTAAGATCTGAATAATTAAGATTCGACTATAAAAATAAATGCATTTAATATCTGAGATCTGAATAATTAAGATTAAGACTTCCATTAAATGTGAACAAATGAGGTCTTAGCCTCATCTAATTTAGAAAGAAGTAATGCATGGAAATTCAAAGATTATATAAATATAGGAATTATTTTCTATTGAATATTTGTATGATAAGTATTATAAATGGCATATCTGAATATGTTTTCATTTATTTCACAAATAGAATATTGATTACTGCATGAAATGTTATTTTTGTCATTTAATTATTTTAATTCAGAAATATTTATTTTATATTTTTACTTCACATTTTATCTCGCATAAACAAACATAAAAGTTTATGTGAAAAGAAAAATAAAAACCCAAAATTGTGTGAGTCTTTCTAAGTTTTCATGTGTAAAAGAAAATTACTCCATATTGTATAAACAATATCAAGTACAGTATTCTCTCTTTTTAGAGAGAGAAGCTCTCCCTTCTCTCTAACAGTACTGTGCCATTGCCTTATCTTCTCCACCTGCCTCGGCGCACGTTAGTTAACGTCGCCGAGCTGGTTTCCATGGCAAGAGGAAGAGGTCGAGGTAGGGGTAGGCCACGTAAAATACCAATTGCAACAATCGATCGCATCATCTCAAAAATCAATCCACCACAAGCTATTACCAGTGATGAAGATCCGGTTACTGTTCCATTGATTTCAGTCCCATTGAAGCAACCAAAGGAGGTTCATGTACAATCGGAAGTTACAGAGCTTCCTCAACCTCAGATTATACAAGGTAATGGTGAAAATACACACATGCAGACATCAACACAACCATCTGACCCTGAAGCAGTGAAGGTGACAAATGAAGGAACCAAAGTGTGGACAAATTTGTTCCAGAAAAACAGATTTGCCTCAAATGGGATGTCTCTGGAGTATATACCACCTACTATCCTTGATGGCAAACCTGTAGGTCAATTACTGAAAGAGGAAGTAGAGGAGGAAGAGCAGAAATGGAAGTGTTCTCTGGTGATTTTTGTTTTGGGGACTGGGCCAGCTTATAATGCTATGAAACGATACATTAACCTACACTGGTCTCATGTTCCAGAGCCAGATCTATACTACCATGAGGAGGGGTATATGTAGCTAAATTCCAAACCATGGAAGATGCTAAGGAGGTCATATGTGCTGGTCCATACACCATTGCTAACAGACCTATGGTCTTGAAGCAATGGACTCCAGATTTCGACTTCACTGTTGCTTTCCTTAATGACATTCCTTTATGGGTAAAGTTTCCTAGGCTACCTATGTCATGCTGGGGAAATAGGTATTTGAGTAGGATTGCCAGTGTTCTTGGCAAATCTATTTTTGCAGATGAGTGTACTACTAATCAGACTAGGATCTCCTTTGCAAGGATGCTTATTGAAGTTAATGTGTCTAAACATCTACCAAGTGATATTGAGATTATTGATCCTAATGGCAAGAAGTTTTTCCAGGAAGTGACATATGACTGGAAGCCAACATACTGTGAGAAGTGCCTCATCGTAGGTCATAATTGCATGTCCATTCCTAAACCCCCTCAACCTATACAAAAACCAAAAATTAACCAGGAATGGAGAGTCAAAGGAGCTGTGCAGAATGATATACAGCCTAAGGAGAACACCAGCCAGCAGGTAGAACCAAGGCAGACAGCAATACCTCCTAAGGATGTTGATCCTTTGGATGTCACAGAAGGGTTCACTCTGGTAGATAAGGGCAAGCAGGTGCAATCACCAGTTTTTAATCTCACAAATTTTCCCCCATTATCTCCTATGGTATTGAGTAACAGATTTCAAGCAGTGTCTGCAAGCAGAACAGATCACCCCCCTGATGCAGGGGGACCTAGTTTTACCAAATGAAGTTAGTAGTTTGAAATATTAGAGGGATAAATAAGAAGTATAAACAGAAAGAAGTTAAAGAATACTTTAGACAGAATAAATTTAGTCTTATTAGTTTAGTAGAAACAAAGGTCAAGGAGAATAATGCAGGGAGAATTGCTAATATGGTGCTCCCAGGTTGGGATATGGTAGCTAACTATAAGGAGTCTCCAAGAGGTAGAATCTGGATTTTATGGGATCCTCAGAAGATCAGTGTCACAGGAATTCAGGAGGATGGCCAATTTCTTCATTGCAGTGTTCACAATGTTGTTGGGGGTCTGATTTGCCTGCTTACTGTGGTTTATGGTTCAAATGGTCTGGACCAGAGAAGAACAATGTGGCAACACATACAAAGTCTTGCTTCTGGTATTACTGATCCTTGGCTGGTTGCAGGTGATTTCAATGCTGTGATGTCTGTCAATGACAGAGAGTCATGTACTCAAGTTAAGCAAGCTGAGACTCTGGATTTTATTCAATGCATCCAATTGGCTGAATTATCAGAACTTCCTTGGAAAGGGAATTTCTTCACATGGACTAATAAACAGACTGGTAATGAAAGAGTTTGTAGTAAATTAGACAGAATATTTGGTAATTATGAATGGATGATTAAATGGAGTCATGTACAGACTGTATATGACCCTCTTTTAATCTCTGATCATAATCCAATGGTCCTCACTTTGATGGAAGATATTACTGTCAGGAAGGCACCCTTCAAATTCTACAATGCTTGGGCTAATCACAAGGATTTCCAAAACATCATGACGGTACATTGTAGGAGTTCTGAGCAGGGCACTCTTAAGTTGATATGGAAAAACCTTAAGGCTCTTAAACCTAATCTAAAATCTCTAAATGTTAAAGAATTTAAGAACATCACACAGAAAATAGATTCTAGCAGGGAGGAACTAAAGTACATCCAGCACCAGATGAGCTCACAATATACAGATGATTTGCAGGCAAAAGAAAAGGATCTATTATTGAAGATTGAGAAGTGGTCATTGATTGAAGAAAGTATCCTCCAGCAGAAATCTAGAGCCAAATGGATACAATTGGGAGATTCAAACAATAAGTATTTTCATGCTGTGTTAAAAGAAAGGAAGCAGTATAAAAGCATTACTGAACTGGTTACTGTATGAGGCATCAAACTCACTCATCCAGATGACATTAGAGTTGAAATCAGGAACTTCTATAAGGCTTTAATGGGGTCATCAACTCCCTCTCTTCCAGCAATTAATAGATCATATATGGATAATGGCCCAAAGCTCACTCATTATCAGCAGCAGCAGCTAATTGCAGATATGTCTATGGATGAAATTGTAGATAGCCTAAAATCCATTGGTGATCATAAAGCACCTGGGATTGATGGCTATAATGTTGTTTTCTTTAAACAGACCTGGTGGCTTACTGGAAATCAAATTACCAGGGCAGTCCTGGAGTTCTTCCAATCTGGTAAGATGTATAAGCCAGTGAATTATGCTTCCCTTACACTGATACCTAAAGTTCCTAACCCTCAGTCAGTCAAGGAATTCAGACCAATTGCTTGTTGTTCAGTCTTATATAAGATAATATCTAAGATACTGGCTAACAGATTACAGAAATGCATGGCTTATATCATCAATGATTCCCAATCATGATTCATACCAGGAAGGAAGGTGGCTGACAATGTTATCTTAGCACATGAGTTGATCAAACACTATGCTAGAACACATGTGTCTCCTAGGTGCATGATTAAAATAGACTTACAGAAAGCTTATGATTCTGTTGAGTGGATCTTCTTGCAACAAGTGATGGAATCCTTACACTTCCCAGGCAAATTCATAAGGTGGATTCTGGAATGTGTCCAGACAGTGAGCTATACAATCATGGTTAATGGGAAAACTACTGAACCCTTTCAAGCAGCTAAAGGATTGAGGCAAGGTGACCCAGTCTCCTCCTTCTTATTTGCTATAGTGATGGAATATCTTAGCAGGGCTTTTATGGAGTTAAAGAAAGATCCAGATTTCATATTCCATCCTGGATGTAAAAGGTTAAATATCACACACCTTAGTTTTGCAGATGATCTACTGTTATTTGCAAGAGGAGATTGAAGGCTGTCACAACAATGTTCAGATATTTTTCTCAATTCACTGAGGCTTCTGGTATGACTGCTAACTTGAGTAAAAGCTCTGTCTATTTTGGTGGTGTCTCTCCTGATAAACAGCAGCATATTGTCAACCATCTTGGTTATGTATATGGAGAACTACCCTTCAAGTATTTGGGAGTTCCATTAACTGTCAAGAAAATGTCATTACTTCAATGACAACCATTGGTGGATAGAGTTACTGCCAGGATTACATCCTGGACTGCTAGGAAATTATCCTACGCAGGGAGAGTCCAACTAGTACAGTCAGTCATCTTTGGTATACAAGCATACTGGACACAACTTTTTCTGATTCCTGCAAAAATTTTAAAGATGCTGGATGCAGTTTGTAGATCCTATGTTTGGACAGGTTCAGCCAACATATTCAAAAAATCCTATGTAGCTTCGGACAAGGTCTGCTTACCTAAATCTGCTGGGGGTTTAAATATTATGAATCTGCTATTATGGAACAAAGCTGCAATCATAAAACTTGGATGGGATTTGGCCAAGAAGAAAGATGTGTTATGGATAAAATGGATTCACTCAGTATACATAAAGCAGCAACAATTGCAGGATCTAACCATTCCTAACCAAGCCAGTTGGATGGTTAGAAAGATCATTGCTGCCACTGTTACATTGCAGCAGTCACAGATGCTACAGCAACCAGTTTGTTCTATCAAGAATTTCTACTTACAACAGGTTGGACAATTGCCAAGAGTAGAGTGGAAGAACCTAACTATCCAAAACTATGCTCGACCTATGGCAGTCTTTAATATCTGGCTTATACTACAGAATAGGCTGCCCATAAAGGATAGACTGGAACAATGGACACTCACAGTGGATAACACATGTGCACTTTGCCAACAAGATAAGGAGACTAGGGATCATCTATTCTTCTCATGTTCATTCACTTCCTTACTGAGACATCACACTTTACAGTGGATTGGAGTTACCCAAGGCTACTACCAGAATTGGGAACAATTCATTCAGTGGATCATCACCAAGTCTAAAGGCAAAACTGGTCGAGCTCAAGTGATGAAAATGGTCTTTGCTGAAATGCTTTACAGTGTTTGGTTAGAAAGAAATTCCATATTGTTTAATCAAACTTCATGTTCCAGTAGACAACTACTAAGAAGCATTGCTTATGTATGTCATGTTAGGAGTCCTCCTAAAGTCAATGAATACCTACAGCATTATCTCCTGTAATTAGACACATAGGTATAGTGATGTAGATGCTGGCTAGTTTTATCATGGATGATAGTCAGCTGGGTATAGCTGAACTATGGCTTTGTAAAGACAGACCTTTGGTGATTAATACAACAAATTTAATTACCAAAAAAAAATATTAAGTACAGTATTTAATTTCAGATGAAAATTACTTTTTTACTACTCCCAACCACAGGCATATCCAGGTTGATGAATATAGGTTCACGTGATATATTCATTTTCCTGAATTATGTATAATAATACTATATTTTCTTAAAATTATTTAAATATGTGTTTTGAACCATATTCAAAGATGTTTATGGTGCAATTATTATTAAGTGCATCTCTATAAGTAAAAAATGGTAGTTCAAATCGTATTCTGAACAGTTTTAATTTCGGTACGAAATACAGATATATATATATATGTGAAAATTATTAAAATTTTAAAAAAATAAAATTTTGTATCTATAATTGAAAAGTATAAGTTCATAATAAGAAACTAAAGTTAACCCCGTTAAAAAACAATTTTAAATATACTTCTTCACGTATTCATTCTCTTGAAATCCTAGACTTGTGTGTCCTCCTAACAAAACGTGACGTTATAGTTTTATGGCTTTTCGAGAAATATCGTAAATGGAGTAGTTATTTTTTCTTTACATTTCACTTTTAAAAACTAAAAAGGTGAAATATTAAATTACGTTAACCCAAATTTTAGTTTTTACCGTCACGTACCTGACTGCACGAAATAAGAGTTGGAGGGAATTGATGTCACGTGACCTCACTGAACCGTCACCTACTCCTAGTCACGTGCCATGCTGACAGACAGATCTATCACTAGCTTCCCCTTTTGGCCCCATTTTCCAACCAGCATGACGTGTATTCTTCACGGGTCCCACCTATGTGCCACGTGGAAAAATAAATTTCCAAAGATTGACGGTGATAGTGATCACCTGAGATGACATCTAGCGTATGAATTAGAATCTACTTAATTTTTCGATTTGATAGTCTACTCACTAGTGAAAGGGCACGTGTCAACAGACTGTAGATTATTTTGTTTTTCTAGCTTATTTTTTGGGGAAATTTTGTATAAAAATAATTGAGCTCCCTATTTTTTGATTTTATAGCACATATTCTAATTTACTATCTATTTTTAAAGTATAAATTTAATTTTGTGAGAAATTTGGAGTGAGTGTTATATAGACTTATTAGAAATAATATAAGGATGTTGTATATAAAATTTGAAGTCATTTAATGGATATTTGGACTGTTTTGAATAAGAATTGCAACTGAAAATTGTGAAAGAAGTTAATCTACAGACACTTGTATACAGGTATACAAAAGTATATAAGATATGTTTATACACTCATATACACTATTATACGAGATAATACATATATAAAAAAAAAACTAACTTCGTCTTTTTTGCTTTGTCTTTTCTAAAATTTAACTCAATCCTTGCTCAAATCTACTCTAAATTACTTCAAATTTAAATTTTGAACTCTTTTTGATATTTTCAATCATGAAACAACACCAAATCCAAACAAATAACAAACTCAAAAAATCTTTTTTTTTTCGAAAGCAATTTTGAATGGCTTCAATGATGGACCTCTACTCTTTAATTTTCTTAAACTACAACTAGGTGACAGGGGTTAAGAAGCAACAATGACGGACGGATACTTGAAGCATATGTAGAAGATGTGAGAAGAAGATATAATGAAAGCAATGTTTGTAAGAATGCATATTTAACTCCATAACTTTTAAAAGCAATGATTGTAACTTGTAAGAACATAAGTTTTAAATTTACTAATGCTTTGAAGATATACACAATATAGACTACTTTGGAAAAAATATGTATGAGTACAACTATCTAACAAGAACGACTATTAAATAAGTAATTCAAAAAAAATATTATATAGTCGTTTTCAAAATTTTATATATATATATATATATATATATATATATATATATATATATATATATATATATATATATATATAATTTTGAAAACGACTGTACAATATATTTTTTTCAAAATTATTTATTTAATACTCGTACTTGTTAGATAGTCACATCTCACAATAACAACGATTCAATAAAATTTTATTAGTACAGTCTGAAATGAATAATGTATACGCAAATATTCTCCCTACCCAAAAGAGTAGGATAGTTACAATTCACACTAGGTAGGAATTAATTTAGACACTATTTGGCCCATCGGATGGACTTAGGGCATCTTCAATCCTCCTACATTTCTTCATAATGGGAACATTTTTCGTCATTATGAAGCTCGAGTGCTCTCCTATTTTTGCCTCCAAAATAGGGATGAATAGTGTTACTCCAATATGGAGTGATAATATTCATCTCTTCCACTGCTATTTATGTTTTTTTTATAATTTAACTTTTTAAATTTATATTTTTATATCTACCTAATTATATTTATCTTATATATTTATAATGTTAGTTTTACATCTTAAATTTAGCATATAAATTTGATAAATTAATTTTAGTGTATTTATTATTTTTATGTAAAATAAATTAATTTTATTCGAAGTTATAATTGTACTAAAAATATATAATTATTTTAAAAAATGAATTGTGTAAATATAAGTTATTAGATATTATTAAAAGATAATAATATAATATTAAAAAGAGAGAAGAATATAGAATAAAATATTCTTTTTTGAAGTAAAAAATAAAGTAATAATTAAAGTAACTTTACTCCATTTTAAAATTTAATACATTTTAAGGGAAAAAATAAAGGTAAGAATTGGAGATGGCCGTAAATATTCCATCACGCGAACACCAATGCAAAAATCTAATGGCTGCGTGTGATGCTATAAATAAAATATTCTCCTTCTTTCATACAATAACTTTATAATTCCTTTCTATTTTAAAGTATTCGTATAATAAGTCTTAAGTTGGTGACGTCAGAGAGAAGTATTTGAATATAATAGACTTGCCTATATTAGAACTTGATTTCCTTTACTAATTTATTTCCTTTTATAGAAGTTATTTGTCAAGCATTTCTTTTTAAGCATAAAGAACAAAAAAATATAGTACTAATTGTTATATGTTATAAATAGAATCCTATTTAAGGTGAATGTCTATATTTAGAGAGATTTTAGAGTTTTACTTTGAGGCTAAGTCTTTTCTATGCCTATAAATAGAGGGGTCTTACCCCATTGTAAATCATCCCAAAGTATCAATAAGAATACTCCTCTCTCTACTTTTCTCTCTATTGTTCTTGTTCTTATATTATTTCATAACACGTTATCAGCATGAGACTCTACCGTCTCAAGAATCGATTCTCGAGAAAAATTAAGGTATTTCTCTCTTCCTAATTTGATTTTCGATTATGTCTGACATTACGAAAAGAAAGTTCGTTGCCCTTGAAATTTCGGGCAAGAACTATATAACATGGGTGTTGGATGCTGAAATCCACTTAGATGCTATGGGTCTTGGAGACGCCACTAAAGATAGAGATAAAGCATCCACCCAAGACTGTGCTAAGGCCTTGATTTTCTTGCGCCATCACCTTGATGAAGGTTTGAAAATTGAATATCTCACAGTCAAAGATCCACTCATCTTGTGGAACGGCTTAAAGGAGAGATATGACAACCTGAAGTTGGTCACTCTGCCACAAGCACGATATGATTGGGCTCATCTGAGGCTCCAAGACTTTAAGTCTGTTTCTGAATATAATTCTGCGATGTTCAGAATTACTTCTAAGTTGAAGCTCTGCGGAGATAACATCTCTGATTATGATATGCTTGAGAAAACGTTTACAACGTTTCATGCCTCCAATATGGTACTGCAACAACAGTACAGAGAGAAAGGCTTCAAAAAGTACTCTGAACTGATTTCTCTCCTACTTGTGGCTGAGCGAAACAATGACCTGCTCATGAGAAATCACGAAAATCGACCCACCGGGTCTACACCATTGCCTGAAGCAGATAAGGTGTATTCTCATTATGCCAATCATGAAAAGGGCCATGGATCTAATCATGGTCGTGGTCGTAATCGGGGTCATAGCCGTGGACGTAGACAAGGAAGAAATCTCCATGATGTTCGTCACCCCCCGAGGAGAGATAACCGCCGAAAGCAGAAACGGGATTATGAGGATCCTAAGGCAAATAGTTCAGAAACTATATGTTATCGTTGTGGTGGAAAAGGGCACTGGTCAAAGGCTTGCCGTATACCAAGACATTTGGTTGACCTTTATCAAGCATCTCGAAAGAGTAAAGGCCCTGAAACAAATTTTGTCTCTGACGACAATTTTGACATCACCCACTTGGATGTGGCAGATTTCTTTGAGCAACCCGATGGGAAAATAAACCACCTAATCGGTGATGGATCTGTGATGAAGGATGATGGAATTGTTTGATTTTATTTGTATTAATTAGTGAATAAACTAATAGTCATTAGTATCAGCTCGTATTAGTTAGTTTATGATATAATGTTAGTATTAGTTCTTTAGAATGTTTCAATATGCTTAAATTTCAAAGATATTTTTATTTTTCAGTAGAGTTAATCGACTAACCTAACCGTTAGTCGATTATCTAATATTTTGCATTAAAACTGCAAAACAATCGATTATGTATGTTTAACAATCGATTATATTAAGACATAATCGATTATGTGTGTTTAACAATCGATTACATTGAGACAAACGGATTGAATTTGTTTATTCTCATGTTCGTGTATTTCTTTTGTATGTTAAACCATGGGAAAGCAAATATGGATATCTCACAAAGCAAACTTGGAACAAATATTTGTTTAGTTGATTCATGTACTACACATACGATACTCAAAGAAAAGAAATATTTCTCTCAACTAAGTATGTGTAAGGCAGATGTTACTACAATCTCTGGTAGTAGTAAATTGATTGAAGGCTCCGGAAGAGCAACTGTAACTCTGCCCAAAGGCACGATGTTTATCATAGAGAATGTAATGTTCTCCTCCAAGTCTAAGAGAAACTTGTTGAGTTTTAAAGATATACGTCGGAATGGCTATCATATTGAGACAATAGATGAAGATAATCTTGAATATCTCATCATTACAAAGAATGTCTCCGGCCAAAAGAGGGTTATTGAGAAATTCCCATCTTTATCTTGTGGCCTGTATTGGACAAGAATTAGTGCAATTGAGGCACATTCAACAGTAAACCAAAAGGTTACTGATTCCAATACTTTCGTACTTTGGCATGATCGATTGGGACACCCGGGATCGATCATGATGAGACGGATTATAGAAAGATCATATGGGCATCCGTTAAAGAATTTCAAAATTCTTTCAAATAATGAATATCCTTGAACTTCTTGTTATCAAGGCAAGTTGATTATCAGACCATCACCAACAAAGGTTGGGACTAAGTCACCCACGTTTTTGGAACGTATACAAGGGGACATTTGTGGACCTATTCACCCACCTAGTGGGTCCTTTAGGTATTTTATGGTCTTGATAGACGCATCCTGTAGATGGTCTCATGTGTGCCTGTTGTCATCACGCAACCTTGTGTTTGCGAAATTAATGGCACAAATAATTCGACTACGAGCACAATTTCCTGATAATCCAATCAAGTCTATTAGACTGGATAATGCTGCTGAGTTTTCATCCCAAGCATTTAATGATTACTGCTTATCAATTGGGATAAAAGTGAAACATTCTGTAGCTCATGTTCACACTCAAAACGGTCTTGCAGAATCGTTAATTAAACGCCTGCAGTTGATTGCAAGGCCATTACTCATGAAAACGAGGCTGCCCACTTCGGTATGGGGTCACGCCATTTTGCATGCAGCAATGCTAATTCGTCTCAGACCGACGAATTATCACAAATATTCCCCGTTGCAATTGGTTTTGGGTCATGAACCCAATATATCCCATTTAAGAATCTTTGGATGCACAGTATATGTGCCTATAGCACCACCATACCGCACCAAAATGGGTCCGCAAAGAAGGTTAGGAATATATGTTGTGTTTGAATCGCCCTCCATTATTCGCTACCTCGAAACATTGATAGGGGATTTGTTCACTGCACGATTTGCAGACTGTCAATTTGATGAGACACTTTTCCCAAAATTAGGGGGAGAAGTTGGTGAAACCAAACGGGAAATTTTGTGGAAAAATGCATCATTATCTCATCTTGATCCACATACCTCTATTTGTGAAAGAGAGGTACAAAAGATTATCCATTTGCAAAGAATAGAAAATCAAATGCCTGACGCATTTACGGACTTGAAAAGGATAACGAAATCCCACATCCCCACGGAAAATGTTCCAATCCGTATTGATGTCCCTGTTGGACAATCATCTAGTGTCATAACCAATGAGTCGAATGCACGCCTGAAGCGTGGCAGGCCATTAGGTTCTAAAGATCGAAATCCTAGAAAGAGGAAAGCAAATGATAAAAATGACACTACGAAAGAATCTCATGAGGAAATTCATGATTTAACAAATTCTGAGATTCATGAAGAATGAGCCCGAGACTCTGGAAAATACGGAACTATCCATAAATCCAATCAATATTGAGGCAAATTTTGATCGAGTGGATATAGTGGTGGATAATGTCTTTGCTTATAATGTCACATCTAGCATTATGCAAGAATGTGAGGATCTCGAACCTCAATCTGTTGAAGAATGTCGAAAAAGACATGATTTGCCAGAATGGCAAGAAGCAATTCAATCAGAATTGAATTCGCTGGCAAAACGTGAAGTTTTTGGCCCTATAGTTGAAACACCTAATGGTATTAAGCCCGTTGGCTATAAATGGGTCTTTGTACGCAAGAGCAATGAGAAAAACGAGGTACAAAGATATAAGGCACGCCTTGTTGCGCAAGGTTTTTCTCAAAGGCCTGGTGTCGATTATGAAGAGACATATTCGCCTGTAATGGATGCTATAACCTTTCGTTATCTCATCAGTTTTGTTGTCCTTGAAAAGCTTGACATGCATTTAATGGATGTGGTTACTGCCTATCTTTATGGCTCACTTGATAATGAGATATACATGAAAATTCCCGATGGACTCAAAGTGCCAAACGCTCATAATTCAAAGTCTCGGGAAATGTTTTCAATTAAATTGCAAAGATCCTTGTATGGTCTAAAGAAATCAGGACGAATGTGGTATAATCGTCTTAGTGAGTATTTGTTAAAAGAAGGCTACATAAATGACGCCATTTGCCCGTGTGTTTTTATAAAGAAAACAACATCGGAATTTGTTGTACTTGCCGTATATGTCGATGACATAAACCTTATCGGAACCCCCATAGAACTCCAAAAGGCAATTGATTATCTAAAGGATGAATTCGAGATGAAAGATCTCGGAAAGACAAAATTATGTCTTGGTTTGCAAATTGAATATTTAGCAAACGGAATTTTTGTTCATCAATCTACCATATAGAAAAGGTACTGAAACGGTTTTACATGGATGGAGCACATCCTTTAAGTACACCGATGGTTGTTCGATCACTTGATGTGAATAAAGATCCATTCCGATCGCAAGAAAGGAATGAAGAGCTACTTGGTCCTGAAGTACCATATCTTAGTGCAATTGGCGCACTAATGTATCTTGCAAATACTACTAGGCCTGACATATCCTTTTCAATTAATGTCTTAGCAAGATTTAGCTCGGCTCCTACAAGGAGACATTGGAATGGGATCAAACATATATTGCGGTACCTAAAAGGGACCACCGATATGGGCTTATTTTATGGCAATAATTGCAGTCCTGATCTTGTTGGCTATGCTGATGCTGGATATTTATCCGACCCACACAAGGCTCGATCTCAAACGGGTTATATATTTACCTGTGGAGGCACCGCCATATCTAGGCGATCGACTAAGCAATCAATTATGGCTACTTCATCTGATCATGCCGAGATAATTGCTATTCATGAAGCAAGTCGGGAGTGTGTGTGGTTGAGGTCTATCATACATCATATTCAAGACAAATGTGGTTTGAAGTGTAACAAACTACCCACGACTTTGTATGAAGATAATGCAGCATGTATAGCTCAATTGAAGGGAGGATTCATAAAAGGAGATAGAACAAAGCATATTTCACCAAAGTTATTTTTCACACATGATCTTCAAAAGAATGGTGATATCAATGTGCAACAGATTCGTTCAAGCGATAATATGGCTGATTTGTTCACAAAATCTCTACCAACGTCAACCTTCAAGAAGCTAGTTCACAAGATCGGAATGCGAAGACTTAAGGATATGAATTGATGTTCTTATCAGGGGGAGTTAATGCGCGTTGCACTCTTTTTCCCTTACAAGGTTTTGTCCCACTGGGTTTTCCTTGCAAGGTCTTTAACGAGCCAACCAATAGTCGCATATTCAAACATATGTACTCTTTTTCCTTTTCTATAATTTTTCCCATTAGGTTTTGTTTTAGTTAAGGTTTTAACGAGGCACATTATTGAATAGACATTCAAGGGGGAGTGTTATAAATAGAATCCTATTTAAGGTGAATGTCTATATTTAGAGAGATTCTAGAGTTTTACTTTGAGGCTAAGTCTTTTCTATGCCTATAAATAGAGGGGTCTTACCCCATTGTAAATCATCCCAAAGTATCAATAAGAATACTCCTCTCTCTACTTTTCTCTCTATTGTTCTTTGTTCTTATATTATTTCATAACATTATATTAGTAAAAGAACAAAAAAATATAGTAATTGTATATTTTACATCGTCTCTTTTACAAGTCAATTATACCTGCAGCTGATGGCAAAGTACAAGAAAAAGAAAATGTATTTTTAGGTCTTTTACTTAGCTTTGAATATTGGAAATCGGACGATGTTCTCTATCTTCCATTGGAAACATTAGGGATCTGTCACTCCAGTTCATACATTTATGTGTATTTTTTTGGTCATATTTTTCAGTTTGACTATTCAAATGTCAAATCCAAATTTAGTCAAGAAGATACGTGGTGTATATTAGTAGTAAATAGTAGTAATGTTGTATGAGTATTTCGTACTATCCATTTTTATGTGATACACTTTCCCAGAATATAAAGATTAAAAAATAAATTTAAACTTGTTGTTTAAAAAAAGTCGTAGATATTTATATGTACATAAATTATCTCAATAAATATAAAATTAATGTTATAAATAGAACTCTAATTAGAGTGATTACAGAACTCTAATTAGAGTGAATGTCTATCTTATGGAAGAGTTCTACTTTGAGGCTAAGTCTTTTTATCTTCCTATAAATAAAGGGGTTCTCTCCCATTGTAAATCATCCCAAAAAGTATCAATAAGAATACTCCTCTCTCTTTACTTTTCTCTCTATTGTTCTTGTTCTTGTATTATTGTTCTTGTTCTTATATTATTTCATAACACGTTATCAGCACGAGTCTCTAACCAATTGAATTTGATTTCTTCGTTCTTCAAGAATTTCTATACGGAAAAATAGAAGAGATGGTATCATCATAAAGTAATGCAACGGGATGGAAACTCAAGAGGTATATTTGATATCACAATATTTATTGGCATACCTTAAAGGTAAGTAATTTACTTTTCTCTTTCAAATTCTTGAAATTCTACGATTTGATTTCATATACAAACAAAGACAACAAAGTTTGATTATAACTCTAATGGAGTTTGTAAGAAATTATACTCACATGAAGTGGTAAAATTTCTATGCCTTGCCATGATCAAATTCATATATGATTGTGGGCAAAGAATTAAAAAAATCAGTCCAATTGAATTTGCTCCATTCCCTTTAGAGAATGTGGTAGCAGTATGTGATAAATCTGAAAGAAGACAAAATTATTACCATGAAGGTATCAATGAATATGGAGGTGGCAATAGACGGAATTATAATCGTCATCATTGTGATAATGAGAATAATAAAGATTCTCAAAATAATCTTTCACTTTATGAAAGTAATATTTGACATGAGATTGTATATAGCACATACAGATGATTATGATCCATTCCTGAAGTGAATGTGATAATTGTAATAAAGCCCGTAAGTATGGACACGCTCTTGATGTAATTTTGTTTTATGTCTGACATTATGAAAAGAAAGTTCGTTGCCCTTGAAATTTCGAGCAAGAACTATATGACATGGGTGTTGGATGCTGAAATCCATTTGGATGCAATGGGTCTTGGAGACGCCATTAAAGACAGAGAGAAAGGTTTCAAAAAGTACTCTGAGCTGATTTCTCTTCTCCTTTTCTCACGGAAATATACGTTGCATATTGTGCTTTTGTTCGTCTGGTGTGGCATGTGATGAAATTGGAAGTTTATTCATGTAAACGAACTAAATTCGTAATAGTTAGATCTCATCCGGTTTTTCTGGCTTTAAGCTCCGCATAACTAATATTAGATCTTTATATAATGTTATACATAATAAATTTTGGAACACAAACATGATTATTAGTAATAAACGGATCAAATTAATTCTTGACTTTTCTGTATTATAATTAGTGCGCCCTATATGGTCTTGACTTTAGTTGGCCAGTCTACTGCATATGGTTGATGTATATATGTTTGTTGAGTCTGCAATCAAAATAGTTAGCATCTATTAACTAAATGTTTGGCTGAATAGCAATCAATACTTACTGTGCGATCCTGAATACATTTTAGTGTTGCATTAAGTTACTTAATTAGTGTGAAGTCAATGCTTGTATGTTGATATTCTGTGGTCTGCTCTGCTACAATGCAAACTGCGAAGTATAAATGATTCAAATATGGATATCTCACAAAGCAAACTTGGATCAACGTCCAATTGTAAAAATATTTGTTGAATTGATTCATGTACCACACATACGATATTCAAAGAGAAGAAATATTACTCTCATTTAAGTATGTGTAAGGCAGATGTTACTACAATTTCTGGTAGTAGTAAATTGATTAAAGGCTCCGGAAGAGCAACTATAACTCTGCCTAAAGGAACAACATTTTAGAGAATGCAATGTTCTCCTCCAAGTCTAAAAGGAACTTGTTGAGTTTTAAAGATATCATTCAAAATGGATATCAGATTGAGACAATACATGAGTATAATCTTGAATACCTCATTTACTCATGAAAACGAGGCTGCCTACTTTGGTTTGGGGTCACGCCATTTTGCATGCAGCAATGCTAGTTCGTCTCTGACTGACGAATTATCACAAATATTCCCCGTTGCAATTAGTTTTGGGTCATGAACCTAATATATCCCATTTAAGAATTTTTGGATGTGCAGTAGATGTGCCTATAGCACCGCCATATTTCACCAAAATGGGTCTGCAAAGAAGGTTAGGAATATATGTTGAGTTTGAATCGCCTCCATTATTCGCTACCTCGAAACATTGACTGGGGATTTGTTCACTGCACGATTTGCAGACTGTCAATTCGATGAGGCACTTTTCCCAAAATTAGGGGGAGAAGTTGGTGAAACCAAACGGAAAATTTTGTGAAAAAATGCATCATTATCTCATCTTGATCCACATACCTCTATTTGTGAAAAAGAGGTGCAAAATATTATCCATTTGCAAAGAATAGCAAATCAAATGCCAGACGCATTTACAGATTTGAAAAGGATAACAAAATCACATATCCCCGCAGTTGAATGTGACAACATCTGATTCACGAATACATATTCATTATTGGAAGAATATGAACATGAAATTGGTATTGAATATACCACACTCACCCCTAGAAGGAGGTTTGAGATGATATATGAAAATAATGTCATTGTTATGGCATGAATAGTCATTGGTCACGTACCTATTGTACGCCAAAATAATTTGTCAATGTGATTATCAATGGACAATAATAATGCAAGAAACATATCTTGCATATAATTTTGACATGACCATAATGGTATAACTTTCTCTTTAAAAGAGATATTCATCACATGGATGTTGATGAATTTGTGGTAGTACAAAATTAATTGAGAGCTCTAGAAGAGCCAATTATTACTATGTTGGAGAAACACAATTGATTACCAATAAGGTATTGTGTTGTAGTAAGTCTCAAAGAAACTTATTCAGTTTCCAAAGTATATGCGAAAGCGATTGATTATATTGAGACTATAAATAAAGGAAAGATTTGATATCTTCTATTACTACAACTTGTAGCGGGATAATCTGTATGTGAAAAACTACCCGCTTTATTCTCCAGTTTGTACTACACAAGAATACCATAATAAAGTGGACGTTTATTGATATAAAAACCCATATCATAATAAACTTGAAGTTTATTGATAATTGCACATGTCATGGTGTAAATTTGAAGTTTATCAATATTGATAATTTATTTAGTTGGCATTCGGGTTAGCCATATCATTTTAAGTATGATGTGCAGTAATAGAGAATTCACATGGGTAAATATTAAAGAACTAGAAAGTTCTTTACGAATTCTCTTGTATTACTTGTTCTCATTAATTAATTGACCAACTAAAGAGTTCGGGTTGAATCCCATAAATTCTGGAAATATCAAAGGTGAATATGGGCCCATTCACCTGCCATGTATACCACATATGATGCATCTATGATATGGTTACATGTGCGATTGTTATTAACCCGCAGCCTGGCCGGTGCTTGCGAGGTAAATTGCTCAGTAATATAACTTCGAGCATAATTTCCAGATTTTCTATTCAAGATAGTTCATCTTGATAAGTTGGTTTATATCATAGTTGGTTTAGCAAGATAATTATTGAGTGCCTCCACTTAATAGCTAAACTGTTTCTTATGAGAACAAAGTTATATATATCAGTTTGATATACGTTGTATATGAGAGTATATTATATTCTCCCCTCACAAGTGGTTCAGGGTCAGGAACCAAATAATTTCATCTTATTATTATTGATGTGCGGTGTATATTTTCATTAACACCATAATGCACAAAGATGGACTCTCAAAGTTGAGGAAACAAGTTAGCTTTTCTAACATGAGGGGGAGACATGATAAACACTTGAGAAAAGGTTACATGGGATGAATTATCATTTGTATATATAGATCCTCGAATATCATAATATGAACCTGAAGTTCATAAAAGGATAATTCAATTGCAACATATTGCAAAGCATGCTATACGCATTTGCTGACCCAAAGAAAGTAACTATATTCTCACTGCAAATGCTCATATTAAGTCCCAGAAGGACAAAGTCTTTGATACGCTTAAAGCGTATAGACAAATCGGTTTCAAAAGGAACTTCTTAATAAAGAAGATGAGCAAATGATCAAAGTGATCATAATAAGGAGGCAAGTGATCTAGAAGATCACATGACATAACACTTCATAAAATCTCATGAGAGATTCAGGTACCTGAATGTGTGAATGAAGAGATCTCCATGTTATGTCCTTATGAAAATTTATTGGAACCGATATAAAATGTTCGTCGACGACATCTATGATATCGCTAAATATCGATGAGGATCTTATGTTTGTCGAATACAAACAAAATATTGGCTAAATGGAAGAGATACAATTCAAGCAGAATTGATTCCATATGAAAGACATGTAGTTTTGGACATGTAGTTCAAATACTTGAGAGTATAAAGTCAATGGTATGTGTAATCAGTTTTCGATTTCTTATTTGTTTAGCATGACATGAAAACTTGATATGCATCTAAAGTCTATTATATGGTTTATATGACTTAACTTATATGTCAATCCATGAAAGATTGAAGTTGCTTGAAGCATATATAATTCTTGGTCCTGAAGTACCACATCCTAAGTGCAACTTGTGTACATATGTATCTTGCTATAACTATAAGCATGATGGCATCGAGAATACCTCTATGGAGATATTGAAGAGTCATTCCACGACATTATATGAAGATGTTCATATCTATCAATGATAATTTCAAGGTGCGGAATATTTATTCAAATCAATATGGCTGATTTATTTATCGAATCTCTACAAAAGATCGTTTTGAAGATGGTGCACAAGATTGGAATGCAAATGCTCAAGGATGTGAATTGATGCTCTTTTCTGGGGGAGTTAATGCGCGTTGCACTCTTTTTCCCTTACAAGGTTTTGTCCCACTGGGTTTTCCTTGCAAGGTTTTTAACGAGGCAACCAATAGGCGCATATTCAAACATGTGTACTCTTTTTCCTTTTCTATAATTTTTTCCCATTGGGTTTTGTTTTAGTTAAGGTTTTAACGAGGCACATTATTGAATAGACATTCAAGGGGGAGTGTTATAAATAGAACTCTAATTAGAGTGAATGTCTATCTTATAGAAGAGTTCTACTTTGAGGCTAAGTCTTTTTTATCTTCCTATAAATAAAGGGGTTCTCTCCCATTGTAAATCATCCCAAAAAGTATCAATAAGAATACTCCTCTCTCTTTACTTTTCTCTCTATTGTTCTTGTTCTTGTATTATTGTTCTTGTTCTTATATTATTTCATAACAATTAAGAAGTTTTAAGTTAGATTATTTCTTAATATAGAACAATATCATTCTTTCTGGGATATACTAAAAAAAATGCATTACATAAATTAGAACAGAGGGATTAGGGGTAAGGTATGCGCATATACTATTCTCCCGGATCCAACTAGTGAGATTTTATTGGATCGTTGTTGTTATTGTTACTTTTGTCTTTTTCTCATACTACATGTAGTAAAAATAGCACGGTATACCAGTTTTCAGACTGATCATTCAAAAATAGCCAGCGTTTACCAAGTCAATGAAAAATAACAACTATTTTACCGCAATAGAGACCGATCCAGCATAATATATTGGAGTTCGATGCACCTGTGTATGGACTCCAATATATTATATTGGAACGGTATACTTTGTTGGATCCAGTATAATATATTTAAGGCTGTCCAACGGGACAGGACGGGACGGGACAGGACGAAATTAACGGGACCGGACGATATTTAAGGGGGACGGTGGCGGGGCGGGACGAAACGGGATGAAACAAACGGGATGAAACGTTCATCCCATCCCGTCCTGCTAACAAACTGGATGTGACGGAACGGGATGGGACGGGTTCGTGGATCTTAAGTGTATATTTTTTTCATAAAAAAAACTTTAAAAATTAATATGTTTTCAAAGTTTGCAACGGCTAGATTTTAGACTTATTTAATAAACTTATATGTTACTATGTTAAAATTAAAATTATAAAACTAAGAAAAGAATTATAAAATATTAAAACAATAGACTTCTAATGAAATATTCTACTAATTATAAATTTATAATACAATTATAATTTATTTAATATAATTTTAAAGTATTAACTGTTAAGTAACTAAGACAATTCATAAAAAAACTTTAACGCATAGAGTCTTTTATTTTATTAATAGAATTTGAAATTTCAGATACAAATATAATTCTTTTGAAGAGCACCTACTCTATGCAGCTACTTTCTAAGATGGGTTCTATTTGAAGTAGCCCTCATAGTAGCCAATTACAAATTATCATACTAATATTTGTAAGCTCCTATATAGCTTATTTCTGACTTATCAATAATATCTCTCGGACATTCTACTGGAATTGGCAATGTTGATTGATGTTCCATGAGCCTCATGTCGTCATGGCTCTCAGTGGTAAGTATCTCATTGTATTCTTCTTCTTCCCTAGTGGTTAATTTTTCAAAACCAAGATTCTTTTTTCGGAATTAATCCAATCTCTGAATAATACGGAAATTTCTAGACTGTCCTCCGCTAATGCATGTCTATGATCTCCAATTTGAAATTTTACCGCGCTAAAAACATTCTCCGATGCCACCGATGATGCTTGAATAGCCAGTATATCTCGAGCCATAATTGAAAGTTTTGGAAGCCTCGCCATGCTCCCTCCACCGTGACAAAAGTTGTTCATTGCCTTCTTCATCTTTAATATTTTCTAATCCTTGATTAAGATAAGAATAAACTGGGACCTACCCGACCCGTCGTCTCTTGTATTTCATCCCTATTATTCCTGTTGTATGTTTCCCCATTCGTTATTATATGTGTCTGGTAAGTTTGCAGTGGTTTGGATTGAAATTGGATATAAATGAGACAAATAGTCTCTTTAAGGAAAGCTTAAGTTGGAAAAGTCAATCGGACGTTGACTTGTGAGTTATAGTGCTCGGAACGAATTTTCGATGGTTCGACTAGTTTCAGGGGATGATTTGTGGCTTAGGAGTGAAAACGAAAGTGAATTCGGAGGTCCGGTGTGAAAGTTAGCTTAGTTTGGCGAAGTTGGAATTTCAGAGAAATCCGGTTGATAGGTGAGAATTTGACCCGATTGTCAGAATGAAATTCTGAGAGTTGCAATAGCTTTGTTAGGTGAATTTAGATATGTGTGCAAATTTTCAGGCCATTCGGACTTTGTTTGGTTGGTTTCGGCCACAGATATGATTTTGGAAAGTTTAAGTTTAACTTAGAATGAAATTCAAGGATTTTGGTGATTTTGATGTTAAAGACAGCGTTTTTATTGCCCGAGCAAGTTTGAATGAAGTATTAGAACATTTTTGTGCTTTTGGTTGAGGTCCGGAGGGCCTCGGGGTGATTTCGAATGGTTGTCGGGATGATATTTGGACTTGGAATGATGCAGATTTGCATTCAGCTGTTGCAGAGAGTTTAACTCTATGCGATCGCATGGTTCTTAAATGATCGCATAGAGGGAATTGATGGGGTAGTCAGTGAGGCTATGTGAACGTGGTGAGGCAATGCGTTCGCATTGAAGGAAACCTAGGGGCACTGGAGATGTGCTATGCGAACGCGGAAAGGTATTGCGTTCGCATTGAAGGAATTGCAGGAATTAAGGCAATGCGAACGTAGTGGGTCTGTGCGAACTCATAGAAGGACGAGGAGGCTGGGGAATTTTGCACTATGCGAACGCACTGAAGGAGTACGAACGCATAGAAGAAAGCGTCTGGGCAGAGAAGTTTTATTAAACATTTTATCCGCGAGTAAGGGTCACTTTTCCTCCATTTTTACAAAACCTTGAGAGCTCATTGACGGATTTTGAAGGGGATTTCGCCGGGAAGAGATTGGAGGTAAGTCTCGTGGTCTTATTACATCATTTTATTGAAGATTCAACCATAAATTCTCTGAAATTTGGGTGTAAATGTTGAAGAACTAGGCTTGGTATTCCAAATGAAGATTTGGGATTTGGAGGAGCATTTGGACTCCGATTTTGATGAACTTTATATGTGCGGACTCGTGGAGAGACGAGAATTCCAAAAATGTAAGTTTTGTAACTTTTGAGAAGCGGGCCCGGGGCTCGGGTTTTGCTAGTTTCAAAATTTTGGCTATTTCTCGGTTGTTTTCTATTGGGTATTGTCCTATAGGCATTTTGTGATGTTCGCTCTATTTTTTAAATTCGACACGCGAGGAGGCCGAATTGAGAGGCAAAGGCGTCGCGAGCTTGAGATTTCATCGGTTCAAGGTGAGTAATGCAAGTAAATGATGTTCTGAGGGTTTGAAACCCCGAATTTTTATATCGTAACGCTATGTTGAGGCATGACACGCACTTCATGATAAGTGTGGAGTTGGATACTATCAGGGATATGTGACCTGGTCCATCCCGAGTGAGATTTATGCTATATTGGCGTATGATGCGCACACTGTGATGACTATTATAGGCTTTATGCGTGTTTGGGGCCTAGTGCCGACCTGTGATATCCTTCGGGAATTGGTTTTACTGGTTTAGCATGATTGCATATCATTTACTATTAGTCCATGGTTTTAAAACAATATTTTCAAAACCCAGCCGTATTTCAAATGTTCAAAACTCATATAATATCTTTTAAATGTATTTTGGCTGAGGATCATTGTTTATAACTGCCCAAGGGGCTTATGATATATTCTCTGGACTGATTTTGGGTGGCTCGGGCTGCGCGCCGCAGCGGTGATTAGAAACAGTGGTAACACGGACAGTGTGTGATATGAGCGGTGAGGTAACCTGGACTGGCCTGGTTATTGATTTTCGCCAAGAGATGGCTGGTTTTATTATTCGCCACGAGATTGCTTGTTTGATTATTCGCCACGAGATGGCTGGTTATAGCGCTTGGGCTGTAGGAGCTCCTCCGGAGTCTGTACACACCCCCAGTGAGCGTCGTCGATGATAAATGATTTGGGTGGCTCGGGCTGCACGCCGCAGTGAGTACTGGATTGTACCATCATATGCATTGCATCACATCCCTGCATTTGCATCACATATATATATTTTTGTTCAGTTGCAGATACTGTTATACACTGTTTTAGCTTACTTTGTGTAATTATTCGATTTTCTTGCTTTCGGTGCTTTATTTACTGTTATTACTCGCTGAGTTGGTAGACTCACCCCTACTCCCTGCACCTTGTGTGCAGATTCAGGTACTCCAGAGAATTTGTGCGAGCGGTTGCTGATTATTAGTTTGACAGAGTATTGAGGTAGCTGCCAGCGTCCGCAGGACCCATGTCTCTGATCTTCTAGTTATTTTCTAGTTATTCTGACACTTGTATTTCCCTCATTCTGACATGTATTCAGTATTTTTAGAGGCTCTAAAACTTGTGACCGCAGGTCCTTGGGGAAGTTATGCTGTTCTGTGAGATTTTCGGGATACTTTTATAACTAACAGTTTATTTTGTTTTCCTTCACTATTAATGGCTTAAAATAAATGGTTTATGAGCTCTAAGCTCGGATTGAGAGCACATTTGGTCGGGCTTGCCTAGCCTTGCGACCGGGCACCATCACGATCGGGATTTGGGTTGTGACATCAAGTTCATCATAAATAGATGAATCAAAACCTGTTATATCATCCATATCTTCCCATAAAACATCTGCTTCAGACTTAGAAGTAGAAAGAGCAGTTTCAATACCAGTTGTATCCATAGATTTATATTTATCAAACATTGATCTAGCATAAGAATATATGCTATCTTGGCAGTTTTCGAGAGATGGTTGTTCATTTTCTTGAATTTCTAAATTTTCATAAAATTTACGAACAAGTCCCTTTGCACCTCTTAGTTTTAAAAATGGGTTAAGTAGAGTAGAAATTAAATAAACTTCGGGAATAGGGAAAAGATACTTTTTAAATTTTAAAATCATTTCTTTAATGGCTGGTGCATAAGCTGGATTTGTTTTAAACTTGCTAAATACAACAAAAATTCCACAAATATACCATAATATTTGTGTAACAGTAGGATAATATACACCAGAAAATTATTTTGAAGCATAATAAAAATTTTCTAAAAATTTTGTAAGCTCTATGATCTCATCCCAATCAGAATCAACAATTTGATCAACAGGGTAAGCATTATGCATATTAAATACCTTTTGGATAGGCACCCCATAATCATAAGTAACTTTAAGCATTTCATAAATAGAATTTCACCTAGTACAAATATCTTTTGGAATTTTTCTAAATGGAAGGACAACACTAGCACATTGTTGAGCAAATTCACGAATTCTACTTTGTCTATGATCCCGAAAAATATAGGTACAAGCATGTTGTATTTTACTACAAGCATCAGAAAATAAATTAAGACCGTCTTTTAGAACCAAGTTAAAAATATGGCATGCACATCTAACATGAAAAATTGTTAGATTAATTGGACAAAGTCTAGATTTTAAGCTATTTGCCGCGGTTGTGTTAGCAGGAGCATTATCTAATGTGATAGTTAAACTTTATTAACGAGTCCATAAAAATAAAGTATTTATAGAACAGTAGTTGCAATATATGCTCCAGTTTGTTTTTAATCAACAAATTTAACCTATAATACGTTTTTGCAAGTTCCAATGATGATCAATCCAATGACCTGTAACGGTTAAATAATCACAACCGTTAGGACTACGACCAATATCAGATGTGATATACACTTTACAATCTAAGTGAAAAAATACACAACGAATATAGTAAAGATATTCGGTTATTAAAAACATCATTTCCAACTGTGGTCTTAGGAAAACCTTGAAAAGGAGGGTTATAAGTTTCTTGTATATAATTCACAAAAGCAAGGTGAGAAGGAAAAATAAAAGGTACGCCATAGACAGCCACCATTTTTGCTAAGTTCTCACGATCTCTATCTTTGTTATATTTGCGTAAAACATGACCAGAAGCAGGGTCAAGTTGTTGTTGAATTTGATTAGAACCAGATCCACTAGGAGTGTCAGAACTGATGGTATGATCTATAATTTTTCCGGCTTCTATGTTAGCTTGTATCCATAAAGATTTGTGATCCTTTCTTAAGTGTCTAGTTAAAACCTCTGTCCCACCACTTGTTGAGTGTGCAAATACTTGCTTACATTTTTCACATATAGCACGATGATTGACTTTATCATGTTTAAGAACTTTCCATACAAGTGATATTTTAGGACGTTCAGCCTTAGGCTTACCCCTTACAGAGGGTACAGGGGATAAAGCTCCAGACTGAGATTGACTCTGAGTTGGAGCTTGTGTTGCGGGACTGGTGGGTGTTTCATTTAATTCTTCTTCCTCATTTTCTTCATCCTCAGAAAAATATCATTGCCAAATTGTCTTTGTAAAGTTTCATGATCTAATTGTTCACCGACATAAATATCATAAAATATGGGGACTGGAAAAATGAAGTTTCATCAATATGAGTCATTTCATCAATATCCTTTCTAACTCTAGGTCTCGGAGAAGGGTTAGGATTATGATTACCACTACTTTCACATTTACTATTTTTTTACTATTTTTTTTAAAATACCAAATATATTTTTAGGTGCCATAATTTAAATATGAAATTAAATTAAAAAGGCCAACACAAATATGGAACACACAAGTGAAATACGAAAATATAACACGTAAGGTAAACACAAAAATTAAGCACTAAAATGATACGCAAAAATTATATATTAAAATTAGGAGATGGAACGAGTACACTGTGATTAAATGTTGAAACTTGAAGGAATTTTCCAAATATTGTTTCAAATACTTGACGAATTAATTGAAGCTTGAAAGTTGCTCCAAAAAATTTGCCCAAATATTTGAAAGTTAAAACTTGAAAATAGCACTTGATACTTGATAGTAACAAAATTGAGAGGAAAATATAGAATATCGACAGGATATTAGAATGTAAGAGATTTGAGAGAGAAGATTGATTTTTTGTGGGAAAAATGAAGAAAAATGGGAGATATTTATAGTAGAAAATATGGCCAAAGTGTAATTTAATAAACTAGGAGTTATATTAAAAGTTTGGGGAGGAGGGGGGGGTATTTTGGGGGTGTAGGGGCTGTTTGGACCGTTGGCAACAACTATTTTGCCATTTAAGCCGTTGGCCAACGACTAGTTTTTTAAAAACAAATCTGGCGGGACGCGGGACGAAATGGGACGGACAAATGGGATGAAATAACCGTCCCGTCCCATTCCATGTTTCGTTTAACATTGGCCCATCCCATTTAACTTGAAGCGGGACGAGACGGGGCAGAGACGGACAGGGGGGAACAGGACGGCCCGTCCCATTGGACAACTATAAATATACTGGAGACTGGAACACCAGTGCTCCAAACTCTAGTATATCATACTGGATCATTATACTTGCTGGAACTCCAGTATATTATGCTGGAGTTCTAGTGTACTTATGCTGGAAATCCATCATATTATGCTGGAGTTCCAACATACTTATCCTGGAACTCCAGTATAATATGATAGATTTCAAGTATACTTTTGTTGGAACTCTAACATAATATACTGGAGTATTTTTCAAATTTTGAACAGTATTTTCGCTCATATTTATCATTACATAAAAAGTAGCTAAATTTCGATTACTTTTGAAATCGGGCTATTTTTTAACCATCAGTTGTAAATCTGGCTATTTTTTAATTTCTCCCCTACATGTAAGATGCAATTGTAAACATTGAACTTTTTGAATATCTTATTTAAAAATTTAAGTTACTAGAGATAATATATTTTTATTTATTTAACTATTTTTTCCATACACCGATCATTTGAGGGTGTTATTCCTTTTAGTCGATCAAGTATTGTTATAAAATAAAAGCAATATAACAAGAACTATGTAATTAACTAGGACTAAAAATATAAGAGAATGACAATATTAGAAGAGAGGATTTATTTCTTTGTTTTAGAGTGTGGAATAGGTTCATGAATGAACTTATTTATAGAAATATTTTGTTGTTACAAAATCAATCTAAAATTTGTTATGAATACATGACTAATCTAAATCCTGTTTTGGATACATAATCAATCTAAAACCAGTTATGGATCCATAACCAATCCAAAATCTATTATGGGAGACATCCATTGTTGCAAGTGGATGGACCCATTTCAGGATTTATAACACTCCCCCTTGAATGTCCACTAATAGATAATGTGCCTCATTAAAATCTTACTAAGAAAAACCTAGTGGAAAAAAACTTAGTGAAGAAAAAAGAGTGCACATATCATGTAACACACATTAAGAGTTGCCTCATTAAAAACTTTATCAGGAAACCCCAAATGGGACAAAACCTTGGTTAAAGAAAAAAAGTACAACGCGTATTTCTCCCCCTAATAAAACCTTATTTGATATCTTGGAGACAACGCATTCCAATCTTGTATCTTAACTTCTCAAATGTTGATTTCGGCAATGCCTTAGTGAACAAATCCACCAAACTATCACCTGAACAAATTTGTTGAACTTCTAATTCACCATTCTTTTAAAGGCCATGCATGAAAAAGAATTTTGGTGAAATATGATTTGTTCTGTATCCGTTAATATATCCTCATTTTAGTTAAGAGATACATGCAACATTGTCTTCAAATAATGTTATTAGGATATCCTTTCCCCATGAAAGACCAAATAGCTCCTGGATATGTTGAGTTATTGATCTAACCAAACGTATTCTCGACTCGCTTCATGAATGGCTATTATCTCTGCATAATTTGAAGAAGTAGCAATCATAGTTTGTTTTGTTGAACATCGTGATATGACAGTACTTCCACATGTAAATAAATAGCCTGTTTGGGATCGACCTTTATGTGGGTCAGACAAATACCAGCATAATCAATCGGTTGTGACCTAGATTCATTTGAATAAAATAAAATATAAATAGTCCCTCGAAAATATCTTGAATGGATGCTTAATACAACTCCAGTGTCTTTATGTGAACTAAATTTTGTTAATAAGCTCATAGAAAAATCTGTATTTGGTCTAGAATTATTAACAAGGTACATTAATGCTCCAATTGCACTAAGATATGGTATTTTAGTACTTAGAAGTTCTTCGTTATTTTCATGAGGACGAAGAGGATCTTTATTTAGATCAAGTAATCTCACAACCATTGGGGTACTCAATGAATGTGCTTTATCCATATAAAGTTCTTCAAACTATTTTCGATGTATGTTGATTGATAGACAAATATTCCATTTTTCAAATGCCCTATTTATAAGCCAAGACAAAAAAAAAATTCCAAGATTTTTTTTTTCAATTTTTTTTTCTTCAAGCACTCTTTTGCCTTTGGAAGCTCTTCAGGAGTTTTAATGATATTCAAGTCATCAATATACGCAACTATTATGACAATTTCAGATCCAGATCTTTTGAAAAAGACACAAGGATAAAATGGGTCATTCTTGTACCCTTCGTAAATAGGTATTCGCTGAGGCGATTATACCGCATGCTCCCTGATTGCTTCAATCTATACAAGAATTTCTGAAGCTTTATCGAACAAGCTTTCCGGGAATCTTTGTATATTTCAAGTACTTTGAATCCTTCAGGGATTTACATAAAAATTTTGTTGTCCAGTGAGCCATATAAATAGTTCGTGACCACATCCATAAGACGCATATCAAGTTTTTTGTGAACTGTTAGACTGATAAGATACCTGAATGTGATTGCATCCCCATAGAAGAATATGTCTCCTTATAATCAATTCCAGAATATTTACAAAAAATCTTGTGGCACAAGTTGTCTTTATATCTATAGACTTGATTTTGCATTTTACTTTTGCACAAGAACATATGTTTAACTCCACTAGGATTTATACTTTCAGGTGTTGGGACTATACGTCCAATTTCATATTTTTCAGGTGAAGTCAATCTTGATTGCGTATTTTTCATTTTGGCCAATTATTTATCTTTCTACATTATATAACAGATTTGAGCTCAAGATCCTCGTCAATATTGATAATATTAAGTGCTACATTATATCAATAATATCGCCGATGCTCATTTTATATCGGTTCTATCATCACTCAATAAAGACATAACTTTTCGAGATCTCATTATTTTCAGGTACCTGAGCCTCTTTTTTGAGGCCTTATAAAATGTTATGTCTCGATACTCTTATAGAGCACGTGCCTCCTTATTATGACCATCTTGATCATTTTCTCCTCTCCTTCTTCAAGGAGTTTTATTTTTTGAAACTGATTAGTCAAGTATGCTTTATGTATGCCATAGACTATGTCTTTCGTGGACTTTATCTTTTTGTTAAAGCATTAGCAGCTAAAATATAATATTTAGCTTTGGATCAACAAATGTGCCTAGCAATATTTTGCAAATAAATTACCAATGGAATTTCAAGTTCATATTTTCTTGTGTGAGAATCTATATATACTCATAATAATTCATTTCTTGTAATATTTTTTCAGCTGCCCATTTTCTCCCCCTAATGTTGGATCACCAAGACATATCCCGATCATTCTTTAGGGACTCATCTTTATGCGTTATGATTGTGAAATTAAATCATATAGCACATTCACATTTCTGAATAGAATTTATTTGATTCCTGACCCTGAACTAATTGTGATAAGGAGAATTTATCAATAATTTATTGACTATATGCGTATAAGTGTTGCTATATATTAAATAATGCATCTCATACCAAATTTTATTTTTTGGGAGTTTTGTTCTTATAACCAATTGGTTAGCTATAGTTGGAGGGATATAATTTCTGCTAAACCAACTTGGATTTAAACCAACATTATCAAGATAAATCATCATAATTTACATTCTGAAACCGTGCTCTAATAATTTGAGCAAGCAACCTTGCAAAAATCAAACTGCTAGTTGATAACAAACATACATGTGACTATATAATAGATGCATCTATTAAAATCATATAATAGTAAATGGTCCAAATAGCATGTGGCTGTGCCCATATATATATATATATATATATATGTTCTAGAAATCAAGAGATTCAGTCTATTTTAGTTGGTATATCATGAGAATAAGCAGCACAAGAGAACTCTTTAAAAATCTTCTATTTTTTCAGTATATGCCAATGAATTCTCAATCATTTGCGCATCATAATTGTATCGGGATGGCCTACCAGTCATTCCAACTAATATTTGTTTCAGTATCCCTCTAGTTTACTTGTGGCATGTAATTGCATCATCATACTTATACTTGTGTAGTTAAATAGAAGAAAAATCGGATAACCTTTTATATTTACCCGGTATAGTTATAGTAATAAGAATATATTCAACCTTCCTTTCATTTATAGTCTCAATATGTCAATCACTTTTTGCTTGTACGGTTGAAACCCAAAAAGTTTCTTTTGAGACTTACTACAGTATAAATGTCATGAACAATTTTATTCATCCGGTAATAATAAATTGGTTCTTTCGGAGCTCTTAATTATTTTTGTATTACAAGATATTTTGTTACACCATTCATAGGGTGAATGTCGATTTCACAAAGAAAGTTATATTATAATAAATTGTCATGGTCAAAGTCATCATAAGCTAAATTATTACTTGCTTGAATTCTGCCTTTAATAACCTTTTATAAGGCATGTCAAAAAAAAAATTTGTCTTACCACATATACGCTGCCACTGACATATTCATGTAACCATACAGTAATATTTATTTTTCTTTCTCTTAAACCTTTAAAGGTGAGTTGTGGTATGTATCTAGCACGTCTTTGTTCATTACACACATAATTCTACATTCACCTTCAGAAATGAGTCTGCATTCTAAATGTCTATCACAAGTCACATTCTCTTCAAGAAATGGAGTATAATCATTGCGACGTACTTTACTATTTTCTCATACTAATTTGATGGCAAACATTCCCTTCACCTTTTGAAGGATATATTGAGAACCCTTATTATTCTCC
The DNA here is from genome assembly GCA_034376525.1 of Nicotiana benthamiana. Lineage (NCBI taxonomy): Eukaryota > Viridiplantae > Streptophyta > Magnoliopsida > Solanales > Solanaceae > Nicotiana > Nicotiana benthamiana. The sequence goes on along the minus strand of CM067331.1, from coordinate 82,421,206 downwards.
TTTTTATAATTATTACCATAATAACGATTATTATTTCGTTCCTTGCTACGATCACGCCAATTCACATGGCCACGGTAATTATATTATCTTCCTTTAGACTCATCATCATTATAATTATCAATATGATATATTGGGACTTAAACTCAATATCTTATCTTTATTATATATTAAGACTGAAATCTAATATCTTAAAATATCCAATAATATTTTATCCAAAAACAAGAGGGAAATGAGCCAAATATCCTTATGAAAATCGTTGTATTATAATATTTTATTTGATGGTAAACAATATACTCTGAAGGATCTCAGCTAGCTTAGCACTTCTTGGATATTTTGTAATCCAAACAATTGGTTTTAATAAAACAGGACGGAAGTGGTTAGTTCATAAAAAAATTTAGACAAAGCAAGAATATAATTGGAAAAAGTGTACCTTTAATCTTTTAGGCAGATTAATATATTGGGGATTAAAGCAGCACCTCCCTATAACTTGTGGGCCACATCAAACTTCCTCCTTCTTATATTAAGTTTTGAGGCAGAGAAACCTAAAATTAGGTTGTAAAGTCTTGAAGAAGAAAATCAAGCTTAGCTTGGCATATCATTTTGGAAATTTAATCGAGAAACTCGATAACGTGTTATAAAATAAAAAGCAGTACAGCAAGAACTATATAATTAATTAGGACTAATAGTAGAAGAGAATGACAATATAAGAAGAGATCATTTATTTCTTTAATAGAGTGTGGAATAGGTTCATCGGTGAACCTATTTATAAAAATATTTCATTGTTATAAAACAGTCCAAAACCTATTATGAATATATAATCAATTTAAAATCTGTTTTGAAAACATAACCAATTTAAAACCATTTATAGATACATAATCAATTCAAAACCTATTAAAAGAGACATTAATTATTGCAAGTGGATGGATCCATTTGCAGAATTCATAACAAGTATAAAATTATTTCTGTAATAGATAAGTGTGAAACTTGAACTCATCAATTTATTTTAATACCGAGTTAAATTGTATGACTACTTCATCTAAAAAAAATTGTGTTAACCGAAAAGCACATTTTATCTATTTAAGCATATGTCCAACAATATATAACTTTCACCTGAATTAACTTTTTGAATGTTAAATTTGAGCAAAAATATGGGACAGAGTCGAAGAGTACTAATGATCCCATGCTCAAAACACTCATTAAAAAACATACTTCATACAATGCAAAAAAAAAAAAAAAAAAAAAAAAAAAAAAACTTTGTAATTGTTATGAAATAATATAAAAGACAAGAACAATAATGCAAGAACAAGAGCAATAGAGAGAAGAGTAGAGAGAGTTCTTCTTATTGATACTTAGAGAATGTTAGGAGTGATTTACAATGGTAGAGGGCACCTCTATTTGTAGGGAGGAGCATGATTTAGCTACCAAGAATAGAACTCTAGAATCTCTCTAATTAAAGACATTCACCTTAAATAGAAGTGTATTTATAACACTCCCCCTTGAATGTCTATTCAATGATGTGCCTCGTTAAAACCTTAAAACCAAAACCCAATGGGAAAAATTAAAGAGAAGGAAAAAGATTACACATGTTTGAATATGCGCCTATTGGTTGCCTCGTTAAAAACCTCGCAAGGAAAACCCGGTGGGACAAAACCTTGTAAGGGAAAAAGAGTGCAACGCGCATTAAACTCCCCCTGATAAGAACATCAATTTATGTCCTTAAGTCTTCGCATCCCGATCTTGTGAACTAGCTTCTTGAAGGTTGACTTTGGTAGAGATTTTGTGAACAAATCAGCCATATTGTCGCTTGAACGAATCTGTTGAACATTGATATCACCATTCTTTTGAAGATCATGTGTGAAGAATAACTTTGGTGAAATATGCTTCGTTCTATCTCCTTTTATGAATCCTCCCTTCAATTGAGCTATACATGCTGTATTGTCTTCATACAAAGTCGTGGGTAGTTTATCACACTTCAAACCACATTTGTCTTGGATATGATGTATTATCGACCTTAACCACACACACTCCCGACTTGCTTCATGAACAGCAATTATCTCGGCATGATTAGATGAAGTAGCCACAATTGATTGCTTAGTCGATCGCCAAGATATGGCGGTGTCTCCACAGGTAAACACATAACCCGTTTGAGATCGAGCCTTGTGTGGGTCGGACAAATATCCAGCATCAGCATAACCAACAAGATCCGGGCTGCAATTCTTGCCATAAAATAAGCCCATATCGGTAGTTCCCTTTAGGTACCGCAATATGTGTTTGATCCCATTCCAATGTCTCCTCGTAGGAGCCGAGCTAAATCTTGCTAAGACATTAACTGAAAAGGATATGTCAGGCCTTGTAGTATTTGCAAGATACATTAGTGCGCCAATTGCGCTAAGATATGGTACTTCAGGACCAAGTAGCTCTTCATTCCTTTCTTGTGGTCGGAATGGATCTTTGTTCACATCAAGTGATCGAACAACCATCGGTGTACTTAAAGGATGTGCTTCATCCATGTAAAACCGTTTCAGTACCTTTTCTGTATAGGTAGATTTATGAACAAAAATTCCATTTGCCAAATATTCAATTTGCAAACCAAGACATAGTTTAGTCTTTCCGAGATCTTTCATCTCGAATTCATCCTTTAGATAATCAATTGCCTTTTGGAGTTCTTTAGGGGTTCCAATAAGGTTTATGTCATCAACATATACGGCAAGTACAACAAATTCCGACGTTGTTTTCTTTATAAAAACACACGGGCAAATGGCGTCATTTATATAGCCTTCTTTTAACAAGTACTCGCTAAGACGATTATACCACATTCGTCCAGATTGCTTTAGACCATACAAGGATCTTTGCAATTTAATTGAGAACATTTCCCGAGATTTTGAATTATGCGCGTTTGGCATCTTGAGTCCATCGGGAATTTTCATGTATATCTCATTATCGAGTGAGCCATAAAGATAGGCAGTAACCACATCCATTAAGTGCATGTCAAGCTTTTCATGGACAGCAAAACTTATGAGATAACGAAAGGTTATCGCATCCATTACAGGCGAATATGTCTCTTCATAATCGACACCAGGCCTTTGAGAAAACCCTTGTGCAACAAGGCGTGCCTTATATCTTTGTACCTCGTTTTTCTCATTTCTTTTGCGTACAAAGACCCATTTATAGCCGACAGGCTTAACACCATTAGGTGTTTCAACTATAGGGCCAAAAACTTCACGTTTTGCCAGCGAATTCAATTCTGATTGAATTGCTTCTTGCCACTTTGGCCAATCCTGTCTTTTTCGACATTCTTCAACAGAATGAGGTTCGAGATCCTCACATTCTTGCATAATGCTAGATGCTACATTATAAGCAAAGGCATTATCCACCACAATATCCACTCGATTAATATTTGCCTCAATATTAATTGGATTTAGGGATAGTTCCGTATTTTCCAGAGTCTCGGGCTCAATGGATTCTTCATGAATCTCAGAATTTGTTAAATCATGAGATTCTTTCGTGGTGTCATTTTGATCGTTCTTTTTCCTCTTTCTAGGATTTCGATCTTTGGAACCTAATGGTCTGCCACGCTTCAGGCGTGCATTCGGCTCATTGGTTATGACACTAGATGATTGTCCAACAGGGACATCAATACGGATTGGAACATTTTCCGCGGAATGTGGGATTTCGTTATCCTTTTCAAGTCCGTAAATGCGTCAGGCATTTGATTTGCTATTCTTTGCAAATGGATAATCTTTTGTACCTCTCTTTCACAAATAGAGGTATGTGGATCAAGATGAGATAATGATGCATTTTTTCACAAAATTTCCCGTTTGGTTTCACCAACTTCTCCCCCTAATTTTGGGAAAAGTGTCTCATCGAATCGACAGTCTGCAAATCGTGCAGTAAACAAGTCGCCTGTCAATGTTTCGAGGTAGCGAATGATGGAGGGCAATTCAAACCCAACATATATTCCTAACCTTCTTTGCGGACCCATTTTGGTGCGGGATGGCGGTGCTATAGGCACATATACTGCGCATCCAAAAATTCTTAAATGGGATATATTGGGTTCATGATCCAAAACCAATTGCAACGGGGAATACTTGTGGTAATTCGTCGGTCTGAGACGAATTAGCATTGCTGCATGTAAGATGGCGTGACCCCATACCGAAGTGGGCAGCCTCGTTCTCATAAGTAATGGCCTTGCAATCAACTGCAGGCGTTTAATTAACGATTCTGCAAGACCGTTTTGAGTGTGAACATGAGCTACAGAATGTTCAACTTTTATCCCGATTGATAAGCAATAATCATTAAATGCTTGGGATGTAAACTCAGCAGCATTATTCAGTCTAATGGACTTGATTGGATTATCTGGAAATTGTGCTCGTAGTCGAACTATTTGTGCCATTAATTTCGCAAACGCAAGGTTGCGTGATGACAACAGGCGCACATGAGACCATCTACAGGATGCGTCTATCAAGACCATGAAATACCTAAACGCCCCACTAGGTGGGTGAATAGGTCCACAAATGTCCCCTTGTATACGTTCCAGAAACGTGGGTGACTCAGTCCCAACCTTTGTTGGTGATGGCCTGATAATCAACTTGCCTTGATAACACGAAGTGCAAGGATATTCATTATTCGAAAGAATTTTGAAATTCTTTAACGGATGCCCATATGAGCTTTCTACAATCCGTCTCATCATGATCGATCCTGGGTGTCCCAATCGATCATGCCAAAGTACAAAGGTATTGGAATCAGTAACCCTTTGGTTTACTGTTGAATGTGCCTCAATTGCACTAATTCTTGTCCAATATAGGCCACAAGATAAAGACGGGAATTTCTCAATAACTCTCTTTTGGCCGGAGACATTCTTTGTGATGACGAGATATTCAAGATTATCTTCATCCATTGTCTCAATATGATAGCCATTCCGGCGTACATCTTTAAAACTCAACAAGTTTCTCTTAGACTTGGAGGAGAACATTGCATTCTCTATGATTAACGTCGTGCCTTTGGGCAGAGTTACAATTGCTCTTCCGGAGCCTTCAATCAATTTACTACTTCCAGAGATTGCAGTAACGTTTGCCTTACACATATTTAGTTGAGAGAAATATTTCCTTTCTTTGAGTATTGTATGTGTAGTACATGAATCAACTAGGCAAATACTTTTACAGTTGGACGTTGATCCAAGTTCGCTTTGTGAGATATCCATATTTGCTATCCCATAGTTTGACATACAAAAGAGATATACGAATATAAGAATAAACAAGTTCAATTCGTTTGTGTCACATAATATTTTCAAAATCTGCTGCTAACAGTTGACTAACAAAATCAGATATGTTATCCATAATTGATTACTTTGCAGTTTGAAAATTTCAGTTTAAACATTTTCTTCAAACAATCGATTGTTAAACACAAACAATCGATTGTTAAACATTGACAATCGATTGTTAAACACACACAATAGATTATTTGCTATTTTTGAAAAACTTCAGATCACACTGTCTTAAGACAATCGATTGTTATGCATAGACAATTGATTGTTGGCTATTTTGAAAAATTCCAGAGCACACTGTTTTAAGACAATCGATTGTTAAGTATTGTTGGCTATTTTGAAAAATTCCAGAGCACACTGTTTTAAGACAATCGATTGTTAAGTATAGACAATCGATTGTTGGCTATTTTGAAAAATTCCAGAGCACACTGTTTTAAGACAATCGATTGTTATGCATAGACAATCGATTGTGGATGATTTTTGAAAAATTCCAGATTACACTGTCTTAACGACAATCGATTGTTAGACAAAGACAATCGATTGTTGATGATTTTTGAAAAATTTCAGATTACACTGTCTTAACGACAATCGATTGTTAGACAAAGACAATCGATTGTGGATGATTTTTGAAAAATTCCAGATTACACTGTCTTAACGACAATCGATTGTTAGACAAAGACAATCGATTGTTGATGATTTTTGAAAAATTCCAGATTACATTGTCTTAACGACAATCGATTGTTAGACAAAGACAATCGATTGTTGATCAATTATTTTTCAGCTTTAATGCGAAATAGTAGATAATCGACTAGTTTTTCAGGCTAGTCGATTACCCCTACTGGAAAATAAAAATTTTATTGATATTTGAGCATATTGAAGATATTCTAAAGAACTACTGCTAACATTGCATCATGAACTAACTAATACGAGCTAATACTAATGACTATTAGTTTATTCACTAACTAATACAAATAAGTAGAACAAAATCAAATAACTCCATCTTCTTTCATCACGGACCCATCGCCGATTAGGTGGTCTATTTTCCCCTCGGGTTGCTCAAAGAAGTCTGCCACATCCAGGTGGGTGATGTCCGAGTTGTCGTCATAGACAAAATTTGTTTCAGGGCCTTTTCTCTTTCGAGATGCTTGATAAAGGTCAACCAAGTGTCTTGGTATACGGCAAGTCTTTGACCAGTGCCCTTTCCCACCGCAACGATAACATATAGTTTCTGAACCATTTGCCTTAGGATCTTCATGACCCCATTTCTGCTTTCGGCGGTTATCTCTCCTTGGGGGTTGACGGACTTCATTGGAATTTCTTCCTTGTCTACGTCCCTGGCTATGACCCCGTTTACGACCATGACCATGGTCCTTTTCATGTTTGGCATAATGAGAGTGCACCTTATCTGCTTCAGGCAGTGGTGTAGACCCAGTGGGTCGATTTTCATGATTTCTCATGAGCAGGTCATTATTTCGCTCAGCCACTAGTAGAAGAGAAATCAGTTCAGAGTACTTTGTAAAGCCTTTCTCTCTATACTGTTGTTGCAGTACCATATTGGAGGCATGAAACGTTGTAAACGTTTTCTCAAGCATATCATAATCGGAGATATTATCCCCGCATAGCTTCAATTTAGAAGTAATTCTGAACATTGCAGAATTATATTCAGAAACGGACTTAAAGTCCTGGAGCCTCAGATGAGCCCAATCATATCGTGCTTGTGGCAGAGTGACCAACTTCAGGTTGTCATATCTCTCCTTTAAGCCGTTCCATAAGATGAGTGGATCCTTGACGGTGAGATATTCAATCTTCAAACCTTCATCAAGGTGATGGCGCAAGAAAATCAAGGCCTTCGCACAGTCTTGGGTGGATGCTTTTTCTCTATCTTTGATGGTGTCTCCGAGACCAATAGCATCTAAGTGGATTTCAGCATCCAACACCCATGTCATATAGTTCTTGCCCGAAATTTCAAGGGCAACGAACTTTCTTTTCGTAATGTCAGACATAATCGAAAATTAAATTAGGAAGAGGGAAATACCTTAGATTTTTCGAGAATGGTTCTTGAGACGGTAGAGTCTCGTGCTGATAACGTGTTATGAAATAATATAAAAGACAAGAACAATAATGCAAGAACAAGAGCAATAGAGAGAAGAGTAGAGAGAGTTCTTCTTATTGATACTTAGAGAATGTTAGGAGTGATTTACAATGGTAGAGGGCACCTCTATTTATAGGGAGGAGGATGATTTAGCTACCAAGAATAGAACTCTAGAATCTCTCTAATTAAAGACATTCACCTTAAATAGAAGTGTATTTATAACAGTAATCTTCTTTGTTTTCCCTTATTTTTTTTATTTATGTTTCCTTTTTTCCTTTTTCTAACTATAATAACATGATGTTTTTGTTGGTTAGGTTTTTGAAAAAGAAAACCCTAGCTATAGCTCTCCTTATCAAACGACAACTAGGGCTTCTTATCTTAGATACGGTTCTTTACTGATCATTCAAAAGATTTTTCTTTAGCCTTTTTAGCCAACGTGCTCTACCAATAATTTTAAAATAGAATAAGAACAGCTATTCAATGGGAACAATGATAAGTGCCTGATTGCATTGAGTGATTCTCTAAGAAGATGACCCCATTGTTGGATCCAAGTGGAATACCAGCTAGCTAAATGTTTATTGCCTTACTGTATTACAAACAAACAAAAAAATCCTACAAAGTACTCCGCATTCATGCAGGGTTATAATAAGAATCATATTCTTAGGGTTATAGTATAATCGTCTACATTAATATAAATATTAATAGTTGTTACGATAACTCAAATCCATAACATATATATCCAACAAAAATAATTTTACCTTCGCTTTAAGGATCCCTCCTATTTTGGTGTACGGGGTTATGATGATAACGGACTGGATTTCAGAAGAGTGCAATTTGGAGAATATACTCTCTAATATATGATCCTACCATCAATCAAGTCTGCCTTTTGTGTTATTTATATACTTCCCACAGTATAGCGCATTACTATTGTTAGTCGCAGGGTTCTTACTTTATGGGTGGGTATAGTATAACGAAAAATGTTCTTTATGGAAAATATTTTTTGAAAAAATATGTTTTTGAAAAATAATTAGTAATTTTATTTATTTTTAGTGTTTCGTACACAAATTAAAGAAAATAATTTTTCAAGAGCATTTATAAATAATTTAGATATAATAAACATTAAGCCATAAACTTTCGAACTAACAACCTTTCGAACCCACAAATTTCATAAACTGCTGAATTGCTAAACTTTCGAAATCGCGAACTTTCGAACCCGTAAATTTACAACTTCTAAACCCGTAAACTTTAAAAACACATAAACCTTCTGTTACATCCTGCATTTTCGTAGGTTTGAGTTTCGTCATAAGATAATTAACATAAGCTTGGGAGTAGGTTTATTTCGAGATTATAAGGATTATGCTATTTCAAACAAGTGATGAGTAAATTCATGAAGGTGAGAGGGGAAGTAAGTCAAAGAAAATAAATTTTTGTCCAAGTTAACATATTTAAATAAAATACGTGATGTGCGATAATACCCGGTATTTTCGTATTAGTACCATATAATGTACCATATGACCATGATAGTGAAATATATATAATATATTAGAAGTAAATAGAACTTTAAAAAATATATAAAAATTTTAATTATACGAGTAATTAATTAATTATCAAATAACAAAAATTATCTAATTAAATTAATTAATTTTTTCTTAGATAACTACCAAAGTAACAACGTGGTAGCAAGTAGATAGTCTAATGACTCTTGTTTTAGATTCTATATTAATAAGACGCTTGGACAACCTAGTTAGGCTTAAAGATAAAAATGTTAGAAGGCATACATATTAGGCATCATCACCATTATGCTCATTTTTGGCACCAAAATTCCTTTTGGGAAATATTTTAAAAGTTCGTATCAGATTTTATAGTACAATAAGCAACGACAATTCTTAGATTGGTAAACAAATTATACGAAATTGTACTGTATAGTAATAATAGAATTTGCAATTTTAAAGAAGTACGGTGTAATCCTTCTCAAGAATATTATACGTATTTTGTCTACGTTAGGTATGTTAAGGCTAAGCCCTTCTTTTATTTTGGCATGATCTCGTAAATACACAAGTTTAATAACGAAACATAAAAAAAAAAATCATATTCTCCTTAAGGGGACTTCATATTCAATTGAGTATTTTCTTATTCCAGTCAAGAGAGCAGAGCGTTTGAATATACAGTATTAAATTATTTTTATTACCATCGAGCTATAATCGATGGACAGGACCTTATTAGGCAACCTCTGATCAAATAGCAAGTTATATACCGAGCCTACTATGGCCGAGCACCTGTGAGCAAGCCCAATTGGTCGATATACAGAGCCTAGTGTGGTCGAGCGCCTATGAGCGAGCCTACTACGACAGGGCAGTTTTATCTTTATATACGTGTATGTATGTGTATATATATATATATATATATATATATATATATATATATATATATATATATATAGAGAGAGAGAGAGAGAGAGAGAGCCGGACAACTATTTTACTTACTATATTGAGAGAGTTGAGTCAGTATTAGCAGGTAAGCATATTTTCATATTATCTTTCACTTCCAGCTACTTGCAGTTATTATATTATTAGTTCAATTTCAGCTCTCAGTATATTTTCTTGCATACTCGATAAATTATTTCATACTGACGTCCATTTTCTAGGAGCGCTGCATTTCATGTGTGCAGGTTCAGACAGATAGACGGGTAGGCCTCCTCATTAAGGGGTTGCCCGAGTTCAGCTTGATCGATAAGCTCCATGCTTTTTGGAGTTGCCACATCTAGAGCCTTATATACATCTTGCATATATATGTATATATGTTATGAGTAGGTCAGGGAGTTGTTTCAATCACAGTATATCCATCAGTAGAGGCTTATAGACATATCTTTTCAGTTAGTGTAGTATGTTGGGCTTGCAAGCCGTGTATGTATATTTGGTTGGGTTGTCAGCTGTAATAATTATGACGGCCTTATCGGCTTAATTTTATATTGACATGTAGTCAGCATTTGCAGTTGTCTTGCAATGTGGCACATGGCCAAAGTATTATATCATATGTTTAGAGTCCCTTAGTTACAAGTTAGTATGCAAGGATAGGTAAGGCACTAGGTGCTGGTCTCAACCCCCCTCCCCCCCCCCCCCCCCGTCTTCTGGGGTGACAAAAGTGGTATCAGAGCAGTCCTGTCCTAGGGAGTCTACAAGCCATGTCTAGTAAAGCCTTGTTTATAGGTGTGTTGTGCACCACACTTATAAGCAGGAGGGTATAGGGCCTTTAGGGCTGTCACTCTTTCTTCTTACTCTAGATCGTGTGGTAAAGCTCAACTGTAAGAACACAATTTCTTAAACTCGACCTTATTCATAATACGATGATGCTTACAATTAGAAAGATGGTTGGTAAGGGATTGAGTGCGGTTGTGAAATAGTTGAGTTTGAAGAACCCAGTGAGCTTCTGGAAATGGAGCCTTACGACAAGAATATCTATGCACATTTATGGTGAAATAAAATGAGAAATTCACAAAGTAAATACAAATTTCAACAAGTAAAGGAACCAAGGTGAAAGACGGTACAAGGTACCCAGCTAATGAAGATTATCCTTATTTATCATTCAAGAACAGAGATATAAGCATTTTGAGTTACCTTCATCAGTAATAGAAGTATGTAAAATTGGCTAGGATTAGAGTAACCCAAAATGATGAATGGATTTTTTTTTTTGCATCAGTTGATATTTACGAAGAATATCATAATTAGATATGAATATTATCACGATCAAAAAAATATTCTGAAGACAGACACTGAATGCCTGGAAGGTATAAGCGTTATCTTAGTGTGACTCTCGTCCCTAGTAAGCAAGAACGTTGGGCAACCTGAATAGCCGATGAATGAAGCAAGGAGAGCAAAAAACAAATGAATTCCTTGTCGAAGTTTTCACAAGAAAGGGGTAGGCGAGAATATTAGCAAAGTAATAAGAAGAGAGATAAGGAATAATTATGAGTGAGATGTGATATATGGACGGTATTACCAAATCCATAGTCAAGTGAATGGGGAGATGAGAGGTGCTAGGTCTTATGACGAAAAACGAGTATAGGCTATAAAGTCATATCCTCATTTTGAGAAATAAGTTTGTGACTCTAGCGCGATGACCAGAAGGAAAAGTAAGACCCCAGAGTAATATAAATCAGTATAGACTGGTGAACAAGTTAAACTAAACATAAACTAGAAACTGAGTAATTTGATGATAGTCAGCATCATGAGAATTTCATATTGCATCCCGACAATAATGAAATGGACAATAGAAGAAGATCCATGATGAATTTAAAAAATGGTCATTCAGGGAGACATTTCCCTAAGTCAAGCAATATGAGCAAAGTTAAGCTTAAGGGACTATATGTGCCTGTTACACTAAGTGTCACCATCGCGAGTTAGGAATTATGTTATCCTTGGTAAAGAAGGATTACCTCAAGGCGAGTAAGGGTCATTAATATTATGAAAAAGCTTCTATTGGCAGGTCGTCATAGCTCCAAGTCTTAGTATCCCACCCCACCCCCCTAAAAAGGGGAATATGAAATGATAAAGGGTGAATGTGATAAAAATGAGAAAGGGATGAGATTTCACTTATGTAAATGTTACAGATATGCTATGATTCCAGAACGTTATGTAAGCACGACGTGAATAAAAAATGAAGTAAGGATTCCTGCCTGGGGTGTCATTGATAAATAAGGAGCCAGTACGTGAGGTAAGTTAAGACAAGGAAATAACCCAAGAAGAATTACACGGAATATTGATATAAAAGTGGGCCAACGAGCGATTAGTAGTTGATTCAGGAAGAACCTAGTTATGGCTAGATAAAAAGACACAAACAAGTCAGTAGATTGTGCAAGATAAATATAATAAATGCCAACATGGAGAATTCAGCCTCGCGGTAATGTTATTATAATACTTAAGATGTATTCAAATAAGAGTCTGGGTAGTTAAAGGTGTCGTATGAGTATTACGGAAATAAAGAGAGTACCACTGGGAAGACAATCAGAATATCAGTTCATAAGCGACCCTATAAGCACAAGGGAGTGGAGGTAAGTAACTACGGATAAGTATAGGCAAGGTCGGACATCAGAAGGTCCGTAAAGTATACAATGTAATAGTCTCACAACTTTACAAGAGTCAAGGGTCTTCCCTAAGTACTACGACAAAAGACTAGCTGAGCAAATAATCATATGATAACAGTCTCAAAACAACATTGTATGCACTCTCTAAGAAAGTGGCACCTACCATGGCTAATGAATAGGGAGTAAAATCAGAAGTGATATTCAAGATCAGATGGTTTGTATGGAATTTCAATACATGTGGGCACTAAGATAAGCTAAGTATGGACGCAACAAGGGGCAGAAAAACCATGAAAAGTAATAGCTTACATTTAAAGAAAGCTAAGATAGAACGGCAGGAATTATTCAATCAATGATCCAGAGTTGGTTACGTAATGAATGCACTTAAGGGTTCGAAGTTTTATACATACAACATATACAACCATAGAAAGGTCTGGTATATGTCAAAAAAATAATTGAGACCAGGTCATAGACGAAGGATTGACTTGCTAAAGGATGGTATCATGGATATTCCATGGCGCTATGAAAGGCTAAAAGTAATAACTAACACTATGAGCCGCAGATCGGAAGATAGCTTAAGTCTACCTAAAGGTTGATCAGAGGAAAGAAGAAACTAAAGAGTTACATCAACTAAGTGAATCGAGAGTTTAATTATTGAACCTAGAAACTTGTGGACATAGTTATTGAGAACATAGCAGAGTCACTCTTAATATCAGAGGTATAGTTAGAAGAATACTAGCCTCCTAAGAAATCAGTATAAAACTCTCCACGAATCATGTAAAAAGGTGAAAGTATTACAATAGAAGTTCAAGTTGTGGATGTGACTTCCACCTATATGGAAGGAAGGTCATGAAGGAGATAGAAGACGGGATGCGAGACTTTGAAGTAAGTAAGGTAAAGGTTAACAACGTACGAGATACTCAAATGAAGAAGGTTGTGAATAGAAAGGTAGAAGGCTAGAAGCACGAGGATTCAATATCAAGGAATGGTAGCTGCATTGTCAGTGGCATATCTTATAGCCTATGGTTTCTAGATACCAAAAGGTCTATTTAAGAGATTAAACAAGAGTTAGAGATGATGTGATGTTTTGCTTGATGTTCTAGAATAACACAAGAAAATCTATGGTGAAAGGAAATTGAAGGAAGGTTGCGAGTGGCATAATGGATATTTATAGGTCGCAAGTTAAAGTATAGTAGAGCAACAAGATGGTAGGAAGACAGGAGTATAAATAAGAAAGGGCGAGTGAGAAGGTGATAAGAATGGATAAGCCCTCGAGATTAAGTCCATGAAAATGAGAGAAAGCTGATGGGTTCTCTAAATTATATAAAACCCAGTATAGCAAAGGAGCCTATGACTAGTAGCATTAGAAGAACTAGGATGCTGCCCTAGTAATAGAATGAGGGGGTGATTGTGATAGATAAAGGATAATATGTGGGCCTTCGATTGAGTAATGACTTGAAGACAATCATGAATTGTAAGGGACTAAACTTCCCATATAAGGTGAGTCATATTGGGATGCTATAAAGTACAATTATGAAAGTATAGTATCACACCTAGGTGGACCAATATAATTACTCAGATATCCCCGATGAGATATGGGCCCTAGTAACAATGTATTACATAAGAAGTTTCAAGTCTTCAAGTGGTGAATTGTAGATCGACATTGAGGTGAATTAACAATGGACCGATACAAGTTACAAAGTATGACATGAGATTAGGTCATCATTCTTAAGATGAACAGTAATAAGGAATCATTGAAGGACTTAGATTTATACATATCGGATAAGTAACAAGAGTAAGCTAGAAATGGATATAAGATCTCAGCAACGATAAATCGAAGTAAGAGTTATGCAATAGTATGACTACCTAGATACTGTAAAAAAAAATCATGTCAGTTAGATAACAGGTTCTATGAAACAAGATGCAAAGTGAAGCTTAGAGATTGGCAAGAAGCCAGAGGAAAAATGGGAGAAGAATCGCATAGGTGCACTTACAATGTCAAAGTCGTATAGGCTACATGATAGAAGGTAGCAACAGGTACGAGATTAGAAAGATCCTGACCACAAGTTGCGGTATGAGGAAGAGGACTAAAGGAAAAAATGCCCTAGCCTTTGGACTTATTCACAGAACAGTTGCCTAGATGACAAGAGGAACACTGAAGTATTCGTAAGAGTTATAGGTAATGAGAATGATAAATACATCAGTCAACATTCGAGGACAAACGTTCCAAAGGGGAGAATGATGTTACATCCCGCATTTTTTTTGTAGGTTTGTATTTCGTCGTAAGTTAATCAACGTAAGATCGGGAGTGAGATTATTTCGAGACTATAAGCATATGCTATTTCAAACAAGTGATGAGTAAATTTGTGAAGGTGGGAGGGGAGGCAATTCAAAGAAAATAAATTCTCATCCAAGTTGACATATTTGGATAAAATACGGGCCGTCCGATAATATCCGGTATTTTTAAACTAGTATCATACAAGGTACCATATAATAATAATAATAATAATAATAATAATAATAATAATAATAATAATAATAATAATAATAATAATAATAATAATAATAATAATAATAATAATAATAATAATAATAATAATAATAATAGTGAGATGTATGTAGTGTATTAGAATAAATAAAACCTAAAAAAACTTGAGACAATTCTTAATAATGCGGGTAATTGATTAATTATCGAGTATCAAAATATTACTTAATTAAATTAATTAAAAAAATTATGGATAACCAAAGTAACAACGCGGCATCAAGTAGAGAGAGTCTAATGACTCTTTTTTAGATTCTATATTAACAGGACACTTGGACAATCTATTTAGCCTTAAAGAAAAAAATGTTGAAGGCATATATATTAGTAATCATCAACATTATGCTCATTTTTGGCACCAAAATTCCATTTGGGAAAATATTTTAGAAGTTCATATGAAATTTTATAGAACAATAAGCAACGACAGTTAACGAGGCATAAAGAAAAAATTATATATCGTAATTTACGTATATTTTGCTAGTCTCATAAATTACGTATATTTTCTTAGTTTTGTAAGTTATAATTTTCTTTTTATTGGGACTTCATATTCATTTGAGTATTTTCTTATTTCAGTCAAGAGACCAGAGAGTTTGTATACACAGTATTAAATTATTTTCATTACCATTGAGCTATAATCGATTGGTAGGACCATATTTCGCAACCTCACATCATATGGTAAGTTATATACCGAGCCTATTGTAGTCGAGCGCCTATGATCGAGCCCGGTTGGTCGAAATAAAAAGTCTAGTATGACCGAGCGCCTATGAGAGAGCCTACTATGGCAGAGCAGTTATATATATATATATACACACACGTCGAGCCTTATAGGGTCGAATCTATCTTACTTACTATATTGAGAGAGTTGAGTCAGTATAAGAAGGTAAGTGTATCTTCAAATTATCTTTGACTTCCAGCTATTTGTACTTATTATATTATTCAGTTTCAGCTCCCAGTAGATTGTCTTACATACTCGGTACATTAATTCGTACTAACATCCCTTTTCTGGGGGCACTGCATTTCATGCGTACATGTTCAGACAGACAGACGGGTAGGCCTCATCATAAATGTTTCCCGAGTTCAGCTTGATCGATAAGCTCCATGCCTTTCAAAATTTTTGGGTCTAGAGCCTTATATACATCTTGCATATATATATATATATATATATATGTGTGTGTGTGTGTGTGTGTGTGTGTGTGTGTGTGTGTGTGTGTGTGTAGGTCGGAAAGTTGTTTCAATCACAGTATATCCATCAGTAAAGGCTTATAGACATATCATGTCAGTTACTGCAGTATGTTGGACTTGCCGGCCTTGTATGTATATTTGGTTGGATTGTCAGCTGTAATAATTATGACGGCCTTGTCTGCCAAGTTTTATATTGATATTTAGTCAGCATTTGCAATTGTCTGGCAATGTGGCACATGGCCAAAGTATGATATGATATATTCAGAGTCCCTTAGTTGCAAGTTGGTATGCAAGTGTCACGACCCATTTTATGAACAAGCTGGGACCGACACTCAATCACAAAACATGGCTGAGCGAACCATATGCTATTATCAAATCTATTATAACTTCAAACTTTATATGCCACAAGGCACTACTGTAACCAAATAATTTTAAATAATTTAAATATCTAAAATAAGCCAACTTCAAAACTTTATTCGTATTAACCAATAAAATACTGCTAAGTTATTATTAAAAACATTTGAAAATTAACCCAGTGACTGTGTCTATGAATCCTTTATTGATAAACTAACGCACTACTCCAGATATGAGATTTTCTGGATAGTTCTCAAAGTAAAAAAAGAAATAACTAAATAAGATGACTCTAAGGAATACTCCATAAATAAAAATGGAGCTCGCCAATAGCACTGGAAGGGAGAGAAGTCCTAAATTGTAGCATGCTCGCCTACAAAATCGACTCCTATGTTGTACCGCAAACTAGCGTAGGTTCCCAAAAGAGAACGTCAGTACCATCTATTGTACTCAATGAGTCTCGGCGGCAGGGGCGAAACTTTAATAACATATACATTATGAGAAAAGATTCTAAATGCACATAAGACATAAATCTTGTAAAAACAACTCTAAAATAATTGCTTAATAGCAGTTGATGAATATTCTAAAAGAAATTCTTTTTTTTCTTTCTTAAAAAAATTACTTTACTTTATACTTTGGGAGTTCTAACTATCCTGACTTAATTTATCTCTGCCATCATGTGATCGGCACGGGTTCGATCCGTACCTGATTGCATAGGCCCAAGCCACGAGGTGATACTTGCTTCATGTTTCTCAGCGCTCATGTACCATACCTTAGCATAGCTAAGTAAATTCTTAGCAACAAGACCCTCGGCTAGTGTGCTTCCTACTTTTACACAAGTAGTTTCAGGAATTCAATGCCTACATCAGGACACTCGACCTAGACGATGACACCTTCTCAGAATAAATGATACTCTCAAAAATCTTTTCTTTCTATAATTTCTTCTTGTGACTTTTCAAGTCTAAATCTTTTCTTTATAGAACCTTATGTATATGCTCATGCGGGTATCCTTAAATGTAAAGTATGTCATAAGAATGAAATAATATGTAAAAGTATTTCTAAAGATTCTTGCTTCTTCAAAAATTTTCAACATGGAAATAGCATATAAAAATAATACAAAGATCAGAAAATTTATACACATATAACATAATAAATCATCTAAACTTTTGCTAGAACAATTCTAAGTTAATAGGTACTTACTCGCTCCAATTAAGTAAATATAAACTCTTTTAAGTAATTCATCAAATACCTTATATATATGCTTTTGTGAGTTAAACCACTTTAGTAAAGAATTATATCAACTCACCTCAAAAATTTTCGAGCCAATACATAGGCCACAGTCCAATTGACACCAGTCAAATAATCGATTCTACAATAACCAGTGCATTTTAATCAATTTTAAAGTTTCACACCAAAATATGAAATTTATTGTTGATATAGAGGAAGAAGGGAATTAATTATCAAATTCTTACCTACTACTACTTTAGGGTAATTGACAATAGAAAATTTTATATACGTGAATTAAAAAATTTGTGACTCGTAAAGAAATATAAACTTCCTGTTGCCTGTGTGAGTATTGAGCATCAAGGCTCTGTCTCACGATTCTGCATTTTGTGCGTGAACAGGGGCTTTTTAATTCTGCATTTTACGATTCTGCGTATTCTATTTCTTTGTCTAAACCCCTTTTTACTTCTTTTGCAATCCACAACCCTTTATGGGTTAAGGCCTTTCATGTTTTCTTTTTTATTTGCTTTCCTTTTTTTGTGACTTAACTTGTATTTAATTATACCTCTTTTTAATAATTAATAATATTAAAACTATTAATATTTTCCTAATTGTATATTCAATTATTTATAAATCGAGAAGTAACTCAAAAATCAATCACAAGGGTTTGAATCCGTAATAGAAGTATAATGTAAGATTAAAAAAAGTAAATTCTATATTTAGCGTATCTTGAAGCTTTTATAAATTTGAGGAGTGTTACAATCTTCCTTCCTTAAAAACATTCATCCTCGAATGTTGCTAGAGCCTTATTCTTAAGCTAACAATTATTTCTTAGGTCCTTGAACCTCTTGTTTTCTTAGCACTACTCACTCTTGAAAGGGACTCAAAAGTTTGGCTAACTCCCTAAAATTTTAAAAATTTCAATAGAGTTGCCGTTATAAATTGGATTATCCAAAAAAAAATTCCCATCAGAAATACCAAAACTGTACCAACAACAACCAAATATACCATAACAGGTCATTCATAGGCATTATGCATAGCTCATAAATTAATTACTCACACTCTGGCGAGTAGGTACCACAATAACCAACAAGAATCTAAAGCAAAATACTTTAGCAAAAGTAAATCACTTTAATGAGTTAATTGTACTCTGGCGTGGCACTAAATTGTTAAATAACTAAATATACTCGGACAAAAACAAAATTCAACAATTATAATCTAGCAAGGACATAAACACATGCTAACTTGTATTTAATAAATAAAATATAAATATCAAACCAATCTTAGGTTCACATACCTTTTTCCTCAAATAAATATGGATATTTCTTTCTCATATCTTCCTCGACCTCCCACGTAGCGTCTTTTGAATCATGATTACTCCATAAACTTTTATCGATGCTAAATCTTTTGTCCTCAACTTTCTTACCTGCCTATCGAGAATTTCTAAATGTACCTCTTCATAAGTCAAGCATTCTTTAATTTCTATGGTATCAGAAGGTATTATATGCGACTCATCATGAATGTACTTTCTAAGCATAGACACATGAAAGACAGGATGAAAAGAGGAGAACTCGACGAGTAGTGCTAGCTTATAAGCCATGTTCCCTTTCTTTTCTAGAGTTTCACAAGGTCTGGTAAATCTAGGGTTAAGTTTCCCTTTCTTACCAAACTTCATAACTCATTTTATTGGTAAAACTTTCAAAAATACATTGTCACCAGCCATGAACTCTAACTCACAAT
Source organism: Nicotiana benthamiana (assembly GCA_034376525.1). Lineage (NCBI taxonomy): Eukaryota > Viridiplantae > Streptophyta > Magnoliopsida > Solanales > Solanaceae > Nicotiana > Nicotiana benthamiana. The sequence goes on along the minus strand of CM067331.1, from coordinate 82,401,738 downwards.
GCCTCTTGTCAGAATAAGACTTTTGACGACTCTGAGCCGCTTTAAGTCTTTCTCTAATTAGCTGAACTTTCTCCAAGGCCTCACAAACAAACTCTGACCAATCAATGGCACCTCTGCTGGTTCAAACCAACCCACTAGAGACCTACATCTCCGCCCATACAACGCATCATAAGGAGTTGTACCAATGCTGGCCTAGTAGCTGTTATTGTAAGAAAATTCTATAAGTGACAAGTGATCATCCCAATTACCTCCAAAATCTATAACACATGCACACAACATATCTTTGAGAGTCGGAATTGTCCTTTTTGTCTGGCCATCAGTCTGTGGATGGAAAGGTGCTTCTTGGTACCTAATATTTTCTTAAATGCCTGCAAAGAATTCATCGTGAACTGAGGGCCTCTGTCAGATATGATTGAAACTAGAGTACCATGCAATTGGACTATTTATTTAATGTACAATAATGCATACTGCTCTGCGAAATCTGTCATCTTTACTGGTAGGAAATGAGCAAATTTTGTCAGTCGTCTAAAATAACCCAAATTGAATCATGCTTACTGTACGTGCGAGGTAGACCTACTATGAAATCCATATTAATTATCTCCAACTTCCCCTGTTGTATCGCTATATCTTGAGCTGGGTTACCATGCCTCTGATGCTCGGCTTTGACTTGCTGGAAATTTAAACATTTAGCCACATGATTTGCTGCTTGTTTCTTCATGCCTTTCCACCAATACAACTCTTTCAAATCTAGATACATTTTGGTAGCACCTGGGTAGATAGAGTACCTCAAGCTGTGAGTTTCCTCCATTATGGTCTTCCTAAGACCATCTACATCATGCACACATAACCGATCATTCAACTTCAAAATGTCGTCACTTCTGAGAGTGAAAGCACTGATTTCTTTGTTTCTGACTCCTTCTTTTAGCTTCACTAACTACGGATCATCGTCTTATTTAGCCTTAACACGCGCAACAGGGGAGGATTGTGCTAAGGCATAAGCAGTTATTCCTCCTTCTTCGGTCTCATCCAATCTAATTCTATCATTTTCTATTTTTTGAATTTCTCGACCCAAAGACTGCCTTTGTACTGCAATATGGGCCAACACACCCATTGACTTCCTACTAAGTACATATGCTACCATATTAGCTTTGCCCGGGTGATAAAGGATATTAGTGTCATAATCTTTCAATAGCTCGGGCCACCTTCTCCGTCTAAAATTTAATTCTTTTTGCTTGAAAATGTACAAGAGGCTTTTGTGATCTGCAAACACTTCAGAATGCTCGCCATAAAAGTAATGTCACCATATCTTTAATGCAAACATGACTGTTGCAAGCTCCAAGTCGTGTGTAGGGTAGTTTTTTTCATGATTCATTAACTGCCTGGAAGCGTAAATAATAACTTTTCCATTTTGCATATGAACACAACTAAGACCAACTCTAGAGGCATCACAATACACCGTGAACCTACTCGAACCTGTCGGTAAGGTTAATGCAGGTGCAATGGTCAACCTCTTCTTTAACTCTTGTAAACTCTGCTCACAAGCGTATGACCATTGGAACTTAGCTGCTTTTGTAATTCAACTTAGTTAATGGAGCTGCAAGTGAGGAAAATCCCTCTACAAACCTTTTATGGTGGCCAGCAAACCCCAAGAAACTCCTGATTTTGATTAGCGTTGTCGGCCTAGGCCAGTTCTTAATTTTCTTCTGCCTTTTGAGGGTCTACTTTTATGCCTTCACTAGATACCACGTGGCCTAAGAATGCCATTGACTGCAAACAGAACTCACATTTTAAGAACTTAGCATAAAGCTCATTCTCCTTCAAGATCTACAAGGCTATTCTGATGTGTTCTGCATGATCTTCCTTGCTCTTAGAGTATACCATAATATTGTCTATAAACATGATAATAAAGGTATCCATGAATGGCTTAAAAATTCTGTTCATGAGGTCTATAAGTGCAGCTGGGCATTTGTCAACCTGAAGGACATTACTATTAATTCATAGTGCCCGTAGCGAGTTATAAATTTTGTTTTAGATATATCTTCTTCTTTGATTCTCAATTGATGGTACCCTGACCTCAAGTCTATCTTTGAAAAGTACTTTGCACCCTGAAGTTGATCAAATAAATCACCAGTTTTTGGCAGTGGGTACTTGTTCTTAATGGTAACTTTATTCAACTGCCAATAGTCGACGCACATTCTGAGAGAATCGTCTTTCTTCTTGACAAACAGGACCAGGGCACCCCGCGGTGAAATGCTCGACCTGATGAAGCCATTGTTAAGAAGGTTTTTCAACAGTTCTCTTAACTTATTAAGTTCTACTAGAGCCATCCTATAAGGAGGTATAGATATGGGTAGAGTACCTGGCATGAGATCAATGTCAAAGGCTATGATTCTTTCAGGAAGAAGTCCAGGAAGGTCATCTGAGAAAACTTCTAGAAATTCTCTAACAACAGGGAGAGACTGAAAAGCTAGTGGTTCTTATTCTGGATTAATGATGTGAGCCAAATAGGTGAGACGCACTTTACTGACCATTCGTTGTACCTTAAGGTAAGAAATAAACTTACCTATAAGCGATGTTGAACTACTATTCCACTCTAAGACTTCTTTATTTGGAAATTAGAACCTGACAATCTTGGCACGACAATCTAATATGGCATAGTAGGAAGACAACCAATCCATACCTATGATCACGTCGAAATCCACCATTTCTAACTCTATGAGATTGGCCTCAGTATATACGTCATGTATAGAATCTTTTGACTCCCATTGACTCACCAACTGGAGTAGATACTAGGAATGGCTCACTAAGTTGTTCTGGTTCCAGCCCGAGATTAATTGCAAAGTATGGAGTTACATATGAAAATGTTAAACCTGAACCCATTATGGCATAAGCATTATGTGAGCAGACTAGAAGTATTCCAGCAATAACTTTTGTAGATGCCTCCGCACTCTGATGATCAAGTGTAGCTAATAAACAGGGTTGTCCCCCTCCTTGAGTAACTCGATTTGCACCTTTACATGCCCTATGATCGGTCTGATTATGAGAACTACGAGCTTGAGGTTGTGCAATTTCAGTAGTTCAGGAACTAGAAGGACGAGTTTATCTCCCACTAAAATTACGTCTCAACTTTGGGCATTTGGCCTTTATATGACCAATGTCTCCGCAATGATAGCAACCATGAAACCCGAGCTTGCACTCACCTTAATGTTTGCGCTTACATGCTCCGCAAATACCTTGTTGGTATGAATGTTGCTCAGTATGACTCTGGCTATGTGGGGATGATGTCCTAAAATTCTGATTCTGGCGAGACTAGTTTCCATAACTCTGAGTACGCCTGAAGAAAGACCACCACCAGACTGATGACTAGACTGAGCAAGTGCTAGTGACTCCTTATTAGAGGAATCCCTTCCACCTCCGCTGGATGTACCATTAAACATGCCCGTTGTCTGGGCTTTCTTGTTATGCTCTTTTTGTTTTCTCCTTTGTTGTCTGTCTTTTTCTAAGTGCTTGGCAAATTCCACAACTATGGAGAAGGTTGTCATCCCTACAGCTGCAGCACATGTGTGGTAAGCTAAATTGCTAAAAACCTGCGAATCTTTGCTTTTTCTGTCTTAACCATATGAGGAGAATGCTTACCTAACCTTATGAATTTTATGTAGTACTCTTGCACACTTTTATTCCTTTCCTTGTGTTTTTTGAACTCCATAGCTTAGCTTCCCTATCCCCTCCTGGGATAACGTTAGACATGAATGACTCTTCAAATTCTTCCCAAGTAGGCGGACCATCTTCTTCATCTCTTTTCTTTTCACACATCTCAAACCATGCGCCGGCCACATCTCTAAGTTGGTAAGCAGCCAGTTCCACAGCTTCATCATCAAATGATTTCATTGCTCAGAAGGCTTTCGTCACACCCTCCAGCCAATATATTGGATCTTCATCTACTATAGAACCATGGAACACTAGAGCACTCAACTTCAAAAATTCATTCACTTTTGAGGACTCAGAATTGTTATGTCTATTTGATTGAGGTGAAATACCATCTCTTCTCTCGTTCTGGTTGGACATGAAAGCTTTAAATATCTCTATAGCACCATTGACTGCATTAAACATCTGACTCGCTTCTGGAGATATAGTTGTCTAAGTTGGAGCTACTGTTGGGCACGACACTAGATCCTAAGGTACTAGATCATCATGCTCCACCCCTTCTTCAGGTTTAACCCAAAGTACTTGAACTCCCCTTGTGGATTTATCCTTCCTTTTATGAGTAGGAGCCCTTTTAGTTCTCCCTTGAGCCCCACCATAGTAGAAATGGTTTCTTGATCAACATCTTGTGTGTCGGTGTCAGAGTTGCGAGTACGAGCCATTTCTGCGAGTTTTGAAGAAAAGAATACATTAGATAATTTCTTATAGATAGGCCCTACTGCATGATCTAAAATATGAAAAAATGAGACTTTCCCTAAATGCTTATAGCCTCCTGTTTATAAGTATGGAGCTTTTTATACCCATAAACAAGAACATGGCTTCATAGACCCCTAGGACGCCATAAACCTGAGGCTCTGATACCAAGTTTGTCACGGCCTATTTTTTGAACAAGCCGAGAGCGGCACCAAATCACTAAACACGACCGAGCAAACCATCTAAGCTTATCAAATCTATTATAACTTCAAACTTTATATGCCACAAGGCACTACTGTAACCAAATACTTTTAAATAATTTAAATATCTAAAATAAGCCAACTTCAAAACCTTATTCGTAGTAACCAATAAAATATTGCTAAGTTAGTATCGAAAACATCTGAATCTTAACCCACCGACTATGTCTATGAAACCTCTACTGATAAACTGACACACAGCTCAGGACATGAGATTTTCTGGCCAATTCTCAAAGTAAACAAAGAAATAACTAAATAAAGATGACTCTAAGAAATACTCCACAAACAAAAACGGAGCTCACCAATAGCACTAGAAGGGAGGGAAGTCCTAAACTGTAGCCTACTCACCTACAAAATTGATTCCTACATTGTACCACAGACCAATTTAGGTTCCAAAAAGAGAATGTCACTACCATTTACTATACTCAGTGAGTCTTAACGACATGTGATGAAATTTTAATAATATATGCATTACGAACAAGATTTTAAATACATATAATACATAAAGCTTATAAGAATAATTCTAAAATAATTGCATAAGAGCAGTTGATGAATATTCTAAAAGAAATTCTTTTCTTTTTCTTTCTTTCAAAAAAAATTACTTTACTTTATACTTTGGGAGTTCTAACTATCCTGACTTAATTCTATCTCAGTCACTGTATGATCGGCATGGGTTCGATCCCAACCTGATCGAATAGGCCCTATCAACGAGGTGTCACTCACTTTATGGTTCTCAGAGCTCTTATATCATACCTTAGAATGGCTAAGTAAATTCTCAGCAACGAGACTCTCGGCTCGTGTGCTCCATACTTTGGCACAAATAGTTTCAGGAAGTCAATGCCATGGTCAGGACCCTCGGCCTGGACGATGACCCCTTCTCAGAATAAAGGATAATCCCAAACATCTTTTCTTTCTACTACTTCTTCTTGTGATGTTTCAAGTCTAAATCTTCTCTTTATATAACCTCATGTACTTAATCATGCTGGTATCCTTAAATGTAAAGCAAGGAATAAGAATGAAATAAACATGTAAAAGTATTTCTAAAGATTTTTGCTTTTTCATAAAGTTTTAACATGAAAATAACATATAAGAATGACACAAAGATCTGAAAATTTATGTACATATATCATAATAAATCATCTAAACTTTTGCTAAAATAATTCTAAGTTAATAGGTACTAACTCACTTCAGTTAAGTAAATATAAACTCTTTTAAGCAATCATCAAACACCTTGTATGCGTGCTTTTGTGAGTTAAACTACTTTAGTAAAGAGTTTATATCAACTCACCTCAAAACTTCTCGAGCTAGTATGTAGGCCCAGTATAATTGACACCAATCAAACAATCGATTCTATAACAAGTGTATTCGAATCAATTTTAAAGTTTCACATCTAAACATAAAATTTATTGTTGATGTAGTGGAAAAAGTGAATTAACTATCCAATTCTTACCTACTACTACTTTAAGGTAATTGATAATAGGAGATTTCATATACCTGATTTCAAGAATTAGTGACTTGTAAAGAAACCTAAACTTTCTTTTGCCCGCATGAGTATTGAGCAACAAGGCTCTGTCTCACGATTCTGCGTTTCGTGCGTGAACAGGAGCTTTTTAATTCTGCATTTCATGATTCTGCGTATCTGTTTCTTAGTCAAACCCCCTTTTTACTTCTTTTGCAGTCCACAACCCTTTATGGGTTAAGGCCTTTCACATTTTCCCTTTTCTATTTTTTTTTTTTTGACTTAACTTGTATTTAATTATACCTACTTTTAGTAATTAATAACATTAAAATTATTAATATTACCTTAATTGTATATTCAATTATTTAATAAATAGAGAAGTAACTTAAGAATCAATTACACTGGTTTAAATCCGTAATAGAAGTATAATTTAAGATTAAAAAAATTAAAATTTATTTTTAGCGTATCTTGAAATTTTTATAAATTTGAGGAGTGTTACAGCAAGGATAGGTAAGGCATTGGGTGTCGGTCTCGCCCCCCTTCCCCTCCCGAGATTGGGGCGTGATACCTTCAACTCATAACTTTGGAACTTGTAAAATTTCGAACGTGTAAATTGAAAGATGAAAAAACTAAAACCATAATATATATATATATATATACACACACAAAAATAAAGGTAAAAAAAATAAAAAATAAAAAATAAAAAATAAAATTATGTAGGGTGGGGAGAAGTGGCGTTAGACTAGAAAAGGGGATGGGTGGTGCAGAAAAACGAAAAAATAAAATTTAAAAATCACAAAACAAAAAAGAAAAAAAAAACTTTTTTGTGCGGAGCGGGGGGCAGTAGGGGCTGGGTTTGGCGGGTTAAGGGGTTGGTGGTGCAGAAAAACAAAAACAGAAATTTAAAATTTCAAAAAAAACGTAAAAAAATAATCGTTTTTGCGGATGGGTGGGTGATGACGGAAAATAAACTGAAATTTAAAAAAAATACTTTTTGAAGAGAGTGAGTGAGTTGGTAGGCTTGGGGTGGGGTGGATAAGTGTGGGGGTATGGGGTTGTCGATAGAGGGTAGGAAAATGGGTGGGGAAGGTAGAGGAGTTATGGAAAATGATTTCCCTTTTTTTATTAAAGAAAATATTTCCTCTAATTGAAAAAAAATGAGTTTATAAGGAAAATATTTTCAAAAGCATTTAAGTTAATCAAACATTGAAAAAATAAAAATTATTTTCCAAAAAAAATTATTTCATACCAAACACACCCCATATCACACATTTATTTTTTGTTTCATTCGTTTTTTCCTTTGGCTCTTTTTTATTTGAATTCAATTAGACGCAGTAAAATCATTTCCAGGGTAAAGAGTAGATATATCACAAACAGAATACATAACTAGACCTTTAAATTTGGTCTTTTTTATTACTTGGACACTTAAATATAGAATTGTTCCTATCAGGCTCTTCAACTAAACTGTATTTGTGCCAATTAGACACTTTGAAGACCATCTGAGAAAAACTAGTATAAAAATGGAACGTGTATATTACAGTTGCCTCTAATACCTTAAAATATTCCACCTTATAGAATTAACCCCAAAATAAATTAAAAATTATTTTTGAAAAATGAAAACCCTGGTCGTCGGCTCTGGCAACTTATTGTCCTCAAAAGCTCACTGAAAATTTCCTTCATCTCACTTTTTCTTGTTTCGATTTCACTGAAATATCACACTATTCTCTCTATTCATCGTCAAAGTTAGTGTAGCTTACAAATGCCGGGTAAAGAGAATAAGCATGCCAAATGAGAATAAACAAATTCATGTACACTAAACTTTCTTCTTCTTTTTTAAATTAAGAGGAAAAATGATGGGTTCACGGGAAGAAGAAGAGAAATAAAACGTAGGGTAGCTTTAACTGAACTAATATGTTAGAATATAATAATAATCAATGAACTTTTTCTCATGATTTATGTATCATTTCCCGCGCACTCAATTATATCATTATAAAGTGTTTAATTGATACAAATATTATCTAGTTGAAAGATCAGATAGGAACAATTTATGTTAAGTGTGTAATTGACAAAAAATGCTAAGTTTGAGGGTGCAGTTATTGATATAGGTAGCAGGTAAAGGTATTGAGGCGTGGAAGCTAATGAGACACATGAATGTGAGAGAGAATTATTTAATCTATTTGTTGTAAATTAATGCTTTATATATTTGGTGCAAAATAGCTTCTGCATTCAATTAGTCGTCGAAGCCTACATTACTTATTGAATTGCTATTGCAATTTTATTGAAATCTGGACTACTTATTGACTGACAAAAAGCTAAGCTCTTGCCCTTTTCATCTGAGGTTACCCTACCCTAAGATGAGATGGTTCCCTCCCTTTAGTCAGGCAATAGATCTAACAACAATTCTTGTTGGAGTTCTTGACATTCACTAACGCTTGAAATCATTAGTTCTTTCACTTTCGTTACGTTAGATTATGTATACATATAAGGAAGAATTGGTCCTTCTTCAAAGAGATGAAGGCCTCGTTTGTTGAGAGATCTTTAATCATTCAGATTTGAGATATTAGATGCGTCTATTTTTAAAATTCAAGTCTTAATTATTCAGATCTTCATCATTAAATGTATTTGTTTTTTTATTTAAAACTCATTTAATGGGTCTGAATAGGTTTATATGATTCAGATTTATAACAAAAACTTAATTTCATTAAGATGCTATCACATATTCATTATAAACTGCAGCCACCGATTACTATTTTCAACTATCATCATGCCACCACCACTACCACCATCGCCGCCACCTCTACCACTACCAAACCACCATCATCCTCAATCATAGCCGCCACCATTATCGACCATTACCACTCACTATCTCCACCACTTCGACCACCATCATTAACCACAATCAACACTTATCCACCTCAACTACCAGAACTGGTCACCCCATCACCATCAACAACCACGGACGACACTATCCATCATTATAACCTACCACCGTCCACCCACTATCTTTCTCAGTCACAACTATTACCACCACCCGCCATTATTAACTATCATCACCCACCACCTGCCGAAGCAGCATTGATTGGCTCTCTATTGCTTCAATCATTTCTGCGATATTAGTATGTTGCATGCCGCACGAGCTAGCTTGCCCCGCCAGCTAATTATTATTTCTAGTTTCTGTCTAAAGCATCATTATCTAAGGCATATTCTTAGCTTTTTCTTATGTGTGGGGACTAAAGCAACATTGTTCGATGGAGTTCCTCGAAGTAACTTTATCGGAGCCTAATAAAATCAAGCAGTGGTGCCATGAAATTCCAAATTCATTGGAGAAACTGTTTCATTTTGCCTGCATGAAAGCAACAAATTTTATCTCCAACAGGAAAAATATTCATGTCTTTGGTTGGCCTCGTTTGTATTCCTGAGAATTAACTAACCCCAACGGGAAAATATTTTTTGGAAAAGATTTTAGTCAAACTTGTTACTTAAGCCGAGCGTCTTTCGGAAAAGTCACCTCTAATTGCACAAGGTAGGATAAGTTTGTATATACATTACCCTCCTAAACTCCACTTGTGAAAATATAGTGGGTATGTTTTGTTTTGTTGTAGTATTTTAGTCAAACTCGTATTTTACACTAAATACATGACATATCATGTTTTCAACTAATGCCCTATTCTCACTTAATTATAATATATATAGTTTGTTAAGACATATTCTCACATCATCATTCTCACTTAACTCTAGTGTGTTCATACATGTTCTCACGTCAATTCACAAAATCTCATGTCATATAAAGCCGCTATCCCTCAATAGAAATAATATAACATGGCAGAGATTGATTGTGGTAAACCATATGGCATGACAAAGTACCAACTAATAGTTGGATATGTAACAATGCTTATAGCCCTCTATAGATCCAAAGAGTTGTAAGCTTCTTCATCTTCTTGATATTCCTCGTCCATGAAATCCTCTTTCTGGAAATAATCATCTTCAAAGAGGAAACTTGAGCCATCTTTATGCTTCTGGGAGTTACAATCATTTAATCCGATGACTGAAACTATTTTATCCCTGATGCAATTTCCAACATTATCCATGTTAACCTCTTGAGACTGCACTCCGAGAAGAGAACAGCATTCTTCTTGGAAGTTCAAGTCATTCGAGGATAAGATCAGGCGAGCAAGAGTTTTTGCAAGGTCAGGTGCATAATCACAAATCTGTGATGAAAAACCAATTAGAACTTAAGCAATATACGAGGATGCAAAATGGAATCGATTTTAACCATTTCAACGTTAAAGGGGATCATATTCAGCTAGCAGGTGCATGATAATTAAAATTAATGCATGCAAAATACTTCTGCACCTACTACTATGTTGTAGCATTGGACTAATATAAAGATATATACATGGCCTATTTTCTAAAAAGCTGTTCAACTATATAGCTAAAGTCTAGGATAGAGGGTGTGAACGCATCAGCCACTGGCATACTACATATGCCTCTGACCATTGATATAGGTACTGAATAAGTGTGTTGTTTAAAAGTGTAAAAACGTGAAAGCACATGCCCTTCCAGCTCATGAAAAAGCTAAATCTGACAAAAGCAGGACAGCAGTGCTAAATAGATAATGCTTCAAAAGCAACTCCCAATTAAAAGGAGAATTCTTTATAGGAAGCTTTCATTCCCGGTGAGAATATACTCCTTGCCCACCCGCTGCTCTCATTAACTGTTTGAATAACTGTCATCCCTCGTTCAAATTCAATCACCCTACTCGTAGAAACATCAGATGGTTTATGAAGAATGTAAAGGACTAAACCATGACTAGTTCCTTTAGTATGTGAACTACCTAGTCAGATGAAATTACTGAATACTATCTGGTTAGCAACCAATCCTTAACAATCCACATCAAAAGCAAATCATACAAACTACTTTTTCTGCTTCATGTTTGTTGACATATATATAAGAATGCAGAATAGATCATAAAATGGGGGATGAATTTGTTCATAGCTCAGCCAATACCAAGAGCCAGAAAATCCAATGACCAGATTGAATGCGGAAAAGAGCGAGAAAAATTTACCTTAAGTGCACGTGTACTTAGGAGAACCCCTTGATTATTTTCCTTTAAGTCATCCAAAGCACACTTGACAGCTTTTCTAGCAAGATTTCGATCAGGTAGACTGTTTTGTCTAACCAACTGTTTCACCTTAAAAGCAAGTTAAGCAAAACACAGATGCAAGAAATTTCTCACTGTTCAAAGGTAATGCTAAGATTGTATGACCATGTTAATTATCATGGATATGTATAATTTACGGATATTGGCTATGGTAACAATGGATGGCAATGTGAATGTGAAAACATTGTGGCAGGTTCTCCTCCAGCATCACACAGCCATCGTGATCTGCAATGCTTCGTACAGCCAACCCATAACTTTTCCAGTTGATGCTTGTCAATGCATCAACAGACGACTGGGCAATAGAACAAGGTACAAAGTCCTTGAAATATAATACCTGGAATAAGGCATAAAGATACAAATCAAAGAAACAGAAACAGACTACTATTATTCAGAAAAGAAAACGTGAAGGAGGGCGAGATACTGGCTCAACTAAAAAAGAAGGCGGGCAACTAATGCTCAGAGATTAAATAACTTCAAAAGCATCTCATCAATCAGGTAGAAGGAACTAAACTTTTTTTAAAAATTGCTTAAAAGATTTTGTAATAGCAAATAATGTAGAAGACTAAGTTTCGACCAATCATCTTACTGACCCATACGACAACTAAAGATTGATGCTAAGGCACACGTGGTGCCTTTTAACATGCCTTTGTTATGTTGAACTTCCAACATTCCTCCAGAATATGTTGAAACTACTGTAACTTGTAAGGACTAGAAATCCTTGGACTTAACCAACCTGTAACAGCTATGATTCACTTAGCAAAAACTTCTGATATCCTCTTAATGTAATAAGCAATACTTAGTTAAAGCAAATACCGGGGGCCACATTTGTTTACACTAGGTAAGATCGGACAATTAATTTATCCTGTTTTGGTGCACAATGGGTTACTAGATTTGAGAAAATATTTGTCCCTTTGGAGACATCTATAAAATTGGAAAGATACATAATAGATTAGATTTTAGACGATACTTTATTTTTTAGTACAGCATTACAATGGATAATCGCACATTTCAACAACTTTTATGCCTCATTACCGAACTAGTCTAGGGGTCGACTATATGAATCCTCACTTTTTCATTAAAGCTCAACGCGTATCTAATCACTAATCATATGCATGAGCTTAAAAGGAGCTACAAGGGCAGGGAATAGCCAACCCAACTTGCTTGGAATCGAGGCATAGTTGTTGTTGCTGTAAATGTACTATCGAATCAAATTTTATTAGGATGGCCACAAAGAAATAGATCCACTTACTGGCCCTAAAACAATCAAAATATCTTTCAGTTATTACTCACATAAATAGCTCTCTACTCTATGATGTAAGGAAAGATGCATAAATATCAGCTTCCACACACCATACAGGCACGGGGTTCTTCACCTTATGTTCCAACAACAACAACAACAACAACAACCCAGTATAACCCCACTTAGTGGGGTCTGGGGAGGGTAGTGTGTACGTAGACCTTACCCCTACCCTAGAGTAGAGAGGCTGTTTCCAAATAGACCCCCGGCATCCTTCCCTCCAAGAACTTCCCACCTTGCTCTTGGGGAGACTCGAACTCACAACCCCTCTTATGTTCCATGCTTTATATAAAAACAAGAGATTGATTATAGTGCTCCAGAGACATTAATAATGCAGATCTGAGATATTTCATGATCCACTCGTTCTAAGACAACAAATGAACTCAACTTACAAGTTAATAGAAGTTCAGAAAGAATATGCAACTTCACATGTATACGGTGAAAACTGTTATCTAACATTTGGTGACGACATGGTTAATAATAAGCACATATTAGAATGTGAACGTTTTTTATGGGTTTAAAAGCTTTCTTCAATTAATAATCCAAAAGTAAACCTCCGTTTTCATGTCTCGTTCCCCGATGCAGGAAGAAGGGAATTGTTCTGACATCTCACTGATAATCACCACAGCTTCCACCACCTGGCTATTGCCCTGAGAAGTTCCAGAAGAGTTGGCAACCCCAGTTCCAACCTTCAGATTTTCCCTGAAATATGAAACTACAACTTTAGGTATAATAAGATTGTTTTAATGCACTTTTTTTTTTGGCCTCTGGACGACAGTTGCATCTCCAAAGGGGAATATCCATATATGAGCCATCGCAATTTCTAGTTTAGCACCACCAATAGATCTTAACTAAATAATGCAAGGAAACATAAATCATCCTACATCAAAATATAGAAGGAGCGAATTGAATTCTCGACCAGATTATAAAAAGCTTGACTTTGAGTTACTACTTCCTGCATGCTACATGTGATCAGTCTTATTGCCACTACTCCTTCCTTCTGCTTATCTGGCTTGAGTTCTAGCATTCCCTTTTATATTTGACCCTGATTTTGTCTCACCTGCTTAGATAAGAGGGGTTGCTATGATGGTAAGCAACCCACACTTCCAACCGAGAGGTTGTGAGTTCGAGTCTCCCCAAGAGCAAGGTGGGAAGTTCTTGGAGGGAAGGATGCCGGGGGTCTATTTGGAAACAGCCTCTCTACCCAAGGGTAGGGGTAAGGTCTGCATACACACTACCCTCCCCAGACCCCATTAAGTGGGATTATAATGGGTTGTTGTTGTTGTTGTTGTTTGTCTCACCTGCTTCACTCCATCCCAAGCTTCTTTTTCCCCATCTTCACTCAAGCTAAACTATTTGACTAGACCAGTCTTTTAAGAAGCTAAAATCTTCAAATTATGCATTTTAGAAAAATAATTAACTACTTTACATCACACTAAAGTACCTTAATGAACAGTCATACATACAGACAAAAGTACACAAGAAAGAGCGAAGAACTGTAACTGTTACACTTTTTAGTGGGAAATTGCAGTACAAAAAGGCCTAACTTAAAGGTAGTAGATGCAATACTCCATTGTAAAGCAAAGAATGACAAAGGTCGGGAAACTACGTCAGATTGGACAACGAAGAAACAAGAAATAGCATTGCTAAGTACTGCCTTTTTATATTTTGAGTTTAGCAACTAAGAATTATGAATTCAATATGTGAAAGTAAAACCTATCAACACATTATCTCCACCCTTCAACAAAAAGTAGATGAAGGAATGCATCGTTCATCAGACAAAACCTAGCACCCCTCTAGTACAGTAGTACTCACCCAATTGAGAAGGCAGTGTAGCGCTTACGAACATAATCCTTGAATCCTATTTCCAAGCATTTAATGCTTTCAACAGGAGAATATGCAGAACTTCCCTCAATTGCCGGAATACGACTTTCAATCTGTGATCCCAAAGGATCATTGCCACCAGCTAAGAGTTCCATTACAACTTTCTGGAAGAAAAAACAAACTATCCGCCAAGAGAGGTAGGGGTTCCAGCTATTTCCTAGGAAACAGCAGAAGGGAAAAAGATAACTCCTTAATTATAATTAGAAGTCCAAAGAACTTGGTTAAAAAGACATATACTTAAAATTTTCAAATCTTACTGCGAAATTGATATCGACATATTTGTTTATTTTTTTTGACATGGTAAACCCCTCCAAAAAATAACAGTTACATTTAGAACTATAAAAAGGGGTCTATAGAGGAGATAGTTGCATTTGATTCGAAATATAAAGCATATCAAGGACAGAAATGAACTTGCCGGAATCTTCACAAGGATCATCTGCGAAAAGCCATGAAAAACTGGAGTTAATAGAGATTTAATTTGAATTTGAGAAATCATATCTAGAATGAGATGAAAACTGTACCTTCTGAAGAAAGCAGTTAACCTCTGCCAATAAGTCATCAAGGCTCTTGGATATTGATACTGATACTTCAGTCCCGCTGCAAGGTATAACTAATTAACCACGTGCAGAAAGACAGAAACATAGGAAGAGGGGAAAGACTAGATGGGTACAGTCAAGAGAAAACTAGTTTAAGAGTAGGATCACAAGGATGGAGCCCCTGCAAATGGCAAACCTGAATTTGGAACCATTCTTTGCAGTTGAGGGTAGCTTTGTCAGTCTCCCGGCAGAATTAGACTCTTTCAAATTTAATTTTAAGTTGTGTATCTCACTATCAGATATGCCTGCAATTTTCATCCCTCAATTTAAACTACCAATGCTCAATCCTGTGAGATTATAGGAGTAGTTCCAACTTATGTACTTGTAAACATAAGATTGTTAAAGTAAGAGATATGCTATATATGTCATAAAACTATCCAGAAACCATTCTTCCAAAAGCAATACCAACGGTTTATGGCTAGTAAACAATGAGCACCCTAAGCTAAAAGAGAAGCTGTGCGAGCTTGACTAGAATTGCTTAAGTTAGAGAACAACATAAAGTTCAATCTACTGTCAAACTGTGTCAATGCCACTTTTTAGCTAATATTTAGAGGGTGTTCTGGATGAGCATGTATTCTTTGATTAAAAATAAATGGTTAAGGAGCTGTATCATTCAAGACATGAATAGGCAGGATTCAGTGCAGCGTTAGCATTGAGAATTTGGTAAAAAACTGATCCCAATTTACCCATAGAAAAATGTGGACTTGCTTTTGTGGTAATGCCTCTTTTCCAAATTAAAGATTTCAAGGTTTTGAGACTGTTTGAATAGAAAGAATAATAATATTGTGGCATTAATTTGACCTGTAAATATCTCAAGTTTTAGAAAGCTGCCTAACCTTCCTCTTTGTGAAGTTCATTGAGTATCACATCCCTCAAAGGACAAAGGAAATAATAGGACTTGCTAGAGGAATTTGTGCAGACTATATCATGAATAAACTCCCAAAAATACTAAATACTCCCTCCGTCCCAAAATGTTTCGCTTCAGGAGAGTCAAACTATGTGAATTTTGACCAACATTTTAGAGAGAAAAATTGCAACTTGTAATACTTTTCCTATGGTCTTTGAATATCTAAGTTTTAATTGTAAAATATTGAGTTGATGTAATTCAATTTAGCTTCGAAGATTAGTCAAGTTAACACTCGAGAAGCAAAACATGATGACTAATTTGGGACGGAGGGAGTATAAAACATCCCAATTTTTGTCCTAACAATAAAGTTTGACTGAGCAAAAGAGTTATGCACCAAGAAGGTTGGACTTACTTGTAGTTGCAAGAGAAATCATCCCATCTACAATGTAAAAGATACTATATCATCAGCAACTCACATGTGGCAGAAAAGAAGTTATGAAAGGCTTTCAATTGTATCTTCCAGGCAGGAGAACACAAAAAGCAGAGACACATGATTTTTCGTTGCGATACCTGTGAACCTCCAGAAACTGAATAATTAAAAATTGAACTCTTATATTAGTTAGTAGTACTTTTTTTTCCTTCTCTTTATGTTCTTTTCCATTTTCTTGTCCGGCAGCCATGGGAGTAAAACAAAGGCATTTGTACGATCTGGTCATTTGCTAAAATGCTTTGTTGCTTTCCACTAGAATCCTCATATTTCTCTATCTCTTTCATCTCACCCCACCATATGCTCCTCCGTTTCAGCTCCCTAATCTGTTGGCTCAAAACTGAAGAATAATGCTCCTAGTAACTTCAAGTTGCATGAAGTTATGCTTCATATTCCAAGAAATGGAATACAAAGGCGACTTTTTCTTGTGCTTTAATCAGCATTTTAGTCAGTCAGAATAAAGTCCAGAGTTATGGCTTATGTCACATGTACCATTTAAGAACCACAGAACTACTGTCTACGCAATGATGAATAAAAGTCAGGCCTTTTTTCTTTCATATATACGATACACGATATGTTTTAGATGAGAGGTATCTACTGAAACTTAAACCAAAGCTCCATGCATATCAGGTATAACTCTCTGAGGAAAATAGCTTAGAAAAATAGAGTAAAAAAATAACAAGCATGTAATTGCCAATTGCTTACCCCATTGATTAGTCAGAACAGCATCGTTTCTGTATTTCAAATATTGGTATTCCTCCAATTTGCTTCGGACACCAGTATCAGAAACTGTTGTAAGAAATTTTAGTGATTCAGCCTCATAGATTCTGCTAACTATATTGACAAAAAACTCAATCAACAGTTTAAAATGAATATGCAGTTTATTTCTGAATGCAATCTCATTTCCTTATTCTAACCAATAGGATCATTGAAAATGTGAATTAGACAGATTAGCATGGACAAATCAGTCGTCAAATTAACACACTGACCAATTTATACTTATTTGAGCACTCAACCAAAAGACATAACTAGTTTTGTGTTGTTAACTAGCTCCTCCATGCGAGCTACACAAACATAAAACCAGTCTCAAGCCCGGAGAAAGGAGTAGCATCACTGTAGGTTGAAGGTCATCGTAAAATAGCTCAAACCTGTTCAATACCGAAGAGGAGAACGGTTTCAGGATCTGTCTAGCGACCTCATCTAGCTTCGGATTGACATTTGGAATTGAGAAAATAAAATTTGAATGCAAATGTAAATTCCGTGTCCAGAGAAACTAGCCAATGCGTATTCAAAGCGAATCACTTCCAGATGACGTATCTTCTGTATCATAGACATGCATATACGGAATTATGGCATACATACGCAGTCGCAGATACGAATTTCTGAACGAAGAACCAGAAAACACACGCGCACGCACACAGACGGCGTTGCAACTTAACAAGCAATACATATTTCTGCCCGCATTTTCACGCGCACACACACACATCAACAAAATCGAGAGAGAGAGAGAGAGAGAGAGAAATCGCCTGAAATTCGAACGAGCGGGCGTCCAAATCGAGAGAAGGAAGTCAATTTTACGGATAATCTGCAGAGATCATCAGCTAAGCGGCAACGTTGAACGGCGCAGAAAATGAGCTGCACAAGTAGAAGAAGAGTGAAACTAAAGTTCAATTAATAAATGGTAAGAAATGGCAAAACCCGCAATTGGAGTAGCAATGCCAGAGGCTACAGTTTTGGGTAGAGGAAATCACATGTGTATAGAGCATTTGTATGGAAGAGACTTCCATTTCTGCTGTACAACTTTTGCAGTAATGCAGAGCATGAGAGTGTATGAGACTATGAGAGAGAGAGAGAGAGAGAGAGAGCTGTCGCCTGTCAATTAAGAACTGCGTTTGATTATCAAAATGCGGTTTATAAACAGCATTAGATATTTCGATTAAATGCGTTTTATAATTTAGATGTACGCTTTATGAGTTGCATTATCCGATTTGTTCAATTTAACTCACACTTCAGAAATGCAATTTAACTAATGTATATGTTTCAGTTAACTTATTTCACATGCATTTCGTATATTTTTCGAAATTCCAAGAAAAGAAAACAAGAAACAACAATTTCATTAATTACAAGCTACTTGAAGTTTACCATATAAATCCTCAATATCATAATATTTTGTTTAGATCCATAATATTTTAATATACTTAGAAATTAGTTAACATTGTTTCCTAATTTCTAACACAAAAGAAAAAGAAAGGAGAAAACTTAAAAAATCTAAACGAAATCCAATATCCCAATGTATAATTAGTAAAACCGCTTTAGAATTTTAAATTAGTGAACATGTAAAAAGATAAGCCCATTGTTCCTCGGTGATAATGGGTCAAACTAAATATAATTATATAGGAATTTTTTTTTTCCTATACCATATATCTAAATGATGAAGATATGTAATTGGCTGAAAATTAGAGTTTTACCGTGAGACGATTCACATAATTAAACAATGTTTAACTTGATGATCTATTGACTTCTAATCAATAGATCTATTGACCCCGCATCCAAATTGGATAATACTGCTAACAAAGACTTCAATGAGAAACTTAATGGAAATATTATCATAAATCAAGATTACCAAGAAGGTCCAGAACCACCTAAAACACATAAATGTTGGTAATCATAGAACAGAGCCGCATATGTTACAGTTGGTTTGTTATTTTCTCCCACCATCTAACCATTTCAGCATAAACTACAAGAATGAGAAACAACAAAGGGAGGAAAAAGAACAGGGAAAAGAAAGGGAGGAGGGATCTTTAACACCTAAGAAAAGAAATCCTACGACAACCGAAAAACTAAAAGAAAATAAAACAAAAAGGCCACGATTTATCGTCTTAATCTTTCAAGGTATCCAAGAAGCTCTGCAACTCCTTCAAACCTTCTGCAGAAATGCTCCTATGCACCCTTCCGCGTGGTGCAACCAAGTTAGGAGGTGGCTGCTTCTTAAAACACACCACAACCACTGATAGATTGTCCCCGCTCTTTCTTTTCAAAGCCTCGTCAACGAGATCTTTGCTGCACATCACTGGATCATTGTGTTCTTGGAGCCTTCGACGAGCGAAATCCACAGCATTTTGGCTCATGAAGACGTCCCATATACCATCACAGCCTATTATGAGAAATTCGTCCTCTTCTGTAAGTCTGGTGCTCATAAGTTCGGGTTCTCCACTAAGGGGTCCACCATCAACTGATTTTAGTCCTTCCAGGTGCCAATCTCCTAAAGCACGAGCCACATTGAGTTGTCCATTCAGGTAACCGTCATCCACATATCCTCCGGAAGCTTCAATGCGTTCTTTTTCCCTCAAACAAACTGGTTTGTGATCCCTCGACATCTCGATAGCTTTACCACGGCGACAGAGTACAGCTCTGCAGTCTCCAGCATTTGCCACAACCAGAGAACTGCTTTCCATGCAAAATATCAAAGCAAAAGAGATGCTTAGGGATCAGCAATCAAAGCAAAAGAGATATGAGATAAAAGTAAATCCTCTTTACTCTAGGCTGTGAAAGCATGTGGGGAGGGGGAGATAGTGCAGTAGATCCAAGAATTTACTGACGATGCTGCCAGCAAATGAACAAGAAGTCATGGTTTTCATAGTTACACTCTTTTAGATACAATTAGATTACATTTTCCTCAGAGAAATCTAATATTGAATGTAAATGGTACAATAAACTCATCTGGTGAGATATATTACTAAAAGGTAGCTTAGTGGCAGCTCATGTCATCATATTCATCACTCTACCACGTTAGAAGGAACATGTAGTGTATCAAAACCATAAAAATACAAGTCCCATTTTAAAGAACTTTTACGCAATGTTCAGTCAAAGTTCCAACGCCACAAAAACTAGTATGAGTTTTAGCCAACTCGCAAGAGGTCGGTGGGTGAACAATAAATAAGGAAGTGAGCGAGGTTTCCACAGACATCTATAGAGAACCTCATGCAAAATAATTCAGATTGGAAGGTCTTACATATTGTAAATGTTGAACATAGCTGCAAATTACCTCAGAACACGAGTTATAAAAAGACAAGTAACCACTGATCAAAAAAAGAAAAAATATGAGAATGGTGCAGATGTTCCTAGTTAAACAAACACAGGATCCCAACCTGCAAATTATTATCGAATTGCTTCCAAATCAAACCTACCCTGAACCTGACTTAACCCATTTTGCCTGACCCCATCCAAAAATAATGAAAAACAACAAAAACTAAACAGTGCCGCAAACGATTTTAATGCAAAAAAAGATTATTAAATGTTCTCTTCAACAGAAAGCAAGTGAACCTTCCAATAACAAGGGCTGCCAAAGCAGTGGTACCAGAAGCAAGATCAGCATCCAAGGTGCAGGCTTCTGCGAAAGCAGTATCAGTTTGCAAGAATGCAGAAGAAATTGCCCTATCAATCTCCCTTGGGAAGTCTTCATCCTCCGCAATAAACCTTGGTAAGTGGTAGCACGCAAAATCAGCTGCATGCTTTCCTCCATGTCCATCGAAAACCTTGCATTAATAGAAACAAAAAGTAGATTTTTATACATCAAACGTATTTTTCCCCTATATCCACCATGAATCTGTGCACGTGCAAAATTCTTAAATGCTTCATCAATGCACAAACTACCCAAAAACAGGAAGACTTCAATTTGTAAGCAAGCTTGATCTTGGAACCTAGAATTCTTCAGTTTCATTTCAAAAATGCAACATAAAAAAGGTCTGCACTTTTTTGAGTCTGGTAACAAATAAAAAATGTCTGCACTCGAAATTAATTTGAGATAACTAACATAGACCGCAAACTTGAAACGTCTCTTCCCCTCAGCCTTGCATAAGTACTCCCAATTCTTGGTATTACTTCCAGTGCCAAAGAAAATACTAGTTAAAGGTATATCCCAATCAATCGTTGCAAACATAATGAAATGAAACAAACAGAGAGGGTAAGTAAACAACTCTGTAAACACAGTAATCAACTTGATACTACTTTTCACCACTCAGCTCCAGTGTTGTCTCAGTAGTGGTAGCGTAGTGACTAAGGCTATTCAGCTTTCAAATACTAAACAGTAGATGCTTGAAATGATTTTAGTGATATCCTTAGTTTTGAGCATGAGAAGAAACTTCTAACTACTACTCCTACATGGAAAAAAAGAAAAGAAAAAAGAAGTGATCTAGTAATGGAAACTCAAGCAAAGAAAGCCTTATAACTTTCCTTTACTTCACATCCCTCAGTTTTAAGTTGGGAGAGATAAACTTTATGAAAACGCCCAACACACCACGAGATGAAAATAACATCAAAAACTTAAAATGTAGGGCCTGCCCTTCTAACTGTTTATTTCATCAATACACTTCTACTGAGACACATCAGTTTCCAACATTTCCAATGCATGTAGAGTGAGAGGAGCTATTTGTCATCTCACATTTCTCACCAAGTACCAAGAAATTACAAGCATTCCAACCAATCTATTATTAAAAAAAAGGAATTTGTACAAAATAATCTAGCACTTGGTCCCTGAAACTTCAAAGCAGTCCATTTCTTGAGCTGCTTCCCCCCCTTCCCCCCCCCCCCCCCCCCCTATTTGTATCCGTATGAGCCTCAGTTATTGAGAGTTTGACCCTATCCTTGTTTGTTCAGCTACTGGAATTGAAGAGAGTGGGTCTAGAGCTACTTATATACCACTAAAATTAGTTTATTCTGTAATGCTAATGCACCCATCGATGTCTAGTGTTTTAGCCTAGGTCCCCTCTTGGTTGCGACGGTATTTATGTTCCTTATGTTTACATAACCATTTACGTTATTTCTGCAGGATTACTTATGCTTTGTTTTGTTATTTTGTTTTGTCTTGCCTTGGTTACTAATTTTGTCTTTATTTTCCAATGCAGCTTTTCATTCTGTCCTATGCGCCGAGGGTCGCATGGAAGCAGCCTCTCTGCCCTTTTGGGTAGGGGTAAGACTGCCTACATATTACCCTCCCCAGACCCCACCTGGTGGGAGTATACTGGGTAGTTGTTGTTGTTGTTGTAATGCTAATGCATACACAGCTAATTTTAAGTCATAATGAGTTACACTTTCTCATGAATTTCTTTGTTACCAATTCGAGATTCCTTGGTTCGGGCCGGAGAAGCAACGTCATTCGATCATTATCAAACTAACTGCGATCTTTTTCTGTCCGTGAAGATCCCACCAGAGCATTTCTACTTCTAATAGGCCATGAACGTGTAAAAGTAAAACTTAAAAGTCAAAGGCGAATTCAGCCTTTAGTGTTTTACTACCTAAACAGTGCCAGGAACTAAGTAAACACTAACAAAAATCAAATTTCTATGTAATTTCTTGGTGGAAAATAAGTTTGTGCTGCTCCCACACCCTGGCTTGGACTTGTGATTAATAATTTAGCAACAAAGGTTTATTCATCTGCAACTGATGGTGCATTATTAAGTTCATTTAAACCTGAAACCACAACAAAAATTTGTTTTTTGTTCTTATCAGTAGAGTTCCCGTAATAACTAGGTCTGAATACAAATTAAACTGGAAATAACAAAATTAGCAGAATGCTCAAGGAACCAGGGGAACTGCAGACACAGGCATTGCCTGCCCTGTCAAATGCAGAATAATATGTTTTTATGGTAAACGACTAAATGCTGAATAATTACAATATAATTTATTCCCAAATATGGGGAGTTAAATTAACATCACTCCTCAGAAATTATGGGTGCAAGAGCAGAGAAAATTATTACCCCATAGAAGGCACGATTCCCTTCATTAGAACTAGTTGATCGATAGTGGCTCATAAAACTGTCGGCACACACATACACGTCTTCCATGCTTGACCGAGATCCAATGTCCGCCCAAGCACCTGAGCGAAGTAACGGAATGTACTCTGTTGCATGATCACCTGTACCTGCCCTTGGTTCAGGAGAAACATCTGATAACTTCGTTCTCACCTGGTAAATCTCCACTCAAAACTTCAATACACATCAAGAAGATACAAAATCACCACAGATCATACAAATGCTGAAAGATCAGCCAGCAACTAATGCGAAGTAATATTATAAAAATAAAAAATAACAGATCATAATGTCCAAACAAATTACAAATAGATCAGAAATAAAAGCATGATTAATAAAACAGACAAACAAAATATACTGATCCAATAGTTGATATATTAAATTTCTATTAATTCAGAAAACTAGCCTATTAAGATTTTTCATGTAGACCTAAGTAAAAAATTCATATAAGATTAATGAAAGTGGTATATTCTTCAAAGAGAATAACACTGAAGAAGCCAAAACCAGAAAAGTACATCCTCCTAGTAGATGCTATTCAAATCAGAGAAGGATTAATATCATTCACTTCACTAAATCAGCAGAATGCTTCCACAACCATGACGTCACAGCCATAAAAATTCCCAGAAAACATCACATTAAACAACTTTTTTTTCTTTAGTTATACTGAAGACATATGCATGTAAATTCCAAATTTCAACATATTACTTATGAAACCATAAAACAGGGTTGGAACACATCTCCCCAATAAGACAATCAAACTATCAGATGACAAGAAGAGATAGTTGCAAAGAACACAGCATCTTCTATTGCTTTAAAACACATAAAGATAACATTTTGATCACGCCCAACTATGCCTTACAAAAGTTAAAAGTGGTCGTTGCAAATATAATCCGATTTACAAGTACGGAGTCGATCCTCAAGGAACTAATCTATCTATTACAACTCTTAGTGATGTTAGTACAAGCTCAAACAATTCGCAGATGCAAGATTTTTATCAATAAATATTGGGTTTCGTTTAATTAAAATAAAATGATATTAAAACTAACAATATTCCAAATTAAAGATAATTCGATGGTGAAAAGATCTAGGGTATTGATTTCCCCAATTGCTAGTTTATTTCATAACTCTTTTGCTATAATCTCGCCGTAATACTCTATGAGGATTATGAGCTATGGGTTACCGCAATTATCTCTCGATCAACTACGATAATTTACTAGAGCATTCTCTCGAACTACTCTAGCTGATAATTTATGCAGCTCTGAATTATCCCATGAAAGTCTCGTTATTTCTAACCCCACTTTTAAATTCAAGCAATGAATCTTCAATCACCCAAAAGTGGTGTTGTTCAACAACAATCTAACCTAGTATTCTTTCTCAAGCAACACAAGGCAATTAGACACGATTAATCAAAGGCCCATTCAATTAATCACCATACAGAACATACTTGAACAATCATATAATAGACCGAGCTCGATTATAACAAAACTGAGTCAAAATTTCTTCTAATAATTGATTTCGTCAATCCTAAATTAAATGTTTAGCTACTCATAATAAAACAAGATAAAACAATAAAATTATTCATAATTCACAAAATAATGATAACAAGAACAGGAATGAAAAACACTAATGGTGTGTTGATCTTCTCACACTTGTTCTTGCCTCCATTTGAGTCTAAAAACAAGCTTAACCTTCAAATCGACCTCGGTCGCGGGCTAACCGCGGTCATTTTAAACATTCTATTTTCCGCTTTTCTTTCACCGCGTTCAGCCGCGGCCCTACCGCGGTGGACTATTACGCAGTTTTTCTTCGTCTTTTCTTGCTTCACGAGTTCCGTAAAATCCCATAGTAGATGGGAAAGTGCCATTAAAAGCCCCATTCAAGGCTAGCAAAATCACAGTTGAGAAAGAGCTGGATGTGGCAGATGATGATGGTATCGACGATGATGATGATGAAGGAGCTATGCATGTTGCCGCCCCACTGGGGTAGACCGTTGATGAGGCGGGGCCCTCACAGGCCCGCCAGAGTACCCGAATGACAACCTTGGAGCAGGATATGGCTGGTCTACGCACTTCGATCACTGACCCGAGTGCTAGAGTTTACAATTTGGCTACTCAAAATGCTAGGTCAGAGAAAAAGATCATGGGCTAGCTTCGGGTGCTACAAAGAGCGTGTACCTCGATCCTGGCACCGTCTCTGATCAGAACTAAACACCAAGAAGTCCCCTTACCTTACTTTACTTTAATTTCTTTGACACGGGGACATGCCAAATCTTTAAGTGTGGGGTGGGGGATGATTGTTGGCGCTGTAAAATTGTATAAATTTGTTTGGTGTTTTTGGTTGCTGTTAAATTTATACAATTGTACAACAACAACAATCATCCCCACCCCATATTTAAAGATTTGGCATGTCCCATGTCAAAGAAATTAAAGCATAGTAAGGTAAGGGACTTCCCTGCTATTCAGTCATGATCGGAGACAGTGGCAGGATCGAGGTGACACGCTTTTCCTAGCGCCCGGAGTCAGCCCATGATCTTTTTCTCTGACCTAGCATTTTGAGTAGCCAAATTGTCAACTCTAGCACTCGGATTAGTGACCGAAGTGCATAGTCCAGCCATATCCTGCTACAAGGCTGTCATTCGGGTACTCCGGCGAGCCTGTGAAAATGAGGCGAACAAATTCACAATGAATGGGCAGAGGTTGAAACATTACCTTGAAATGACGGAAGAAAAAGGGGACAGCGTGGTGATAACGTTGGAGGAGCCCCAATACACAACTGAGGAGTGATGATATGAGCATGCGTCGTATCGCGACGTTAAATCAGGCACTGCGTGGGAGACAACCCATGTTTTCTTTAGTTCCTTTTTTGCTTTTACTTTTGATGTTGTACTTGATGTGTATGAAACTAATCCTTTTATTAGTGTACATGGCAAGATTGGTGCATATTGGAGAAGTCGGGGTCAAGAACCAACCTCGGGAAGGCAAAAAATGAGAAAAACAAAAAAAATTCTCGGAAGCCCGTGACTGCGACCGCGGTAGGACCGCAACCCCGGCGCAGCGTTTTAGACCTATTCTATTTCTGGGTCACCGCGACTGCAATGAGACAGTGGCACGGGTGCGGTGATTTACGACTATTCTGTTTTGTCGTTCTTTTCATCGCGACCGCGGTGAATTAAAGCGATTATGCCCGCTCAGGTAAGTTTGTAATTAATTTTATTACTTATGTTTTTTTTTTCTCCTTTTTCTTCTTTTTTTCTATTCTAAATAACTGCACCCCCCTCCATCCACTTCTCTCACTCCTCATTCTCATTCTAAAACCCTAACCCCACGCCCCGTCTTCCCATCTGTCACAAACCCATCCCCCTCCCCCACCCACACACACACTCCCCCTCCTCCCCAACTTCCATTACACTCCACTTCTACAAGAATCAGGTATGTCATACTTTCCATCTCTCTTCTTGTCCCCTTCTATTTTGCAATTATAATGTTTGAGTTGTTGTAGTATCTATTGTTAAATTTTTGGTTTTCTTTTCTTCTTTTTAGTGAGTAATGTGTAGAATGTTGTAGAGAAGCATGGGTTTGTTTTGTGAAGTTAATTGTGGTGGGGTGGAGTTGTGAAGGGATAGTGGTTGATTTGAGGGGAGAGTTTATACTTCCCCGGGATAGGTGTGTTAAATCATAATTCTATGCACACCAGGTGCTTGTGAAATTGTCCCAATGGAGATGTAATGGCTAATGTAACCATAGTGGTGGTGAAGTTTGAGTAACCACCCAGGATACACACATCTCACACCCTCACTAATAATAGCCCTTGTTTTGTCAGGTATAATGCATCAGTCAAGGAAAAGACATGCCACAGGTTCCTCCACTAGTGGACCAGGAGGTTCATCCAGAGCTCAAGCTCAGGCTAGTTTGGACAAGTTTGACCGCACTCGGTTGGTCTCCAAAGCGGCTCAAGATAGGTTTAATGCAAAGTCATC
Source organism: Nicotiana benthamiana (assembly GCA_034376525.1). Classification (NCBI taxonomy): domain Eukaryota; kingdom Viridiplantae; phylum Streptophyta; class Magnoliopsida; order Solanales; family Solanaceae; genus Nicotiana; species Nicotiana benthamiana. Next base: position 82,374,573 of record CM067331.1, on the reverse strand, counting down.
CACGAAGTTGTTGCTTGAAGTACACATTGACAGACATGCGTCGAGAGTTGAATGCCCAAGTATCTATGAAGAATTGAAGAGGCGTCAGCTGGACATCTTCTTTAATGAACCGCAAGAGGGCAATGTACTGACGGTCAGGGAATTTTACGCAAATTGCCAAGAACATGTTGATAGGGTTGTCACGGTACGAAACACCCCGGTGAATGGGTCTCTTGAGGCCATCCGCCGATTGTGCAAGTAGCTGGCATTCACTGGAGAGACAGATTATTAGTTTATTACCAAGATTATCAACGCCCACATGTCCCGTGGCAACCAATTGTTGAAACAAACTGTGTGGCTGACCGGGATCCAATATGGATAAAGCAGAGAATTACCCTGAACTCCCAATCTCTCACTTGGGAAGCTAAGTGTTGGCTAACAATCATCAACAGCCGTTTGTTGCCATCCAGCAACACTACACCTTTCTAACTTGGTCGCTATCTTATTGGGCAAAGTAAGATTACCACTAAAATGTCCAACATTTGTAAATATAAGCAATCATATGATAATAACATATCCAATGAACAAAACAGTTAGAAGTATTTTTTTTGCTTTGTTTAATGCACTAAGCCAACTAACAGAAATTATCTATTAAAACCACTCAAAAAGATGCATAAACTTTACTATAACAACAACAATAACAACTAAAGCTCAATGTCAAACTAGTTCGGATCGGCTACATAAGCTATATTCAAGGGCGGAGCTAAATAGAAGGGGATTAATCCCCTCCTTTGAAATATTGGAAAAAGTGAGTTTTCTTTGTTATATATAAACGATTCAACCCCCCTGACTAAAAAAATCCAGTGTAGTGGCTGTGCGGGTTCAAAATTGCTTCAGGTCATAGATTCAAATCCTAGTGAAACATTGTTGTATTTTTTTGAAACCCCTAGTATAAATTCTCCCCTAGACCATGGGCTCTATTCAGAACGTATTCATTCTAATACTCAAGAAATTAAGTTTTTTTACAACAAATTAAGTTTTTTTAGCACCGGATCTAAGGAAAGTGCACCGACACAAGTAGGCCTTTATCCCAACAAGTAAAAGAGTAATACTTTGCAACTACACTAACTTTAAAAAAAAATCCAATAAATGCAAAGGCTAAAGTAGACAATTTACCAAAGAGGGGTGTCGAACAAGGGACCTCTTGTTGGCAGAAGCCACTAAACGGTGCCCTCCTCCAGCAAGAGGATTCGGCGGCTTGCTATTACTGGAGATCTCATTTTCTCGGCAATTATCAAACATCAATTTACTGTCTTCCATTTTGATTCTCAACCATAACTGTACGGAAACAAAATATATGAATCAATGCAGAAATTTGTTATAAAATTAGGGATCTGTTGTGCAATTTCGATGAATCTAGGGTTTTTATTTAAATTAAAGGGGTGTCTTTTAGGGTTATAACGGGCGGGAAAAAGAGGAAATTGTAGGGTGTGCGAGGAAACAGAGAAATTTAGGGATGGATAGAATGCAATTGGTTTTGGATATGCTTTAGAGGAAAAGATTGGGAATTTCTGAGGCGTTGTTTTTTGAGGTGGGGACTGAACTTAAGCAAGGCGGTGATTTGGTTGACTACTTGACAGATACAAAATATAAATACGTATGATATAAGTTACTCATACCTATAATAGTGTGAATTTTATTATTATTAAATTAGCAATCATTTAAAAAAAAAAAAAATTTAATTGTGTTTAATTAATATAATTATGAATAATTATAAAATCGTATATAATAGTAGTGTATTGGGAAAATATAAATATTACACTTGGAATTAATTATGTGGCTCAAATGTCAAGACACACGGATTATTATTAGAGTAATAGTTGGTAAAGAGTATTTAAAGAAGTGTGAGTATTAACAGGTACGAGCGAAGTGTCATGAAGACAAGAATGAACAGTCACTCGGACCTCTTAAAAATTTGAAGAGATACCGGTGAAATGAATCAAGACAGCAGAAAGCACATATTCGTAACATCTTCAATTAATGAGCGTAAATGCTAGGAAACGTTATACAATCTTCACGAAATCTTACCAAAAAAAATTTCACGAAATAGTTACGATTGTCAATTATAATATTTTAGTAATGTCATTAAATGCTCATAATGGCTCTATTATGAGAGGAAAGAAACGATGTACTTAGAAATAGCTATAACATGGAGAGAAATAACATTTGTATGGACACTGATTATTATTGGAATATAATTATTTATACTGCTTTATATTGCTTACTCGGCTACTTCTCAGTATAATTTTCCTTTCTCGTTATATAATTATTTTTTTATTTGATTACCAGTAACCCTGAGAGACAGTGTCAGATATCTTGGGACGTGATTCAGGGGGACGGAGAGATTGACGGGGACGTCACTCATCGTATTGGAGTAGGGTAGGCAAAGTGGAGGCTTGTATCAGGAGTCCTGTATGACAAGAAAGTTCCACAGAAACTCAAGGGGAAATTTTATAGAGATGTGGTTAGACCTGCCATGTTCTATGGGCCATGGGGCGGAGTGTTGGCCAGTGAAGAACTCTCATGTTGAGAGAATGAAGGTTGCGGAGATGAGGATGCTCAGGTGGATGTGCGGGCTCACCAGGTTAGATAAGATTAAGAATGAAGTTATTCGAGAGAAGGTGTGGGTGGCCCCGGTAGATGAGAAGATGCGAGAAGCGAGGCTGAGGTGGTTCGGGCATGTGCGGAGGAGAAGTCCTGATGCCCCGGTGAGGAGTTGTGAGCGGCTGGCGATGGTCAGCGTACGGCGAGGCAGATGGAGGCCTAAGAGGTATTGGGGAGAGGTGATTAGGCATGACATGGCTAGAATGCGGGTTTCCGAGGACATGGCCCTTGATAGGAAAGTCTGGAGGTCTAGTATCAGGGTTGTAGGATAGGGGCTCCTAGAATTTTTCGTACTCTTCACCCGGGGTTGGGTGAGGCTTGGCAGGGCTATCCATAGATGATTTATGTATTGGATTGTGTCTCCCTTATGGTAGTTATTTATGGTAGTTACTGTCTGATATTATTGCATGCTATTTTATTTATGGTTATTATGTTTAGATAATTATTTACGCTATTTCTGTTGGAGTTACTAATGCTCTTTTGTTTTTGTTTTTCGTTTCCTTCACTGAGCCGAGGGTCGATTGGAAACAGCCTCTCTGCCCTTTCGGGTAGGGGTAAGGCCCGTCTACATACTACCCTCCCCATACCACATTTTGTGGGACTATACTTGGTAGTTGTTGTTGTTGTATTATCATTAACCCTAGTTCTTCTAAAAACACGTTTTGATCGAAATTCATGTTTTCTAGTTAAAAAAATTGGTTTCGTTACCATGAATCTGATAATCTTTTACTTTTATAAATCAATTCTTTTGTCAAAACAATCATGTCGAACATCAACGACAACAACCAACAAAATTTACGACACTAAGAAAATCAACATCATCAGTTGAATCAACAAGGTGATGGAACTCCAGCCCCCTTACAACAAAAATCTCATTGACAATCTCGAGAGCGGACTCCCGACGTATCTGAATCAAATATGAATCAGCAGAATGAGAAGGATCAAGCTATTGATAAAATATTGAAATAATTAATCAGTCAACAGGTCAACAATGCTCTTCAGGCTTTTGTTAGCAGGTTGCCAAATGTACCACCAATACCACCCCCAAACAACAATGCGACCGTAGAAAATCCTCGTCCGAGACTTGTTAACTCGGGGAACTACCAGCGAATCTTGTGATAGAGGGTCGGGTAACCCGGTTAATTCTAATTTACAAAGTTTAGTACTAATTTTGCAGAAACAGCTCGAGCAACAGGGCGATCGCATAGAGTAAATACCTGGAATACCGCCCGTAATCAAAGGGATAGATATGGAAAAATACTCTCAACAATCTTGGAAGCCAAGTGTCGCTTCTTTGCCGATTCCAAGGAGATTCAAGATGCCTGATATCCGTAGTACGATAGAACAACTGATCCACGAGATCACGTGACTGAATTTACAACTGATGTAAGGGTAACAATTTGACCGAACAAGAAATCGAATCAGTGTTGGTCAAAAAATTTGGAGAAACACTCATGAAGGGAGCGTTAACATGGTATTCTCTTTTACCTAAAAATTCTATTGATTCTTTTGCTAAGCTTGCAGATTCATTTATCAAAGGAAACTCGGGAGCTCATAAAGTTGAAAAAATAACGGATGATATTTTCAAAATAAGACAACGAGATACGGAGCTGCTCGGGGAATTCGTTGACAGATTCTAGCGTGAAAGGATGATATTTCCACATGTACCTGATAACTGGGCAGCTGTGGCCTTTGCCAGTAATCTGAATGAAAAAAGCTGAGAAGCCACGATAAGACTCAAAGAAAGCTTGTGAGAATTCCCTGCATGATGTTTACAATAGATACAACACAAAGTTGCAGATAGAAGAAGATACCATCACTCAGTCTCAGAAAGATAAAAGAGTAAGTTCAAGGTGAGCAGAAACTAAAAAAAGGTCTGGTAAAAACAGGTACGAACCTTATATGGAACCAACCAGAATGGATTCATGTTCAAAACAGGAAAACTCAAGGTATGATCCTAGATCAAAGGATAGAGAATCAGGTTCGTCTTCAAGGTTTGGAAAAGAGAGAAACGTAGAGACATGCGAGACGACGATAGAGGTTCAAAAGAAAAATTTGTGGTTACAGTTTTAACATAAGCACATCCGAGTTGGTGGCTGTTCTAAGAAACATGAGAGATAAGGTATGGTGGCTAAACGAAATTATATAGAATCCAAACGGGAGGAATCTCGAATTTTTTATACGAGTTTCACAACGATCATGGTCACAAAACGGCAGATTGTAGATTATTATAAGGTGAAGTTGAACATCTATTAAAGCAAGGGTACTTAACAGAATTGTTTAGTGAAAAGGGAAAGCAGGCATATATGAAGAATAGGCAAGAACTGTCAAAACCTACATCACCAAAAATAACGGTTAACATCATAAGTGGATGAGAGGAGATCAATAGCGTAATCACAGTCACATACGGCAAGCGAGTCCATCAAGTCTTGTAATAAGACAACATATCATTTGATTATGTAGATACAAATAGCGTGCTGACCCCATACAATGATGCACTGGTAATATCTTTACTTGTACATAATACTAATGTAAAATGAGTTTTGATTAATCCATGTAGTTCTGTGAATATCATTCTATTGAGAGTGGTGCACGAGATGCAAGCTAATGATAAGTTGATGCCTAAGGCACGAACCTTGTCTGGTTTTGACAACTCGAGGGTCATAGCCAAAAGAGAGATAATACTAACCACATTTACAGAAGTAGTAGTCAAAAACACCAAATTTCAAGTGATAGAAATGGATATGGCTTACAATATGATTCTCGGCAGACCATGGATTCACGAAATGAATATTGTTCCATCTACCCTACATCAAGTTATCAAGTTTCCGTCACAATGGGGAATACGGCAAATCCGTAGTGACCAACAGGCTTCTAGAAGCATTAACTCCGTAGTAGACTCAAGTGCAAAAACCGGTGACATATAGCAATTACATAATTTAGTTGAGGTTACAGCAACACAAGCCTCAACTGTAGACGGGCAAACAGATATAGCCTCGAGGCTTGATACTATTCAAGAACCAAAAGAAAACGAAAATATTAAAACAAAAAACGAGGAATTATAAGTTGTGGTATTATTTGTACATTGGTCGGAGAGAAAAGTCTACATTGGAACTAACCTCTGCCCGGAGAGTAAAAGTAAGTTAATTGAATTTGTAAAAGCTAACACAGATTGTTTTGCTTGGTCGTATTCAGATATGACAGATATACCACCGGAGGTAATGTCCCACAAACTAAATGAAGATCCAACATACCCATCTGTCAAACAAAAGAAAAGGAAGCAAGGTTCCTTCAAGAATCAGGTTATTCAGGATGAGGTACAGAAACTTTTTAAAATTAGGTCTATCCGTGAGGTAACATATCCAGATTGGTTGGCTAATAGTGTAGTAGTGCCCAAAAATAATGGTAAGTGGCGAGTTTGTCTAGACTATACTGATCTAAATAAAGCCTGCCCTAAAGATTCTTTTTCATTACGGCACATAGATCAACTAATTGATGTTACTACAGGACGTGAATTATTAAGTTTTTAGATGCCCATTCAAGATATAATCAAATCAAAATGGATCCTCTAGATGAGGAAAAAACTTCCTTTATTACATACAGGGGGACTTACTACTATATAGTTATGCCATTCGACTAAAGAATGTTGGGGCCACGTAGTGACCAAAATGTTTCAAGAGCATTTACGAAAAACCATGGAGGTATATATAGATGATATGATGGTCAAATCGCAACATGTTGGGGATCATATTAAGCATTTGCCAGATACATTTCAGATTCTTCGCAAATTTAACATGAAGTTAAATCTTGAGAAATGTGCATTTGGTGTGCCGTCAAGTAAGTTCTTGGGATTCATTGTTTCTAACCATCACATTGAAGTAAATCATGCAGATTAAGGCTATTGAAGAAATTTCGGATACACTTACAAGCAAAAACGAAGTGTAAAGGTTGACAGGAAAAATAGTAGCTTTAGAAAGGTTTATTTCAAGTCATCGGAAAAATGCTTTAAGTTCTTTTCAGACCTAAAGAAGAAAAATCAATTTGAATAGTCTGAAGAATGTCAACAAGCGCTCAAAATTTTAAAAGCATACTTGTCAAATCCTCTATTGCTAGCCAAACCAAAAGATGGAAAAAAATTACTCATCTACCTTGCTATTTTGGAAGTAGTGGTAAGTGTCATATTAGTTCGAGAGGACTAGGGTAAACAATCCCTAATTTATTATGTTAGAAAATTTTTATTGGATGTTGAAACTCGATATCCTTATTTAGAAAAACTTGCACTATCATTAATAATGGCATTTAGGAAATTAAGACCTTATTTTTAATGTCATCCTATCTCTGTAGTAACTGCCTACACTTTGCGTAATATATTGCATAAACAAAATTTATCAGGTAGAATAGCCAAATGGGCTATAGAACTAAGTGAATATGACATCATATATCAACCTAGAGTTGCAATAAAGTCACATGTTTTAGTAGATTTTGTGGCGGATTTTAGCCCAGGGAGGCAGAAAGAGAACTACAAGTACTTAGACTTTATTTACCGATGGCTCATCAAATGTAAAGGGAGCAGGTTTAAGCATTGTCTTGATACTACCTGCAGGAGAAACTATACGACAAGTCATAAAATACCATCCTATTACTAATAATGAAGCAGAATATGAAGTTGTGGTTGCAGGTTTAGAATTAGCACGAGAGCTCGGAATAGAGCAAGTCGTAATCAAAGGCGATTCATAGCTCATAGTTAACCAAATGCAGGGGACTTATATAGCTAGAGAGGCGAGGATGCAACAATACCCAGAAAAGGCACGGGACTTAGTTAGACAACTCCAAACTTGGAAAGTTACACAAATACCAAGAGAAAAGAATGTCGATGCTGACGCTTTGGCTAATATTGCATCCGCTGCAGAAGTAACAAATAAAGAAAATGCTTCAATAATACATTTTTTCATTCAGTGCTTGATCAAGAAAAAAATAAGGTAAATTACAATAATCTAACATGCGATTGGAGAAACGAGATTGTCAATTTTTTTGCAATACAGAGTACTACCTAAAAATAAGAAAAAGGCTCCGGCACTTCGTTAAAAAGTTGCTCGTTATTGTTTTGATCGGGACAATTTATATCGAAAAATATTTGGTGGACCTCTAGCAAGATGTCTCGGACCTTCTCAAATGGAATACGTGATGAGAGAAATACATTTGGGACATTGCGGAGATCACAATGAGGGAAGATATTTGGTAAAAACTATAATTAGAGCAAGTTATGACTGGCCAAAAATGGAAGAAGAGGCAGAAAACTTTGTGGTTAAATGTGAGAAGTGCCAAATATATGGTAACAACATGCATCGGCCAGCTGAATTATTACATCTAGTTGTTGCACCATGGCTTTTTATGAAGTGGGGGATGGATATCGAAGGTCCACTACCACAAACCAAAGGCAAGGTACGATGTCTATTAGTACTCACTGACTATTTTACTAAGTGGGTAGAAGTAGGGGCCTTCAAATAGGTACGAGAAAAAGAGGTCAGAGACTTCATTCGGCATAACATCATATGCTGGTTTGGGGTTCCAAAAGAGATCGCGTGTGATAATGGCTCACAATTCATAGGTGCACAAATCATAGAATTTTTTCAAAGTTGGCAAATTAAAAGATTTACCTCGACACTTTATCATCCACTGGACAATGTAAAAGCTAAATCAACAAATAAATTTATTATCAACAACTTGAAGAAAATACTAGAGTTTAGAAGAATTAAAAGGCAAGTGGCTAAAGGTGTTACCTGGAGTCTTGTGGGCTTACCGAACAACAACAAAAACAAGTATGGGAGAGACACCATTCTCACTTGTGTATGGTGATGAATCCTTTATTCCAGTTGAAATAGGGGAGCCAAGTACAAGATATACTCAAGCTACTGAAGAGTTAAATGAAGAAGAGACGCGGGTAAGTCTGGATTTGCTTAAAGAAAGGAGAGAAACTGGTTTAATAAGAATGGCAGCACAAAAAAAAGTTATTGAGCAATATTACAATCGGAAAGCTCATCTCAGATGTTTCAAGATTGGGGACTACGTACTCAAGAAAGTTTTCCAATCCATAAGAGAAGCCAATGTAGGAAGGTTCAAAATTTGGAAGGAACTTACAAAATTCGTAGTATCATAGGAAAAATGAGCATATGTGCTTGAAACCATGGATGGCAAGATTCTATCCTCGAGTTGGAATGATGTTCAACTAAAGAAGTACTATTTCTTATGGAAGGAAATATTAACAGACAGTTATCACCACTTAGGGATTATTGTTTTTGAATTGTCAGAGTTATACTAATAATTTTAGATGATACGCAAAGAAGCTAGCCCACTCCAAAATGATGAAATTAGACCTGAAAGACACGCGGAAGAAACATAATTTTCGGTCTAGGGTTACCACTATTCTGATGAAAATGTAATAGGTTAAGCAGTCTTCATCTAAATTATACCTCTGAGTCCCATATGTTTTTCCTTTTCAGGAAAAGGACCTCATGGAAGGAATAATCAAGTGCTCGTGATTATATAATTCAAAGTGCTCGAGATTATATTCTTAAAAGATCAAACACTTAGCGGACTATATAACATACATATAATATCTGTATAGGGAAGCAAAGAAGACTGGAATAATTAAATTTCAAGTCAAGCCTAAGGTCTGCTAAACAAATATCAAGTTCAGAGCAAAGTCACAGGCCAAACACACAAGCTTGATTCAAAAAACTATGAAGAATACATTCGTGGGTGTAATCTTGAAGTTTTATGAATGTTTAAGTTAAAGGCAGTATTTAGTCGAGGGTCATAAAGAAACACTTATAAACATCTTGCAAATAAAATAGTTACGGAAGAGTTATAGATGATACTTTAATACATGTAAGGTATTATTGAATGAAATAAAACGTTTCTCAAAGTTATTCCAAAAAACATGTGTGTTCCTATTTGTTCTTTCATATGTTTTCACCATTGTGAAGTTGAGACGTTTTCTTCTTTATGTGTCGTATATAAAAGGGCCCTATTTTATAATTCGCACTTGATGTAAAAAGCCACGAAAATTAATAAAGCATTTTTAAGTGCGTAAGTTAAAAGGGTAAAACAAAAGCCCATATATTAAAACTGAAATGGAAAACAAAGCCCTCAACTTAAAAGGAAAGGCAAAGGTAAACCAGAAAAAGAGTAAAATAGAAACTCAAGTCAAAGACATCATAAAAGTTGAGCACAAACTTTTTGATATCTTCAATAACTTAGTTAAAACTAAGTATGAACTTAGTCTTAACTTAATTGTCATTACAAAACCCCCCAAAAAGGACTGAAGGTATGATGTTACCAAGAAACATTATTCCTAAATGGGACCAGGGGTAAAACCACCAAGTGTTCATCAACCAAACAATAAAAAAACTAGTTAACTTGTAATCAAACTTTCACTACGGAGCATGTCCTAAACCATTGTTCAAGATGGCATCATCAGCAGCCGAAGGTTCAACTTGATCAGAAAGGGCTTGAACAACCACTACATCAGGATTAACGTCAATACCTTCAGGAGCATCAACCATGGGCGAAGAAAAACTTTGGCTCTATTATGAGAGGAAAGAAATGTTGTACTTTAAAATAGCTATAAAAGGGAGAGAAATAACATTTATATAGACATTGATTATTAATAGAACATACTTATTTACATTGCTTTATATTGCTTACCCGGCTACTTCTCAGTCTAATTTTCCTTTCTCGTTATACAATTATTTCTTTATTTGATTATCAGTAACCCGAGTTCTTCTATACGCTTTGACAAAACTTCATGTTTTCTGGTTAAACAAGCAGAACTCAAGCTCAATAACTTTATATTGTTAATACATCGAAATTATACTTTTAATCCAAATCTATAGTTGTTTTAAATATAGAATTAAACTCAATAATTATATTGTTTTACAAATGTTATGGACTATATCTTCTTCGTCTCACAAAAATTATACTCTTTACTTATTAAAATTTATAAACCTTGAGAAAAAGGATAAATATTTAAAGTAGAAATATACATAAAACGACTAACCTTTTGTTTTTCATTTAATACATAACTAGTATGGTGTAGCCCGTGCAAAAACACGGGCCCAACATGAACCGAGTCATAAACTAAACTTATTTTTTTATACCATAAGTTTAAAATCTTTTTTTCCTTAAACTCTGTGTCCAGCCAAATAAGTTCACATAAATTGAAATGTCGGGAATAATACTATCACAAAAGTTAGTAGGCATCCTTCACCTTATGGGACCCTGGACGCCTCTATCTGAATCCAAAAGGACTTGTCGGAAGTTTGCAGATTCTCCACTGGCTTACCTATTTGGAAGAAGTTCCATTGGAACGACTATTAAGATTTCCCTCTAAATCAATTAAAATATAATATCATTTTCATATATCTCATACTTTATTTGCCCAATTGATTAGATATTCTATGACAAAGGTCTAATTAGTGATTACTATCACAATGAAGAAAGAGGATGTCACATCTCCATAAATTATTGTTAAATCAGATAGAGTAAACAATTTTAGTCTTTAGTCAATATTCCAAAGAACTACTGCATGGATTAATATACAGTACTCCTCCTGCCTTGATCATAGAATAAGCAATATTGCTTAGTCCATCAATTTTTTCCTTGCGTAATAGACATATGAAGATCGACATATTATACCAGTAGCAAGCTATAGCCATAGGAAGGGGAGACACTAAACCTATCAGAGGGACTAAGCAATTATCTGTAGCAGCCTTCTCGCCCTAGTTTCATGTCCTTTTGATTTAGCTGGTAACTCCAAGTTCCATAAATATTTCTTCAATAAGATTAATATTCATTTCCATCATTTTCAGGGTTAATCAAACAAAGTAAATAATAAAAGAGACATATATAAATTAAGATGCATATCATGTGAACGAAAAAAAAGAATTAGAAAAACTATATTAGAAATCAAAGTAACAGGAAAAACAAATATTATCCCCAAAAAAAGTAAAAATAGTAAGTTCAAAAAAAAAAATTGTTGTACAAATTCAATGAAAGCTAAATAAACTACTGATATCCTATAAGTTCATAATCATATTATCAAATTAGCTTGCACTTACCCAAAAATAAAAATAAATATATAATCACTATAAAGTTGTTCAAGCATATTAATATTTATTGGTAAGGCATAGAGTGTGGCGAGACCATTCTGTTGGTAGTCATAAGCCCGTTAACCGGGCAGGGTTGACCCGGGACCGGCCCGAACCGGACCGGTAGGTGGGGGTTAGGCTGGACTGGGTTCAAAGAGGGTAGGGGGTTGGTCCGTTAAAATTTTTTTTACTCCGAACCGGACCGGACCGGCCCGGTAACGTGAACAGCACCGTGAACCGGTACAGCCCGGACCGGACCGGCCCGATTCAACGGTAACTTTTTTTATTTTTATTTTTTTTTAATTTTTGAAATGATGGGGCCCACATTTCCGTTGGCAAAGGCTAATTTTACAAAAATGGCCATTTTTTCATTATTTTTTGTATTTATTAATTTACAATATTAACCCTTCTTAAAATCTATAAATACCCTCAGCTCTTCTTCATTTCTTCACTCAAAATTCTTATCTCAATCTTAAATTCTTAATTCTCAAATTATCAATCTATCTCTCTTCCCTTCAATTTGCAAGATTTCATATTTGATCAAGTGCTCAATTTATTGTCGAATTCGGTTATTCGGTGCACTCCCTCCAACTCTTTCTCTTATTTAATATTTTAATAGCATATTTAATTTAAGCTTATATTTTTATTTTTACAATATGTTTAATGATGCTAGTCCTGTAGCTTCTGATAGTAATAATAATGACCCGACTTCTAATCGTAAAAGAAGAAGTCCGGTATGGAATTTTTTTGAAATAATAGAAGGTACTAATAGTGTTAAGTGCAAATTTTATAATGAAACTTTTCAACATTTGACCGAAGGAAATTTAGGAGGGACTAGAACACTTGCGACATATGAGAGCTGTCCATCCCATAGAATGGGTCAATAATTTTGGGAAGCAATGATTTGTAAGTTTTAGACTTTTAGTATGTTTGACTGTTTGTTTCAGAGATTGGAGATATTGATTATGATGAAGATGAAGTGATGAATTGATGAACTTGCTAAGGCGATGCAAAACATTTGAAATTACTACTTCACTATAAAAAATGTAAACATTTCATTTTCTACTTAAACATTTGAAATTGAGAAATAAAGTAGCACTTGTAATAAGTGCAATTTTTCCCCATCTTACTTGTATTCATTCAATTATTACAAAGTATTAATTAAGTTAGAACTTAATAGTTATACTTAATTTCATAAAAATTTGAAAATATACTAAACCCGGCCCCTATCAACCGTAACCCGTATGGTTCAATTTAAATCCGGAACAACCCAGCCCGTTAAAACCCATTACTGTTTCGACCCATCTCGGCCCGGACCGGAACCCGGACGGGTCGAAAAAAATTCGACCCGGCCCGGACCGGTTGACCCGTTAGCCACCTTTAGGTAGTCATAATGTGTGATCAACCTAAAAAAGACACCACTATAATATAAAAAGTAGTGACGACTTCGAATCATCTCTCTTGGTGAATGGAACATATTCCAGTGATCTCGTCAATTATTTTGAGGTGACAGAGCAGGAATATTACAGACAAATGCCATGATTCGTCACATCATCATGTCATGTATGTGCTATTTGGCATATATTTTTACCCTATGGAAGGGTTACATAAGTTTGGAAAAAGATCATGATGGAATATCCTAGAACTATGTAGAATTTCCTTAGAAAAACTCTAAATATTTATGCATTTGTAGGAAGGTTCTAGAGAAATATAGGGGTTTTCTTAAGAAGGCCCTAGAACCCTATAGAATTGTTAGGAAAATCCTTAGAAAATTCTAGCTATGTAGAATTCTAGAGAAGGGACTTATTTGTAAATATAGAAAAAGTTATAGGATAATAATTATTTACATACTAGCCCTTAGGTGATTAGTATAAATAGGGGCCATTCATTTGTAATTTATCAACAAAGCTAAAATATCAAGTTCTCTCTAGTACAAAAGTTTTCTTTGGCAATTCTCAAGTGTTCTAACATTCCTTAGCGATCTTGAGTGTAGTAAGGCTGACTTGGCATAGCAAGAACGTGAGCAGGGTATGCAAGATCATGAGCGAGTTGTCAAGTATCGCACGTGCACTTAGTTTTAAAACTAAGGACGTGACAACGTGGTATCAGAGCCAAGGTTATGACAAAGGAATGTTAGAAAGAAAAGATTGCTACAAGGAAGTTTTGTAGGGAACCATGGTCAAAATTACCAAGGGTTTGGTACTTGAAGAAGGGATCAACGTGAAGGTCCCTAAGTGAAAGTAGTATCGCGGTGCATAGGATGAACGCGAGGTGGAAGACTGGTGGAAGCTAAGGGAGCTCCGACAGATGCCACAATTCGGGAGTATGTGCGCGAGTTCACTGTCTTAATGTTGCAAATTCGGTCATTGTCCGAGGAATATTCCCTCTTCTACTTCATGGAAGGGTTACAAAGTTGGGCAAAGCAGAAATTAAGAAGACATCAAGTAGCCAACGTGAACGGGGCCATCAGAGTAGCCTAGTCACTTGTTGACTTCAAGATGGAGCCTTCCAAGTACAAAGAAGGCAACGCCAAATGGAATGATGGGGATCATGACGAGGACAATGGGAAATGCATAGCCGAGGTATACAAGGGTAATGGCAAGGGCCATTCCATAACGGACAGTGGTCCAAGAGAAACGGCAAGGGGCCAGAAAATGGTAGGAAGTACGTGCCTAAGGGAGGGTGCTACTTCTGTAAAGGGTCACATCGGGCAAATGGATGCCCAGAATTGAGGAAGCTTGCAGTAATGATAGGGAACTTTGCTCAAGCACATATGGATGACACATGAGAAACTGCCTACATCGGAGGGATGCACTTGTAATTTAAGCCGCAAGTAAGGAATTCCAAACCTTATATTGGCACCATGCAAATGGAGCATGCTGGCAGCAAGAAATGTTGGATGGATATAGTTGAAGAGGATGGCGAGTTACAAAACAATGGCATGCTATTAAACTCAGAGGATGCACCAAGCAGAGGGTTCAAGTTTGCCAGTAAGGCTGAACCACGGAGGGCAGCCAAATAGGAATTGGAAGCATGGACCCGATGCGTAAGAAGCTGCTATACTTGGTTGAGTTATGGGAAGATTCATGCCAAGAGCAAGGAGGAGCATCCATTGGGCGGAGGATCGAGGCCATCATTGCTAGTCGTTCAAAGTACAAACGCGGCAAAAAGAAAGGTGACCAGTACCTTGTAACATGGGAAGGCGAAATGCTTCATAGGGCGTATGGCTAATGGACAAAGATTTCCGACGACACCAAGGTGATGTGCACACGTACGTGTCGATGCTTTGTGTCGAGGGCGGCACAAACTAGGTGGGGAAGGTGTCATGACCCGCCACATCATCATACCTCGTAGGTACCACTTGGCATATATTTTTGTTATATGGAAGGGTTACATAAGTTAGGGAAAAGACCTTGGTGGAATATCCTAGAACTATGTAGAATTTCCTTAGAAAAGCTCTAGATATTTATGCATTTGTAGGAAGGTTCTAGAGAAATATAGAGATGTCCTTAGGAAGACCCTAGAACCCTATAGAATTGTTAGAAAAGTCCTTAGAAGATTCTAACTATGTAGAATATTATAGAGAAGAGACTTATTTATAAATATGGAAGAACTTGTAGAATAATTATTATTTATATACTAGCCCCTAGGTGATTAGTATAAATAGGGGACATTCATTTATAATTCATCAACCAAGTTAAACTATCAAGTTCTCTCTAGTACAAAAGTTTTCTTTGACAATTCTCAAGTGTTCTAACATTCCTTAGCTATCTTGAGTGTAGTAAAGCTGACTTGGCATAGCAAAAACATGAGCAGGATGTGCAAAATCGTGAGGGAGTTGTCAAGTGACGTACGTGCGCTTAGTTTAAGACTAAGGGCGTGACACAAATACCTTTAAATGCTTCTACTAACTTAGATGTTAATTTTTCTTCTAATTCTTTTTCTCCCTTTTTGTGTGAGGGTGCTTCCTTCTTGTGCATTATGAGCAATAACAAATCGTAATCTCCAATAACTATTCTCAAAAATGAAAACCGAAACCATGCTCATCGTCTAATCGAAAATTGTTCATACTAATTAAGAGACTCAAGCTTAAAATTCATGGCGGACTGACCTAAACAGCTCAAAGCTCAATTTAGTTTATAAAATACCGCCATATGTAATCCAAATCGTCTATATATCCAAGTTTAATTCAACGCTCAATCATTGAATAGAAGTACTACTTTTTGTTTATTTCTTTTCAAATAACCACCATAAAAGAAACTAAAGCATCTAGAAGTCACTTATAGCATTCATATAATTAATTATAAGAAGTCATCTTGTCACATTCATTTAGAACAAAGGACGAATTAAGTGAAACTTAGTAGCTAATTAATCTTGTCTTCTTGATAGTCAGGTCATTTTCATTAAGTTGTTTGAATATGGTGCCTCAAGAATAAATCAATAATTATCATTTAACTCATAGATTTAAAGGTAAGGTATGTCAATTGACTATAACTCACTAATTTTAGTGGTTAGCCTTCTTCAACATGCTTTCAGTTGGATCATGAAAGTTCTCATCGGTGTTGGTAAAAGCTTGACATTTTTCACCATGCTACGACCCTACAACATCACTGTCTTTTCTGTACATTATTCTCCTTGATCTTTAGTATCATACTGTTCTTTAAAATTGTGTGAGTACGTGATTTTTAATAATTTGTAATAATATTAATTTAAACTAAATAGCATTTTGATAAGCTAATTTGATTTTATGTTTTAATTTAAGATTTTCCTTTCAATTTTCTAAATAAAAAAGAAGAAGAAAAGAAATTGGAAGTAAGAAAAATGAAGAGAAAGGAAAAGGAGTTAAAAGGAAATGTTTTGGGGCAAGATTAATTGATTTCTCCATAAGCCCAATAGAAATTTCATGTAGACCCGCCCCGTCCAAGCCCAAAACTCACTCCCTACTCGGTCCGTCCCCACTCCCCATCAAACGATCCCGTTTTGCCAAGTTTTGATCTCAGCCGTCGATGTTGTTTGATCAAACGACTGAGAAGTGAGGTGTATTTAATATATTATTGTCGGAGCCCCGAACCCCCCCATGCCTCGTCTCTCATCTTTCCCATCTCGAACCCTAGAGGCGCCACCCTTAAATTTCCACCGCCTCCGCCTTAGTTCGCCCACCGAAAACGCCTCACGGCGATTCCGGTGGCCCAATCTTCACCAACATAACATCCGAGATTCTCCATCACCCCCTCTTTTCGAATTCCCAAATCAATTCCCTCAAATCCTCGCCCAGGTATTCGAATCTCATATCTAAAACCAACACCAAAAAACCTAACCCACCCCAGACCGCCATAAACTCATACTTAACCCCCTTGTCACTAAATACTGGGCGTTATTCGTTGGAGGGTCCTGTAAATCGGCGAGTTCCAAATCCAAACCCTAGAGCACTGGATTGTGCATGCTCATTTTTTTCGTCCCTGCTTTAACTCAATAGTGTTGAGATTCACCCCAAATGTTTCTTCTCGACGAAGAATAACTTTGTGGGGTCGACTTTAAGCCCACGCAAGCTCGTCCGTCAGTAGGTACCTGTTCTTGTATTTTTCTTTTGTTTATCTTCTCAGCTTCTGTGCATATCTAATGTTTTCCTTCTTCTATTTCTTTTTACCTATAAATGAGAGGGGTCAGTTAGCCTTAATTTTAAGCCGTTTTTTTTATGTGTGGTTGTTTTTTTTGTAATTAATCAAGTTTAGGGTTAACTATTGCATTTACCTTTAGAATCAGTAGTTCTTCATTTAGAGTTTATTTTAATTATTTAGCATGTGTTTAATGAAATTTTGTTCCAAAATCAGCATGTTAGTGAATCATGTTGTTTTGAGTCCCGTTAAGTTAGTTGTTTTTATTGGTTCGGAGTTTAAATCTCAAATTGGTTCATTATTTTTGCTAAAAGTCAGTTTTGATTGTTCGAGTGTCGGTTTATTTCTGAATGAATTGCAATATTAAACCTATTTAGGTTTTAGAGATTAATGCCATTTGATTCGTTTGTCCTATGGTTTATGTTAGAGATTTGTTTGTTTAGTTTTTATATGTTCAGAACTTTCAGGGGTTTCAATTGAGTAATTAAAAATTTAAGGGGTGTCATAAAGGCTAGGCAAGGACTTTAATAAGCAGGTTGTGTAAGGGTAATCTATAGCTTACCTATTTAGGGAAATATTAGATTATTCTAAAACATGGGGCAGCTGGCCTCATTTGGTTAGTTAAGGTGCTAAAGTCAATGAGGAAAGGACAACTGTCTATTTTCTGTTAAGAAAAAATACTCTGAGAGGAGTATTCTGGGAAAATCTCATTTCCTTACCTTGGAAGGCACACAACAAATATTCTGCCTTATAAATAAGGCCCTTCCCTCATTTAGAAAGGATAACTTTGAAACCCAAAAATAAAAGACTAAAATTCTCTGCATCATTCTTGAGTAAAACTACTTGGAATTACACTTTGGTTTGTACTATTAGGGCAATTTTAAAACCTCAAAGGTTTCCTGGTTGATCTGGATTCGAAAATGATTTAAGAAGTCGAATTTGCTGTTGTAACTATTCTATTGGTACTCATTTCCTCATCTTCTTTTGCTCTAATTTCTGCTCTCAGGTACCTCTTGGACCCTATGAACGCGTGAAATACAAGTTTGAAGCCATGTAATTGTTTTGGATATTTATGGATGAATGTTTAGATGATTGTAGATCAGTCTATGTCCTTCAAAAATTATTTATGTTTTCTTATTAAATTATCTATATATGTAACTTTTCTACATTCAATCGTACTGTTGATAATACAATTTTGGGGGTTGTACTAGGACTTAAATTTTATCATGTTGGTTTTGACTGGATTGGACCCTTTCTATCATGTATTTGGGGTTTGGGCTAAGGCTGTATCCGGTTTCGGTTCTGGGTATATTTGGGTCTGCGGTTCCGGTTCTGGCGGTTCTGAAGGTGGAACCGGTACCATCCGGTTCCGGGTACCATCCGGTTCCGGCGGTTTGATTTTTTTTTAAATCAATATCTTGTATAGTAGTCATTAATATATTGTAGAATATATTTTATATGGTGTACTATGTTATTAGTATAGTATATATTGTGTTTGGTAATTAGTATATATTGTGTATAAGTAGTGTATATTTGTATATAAGTAGTATATATTGTATTTAAGTAGTATATATTGTATTTAAGTAGTATATATTGTATGTAAGTAGGGTATATGTGTTGTAGTTAGTAATTAGTATAAGTTGTATATAAGTAATATATATTGATAAAAGAATGTTGTCATTAGTATATTGTGTTGTATGTTATATATTGTATGTTATATAAATATTCAAGGATTGATATAGAAGTAAAGACAAAGAAATATTGAGACAAAAAATATTCAACGATATAATAAATAGCATATTTATTGACCAAAATGGCATATTTTTCTTAGTCTTTCTTCCCCCAATGGAATGAGCATAATATGGTACTAATACCACCATCTAACAAATCTCATAAAACCTTCAAGGTTTGGAGGTGGTTGTGTTGGCGGTGGTGGAAATGAAGCTTGTTCATCACCACTTCCGGGTGAAGTTGCTTCCTGAGCAAGTTCTGCTATCATTTTTTCATACGCCTTATCTATTTCTGGTTGTGATTCTGCTAGGCCAAAATTCCTTCTTTCTGTGCGGATTCAACAACAACAACAACTACCCAGTCTATTCCCACCAGGTGGGGTCTGGGGAGGGTAATAAGTAGACGAGCCTTACCCCTACTCGAAAGGGCAGAGAGGCAGTTTCCAGTCGACCCTCGGCGCATAGGATAAAATGGAAAGCAGCATTAAAACAAAAACAAAGACAAAATTAGAAACAAAAACAAAACAAGTCAAAACAATAAAGCATTAGTAAATCCCGCAGAAATAAAGTAAATAATTATGTAAACATAAGAAACATAAATACAATCGCATGCAATAATAACAAACAGTAACTACCATACTAACAACCATAAGGGGGACATAAGCTAAAACACAAATCATCTATGGATAACTCTGCTGTCCCACCCAACCCCGGGAGAGGCGTACGAAGCACTCTATGAGCCCCTAGCCTACAACACTGATTCTAGACCTCCAGACTCCCCTATCAAGGGTCATGTCTTTGGAAACCTGCATTCTAGTCATGTCCTGCCTAATCACCTCTCCCCAATGCTTCTTAGGCCTCCCTCTGCCTCGCCGACCGCCAACAATCTCCAGCCGCTCGCAACTCCTCACCGGGGCATCGGGACCCCTCCTCCGTACATGCCCGAACCACCTCAGCCTCGCTTCCCGCATCTTCTCATCCACCGGGGCCACCCCTACCTTCTGTCGAATAACTTTATTCTTAATCTTATCTAGCCTGGTGTGCCCACACAACCACCTAAGCATCCTCATCTCCGCAACCTTCATTCTCTGAACCCGAGAGTTCTTCACGGGCCAGCACTCCACCCCATACAACATCGCAGGTCTAACCACGGCTCTGTAGAATTTCCCCTTGAGTTTGTGTGGAATTTTCTTGTCACACAGGACCCCTGAAGCAAGTCTCCACTTCGAAAAAGCACTGATTTTTCCAAGCTGTCCCGCATCGACGCTCTGTGATCACCTATTTGTAGTCTTGCTTGACTAAAAGCGCTCTCCGATGCAACAGTTGACGCTTGAATCGACAGAACATCCCGAGCCATCCTTGAAAGAATGGGAAAATGCTTTTCCCTTGTCTTCCACCATTCCAAAAGGTCGAAAGAGCCGTCTGGATTCTTTTCCTCTAGTCCCTGTGACAAATAAACTTGAAGCTCATTTAGATGAGAAATTTCATCTAAATTATCACCTTGAGTACCCCTGAACTCCGTCCACGATTTAAGAGCTGTTAAGCCAGCAGCTCTTTTAGACGATTGTGATGTAGACGAAGTAGGGGTTGGAATATTAGGCCTAGCATGCTCTAACGCCTGTTTATAAGCATTATAAACAGTTTGAGCATTAACTTTAATTGATGCATTCGCATCAGCTAGTGTAGCAATTTCTACTTTTGAAAGATCTAAAGATTGGTAAATAGTAGAATACCAAAAGTGAGGACCTCCTAATTTCATAGTTGGATTTAACATAGCAGACACACCAAAAATAGGAGGGATTAGAAAAAAATATTTTTTAAACTTCTTTTTCATTTCAGTTATTGCAAGTTCATAAATGTCCCCTCCCTCGCTAAAATCAACAAATAAATTAACAAGTGCGGCAATATAAACTAAACAGTTAGAAATAGTTGGATAATATTGGCCAGAAAAAGCATTTGTAGCCACATGAAAATGTTCTAAAAAATCTAAAAGAATTTTAACGTTACTCCAATCTTGTGTAGTTAGCATTTCATCATCTTCCTCACCATAATCCCGAGAATTATACGTAGCGTTAATTAGGTTTCTATATTCGTATGCTACTACTAAACTTTCGTACATGTAATTCCACCTAGTTGGGCAAGGTTTAGGAACCTTTTTTCTCTAAGGGCATATTCGTCACACATTTTAAAATATTCTCTAAGTCTACTTCTACGGTTTGAATAAAATAGCCAATTAAGAGCCATTTTAACCTTTTCAATTTCTAAGTTTGAACCTGCTTATCTTTTCTAGGACGGGGAGCCGGGGGAGGGGTAGTATTTTGGCCACTACTTTCACCGGTTTTAGCTTTTCCTTTACCGAATATTTTTTTCAACGAAAATCCCATAATAATTATAATTAAGCAAACTAACAACACAAAAAAATACTATTAGCACGTAAGAGTTGAAACGAGTTTACCGGATTGACGAACAACTTCTTGAAAATTGAAAATCGTTGAACTTGAACACTTGAAAACTTCAATTCAACAACTTTACAATTTTTCACGAATTTGCAACAATAAATTAAGCACTTGCACTAGAAAGATTGAAAGAGAGCTTGAGAGATATTGATGAATTGGTGAATAAAAATGAAAGAACGAGGGGGTATTATAGTTGAGAAATGGAAAATAGTGTAATTATATAAAGTTTGGGGTTAAATTAAAGTTTGGGGGCCAAATGGCTATTTTTAAACTTCCAAACGGCTACTTTTTGCAAAGAGCCGTTTGGAAATAATTTTTAAATTTTTTTTTTTTTTGAAAAATGCCCGTTAGATAACCGGCAGAACCGTTTGGAACCGCCAGAACCGGTCCAGAACCGCGAGCCGGATCCGGTTCTGGCGGTTCCAACGGGTAGAACCACCTCGCCATGGTTCCCGAGAACCGCTAGAACCGGAACCGCCGGAACCGGCAGGGCCACGGTTCCGGTCCGGTTCCGGTTCGGAACCGCGAAATTTACAGTCTTAGATTTGGGCTATTATAGCAGGGTTTGAATTTAGACGAGAAGTATTTCTTTGTTGGATTTTGGTTGAATTGGTTCACTCTAGTGGTGAAGTTAAGTCCATTGTTAGCCTTCATTATGTTTCCGTTGTTTTAAGCTTTGATTTTAAACATATGAAGCAAGCTTAGGAGAATGCACCGAAAACAAATTTCCAGGAGCTACTAGGTGCGTGAGTTTGCAGAATCCTGTGATTGAAGACTTTCCAATTTCTTTTTTCCTCAAAGATAAAGATTGATAGTGTCTGCTGTAATAAAAAATGACTGATGAACACCTAGTTTGATCTTTGTACCATTATTATTTGATATTATTACATAGATATTTTTGAGTTTATTTATTCCCTTACCTGATTATAATGTAATGGCATGAGATTATAGGCACAACAGAGTTGGTCCAGTTTCAGGGGACTGGACACTGCACAAATTGCAATCAGCCGAGTTTTCTCTAACAAGCTCATTGTAAAGGGTCGGTGCTAACAGGCTTGTATTTGTGAAGCCCTATGTACCTGATTTCTTTTATTTTATTTCTTATGGTGTCAATTGGCTGCTACTTTCACGAATAAGTAGTCTCACCTACCCAAATTCAACAAATATCTTCGCAACCTCATACTCACCTGAATAATTGCCGAATGAATCTCTGTCAAGTTTAGATAAGAGAAAGGTATTGCAGTATTTGGGCTTCACGCTCGGGGCTTGGAGGCCAAGAGATCAGTTGACTTATGAACATCGTAGAAATACCTTTAGGCCTAATTAAGTAGAGTGAGGTAAGCCATCCTAAATAAATCACTCATGGCCCTCACGGCATAGCTAGTTGTTTAACAATAAATATTCGTAAAAAGCCTTTAAGCACGTTTAAATCTTATCGTGGTCGTGGACATGTTCGCGTGATGCGATTACGATTTTAAAAAACATAAAACCGGAGTATGCGTTCGCACAACTTCGGCCAAACTTTTTTTTAATAATAATAGAGCGTTATTAATTATGGACACGTTCGCGTGATATAATTTTTTACGTGCCAAACAAATGGGTACACGTGCGTGTGACCTGTTTTAAGATAATTCTCTTAATTAAAAGAGGTGAAAGGTAAATGCACATAGGTTCTAAAATCGGTAATTAGACAATTTAAGCCAAGTATAATCAAAGCGACCGTGCTAGAATCACGAAACTCGGGAATGCATAACACCTTCTCACGGGTTAACAGAATTCCTTACCCGAATTTTTGTGTTCGCGGATCGTAAATAGAGCTAACTTTCTCGATTCAGGATTCTAAACCGATAACTTAGAGCACCATAAATTATTCCAAGCGGCGACTCTAAATCTTAAATAATAATCCGTTTCGATTGTCACTTAAAATGGAAAACTCCCTTGTATCCCCTTCTAGGGCTTTTGTAACATTATGGGACCGTGTCCACAATGTTTTTCGTTTTATTTTGAGATCACCCCTACATTGGAGGAGATGGCCGGGTACATTTAGTTTGGACGGGATTTGAGGAAGCAGCAACTTATATTTCCAAGAGCTTCGTCAGTGCACAAATTCTTTGACTTCTAAAATATCAGTAAACAGGTGAAGAAAGCCCACATAAGCAAAGGATGTTGTTTTTTCGATTTCTTGTACTTCAGATTCGGGCATTCAGCTAGGTTCGAAATGCATGAAAAGGGTTTGAGCAATAAACAAGATAAGGGCCTTTGGTAAATTTATTGCTGATTTGCATTCATTGTGGCATTGTTGGGGATCATGGTTTTCCAAATAAGGAAGGGATAGTAGATACTCGTATGGTTAGAGTTGCACAAGTCCTCACTCCAAAGGAAGATCACACACTTGTCCCGGTTGGTGCTGGCAGATGTTTATCGAGCATTAACATTTCGTAAAGTAGGGGCTCAATTCTTTGAAGGTTGCAATATCATTCAACAAATGTGGTTAATCGAGCATCTTCTGTTAGATAATACGCTTAACGCTAGAGGGGGGTGAATAGCGTTATAATAAAAACTAGCGTAAACTTGCGGAATTTAAAAATTGCAGGAAATAAATAAGTGCGATAAGCAAATAAATTAGAACAAACGCACCGATATATCCTGGTTCACCACAACCCGTGGCTAGTCCAGTCCCCGAGAGACTCTCTCGAGATTTCCACTAACTTGTTAAGCTTACGGGTGCTCAACAAACCGTTACAACTTGAGGACACAAGCCTCAACAACCTTTGCTTGGAGATACAACACTCCAAGACTTCAACCAAGGAAACACAAGTTCCTTCTTACAACACAAGGGACTAACACTTCCCTTCAAGTGTACAAAAACACTTAGCACTCAAACAAGACACTCCTTTAAGAGTAGATATGAGTAAAAAGAATACGCTCAAGATCGCAACAACTTTCGACAAGAATTTGGCTCTCAAAAACTTATGTAATGAATATAAAATGATAAGCAATAAAGTATGCAAGTTTTAGCAATTGTATGATCAGTTGTTGTGTGTTGTTATTCTTAAAAGACTGAATTGAAGCTGTATTTATAGTTGAAAAACTTTGTATTACCGTTGCCTAATTGCCAATTAAGAATTGCTGATTTTACTCTGTGACAATCGATTGTCAAATTACCAATCGATTGTTTGCCAGTTCTTCCAAAAATCAATCCCAGATTTTACGCATAACAATCGATTATCTAAGATGAATAATCGATTACTGGCAACGTTCAAAAAATTATTTCCAAATTTTACGTAAAACAATCGATTGTCAGAAATCTACAATCGTTTACTCAGCAACGTTCAAAAAATTATTTCCGGATTTTACTTAAAACAATCGATTATAAGAAATCATTAATCGATTACTCAGCAACGTTCAAAAAATCCTTTCCAGATTTTAATTAAAACAATCGATTATAGGAAATCAATAATCGATTACCTGACGGTATTTGAAAACATTTTGGCATCGGTCAGTTATACAATCGATTATACTAAGTTAACAATCGATTATATATCAGTCTTGAAAAATCAATTTAGACACTGCCTCTTGACAATCGATTGTTATAGGTTCACAATCGATTATTTAATAACTTTGAAAAAGTCTGGAAGACACTGCCTCAACACAATCGATTGTCATAAGTTCACAATCGATTATTTTGTGACTTTGAAAAATCTGATGGACACTGTCTCTTCACAACCGATTGTCATTAGCTTCACAATCGATTATTTTGAGCTTTGAAAAATTTTGATGGACACTGCCTCATCACAATCGATTGTCATAAGGTTCACAATCGATTGTCATGCAGATTTGAAAAATCTGATGCTCACTGTCTTAACACAATCGATTGTCATAAGTTCACAATCGATTGTCAAGCAGCTGACTTAAACATAATCGATTATCATAAGTACATAATCGATTATCTTAGTCCAGATTTTAGAGGCATGTTCAAAAATCATTTTGACTAAAGTAAATATGCATTATTTAAAATCATTTTGCTCTAAATTAAATATGCATGATTTGTTAAAAATATTTTTACGAGAGAAGCCAAGTCTTGAGTTTAAGTTGTCGGATCAAGATCACAATTAAATACCGACTCATATAAAACTTAATCTCGATCTTTGTCTTGTGCTTGAATCTCTTTATTTATCAATTTTGCGCTTGTGCTTGGATCTCGTCATGTGTCAATTTGCGCATAGTTTGTCATTCATCAAAACCTACAAATATGAACACACGTTTAGTATAATGCCTTGAGAACGTGTTTCCAACAATTTCCCCCTTTTTGATATTGGCAAACTTTATGCGGGATATGCATATTAGGCAATTCATAATGACGATTCAAGACAAGTAAAGATATGCAACAAGTATATAGATATGCAATTTGTTCCCCCTCAATATATGAATTTCCCCTCAATTTATGCCGATAAGTATTGAGAGTGCATACCCGTTATCTTCCCCCTTTTGCCATTAGCAAAAAAATAATTTAAAAAAACTTGTTTATTGATTAAAAAAAACGGTTACATAACGGGAACAATAAAAATATAGAACAATAAAATAGAAAAACAAATAAAGAAATTATTCATCATCATTTCCCGCCTCATCATCCGGCACTGCTTCATAGGGAACAAGACCGGCATATGGATAATGAACATGGTCAAAATATCCATGGATCTCATGTGTCAATTGACCGACAGAGGTGGTCAATGAAGCAATTTGGTCGGAAATGGATTGAAGAGTAGGTTCTTGAGGCTGACGCGATCGACGAGTTGGAGGAGGAGCAGGAGCTACATGATCGCCGTCATGGGGAAAGGAGGATTCAGAAATTTCCCACTTCTTGGTGCTCTTTTTGAGAGGACCGATGGAAGTGTTAAACCCGGAAGCTTCAAGCAAATTCATAATAAGGAGGGCATAGGGAAGAGGACTGATGGCATCACGCATGTGAATTTTGACGAACTTACACCAATTGATGTAAGCTCCGGTTATAATGGCATGCATGAGCTTAGCGTCCTCTTGGGAAAGAATGGTATGATTATGCTTCCGAGGCTTGAGGACTCGGGTGATGAAATAGAAAATCAAACGATATTCGGGGAGCATTCCCGTAATGGTAGGACGTCGAGTAGATAGATTAGGATCATAAGCTCCAAGTCCTATTTGGTTTAGGAGAGTTTTCTCATCAAATAAGGCGCCGGCCTCTCTAATGTAGCGAGTAATGTTTTCGCCATTTCGAGGAAGATGGGCAATGGAATGCAAGTTTTCATTGGACAAAAGAATTTGAACACCATTAATATTTGACACAAGCTCACCATCGTCATCCTCATGAAGGTTTGAGTAAAACGCTTGAATCAATGGAGGATTAATATAAGGATAGGTAAGATATAAGAAGTCAAGAAGTTGACATTCCTTAAGCATGTTTGCAGCGGGGGCATATGATTCAAGATACTTGCTTGTTGAAAAGCGAGAAGGAAGAATGTCACGCTTTTCGAATTTTGTCAAATATCTAGTAAGCTCGGTTTCAGTATTGAATTGTAAAATAGACCCATCTTGGTAAGGGAAATTTGGGGGTGGAGGAGCAGAAGAAGATGCACCTTGTCTACCTGAACGAGAACGCTTAGAGTGTCTGCCCGACATTTTCAAAAAGTAGTAATGAACTTTGTAAGAAACTTGGAAGATTTTTGAAGGTTTGGGAGCAAATATTGATGCTTGAGTGAATAAAATTGAAGACTTATGATGCCTATTTATAATGGGAAGAATGGCATTTCATTTATGATGAAAATCTGCAGAAATTTATGAGCCAAAACAGTCAGAAATGGTAAAAATAAATTGCACTGACCGTTAGACAATCGATTGTTGAAACGAAATAATCGATTGTTAAGCAGATTTTGATTTGAACTCGGAACTGACACAATATCGATTGCAGGACCCAAACGGTAACAAATATTTGAATTTCTGACAAAAAATAATCGATTGTTGGATTATGATAATCGATTGTTGTGATATAGTGAGCACGGTGATTTTCTGACTCGGAAAATAATCGATTATATTTGTGAAACAATCGATTGTTTTAGGAAAGCAGTACTGAATGGATGAGACGGTAATCGATTATACAGTTAAAAAATCGATTATTAAACACAAATGCATAATAAGCATCAAACATAAATAATCGATTAGTGATACTTGCTAATCGATTGTCCGCACAGTAAAATAATCGATTATTTGCTGTAACAATCGATTGTTCTTTATAATTCCCCCTCCCTTTAGGGCGATACCTGCAAAAGAGAATTAGACGTCTCCGACGCTCAAGTTAGTAATTTGTAACGAAATGATGCAATGAGAACATGTTTCTTAAGAAGTGTGTCCTAAGGTGTTCTTAAGAGAGTTTCGGGTACTTACCTTTTCTCCGACGTCGCCAATTACCTGTTCGAGAGGGTGATCTTTGATTGTCCTCCACTCGTTAGGCATTTTCGTTTCTTTCTCCAATTATGGCGTTTCCTCCGTTGATTGTTCCAAGATTTCATCTTGAATTTCCTTAGGAGTTTCCTCTTGCACTTTGTCTTTTAAACTATTTAGAATACCTGCAAGATCAGAACAAGAATCCTTTCTCGCCAAGCGAGCATTATTTTCGGAAAACACAATATGAGGGGATTCCTCCACAGTTTGGGTTCTATTATTAAATACTCTATATGCTTTGCTACGTGAAGAATACCCAATAAAAATTCCCTCATCGGATTTGGCATCAAATTTTCCCAATTGATCTTTTCCATTGTTATGAATAAAAACTTTACAACCGAATACTCTAAAATGGGAGATATTTGGTTTCCTTCCCTTGTAGAGTTCATAAGGGGTTTTCATGAGTATTGGCCTTATGACTACTCTATTCGAAACGTAGCATGCGGTACTCACGGCATCCGCCCAAAAATGTTTGGGAATCTTAGCCTCTTCGAGCATGGTTCTAGCCATCTCTTCGAGACACCTATTTTCCTTTCCACCACCCCATTTTGTTGTGGTGTTCGTGGAGCGGAAAAGGTATGCTCGATACCGAGTTCGTCACAAAAGTCCGCAAAGAGATTGTGATCAAACTCTCCCCCATGATCACTTCTAATTGAAGTGACGGTTGTTTCCTTTTCGTTTTGAACACGTTTAAGAAAATATTTAAAATTCTGAAAAGCATCACTTTTATGGGCAAGAAATAAAGTCCAAGTAAATCTGGAATAATCATCAACAATAACAAAAGCATAACGATTTCTACCAAGACTTTCAATGCGAGATGGTCCAAACAAATCCATGTGAAGCAATTGCAATGGTCTAGTAGTTGAAACAATATTTTTCGATTTAAAAGATGCTTTTGTTTGCTTCCCTTTTTGACAAGAATCACAAATAGAGTCATTTTCAAATTTCAAATTTGGAAGACCAACAACTAAATTTTGTGAAACCAATTTTTTCAAAAGATGCATGTTGATGTGAGCTACTCTACGATGCCATAACCAAGAATCATCCTCTTTGCTCATTAAATAATTCACATATTCGGGTGAAGAATTTGCAAGATCAACCATACAAATGTTATCCATTCTAAAACCACGAAGGATAATTTTAAAATCGCTACGTCTAAAAACTAAGCATTCATCCGAATCAAATAAAACAAGATTTCCCTTGTCACATAATTGACTTATGCTCAAGAGATTATGTTTTAAACCTTTCACAAGTAATATATGCTTAATGGAAGAAATTTCATCCTTACCGACCGATCCGATGCCGATAATCTTTCCTTTGTTGTTATCACCAAAAATAACACTTCCCCCTTCCTTGTGTTCTAGTTGAAAGAATTTGGATTCGTCTCCCGTCATGTGCTTGGAGCATCCACTATCAAGGTACCATAGTACACTTGATCCCTTCAAACATACCTACAAAACAGATTAATGAGTTTTAGGTACCCATGCCATTTTGGGTCCTTGGGGGTTAGGCAATCATAGTAATGTGATTGAGTGTTATGTCTATGTCGTGTAAAACAAGCAGGAGCAATATGTCCAATTCGTCTACAATAATGACCAGTCACGTTAGGATTATGCATCCTTCTAGGTTGATAGTAATTGGACGGACGAAATTCATTTACTCTATTCTTGACAATATAACTATTGCGCAAATCATGAAAGTCATTTCTCCTATCATTTGTTCTAGGATATGCATCATTTCTAGAATAGTTGTTTCTAGGTTGGAAGTCATTTCTAGGTGTTCTAAAAGGTTTAAAATTCCTTCTATGTTTGGCCTAGAATGTGCATTATTTCTAGCATGATTATTTCTAGGTTGCGATTGATGAAAACCATTTCTAGGTTTGTTGTATCTAGGATGAACATTTGTTTTATTTATCCTAGGTTGAGCCTTAGGTGGTTGGGAGTTGGCTTCAACTTTCTCTTTAGGCTCGTTTCTAAAACCTATGCCATGCTTGGTCGACTTCAAATTAACAAGCACTTCATTCAAATTTTTATGAGAAGAGTTAAACTTATCTAAGGTGCCCTTAAGCCTTTTTACTTCATTTTTGAGATGCATGCAAGAAGTACAATTTCTAGAACTCTCGGGCTTGTCGGCGCTTCTCTTGCCAAAAAATTTGTTTTCCTCTTTCAACTTCTCATTTTCTAAAATCAGTTTTTCCAATTCCTTTTATTTAAAAGAGAGTTGTTTTTGAAAATCTTTTTCTTTTAAAGAAGCATTTTATTTTATACTCTTAACAGTTTTTGAAGCTTTAATAAATTCGCTATACAACTCATCAAAAGCATTTTGCATTTCTTCAAGGGAAAAGAAATTTTTGGAAGAAATTTGACATACCTCTTCTTGGTTGTCTTCTTGTGCCATAAGACAAAGATTTGCGGCTTCGTCTTCTTCTTCCTCACTTGACTCGTCACCGGAGTCGCCTCCCCAAGATATGTATGCTCGTTGCTTCTTGAAGGGTTTCTTCTCCTTTTTAGCATTTGGGCAATTTGATTTAATGTGCCCGGTTTCTCCGCACTCATAGCACTTTATTTGATCTCCTTGCTTTTTGCCCTTTCGTTCATACTCTTTTCGCATGAACTTTTGAAATCTCTTGATAACGAGTCCGAACTCGTTGTCTCCGTCCTCATCATTTTGAGGTTGGCTTGTGCTTGCCTTGAGAGCGATTCTTTGCTTCCTTTTATCATCAACAAGAGGGTTAAGTATAGTAGATTCATAAGTTTTAAGATTACCTCTTAATGCGTCGATGGTGACATTTGAAATGCCAATGGATTCTTGAATCGCGTCGGCCTTGGATCGCCATTCCGGAGTGAGACTTCGGAGAATTTTTCGGACAAGTTCCTTATCCGTGAAGGTCTTCTTAAGAGCATGTAAATCATTTACGATTTTTGAAAATCGTTCAAACATCTCATCGACCTTTTCGCCTTCCTTCATGTGAAACAATTCATATGCATGGGTTAGGAAATCAATTTTGGCTTCCCTTACCTGGTCCGTACCTTCGTACGTAATTTCTAGCTTGTCCCACATTTGTTTCGCCGTTGTGCAACAAGATATCTTCCTGTAATCATCGGCATTTACAGCACAATATAATAAATTAATAGCTTTAGCATTATTTTGCACCTTTCGGATATCATCCGCATCGTGTTCATCTTCGGACTTTGGGACCCATTCATTTTCAACCTTCTTGGTTGGAATTTGTTCTCCATTTATTATGACATTCCAAAGATGAAAACTATTTGATTGTACAAATATTCTCATCCTCTCCTTCCAGTATGTATAATTTGTACCATCGAATAGCGGTGGTCGGGTGGAGCATTGTCCTTCACCTATTCCTGCAAAAGAATCACGAGTAGAAGCCATGGATGTTTCTCTCAAACGGTTAAGTCTTCAGAGAGTTGGGCTCTGATACCAATTGTTAGATAATACGCTTAACGCTAGGGGGGGGGGTGAATAGCGTTATAATAAAAACTAGCGTAAACTTGCGGAATTTAAAAATTGCAGGACATAAATAAGTGCGATAAGTAAATAAATTAGAACAAACGCACCGATATATCTTGGTTCACCACAACCCGTGGCTAGTCCAGTCCCCGAGAGACTCTCTCGAGATTTCCACTAACTTGTTAAGCTTACGGGTGCTCAACAAACCGTTACAACTTGAGGACACAAGCCTCAACAACCTTTGCTCGGAGATACAACACTCCAAGACTTCAACCAAGGAAACACAAGTTCCTTCTTACAACACAAGGGACTAACACTTCCCTTCAAGTGTACAAAAAACACTTAGCACTCAAACAAGACACTCCTTTAAGAGTAGATATGAGTAAAAAGAATACGCTCAAGATCGCAACAACTTTCGACAAGAATTTGGCTCTCAAAAGCTTATGTAATGAATATAAAATGATAAGCAATAAAGTATGCAAGCTTTAGCAATTGTATGATCAGTTGTTGTGTGTTGTTATTCTTAAAAGACTGAATTGAAGCTGTATTTATAGTTGAAAAACTTTGTATTACCGTTGCCTAATTGCCAATTAAGAATTGCTGATTTTACTCTATGACAATCGATTGTCAAATTACCACAATTGATTGTTTGCCAGTTCTTCCAAAAATCAATCCCAGATTTTACGCATAACAATCGATTATCTAAGATCAATAATCGATTACTGGCAACGTTCAAAAAATCATTTCCAGATTTTACGTAAAACAATCGATTGTCAGAAATCTACAATCGATTACTCAGCAACGTTCAAAAAATCATTTCCGGATTTTACTTAAAACAATCAATTATAAGAAATCAATAATCGATTACTCAGCAACGTTCAAAAAATCCTTTCCAGATTTTAGGTAAAACAATCGATTATAGGAAATCAATAATCGATTACCTGACGGTATTTGAAAACATTTTGGCAACGGTCAGTTATACAATCGATTATACTAAGTTAACAATCGATTATATATCAGTCTTGAAAAATCAACTTAGACACTACCTCTTGACAATCGATTGTTATAGGTTCACAATCGATTATTTAATAACTTTGAAAAAGTCTGGAAGACACTGCCTCAACACAATCGATTGTCATAAGTTCACAATCGATTATTTTGTGACTTTGAAAAATCTGATGGACACCGTCTCTTCACAATCGATTGTCATTAGCTTCACAATCGATTATTTTGAGCTTTGAAAAACTTTGATGGACACTGCCTCATCACAATCGATTGTCATAAGGTTCACAATCGATTGTCATGCAGATTTGAAAAATCTGATGCTCACTGCCTTAACACAATCGATTGTCATAAGTTCACAATCGATTGTCAAGCAGCTGACTTAAACATAATCGATTATCATAAGTACATAATCGATTATCTTAGTCCAGATTTTAGAGGCATGTTTAAAAATTATTTTGACTAAAGTAAATATGCATTATTTAAAATCATTTTGCTCTAAATTAAATATGCATGATTTGTTAAAAATATTTTTACGAGAGAAGCCAAGTCTTGAGTTTAAGTTGTCGGATCAAGATCACAATTAAATACCGACTCATATAAAACTTAATCTCGATCTTTGTCTTGTGCTTGAATCTCGTTATTTATCAATTTTGCGGTTATTTATCAATTTTGCGCTTGTGCTTGGATCTCGTCATGTGTCAATTTGCGCATAGTTTGTCATTCATCAAAACCTACAAATATGAACACACGTTTAGTATAATGCCTTGAGAACGTGTTTCCAACATCTTCGCCATCACCCTAGATTCATGAGTTATGGTTCGAGCCTAGATAACTTCATCACCAGCTACAAGGAGAGGTTAAAGGATTAGAATGTGCCAAAAGGGTTTGAAGCATGAGTCTCCCACTTGAAAGCTCTAAAAGCAGGTCATGTCGAGTGGACTATATGATGGTTCCCAAAAAGAGAAGCCATATACATGGCTGCTACCAAGGGCTACTTAAGGATAGTGGGTGTAAAGAGTATCCAACCATATGCACCGCATATGGTCTTGAGGCAATTAGGAATGTATCAGATTGTGCCCAAAGATGAAGATCTAAACACCCAGGTCATAAAGCTGCATCCCGAAGCTACATTGCTCGATGATTTAGTTCAGAGGGATTGAATAACAGTCGGTATCTAAAAAAATGGGACTCAGGTACCGGATATGGCAAAGGGGGAAGTAAATCCAAACTATGCTGCTTGGTTTGAGAAAAGGTTTTTCGTAAACAACGAGCCGGATCCTGAGCTTGAGAAGCCTGCCAAAAGACCTCATATTCAAGTTTTTGACGACAAAATC
Organism: Nicotiana benthamiana; assembly: GCA_034376525.1. NCBI lineage: Eukaryota > Viridiplantae > Streptophyta > Magnoliopsida > Solanales > Solanaceae > Nicotiana > Nicotiana benthamiana. The sequence goes on along the minus strand of CM067331.1, from coordinate 82,340,696 downwards.
CAAGAAAGGTTGGCATGGAGAGAAAAAGAAAAAACATATCAAGCCGAGATTCACAGCTTGAAAGAGAAGCTGAGAAACATGGAATTCAACATTGATCTCCAATAACAAGAAGACGAAGGCGAAAAGAAAAAGTTAGTCAAAGAAAATCATACCCTTCGAGCCCAAATTCGGGAAATGAAAATGGTAGCTGAAAATCCCGCTAGAAGTGTAAAAGATGAAAAGCTGATAAACAACCTTAGGCAAAAGGTGAGTGAGTACGGTTTTGATCTGAACAAAGCATAGGGTGAACTATCCAAGGCTCAAAAGTAATTGGCTAAAAATATGGAGGAACGAGCACGCTTGATTAAATAGTTGAAAGGAAGGTATGATAATGAGGTTGCGGGATTGAAGAAAAAGGGCCATCATTGTTGAGAACAATATGGTCAAGCAGGTGAAAGACCTTAAGGCTGAAATAGAACATTGTTATACAGCAAAGGCACAATTAGGAAATTATTTGCAACAACTTCAAGAGAAGAACCAAGTAGCCTAACAAACTTTGGAATCCATGGCCCAGCAGATTGGGCGTTTGTTGCAAGAAAAGGGTGTCATAAGAGAGTGAGTCAGAAGGATCACCGATTACATCACGATAAAGTGCAGTAGTTGTGAAGATATGACTAGATCCATGTTCTTCGCCACTGCGATGATCTTTCTCCACCAGGTAATGGAAGATCTCCACCACCTCCAAAGTGATTTAGCACGTACGCCTGTGGCGAGATCGAATAATGTCTCGCGGGCCCCAAGAGCAGTAGAGGCATTGATGTATTCGTGATTTTCATTGGAGTCTGTTAGTCTGTCCTCGAGTATGTATTTTTATCTGCTGTTGGAGTCTGTCAGTTTGCTCTTGAGGCTGTATTTCATCTCTTCATCAGAGTCTGTTAGTTGCTTTTGAGACTGTTAGTTTTTGAGTCATTGTAATTAAAGCATTTCTTCTTATGAGAATTTGAAAAATATAGAATATGCTACTACTTATTTTTATCTTTATCTCCCAGAACTAGGCTCGGTCTGATTCATGCGGTGTCATGATACATAGGCAATCTCCATAGAATTAGACCATAACCAAAAGTGGAAAAATAGAGAAAAAAAGAAGAGAAAAGGAGAGGAAAAATAAAGAAAAAAAAAGAAAAGAAAAGGGAGGGGAAGTAGGAAACAGTAAGAAGGAAACAATGGCAAAATAAGAGAGAAATTGAGAGAATTGAAACAAATAAAAAGCAAACAGAGAAGGGAATGAAGGAAATAAAAGAGAGAGAGAGAGAAAAACAATGAAAGGCCGAGATGACCCAAGCAAGCGATCAAATGCATAATAGAAATTGATAACTGCTTAGGTGCATTCATTCCCGGAATGTGTGGTTGCCTATCTATTAAACCCTGACCGCTAACAAGTTTGTTGTTGTCCCCCAGCAGCAGGCAGGTGATTAGTTTTCTAGCATTCTGGCAACCCACCCATATGGTCCAAAAACAAGTTGACCATGGCCAACCAGGAGCCTGATGCGAGTATCATGGATCTCTCGAGAGAGGTGGAAGAGTTGGATGTTAATGAGATGAAAGAACATATGTATAAACTGAAATAACAAATGGCTGAAATGTACCGAGCATGGGCAAAAGGGAAACCGCCACTTGCTTAATCCGCCAACCCTGCCTTCATCCCGCCATTGGCTCAATCACAGGATCCCTTCACTAGTTTAACCCGCCAACCCTGCCTTCATCCCGCCATTGGCTCAATCACAGGATCATCCTGCCACTGATTCATCCCCGAGCTTTTCCATCTAGTAACACTACTAGAGCACAACTTCCCAAACACCACCAGCTCCACCACCTAAACCAGTTCCATACCCTCCTCCACCAGTCACTCCTATCTTCGTGGCACCCCTACCCGCTACACTCCATAGATCTTCCAGTGAGCCTTTGCTCCAAACCCATGATAACCATTATTGCCCCTTGGAGCCCACTTTTAAAGCCCTAAGACCCTATTCATACACTTCCCGTTTTGATCTCCATGAGGAAGCTAAGAAACCATCCAAAAATCCCGAACAAGAGGAGATGTTCAGGAAAGTTAAAAGCTTAGAATAATCAATCAGAGACATGCGGGGTTGGGAGAGACCGAGCCCCGGTACCACGTCTTGAAATCCATAAATTTTTGCATCAAAATGTTCCTTATCTTTCCACGAGTCCGTACATACCAAAGTCACGAAAATCGGAGTTCATTTGACCCCTCAAATTATCATTTCTTATTTTCAAATCCCTAGGCTCAAACCTTTTTCACCCCAAAACGAGTAATCTAGATATGATATTTGATGATATCCTATATTATTGTCTAACAATGACCACAAGTGACTTATCTCTAGTTTTCCCATGAATTCTTACTCAACAATCACCCAAAAAGGAGATTGAAGACTAGGGTATAGAACCTTAACTCTTTGATGAAGAATTTGTGATTAGATTATTTGATTCTTGAAGATTGATCCAAGATTGGATGATTTAAATGGTGAGTTCCCCATTATCTCTCTAAAATGCTCTCACCTCTCTCTAAAATGCTCATAAAATCACCCCAAAATGAACCCCATAGTACATATATTGAAATGGGGTCGGGTTATAAAAAGTGGGAAGAACACTCTGAAGTCGGGTCTGCTGTAGCAGAACAGACCATAGAATGAACATGCGGTCCGCAGAATGCACAGCAAAATTGACACCCAAAAATAGGCTACACTGGCCCAATCTTCGGTCAAAATGCGACCGCAAAGTGGACTCTGCGACGTGTTCTGCGGTTGCAGATTTGACAGAGGTTCACATTTTTTTAGCCTTTGGTAATTTTGATTATAACTTTGTGTAGAAATATCCAAATGATGAACGGTTTGAAGCATTGAAAAGTAGACTCAGAGATCTTTAATTTGATAGTTTGGTCATCACCCAAATCCTTGTATAACCAGAGATATGATCGTTTAAAGTAAGTTCTTGTGCGTACTCATTTACAACTTTGTCAATTATGAAACTTTCCAACTTCAAAAGTTCCCGTTTGCCATCGGAAATCATCCCAAGGTCCCCTGGACTAAGGCTGTATCCGGTTCCGGTTCTGGGTCTATTTGGGTCTGCGGTTACGGTTCTGGCGGTTCCGGTTCTGGTGGTTCCGGAGCCGGAACCGCTACCATCTGGTTCCGGGTACCATCCGGTTCCGGTTTCTGGCGGTTCCGGTTCCGGGTACCATCTGGTTCTGGTTCTGGCGATTCCGGTTCCGGCGGTTCTGAAATTTATTTTTTTTAAATCAATATCTTGTATAGTAGACATTAGTATATTTTATATGGTGTACTATGTTATTAGTATAGTATATATTGTGTTTGGTAATTAGTATATATTGTGTATAAGTAGTGTATATTTTGTATATAAGTAGTATATATTGTATTTAAGTAGTATATATTGTATATAAGTACTGTATATTGTGTTGTAGTTAGTATATTATGTTGTATGTTATATATTGTATGTTATACAAATATTCAAGGATTGATATAGAAGTAAAGACAAAGTCATATTGAGACAAAATGATATTTAATATGATAAAGAGCATATTTATTGACCAAAATGGCATATCTTTCTTAGTCTTCCTTCCCCCAATGGAATGAGCACAACATGGTACTAATACCACCAATAAAAGGAAAAAAAACTAAAAGAAGACGTGCCAATGTACAAGTTACATAATAATTTATGCATTATTTCTAACAAATCTCATAAAACCTTCAAGGTTTGGAGGTGGTTGTGTTGGCGGTGGTGGAAATGAAGCTTGTTCATCACCACTTCTGGGTGAAGTTGCTTCTTGAGCAAGTTCTTCTATCATTTCTTCATAGCACTCATCTATTTCTGGTTGTGATTCAGCTAGCCCAAAGTTCCTTATTTCTGCGCGGATCCAATCTCGAAAAAGCACTGATTTTTCCAAGCTGTCCCGCATCGACGCTCTGTGATCACCTATTTGTAGTCTTGCTTGACTAAAAGCGCTCTCCGATGCAACAGTTGACGCTTGAATCGATTGAACATCCCGAGCCATCCTTGCAAGAATGGGAAAATGCTTTTCCCTTGTCTTCCACCAATCCAAAAGGTCGAAAGAGCCGTCTGGATTCTCATTCTCTAGTCCCTGCGACAAATAAACTTGAAGCTCATTTAGATGGGAATTTCATCTAAATTTTCCCCTTGAGTACCCCTGAACTCCGTCCACGATTTAAGAGCTGTTAAGCCAGCAGCTCTTTTAGACGACTGTGATGTAGATGAAGTAGGGGTTGGAATATTAGGCCTAGCATGATCTAACGCCTGTTTATAAGCATTATAAACAGTTTGAGCATTCACTTTAATTGATGCTTTCTCATCAGCTAGTGTAGCCATTTCTACTTCTGAATGATCTAAAGATTGATAAATAGTAGAATACCAAAAGTGAGGACCTCCTAATTTCATAGTTGGATTTAACATAGCAGACACACCAAATATATGAGAGATTGGAAAAAAAATATTTTTTATACTTCTTTTTCATTTCAGTTATTGCAATTTCATAAATTTCCCCTCCCTCGTTAAAATCAACAAACAAATTAGCAAGTGCGGCAATATAAACTAAACAGTTAGAAATAGTTGGTAATATTGGTCAGATAAAGCATTTGTAGCCACATGAAAATGTTCTAAAAAATCTAAAAGAATTTTAACGTTAGTCCAATCTTGTGTAGTTAACATGTTATTATCTTCCTCCCCACAATCCCGAGAATTATACGTAGCGTTAATTGGGTTTCTATATTCGTACGCTACTACTAAACTTTCGTACATGTAGTTCCACCTAGTCGGGCAAGGTTTAGGAACCTTTCTTTCTCTAAGGCCATATTCGTCACACTTTTTAAAATATTCTCTAAGTCTACTTCTACGGTTTGAATAAAAAAGCCAATTAAGAGCCATTTTAACCTTTTCAATTTCAAAGTTTAATATTCTCATACCATCACCAACAATTAAATGATAAATATGACATATACATCTAACATGGAAAATATTAGTAAAAGCAGGATTAAGTGTTCTAGTTAGCATACCTATTGCACTAGTGTTGCTAGAAGCGTTATCCATGGAAATTGACATTATTTTATCACTAAAACAAAAATATCTACATACATCTGAAACAGTGCTAGCAATAAACCTACCCGTGTGCCGTGAATTAATTATCCTATATGCAATAATGCGTTTTTGCATTGTCCAGTCTTCGTCTATCCAATGACTGGTTACGGTTAGATAATCGCAATCATTATTACTTCTACCAATATTAGTTGTAATAGACATACGATTAATTATATGGGTAAATAAATAGCGCAAGTATTGTTCATATTCATGCTTGTATTTATAAATATCGGCCTTAACTGTGACGCGTGGCCAACCTTTATACGTAGGATTAAATACTCTTCTAATATAATGAATCCATGCAGGATTAGAAGCAAAAGAATAAGGCAAACACATAACAGTAACCATTTTAGCTAATTCTTCACGATCCTTATTTGGATCGTAATATAATATACCTCCGGTGACTGTGTTTATTCCTGGTTGAACTAGATTTGAACCAGTACTTGGGTTAACTGTAGTATCAGGACTTGTCCTCCCCTCTTTTTGCGCTTTCAATTGAAAATATCTAGCCTTATCGCTAGGGTGTAATTTTATATGCTTAACTAAACTACAGGTGCCGCTACGATCTCCAGTATACCTATGAAAAAGTAATTTCCCACAAGATTTACACTTAGCCTTATCTTGTTCTCTTAGTTGAATAAAAATTGCCAAACTAATGATGTTTCAGAACGATTAGGAGGTTGTCTACTAAAAGTGGGAGTTTGTACGGGTGGGTGTGCCGGTTCATCACCTAAGTTATGAGCAGGACTAGTAGGTATATCATCTAAATCTACTGGAGTTTAGGTTTCATCATCATCATCATCCTCATTTCCCTCTAAGATAGGTGCAGTAGGATAAAGAGCATTCATAATATCATCGTCTATTCTATCACCAACTGCTACATCATGTAGAAAATCAATATCGCTAAATTGAAAACACGGGTGATCACTATCAAGGATTCCGAAGGTTCATTAGGATTTCTAGGTTGGCTACTACTTTGAACTTGCTTATCTTTTCTAGGTCGGGGAGCCGGGGGAGGGGTAGTATTTTGGCCACTACTTTCACCGGTTTTAGCTTTTCCTTTACCGAACATATTTTTCAACGAAAATGCCATAATAATTATAATTAAGCAAAATAACAACACACAAAAATATTCTTAGCACGTAAGAGTTGAAACGAGTTTACCGGATTGACGAACAACTTCTTGAAAATTGAAAATCGTTGAAATTGAACACTTGAAAACTTCAATTCAACAACTTCACAATGTTTCACGAATTTGCAATCAAATTAAACACTTGCACTAGAAAGATTGAAAGAGAGCTTGAGAGAGATTGAGAGATATTGATGAATTGGTGAATAAAAATGAAAGAATGAGGGGGTATTTATAGTTGAGAAATAGTGTAATTATATAAAGTTTGGCGTTAAATTAAAGTTTGGGGGCCAAATGGCTATTTTTAAAACTTCCAAACGGCTACTTTTGAAAAAGAGCCGTTTGGAAATTATTTTAATTTTTTTTTAAAATAAAATATTACTGTTACAGAACTGCCGGAACCGTTTGGAACCGCCAGAACCGTTCCAATGGGTAGAACCGCCCCGCCACAGTTCGCGGGAACCGCCATAACCGGAACCGCCGGAACCGGCAGAACCGCCAGGGCCGCGGTTCCGGTCCGGTTCTGATTCGGAACCGCGAAAAATACATCCTTACCCTGGACCCATTTTGTGGATCCTACTTATTAATCATAATGCCCAATCCATGAATAAATATAATTTCACATGTACAAATTTACTAAGAATTTTTCATGAGTTCAAATAAACAAAACCACTTCTGTGGTAAATATTTATTACTCATAAAATTCTCAATTTACAACAACAACAACAACCCAGTATAATTTCACTTGGTGGGGTATGGGGAGGGTGTACGCATACCTAAGGCTGTATCCGGTTCCGGTTCTGGGTTTATTTGGGTCTGCGATTCCGGTTCTGGCGGTTCCGATTCTGCCTAACTTGATCACCCGGGACATACTCGAGGCACGTGCCTTTGTTTACGTTGTTATTTACTACAAATAAAACTTAAATATTCGATAGTAAATTTAACAAAGTGGTACCAAATGATATATGGCTAAAACTACATTGATCTTTACTAGGAAACAAAGTCTGAATCATTTTATTAACTCTTGTTCGGACAAAAACACTTCCTACTTATTATATACCAATTTTTGTTGCTGTAAATAATTGCTTTTTAAGGGACAAAATCAAAGTCATATTTATGAGTTTAGTTTTTTCACCTATCACTAGCTGCGGTGAAACGAACAAATATTAGCTTTCAATCATAATTTACATTAAAAGAAACATCCCAAAACACTTTGAACAAAAAGAACAGAAAATACATGCTAATGACAAATGATACACTGTGTCTGTATTGAAAGGAAAATCACATACTCACGTTCCAACCTTAGAGAGCGACGCTCAATAGAGATATCCCGATCGAGTAAACCTGTACAATACCGTCTACCCAATTCACTAATGAATAAAGGAAGAATATATCCTATTAATTACACAATAAGAAGTCATGTGAACAACACCAGTTCATTGCCATATGTTACATCATTAACAAGTCTCCAAAATAGTACACTATACAATCATAGTTGAAGTGAAACATGTGATACGATTACAACATTTCTTTTATTTGACTTTCCCAAAACAAAGTATAATTCACACTATGTCTACAGAGCCTTTAACAGAAACGAAAGAGCGGTATGACAGTGCTGGCAATAAGGCCCCGACTATACCTCAAAATACTATGTACAAAGGACAAGGAATACATGGCCCCGAAATGAAGTAGAGCTTACCAAGTCAGCTGAGGAGAGAGTGTGCTGGTATCACTGATCAATACAACCTGTTATAGGACCACCTGCATCCATTAAAGATGCAGCGCTCCCGCCAAAACGGACGTTAGAATATATGGAATAATACTAATATGTAAAACTAAACACCCTCTAAATAGAACGAGTACCATTAAACGGAGAAGGAAACATGAATCCAATAAGAGGCTTAAACAGTATCAAGGTGTCAAGTTAGGGGAAAGGTAAATTTCAAGTAAGTTCCAATCTTTTTAAGTTGGGAGATCTTTAGCACCAATACCCCGCAGTATTTTTAGTACAGAGTTCGATCTCAGCCCGATCGGCTAAGCCTTTTACCTCGAGACATCCACTCACAATACTATCATGTGCGCAGCATGGAGTCTGATCTCAGCCCAATCAACTAAGTCGTCTCACTATAATGTCGCGTGGGACGAAATCACATATTATCTCGCTAGCAATAATCTCATCCCGTTTAAGAGGAAACATCTCAACACATCAATTTCATCCCATATAAGGGAAAATAACCCTATCACATTAATAGGGGGATTTATCCCTCAATCACTCCTCCACCGGCACGTGTTGTTTCAAGCTTAGGTTATTTTGACCTACCCTTCATCGATAACTAAACTATACTCCCAAAGCATTTATTATATTTACCACTCAATTCATAATAATTTACATATTATTCATTTTATCGGCATCAATGGCTATAAAGCAATATCATTCTTGGCACATTGGATGCACATCATATTTCATGCTCTCTTCTTTCACTTTTACGGATCATCAACAACAAGGTTTTTCAAATTAAATCTGTAAATAGACATGAGAGCAAATAAGGGTGTTAGCCACATGGAATTTTTTGCACAATTCGACATAACAACTTTCATTTGAACTTGAATTGAAGTCACAACAGTTTAATACATAACACATGCTTTGAACACGCTCCCGAAGAGCAATATTTGAAAAAGAAGGGACATAAAAAGGAGGACTTAGAGTGAAACCATATAGCACTATTGGTTATGTCATAGTCATACATTTGCTCCATTTTCTTATTGATAATGAGGTTGAAAGACTAACGGTATAACTTTGTAAAGGTTGAGTGTTTTTAGGTTAAAGAATTTGTATTCACACTTTTCACAAGGTTCTAAAGATTTGAATGTGCTTATTTAGCTCCCTATTTATAATTTTCGCTTCTACATTTTGTGAGCTGAATGTTATGCATACTATTACTTAGCTTATAGCTATTGCCATTGCCTATGGCCTGCATAAGAAAGCTTCTGGGTCTTTTTCTCACTAGCCGTATTTATAAGGGAGAAGTCTATTTTCATATGACTTGAATGTATTAATGTGTTTCGTTTTCGTGTATCATATTTCCAATTAATATTTTCTTTAAAAATGTTATATTTAATATTCTTGCGCAATGCGCGGGTACAAATACTAGTATTCTTTAAAAATGTTATATTTAATATTCTTGCGCAATGCGCGGGTACAAATACTAGTATTATAAGAATATTCAGAACATATTTTGAACACACACACACACATACATATATATATATATATATATATATATATACTGTGTGCGTGTGCGTGTCTTTCGACACCAAGCTTATTCAGAATAGCAAGTTTAAAATGAAAAATGAATAGCCCCGAACTTACATGAACATCGTGGGATTTAATTCTAAGAGATAAGTTTAGTCAACATACTTCACCTTGAGCATCCTTAAATTACTACATGGGTTCAGAATCTTAGCCACTTCGATTTATTGAGAAATATAACAAAATTGAATACAAATTATAATGGAGTTCATAGCTCCAGCTCATTTGAGCATTTTATCAAACACTGGGAGGGCGTCATGATTTCTAGCTTCTCTTATGATGGATTTACTTCACTCCCACAAACCAAGGTTTACACACTTGAGCTCAAATACCTTCCCACGACTCATGGTTGTACATTCATGCATAGATACTTTCATACCCAAAAATCACACTCCCCATTAACTATCTCCTACCCCAAATTCAAAATTGAGAGTGGGATGTGGAACCTTACCTCTTGAATGAAGAATTTGTGAGGTTCTCCTTCCGGATCTCTCAACTTTTGAGAAAGATTGATGAACAATTAGCTTAGAACTCTCCGTCTCGCTACATGACACTTCCTCACTCTCAAATATAAGATTTTTTCTTAAAAATGGTCTTTTACATCTATATATCGAAATAGGGTTAGGTTATAAAAATTAGAAAATGAACCCTCCAAACACAGCTCCGTGGTCGCAAAGACTGCAAAATGGATATGCAGTCCGTAAAGTGGGCTGCATAAGTGATATTAAGAACTTGACTGTTCAGGTTAGGTCTGCGACAAGTCTGCGACCCGCAGTGCACCGCAGAACTTCCCTCCGGAAATCTTTATGCTAGGTCTATGATAAATTGTGCGGCCCACAAAATGTTTATGCAGCCGCATAACAGGCCGCAAATCAACCTCTAATATGGGCCTTTTCTCTGCTTCACTCTGCGGCAATCAACGGCCAGCAGAGTGATTATGCGTTCGTATAGTGGATCGTAGAAATGCCCTGCTCTATCAAAAAAAAATTTCAACACTCCAATGCATCGTTCAACCCTAAAAATACGTACCGCAATATCACACAGAAGTTTATCTTGGTATTATGAAATTTTATATTTTGAATAAAATTTTACGCGGCCTTACATACATAGATCATAATGGTTACCAATCTTCCATAAAGGAATCCTCCTTTTTATTTAAAATAAAAAAAAATTCTGAATCTCTTAGATCACTATCTATGTTATGAAATAATATAAAGACAAGAACAATAATGCAAGAACAAGAGCAATAGAGAGAATAGAGAGAGAGAAGTATTCTTATTGATACTTAGAGATTGTTAGGAGTGTATTACAATGGTAGAAGACCCTTTTATTTATAGGGAGTGGGATGATCTAGCTATTAATAATAGGACTCTAGAATCTCTCTAATTAAAGACATTCACCTTAAATAGAAGTGTATTTATAACACTCCCCCTTGAATGTCTATTCAATGATGTGCCTCGTTAAAACCTTAAAACAAAACCCAATGGGAAAAATTAAAGTAAGGAAAAAGAGTACACATGTTTGAATATGCGCCTATTGGTTGCCTCGTTAAAAACCTCGCAAGGAAAACCCGGTGGGACAAAACCTTGTAAGGAGAAAAAGAGTGCAACGCGCATTAACTCCCCCTGATAAGAACATCAATTTATGTCCTTAAGTCTTCGCATCCCGATCTTGTGAACTAGCTTCTTGAAGGTTGACTTTGGTAGAGATTTTGTGAACAAATCAGCCATATTGTCGCTTGAACGAATCTGTTGAACATTGATATCACCATTCTTTTGAAGATCATGTGTGAAGAATAACTTTGGTGAAATATGCTTCGTTCTATCTCCTTTTATGAATCCTCCCCTCAATTGAGCTATACATGCTGCATTGTCTTCATACAAAGTTGTGGGTAGTTTATCACACTTCAAACCACATTTGTCTTGGATATGATGTATTATCGACCTTAACCACACACACTCCCGATTTGCTTCATGAATAGCAATTATCTCGGCATGATTAGATGAAGTAGCCACAATTGATTGCTTAGTCGATCGCCAAGATATGGCGGTTTCTCCACAGGTAAACACATAACCCGTTTGAGATCGAGCCTTGTATGGGTCGGACAAATCATCAGCATAACCAACAAGATCTGGGCTGCAATTCTTGCCATAAAATAAGCCCATATTGGTAGTTCCCTTTAGGTACCGCAATATGTGTTTGATCCCGTTCCAATGTCTCCTCGTAGCAGCCGAGCTAAATCTTGCTAAGACATTAACTGAAAAGGATATGTCAGGCCTTGTAGTATTTGCAAGATACATTAGTGCGCCAATTGCGCTAAGATATGGTACTTCAGGACCAAGTAGCTCTTCATTCCTTTCTTGTGGTCGGAATGGATCTTTGTTCACATCAAGTGATCGAACAACCATCGGTGTACTTAAAGGATGTGCTTCATCCATGTAAAACCGTTTCAGTACCTTTTCTGTATAGGTAGATTGATGAACAAAAATTCCGTTTGCCAAATATTCAATTTGCAAACCAAGACATAGTTTAGTCTTTCCGAGATCTTTCATCTCGAATTCATCCTTTAGATAATCAATTGCCTTTTGAAGTTCTATAGGGGTTCCAATAAGGTTTATGTCATCGACATATACGACAAGTACAACAAATTCCGATGTTGTTTTCTTTATAAAAACACACGGGCAAATGGCATCATTTATATAGCCTTCTTTTAACAAGTACTCACTAAGACGATTATACCACATTCGTCCAGATTGCTTTAGACCATACAAGGATCTTTGCAATTTAATTGAGAACATTTCCCGAGATTTTGAATTATGCGCGTTTGGCATCTTGAGTCCATCGGGAATTTTCATGTATATCTCATTATCGAGTGAGCCATAAAGATAGCAGTAACCACATCCATTAAGTGCATGTCAAGCTTTTCATGGACAGCAAAACTTATGAGATAACGAAAGGTTATCGCATCCATTACAGGCGAATATGTCTCTTCATAATCGACACCAGGCCTTTGAGAAAAACCTTGTGCAACAAGGCGTGCCTTATATCTTTGTACCTCGTTTTTCTCATTTCTTTTGCGTACAAAGACCCATTTATAGCCGACAGGCTTAACACCATTAGGTGTTTCAACTATAGGGCCAAAAACTTCACGTTTTGCCAGCGAATTCAATTCTGATTGAATTGCTTCTTGCCACTTTGGCTAATCCTGTCTTTTTCGACATTCTTCAACAGATTGAGGTTCGAGATCCTCACATTCTTGCATAATGCTATATGCTACATTATAAGCAAAGGCATTATCCACCACAATATCCACTCGATTAATATTTGCCTCAATATTAATTGGATTTAGGGATAGTTCCATATTTTCCAGAGTCTCGGGCTCAATGGATTCTTCATGAATCTCAGAATTTGTTAAATCATGAGATTCTTTCGTGGTGTCATTTTGATCATTCTTTTTCCTCTTTCTAGGATTTCGATCTTTGGAAACTAATGGTCTGCCACGCTTCAGGCGTGCATTTGACTCATTGGATATGACACTAGATGATTGTCCAGCAGGGACATCAATACGGATTGGAACATTTTCCGCGGGAATGTGGGATTTCGTTATCCTCTTCAAGTCCGTAAATGCGTCAGGCATTTGATTTGCTATTCTTTGCAAGTGGATAATCTTTTGTACCTCTCTTTCACAAATAGAGGTATGTGGATCAAGATGAGATAATGATGCATTTTTCCACAAAATTTCCCGTTTGGTTTCACCAACTTCTCCCCCTAATTTTGGGAAAAGTGTCTCATCGAATCGACAGTCTGCAAATCGTGCAGTAAATACGTCGCCTGTCAATACCAAACTTTAAGCAGGACCTTTTTAGGGCTGTAGGACCTTTTAGGAAGTATGGGATTTATATAGTTTAATTTGTTTTATGCAAACCACGGAACTATTCGTTATAAACCCGACCGGGAACATCCATAGGCGATTTAACCAGCCATACAGGACTTACCAACGGAATCACAAGGTTTATACCCGATATAATCCCTCACTAACCATGCCGGGAACACCCCTCTTAGGGCTTACCAACGCCATGATTTAAGCTTAGTTTGCTATAAAATTATTTAAACTAACACCCATACCACAACCTTTACCCCTTCAAGGCAAGCTATTCATTAAGAGTCATTACCTTTTCCGATCATACTTAAGCTATATCAGTTATTATTTAACACTTATGAATTTAGCTCTGATACCATAACTTCCATAACCTAAATATGATCTTCTATGGCTCTGATACCAAACTTTAAGCAGGACCTTTTTAGGGCTGTAGGACTTTTTAGGAAGTATGGGATTTATATAGTTTAATTTGTTTTATGCAAACCACGGAACTATTCGTTATAAACCCGACCGGGAACATCCATAGGCGATTTAACCAGCCATACAGGACTTACCAACGGAATCACAAGGTTTATACCCGATATAATCCCTCACTAACCATGCCGGAAACACCCCTCTTAGGGCTTACCAACGCCATGATTTAAGCTTAGTTTGCTATAAAATTATTTAAACTAACACCCATACCACAACCTTTACCCCTTCAAGGCAAGCTATTCATTAAGAGTCATTATCTTTTCCGATCATACTTAAGCTATATCAGTTATTATTTAACACTTATGAATTTAGCCCATCATTGGGCAAATAAACAAATAAAACATAGTTATATTATATTTTCTATATTATAATTGTGTTTTATTTGTTTATTTGCCCAATGATGGGCTAAATTCATAAGTGTTAAATAATAACTGATATAGCTTAAGTATGATCGGAAAAGGTAATGACTCTTAATGAATAGCTTGCCTTGAAGGGGTAAAGGTTGTGGTATGGGTGTTAGTTTAAATAATTTTATAGCAAACTAAGCTTAAATCATGGCGTTGGTAAGCCCTAAGAGGGGTGTTCCCGGCATGGTTAGTGAGGGATTATATCGGGTATAAACCTTGTGATTCCGTTGGTAAGTCCTGTATGGCTGGTTAAATCGCCTATGGATGTTCCCGGTCGGGTTTATAACGAATAGTTCCGTGGTTTGCATAAAACAAATTAAACTATATAAATCCCATACTTCCTAAAAGGTCCTACAGCCCTAAAAAGGTCCTACTTAAAGTTTGGTATCAGAGCCATGGAAGATCATATTTAGGTTATGAAAGTTATTATTTAACACTTAACTTTTTGAGTTCTTATGTCTTGGTTTAATAAACCAAAATTTTTTAAAAATATGATTAAGGAACAAGTAGATTTTCCTGTCCAACAAGATTTATTAAATACTTGGGTGATTCCTAAAGTAAATATAGAGGCTATTTATAAATTGGGAACTTTTGAAAAATTTGCTGGAAAAACTACTGTGAAAACTACATAATTAAGTTTTACTATGGACAAAGATAGTGGAGTTTTCCATCTATTATCTCAAAATGACATAGATTATTACAAATCTAAAGATTTCAATTATTTACATATTGGTTTAGTTCAAGTTGCTTTTAAGCCATTAACATTGAAAGGCTTACCTGAAAGTTTTGTTGCTGTATTACGAGATGGTAGAAATTTAAATTGGAAAAATTCTTTGATTGGTTCTATACAATCAACCTTGGTTTATGGTGCAATTTATTTTAATGCTTATCCGAATTTAAATATTGCTCTAACTGATGTGAATATATTACAATCATTAATTTTGAATATTAAGATTAATGGATATGATTATTTACCCGGAACAGAAGTTATGTGTATTTGTACTAGAATTGTTTATAGACCTCTTTATACATTATCTCCTAGATGTAAAATTGCTGAACAAAATCATGAGACTGTTTTGTTTGAAAATAATTTTTCTAAATCAAAAATTATTACTCGTAGATTAATTAAGTGGGAAGAAATAAATTTTCCTACTGAATGGATTATTGAAGAAGCTGCAGTACCTCGTGAGATTACTAGTGAGGAGATTTCTGATATCAGACAAAGTAAAGATGGTAGTGTAACTTTGAGTTTTAAAACCCAGGATATCCCAAGACTAACAGATTCCTCTTCAAGATTAACCCGATCTGTATCTTCTTATATTTCTCCAGTAGATTATATTGTAGATATTCCATCAAGGGCTTCAACTTCTCAAATTAGAGATACAAATTTTGATAAAATTATTTTAGATAATAATAATATTGCTAAAGGTGAAGATCGTTTAAGTGATCCTACAGATTCTGACATGAATTTTCCAACTGGTTTACATGGATAGTAAAAAAATTGATTTTAGTCCAGGTTCTCTGGCACGAAAAAAGATTTCTTTAGAATTTTATAGTCCAAAATGGGAAGAATTTAGGAATTGGTTTTTCTCTTCATTTAATAAAGATGAGACAGAGTATTTTTCTAAAAAATTTTACAAAGAGTTAGAAGGAAATAATATTTCATTGCCATTTGTCCCATGGTTCATGATTAAATATGTGGGATATCATTTGTCAGTCATTGAACATGAGTATCATTTGTCTAATGGAGATATAATGATTTCTTCTTTACCTTCAACTCAGTCTTTTGATATCAATAGAGATGGTAAAACTATTAATTTTACTGCTTTTGCAAAATTATTTGAAAATAAAGTTGCTGTAACTACTTGTGAACATGTCAATTTGATTCTTAAACAGCAGAATTATGCTAATTATTATTTGAATGTATTAGGAGAGCATGTCATGGCATTGCATAAGAATTTAGACAATTATTTAAAACAAACACAGATTTTACAAGAAAAAATAGAAGCTTTTCATAAACCAAAACAAGAATTAAAAATTGTCAAAAATACTTTACAACCTCCTCCGGAAATAAAAAGTTTCAAAACTGATTCTACTGAAGAAATTGAACAGCTTTTAAAAGAGAAACTAAAGAATATTATTTTTGATTCCAATATTACTGGAATTGATTTACAGCCTCAACCTGTTTTATCTACAAAACAAGAAAATTTTATTACTCAGAATGTTTCAGAAAATGATTTTGTTAATAAAATCAATACAAAATGGGCTGATAAGCCTATTCAAAGGATGTTTTATTACAATAGACCAACTCCGATGGATGTTTTAAATGAAGAAAGAGATCAGATTTTTAATAATAGTTACAGTAGCAAGGAAATTTATGAATGGAATATTGATGGTTTTAATGATAAACAAATTTTTACTACTGTGCATAGAATGTTGATGTATAGTACTATTTGTAAGATTAATAAAAATCAAGATCGTGATATTGCTGCTATGATTGTTGCTGGTTTCACTGGCCAACTTAAAGGTTGGTGGGATAATTTTTTAAATCAAGAACAAAAGAATACTATCATGAATACTACTAGTGTTATTAAAATTGAAGGGCAATTAGCCTATCAGACTACTGATCAAACAAGTACTTCTCAAGTACAACAAAATGCTGTTTATACTTTGATTACTACTATGGTTGAACATTTTTGTGGTAGATGGACTGATGAAGCAGAAACTATTAGAACAACATTACAAAATTTACGTTGTAGACAACTATCTGATTTTAGATGGTATAAAAATTTATTCTTAAGTCGTGTTATGGAATTGCATGATTGTAGTCATGAGCATTGGAAGTCTAAATTTATTGATGGTTTACCTTCGATTTTTGCGGAATGAGTGAGAAAACATTTACATGGTTCGCATAATAAAATTCCTTATGATTCCTTGACTTATGGGAAAATTATTAGTGTTTGTACTCAAGAAGGCTTAGCTGTTTGTAATGATATAAAGATGAATTATCATATCAAAAAGAATAGATTGAATGAAAGGAAGCAATTAGGAGATTTTTGTGATCAATTTGCTTTTGATATTCCTGGTTCTTCAAAAAAGAAAAAGAAGTTTTCTGAATTTTCTAAAGATGACAAGAAAAGAAAGTATAAGAAAAAGTTTACTTCTCGTGATAAGTCCTCTTGGGATAAGAAAGAAAAGAAAGTTTACAAAAAGAAGGGTAAGAAAGATTATAAAAGAATGATTAGATGTCATAAATGTGGTAAATTTGGGCATTATGCGAATGAGTGCAAAACTCAGGAAAAGATTAAGAGTTTGGATCTGGATGAAAAAATAAAAGATTCTTTGTGTAAGATTTTATTAAATTCTGATTCTGATTCTAATTCTGAAATATCTGATTATTCTTCTACTGATTATTGTTCGGATGATTTAAGAATTCTTCATAATGAAGAATTATATTCTGATTCTGATAGATCTTCTTCAGAAGATATTTGTGCTTGCAAGAAAGATGATAGTCTATATGATTTAATTTCAAATTTTCAGGATTTGAATGTGAATATGATTAATGATGAAAAAATTATGAAGATTTTAAAGAAAATAGATGATAAAAATTTAAGAAATAAAATTCTGGATACAATTTTAAATGATGATTTTGATATTGACAACCAAAACAATATATCTTCTAATACTTCTATCTTGAAGCAACCTGATTATTATTCAACTGCCGAGTTAAAAAGGATTTTGGTCCAAAGAAATTTTCCAGAAAAAGAAACTACTATTTCTGATTTAAAACAAGAACTTGTTATTTTAAAAGAAGAAATTATTTATTTGAAAAATCAGTCAAAAATTCATGATAGAAGAATTTCTAGCCTAGAAGATAATAGGACTTTTGATTTACATTTACAAGCAAACAAGGTTGAGAATTCTAAAGCAAATGAAACTGAGATTTCTGAGACTGAGATTTCTAAAAATAGTAATACTGAGAAAATTAGCCAAGATCATACAAAAGATTCTTTTTTGACAAATATCTTCAGTGAAGATAGAAATGAATTTTTACAAAAAATGAGTATTATTACATCTCAAAAGTTTTATACTAAAATTACTTTACAAATTGATTACAATTTTAGAAAGGAATTCATTGCCTTATTTGACAGTGGAGCAGATGTAAATTGTGTTCAGGAAGGACTTATACCTTCAAGATATTTTCATAAAACAACTCATTGTTTAAGATCTGCTAATGGTAGTCAAATGAAATTGAATTATAAATTACCAAAAGCTTTTTTATGTAACAATGGTATTTGTTTACCTCAAAGTTTTATGATTGTGGAAGATATTTCTTGTCCAATTATTTTAGGGGTCCCATTCATGCATGCGATATTTCCTTTGAAAAGGTGGGATCATACTAAAATAATAGGAACTTATAATGATAAAGATTTTCAATTAGATTTTATCACTAAACCATTTACTAAGTCTATAAATCAAATTGTTGAAAAATTAATTTTAAAAAATCAACAAGTCAATTTTATAAAACAAGAAATTTCTTTATTAGAAATAGATATTTTACTAAAAAATCCAAAATTACAAGGAAAAGTGAATTTATTAAAAAACCAGTTTATTGCTAATATTTGTAATGATCATCCCAGTACTTTTTGGGATAGAAAAAAGCATGTTGTGACATTACCTTATGAAGATTGTTTTGATGAGAATAATATTCCTACTAAGGCAAGACCTTGTCAAATGAATTCTGCATATTTGGATTTGTGTAAAAAAGAGATTGATAATTTATTGAAAAAGAATTTGATTAGACAATCTAGTTCTGCTTGGTCATGTACTGCTTTTTATGTTAATAAACATGCAGAACAAGAAAGAGGTGTACCTAGATTAGTTATTAATTATAAACCTCTTAATAAAGTTTTGAAATGGATTAGGTATCCTATCCCTAATAAAAAAGATTTATTGAATAGGTTACATGATGCAATCATTTTTTCTAAATTTGATTTAAAATCGGGATATTGGCAAATTCAGATTGCTGAACAAGACAGATATAAAACTGCTTTTAATGTTCCAGTAGGACAATTTGAATGGAATGTTATGCCTTTTGGATTGAAGAATGCGCCTTCAGAATTTCAAAAGGTTATGAATAATATATTTATTCCTTTTACAGATTTCATTGTTGTTTACATAGATGATATTTTAGTATTTTCCAAAAATATTGAATTACATTTCAAACATTTAGAATTATTTCAAAAAATAGTTATTCAAAATGGATTAGTTATTTCTAAACCAAAAATGTGTCTTTTTCAAAGTAACATTAGATTTCTTGGTCACAATATTGGAAAAGGAACAATTACGCCTATTAATAGGACGATTGAATTCGGATCAAAATTTCCTGATATTATTACTAATAAGACTCAATTACAAAGATTTTTGGGTAGTTTAAATTATATTTCTCCGTTCATAAAAGACTTATCCAAAGATACTGCTATTTTATATGAAAGGCTAAAAAAGAACCCTCCTGCTTGGAATGATTCTCACACTGATGCTGTTAAGAAAATAAAATCCAAAATGAAAGAACTCCCTTGTTTAACTTTGGCTAACCCAAATTGGGAAAAAACTGTTGAAACTGATGCTTCAGATATTGGATATGCGGGTATTTTGACTCAATTTTCTCCTGTTGAAAAAAGAGATTATGTTATACAATTTTATTCAGGAAAATGGAATGATAGTCAAAGAAATTATGCAACAGTAGCAAAAGAGATTTTAGCTATTGTTAAGAGTGTTTTAAAATTTCAGACGGATTTATATAATCAGAAATTTGTAATCAAAACAGATTGTCAAGCTGCTAAGTTCTTATTTAATAAGGATTTTAAGCACAATGTTTCTAAACAGATGTTTGCTAGATGACAAGCATTATTGGCTCCTTTTGATTTTGAAATTGTTTATAAAAAAGGAATTGATAACAGTTTACCAGATTTTCTTACCCGAGAATATCTTACTAATGATTAATTTTCAGTTTTGTAGGATGAGGCCAAATTGGCCAAGACCTTCCTCTGGAAGGGGAAGAGGAGCAAATTAGAATAGATTTCAGACCCTAGGGCATATTCCAGCCCAGAAAAGATTTCTTGAAGAAGGATCATCTTCATCATCAAATATAAGACCTTCTTTTGCAGATTACCAGAAATATCTAGATTTTATTGCCAGCAATGCTGGAACTGCTGGGGGTAGCAATGCTACTATTCAACCCACCTCTATTGAGGATCATAAAGATTTTGAACCCCTTAATGAAGATTCTTATGCAGTTATAATTGGGAAAACTGACAATGAGATTTTTGATATAAATCCTATAAAAGAGATTATAATTTATGTTGATAACAAAGATTTTCAATGGAAACACAATCCTTGGATTGTTATGAAAAGGTATTTAAACAATGCATTATTTCCAATGCAAACTTACAAGAATAGATTGCACTATGAAATGATTTTAACATCTACTGGATCAGTAGAAATTTCTCATAACAATACTAGTAATTCTAATAAATCATATTTTTCTTTTTCCAAAATGATTATTAAGAAAATTATTTTACCAGATGAATGGGGACTAAGTACTTTAAAAGATTGCCAGTATATACATCCAATTCAAAAGATGTCAATTAATTATAATTATTGGGATTATGTGGAGGCATTTTCAAAGACTTTATTTTATGAAAATGATGATCATAAGCACTCTTGGTTTATAAAAATTTGTGCTCAAGTTTTTAAAAGTACCCAGATTCCAAGTTGGTTCATTAAATGGTGGTCCTTTTTCGGGCCTTCCCAAGGAATACTACCAGTACAGTTTAAAGAGTTATATCATCAATGGGTAGAGATTTCGCCAAGGATTATGGATTTGGACAAAGAGGACCGATTATACCCAAAGACTCCGATTATGAATTTTTTTATGGAATTTTCTGTTCCTTGGATTTACAAATGGACCATTGAATTAGGGAAAGATTCAGATGAAGTACCTTGTTTATTTAGAAGACATTATACAAAATTTTGGCCTAAACTAATCTCAAAAGGATCTGATGGAAAGATGGTTGGGCAAGAGCTATTGGATACTACTAAGACTACAATTACCAAATATGACAAAGAAATCCCAGATGATGCAGAAATGGAAGAAAGTCATTTTAGAAAAATTACTAAGAAGATTCAGATAAAGAAAGGAGGAACATTATCTAAAGAAGAGCTAATTGCAGCTTACATGGAGCAGATTAAAAAAGATATTCAGAAGCAACTTACTGATGATGATGTTTTAATGGGGGATAATTTTGAAGATTCTCAAAGTGTAAATAGTATAACTTCAGAAGATTTACCGGATCTACTCAAGAAAGCTGAAGAAGAGATTTTGAAAATAAAAAAAGCCACTGAAGTTTCTAGAAGGGGCTATTATGTAATTTTATTCAGTTTACTGTAGGATTATTGACTTTTATGTCGGTTACTGTGCACTTTTACTGTGCACAATATTTTCTATATAAATAAGGTAGATTTCATTTAGAGGGTAGGTTTTCCGGAACTCTTCTCTCTCTTTCTAAGATTTTCCTCTCCCTTCTCTCTAAAATTTCCTTTTGTAATACTACTTGTAATAGTTATTGTGAATAAATAAATCAAGAAGTTCTGTTAATCAGGTACTTTCCATTTCTTTAGTTATATTATATTTTCTATATTATAATTGTGTTTTATTTGTTTATTTGCCCAATGATGGGCTAAATTCATAAGTGTTAAATAATAACTGATATAGCTTAAGTATGATCGGAAAAGGTAATGACTCTTAATGAATAGCTTGCCTTGAAGGGGTAAAGGTTGTGGTATGGGTGTTAGTTTAAATAATTTTATAGCAAACTAAGCTTAAATCATGGCGTTGGTAAGCCCTAAGAGGGGTGTTCCCGGCATGGTTAGTGAGGGATTATATCGGGTATAAACCTTGTGATTCCGTTGGTAAGTCCTGTATGGCTGGTTAAATCACCTATGGATGTTCCCAGTCGGGTTTATAACGAATAGTTCCGTGGTTTGCATAAAACAAATTAAACTATATAAATCCCATACTTCCTAAAAGGTCCTACAGCCCTAAAAAGAGCTCATTACTTTTGCAAATCTTTAGTATAGTTATTTTGATGATATCTCATAACTTGATTAAATTATTTCTAAGTATTAAATCTTTTATCTTGTTTCATATTTGATCTATTTTGTGTGAGGTACTTATTTCTCTCTAAGTGTGTGAGGTATCCGATTAATATCCGGAGTGTACGTTGGCAAGCCTGTCCTTGTGGTCCTTGTTAGCCATGATAGGCGTTTATTGTGACCCTTAGGTGTTCCCATAGCCAAGATAACTCTAGAGAGAGAAGAGGTAAAACCAAGAGAACGTTTAGATCATTATGAACCTAGATATTTAGATTTAGAACTTTTTTATAATTTGATCTTTGTTATTTGCTTTTATCTGAATATCATGTACTTATGATTTTGCATCTGTATTAGTTCCAGGACAGTAATTTTTATTTTATATGAATCAAAATATTTTAAATTCTGTTAATTTATCTTCTAGATCTACTCAGATTGCCTTAACTGAGTCTAATTTGGATAACTGGAGTATCCCTGCTGAACCTTTTCATAAGATCTACCAGATAGGTCACTTTAATTTCATTAAAAAGCATAATATTAAAACGTGTGAATCAACTGTTGCTATTAATAACTCTTTAGAAGTTATAAAATTGTTACATGAGCATGATATAATTAGATATAAATCTAGTTTTAATTATCTGCATATTGGTCTTGTGCAAGTTGCTGTCAAGCCTTTGTTTAGAAAAGGACTTAATATTCCTGTTTGTGCACTTTTACGTGATGCACGTTTTCTTAACTTTGATGATTCTTTGTTAGGAGCACTTGAAAGTAATTTAGCAGGAGGCCCTGTTTATTTCAATTGTTATCCTAATTTCTCTGTTGATATTAATGATCCTAATGTGTTAGATACATTAACGCTTAATATCAAAACTCTTAATATGAACAGCAAATCCGAAACTCGTGAAATAGCTGTTATATACCGCGTTTATTATCGGTTGATGTCTACTACCCTTGCTCCGAAAGCAAGGATAGAGAGTACCAAAGGTGTGACTATGTTAATGGAAGCTAACCATGAACATAGTACCATCTTTGTTCCTCGCCTTCTTCAGTGGAAAGACATTCTATCCAATACTGATTGGCACTTTGAAGCCATTACTCAACCCATTCCCTCTCATATAGAGAATCGACAAATAGAACGAATCATCCAAAATTCCGATGGTTCAGTTGACCTTAAATTTCTGAACTCTCAACCTCGTAGAAGTTTCACCGTAGGTTCTACTTCTTCAAACCCCCGGGAAGAAGTATTTACTCGTTCTTGCTCCTTTAGATCTGCTATTAATAAATCTGTTATTAATAGTCAAGTGGATGGGGTAGATTTTTCGGGAGATATCCCAAAAGTTTTTTATAAATCTCAGTTTCAAGAACCTATTCAGGAACCCTCTAGTCCCACAGAGTCTGATATGGCGCCTCCAAGGCAAAATTCAGACCCTGGTCTTCACGTCATTAAAGTTGACGAAGATTATACCCCTAATCTTGCTGCTTTAAAAAGACTCTGGCTTGACCCCAAAAACGCTTTAAGGGTCAAATGGTACACTGCTACCTATTCTAAGAGCCAGCAAGCGATTTTTGGGCAACAATGGATTGCCGATATGAAGCGCTTGAAGTGTGATATTGAATATTTTAAGTGGTTCGAAATCACTGGAAAACTGGATGACCAGAATGAGTCTTTACAAGTTCTGGTTAATAAGTGGTATACTCAAACCAACAAGGTTGTTGAGTCTGTCACTCCTCCTCTTGAAGGAATTAAAATTCCTCATTCCAACACCATTGTTTCTGCTTCTCCTTTTAAACTCAAAAGCAGTAATCCTACGAGTACACCCTCTAATGCGGACATAGACAAAATTGTAGAACAAAACAATTACACCAATAAATTGTTGCACTCTGTTTCCCTTCAAATTGAAGAAACAAAACCTAGACTAACTCCTAGTCTAAGTATCCCTAGGCATAATACAAATAGTACGATAGAGCCTAATCCTATATTCAAGCCTCCTGAATTTCGCCGGGAATTGTTTCCTAAACTTAGCGAAAATATCTCTGTCTCAGGAAAACTGGTTGAACAGATTACCGAAAAGCTAGCCACTTTCATGTTTCAAGTGAAAGTAAAGTAAAAGAAGTTTCTAATGCTTCAAAAGCAAAAGAAACTTCTAATCAAGTTTCTAATGCTTCAAAAGCAAAAGAGACTTCTAATCAAGCGTCCAGTTCTCGACCAACTAAAGAGAACAACACCAATAGTTCTGAGAGTGTTAGAACTCTTTCTGATAACTCTCTTCTCAAACTTTCCGATAGATACCCCCATAGGCGAAACTATTATAGTCGTCCCTCTTTTCCTGATACTCAGTATGAGGAAGATGGTTTCCAGTCTCAATCATCTCATGATGGTAGAGGCATCGTTGAATGGAATATTGATGGTCTTGCCGAACATCAAATCTATCGTGTCCTTCACGAAATGGGCGTTTGTATTACCAGTTACAAGCTGCGAAATTCTTCTGATAAAGAAGCAGCGGCCATGATCACTGCTGGCTTTACTGGTATGCTTAGGTATTGGTGGGATAATTATGTCACCGAAGATCTTAAGCTTCAAATCCTCAACGCAACCACCATTATTACTACTGTTAAAACAGTTAGTGATATGGAAACCTCTGAATCTGAAACCAGAGAGGATGCTTGTGCCACTGCTCTACCACATTGCCAAACACTTTGTAGGAGAGCCTAAACTCTTCCAAGATAGGAGTCTTGAAATCCTTAACAATCTTTGTTGCCCTATACTAAGTGACTTTAGGTGATATAAAGACCAGTTTATGGTCAAAATTATGACTAGACCTGACTGCAATAGTGATTTTTGGAAAGACAGATTTATTAGCGGTCTTCCCCCCTTATTTGCCGAAAAGGTTAGATAAAAAATAAGAGATAGGTGTGGCGGTAAGGTACCCTATGATCTTATGACCTATGGAGATATTATTAGTCTTATTAATACCACAGCCCTAGAGCTATGTACTGACCTAAAACTTAAGAGTCATCTTAAGAAAGATAGATTGACCTCCAAAGCAGAACTAGGCAGTTTTTGTAGAGACTTTGGTTATGGCAATATAGACTATCCTCCTTCCAAGCAAGCTAAGAAGAATTCTAAGGCTAAGTCCTCTTATAATTCATCTAGAAAGACTAGGAAAAACAAGTCTAAAGATAGGTCGTATGAACCTAAGAAGAAGAAATTTAGGAAGAAAAGACCTTCCCATAAAGAAGATGTCTGCTGGACTTGTGGTAAGTCTGGTCATAGAGCCAACCAGTGTAAATCTTCTAAGAAGAAGAAGAAGATAAACCTTCTAGGACTAGATGAGGATACTAAAGAAAAACTCTTTTCTATCCTTCAGGAAAGCGAGTCTGATTCGAGTAATTCCTCTTCTGAAGAGTACAGTGACGAAGAAAATATCAACGTTGCTTATGAGACTGATGACAGTCAGTCAGATTCTGAAGAATCTTGCAAAGAATCTTGTGAAGGTGTCTTTTGCGGATGTCCTTCCAATACCCTTAGTATGATCACATCGGACTCCAAGGAAGTCCTTTTTGATATTATTGATCATATCAAAGACGATGAATCTCGTGCCAAGTATTTGATTGAGCTCAAGAAAATTATTCTGGGTTTTGATCAAAAGAAACCTTCTTCGTCTAAGGCCATCGAACCTTTTAGTATGAAACAAGTGTTCAATAGGTTCGATAAACCTGCTGAGCCCTCTATATCTGACTTACGTCAAGAGATGAATTCTCTTAAACAAGAAGTTAAGCAGTTGAAATCGCGTCTTGACAAAGTCGAGATGGAATCCCTTACTTCTCAAGTCCTTCAGGACACTGTTGAAAAGACTGACTCTTTTCCTGAGAAAGAATTTGACTTCCCTGGAGAACAACCTGTTGATCCAGGTCTTCTTAATAATACTCCTTCCACTAATCCCGGTCCTTCTGTGTCCACTATTAAATCTATTAGTGAACATATTCCTGTCAAAATTGTTGTTGCAAAAAATTTTGTTCTCAACAAGGTTGCTTTATTTGACAGTGGTGCTGACCGTAACTGTATAGTAAAAGGTCTTATTCCTCTTAAGTACCTTGAAAAGAGTACAACTCGTTTATACTCGGCCACTGGTGACAGAATGAAAATTGATTACAAATTATCTAAAGCCCATATTTGTAATAACAATATTTGCTTTACTAATGATTTTGTAATCACTGAAAATATCAATGAAGATATTATTCTAGGAACGCCATTCATTAGTCAACTTAAACCTTTTACTAATGATATAGATGGCATTCATACTTGTATCCTCGGTCAAGAGGTGTTTTTCCCTTTTGTTCAAACTCTTTCTCCTTCAGAGAGTAGGTTTTTAAAAGAAAAAACTATTTTTAAAATTAATTGTCTTTCTAATCATATTTCTTTTTTAAAAGAAGAGATTACTATAGAAAGAATTAAACAAACTTTAAAAACCCCGGGAATAATGTCTAAGATAGATTCCCTTCAAAAGAAGTTTGAAAATGAAGTTTGTTCAAATCTTCCTACTGCCTTTTGGAATATAAAAAAGCATTCTGTTGCATTACCCTACATTGATGGGTTTAATGAACAAAACATACCTACTAAGGCTAGACCTATTCAAATGAACCATGAAATGGTTGAAATTTGCAAAACTGAGATTAACCATTTACTTGATAATGGTATTATTAGACCCTCTAACTCTCCTTGGAGTTGTTCTGCCTTTTATGTTAACAATAGCGCAGAAAAGGAAAGAGGTGCACCAAGGCTTGTTATTAATTATAAGCCTTTGAATTCGGTCCTTAAATGGATCCGGCATCCAATCCCTAATAAAAGGGATCTCCTTAAACGAACTTATAAAGCAAACCTTTATAGTAAGTTCGATATGAAATCTGGATTTTGGCAAATTCAGATTAATGAAAAGGATCGTTATAAAACTGCATTCAATGTACCTTTTGGTCATTATGAGTGGAATGTTATGCCTTTTGGGTTAAAAAATGCACCGTCTGAATTTCAGAATATTATAAATAATATTTTCAATCCTTATTCTTATATGTCAATTGTTTATATTGATGATGTGTTAATATTTTCTGAGGACATTGATTCTCATTTTAAGCATCTTTCCACATTTTTTAAAGTTCTGCAAAATAATGGTTTGGTTGTTAGTGCTAAGAAAATTAAGCTCTTTCAAACCTCTATTAGATTCTTAGGCCATGATCTATATCAAGGTACCTACAAACCTATCTGTAGAGCCATTGAATTCTCGTCCAAATTTCCTGATGAAATTAAGGATAAGACCCAGCTTCAGAG
This sequence comes from Nicotiana benthamiana, assembly GCA_034376525.1. NCBI lineage: Eukaryota > Viridiplantae > Streptophyta > Magnoliopsida > Solanales > Solanaceae > Nicotiana > Nicotiana benthamiana. Next base: position 82,312,856 of record CM067331.1, on the reverse strand, counting down.
ATTCTTAGGAAGTCTTAATTATGTTGCTGACTTTATTCCTAAAGTTAGACAAACTTGTGAGCCTTTGTATCTTAGGCTTAGAAAGAATCCTATACCGTGGGGAGATGAACAAACCCAAAGTGTCAAGAAGATTAAGAGATTAGTCCAAAATCTTCCTTGCTTAGGGATACCCAATCCCGATGCATATATGATAGTTGAAACTGATGCTTCTGATATAGGATACGGAGGTATTCTAAAACAGCAAATAGAATCAAATAGTGGCGAGCAACTGGTGAGGTTTACTTCTGGTATCTGGAATAATACCCAGAAAAATTATAGTACTGTAAAAAAGGAAGTTTTATCTATAGTACTATGTATTACTAAATTCCAAGATGATTTAGTAAACAAAGAATTTTTACTTCGGGTCGATTGCAAATCGGCCAAAGAAATTTTACAAAAAGATGTTAAAAATCTTGTTTCAAAACAAATATTTGCTAGATGGCAAGCTCTACTATCTAGCTTTGATTTCAAAATTGATTTTATAAAAGGAGAAAATAATTCTCTTCCAGATTTTTTAACCCGAGAATTTCTTCAGGGCCATAAAGCCGTCAAAAACTAGCCCGTTCAAGAACGTCAAGTCTGAAAGGCAACTATCAACAGTTAGACCTTTCGTTCCTACTAGTTTGGCCCAAATAAGGCCCTCTTTTCCTCCTCTTCCTAGTCCGGCCCAGAGCCAAAATAAGTTTACCGTTTTAGGAGAACTCCCAAAACTTCCAGGCCCAAAGCCTGAATCTTCCTCTGGATCCACTTCTAAGGTCCAGAACAAATCTAGTTATGAAATGAAGACCCCAGAGTCTTTTGCCCAAGCAGTGGACCCTAAAGTCCAAATTCAAAAACCCTCTTCTCAGCCAACTGAGACTTTTGAATTCTTGACCATTAAGGTCTCTCCCATTTTAGCCCTCGATAAAGAGTTTGAATCTGGTCGAGTCCAAGACCTTATAAAGCCCTGCTATAATTCATCCAACTACATTGATAGCCCTGACCCCCTTCACACTCGCCTTTACTTTGAGGCCATCTTAGTCGATACAGACTCCATTGAAGTGGAACATGTTTACTCTGATAGAAACCCTGATTTCATCCTATATTCTCAGTTTACAATCAAAAAGATTTTATCTCCTTTCGAATGGCATGTTGACCATCTTCTTACTCCCATACGTCTTAGTATGAACCATAAGCCGCAGACTTACAACTGGTATACATACCAACAAGCTTGGTATAATTTCATGTATCTTAGACCAGGTCATACTTGGTTTATTAAATATAGTCCTGAAGTTATCAAGGCCATCATCCCCAGATGGTTCTATGACTGGTGGAAGACTTTTGGAGGAAAATTAGAAAACCTCCCACAACAATTCCTCAAGAAATTCGAAAATTTCCAAATTTCACAAGAGATCACTACTCTCCCTTCTCACATTAAAATGTGTAAATTTTATATTCAAAAAAGAATTTCTTTTATTATCAGCTGGGATTTCAAAATCGCAGAATTCGATAGGATCAGGTACCTATCCAAAGAAGTAAAGGTTAAAGGTTGGGTTCCAAAACCTAAGGTATCAACTCCTGATAAGGAAAAAATTGTCGTGGGGAAGACAACTCCACAATCCAAATCATCCAAGGCGGAAATGAAGAAGAAGCTTCAAAAGGCTCTTCAAGATATTGATAATCAGGATGAAGAAACCATTATGCAACTTCTTGAAGAAGTCTCCTCCTCTGCTGAATCCAGTAATGATGACATGTGTAATCCTAAAGGTATTGCTCAGGCTTATCTAGAAGGATTTTATGAATAATATTTACTTTTCCGAAGAGTCAAGTTACTATTCGGTGGGAATGCCCACTTAGTGTCCTGTGAATACCCACTTTATCACTACCTTCCAAAAGAAGGAAAAACTGAGGGGTATGCGTCTAATTATTGTCCGCTAAAAACAAGTCGGTCGAATTATTGTCCACTAAGGACAAGTCATAATTAGTGTCCGTAGGTTGGGTCCCATAAACGGTCCCCGGGTCATAAGGAATCTTATCCTTATCTTTTCACATGGGGTCGTATCTCTTTCATAAAAGTAGAACCCCACAATACTGTCGGCAAAATCTAAGCCGTCCATCTGTATCTAGGAGATTAACTCTTTTGGTGTCAGAGGTCTATAAAAGACTCTCGTCTTGTAATATGAGGCAGGCCGAATTTTCTTACTTAGAAAATTTCAGGCACTATCTCTCTCTTGAATAATCTCTTCGTCTCTCTTCTTGTAATCATCCCTTCCTATTGTAATATCCCCTTGTTCATGGAATAAAAAGCTTGTTTTAAGTAAGTCTTTCATCTTCTTTATCACTGTTTTACCGTTTTAATTTTTTAATACTGTTTTAATTTGTTGTTTTAATTTATGTCCTTAAGTCTTCGCATCCCGATCTTGTGAACTAGCTTCTTGAAGGTTGACTTTGGTAGAGATTTTGTGAACAAATCAGCCATATTGTCGCTTGAACGAATCTGTTGAACATTGATATCACCATTCTTTTGAAGATCATGTGTGAAGAATAACTTTGGTGAAATATGCTTCGTTCTATCTCCTTTTATGAATCCTCCCCTCAATTGAGCTATACATGCTGCATTGTCTTCATACAAAGTTGTGGGTAGTTTATCACACTTCAAACCACATTTGTTTTGGATATGATGTATTATCGACCTTAACCACACACACTCCCGACTTGCTTCATGAATAGCAATTATCTCGGCATGATTAGATGAAGTAGCCACAATTGATTGCTTAGTCGATCGCCAAGATATGGCGGTTTCTCCACAGGTAAACACATAACCCGTTTGAGATCGAGCCTTGTGTGGGTCGGACAAATATCCAGCATCAGCATAACCAACAAGATCTGGGCTGCAATTCTTGCCATAAAATAAGCTCATATTGGTAGTTCCCTTTAGGTACCGCAATATGTGTTTGATCCCGTTCCAATGTCTCCTCGTAGCAGCCGAGCTAAATCTTGCTAAGACATTAACTGAAAAGGATATGTCAGGCCTTGTAGTATTTGCAAGATACATTAGTGCGCCAATTGCGCTAAGATATGGTACTTCAGGACCAAGTAGCTCTTCATTCCTTTCTTGTGGTCGGAATGGATCTTTGTTCACATCAAGTGATCGAACAACCATCGGTGTACTTAAAGGATGTGCTTCATCCATGTAAAACCGTTTCAGTACCTTTTCTGTATAGGTAGATTGATGAACAAAAATTCCGTTTGCCAAATATTCAATTTGCAAACCAAGACATAGTTTAGTCTTTCCGAGATCTTTCATCTCGAATTCATCCTTTAGATAATCAATTGCCTTTTGAAGTTCTATAGGGGTTCCAATAAGGTTTATGTCATCGACATATACGGCAAGTACAACAAATTCCGATGTTGTTTTCTTTATAAAAACACACGGGCAAATGGCGTCATTTATATAGCCTTCTTTTAACAAGTACTCACTAAGACGATTATACCTCATTCGTCCAGATTGCTTTAGACCATACAAGGATCTTTGCAATTTAATTGAGAACATTTCCCGAGATTTTGAATTATGCGCGTTTGGCATCTTGAGTCCATCGGGAATTTTCATGTATATCTCATTATCGAGTGAGCCATAAAGATAGGCAGTAACCACATCCATTAAGTGCATGTCAAGCTTTTCATGGACAGCAAAACTTATGAGATAACGAAAGGTTATCGCATCCATTACAGGCGAATATGTCTCTTCATAATCGACACCAGGCCTTTGAGAAAAACCTTGTTCAACAAGGCGTGCCTTATATCTTTGTACCTCGTTTTTCTCATTTCTTTTGCGTACAAAGACCCATTTATAGCCGACAGGCTTAACACCATTAGGTGTTTCAACTATAGGGCCAAAAACTTCACGTTTTGCCAGCGAATTCAATTCTGATTGAATTGCTTCTTGCCACTTTGGCCAATCCTGTCTTTTTCGACATTCTTCAACAGATTGAGGTTCGAGATCCTCACATTCTTGCATAATGCTATATGCTACATTATAAGCAAAGGCATTATCCACCACAATATCCACTCGATTAATATTTGCCTCAATATTAATTGGATTTAGGGATAGTTCCATATTTTCCAGAGTCTCGGGCTCAATGGATTCTTCATGAATCTCAGAATTTGTTAAATCATGAGATTCTTTCGTGGTGTCATTTTGATCATTCTTTTTCCTCTTTCTAGGATTTCGATCTTTGGAACCTAATGGTCTGCCACGCTTCAGGCGTGCATTTGACTCATTGGATATGACACTAGATGATTGTCCAACAGGGACATCAATACGGATTGGAACATTTTCCGCGGGAATGTGGGATTTCGTTATCCTCTTCAAGTCCGTAAATGCGTCAGGCATTTGATTTGCTATTCTTTGCAAGTGGATAATCTTTTGTACCTCTCTTTCACAAATAGAGGTATGTGGATCAAGATGAGATAATGATGCATTTTTCCACAAAATTTCCCGTTTGGTTTCACCAACTTCTCCCCCTAATTTTGGGAAAAGTGTCTCATCGAATCGACAGTCTGCAAATCGTGCAGTAAATACGTCGCCTGTCAATGTTTCGAGGTAGCGAATGATGGAGGGCGATTCAAACCCAACATATATTCCTAACCTTCTTTGCGGACCCATTTTAGTGCGGGATGGCGGTGCAATAGGCACATATACTGCGCATCCAAAAATTCTTAAATGGGATATATTGGGTTCATGACCCAAAACCAATTGCAACGGGGAATACTTGTGGTAATTCGTCGGTCTGAGACGAATTAGCATTGCTGCATGTAAGATGGCGTGACCCCATACCGAAGTGGGCAGCCTCGTTCTCATAAGTAATGGCCTTGCAATCAACTGCAGGCGTTTAATTAACGATTCTGCAAGACCATTTTTGAGTGTGAACATGAGCTACAGAATGTTCAACTTTTATCCCGATTGATAAGCAATAATCATTAAATACTTGGGATGTAAACTCAGCAGCATTATCGAGTCTAATGGACTTGATTGGATTATCTGGAAATTGTGCTCGTAGTCGAATTATTTGTGCCATTAATTTCGCAAACGCAAGGTTGCGTGATGACAACAGGCACACATGAGACCATCTACAGGATGCGTCTATCAAGACCATGAAATACCTAAACGACCCACTAGGTGGGTGAATAGGTCCACAAATGTCCCCTTGTATACGTTCCAGAAACGTGGGTGACTCAGTCCCAACCTTTGTTGGTGATGGCCTGATAATCAACTTGCCTTGATAACACGAAGTGCAAGGATATTCATTATTCGAAAGAATTTTGAAATTCTTTAACGGATGCCCATATGAGCTTTCTATAATCCGTCTCATCATGATCGATCCTGGGTGTCCCAATCGATCATGCCAAAGTACAAAGGTATTGGAATCAGTAACCCTTTGGCTTACTGTTGAATGTGCCTCAATTGCACTAATTCTTGTCCAATACAGGCCACAAGATAAAGATGGGAATTTCTCAATAACCCTCTTTTGGCCGGAGACATTCTTTGTGATGACGAGATATTCAAGATTATCTTCATCCATCGTCTCAATATGATAGCCATTCCAGCGTACATCTTTAAAACTCAACAAGTTTCTCTTAGACTTGGAGGAGAACATTGCATTCTCTATGATTAACGTCGTGCCTTTGGGCAGAGTTACAATTGCTCTTCCGGAGCCTTCAATCAATTTATTACTTCCAGAGATTGTAGTAACGTTTGCCTTACACATATTTAGTTGAGAGAAATATTTCTTTTCTTTGAGTATTGTATGTGTAGTACATGAATCAACTAGGCAAATACTTTTACAGTTGGACGTTGATCCAAGTTCGCTTTGTGAGATATCCATATTTGCTATCCCATAGTTTGACATACAAAAGAGATACACGAACATAAGAATAAACAAGTTCAATTCGTTTGTGTCACATAATATTTTCAAAATCTGCTGCTAACAGTTGACTAACAAAATCAGATATGTTATCCATAATTGATTTACTTTGCAGTTTTGAAAATTTCAGTTTAAGCATTTTCTTCAAACAATCGATTGTTAAACACAAACAATCGATTGTTGAACATTGACAATCGATTGTTAAACATACACAATCGATTATTTGCTATTTTGAAAAACTTCAGATCACACTGTCTTAAGACAATCGATTGTTAAATATAGACAATCGATTGTTGGCTTATTTTGAAAAATTCCAGAGCACACTGTTTTAAGACAATCGATTGTTAAGTATAGACAATCGATTGTTGGCTATTTTGAAAAATTCCAGAGCACACTGTTTTAAGACAATCGATTGTTAAGTATAGACAATCGATTGTTGGCTATTTTGAAAAAATTCCAGATTACACTGTTATAACGACAATCGATTGTTAGGCAAAGACAATCGATTGTGGATGATTTTCGAAAAATTCCAGATTACACTGTTTTAAGACAATCGATTGTTAGACAAAGACAATCGATTGTGGATGATTTTTGAAAAATTCCAGATTACACTGTCTTAACGACAATCGATTGTTAGACAAAGACAATCGATTGTGGATGATTTTTGAAAAATTCCAGATTACACTGTCTTAACGACAATCGATTGTTAGACAAAGACAATCGATTGTGGATGATTTTTGAAAAATTCCAGATTACACTGTCTTAACAACAATCGATTGTTAGACAAAGACAATCGATTGTTGATCAATTGTTTTTCAGCTTTAATGCGAAAATAGTAGATAATCGACTAGTTTTTCAGGCTAGTCGATTACCCCTACTGGAAAATAAAAATATTATTGATATTTGAGCATATTGAAGACATTCTAAAGAACTACTGCTAACATTGCATCATGAACTAACTAATACGAACTAATACTAATGACTATTAGTTTATTCACTCTCTAATACAAATAAGTAGAACAAAATCAAATAACTCCATCTTCTTTCATCACGGACCCATCACCGATTAGGTGGTCTATTTTCCCCTCGGGTTGCTCAAAGAAGTCTGCCATATCCAGGTGGGTGATGTCCAAGTTGTCGTCATAGACAAAATTTGTTTCAGGGCCTTTTCTCTTTCGAGATGCTTGATAAAGGTCAACCAAGTGTCTTGGTATACGGCAAGTCTTTGACCAGTGCCATTTCCCACCGCAACGATAACATATAGTTTCTGAACCATTTGCCTTAGGATCTTCATGACCCCGTTTCTGCTTTCGGCGGTTATCTCTCCTTGGGGGTTGACGGACTTCATTGGAATTTCTTCCTTGTCTACGTCCCTGGCTATGACCCCGTTTACGACCATGACCATGGCCCTTTTCATGTTTGGCATAATGAGAGTGCACCTTATCTGCTTCAGGCAGTGGTGTAGACCCAGTGGGTCGATTTTCATGATTTCTCATGAGCAGGTCATTATTTCGCTCAGCCACTAGTAGAAGAGAAATCAGTTCAGAGTACTTTGTAAAGCCTTTCTCTCTGTACTGTTGTTGCAGTACCATATTGGAGGCATGAAACGTTGTGAACGTTTTCTCAAGCATATCATAATCGGAGATATTATCTCCACATAGCTTCAATTTAGAAGTAATTCTGAACATTGTAGAATTATATTCAGAAACGGACTTAAAGTCCTGGAGCCTCAGATGAGCCCAATCATATCGTGCTTGTGGCAGAGTGACCAACTTCAGGTTGTCATATCTCTCCTTTAAGCCGTTCCACAAGATGAGTGGATCCTTGACGGTGAGATATTCAATCTTCAAACCTTCATCAAGGTGATGGCGCAAGAAAATCAAGGCCTTCGCACAGTCTTGGGTGGATGCTTTTTCTCTATCTTTGATGGTGTCTCCGAGACCCATAGCATCTAAGTGGATTTCAGCATCCAACACCCATGTCATATAGTTCTTGCCCGAAATTTCAAGGGCAACGAACTTTCTTTTCGTAATGTCAGACATAATCGAAAATTAAATTAGGAAGAGGGAAATACCTTAGATTTTTCGAGAATGGTTCTTGAGACGGTAGAGTCTCGTGCTGATAACGTGTTATGAAATAATATAAAGACAAGAACAACAATGCAAGAACAAGAGCAATAGAGAGAATAGAGAGAAAGAAGTTATTTTATTGATACTTAGAGATTGTTATGAGTGTATTACAATGGTAGAAGACCCCTTTATTTATAGGGAGTGGGATGATCTAGCTACCAATAATAGGACTCTAGAATCTCTCTAATTAAAGACATTCACCTTAAATAGAAGTGTATTTATAATAATCTAAGTATTACTTTTGAGCAAATTAAAGTTTCTACGAAAATTGTTGGGTTACGGTTTAAAATTTTGTAAGTTATAATTAATGTTTGATGATACTTTAATGTTGGAATTTTTACATATATATACCATATAGCAAACCTTATTACCTCCCATATTTAAGGTTTGTGTTTATTACATTTAGGCATACCAAATTTTAATTTATACCATAATTCAAATTAAGGGTATAATTATTGCTTCATTTATTCTAGGCATGATTTTAGGAGCATATATTCCTTTTTCCTTTTTTTCCTCTTCTCTTTCCTAATGGAATATCTTAAATGTAATCGTGCTGACAAACTCATAGTCTTGCATTGATCAATGAATCATGAAATAAACACAAAATTTTCAAGTTTTGTTGAGGAGCTCCTAATTGTGTAATAAGCTAATCAACCTTAGTTCTGAATTTTGAGAGGGCAACCTCTTTGATAAGCATGAAGGAATCGACAAAATCATTCCCAAGCTGGTTCGGATCTGATACCGAAGCATATAATGAATCTCTTGTTTATAAGGAAAGTAATGGATTAAATAACATAAATTGGGATATATGTGAAGACATAGTTAAATTTTTTGGACAATTTTGCTTTGCTACTGCACACTTTTCTAGTTCTAATCATCCAACTTGTAATTCTATACTTATTTATTTGAATGACATAGCTTCATTTTCAAAATTGAAAATTTGAATATTAAGAATTGATTAAATTTGGTATGCTTAAATTTTTTTGACACAAGTTTATAGTTTAATTGTAGTATAAATGTAACAATACAATTTAACTACAAATTATAATTTATCTACAAATTATCTACATTTTATCTACAATTCTACAATTTAACTACATTTTAACTACAAATTCTGAAAAAATATGTCTTCTTCTTCGACGAGTTTCAATCTGAAATTCAGTCAAAACCAAGTCTAATCTTCACCAAAACCCCTCAAAATTGAGATATAAACTCCTAAACATATTTCGAATTATTTACAACAACACCAATCTGAGGGATTTTCAATTGTAGCATAATTGGTATTTTCGACATAATTGTAGAAGACTTGTAGAAGTTTTAGTCTTCCCAATCTACAATATATCTACAACTTATCTACAATTTATCTATATTTTATCAATAAGTTATCTACAATTTATCTACAATTCTACAATTAACTACAATTGAACTACAATTTAACTACAATTTATGGAAAAATATGGCTTCTTCTTCTTCGACGAGTTTCAATCTGAAAATCAGTCAAAACCAAGTCTAATGTTCACCAAAACCCCTCAAAATTGAGATATAAACTCCTAAACATATTTCGAATTATTTACAACAACACTCAATCCAAACAAATAATGATTTTTAAAAATCCAAATTTAAATTCAAAGCTTTCAAGCTTTTAATGGCTATCAATGGTGGAAAATATATGGAGAAGGAGAGAATTACGCTGCAATAGATTTTCTTTCGTTTTAAATTTCGAAATTAATGGTGATAGAATCACCGTTAAATGTGATTCCTATAAATTTTGGAGCCTTTTTAGGATAGAATCTATCAATTTTTTGTTTGGTACAATTTTTGTAAACAAAACATGGTATAGGCGGGTAAATACCAAATCATACACAATTTTGGTAATAAGGTTTGCTATATGGTATATATAGGTAAAAATCCCCATTAATTAAAGTTTTTACGAAAATTGTTGGGTTACGCTTTAAAATTTTGTAAGTTATAATTAATGTTTGATGATACTTTAATGTTTATCTGTAAGGTTAAGTAATATATGAGCAAATATTAGGCCTCAGTCTAATATTGTCAAAAGGAGTAATTTTCAAGGGCTATATAACTTTTAAAAATAGGGACAAAAAATGACGGTAAAAAAGGAACATTTGCGTATATCACTTTTTAAAGAAGAATTAATCCAAACAAAACTAAAAGTATATCATAGAGGTATAATGTATGTATAATTTATGTATTATATGTATATGTATATAATCAATATATAAATTATGTATATGGCTAAACAAAGTAAACCAGGAATATGGCGGCTATTTATGTAAAGATGTATTGGGCCAGATATTGTGTCAAGTCTGGGCAGGCCCATTTTCTAGCCCAGACCACGATGGGTTTTCGCTAAATATCCAAACAAAAACCCTAATCCTCTGTTCTCCATAGCCACAGACGGAGCACAGAGCAGCCAGAGAGGGAGAGAGGAAGAGGGTCGTAGAGAAAATGGTGACCTACAAAGTAAACGTTTAAACTTTCTTTTATTTTAACATTTAATGCGGTTCAGGTGATAACTCTAATCTTTTTTTTGTGTGTGTGTTTCTTTTGTTGTTGTTTGGCAGTTTCATCAGTACCAGGTGGTCGGTAGAGCTCTGCCAACAGAGAACGATGAGCACCCAAAGATCTACCGCATGAAGCTTTGGGCTACCAATGAGGTCCGTGCCAAATCCAAGTTCTGGTGAGTATCACTACTCATTTTCTGACAATGAGCGCAGTCTTAGTATAAACATATTACTACATAGTTGAATGTGTGTATTGGAAAATGATTATTACTGAATTATAACGTGTTGGTTGATTTGGTGGAGAAAAGGTACTACTTGAGAAAGTTGAAGAAGGTGAAGAAGAGTAATGGGCAGATGCTGGCTATTAATGAGGTATGATATGGATATCTATGTCTTTATGGTTGAATGAATAGGATTTTACTGCATTTCTGGAATTCCGTTGGTTGATTTGGGTTTTTTGTGTCAAAGTTAGTACACTAATGAATCTTGATTCATCAACTATGCCTCAATGTCAAATTGCTCCTTTATTTGGGATTTGGTTCGGCTTTGCTTCAAAAAGATTACATAGGGTAATTTGTTTGTTTTCCCAAAAATTAATTTCGTACCTGACCATGTATCTATTGCCTCTTTGTTATACATCTTTTTAGTCAGTAAAATAGGAAATGTAAATGCTAGCTTACTGGATTTCAGTATCTGCTGATTGTTGAGTTGTGTGACTTGTGTTCTAAACAATTGACCTACCAATTAGAATGAGATGATGGCATTTGGATTTTGACCTTGTGGAGGCAGTTTTATTTCTACTTCAAGATATTGCAGGTTTATAAGGCCTATATTTGGAAAGCTTTGTGTTGCAAATGTGGCACATACTATTTCTTTCATGCTGAGTATGTTTTACCTATTAGATGGAATTGTTGGTTTCTGTGTTCTGATTGCCATACTTTTTCAATTCTGTCGTTTCTTCTGTCAATGTATTGTATAACAGCTACGTCTGGGGCAGTGTTTCTGTCTGTGCATATCAGAAACTGTACTGTTGCTTCTGCTGCTTCAATGATTCCTGCTCTTACAAGTTACAACAGCACTAGCTTGATTTTGAATTGTAAAGTTACAATTTCTTAACGGCGCTTGGTGCGCTTAGAATCCAGAACATATTATGCTGTTGTTACTTATCTACACACACTCAATACATTCTGTTTCTAATTTGCATGATAAAAGAGAGGTGGATTTTGGTGATATTATTCTTTTCAGCAATCTGTTGGAGATGAGGGTTCAAGTTGCTTTGATGGATGTAATGATGGAAGCAAGTGAGGACAAGATGCGTTGTAGAGGATGTGAGCTAGTATATAATATATGTATGGTTATAGATGAGTCGAGGGGAGAGAGGGCAGGGGACTCGAAACCCTGTTATGGGGACTCTGGAACTTAACTTTAGAAGTGGTATATGACTTGCTTGAATGGTTGACTGAAATGTTATTTTTTTCTGTAGATCTTTGAGAAGAATCCAACTAAGATCAAGAACTATGGTATATGGCTGCGTTATCAGAGTAGAACTGGGTACCACAACATGTACAAGGAGTTCCGAGATACCACTTTGAATGGAGCTGTGGAACAGATGTACACTGAGATGGCCTCACGTCACAGGGTCCGCCATCACTGCATCCAGATCATCAAGACAGCCACTATTCCAGCTAAGCTGTGTAAGAGGGAGAGCACAAAGCAGTTCCATGACTCCAAAATCAAGTTCCCTTTGGTGTTCAAGAAAGTTAGACCACCTAGTAGGAAACTCAAGACAACATACAAGGCTACCAGACCCAACTTGTTCATGTAACATGTTAGGTCATCAGTTGATTGAAAAGCAACTTTGAATTTATGCAAATTTTGTTGCACCAGTTGGCGAGTTTGACATCAAACGAAAACCTTTGTCTTTTCCTTTTATTATATTTCTAGCCTTCTAGGTATCGGACAGTCTCTTCCTTTCTGAGTCCTAAAAAATTGTTTGCTTCGGCAGTTTCAGTTAAAGTTCTCTGTGTTCTCTCAAGGTTGGTTTTGTCATTTTGTTGTCATGATTTTGTTATAGTATTATGATGATAGTTGTCATCAGCTTCATGCATAGAGTTGATTAGTCTGCCACCACTTTCCTGATGAACAGATTGTGGTATCGGTAAAGCTGATGCCAACAGTAGTATCATAGTAAGCAGGAAAATATCTATTGTGACGCCATTATCCCGGATAAGCGAAAGATTCTGTACCAGTCAAGTTGATCTCATTGTTTATCTGGAAAGTGGTGTCATATTATGCATCTTTTCCTGCTTGCTTTCCTTGCGGTGATGTTACTGTTGAATGTTGATACAGCGTATATTCGTAAGAAATGTTTAGAGCCCGTTCGGACATAAGAAATGTTTCTCTTTTTTACAAAAAAAATTTCCTTTTTTCCTGAAATTAGTGGTTGTTCATAAACTTTTCAATTTTTGCTTGAAGATGCATTTTAAAAATTTAAAAAATTTCAACAAATTATTTTTTTAAAATTTTCACTCTGAAAAATTTTCTGTTTTAAACTAAGAGGAAAAGCAGTAACATCTTTCAGTTTATGTTACTTAGAGACTATGACATTAGAAGAATATCGAAATTCTTTAGGGTTACATAATGCAGAGACTCCAACTTTATCGAAGGACTACTTCATAAAATAGTATATATAAATTCATAATTTTAAATATATAATATGTTCAATGTTAAAAATTTTAAAAGTTAAATCCATAAAGTATAAATGCCGGATCTAACTCTAACTCTTATATTTTATATCTTTCCTAACAAAAAAAGAAAAGAAAAGAAAAATGAAACTTAACGTGCATCGTAAAATTATATTCATGTTATAAAACAATAAAAGAAGAAGAGCAGTATTGCAGAGAAAGAGAGAGGGAATTCTTATTTAATTTTGGGGTTGTTTACAATGGGGTAAGACCCCTCAATTTATAGGAGGAAAAATAACTTAGCCTCAAAGTAAAACTCTCTACAAGATAGACATTCACTCTAATTAGAATTCTATTCTTAACACTCCCCCTTGAATGTCTACTCAATAAGTAATGTGTCTCATTAAAACCTTAACTAAAATAGAACCCAATGGGAAAAAAAATTCTAGAAAAGGAAAAAGAGTACACATGTTTAGAAATGCATCTGTTTGTTGCCTCGTTAAAAACCTTGCAAGGAAAACCCAGTGGGACAAAATCTTGTAATGAAAAAGAGTACAACACGCATTAACTCCCCCTGATGAGAGCATCAATTCATATCCTTGAGCCTTCACATCCTAATCTTGTGCACCATCTTCAAGAGATCATTGGTCGAGATTTGATAAATAAATCAGCTATATTAACTTGAATAAATATGTTGCACCTTGAAATTATCATACTTTATAAATATGTAATATCTTTATAAAGTGTCGTGGAATGGCATTTTCAATATCTCCATAGATATTCTCGCTATCATATTATCATGCTTATAGTTATAGCAAGATACAAATCTGCACAAATTGCACTGAGAAAGTGGTACTTAAGGATAAAGAATTGTATATGCTTTAAGCAACTTAAATCCTTCATGGATTGTCATATAAGTTAAGCCATATAAGCCATCTAAAGAGGCTTTAGTGCATATCAAGTTTTTTATGTCTTGCATAGACATATAAGATATCGAAAACTGATTACACATACCATTGACTTTATACTTTCAAGTATTCGAACTACATGTCCAAAACTACATGTCTTTCATATGGAATCAATTCTACTTGAATTGTATCTCTTCCATTTGGCCAATATTTTGTTTGTATTCGACAAACTTAAGATCCTCATTGATATTTAGCGCTATCATAGATGTCGTCGACGAACATTTTATATCGGTTCCAGTAAATTTTCATAAAGACATAACATGGAGATCTCTTCATTCATATATTCAGGTACCTGAATCTCTCATGAGATTTTATGAAGTGTTATGTCATGTGATCTTCTAGATCACTTGCCTCCTTATTATGATCACTTTGATCATTTGCTCATCTTCTTTATTAAGAAGTTCTTTTTGAAACCGATTTGTCTATACGCTTTAAGCGTATCAAAGACTTTGTCCTTCTAGGACTTAATATAAGCATTTGCAGTGAAAATATAGTTACTTTCTTTGGGTCAGCAAATGCGTATGGCATGCTTTGCAATATGTTGCAATTGAATTATCTTTTTATGAACTTCAAGTTCATATTATGATATTCGAGGATCTATATATACAAATGATAATTCGTTCCATGTAACTTTTTTTCAAGTGTTTATCATGTCTCCCCCTCATGTTAGAAAAACTAATTTGTTTCCTCAACTCTGGGAAATCATCTTTGTGTATTATCATGTTAATATACACTGCACATCAATAATAATAAGATGAAATTATTTGGTTCCTGACCCTGAACCACTTGTGAGTGGAGAATATAATATACTCTCGTGTATAACGTATATCAAATTGATATAGATAACTTTGTTCTCATAAGCAATAATTTAGCTATTAAGTGGAGGCACTCAATAAATTATTTTGCTAAACCAACTATGATGTAAACCAACTTATCAAGATGAATTATCTTGAATAGAAAATCTGGAAATTATGCTCGAAATTAGATTACTGAGCAAGTTACCTCGCAAGCACCAGCCAGGTTGCAGGTTAATAATAATCGCACATGTAACCATATCATAGATGCATCATATGTGGTATACATGGCAGGCGAATGGGCCCATATTCGTCTTTGATATTTCCAGAATTTATGGGATTCAACCCCAACTTTAGTTGGTCAATTAATTAATGAGAACAAGTAATATAAGAGAATTCGTAAAGAACTTTCTAGTTCTTTAATATTTACCCATGTGAATTCTCTATTATTGTTGCACATCATACTTAAATTGATATGGCTAACCCGAATGCCAATTGAATAAATTATCAATATTGATAAAATTCAGGTTTACATCATGACATGTGCAATTATCAATAAACTCTAAGTTTATTATGATATGGGTTTTTATATCAATAAACATCCACTTTATTGTGGCATTCTTTTGTTTGTATAGTACAAATTGGAGAATAAAGCTGGTAGCTTTTCACATGCATATTATCATGCTACAAGTTGTAGTAATAGAAGATATCAAATCTTTCTTTTATTTATAGTCTCAATATAATCAATCGCTTCGCATATACTTTGGAAACTGAATAAGTTTCTTTGAGACTTACTACAATACAATACCTTATTGGTAATCAATTATGTTTCTCCAAAATAATATAATTGGCTCTTAAAGTTGTACCATTATGGTCATGTCAAAATTATATGCAATATATGTTTCTTGCATTATTATTGTCCTTTAATAATCATATTGCCAAAATATTTTGGCGTACAATAGGTACGTGATCAATGACCATTCATGCCATAATAATGACATTATTTTCTTATATCGTCTCAACCCTCCTTCTAGAGGTGAGTGTGGTATATTCAATACCAATAACATGTTCATATTCTTCCAATAATGAATATGTATTCATAAATCATATGTTGTCACATTCACACCATGAATGGATTATAATCATCTATATGTGCTGTATAAATTTCATGTAAAATCGATGACATATATTACTTTCACAGAGTAAAGGAATATTTTGAGAATCCTTATTATTCTCATTATCACAATGATGACGATTATAATTTCATCGGTGGCCACGTCCATATCCATTGATACCTTCACGGTAATAATTTTGTCTTCTTTCAGACTTATTACATAGTGCTATCATATTTTCTGCGGGATATGTAATTTTGTTATCCTTTTCAAATCCGTAAATGCGTCTGGCATTTGATTTGCTATTCTTTGCAAATGAATAATCTTTTGCACCTCTTTTTCACAAATAGAGGCACGCATATCAAGATGAGATAATGATGGATTTTTCCATAAAATTTCCCGTTTGGTTTCACCACCAACTTCTCCCCCTAACTTTGTGAAAAATGTCTCATCGAATTGACAGTCTGCAAATCGTGCAGTGAACAAATCCCCTGTCAATGTTCCGAGGTAGCGAATAATGGAGGGCGATTCAAACCCAACATGTATTCCTAACCTTCTTTGCAGACCCATTTTGGTGCGATATGGCGGTGCTACAGGCAATTATACTGCACATAAAAATTCTTAAATGGGATATAATAGATTCATGACCCAAAACTAATTGCAAATGGGAATATTTGTGATAATTTATCAGTCTGAGACGAACTAGCATTGCTGCATGCAAAATGGCGTGACCCCAAACCGAAGTGGGCAGCCTCGTTTTCATGAGTAATGGTCTTGCAATCAACTGCAGACGTTTAATTAAAGATTCTGCAAGACCATTTTGAGTGTGAACATGAGCTACATGATGTTCTACTTTTATCCCAATTGATAAGCAATAATCATTAAATGCTTGGGATGAAAACTCAGCAGCATTATCTAGTCTAATAGACTTAATTGGATTATCAGGAAATTGTGCTCGTAATCGAATTATTTGTGCCATTAATTTTGCAAACGCAAGGTTGCGTGATGACAATAGGCACACATGAGACCATCTAGAGGATGCGTCTATTAAGACCATAAAATATCTAAAGGACCCACTAGGTGGGTGAATAGGTCCATAAATATCCCCTTGTATACGTTCCAAAAACGTAGGTGACTCAGTTCCAACCTTTGTTGGTGATGGTCTAATAATTAACTTGCCTTGATAACAAGAAGTGCAAGAAAATTCATTATTTAAAAGAATCTTTAAATTTTTTAATGGATGCCCATATGAGTTTTCTATAATCCGTCTCATCATAATTGATCCAGGATGTCCCAATCGATCATGCCAAAGTACAAAAGTATTGGAATCAGTAACCTTTTGGTTTACTGTGGAATGTGCCTCAATTGCACTAATTTTTGTCCAATACAGGCCACAAGATAAAGATGGGAACTTCTGAATAACCCTCTTTTGGCCAGAGACATTCTTTGTAATGATGAGGTATTCAAGATTATTCTCATCTATTGTCTCAATATGATATCCATTTTGACGGATATCTTTAAAACTCAACAAGTTCCTCTTGGACTTGGAAGAGAACATTGCATTCTCTATGATAAATATTGTTCCTTTAGGCAGAGTTATAGTTGCTCTTCCGGAGCCTTCAATCAATTTACTACTACCAGAAATTGTAGTAACATCTGCCTTACACATACTTAAATGAGAGAAATATTTCTTCTCTTTGAATATCGTATGTGTGGTACATGAATCAATTAAACAAATATTTTTACAATTGGACGTTGATCCAAGTTTGCTTTGTGAGATATCCATATTTGCTTCCCATGGTTTGACATACAAAAGAAATATACGAAGAATATTTAAAGTTGTCTTCTTTTTGACTCAATCAAACACACAATTAATTAATATTCACAAGTAAATTTATGAGCTTACATCAACCATGATTCAAATTCATTCCATGAAATATTCTATGTAATGGTACATGACTTTATACTGACTGGACAAAAAAAATATTCTGGACTTAGTTCTCCCATAGACATTTTAACTTGCAAACATAGCTCATAAGTCATAACTAATCCCTTGAACATGCTCTGTGCTACATATTAAATTTCTATTTATGCACATGATGAAGGGTCCTATGACAACAAGCAAATCATGGTTTTTCTTTAGAACTAAGCACTTGGTTTCTAATAAACCCATTAAGACATACTCAAGTTCATTATCAAATTTTAAGAGGCATGTTATTTATAATTCAGTCAGACAAGTATATCACATAACATACACTCCTAGCCCACGATTTCCAAATAGAACAGTGACTCACGATTTTAGCAAACAAAACTCATATTTTGAATTTATGAGAAAAGAAAACGAGAGGAGCACCCACTGACCTTTTTGTGCGCAGTGAACGGGGTCGCATCATGGTCTACTATTTCTGGCCTCTACTCCACAACTTCGAATAACCGTTCGAAATCCAAAACAAGCACAACAACGACTAGACAAAACCAACAGAAATCGAACAAAATAAATCCTTAATGTGCGATTCTAACGATTAAAAACATGAGAGAAGAATGGCCCGGATAAGAGTATAAAAACGGCGACTAAAAAAAAAGGTTTAAGGCCGCCAGTGAGAGGTGTCAAAAATCTTCACCAAATCTGGTATTTATAGGCGTAAAACTAGGGGTTTTGGAATAGAGTTTGGGCAGGATTTCGAGTTGGGATTTCAAAATTGAGTCAAAGAGCCGTTTGAAAAAGAAAATCAAATTCTTGATGTTGATTTCACATGCAGCAAAATCAGATTTTCTGAAAAGGAATTTTGGCTTTATATATTGAGCATGTTGATGATATATGGGCAAAACATCTGAAGTGCTAAGATCGAAAGAGAAGGAAAGTTTCACCAAAATAGGGTGACATATCTCTGTGAAAGATTAAAACCGATGGAGCTTGTCTAGAAGAGGAAAGGGGAGGAAGAAGACAACTTTCCTTCTCTGCAAAATAGGGTGACATATCGAGCTGGTAACGTGTTATAAAACAATAAAAGAAGAAAAGCAATATTGCAGAGAAAGAGAGAGAATTCTTATTTAATTTTGGGGTAGTTTACAAAATGGGGTAACACCCCTCTATTTATAGGAGGAAAAATAACTTTAGCCTCAAAGTAAAACTCTCTACAAGACACATATTCACTCTAATTAAAATTCTATTCTTAACAATTCACAAATTAATTTAACATAAATATTTTCATAGAAGAGTCTCCTCAACTAAATGAAAAAGGAAAGAATATAATAAAGGGGCATACAAAGTCATTAAATGGAAAAGGTGGAGGTTAGCTTCATTATTTTCTGTTATGCAAGAAGTACACATACTTATCAATTACGTTGTTCAATTGCCTTGCACTTATTAATTTCTATTATATCATAACTACACCCTTTTTTAAATGATTCTATTAACATTTTCGCTAATGCTGCTTTAATAGCATGATATGGGCTAATTTATTTTGTTATTTCAAAAATATCATTCTAAATGAATCAACACATCCTCATATCATAGGAAAAGAATGTAATGTTTACTCCAATCGACTACTAATAACATGTAATTAGAAAAGTAAAACACATATTGATTAGTTAGAAATATTTTATTCTTCATCTTCGTATTTACTAATATAGTCATTGTTAAATCGATTGGAAGTCCACTTTGTTTATGATAGTTTAGAACTGGATTCCAAGAGCATATTCTTAAAAAAACAAATTATAGGTAGCTGAGTTTGTATTTGATATAATATTCTGACCCTCACCAATAAATTATTTTTGTCCTTCCTTTTGTTTTTGTTCATTGACGACTATTCCGTGATTCTTAAGCAGAGAGGAAAAAAAAGATTTAAAAAGAAGAGCAAAAATGGCGCCGGTGCCTGAGGAAACAACGGCGATAGATTACGTGATGGAGGCAGCTTCTGGTGCACACTTTTCCGGTCTCCGATTTGATGGCCTTCTCACTTCTGGCTCTGCTTCTCCACGCGCTTCTCCTACTCATACTCCCACGCACTTCTCCACCACTATCCCTCTTGATTCCACTACCCCTAAACAGCCTTTCGTCATCGGTACTTCCTCAAATTCTCAATTAATTCTCGAAACTTTTTGTGACGTGTTAATTCTAGACTATTTGAGAATTGGATTTTTGAACTTTTAGTATCTATTTTGCTGTAATACTTTAGGCCCATACCATTTGAAGAAATTTTGGTTGGTAATATGAGTCGTTTATATTCATTTGGCTCTGTTCATGTTTCAGCAACAACAGCAACCCAGTATTCTGTTCACATTTCATTCCATCAATTTAGTGGTTTGCTGTCAATTCTACTAGATTAAATTGGGTTTGAGTTAATAGGAATGGGCATAGAGGGTTTTATATGACTGACCCCCCTAGTTTAGGCTTCAGGCGTAGTCGATTGATTGATTGTTTTGAATGTAATGTTTTTTTTTTCAAATGATTCTTGAGCTTTTGCTCTGTGTATCCAATTATTTCAAGAATTCAGTGGGAAATTTCACTACTTGAAATGGGTCCAAAAAAAGCAGAAAAGATATAGAGAATTCATACAAAAAAAATAAATTATTGTTTTTTACTTTTTTGGGTTTTGTTCGTGGAGATTCTGTTATACCAGTTTGACCTATTATTTGTCTATTATTCTCGGGGGGTTTTTGAGCAGGGGTTTCTGGAGGTACAGCATCAGGTAAGACGACAGTGTGTGACATGATCATCCAACAACTACACGATCATCGTGTCGTGCTTGTTAATCAGGTTTGTTTCGTGTTCTTGTCTTTGCTTACTTATTGATTGCTGACATGTTTTGATAGTTGTCAAAGCCACGGAAAGCATATTGTTATAAAGGAAGAGGGCTGCTCCAGTGTGGTGGGATTTACCAAATTCTAATCCCCCCCCCCCCCCCCCCCCACAACACAACAACAACAACAACAACGACAACTACCCAGTATATTCCCACCAGGTGGGATCTGGGGAGGGTAATATGTAGACGAGCCTTACCCCTACCCGAAAGGGTAGAGAGGCTGTTTCCATTCGACCCTCGGCGCATAGGATAAAATGAAAAGCTGCATTAAAACAAAAAAAAATAAAAACAAAGACAAAATTAGAAACAAAAACAAGACAAAACAAAACAATAAAGCATTAGTAAATCCCGCAGAAATAACGTAAATAATTATGTAAACATAAGAAACATAAATACAGTCGCATGCAATAATAACAAACCGTAACTACCATACTAACAACCATAAGGGGACATAAGCTAACACTAATCATCTATGGATGACCCTGCTATCCCACACCCAACCCCGGGTGAGGCGTACGAAGAACTCTATGAGCCCCTAGCCTACAACCCTGATTCTAGACCTCCAGACTCCCCTATCAAGGGTCATGTCCTCGGAAACCTGCATTCTAGTCATGTCCTGCCTAATCACCTCTCCCCAATGCTTCTTAGGCCTCTCTCTTCCTCGCCGACCGCCAACAATCTCCAGCCGCTCGCAGCTCCTCACTGGGGCATCGGGACCCTCCTCCGTACATGCCCGAACCACCTCAGCCTCGCTTCCCGCATCTTCTCATCCACCCGGGCCACCCCTACCTTCTGTCGAATAACTTCATTCTTAATCTTATCTAGCCTGGTGTGCCTACACATCCACCTAAGCATCCTCGTCTCCGCAACCTTCATTCTCTGAACATGGGAGTTCTTCACGGGCCAGCACTCCGTCCCATACAACATCGCAGGTCTAACCACGGCTCTGTAGAATTTCCCCTTGAGTTTGTGTGGAATTTTCTTGTCACACAGGACCCCTGAAGCAAGCCTCCACTTTGACCACCCCGCTCCTATTCGATGGGTGACGTCCCCGTCAATCTCTCCGTCCCCCTGAATCACAGACCCAAGATATCGGACACTATCCCTCTTGGCGATGGCCTGAGAACCAAGCATCACGTCCCTGCCTACCCCACTCGGCTCGTCGCCAAACTTGCACTCCAGGTATTCTGTCTTTGATCTGCTTATTTTGAAACCTTTAGACTCGAGGGTCTGTCTCCACACCTCTAACCTTTCACTAACACCGACCCTCGTCTCGTCTATCAATACTATATTATCAGCAAAAAGCATACACCAAGGCACATCCCCTTGGATATGTCGGGTTAGAGCATCTATCACTAAGGATAACAACAGGGGGCTCAACGCCGATCCTTGATGGAGCCCCATTACCACAGGAAAATGGTCTGATTCGCCACCCACCGTCCTAACCCTAGTCTTAGCTCCATTATACATGTCCTTGATTACTCTGATATAGTCTTAGCTCCATTATACATGTCCCCACAACACACACACAGAAAAAAAAAATGGAATATATTGTTCTGAAGGTGGCATTACGAATTATTTACAGTGTTCACGAATCCCAATATAAAACTACATACTCTTTCACAAATTGGTACCACATATCTGGTATACCTAAATTTAGTTTCCAATTGTTTGGTTTGTAAACTATAGAGACAATAGAGCAATCTCTCTTTTTGTTGTATTCAAGAAATAATAAGTACATATACAAGTACATAGAGCCTTAACTATGGAAAGAATCAAAAAAGAAATTCTATAAATTTGCTGTGAATCCCTAAACTATGTATATTACTTAAGATTATGTCTACATTCTGATTATGTCTATATTCATTATCTAACACTCTCCCTCACGCTGGAGCACATATATTGATCATGCCTAGCTTGTTACAAAAGGTAATCAACTCGAATTCCATTCAATGTCTTTTTGAACAAATCAGCCGGTTGCTCTCATGTCTTCACGCAGCCAGTGGAGATCAAGTTCTTCTAAATCTTCTCACGAATAAAATAGCAATCAAGCTCAATATGCTTAGTTCTTTCGTGATACACCGGATTTGACGCAATATAGAGGACAACTTGATTGTCACACCAGAGTTTTGCTGGTATTGGATGCTCTAACCCAATTTCAGTCAACAGATGATGTATCCACATAATCTCATATGTAGACTGTGACATAGCTCTATACTCGGATTCTGCACTAGATCGAGATACAACACTTTGCTTCTTACTTCTCCATGATACCAAGTTTCCTCCAACAGAGACACAATAATCTGTAGTAGATCTTCTATCAACTTTCGATCTAGCCCGGTCAGTATCTGCAAAACACTCAATACGAGTATAGTTGTGATTGCTATATAATATGTCAAGTCCAGGAGCTCCTTTCAAGTAACACAAAATCTGTTTCAAAGCTGCCCAATATTTGACCGTTAGTGTAGACATGAACCGGCTAACAACCCGTACCGCAAAAGCAATATCTGGACGAGTCACAGTAAGGTAGTTTACTTTCCCAACTAACCTCATGTATCTATCTGGATTGTCAAAAGGATCACCATCTTCCACAAGATGCACATTAGGAACCATTGGAGTACTACAAGGTTCAGTTGCCAACTTTCCAGTTTCTGCAAGCAAGTCAAGAATGTACTTTCTCTGAGACAAAAGAATTCCCTTCTTGCTTCTATTTACTTCTACTCCCAAAAAGTATTTCAACTGGCCTAAGTCCTTTGTATGAAACCTAGTATGCAGAAAAGACTTGAGGGAAGAAATCCCAGCATAGTAACCTCCTGTGATAACAATATCATCAACATATACAACGAGGAGAATAGTGCCAGCTACTGATTTCCGATAAAAGACTGAGTGATCGCACTTACTCATTTTCAACCCAAACTCCCGAACTACCTCACTGAACTTGCCAAACCAAGCTCGTGGACTCTGCTTCAAGCTATACAAGGACTTCTTCAAATGACAGACTTTCCCAAACTCCCCCCGAGCAACAAAATCGGGTGGTTGCTCCATATACACTTCCTCTTGAAGATCATCATGAAGGAACACATTCCTGATATCCAAGTGATGTAAAGGCCAATTCTAGGACGCAGCTAGAGAAATAAACAAGCAGATAGAAGTGAGTTTGGCAACCGGGGAGAAAGTGTCAGAATAATCCACCCCATAAGTCTGAGAATGCCCTTTCGCTACAAGTCTGGCCTTAAGTCTTTCCACAGAACCATCTAGATTAACTTTAATTGTAAAGACCCACTTGCATCCCACTGGTTTTTTTCCCTTTGGTAAATCTACCAAATCCCATATATGGTTGTCCTCTAAAGCATGTATTTCCTCAAGCATTGCATCAGACCATCCGGGATGATTCAAAGCCTCTTTCACTGTTTTAGGTACGGAGATAGAGTCTAGAGAAGCAATCATAGATCTAGACGTAGAGGATAAGTGGTCATAGGAAACAAAGTTAGCAACATAATATGTTGATTTGCAAGTACGTGTACCTTTGCGAAGAGCAATAGGAAGATCAAGGTTACCTGGAGGATCATGCAAAGAAGAATCAGATGATGCAGGAACTGGTGCAGGAAATGTATCATTTGTCTCTCGCCTCCGCGAATAAACGTGAACAACTGGAGGTCTTGCTGGAGCAGGTATTGAAGGCATAATAGTCGATTGGTGCTCAATAGAAGAACTTGGAGATCAAAGAGTATCATGTGATTGTGCTGTCAAAGTACGGGTAACCTGATACACTAGCAGCTCATCTTCCTTCCCATGGCTTGTAGAAATGGGAGGTGCATAGAATAATGGTGTAGTCTCTGAAAATACCACATCAGTTGACACTAAATATTTCCCAAACTCAGAAAATAACATCAATACCCTTTCTAAAGGTGAGAATAGCCCACGAAAACACACTTTACAGCCTTGGGATCCAACTTGTTAAGAGATGGTCGAACATCTCAAAAATAACATGTGCTTACAAACACCTTAGGTTCCACTGAAAATAATGACTTATTCGGAAAAAGAACAGTATAAGGCACATTACCATCGATTACACTAGATGGCATGCGATTAATAAGAAAACAACCCGTAGAAACTGCATCAGCGCAGAACTGTTTAGGAGCCTTCATTTGGAACGAAAGTGCTCGAGCTGTCTCAAGTAGATGCAGATTCTTCCTGTCAGCAACTCCATTTTGAGAGGGTGTATCAATACATGAAGACTGATGTAACATACCATGTTGTCTCATGTGGGACTGAAATAACTCTGACATGTATTCTTTAGCGTTATCACTCATTAGAGTATGTACTGAAGCATTGAATTGAGTTTTGACTTCAGCACAAAAGGCAGAAAAATGAGTAAACACTTCAGAGCGACTCTTTGTAAATCCAAGTCATTCGAGAACAATTATTTATAAAAGTGACAAAATACTTATGCCCAGTTTTAGAAACAACCGGACATGGTCCCCAAACATGAGAATGGACCAACTCAAAAGTTGACTCAGCTCGCGTATTAACCCTTGGACTTAACGAGTTGCGATGGTGTTTTGCAAATCGACATGACTCACAATCCAATGATGAAATATTCTGAAACTGAGGACAGAACTTCTTTAACAAAGGCAAAGAGGGATGTCCAAGTCGACAATGTGCTTCAAAAGGAGACACGATACCCGAGCATGCAACAGACCGTGACTCTCATTCATCAAGAATGTAGAGATCACCAGATATATATCCTTTACCAATAACCAGCATCGTCTTAAGATCTAAAAACAAACAATGATCGGGAAAGAATGCAACACAACAATTAAGGTCTTTGGTAACTTTACTAACAGAAATCAAGTTAAAGGCCAAATTTGGTAGACTTAATACAAATGACAGGGAAATAAAGTAAGTTGATTTAATAGTCCCAGATCCATCACTGCTACAAGTTGATCCATCAGCTACAGTAACCGGCGAGGGTGCTTTATGTGAGCGAAAGCTAGAAAAATATTTAGATTACATGTCATGTGACTTGTAGCACCAGAATCGATCATCCATTTATTGGAAAAGCTGATAAAACATGTTTTATCTGACCCAACAAAGGCAGTAACTAAAGAAGATTACTTAACTGATTTATGATATCGAAGGAATTTTAGAAACTTATCCGAAGCCAAGATTGTTGGGCTAGGAGTTGTTGTACTATTATTCTTTACCATCATTTTTTTTCCTTTCAATGACAACTAACAGAGGGTCCCGAAGCTAAAAGATACTCAAACAGATCTTGGTAGATACAGAATCAACAATCTGTTGAACATGATTCAACTTTAATAATCCACTCAACCAAATGAGAGAACCAAACGAATTTGTCCCCAACTCAAACAAAATTAGAGACCAACAAAGTTTCTGAGAAAGAAAGAACCAACAGACAATATCAAGTCACTAATCGATCACCACAGTGAGTCAAAATTAAAGATGCAAGCTTCTCACACAGGTAGCCTCCAAGAAAAATACCACATAATTAAAAAAATCGAATAACCAATAAACTATACTCAAACCTGACAAAACAAAGTGAGAATAAGATCTGGTGTGAGCTGTTCTTTGCCAAAATGTGATTCTATGATAAGAGAACCACCACAAGTCAACTAGAAATGTCAAAAAGACCTCAGATTAGCTTCCAGTCAAGGAATTTCCGGCAGTGGATTCGACTCAACTCCAGCGAGCAGTAGACCTGCTCTGATATCATGTAAACTATAGAGACAATAGAGAAATCTCTCTTTTTGTTGTATTCAAGAAACAACAAGTATATATACACGTACATAGAGCCTTAACTATGGAAAGAATAAAAAAGGAAATCCTATTAATCTGCTGTGAATCCCTATAAATATGCTAGCTATGTATATTATATAAGATTATGTCTACATTCAGATTGTGTCTACATTCATTATCTAACAAGATTTAAGTAAGGATGCATACACATCCTCTTCATTATGGGGGATTTCCTAGGTAAGTTTATTTGATTGAAATGTTAAATTTTTTTTGTGACGAAATTTGATGATTATGCAGGATTCTTTCTACCGCGGTTTGACGCATGAAGAAATGAAACGTGTCCATGAGTATAATTTTGATCATCCAGGTAATGCAATCTCCACAGATGTAACTGTTTAGCTGGTGAAGATCCGGAAATTAGTGCTCTTGTACTTCTCTAGACTTGGTTGAACTTTCGGTTAACCAACCTCTGGCACTATTATGTGCAGGAGCATGAGTTCTAACTTCGGAATAATATAATGATTTACTTTCAGATGCTTTTGACACTGAGCAGCTCTTAGAGTGCGTTGAAAAGTTAAAATCTGGCCTGTCGGTCCAAGTCCCAATATATGACTTTAAAACCCATCAAAGATGTTCAGACAGCTTCCGCCAGGTATATATTTATACCATGTTACTGTTGCATTGTTCTGTTTCCCTCCTTTTTATCTGTTTTCACGAGAACATTTCATACTGGAAACCGTGCTCCACATTTAAGTTTGTTGGAAAGCATTTAGTAGTTTGAAATTTTGTCTGACTCACATGCATGTTCTCGGTTTGCTGATTTTACTTGGATCTCGGTTCTTATTGCTTTTTATTTCTTCGATAAGGATCACCGGTTCTAATTGCTTCAAAGGATTATTTAAGACCTTTAAGCTTATTGCCTTATTCGCAGTCTCTGTAGGAGTAATGAGATTTTCCCCGTTGGTTTGTATCAGCTTGTATATGCTGCACAGTTCTTTCATTTTACATGGCTCACCCGTGACCCACCAATTGTGTTTCTCATTGGTCTATAAGATGTTGTGCATCTGTTTCTCTTATGAAGAGAAATCCGATAGAAAATAATTTATACCGCTTTCTAGTTGAATTTCTTTTGTGTTTGTTTGTTCTTTTTTTAGCAACTTAACAAATCTTTAGCATGAAAATTCTGCCAGGTGAATGCATCTGATGTTATCATCTTGGAGGGTATTCTTGTTTTCCATGACTCGCGTGTCCGCAATCTGATGAATATGAAGATTTTTGTTGATACAGGTTCCACTTCTTTAATTTATTTTGGCGCACTGTAGCTTACTGCGGTGCATTTTCTATTCCAGCTTATCGTCTTCACCCATGTAGCTGTTGTCATCATATTTCTTTTACTTTGCACACATGTTCCATCAAGCTTATAATAAGCTTCAATTGCATGCCAATTCATAAATTGTTTTAACTTTTAAGCTTTTACTAACAGTGCAATCGAATATGATAGGCAGTTATTTTATTTTTTTAAACTTATCAACACTTATGCTCCCTAGAAAGATCTTCTTCTTGTGGCTGATTTCTGGATTTTAGAAAAGAAGAGTTGACTATGTTATTTTCTCAATGTAAGAATTAACTTCTTCATTATTATTTGCATCTTCTTGATGCCATTAGTGAAATCACTTCATTTAAAAAAAAATAACTTCATGGTTTTCAAGCATTGATTGGAGAAATAGTCATCTATAAAAGGTTTACTTTAATAACACTTTATCATGGCTAGAATGAAACTCCGGATCTCCATCTTGTGATGTTGTCGTGGTTTCAAAACCATTATGTTTCACCCTGACTGAAATGATATTCATTTATTTATAGATGTGTAGTGTGTATTCTACAGCCTTATGTGAGCAACAGAATCTTTCACTAGGGAATTAGAAGCACTAACCAAGTTGTGGGAAACTTTACTTGTGGATGTATGTGCGCTCCAAGAAAATACTTGTGCATGTATGTGTGCTCCAAGAAAATATTTCTATTACACGTATTATCAGCCTGCACGGGGAAACTAGAAGTAAATAAAAATTGGACAATACCTCTATAATGTTTAGTCCAAATTTTACGTAGTAGAGAACAACCTGTACTATCGAACAATATCTTACATGAAATTTCATCTTATTTTAACTCGGGGATATATTACAACAAAGTTTCTGCCTTTACTTTAGCTAAAACAAGATATGTTAGATTATATTTAGATGAAATTCAGTTCATATCAATCCATAAACACCAAAAAGAAAGTAATAAGTGAATAAAAGTTATAAATTGAAACTACATATAGTAACTAAAGTTGCTTGATTAAGTTTAACCGTAGTTTCTTAAATAAATTGAGTCTGCATGTAGGTTGCCTTAGTACGTTTAATGGAAGCTAGTAATTTTCTTTAACCCCCTTTACTCCTGGTGTTAGTTTATTAACTTACATACTGAACTAAAGTTGATTACCAAAAACTTTTTATCTTTTCCATCTAGAGTCTCTTCAACTTAGAAGAATGTGAATTTTGTGTATTCTTTATCTATCATCCTGTGGAATATTTTCATTTGGAGAGTTATACACACTTAATGGCTGATAGGGTGTTATTTAGTTTTTCCACATTGAAACTATCTCAAAGCTTTTCTTGTCTCCTATTGAAAGCTGTCTTTAGAATGGCAGAAATCATTTTACTTAGTCTTGCTTGCACTTTACGGGTGATAATTATCTTATGCTAGATGCTGATGTGAGGCTTGCTCGTAGAATAAGACGTGACACAGTGGAGAGGGGTAGAGACATAAACTCAGTACTTGAACAGGCAAGCATTACTTTCTTGAAATATGTCATACTGCCAGTAGTCCAATTTTTGGGATCAATTGTCTTTTTGTCTTCAAAGTTTTCTAGGTTATTCTTTTAAATTTGAAAAGGAAAAAGCTACCTATTGTCCTTGTTCCTTTTGAGGTTCAGATTATTTCTTCTTCTGCATGGCTTGAGCTTATTAACAACTTCGAATCTTCTTAATATGAGATTCTTTCTCTTTATTCAGCAATTAGTAGTTATTCAGGATTGACATGCCCCTTTTAAAAATTTAAACACATTTTTATATTTATTGCAGCCTATATGGCTTCAAGGTACAGTTTAACCTTAAAATTTTTCTCACTCATGCAGTATGCAAAGTTTGTCAAGCCTGCTTTTGATGACTTTGTTCTTCCTTCAAAGAAGTATGCTGATGTTATCATACCAAGGGGAGGTGATAATCATGTTGCTATTGATTTGATTACCCAACATATTCGCACAAAACTTGGGCAGCATGATCTTTGCAAGATATATCCGAATGTGTATGTTATTCAGTCGACTTTCCAGGTATGCACATCACTGTTTATAATGTAAAATGAACAGTTGATCTGCTTAGATTGTTAGCTGATGTCAGATTGTTTGGACCTATGTAATCTTAGCTTAGGTTACTAGAAGTAGTTAACTCTAGAATAATACT
This sequence comes from Nicotiana benthamiana, assembly GCA_034376525.1. NCBI lineage: Eukaryota > Viridiplantae > Streptophyta > Magnoliopsida > Solanales > Solanaceae > Nicotiana > Nicotiana benthamiana. Next base: position 82,282,637 of record CM067331.1, on the reverse strand, counting down.
GGTAGTGCAAGGCGGCATTGTGTAGTGTTAGTTTCCGAAGGTTAGCATAATTTACTTCCGGGCTTATTCAAAGTCAAGTGAACGTGGATGGACAAGAAGTCGAGAGAGAAAGGTGGAAGAGAACAATTTTCATTAAAGATGATCACTCATGTATCTTGAGCGAAAAGATCAAGAATTTGCCTAACAATAAGGTTTAACCGTTTAAGTGGTTGGTAAATTTGGTGTTTTCTGTACGTTTATCTACTAATGACAATTACCTTTTATTTTCTTCTGTATTACAGATTAGAGGTATGCATACACTAATTCGAGATAAAGATATTTCAAAGCATGACTTTGTTTTTTATTCTGATCGGCTTATTCGTCTGGTAATCCCAACTTTCTAAGTACTTTGGATATGACATGACTACAAGGCTTATGTCTAGGAACTTAAAAGGAAATTTCGATGAACTTCTTTTCAGGTTGTGGAGCATGGTCTTGGGCATTTGCCTTTCACTGAAAAGCAAATAGTCACTCCAACAGGTATGTTCATTGGACATTCTATGTGATTTGAAGGGATTTCTACCTTTTTTTCATTTCAGTTTTCTCTATCGTTACCTTGTGGGCATAACTGTTTCTTATTGGAATGGATTAAGATTGTCTACCTACTTTTGAATATACTTGGAATTATTTCTCAAAAGAGAAAATATATTTGGAATTAGTAAATTAGTTATTAGTTATTGGGTTAGCTTAGTCATATCTGAAGTGTCCATCCTTATCCAAATGCCTTACATATGAAGCGTGAGCTTAACTGTAGTACAGGTTTCTTACAGGCATATGGTCTGCCTCCTTCTTCTTCTTCTTCTTCTTCTTTTTTTTCTTTTTGAGAATGAAGTTTGCGTGGTCTATCTTGATGATTGAGCTTCATTATCTTTTGATGTGGGGCAAAGAATGCCTATCCCAGTTATGAGTTCTGTTCCATTCATAGGAACCATATATCCATCATACCTTGTAGCCATCTTGAGGATACTTCAGTTCGCGCGCTCAGGATCATCTTAGCTTTCCCACTCACCCCTAAATTTACCAATCAATCAACTTATCTTTAATCCCAAACTAGTTTGGTACACCTCTACTCCTAGCGATTGTTATGAATTCTCAATATCCATGTCGCTCCAATTAGACCCCTCCGAAATCAATATTCACTAATTTAGGTTTTCTAACACCAAATGCTCTCTACATTTTCTGTTGGCATACAAATTCTAACTAGATTAGCAGTCTCCTAGCTAACATTGGACCTAAATTTTAGTTTACCAACATGACTAACCCTTAATCCTAACTAATTGGTATTTTTATGTGGATCTTTTTCTTCCACTATACCCTATTTTGCACTAAGTTTCTTTCGAGACTACTTCCTTTGTTGTGATTTTGGCTTCCCTCAATTACCATGCTTTCATGTGGAGGTCGACATAGGACATGATCAAACTATCTCAAGCGACCTCTTAATTTACCCTCTATGTGTGCTACTTGCACCTTCTTTCGAACGTCTTACTAGCCTTTCTCTTCACTTTCTGAATGTTGGGTTGACAAAAAATTCTTGTTATCTGTTCATTAGCTATTCTTTTACTTCTCAGTTTTCTGTTGCATATCTCTCCTGCATATGAATTCAAGCTTACATTTTTGCTGATTCAATTCCAGGGTCAGTATACACCGGTGTTGATTTTTGCAAAAAGTTGTGTGGAGTGTCCATTGTTAGAAGGTGAGTATTAGATCAGGTTATAACAAGTTCTCTTTACCTTTGGATGTATACTGGTTAAAGATAAAAAAGGATAGAGACTGGACTGAGATGGATGTCTTTATGTGTAAAAGCAAGTATGTTACTGATTTTTTTGGGTTTCAGTCCAGGAGTGAGAAAAAAAGAATTCGTCCTTTCTAGTAGTCTAGACTCTAGACTTGCAACAAGCAATCTTTTCTCCTCTCGTATATGTGTTTATTGTTCAATGGGAACAGTACCTGTTATCTACTATCTTATTAAAGGAGTTCAGATATATAACTTGTTTCTTACTTTGCACTTTTTAATCACTTCCATAAGATTGTTTCCTCATCAGAAAGACACGGAGAACTTTGCTTTTGCTTGCTATATTTTCCCAAACATGTGTATATACACATTTATACACAGTTAATTTGTTCTCAAGTTAAGTTCATTTTACTTCCTCCAACTTGAATTGGTAAGTTGAGTTAATTGCCCATGCAACATGTAAAGGCTAGAGCTGAAGGATTACTGTCTTTAAATGGAAATGGATATGCAAGTATAGATAAGTTAACTCTCAACCAAGGGAGTGGTCTTGTGGTGAATAAAGTGGGTGCAAACCTTAGAGACCAGGTTTCAAATTCCAACATAGACAAAATACAGGTGATTTCTTCATCTACGTAATGGGTAGAGTTACCCAACAGCGGGATGTAATAGGTACCCAATGAAATAGTCGAGGTGTGTGCAAGTCTATGGATGCTGGTCTTTGTTACCATCTCAAAAAAAAGTGTGTGAATGCTGGTCTGCTCGAAAAGTTGATAAAGTCATCAGGAAAGTCTGTCTGGCAGATGATTCCTAGTTGTATCTTTTGGTGTGTTTGGACAGAAAGGAAGCGCAGATGTTTTGATGGGATATCAATTTCATCTCACACACTTAAGGCTAGATGTCTCTTATGGCTATTTAGTTGGCAGTATTTAGCCCCTGTTTTCGAGGACATGACACTTGATAGGTAGATATGGAGGTCGAGTATTAAGGTTGTAGGTTAGGAGGTAATCGAGTCGTGCTTTACTTCGTACCTTTGTAAGACTAGTGTGGTAGGATTTTTGTCTAAGATAGCTAGTGGCAATGTTGTTTCTTAATATTTTGATTTTCAGTGCAGGACCTATTTTACTAGCTATCATTTTTGCTTTGCATCTTTCTTCTGGATTTCATGTTCCTATTTTTCCTATAATTTCCGTGATGATATTGATGTTGTCTCCTTTTGTCTTTTTGTTTTCTTGAGCCGAGGGTCTTTCAGAAACAGCCTCTCTACTCCTTCGAAGTAGGGGCAAGGTCTGCGTACACGCTACCCTTCCCAGACCCCACTAGTGAGATTTTACTGGGTTGTTGTTATTTAGCCCCTATAAACTAACTGCCCTATTGACATTTGGGTTTTGTCAGCTCCTTTGCTTTAGCCTAGTATTTCGTATCAAAGCTGACTCTTTCCCTCTCTTTTCTACTTCTTGCATCTTCTTTGATGCCTTTTTAAATAAAACTCATCACTTGATCAAAAAAAAAAATTTTTTTTTCAAAGGAAAAAGTGTAGATAAGTGTGCTTGTTGATGAATACTACTATAAAGTGGTTCAGCGTTTATGTTTTTCTGTTATATTGTTAAATTATTGAATAGTGTAGAGAAGTTTCTCTTTTTGGAAGATGTATACATGTGAATATCCCAGAAAAGAAAGCATGAAAGTTGACTTGGGATAATAAGTGCTAGTTTTATGAAAGAATTACAAGAAAATACACATGACTTCACACCATAACAAAAAATGGCCCATGTTTTTAAGTTTTACCCCCACCTAGCCCATGTTGTATATATTTGAGAGCACTAGCAAATTTGAAATATATGTTCTTACAATCACTGCTTCGAAAAGCTATGGAGTTAAATCTATGCTCTCACAACCATTGCTTTCACTCTTTCTTCTTCTCACATCTTCTTCATATGCTTTAAGAGGCCGTGTATTTTCTGCTTCTCCTCTTGTGTCACCTGCTTGCAATGTAAGAAAATTGAAGAGTAGAAATCCACCATTGAAGACCATTCAAAGCTTTACTTTTGAAAATGAGTTTTTTTCTGAATTTGTTAGTTTTTGGATTGGGTGTTGTTCCAATTGATTGAAAATATCAAAAGGAGTTGGTTTGAAGTGATTTGGAGTAGATTTGAGCAAGATTTGAGTTAAATTTCAGAAAAGACGCAAGGAAGAAGACAAAATCAGTTTTTTGTATAATTATGTATAATCTTGTATAATAGTGTATATGAGTGTAGAAACACACCTTATACATTATTATGCACTTTTATACACCTTATACAAGTGTCTGTAGACGAACTTCATTCCCGATTTTCAGTTGCAATTCTTGTTCAAAACCAGTCTAAATCTTCATTAAATGACTTCAAATTTTATATACAACCTCCTTATATTATTTCTAACAAGTTTAAATAACACCCACTTCAAATTTCTCACAAAATCAAATTCGAAATTTAAACTCACATATTTTAGCTTGTTAAAAATCTAATTTTCACCATCCAAATGGATTTGGCTTGTTGAATTAATATTTGAGTCACAATTACTGATTCGAAAATTAATTTAAAAGCTTGATGAATCTTTTTAAAACATTAAATAGTAATTTTGAGAATCTATTGGAGTTGGATGTTGAATCTTAGCCTATTATTTTTGGACTAGTTGGTTGTAAATTGAAATATGGGCTATAAATTGAAAAGTACGGAGCCCAATTGTTGTAATGTGAAATTTTCCCTAGTTTTATTGCATGTTTTGAGTTTTGATGGTTGCACACTTGCACTTAGGTAAAGATACAACAACAATGGTGCCTCGGTACCAAACAAGTTCGAATCGGCTATATGATTCCTCATTGACCATGTTTCTTCATTTAAGCTCAACTCATGTCATCTTCATACCAAATATAATATAAAAGTGAAATAAGTTAAATATATATAATAATAGTAATTCTGTGAATTGTTTAAGACTTTGAAAGTTCAAGGAACGCTACTTATAAACATTCATGGGACAAAAATTTTTTCTCCCTTTGATTCTATTTCTTCTCCTTAGATTAGCTGTTCAAGCACTTCCACTAGTGTATACTCTGGGTTGGACTAGTCCTTAATTAATGAGAACTTATTGTTGGACTGACAATTTTGATTAAGGGGTATGTAGAAATAGTCTTATAAGTCAAGGGATGTAGATATCCAGTCCAGGTCTCTATGTCTTACAATTTGGATGCTGGCATGACTCATGAGGGGTAATTGATTCTACTAGGCATTTGGAATTAGGAGGTTTTTTTGGGGTTCTTTTTTTTTTTGGGGGGGGGGGGGGGGGGAGGGGAGGGGGACATGGTTTATTGGTATTTATGCATCAGTAAAGCAGTTTGATGTTGTGCAGTCGGTTACTTTACTTTATTCTCAGGACAAATCAACCAGCTTAAAACTTCTGTTTATTTGCAGTGGTGAGAGTATGGAAAATGCACTTCGTGCTTGCTGCAAGGGTATTAAAATTGGGAAAATTCTGATCCACCGTGATGGTGACAATGGGAAACAGGTGATCCATTTTGTTCTTTTCCGTTTCTGCTTCCACATTGACAAGATATCATGGATAATGTGGTGATGAACTGCATCTGAGCAGCTTATATATGAAAAACTTCCAAAAGACATCTCAGAGCGGCACGTCCTGCTTCTGGACCCAGTACTTGCTACAGGTATTGTATCTTGGAACCCGTGACATCTAGCTTTTGGAAGTTCCCATAGGACGATCCTTTCATTTTTGAAACCAAATCTCTTGTTTGTAGAAAAGTTAGATGATCTCAGTTCTTTATATGGGTGTTTCCTTTTGGGTTTGGAAATCTTTCTTCTTTTGCATTGATTTATTGCTGGAAAGAAAAAACAAGGGGGAAATGAGAATGGTTAGTATGTGGATCAGGATTCTGGAGACTAAAATGTAATAGTAACAGTGTGTTTATTTGATTCTTTTACCCGGCCCTTCACCTGCGGCTGAAATGTCAGTATTCTTTTGCTACTACTGTAGATAAAAAGGAAATAGACTTTGACCCTATGTCCTTTTCCTTTGAAGGTAATTCGGCTAACCAGGCAATTGAGCTGCTCATACAGAAAGGAGTACCAGAATCCCACATTATTTTCCTAAATCTCATCTCTGTGAGTTCTTCCGTTTGGCTATCTCAGAAACAACTGCAACTACACAACCTTTTCATAGGGCATTTCAACCATGTACTGACTTCTGCTATCTTTTTCTTTAGGCACCTGAGGGAATACATTGTGTTTGCAAACGATTCCCCTCCTTAAAAATTGTTACGTCGGAGATTGATCTGGCTTTAAATGAAGAGTATCGTGTCATACCGGGTTTGGGAGAGTTTGGTGATCGTTACTTTGGCACTGATGATTGATCCTGCACGTTTTGCAAAGAGTCTCAAGATTGGTGTGCTCCAGCACTGGAACTTTAACAACCTCCAAATGTGGATCTATGATCTGGCTCTTCTTCTGGTTTATTAGTTGTTTCAGCACAAGTATAGAGAACACTCGTACTGGATATTCTTAATGATGCCGGTCGATGTAAAATCTAAACGATCTCTTGCTCTATTGAAGCACATATTGCTAAATGAGACATGCTGCTTTTAAGTGTGAATCAAATATTCTAACATGCCTGCAACTTAGGACTCCGTTCAAAGCCGCGTGTGTAACTCACTTTGTGTTTATACCAATTAAATAAATACATGATATCACTTAACCATCCTAAAAAATAAAGCACTCGTTGTCGGATATCCCCACTTATGAGAATATATTGGATTTGTTGTTATTATTGTCGGATTTTTTTTAAAAACATTTCTTAAAACGAAATCAAAATATTGAAAAAGAGGAAATTCAGAAAACATGTAAAGGAGAACAAAGAAAAAAAATGAAAATTTGGATCCCATCTTTCCGTATACGTAGAATCAATAACATACCTATTATAATCCCACATGGAGGGATCTAGGGAAGATAGTGTGTACACAGATCTTATCCCATACTTTATAAAATAGAGATGTTTCCAATAGACTTTCGGTTCAGGAAGGCATAAGCATCATATTAATGAAAAGACAAACAAGAAGGGACAACGCCGACAAGCTCGGTAAAAGCAGTATAAATAACAAAGATGACCGAAATGCAAGAAACGACAAGTAATACCAACATAATGCGAGAGTACGTATTAATAGTAAAAATTGCATGGGGCGCCCTATTTGATCGCCCCCATTTAACCTATATTTATATTTTTGAAATTTTTTAACCTATACCTTAATTTTGACAACTTCAGGTCATGCGACGTATGCGCTCCTTTCTTCCTCCTCATCTTTTCCTCTTCTTCTTCTTTTCTCTCTCAAACATGTTATCCTGTGAGTTACAGGATTTATTGTTTCTGGGAATTGGGAGACAAATCAAGATGAAAGAAGACTCGCCAATGCATCTCAAACATTAATACATTCCAACACAAAGTACATAACTAAAGAACTTCAGATAAATTTGTCTGAAGGTTGCACTACAAACTGAAGGACTTCAGACTTATTTGTCTGAAGTTTTACTTTGATAAGGTCATACTTCAAGCAAAAAAATTTGAAGTTCAAACTTCAGACTTAAATTCTTGCTACTTTAGGCCTCGTATATCTGAAGTTACCCGAAAAGTGGGTGCAAAGCGGTATAAGTTAATTGTTACCCAAAAACTATGTATAGATGCAAATCCCTGTACCGGTACGAATAATCTAGACTATCTAGCCCATTGCCCTAATCCTCGAACTCGACACATTCCTTTCGATATAAAAGGAGAACATCAAAATACAAAACTTAAAACTTATTCCCGTTCTAAATGGAAAATGAGGTCTGATTAGATGCACTTGTCACTTAATGACGAGATTTTTACATTCCTATGCCATATAGGAAACTATATTACCTTCCATGTTTAACTTTTAATATAATTATCTTTTATATACCTAATTACCATTTATGTACATTTTAGGGGTTTCAATGGTATTAATTAGTCTCCTAATTTAACTCTATCGTATATTCCCTCCCCCCCAAGTTTCTCTCCCAAAATCTCACCCCTCACCCACGTACCAACCACACCCCATAATTTTCTCTTCAATCACCTACTATTTCCTCTTCTAAAACCAACGAAAATCTGCAACCCCTCCACCATTGACAAGCATTAAAAAACTTTGAAGCTTTGAATTCGAATTTGGTTTTCAAAAGATATTTTTTGTTTGTATGGGATGTTATTGCATAGAATTGAGAATTTTCTACGTCTCTCTCTATCTCTCAATCCCAAATTTCAGTAATATAAATCAAAGGAAAAGAGAGCAGCAATTTCACCATTGACAACCATTAAAAAGCTGGGTTTTCAAAAATTATTATTTATTTTTAGATTGAACATTTGTATACATAAATAACGAAAAATATACAAGGTATCTAGTAGTAGCTTTGACTTGCTACTACTCCTTTACATCACAATCATCTCTACTAAGTATCTAACTACTCTTTCACTAATTACAACTAAGCATAGTAGTTAGCTAGTACACACTATATCTATGGAAAACTGTTAAATTGCCGCAAGCCATTTTGCCATCGACTATAATTTCTGCCTCGAATATGGATATGTAAAATATTTCTCTACAAATCTGATTCTCCTCATAGGCTTTCTTTTCAAATATGATGTTGTTCCTCTCCCTCCAGATTAGTGCAATAGTTCTAATAAACACACAAGCTGTTATAGCATTGATCCCCACTCTGCTATTTGCTTTACTGTTTATCCATTTCAGTTCAGTTGCCCAGTCTCCAACAGTTCTTTAATGCCCCAGCCATAAACAGAGTCTAGTCCATAGATTTCTTGTGATTGAACAGTAAAAAAAAAGTGGTTAAAGGATTCTACACTCTGTTTACAGAAAACACATGTTGCAGGCACTTGAATGCCAATTTTCAGCAATTTATCCACTGTTGGTAGCCTCTGTTGTGCAGCTAACCACATAGTGAATCGATGCCTAGGATGAACATTGGCAAGCAACTTCAAGCTCTTCCATTCAACTTTGCTGAAATTAGGAATCAGAGTTAGATACATCTTCTTGATCTGAAAGTGATCCAGGTTGCACATTCCTTGCAGTCTGCTAAGAAAATTCCCCTGAAGCAACTGATTCCCCATGATATCATCTCTACTGTCCAGAATTTTCCTCACAACCCAAGAGACAGCCTTAGGAGTGGTCATTCTTTCAATATCTTCCTGCTTAATGTAATAGCTGTGCACCCATTTTATCCAAAGGCAATCCTTCTTTCTAGTTATATCCCAAAGATGTTTACTAATTGGTGCTTTGTTCCATGCCTTCATGTCCAGGATATTCAGTCCACCAGCTGTTATTGGCCTGCATACTCTTTCCCATGCAACTAGTGCCTTCCTGGATGGATTAGCACCAGTCCACAAAAAGGTTCTGCAAATAGTTTCAATAACTTTCAATACTTTCTTTGGCATAATGAAAATTTGAGCCCAGTAGGTTTGGATTCCAAATATGACAGCTTTGATCAGCTGACATATTCCTGCATAAGAGAGCAATTTTGCAGACCAGCATGTTATCTTGGCTGTTATCTTCTCAATCATAGGCATGTAGTGACCGATAGCAAGTTTCTTGAAGTCTAAGGGTATCCCCAGATATTTAAATGGCAGTTCTCCTTCAGTAAAACCCAGTGTTCCCAGAATTTCTTCTCTGACAATCTGCTTTATTCCAGCCATGTATATTGCACTCTTGTTAACATTTGCTTGCAAACCAGATGCTTCAGAGAATCTGTGGAAAGCCTCCTTTAAAATTCTAATAGAAATAAGATCAGCTCTGCAGAACATTAATAGATCATCAGCAAAGCATACATGAATACTATTAATCTTCTTGCATTTAGGATGAAAATTGAAATCACCATTCTTATGCAGCTGTCCCAGTTCCCTATTCAAATACTCCATAGCAATCACAAATAGATAAGGTGACATAGGGTCACCCTACCTAATACCCCTCTTAGCTTTGAAGGTTTTGTTAAGCCACCATTCATAACTAGAGAATATGAGACTGTAGTGACACATGTCATTATCCATTGCACAAATTTAGCCGGGAAACCTAGATCAATAAGAACATGTTTAAGGAAACTCCATTCCAAAGTATCATATGCCTTTCTCAGATCCACTTTCAATACACATCTGGGAGACACTCCTTTCCTAGAATATCCTTTGAAGATTTCATGGCTAAGTAGAATGTTATCAACTATGCTTCTTACTTCAATGAAAGCTGATTGAGCCTGCCCAATTAGATCTCCAATCACACTTTTCATTCTTTTAGTAATGACTTTGGATATGATCTTATATAGGGTAGTGCAGCAAGCTATGGGCCTGTAATCTTTAACTGTTGCAGGAGCTTTAACTTTGGGAACAAGTGCAATAGCTGTTGTATTAATCATTTGAGGCATTCTGTTGGTGGAGAAGAACTCTTTTGCAGCAGCAAGTATATCAGCCTTTACTATTTCCAAGTTCTTTTCCACAGGGAATCCATCCACTCTAGGTGCTTTATCCTTTGGCATCTCCATTATTGCTTCTGTGATCTCTCTCATTGTAATCTCCTGTATCAGCATTCTTTGTTGTGGTAAAGTTAAACAAGTTCCTTCCTTGATAGTAGCTGTGTTAACACAAGGTAGTTCCCCAGCACAATCTCCCATTAATGATTGGAAAACACTGATAAACTCCTGTTCCACTGCCTTGGGATCTATTAGCTTCATTCCTGTATCAGTATATATGGAGGTTATGCTGTTCTGACTGGTTCTGATTTTCCACTGAGCATGGAAGTACTTTGTGTTGGCATCACCACATTCAATCCAGCAAGCTTTGGATTTCTGTCTCATTATTTGTTCCTCCACAATACTCCATTTCTGGATTTCTTCAAGTGCTGCTTTTTCCTCGTTAAACAGAGGCTGCAGTAATGGAGATTGCTGCAACTGGTTTTGGATAATATATAGTTTCTCTCTACCATGTACAAGTTTTTGCCTATATGAAGCCATATAAGCATTTATCTCCTTTAGCTGCTGTTTCATAGTCTTTAATTTACTCTATATCTGTTGCATAGGTGCACCCACAAAATTCTGTCTCCAGACATGTTGTACATTATTTTGGAACTGAGGAGATTCCATAACATTGATATACAATCTGAAAGGCTTTGGGTGAAGCAACTTATGGCCATCACATTTGATAAGGATAGGAGAGTGGTCAGATATTGATGGATTCATAAAGTTAGCTTCAATATGTCCATACTGTTGTATCCACTGGTAGTTACCTAATGCCCAGTCAATCTTACTATATACCCTTGATGAAACACCTTGCTTGTTTGTCCACGTGAAATGCCAACCTTTTGCTCTGAGAGGAGTAAGCTGTAAGTCATCAATGACACTTCTAAAACCTTTAACTTCAGCATCAGTTACAGGTGAACCAATTCTATCTTCAGAACTTACGACATTATTAAAATCACTACTCAGCAGCCAATTGTCCTCACTGGGTATATGTATTTGCCTCAGATCACTCCACAACTGTTCTCTTTAGTTACCATTTTTGAGCATAAATGATACAGAAGTGAGTTTTGAATTGACTGTTGGAATCTTCAATAAAGCACTGAATGAATTGATCAGTCACTTGGGAAACTTGAAGATGGATATGAGTTTTCCAAAGAAGCCAAATTCTCTCATTAACAGCCTTTGAATAATTGCAATGGACGTTCCATCCTTTTGCAATCTTTCCTTGTATTTTCTTTGCTTTATGTTCCTTTACTCTAGTCTCTATACATACCAGAATATCTACTTTATTTACAGCAAGAAAGGTCTTCAACTCTTTCTGCTTATGGGCTAGGTTTAGCCCCTAATATTCCAAGTCACAATAATCATATCAACTTAGGATTAAGGTACTGAGAAGGCCCGTGATCAATCTGCTGTCCCCTTCTTCCAGCATCTATCACTTCAACAATTGCCTTGACCTCTGCAATTATCTTCCATTACCTCAATGCTGCAAATAGATTCACTATTTACTGTTTCATTCTGTTCCTGAATGTCAGTACTTTGCTTTGCATCCTGTTGAGTATTCACCATTGTAATTGTGGTTTTCCCCAACCCCTCAGTTTCCTTATTATCTGATTGTTCTGGCAATTGCTCCTGTGCATTTAGTTCTGTTCTGTTTCGATCCTTTTTAACCAGCCATTCTTGTTTTACAGGTTTTACCATCTTTTTCGTTCTGATCCGCTGTCTCTTTGGTTTACCCCTTCTTCCAGCTCCTGTTCTTCATCAAAGTTAGTATTATACCAACAATCTATAGAATCATGGCAAAATTTCAGACAGTGATTGCAATAGATAGGCTTCCAGCCATAGTCAATCATCTGAGTTTTAAGTCCATAAGGAGTCTCTATCTCTATCTGATCAGGTAGAGGGTATGCAGCATCAACCTCCACGAGCACTCTAGCATAAGCTATTTTCTCACAATGAGCTGTAAACTTGTTTGTATACAAGGGTTTTCCCACTGCACTAGCCAACTTGCTCAATGCATCAGTTGACCAATAGCCTACAGGTAATCCCGGAAATCTAATCCACACAGGGACTGTACTCAGTATGTCCTTCTGGAAAGAGAAATCAATTTCCCATGGTTTCAATACCATTGCCTTATTCATGTAAGAATAAGGACCTGATTGAATAACTTGATCTCTGTCCTCTATAGTATTAAATCTGAAAATGCCTCAGAATGAATCAGTATCTGAGGCTTAGAGACAAAATTCCAAACATGCAACACAAAATTGTCCATAGCTTTCTCATAAGGCGTCTCACCAATTATGTACCAAATTAAGGAAATTTTCCAGTAATCAACCTGTGATTTCAAGTCATCTTCACTTAATTTGACAATTTTCTTACCATCTCTTTCAGTTGGATGAACAAACAAAAGAGGTTTACCCATTTGTGAGCTACGATTACCTCGAACAATATTAGCAGCAGATGGAATAGGTTTCTCAGAGCCACTAGTTTCTGAGAATTGTAATCGTTGCACAGCTGAATTTGAGTTTTCTTCCATTTTACTCAATTGGTTAGGCATGTCATCCTCAGCACAACCATCTTCATGAATCTCCTCAATCAATTGGAACTTCTGTGGGAGAAAGCTACCAAAAGTGAGCGGTTCTAATTCCTTAGTAACACCATTAGCAAGAGTAATGATTTGAGTAGAAGCGGAAGTTGCATTTTTCCGGCAGCGAGCCATTTTTCCCGGCACAATCGCAACCTTGCTATCGTGCGCCGAGAGCAAATAGTGCTCAGCTAACGTGCGCTCCGTTGTTGTTATTGTTGATATTGTTATTGTTATTTATTAGGATTGGGTGTTGTTGCAAATAATTGAGAATATGATTTGGAGTTTATATCTCAATTTTGAGGGAATTGGTGAAGATTAGACTTGGTTTTGACTGAATTTCAGAATGAAACTCGAAGAAGAAGAAGAAGAAGACGACATGACATACATTATATTGCAGAAATTGTAAAAAAATTGTTGAAAATTTGTATTATGTTATTTATTTATTTTTCTTTTATTGATTTAATTATTGTATGAAAGTTGAACAACATTGTATAAAAAAATATATTTAAGTGGTATTATATTGTAATTGTATATAACTGAGTAGAAATAATGTACGAAAATCGTAGATAAGTTGCATAATATATAATTAGTTATATGAAATTTATTTTTACTATGTATAAATTAGATACAAAATATATAAAAGACATATTGTATAAATTTTGTATTTAAGTTGTGTGTTATTGTAGTTGTATTTAAATGTGTAGAAATAATGTGTGAAAGTTATAGATAAGTTGTATAATATATAATTAGTTGTATGAAATTTATTTTTACTATGTATAAATTAGATACAAAATATACAAAAGACAAACTGTATAAAGTTTGTATAAAATTTGTATTTAAATTGTATATTATTATGGTTATATTTAAATATGTATAAATAATGTGTGAAAGTTGTGTAATATATAACTAGTTATATGAAATTTATTTTACTATGTATAAATCAGATACAAAATATACAAAAGATATATTTTATAAAATTATATAAAAATTGTATTGTGTGATAATGAATAGGTATTCATTCTATCTATAGTATAAAGTTGCAGCAGTTTATGTTTAAATTAATAAACATTATGAAACCTGATCATTATATGCTGAGAAAAATTATTAGAATTAACAAACTGCAGAGCTAAGCTTATGGTATTTGCTTGGACATATGTTGGCCAAGATGTTGGAGAACTTACAAAAGCTATGAAAAGAAAGGATGTTGATATGCGGGTCTCAGTTCTGGTGAGTTTATCTGGTGCCACGGAGGAATATTATTCCATTTAAATATAGTACTACTTATTGCTTAGTTGTGAAGTATTGATTTTGACTTATGTTTTAATGGAAGGTGAATGATACTGTTGGGATGTTGGCTGCTGCTAAATATAACACAACAACAACAACAACGTAGTTTACTCTTCTGATAAGTTAAAGGATCTACTTGTTAATGGAAATATCTATATTTCTTGAACAGAAAACAAAAAAATATTCAGTTCTTCCGTATAAAATTTAATCTTGTGATATTAGTTGGAGTATTTCCATTTAATAAGTACATGTTAAATCCAAAAAAAGATTCCCCCCCCCCCTCCCCCCCCCCCCCAAAATATATTGACTATCCAACGTTATTCCATGGGCTAAATCCAAAGATGAGTTAGGTTATAGCCCACAGACTAGATGAGGCATGGCTCGTGCTAGCACTGGCCAAATATAATGTGAGGTACTTTAAGAAAAGTTTTAAAACTAAATTTCAGGAATAAAATAGAACTTGTATTCTTTATCCTAGTACTACATCTAATGAACTAAAAAAGATAGGCATTAATTATAGCACCAAAATGCAATAACAGGATGTTCTTGCCTTCTACATCTCCGAGTATCAGCAGTCCAGTACAGATGAATTTATCCTGTCATAAGCTGAGCAAATCAACCCTCTAGAGTTCAGTTGTTTATTAGCTGTACTGACCTACAATTTGTCAGGGAACAAAAAGATAACATTTTCTTAAATGTTCATTCTATAATCAAACGGGTTATTTGTTATGTAAAGAGAATAACTTTCTACAACCACCTAAAAAAAATAAAGAACATCAATAAAAAAGAGATAGCCAAATCAGAATAAACAAGCACTATTCAAAAGTTGTTATACTGATGTAATGCAAAAATATTTGTCAACCACCATGCATGCCACCGGCTCGCCAGCAAAACATACACTATTTTGTTGAGACAAGAGAAACTACATGATTTAGCTTTGTCTAGATTTGTACATTTTGTGTATACTCAGTGTATATTATTGGTATATCCATGGTATACCTTGTAATTGGGTTGTAATTGGATTATGATGATTTATGTGTCTGAGCCCACAGATCATTATTTAATTTTGGGCCGGATCACCCGACCCGACCCGTCCGTATGTTATTTGTATATATTGTAGGTGAGATATTTTCTCACCTACCGGATTTCATTTCAACATTATTTTCTCTGTATAAACTCTCTATCTATTCTAGAGAGTTCCAAACGCTCTGCCTTCACTCTACTTTCTCTCTCTACATTTTCCATGATTTCTCGGTCTAATATCAATGTTTACATGGTATCAGAGCCCAGATGACGATCCGATTATGTTTCTCTACATCTCGATGCCTTGGCTGAACTCTTTTTGAGATTTTTTTTGGGATTTTTCTGAGACCTTATGGTCGATGATGCTTCTGACCTAGATCAGATGCTTTTCCGAGTTTTTCTTCATGACATTTGAGTGTATTTTCTTCACTCGAACATTCTGAGAGTTTTTCTGCTGATTTCGGGTGGTTTCTCGGTGACCTATCGGCTTCTAGGGTTTCTGATGGTTTAACCTAGGGTTCTACTGCTTTCCGGTGGCTCGATTCTCACTCAGTGGACGTTTTGGGTGCCTCTCCGACATTACTGACCATATTTCCAGTAAGGATTTCGAAGGTTACACCTAGGGTTTTATACCTAGGGTTTTCTCTGTTGTTTGAAGGCCGATCTTCTCCGGTCGCGAAGAAAGAGGGTAACTCTGTCCTTATCTTCGGTATTGTATGTGATTATCTGACTCTTTGTATGTGAGCATCTGGTGTTGTATGTGAATACCTGATTTGGTTATGCTCTGTTTGTTGGTTGTTGTGTGTGAATACCTGATTTGGTTATACTCTGTTTGTTGAAAAATTGTTCTTTTAAGCCGGTTCATTGACTATGGCTTCTAACACAAATACTGCTGCCTCCTCCTCTGTAGACTCTTCCAGTCCCCTTTTTGTATATTCTTCTGATGTCCCCGGGGTCTCTCTTGTTCCCACTCCCTTCTCGGGTAATGGTTATGGGGGCCGGAGACGTAAAATGATTGTTGCTTTATCAGCCAAAAATAAAATTGGTTTTGTTGATGGCACATGCTCCCGACCTGCCATTAATATGGCTTAACAAAGGTTGTGGGATAGGTGCAACAACATGGTGATTTCTTGGTTAACTGCTTCCCTCTCCTCTCCAATTGTTGAATCTGTGCAGTAGTCTGATACTGTACATAGCATATGGTCCCAACTCCAGGCCAGATATGGCACTGCAAACAGGACCAAAATCTTTGAACTGAAAAGAGAGTTGTCCCACACCTCTTAAGGGTCCTTAGATATAGCTTCGTATTTTAATAAGCTAAAAGGTCTGTGGGATGAACTTGATTCAATGTGTGTTAATCATGGTCAAATGTGTATTTGTGCTGCAAAAGATGGTATAGTATAGGAAAGTGATGACAATAAGGTCTTTCAGTTTTTAATGGGTCTGAATGAAGCATATATGGGGGTCAGGAGTAATCTTTTGATGATGCAGCCTCCTCCTTCTCTTGACAATGTCTATAAAATGGTCCTCAATGATGAGAAACAAAGACAAGTCCAGTCTTCTTCTCACTTCAATCCAGACTCTGTCTCTTTCAATGTGCATACTAATAGGCAGCCTGTTGGATTTAACAAGGCCACAGTTCCTGTTCCTCCTTCTCCTTTCAGACAGAGAGTCAATTTTGACCAAGCCAGAGGACCTTTATTCTGTAGATACTGTAAAAAATCTGGACACTTAATTGATAAGTGCTTCAAGATCCATGGGTATCCACAAAGTACCACTTTTAACAAGGGAAGGAGACCTGCTGCTGCTCATCTAAGTACTGGTCTGGATTCTCCTCATTCTGATGGACTTTTGTCTGTTCCTCAAGGGAATCCTCCTGATAGCCATCAATCTGTTGCAAGAATAGATGGCCAGAGCTCTGTGATACCAGGGTTGAGCAGACAAGATTATGACCAGTTGATGAATTTATTACACCAGACCAAGTTAGGGGACTCCACTGCTCAAACTCCTCCTCCCATATATGCTGCAAACTTTGCTGGTACTATGTTAACCGAGAACCCTATTTCTGATTCCAAACTTTGCTTACTTACTAACATTAACTCTGTCACCTGGATTATAGATTCAGGTGCCTCTAATCACATGACACATGATAAACAGTTACTTTTTAACATCACACCTTTAACTCTGCCATATCTTGTCACTCTTCCTATTGGCTATAAAGTGAAAGTGACATGCACAGGCTCTTTTGCATTGACTCCTTCCATCACTCTTCACAATGTACTGCTAGTTCCTTCTTTTAAACATAACTTGATTTCTGTTCACAAGTTAGTGAAGCACTTGCATTGTACAGTCATGTTCACTGAACATTCCTGCTTGCTACACATGATACAGGACCCTTCTCTGAGGAGGCCTCTAGATCTTGGTAGAGAAGCTGCTGGCTTATATAAACTGGCTTGGGTCCCTCCTTCCCCTTCTTCCTGTGTTAGTCGTTCCTCTACTTCTGTTTGTCATGTATCTACTTCTTGTAATGATAGCAAAGTTGTTGCATTGCCTTCTGTGTCTGTTTCTTGTAATGATGACATCTTGTTTGATCACAAGGTTGTTCCATTGCCTTCACATGTAAATAGTTCCATCTGTAATAATGATTTTACATCTGATATAAATTACATTTGGCACTTAAGACTTGCACATACTCCTTTTGCAAATATGAAATGCATTTCTGGTATGTCTTTTCCATTTGCTTCCAAACAACCCTTTCCCTGTTCAGTCTGTCCTATGGCCAGACAGACTAGGCTTCCATTTCCTGATAGTCATTAAGACTTCTAGACCCTTTCAACTGATTCATGTGGACACCTGGGGACCTTATCATACTCCAACCTCTTCTGGTTGTAAATATTTCCTTACAATTGTTGATGATTTTTCAAGGGCAACATGGACACACCTACTGGGATCCAAAAGCAATGCCTTTTCTATGCTTAAGTCATTTCTTTCTCTGGTCAAACCCAATTTAATGTTGTGGTTCAGACTGTTAGAAGTGACAATGCCTTAGAATTGGGCTCTGGCAATGAGGGTATTTCCTTTTTTAGCAGCCAGGGGATCATACATCAAACTTCCTGCCCTCATACCCCTCAACAAAATGGTGTTGTTGAGAGGAAGCATATAACTCTCCTTGAAACCTGTAGGGCTTTGCTTTTTCAATCTGGCATGCCTGTATCTTTCTGGGGGGATTGTTTGTTGACTGCTACCTATATATTTAACAGGATACCCACCAGATTACTTCACAATAAGTCTCCTCATGAAATCTTGTATGGGAAAATTCCAACCTATACTCACTTGAGGATTTTTGGTTGCCTTGCCTATGCCACTGTCCCCATCCCTCAAAGGGACAAGTTAAAGCCAAGAGCCATTCCTTGTGTTTTCCTGGGATATTCTTATGGCAAAAAAGGGTTATAGATTATATGATCTTGCTTCAAAGAAGTATTTGGTCTCCAGGGATGTCATCTTTCATGAATCATGTTTTCCTTTTAAATCTGTGTCTCCTTCTGCTCATCCTCCTGCTTCATCTTTTTCCTTTGTTCCTTCTGGAGAACATGATGATGATTCTGATTCTCCCATTCACCTCTCTCCTCCCTCTTCTCCCACATCTGTGCAGATGCCTGTTCCTGTCACTGCCCCCAATGATTCAACCTTCCCTTCTTCTTTCAATCCTGTTTTGGCCTCTTCTCCTTCTATTCCTGCTCCCAGAAAGTCTCAAAGACAGCATAATCCTCCTTCCTATCTTAAGGATTATGTCTGTCAACTACCTGCCTTCTCTGGTCATCTTCCTCCTCTTTGGAATCTGAGCCTCTATATTACTCTCAGGCTGCATCTGTTCCAGCCTGGCAAGCTGCCATGAGATAGGAGTTTGAAGCTTTGGACACTAACCATACTTGGGATGTTGTCCCTCTTCCTCCTGGTAAGAAACCCATTGGTCGTAAATGGGTTTATAAAATAAAATACAAGGCTGATGGCTGTGTTGAAAGGTATAAAGCAAGGTTGGTTATTAGGGGTGATACACAGGTTGAGGGGATTGACTTTACAGACACTTTTTCTCCAGTGATTAAAATGACTTCTATGAAACTGTGGCTGTCAAGAATCATTGGCCTCTTTTTCAGCTTGATGTCAATAATGCCTTTCTTCATGGTGATTTGGATGAGGATGTATACATGAAACTTCCTCCAGGTTTGACAGTCTCTTCTTCTACTTCTGGTTCTGTTTCTACTCCTTCTTCTCCTTCTCCTCCTCTGGTCTGTAAACTCAAGAAATTCCTGTATGGGCTAAGACAAGCATCCAGATAATGGTATGCCAAATTGTCTTCTGCTCTTTATTCTAGAGGGTATAAACATTCTTTGAATGACTACTCCTTGTTTATCAAAGGTAAGCCTGGCTCCCTTGTGGTGGTAGCAGTCTATGTGGATGACATCATTCTTACTGGGGATGACAGTGATGAACTTACTGCTCTAATACTGTTTCTGGATGATCAGTTTAAAATCAAAGATTTGGGATCTTTGCATTAATTTTTGGGCCTTGAGATGTCAGTTGTCCCTGGTGGGATGCTCCTTAATCAGCATAAGTATATTTCTGATTTGCTGCATCAGTTTGACTGTGTCAATGTCTCTTCTGTTGTATCCCCTTTGGACATCAATGTCAAACTTCATGCTGATTCTGGTGACATCTTGCCCTCTCCTGACCAGTACAGGAGTCTAGTTGGCAAGATGCTGTTCCTGACTCATACTAGGCCTGACATTTGTTTTGCAGTCCAACATCTGAGTCAATTCCTCAAATGCTCCAGACTTCCCCATATGACTGCTGCCCTGCATGTTCTGAGATACCTTAAGGGCACTCCCTCCTTGGGATTGTTTTATTCTGCCCATGCTGATTTTTCTGTTACTGGGTATTCTGATAGTGACTGGGCTGCTTGCCCTGATACTAGGCGATCTGTTACTGGTTTTTGTGTGCTTTTGGGTAGCTGTTTGATCAGTTGGAAATCGAAGAAACATCCTGTTGTTTCTCTATCCTCTGCTGAGGCAGAATATCGAGCCCTTAGCAAGGTTGTTGCTGAGTTGACTTGGATTTCTCGTTTGTTGGTAGACCTTGGGGTATCTGTTTCTTCTCCTATTTCTGTATATTGTGATAGTCAGGCTGCTGTTCATATTGCTAACAATCCTGTTTTTCATGAACGTACCAAACATATCGAGGTGGACTGCCATTTTGTTCGGAACTTGCTACAATCTGGTTTTCTCAAGCTGCTTCATGTGCCTACTTCTCGTCAGCTGGCCGACCTGCTCACTAAGCCACTGCCTGGCACTTTGCTTCTTCCGCTGCTCACCAAGTTGCAGGTGGTTTCCCCCTCCAACTTGGGGGGGGGGGGGGTGTTGAGATAAGAGAAACTACATGATTTAGCTTTGTCTAGACTTGTACATTTTTTGTATACTCAGTGTATATTTCCGGTATATCCATGGTATACCTAGTAATAGGGTTGTAATTGGGCTATGATGATTTGTGTGTCTGAGCCCACATGTCATTATTTAATTTTGGGCCGGATCACCCGACCCGACCCGTCCGTATGTTATTTGTATATTTTGTAGGTGAGATATTTTCTCACCTACCGGATTTCATTTCAACATTATTTTCTTTGTATAAACTCTCTCTCTATTCTAGAGAGTTCCAAACGCTCTGCCTTCTCTCTACTTTCTCTCTCTACATTTTCCATGATTTCTCGGTCTAATATCAATGTTTACATTTTTTTGTCATCAAAATGTCTAGCATATCATGTGAATCTGAGCTATATTGACTACTCAAATCATATCACAACTACGGAGCAAAGAGAAATGTCGACACCTCACGTTTAATTCTAAATTAAATGCACATATTTAGAATATGTTCAGCGCACGAGTTATTTGGCTTCTTGATTTTTTATTGCCATTTGCATCAGTAAATGAAGTTACGACCAACAATTATTAGCTACACTTAAGTTGTTCATAAATTTATATTTTATAATGTACAAATAGTATCATAACTTCGAGACAGGAACAGTAGTAGTGTGCACAACATACAGAAACAAAATAAAAATTGACACAATACATACCTCAACCATGGGACTCCTCTGAACTTCACTTTGATGAATACTCGCTATCTATCAAAATTAATAGATGAAAACAGTTTAGATGTTATAAAATATTGTAGAATTTATACAACCAGACATATAATCTCTTTTAAGATATAGTCCGATAGAAATTGTGCTTATATGAAGCTTTCAATCAGAAGTAAATCAATTAACTTCTAATGCTTGATCGATCAGCCAACTAATATCAATGCCTATTTGAGTTCGAGTCTCCCCAAGAGCAAGGTGAGAAGTTCTTGGAGGGAAGGATGCCGGGGGTCTATTTGGAATCAACCTCTCTACCCAAGTGTAGGGGTAAGGTCTGCGTACACACTACCCTCCCCAGACACCATTAAGTGGGATTATACTGGGTTGTTGTTGTTTGAAATGCACTTGGCCTAAGAGATACGTGTTTTTCTTTCTCAAATTTTTGGTTTGTTCATGGCAGCACTTTTCCATCAATTTATATTTTTCATTTTTGATATGGTATCTCTTAACTTTAATTTACCATATTTCAACTTAAAGGAGTCTACACAAGTTCTTCAACATACCTTTTCAACAACTTGACTTGAACAAATAAAAATCCTCCCGAAACAGAAGCTAAAACTGCAGAAAACGAAAAAATATCCCAATAGTAAAAGGTAAAATGAC
The DNA here is from genome assembly GCA_034376525.1 of Nicotiana benthamiana. Classification (NCBI taxonomy): domain Eukaryota; kingdom Viridiplantae; phylum Streptophyta; class Magnoliopsida; order Solanales; family Solanaceae; genus Nicotiana; species Nicotiana benthamiana. The sequence continues at coordinate 82,260,609 of CM067331.1, read as the reverse complement.
CTGTAAATAATACCTCTAGTAATGCAATAGTAGACTAATCATTAAGATTTTAAGACTACAATCAGCTAAACAGTTTTACGTGCAAACAAGTGAAGAGCAAGGCAAAAAGAATGACTAAGTATCTACTAAGCTAAATGGCTCTAAACACTTTATTGTAGTTTATGTACAAAAATTAAGAGATAATTGGAATTTCTTCTTTCCTAAGTACAAGAACATAGCATCAACTATTGTTTACCGTTTTACTCTCAAACACAACAATATACCCAATAAGAAGCAACAATGAAACCATTACTTACATAAAGCATTAAATAAGGAAACATGAGATCTGGTGAGATCTCTTAGCATTTTCAGAGAGTTGTCTGATATCTAGAGAAATTAGGTCACTTGGAAAAATAAGAAATTGCCTAGTACTTGCAATTCTATATGCCTTTTGACCACCTATACGCCTTTCGACCACATTTTTCATCTTATACTTCTTGCTCGCGTAAGAAAACAAGCTATATGAATTAGATCACCAAAGTGATAGCTAAAACATCACTGTTTTCTTATTCTTTTTAGTAATTCGTAAAAAACTCATCAATCTAAGAAAGTATTTTTCACTAGTGCAAATCTGGAGGTAGACAAACTAGCAATTCACCCAATTTACTGGAAGAATTCATCTTTTCATTTAGACGTTTTTTTGGTGAATATGAAAAAGATTTAATTTTTTTGCGAGATGCTATTAGTTATCCTTTTTACTGGTACACGCGTGAATGTCTACAAACTAACCCATGTACGCGATCTATTTGACGAACTTAACTTTTTAATATGGTAAAAACGATTAGAAGAAGGAGAAAACAAATATATACTCATCAAACTATCCAGTGCCAACCCACTAGTAAAATAAAGTTTAATTTTTCAACAAATGTCAAACAAAAATAAATATGCAGAAACTTGAAGAAATGTGGGCAAAAATAAAATAAAAAATAGAGCTAAAATTGTAAAACACCTAGTTGAGAAGATGAAGAGAATTGAAAGAGTAGTCTTTAAAAATTTGAAGAAAAATAATAGCAACATGACCAACCATGAATTTTAGCCATGAAATTACGAAGTCAAAGAACAGAATAAAAAATTTGGGCAAATTTCTAACGAAAAATAGACCCGTATACGCACCTGAATATTCTGAATAATAAACGAATGAGGTCAGAGAACCCATCACTGTTTCGACTGTGCTACCGTAGGTTCTGGGGAAGTCGGAATAACTGAAAGAAATGAAAGCTTGAATTGATAAAATATCCCGAGCCATCCTTGCAAGAACCGAATAATATTTTTCCCTTGACTTCCACCATTCCAAAAGATCGAAAGAGCCGTCTAGATTCTCCTTTTCAAGTCCTGAGACAAGTAAACTTGAAGCTCATTTAGATGTGAAGTTTCATCATAATTATCACCTTGAGAACCCTGGAACTCCGTCCAATATTTAAGAGATGTTAAGCCCGCAACTCTTTTAGACGATTGTGAGCTAGACGAAGTAGGGGTTGGAATATTTGGCCTAGCATGCTCTAAGGCAACTTTATAAGCATTATAAACTGTTTGAACATTAATTTTAATTGATGCTTTTGCATCTGCAAGTGTAGCAATTTCCTCGTTTGAAAGATCTAAAGTCTTATAAATATTTGAATACAAAAAATGAGGATCTCCCAATTTCATTGTAGGATTTAACATTGCAGCAACACCAAAAATAGGAGGGATATGGAAAAATATTTTTAAATATTTTGTTTCATTTCATTTATAGCAAGTTCATAAATATCCCCACACTCGCCAAATTCAACAAACAAATCAGCTAGTGCGACAATATAAACCAAACAGTTTGAAATAGTAGGATAATATTGCCCAGAAAATGCATTTGTAGCAATTTGAAAATGTTCTAAAAAATCTAAAAGAATTTTAACATTCGTCCAATCTTGGGTAGTAAGCATTTCATCATCATTCTCACCACCTACCCGAGAATTAAATGTTGCATTAATTGGGTTTCTATATTCATATGCAACTACTAAACTTTCGTACATACAATTCCATCTAGTCGGGCAAGGTTTAGGAACATTTCTTTCTCTAAGGCCATAATCATCACATTTTTTAAAATACTCTCTAAGTCTAGTTCTACGATTTGAATAAAAAAGCCAATTAAGAGCCATTCAAGCATTTTCAATTTCTATGTTTAAAATTCGCATACCATCACCGACAATTAAATGATAAATATGACAAATACATCTAACATGAAAAATATTACTAAATGCAGGATTTAGTGTTTTTGTAAGCATGCCTATTGCACTAGTGTTACTAGAAGCATTATCCATAAAAATTGCCACTATTTTATCGCTAAAGCAAAAATATCTACAAATATCTGAAACAGTGTTAGCTATAAACTTACCTGTGTGACGTGAATTAATTATTCTATACGCAATTATACGTTTTTGCATTGTCGAGTCCTCATCTATCCAATGACTTGTAACAGTTAGATAATCACAGTCATTATTACTTCTACCAATATAAGTAGTAATAAAAATCCGATTAGGTATATGAGTAAATAAATATCGCAAATATTGTTCATATTCACATTTGAATTTATAAATATCGGCCTTAACTGTTGCGCGAGACCAACCTTTATTAGTAGGATTAAAAACTCTTCTAATATAATAAACCCAATTAGGATTAGAAGTAAAAGTATAAGGTAAGCACATAACGGTAATCATCTTTGCTAATTCTTCACGATCTCTATTTGGATCGTAATATAAAATACCTCCGATGACAGTGTTAATTCCTGGTTGAACTAGATTTGAACCTGTACTAGGGTTAACTTAAAAATCTACACTTGTCCCCTCTTGCTCCGCTTGCATTTGAAAAAATCTAGCCCTATCTGTAGGGTGTGTTTTTATGTGCCTAGTCAAACTACCTGTGCCGCTACGGTCTCCAGTAAATTTATGAACCAGTAATTTTCAACAAGTTTTACACCTAGCCTTATTTAGTTCTCTTACTTGAATAAAAAAATTCCAAACTAATGATGTTTCTGTACGTTTAGCAGGTTAACTACTAAAAGTTGGAGTTTCTACAGGTGGGTGTGCCAGTGCATTACTTGAGTTATGAACAAGACTAGTAGGTGTATCATCTAAAGGTGCTTGGGTTTCATCATCATCATCACCATCCTCATTTTCCTCTAAGATAGGTTCATTAGGATAAAGAGCATTCATAATTTCATCATTTAATCTATCACCTACTGCAACATCATGTAGAGATTCACTATCAGTAAATTGAAAACAAGGGTGATCACTATCAAGCATTACGGGAGGCGAAGTAGGACGTCTAGGTTGTCGACTACTTTCAACTTGCTTATCTTTTGTAGGTCGGGGAGCCGGGGGAAGGGTAGTATTATGGCCACTACTTTTACCGGTTTTACCTTTTCCTTTACCGAATATTTTTTTCAAAGAAAATGTCATACTAATTATAATTATGCAAACTAAACAACACAAAAATATATTATTAAAACGTAAGAGTTGAAATGAGTTTACCGGATTGCCGAACAACTTCTTGAAAATTGAAAATCGTTGAACACTTGAAAACTTCAATTCAACAACTTCACAATTTTTCACGAATTTTCAACGATAAATTAAGCAATTGTAGCAGAAAGATTGAAAGAGAGATTGAGAGATATTGATGAATTGGTGAATAAAAATGAAAGAATGAGGGGATATTTATAGTTGAGATATGAGAAAAATTGTAATTATATAAAGTTTGAGGTTAAATTAAAGTTTATGGGCCAAATGAATATTTTACAAAGTTTGTTTTTAAAATTTTTTTTGTTAAAAGAGCCGTTGGGCCCGTCAGGACTGGTCCAGGTTCTCTGCTGGTACCGGACTCACGGTTCAACCAGCAGGTTCGGAACCGTCAGAATCGGCCCACCAGACCCGCTAGGACCGCCGGACCGGTACGGTCCCGGTTCGAGCCTGGACCACATTACACCATTATTTTGACTATATACTGTTCTGTTCTTCACCTAATTCCTTCCTTCTTCGAATAATTACGTGCTGCTAACTCCTACAGCTCCTCTTGGAGCTCCAATTATTTTACTCCAAGTACCAAAATCCGGAGCAGGTTTAACAAAGAATGAGGGTCGGAGGACGTGAAGTGGCAATTTCATTGGATGGAGTGAGGGACAAGAATATGATGCAATTGAAGAAAATCAATACTGCAATTTTCCCAGTTCGGTACAACGATAAGTATTATACTGATGCCATTGCCTCTGGTGATTTCACCAAGCTAGGTTCGTCTTTTCAATTCTGGGGTTCTTATTTTGCGTTATTAGTAGGTGCCCAATTGGTTTTATTTAGACCTTTCTTGTAATTGAAGGGTAAATTGTGCAATGCAGAGATCCCTTCGTTCCAAAATAATGAATGGATTTGGATCATTAGGGTCAAAATTTTTAATGGTCTGTGTCAATTGGACATGGATTCTTTATTTTGTTAGTACAAAAATTTACATAGTGGGCGCCTATATTAAAAAATTGCTTTACAATACTATTTTTGTAATTAATGTAGTTCTTAGAAATGTAAAAAATAAACTAGTTGATTCTCTAAATAGTATTAGTGTAATATAAAATGAGAACAATAAGCTGAATTAAAAGGTACCTACTTTTTGGTGAAGGGTGAATCTTTATCTTTTTCTCTGCTTTGTAGCATTTTGGAGTCTAACGATGATAAGAAGAGTAGTAGTTGGAAAAAAAATGATAAGAGGAATAGTAGTTATAAGAGCCTTTAGTCTATTTTTACTCTAATAAGTACAGGAATGTGTTGATAAAGCAAGTGATTAATAGCCACGAGACAAGAGAAACCATAGGTAGATGCCAAACTAATTAGAGGGAGTAGTGGTGCTTACTCAACGCGTCAACTCATATAACAAATCCATTATCCGCTATTTGGGTTTGTTTCGTAACTCATCAGAAGGATGGCTGCAGTCAAGAAAAGGGATGGAAATTGAGGCTTTTCCAAAGGAGTTATTTTCTTGGATGAGGCTATGCTTAAGTAGTTAAAGGACCCCCTCAATGGAGAAGGGAGTTAGTGCAAAGAGGGATTGTAGCTGTATGTGGTAGTTTTACACTCTAGTACATTTTAATGAAAACATTACTCTCTGAAGAGAAAATGAACCACTTAATTGTAGTGACATGCTTTAGGTGGCTCCTCTGTTGCTCGATATATTTGGTTGTTGTAGTTGGTACTCTGGTCTTAAGAACGTCGCTACATCCTACTGGTCCTTATAAAAAGAGTTGGTACTCCAGTCTTTCTTTTCCCATCTTTTCTGATTGGCTTGGGCTGAAATCTCCTGTATTTTTTTTTCTGTATTGCCTGTTGTTAATCTGAAAAATTCTCTATTTTTTTTTGGAAATTAAAAGTTTTCATTACCAGGGAAATATTTACAGAGAAGAACGATAAACCCCTAAAGTTGGACATACAACCCCAACTTTAGCCAAACAAAGCTGCAAACAGACTAAAGGGACACCCCTAAAGCAAACACTTCTAGCATTTGACTACTACTATCTGCACTAAGGATAGAAATTAAGCTTTTGCAATTGCTTGGCTAGTCTTGGTTTATCAGCTCCCTTGCAATGTATGTCCTGTATTATTATCATTCTCACCATGGTTAGGTCAAAGCTCTTCTTACTCTGAAATACTCTTCGATTACTTTCTTGCCAAAGATAGTAGATACATCCAGATAATGTTATTCTATGGATTTCAGCTTGTTCACTGTTTCCATAAGCATAAGTCTTAGCTCACAACGGATCCTCTTGACATACCCAGAGCAGGCCTGTTTATGCCTTGCCATTGCCAAAAATCTCTATTTATTGAAGAAGTATACGACTTGCAACATTTTATTAATATCTTTCAGGAAGGAAATCATCTCAACGCCTCTTAGCTAGTGTTCATGATGCAGTATGGAGCCTGTGCCCTTTTCCTTATGTTTACATGTTGAAGTATACAATGAGAAAAACCTAATATTTTATGAACATAGATTTTAAAATGACCTACTTCAATATAGCAAATATCTGAATTAATTTGAAATACAGGAATATATGTAATGTGAAAGTGCCTGCTTGCACAAGTATAATTTTTCGTCTTTAAATTCTGAACTGTTGGGGACGCCACTTCTCAGAGGACCTTCTTATTTACTTGAAAGTTACATGCAGACATTTTACTCGTAGTCACCAGTCTTAGTGCTGTATCTCCTACTTAGACAGAAGCAGAAATGCCCATCTTCCTTATAAGAATAAAAGAAACTTAACAATTAAGATGACCTTGACAGAAAATATCCAGTTATATGCATCTCTAAGGGTTGTATCTCCACAACTGTGATTGTAGTGTCACCCTAGAATTTCTGCTCGCAATATTGTTTTCCCCATTTTATATATCATTACTTAGTATCACATCAGTAACTCTTTCTTCAACTCTCCTCTTTTTATTTTTATTTTTGTAAGGTATCAAAACTCTCCTTCTCCTACTTATTAGTTTTTCTGTAGGTTCTACTATTAGTTAGACTGTTTTAGATTCTCATATAACAGTTCAAATGACTTTGTTTCCATTGTTTAAAAAATCAAGTCACTTAAACATGGCGAAATACATAAGCGACCCCTTTAAGTTGTACTCAACAATTAGACAAACACTTTAACTGCGCGTTTTTACATTTTAGCACTTTAAGTGGTTATTAAGTAGGTCAAGTAAACACCCGAGTACAACAAGTCATGTGCGTGAGTTGCACTTGCCGATAACATGTCAAATGGACCAACAAAAAATAACACGTATAATTTCGCCATAAGAGTTTGATCCATGTAATTAACAAAAAAAATATATTTAAAAAAGAAAAGAAACCTTCTTTCCTAGACCAGCCCTCCCCCCCCTCCCCCAACTCCCCTCTCCTTCATCTTCTTCCGCCCATCCCTTCTACTCAAATCCACCAGGTTGTCCCAGAATAATGCATTCAGCAAAAAAATAATAGACCAAAACCAATAAATTGATAATTAAGTACCAATTCCCATCAAAATCTGTCCAATTGGAGTGATGTAAATGTTTTAACATCAATTTAAGAAGCAGTCAGCAAGTGGGTTTCATCCAAATAACTAATCGTAGAATTCCTCTTAAAGTTCCTGAGAATTTGAAGGAAGTTGGCCAGGTTCATTGAGTTACCAGTTGAAGAACAAAATCAAATATTATAAGGAGAATACTGGACCTAATGAATCTGTGCTATTATTTTGGAACGGGTTCTTTGTCTAATGTCCTGAAATTGAAAAATTCTTTCCAATTGAAATGAAGGCCACAAAAAATGGAGGGGTAGAGCAGAAGGAAGATGGAGAAGATGAAGTGAAAATTAGGGTTCGAATATGGGCTTAAATTAGAGACTTCACTAACATATATTGTATTATTTTTTATAAAGTTTGGAATGGATAGTCAACGTGCGTCTTGGTGAGTATTACACGCAAGATACGCTGACTGAGCCGGGTGTTTGCTTGACCTACTTAATAGTCACTTGAAGTGTTAAGATGAAAAATGGCTCAGTTGAAGTGTTTGTCTGATAATTGAGGACAACTTAAAGGGGCCATTTATGTATTTCAACTTTAGACATCCTTTAGTGTCTTTGTCTATACTGGAGTAATGGACAAATAAGCATTTCGTAGACTATTTCGTTTTTATATTTAGTGAAAGAGTTCCTTTTTTCTTTTGTACTATAAATATTACTTACGAATCGAACTTGTGATAAAATCCGAGCATCTAACCTAAAATCTTAAGGCAATTGGTGGAGTAGCTCATGAGATTTATAAACCCTTTGAAAGCCCTTAACTATTCACGTGGGACGACTACTCTTGTGAAATAATTACCCTTTTGGAAGCTCTTACACTAATGTGTAGATAGAATCTGGGAATCTAATCGAAAAGCTTAAGGCAATTGGTGGAGTAGCTCGTGACATTTATAAACCTTTTTTAGAAGCCAGGGTTTTGAAGGGTCGGAGTAACATAACTTATGAATGTACTAGTTAGTAATGATCAATTGATGCAGCATTGGGTTTCTACCGGAAAGAATAACAACTCAATTTGTCATTATTTATGATAAAACAATTATGATTATGTATAACGACCATTTCCTAAAAGTCTTGCAAGAGGCATTTATACCTTCAATAGTGTAGGTAAAGATAGGGGTGTGCAATCGATTTATCGATTCGATTTTGACCCTTATCGATAATTACTTATCGATTATCGATTTGTACATATGCTTATCGTTATCGTTTCAATAAGGTTTCGATTTTTTCGATTTCGATTTATCGATTTTGGGGGCTTATCGATTCGATTTATCGATTTTCAGTAAGGTAGATTATACCAGTCATTAATAGTAGTTGCCCGTCTGGGATTCACATTCAAATTCAGTGAAGTTTGATTCCTATTTAATCGTACAACCAAAATCAGTTAAAAATCAGTTCAGCTACAGGACTGAGGTAAAGCTACTCACCTGTTACATATGTAGATGGCAAAAGAACAGAGCCACTTAGTTTGACTCTTCCGCTCTCATCTTCCAGAACTAAATTATCATCTGGGTGCGTAAAGTTATGACGTTGTACAAGCGGTGCATCAGATCTCTGTACAACCAAGTTCAATTATTAGTGACTTAAAGAGGGAGATATTTATACAAGTACAAGGCATATACAAGAAAGGTCCTCAAATAAACTATTAGACAGGAAAATCAGCATGTTGTGTCATCAACGTTTTATACCTCTTTAGAGTACTCATCAAGAACAGAAGGTTTTAGCTTCATGTGCTTGTAGAGTGTCCCAACTATAATGCATTCTTTGCCTTCCTCTAATCCAAGAACAGTACAGACTACAATCAAGATGCAAGATAGTAGTTAAGAAACAAAACACAAGGAAAATGTAACAATTGAGCGATCAGAGATAAAACTTTCAAGAGTCATAGAGCAACAACAACAACAACAACTACCCAGTATACTCCCACCAGGTGGGGTCTGGGGAGGGTAATATGTAGACAAGCCTTACCCCTACCCGAAAGGGCAGAGAGACTGTTTCCAATCGACCCCCGGCTCATAGGATCAATCAACTACAAAAGTAATCAGAAAATCGATGTGACTTCACAACTTGCATTTGTCTAGATTTACCTGCTCAAAGTAATATTTAAGACATACTGTTGCCAGAAGATTACAGCTTGAGTTTGAGAAAACACAGACAGTAAGCCAGTGTCCTATATCCTAGCCTATCTCAGCATGACTTATCTGATAATAAAACAGCTAAGTTCATATCTGTCTTTATTAGATTTTCATAAGATCACAAACAAACTATATGGGAGTCTCATCATATTGCAACATATCGACTTTACAAGCTTAAACATGTTTTACTCTTAACCTAAAACCTGTTAAAAACTTGGAGAAAGAACAATTTTCATAAGACTGCTGACAAAGCATGCCAAAGTGCAAATTGAGGAGACTGCTTGTTATATAGCTCTACAAATCAGCAACAACTAAACATTAGTGCAAAAGAATCAAATCATACCAAGCCACCACATGGTCACAAGGGTACACAACCCTATGTAACCGAACAATTTTTGCATATCTACTCCTTTTCCTTCCTCACCATCAAACTTTTTAAGAAGCACAGTGAACAGCCCATAGAGTCATAGAGCGCATTTGGAATTTGAAGCCTTTAGTAATGATCGCCTTTGCATTTGTACGTTGAATCATATAATTCTTCACCTTACAAAAGAATCAAAAGTTCCAATTCTCTTTTATTAGTTTACCAAGGAAATAAACGGATGAACAATTCTACAACTTACTTTCCACCATAATTTCCAATTTAACGAATTAAAAGAAGGTGAAATGAATAGTTCAGTACTTTAATTCTTTGCGTAGTGGTCAAATTCCATTCTCCCATTCCTCAATTCAAGAAAAACTGAAGAATTTTCAATAATAACGCACACGAAATTGCAAAATCTGCACAAATACAAACGTCAGAACCCTTAAATATAGCTATTTAGTTAATTTTTTAAACTATTTTCCGAGCTATAACTAAAATGTCACTTAAATTGAGATAGATAGGGTAATATTTACTTTGCTAGGAGAAGGGAAGAAGGGGTAAGTTTAGTTACCAGGCAAATGGGGTTTCCAATTGGGAACGAGAGAGTAAAGGAGAGTACGCATCAAATGGAGCCTAACATAATATGTTTGACTGTACTGCTGTCCCCTGTATACCTCCTTCCCTATCTCAAAACTCTCATCCTGTTAAAGCAATGAAAACCTAGAAATTAAGGAATAGAAATAAAATAAAAAGGAAGATTATTTTTGCAAATTGACTGCAGTAGCTTTGAATTGAAGGCCAAACAATAAGGTAGGAACAAGAGAATTGATGACAAAAAGCTATCAGAGAATGGTAAAGGGACTGCTTTCGCTGGAGAAGGTTGCTCTCTCTTCCATTGCTACGACCATGGCGGGAAAATAACTCTCCTGCGTCTGCGCTACTGCTATTCTATCATGGAACAACAGTGACAGTGACGATGAGCTTCAGAGCTTGGTGACCGAACTTAAGAGTTAAGAGTGAAGAGTAGCGGCTGTCACGGGGCCGATTTTGGCCACTTAAATCCTGGCCGAGGTTTCGCCTCCGTGCGGCAGTCAAGCCGTGCCTGACTCAGCCTTCCCCCAAAACTTGCCAATTGCACACAAGTTTGGCCTTAGACGAATTTAGGCAGCAAAACTGAATTTAAATGAGACAAGCATATACGGGAACAATTTCCCAACCTTTATATTAATATGGAAAATAATACAAAGGACCCTCACTCTCGCTATGAACAATGCCGCTCACAGCCCACTCTCCGACTAAGATGACCTTGTCAATCTTGGCCGAACACTCGGATTGTCCCACAACCCAAGTCCCCTTTTTCCTGAAACACTTAGAACTCCTCACGTTTCCCTCGTGTTTCCCAGCAAGAAACTACACACGAATTACTTCCTCCTTTCTGCCTAAGCCTAAGGGTCCTATTTATAGCACATAGGAACCCTTCACTTGGCAGCACATGCACATTTTCGGCCAACTGCCTTGTCCCACTAAGCTAGCCCACGTTCCTAACGTGTGGCTGACAACCCCAGCCACTTAGGATCCACTACTCACGAAATGGGGCATTATACAAGCATTACAAGATAATGGGGATAATGGGGGAATATGGGAGATCATGGCCTACAAACAAGGAACTCCTGCCAACCGCTTCCATGTGCTTCTCATGTGCAATTCGGACCAGCTGCATTCCGCCCTAAGGATGCTCGAGCCATGCCTTAGTCAATTTAACATTGTCCCATACCAATGCCGGCGCAATCCGCTGCCATCATATTTCCCGCACACTGCCCGGCGCCCATACACCGTGCGCACACTGCCTTTGGCCCTTGTCCGTTGCCATGTTCCTTTCTGCCTCATTTCCCTCGTGCCATCACTTGTATTTTCTTTCCTATAGCCTTGCCTTGGCTATTGAAAGCCTTTGCCGTCAACCCGCATTCCCGCTTTGCCTTAGCTTAGCCCGCATTTAGCTGTCCCGACCAATGTCATGCCGACTGTCTTTGGCGCGCATGCCGTGCCATGCCGCCCCATTTTGCCGATGCTGCCTTGTCAAGCCCTTTCCAAGCAAACCTTGTCCGCCCCAAGGTCTTGGCCTTGCTTTCCCGTTCCAGCCCGTCGACCCACTGATATTGGCGCGCATGCCATGCCATGCTGCCGCCCGTCCGTTGCCTTGTCAAGCCCTTCCAAGCAAACCTTGCCCATGCCAAGGTCTTGGCCTTGCTTGCACATCCGTTTGGCGCGCATGCCGTGCCATGCTGCCACCCGTCCTTGCCAATACTGCCTTGTCAAGCCCTTCCAAGCAAACCTTTGCGCGCCAAGGTCTTGGCCTTGCTTGCACATACTAGCATATCGACTTCCCGTCCATTGGCGCGCATGCCATACCATGCTGCCGCCCATCCTTCGCCGACTTTCAAAGTTAGGGTCCTAAGATGCTGGAACCTGAAAATTGGAAAATAGGGTTAGCACTTAGCAGACTTGTTAAGCTCATATATGCCAAGGGATAGGCCTTGGGTAGTAATTAGTATTATAAAATAAGGGCATATTTGTCTTTTTAATATATCTTATCGATTTATCGATAAACCGATAAATCGAATGGCCAAAATCGAAATCGAATCGATAAACCGATAAGGAAAATTTTTGAAATCGAAATCGAATCGATAAACCGATAAACCGATATCAATAAACCGATAACAAATAATCGATTCGATTTATCGATAAACCGATTCGAATGCACACCCCTAGGTAAAGAGGTGCATGAAATCACTGCATATGTATTTTTCTGTATGGGTCAGTAGAGGAGGTAAACATAAATATGTAGCGAAGTACAGCAAAGTGCAACTTACTGTTTTTATGCAAGTTAAGAAACATGTGTTTCCTATAATATTCAAAGAAATGAATAGATCCATTATATGGTTCTCTGCTTCTCCTGTAAGCTTTCAACTTTTCAATCTGTAGATATTTCACAAAACTTTTGTCATCTTTTGTACTTTCAAAGTGATACCCTTTGTTAAGCATCTCACATTGGTTGAGGGAATGGGAGGTTTTCTCCTTATATGGTCTTGAGCAATTCTCACCGCATAAGTTAGCTTTTGGTGTGAGTTTGGGCCGAAGGTCATTTTCTTTACGAGCTTGACTCATTCCTATCCTTAGTTTGCCCAATGTTCGGTCCCAATTTTATATTGTCCACGCACCAGATGTTCCGCTTTGGGTGTGCCTGGGGTTTTCAGTGTCCCACATTGGTTGAACGAATGAGCTATTGTCTCCTTATATGATCTTTGACAATCTCACCTCATAAGCTAGCTTTTGGGTTTGAGTTAGGAGACCTAAGGTCCATTTTCTTTATACTCTTCGAGATAAATTCAAGGAATGCATCTCTATCTGGTTTAAGCTTTCCGTTTCCGAATCTTGGATATTCTATAGAACTTACCTTGTTTCATTTTTTTGTGCCTGCAGCGTATTACAGTGATATTTGTGTAGGTTCAATTGCATGTCGCCTTGAGAAGAAGGAAGGTGGGGCTGTTCGTGTTTACATAATGACTCTGGGTGTTTTGGCTCCATATCGTGGGCTAGGTATTGGTGAGTACTCAACTTATCCTGCTCACCTTGGTCGAAGTTAATGTTACCATATAACTTTCCATGGTTTTAATACGAAGACATCAACCTTCAAGTGGACATTTTCCTTTAATCTTTGAAGTTAGTTGTAAGGCGTTTACACCATTTCAAAACACTAAATAGAAATATCGGACAAGTTTCTTAGAAAAAAATGAATAGCAGCACAGAGTCAACCGATTGCAGTTTCTCCTGAGATCTGAATGATATTGAGCAGCTTCTCATTTAGTTCATCTTTTTATTCTGGTGCAGGTAAAATGTTGTTGAACCATATCCTCAATCTTTCTGCCAAGCAGAACGTTAGCGAGATTTATTTGCATGTGCACACAATTAATGAAGATGCCCTCAATTTCTATAAGAAATTTGGATTCGAGGTTACTGATAAAATCCAAAACTATTATACAAACATAACCCCACCAGACTGTTTTGTCCTGACCAAGTTCATCACTCAAACAAAGAAATAGATAGTCTGAGCTATTTGGTTGATCCTTGGTCAAACCTTCACATTATCTTTGAGGTTCTAGTTTTTGCTACTTATGAGTAATTTGCCACCCATTGAATTGTTACAGTATGCCCTTTTCTGTTCTATTTTATTTATCCTATCTGCAACATCATCAAAGTTGAATGATTTCCCTGTAATAGAAATAGTGCAGTTCAATGCAAACATTCGAGTTTGGTTGATGAAATGGTCACCACATAAATGAATGCAAGATATGTATGTTGCATATAATTTTATATCCAATATGGTTAAATTATATGCATTTAATTTTAATTTATGACTCTTATCATTAAATTGGTTGAATTTATACCAATTTCGGCGAATGTAAGCATTTTCCTAGCGTAATCTTACAAATGGGATAGGCCTTAGTGCAATACAATTTTGGATTACTTTCCAATTTGAAACTGATATATACAAATTGTTCTGGGGAAAGCAACTTATAATTAAACAAAGAAAAAAAGTAGAAAAATCGAAAGTGACTCATAATATGGTGGAAATAATAATATTCTTTTTTTCCTTCTACTTTCCTAATATCTGTCGCAACATAATAATAATAATAATAATAATAATAATAATAATGATGAAAATAACAAGAAAATATTTTGAGTCTAGTTCAATTATATATACGGCTCATTTTCTCATTTCCACTTCCCGACCACGAATTCTTAGTTTCTTTTCCTAATAACAGAACTGCTCTCCTGTGATAACCTTAAGTTGATTATATATGTTTTTAATTACTTAAATTGTCAGTAGTCGTTACAAATGATATATTTCCTTGTTTTTGCCAAAAAAGGAAGATGAAACTCCAGGCCACTTTTAGGTGGTGCCCAATAATTATTGTTGAGGAATTGTTTTGGGCGGTGCGCTGAAATTCTATCCACACATCAGCATCTGGTATCTCAGCATATCATACCAATTTTCTTCTAGTAAAACACAATTAGGTTGCCAATCTTAATGTTTTACATCTTAAAGATCTATCAGGATTTACATGAATGTAAATGTTGTTTTTTCTTTAAACATTCATTATCGAAAACTTGTTAAGACTTATCTAATTTAGATTCGTGCCCGAGTAAACCTATTAAGGAACAAAGCCCTCTCTTCCTAAAGACTCTCCAGTCTCATCCTAAGGTATCATTATGACATTATAGACAAATCTTATATCAAAAAGGAAGAGGAAAATTAAGTATATTTAAAATATAGGATAAGTTCATATGCATTTTGTGGCTCGAGTTTGCTTAGTTGGTTCGATCAAAGCTGAGATCTGATTTTAATGATGCAAATAATATATTTGTTCTATGTGTAGGAACTCACGGATAATATTTAAAGTTTGAAGGAATCAATCAGAACAAATCAAGGAGAGAAGATCAAGAAGAGAAGATCAGGAAATCAGTGATTAGCTACCAGATGGAAGCAATCAACCGGAGAAATTAAGGAAAGCAATTCGGGATTAGAAAAGATCTAAGAACCAATTGATAGCTACGAGATAGAAGGAATCAAGAGAAGCAATCAGAGAAATAGAGAAATCAATCAAATCCACGAAACCAATCAAGCCTAGACTTAAGAAATCAAATAAATTAAGCGTATCCAAATATGGAAGGAGCGAGATTTTGGGAAGCATATATGAAGAATCATTCAAGTCTCTCGTCAACATAGATGTTACTGTATGACCTTATTCTTGGAAAGAATCAATTCCTTTCCAAGGATTAAATCTTTTGGGTTGGCAAATCTCTCCAGATTCCAAGCCTCTCTCAAAGTATTTAAACTTGTATTTGTACCCTAGAGCCACATACTTTGATCGAATCAAATACCCTCTTTTTATTCTACTACAAACAAATATTATACGTCTACTAGATCTGATGTGTAACAAGTTAGAGAAGAAAGGGAGAACAACACTGGTGAAGCATTATATCAAAAGACACGAGTGAAATAGGAACTAAGCTATTGGTGTAGATCACATCATTCTCTGTATTCTCGAAGAAACTCATTCACTGAAAAAGAACTGCCTTGCAACCCAAGGTGTCTGGACTAGGATTCACATTGTATCCGAACCGGTATAAAAACTCTGGTGTCTTTATTTCCTGTATTTAATTTCTGCATTTTAAATTTGTCTTTACTAGTATCAAGTTCTTATATCTAGTCGACTAATCGTAAAACTAGTCAACTGATAGATATTAAGTTTAAAAATAAATAATTTACCCCTTCTTGTACTTTCAATTGGTGTTAGAGCATGGCATACACTTTTCTTGTTGCTTAACAGCTTGTGAGAAAAGATCATGGCTAATCAAGTTATCATAGGAGCACTCTTCCAAGAAGGTACATCTCAAGTAAGGCCATCATACTTTAATGAACAACATTTCTCCCACTGGAAAGTATATATGGAAATATACGTAAAGTTATATGATGTTAACGTGTGGAGAGTCATCAAAAAGGGAACTATCCCCTACCGGTTGTTGCTCAACCTCTTACTGATCCTGAAGATATAGACTCATACATAGATGAGCAAATGGCGGTTATGCAAGTCAACAACAAGGCAAGAAATTCGCTCTATAATGCTATAAGTGGTGAAGAATATGAAAAAATCTCTAGTTGTGATACAACCAAAGAAATGTGGGATAAGCTTGAAGTTCCATACGAAGGAACCAGCAAAGTAAAGGAAATACATATCAACATGTTGGTTCACGATTATGAACTCTTCCAAATGAAAGAAGGAGAATCCATTGAGGAAATGCTTGCTAGATTCAGTAAAATAATCAGCGATCTAAAAGCTTTCGGCAAACCATACTCAAGTGGTGATAAAGTTAGAAAGATTCTTAGAAGCTTACCAAAAACTTGGCAAACTAAAGTAGTCACACTTGAATCTGAATAAATTATCTTATGATAAACTTTGTGGAGAACTCATAGCTTTTGAACCTGTGTATGTATTTACACATGTATGTATGTATTTGCACATGCACACAAGTTCAATCGACTGAAGGGTAAGTGCACGTTAGTATCTTGGCACTATTTAAGGGGGGAGTCATGGATCCTATGTAGCAGGAGTTAACTACAAAAGCAGAGTCGACTACAAAAGCATCAGCAACTATAACCATGGACAAGTCAACTGCTCTCATTGAGGGGGAGTAAAATACAGGAATGACAATTGTTGTTTATACACATATATTATTTTGTCATCATCAAAAAGAGGGAGATTGTTAGATCTGATTTTAATGATGCAAATAACATATTCTATGTGTAGGAACTCACAAGATAACATTTAAATATTGAAAGAATCAATAAGAGAAGATCAAGGAGAGAAGATCATGGAATAAATGGTTAGCTACGAGATAAAAGCAATCAATCAGGGAAATTAAGGAAAGCAATCTGGTATTAGAAATGATCAAGGAACCAATGGACAACTACGAGATAGAAAGAATCAAGGGAAGCAATCAGAGAAATCAATTAAAGGCAAGATGAAATCAATCAAGCCTAGACTTAAGGAGTCAAATAAATCACGTGTATCCAAATCTGGAAGGAGCAAGATTTTGGGAAGCATATATGAAGAATCATTCAAGTTTCTCGTAAACATAGCCGTTACTGTATGACCTTATTCTTAGAAAGAATCAATGCCTTTCCAAGGATCAAATCTCTTGCGTTGGCAAATCTCTCCAGAAATCAAGTGTCTCTCAAAGTATTTAAACTTGTATTTGTACCCTTGAGCCACATACTTCGATTTAACCAAATACCCTCTTTTTATTCTATTAAAAACATATTTTGTAGCTTTACTAGATCTGCTATGTAAGAAGTTAGAGAAGAAAGAACGAACAACACTGGTGAGGCATTGTATCAAAAGACACGAGTGACATAGGAACTAAGCTATTGGTGTAGATGTTACCATTTTTTGTATTCTCGAAGAAACTCATTCATTAAAAAAGAACTCTTTTGTAACCCAAGGGGATTGGACTAGGATTCACATGAATCGAAATCAGTATAAAAATTCTGTTGTCTTTGATTCCTGCATTTAATTTCTGCATCTTAAATTCTTTCTTACTAGTATCAAGTTCTTATATGTAGTCGACTAATTGTAAACTAGTCAACTGATAGCTATTAAGTTTTAAAATAAACATTCTCCCCCTCCCCCGTACTTTCAAAAACAGAATACATTATTTATACATGTTTTGGTGGTGACAAGATTCGTTTTTTAATGCTAGGTAATTGATAGATACAACATCAAAGGCAGATCAGGATTTATAAGTTGAATCTTTAAAATTCTTAGCATTGAACAAAATATATTTTTAAGTTATATATTCATACGTTATCACTCCCTTCCTTTATTTTTAGTTGTCGTATTCTTTTTATTTTTACTTGTCATTTTTCGTATATTAAGAGAAAAATAATTTATTTTTCTCTGTTTCGCCCTTAACATTAATTAGTTGTTCCAAATTATTTTACAAATTCATTAAGATTCTACACCAATTAATATAGATATCATGATAAATTATTCATTTTATTTATTAATACTTTTCTGTAATATCAATGATGAACAAGTATTGAATGAAAAGAGTATTTTTTTAATATAATTTTAATGAATTTCTTACACATAAATTTATGCACTATTATATATATCACTCCTTTTATGAAGCAGCAACAACAACAATAATAACAACAACAATCTAGTATATATTATTAAATTAGTGGAATATGGGAAGGATAGTGTGTCCGTAGACTTTACCCCTATCTTGGGGTAGAAATGTTATTTTCAAATAGACACTCAATATCCTTTCCTCCAAAAATTTCTCACCTTACTTTTGAAGAGACTCAGCCCTCACAAATCGGAAGTACGAGATAACTTAGTAGACTCGTTCATTGTAACTCGTGTACCAAACCACATTGGCCAATTTGCCGTCCTTTAATTTCCTATGAAGAAGCTAGACTTCATTTAAACATTCTCATCATTATCAACTGCATCAAGTATTTAATGCACAACGTTTTATACTATAAAATTCCAAGATATGTTATTGTGGTCACACTTTTTCTTCTTAATGTTGACAAGCAAATATAACTACTCCTATTTGACTTTGAATTGTTCGTTTGAGCAACCAACTTTCCACTCTCCTAGTCTTTGGCATACTATGTTATCTCACTAGGATAAATAATTAATAAGTACTGTAGTACATAACGTGTAGTATAGTAAATTTTATGAATATCCTTTTTTTATTTTTTACTTTTGTTTCTCTTTTCACAAATCATAGCTTATCCAAGAAGGATTAGCGTTTTTCTTCACCAACCCTTAACCAACTAGAAATAAATGAATTAGTAAATCTAATAAAGGTTTGAACTTGAACCACTATATTAGTAATAATTAGAACATGGATATGTATTTTTTTTTAATAGGAGCCCCACGAGTTTAAAAACATGTCACAATTATGAAGTTTGACCGCGGGTATGAACAATTGAACATTAGCCAAGTCAACACATAGTTTTGCTATCATTGTCATGTAATTAAATTTGTCGGTCTTTGCTAAAAAGGAAAAAACACTTATAATAACTGTAGACTGTATATTTTTCTTAATATTTTATTTTTAATAAAGTTATTTAGCTGTTCCTTGGGAAAAAAAAAAGAATAGCAGCACAGTGTCAAATTTTTTGACTCCAAATCATTAGCTTGATAATATATTAATTTTATTCCTAGGAATGAAGAACCTCTTGATTCGCTTAATAGGTTTATTTGGTATAAATTTAAATTTTCTGATTACGAGTAGAGCGATTTAAATTTTTCATGTCTTAGCAAATATGAGAAGTAATTAAGGATCGTTACTGAATATCTTCTCTATCATGGGTCAAGGATCTGAAAATTATGAAGTTCGAAAAATCTTAGAGTGTGTTTGGTAATAATGGGAAAATGTTTGTTTGGTATAAAGGAATTTATTTTTCCGAAACAAGTAGTTGTAATCTTATTTATTTTTCGATGTTTGATATCGCAAATTAAGGAAATAATTTTCAAGAGTACTCATAAATAATTTAAATATAATAAACATGAAGTCATAAACTTTCAAATCAACAACCTTCCGTATTCACAAATTTCATAAACTTTCGAACCGCTTGTAGAGAGTTTAGGGAGAAGTGATTTTCTTGTATTGCTCACCAAAG
Organism: Nicotiana benthamiana; assembly: GCA_034376525.1. Lineage (NCBI taxonomy): Eukaryota > Viridiplantae > Streptophyta > Magnoliopsida > Solanales > Solanaceae > Nicotiana > Nicotiana benthamiana. Next base: position 82,240,757 of record CM067331.1, on the reverse strand, counting down.
TATATATAGAGTACAAGGAAATCAAAACCTACCAACTATAGGATTGTATAATAATGAAGGAAAATCAAAACCTACCAACTATAGGATTGTACAATTAATGAGAGAATATTCTACCAATAATAAAAAGATACACAAAAAATATTTACAATATTTCCTAATACGCCCCCTCAAGATGGAGGCCCGGAGGACACGCCAATCTTGGACATCAGTAGAAGAAGCCGAGGACGAGATAAGTGCTTGGTGAGAGCATCAGCAAGCTGATCAGCAGAGGATACGTGAGCAACACGAAGGGACCCATTCTGGACCAATTGACGAACAAAGTGATAATCAATGGAGATGTGTTTCATGCGAGAATGAAACACAGGGTTGGCACAGAGATAAGTGGCGCCAATGTTGTCACTGTAAATGACAGGAGCAGCCGGAAGAGGGACATGAAGCTCGCGTAGCAGGGAATGAAGCCAACGTACTTCAGCGGCAGCAGAAGCAATGGCACGATACTCAGCCTCAGTAGATGATCGTGCAACGGAACGCTGCTTTTTGGAGCTCCAGGAAATAGGATTTGGCCCTAGAAAAACAACATAGGCACCAGTTGAGGAGCGGTCATCACAGTTTCCACCCCAATCAGCATCAGAGAAACAATGCAGAGGTATAGCAGATGAAGGACGCAACCAGACGCCAAAGTCACGCGTCCCATTTAGATACCGGAATAGGCGCTTAACTGCACCCCAATGAGTGACAGTAGGAGCATGCATGAACTGTGAGAGTTTATTCACAGCAAAGGAGATATCAGGACGAGTGAAGGAGAGATACTGGAGGCCCCCAAGGGCCTGGCGATAGGCGGATGCGTCGGCAGGGGCCGAGCCGTCGGCCAGATGAAGGCGAGTTGACGCCGCTGTTGGCGTCTGAACAGGATTTGCCTCCAGCATATTATGACGAGTCAAAAGATCAACAACATATTTACGCTGAGAAAGAAAACACCCCTTGGAGCTGCGCAGAACTTCAACACCAAGAAAGTAGCGTAGATCACCCATGTCTTTAAGAGAAAACTGAGACCCAAGAGAGTCAATCACACGGTTCAAGAAAGCAGGATCATTACCAGTCAATATGAGATCATCAACATACACCAAAAAATAGGCCGTAATACCAGAGTTTTGAAAGACGAAGAGCGAAGTGTCAGAGGTAGTGTTGACGAAACCCATGGTCAGAAGGCTTTGGCGGAGCGCACTGTACCATGCCCGGGGGGCCTGTTTGAGACCATAAATAGCTTTCTGTAACTTACAGACATATGATGGATAGGCTTTGTCAACAAAGCCCGGAGGTTGTGCCATATAAACATCCTCTGTAAGCCTCCCGTGGAGAAAGGCATTGTTCACATCCATTTGACGAAGAGGCCAGCCCTTGGATACAGCTATACTGAGAACCAAACGCACAGTTGCCGGCTTAACAACCGGACTGAAAGTCTCCTGGAAATCTAAACCTGGACGCTGATGAAAGCCCTTTGCAACGAGCCGGGCTTTGAACTTATCCACAGTACCGTCAGGCTTGCGTTTGATGCGATACACCCACTTGCAACCCACAACATTCTGCGAGGAATCAGGCTGGACAAGATCCCAAGTGCCATTCCGTAGGAGAGCATCAAACTCAGATGACATAGCAGCGCGCCAGCGCTCATCAGACATAGCGCTGGACAAGGTCTGAGGTTCAGTAAAAGCAGGAGAGGTGACAGCAGACATACCAAACTTCTTGTTGGGCATAAAGATGTTATTTTTGCTACGAGTCTGCATATGATGACCACTCTGAGAGGATGCAGGTGGCGGCATAATGGGTGAAGCGGCGGCAGGGGCCGCTGGCCGTGCCGGAAGGGGCGCTGGTGGCGCGGGCGGTGGCACCGGGAGTGTGTCCGGTGAAGGATCGCTAGTGGGAGCAACGGCAGGTACTGGTGGCGGCAGTGGAAGAACTTCTAGGGAGACCGGAATGGGTACAGGGGGAGACTCGGGGTTAGACATTTTGGAGAACGGGAAGACATCTTCATGGAAGGTGACATGACGCGAGACGAAGATTTTAGACGTTGAGGGATCAAAGCAGAGATAGGCGCTTTGAGTAGTAGAGTAGCCGAAGAGGACACAGGCACGAGATCTGGGTTCCATTTTGTGTGAGGTGTAGGGCCGAAGCCAAGGGAAGCATTGACAGCCGAAGACACGTAATTTGGCAAGGTTGGGGCGTTTCTGGAAGAGAGACTCAAAGGAGGAGCGCATCGAGAGATTTGTCTTGGGAAGACGATTAATGAGGTAGACTGCTGTAGCAAAGGCATAAGGCCAGTAAATGAGAGGTATAGAGGCATGATGAAGGAGAGTGAGACCAGTGTCAACAATATGACGGTGACGGCGTTCAGCATAGCCATTGTGCTGAGGAGTATGAGGAGGTGACGTAAGATGAGAGATGCCATGAGAGGCAAGAAAAGAGCGTAAAGCGAGAAATTCACCCCCATTGTCAGTATACAGAGTAATGATTTTAGCAGAGAAATATTTCTCTACAATGGATTTAAAAATGGGGAAGGTTTGTGAGACATCAGATTTACGGCGTAAAGGAAAAAACCAAACATACTTAGAAAAATGATCAACAAAGATGACATAATATTTAAACCCTTCATTAGAAATAATCGGAGAGGTCCATACATCAGAGAAAATAAGCTCCAGGGGAGCAGTAGAAGATAGACTTGACTCAGAAAAAGGTAACTTATGACACTTATGAAGCTTGCAAGATACACAGGAAAGATCAGACACATTACTGGACGCTATACTGCTAGACGACACTAAATGACGCAGGGTTTTAGCTGACGGATGACCACACCGAGAATGCCACAATGATGCAGAGAGCTTTTGTGCCGTGAGGGCAGATGGGAGACTGGAAGCTGCCGGCCAGTAGTAGGTGTTGCCCCTAAGTGGGCCGCGAACGAGTGTTGCCCACGTGCGACGATCCTTCACCTGAAAATCAGTATCAGAAAGAACAACGTTAACATTATTGTGACGACATAATTGGGCAACAGAGATCAAATTTTTACGCATATGTGGAACACAGAGAGCCCCAGATAATAAAAGAGAGGAATGACTGTTAAGTTGTCCAGTATGAGTAATTGTCAAACCTTCACCGTTTCCAATAACCACATTGTCGAAGCCAGTATAAGGATTGTGAAGAGACATGTTGGCAAGATCAGAGGTTATGTGATGAGAGGCACCAGAGTCCAGGATCCAATCGGATGCAGAGGGAATCGTCGGAGAGTGATGGGCTGTGTGAGCAGCTGGATAAGGCGGCGAAGCATAAGCTGGCCGCGGCAATGGTCCACCGTAAGGGGGCTGGTTGGCGCCGGAGACGGGATAGGATGGGCAGCGGCGCGCGGAGTGGCCAAATTCACTGCAGAGTTGGCACTTCCCATTGTACCCGCGAGATTGGCTATTGCTGGAGTAACCACTGCGACCGGAGACTGACCCGCGGCTGCTACGGCCGCGCCCACGGCTACCGTAGCGGTGACGGACTGGCTGCTGTCCGGCGGCGAAGGCAGCCGACGGAGCCAAATCAGATACGGCGGAGGAGGCCGGCGCACGAGCAGTAATCTGAGCCTCCATGCTTAACAGCTTGTCATGTAATTCAGCAAAAGATATTGGAGATTCGCGGGCTTGGATGGCATGAGAGAGTTCCATATATGGGGCATCAAGACCATTTAGAACCTTAATGACAAGATCCTCAGAATCAACAGTAACACCCAGGAGAGATAATTCATCCACAATAACGCGAATACCGTGCATAAAATCAGTAATAGATTTGGAACCTTTTACCGGATTGTGGAGCTGTTGTTTGAGAGCCATGATACGACCACGAGAAGCAGTGCCGTATGTGCGCGCGAGGATGTCCCATGCCTCTTTAGAGGTTACCGCAGCGGCAATGAACGAGATGATCGTTGGTGTGATCGACGAGATGATGGCACTGAGAATAAGATTGTCCTGGCGAATCCAGTAAGGATATGCTGGATTGGGGGAAGTTACCTCCTTGTCGATGATAGTGGCTGGTGGGCACGGCTTCGAGCCGTCCAAGAAGCCGAGGAGGTCGTAACCCGTAAGAAGGGTCCGGAATTGGAATTTCCACGCCAGGTAATTAGTGGAATCCAATTTGAGTGGGATCTGAGCCGATGCATTGATGGCAATCGGCTGGAGAAGATCGTTTGAAGTTGTTGCGGCCATGAGGCTGATGCAAAGGAGAGGAGGCGCTGAACGACGTCGAGTCAAAAGGCAATATCACAATAAAAAATAAATAAAATAAAAAAAAACTTCACAAGTTTCGTTATCTGGAATGGATCGAAGGGAGCAGAAGAAGCATGCTGCTAGAATGAACTGGAGCTCCGTGAGGAGATGCGTAAGAAGGACGAATTAGAGAGGCTGCTATTGAAGCAGCTGCTTTTAATAAGAAGGAACTAGATTCTGACAAATATGAAACTTTTGACAGACATGATCATAGTATATCCTAATAAGAGATCAAGGAGTGGAATAAGTTTATTCAATGCTGAAAAAAAAATCAGTGTTTACGCACCAAGGGAAAATTTACCAAAATTTGGAGTCAACCCTGTATACATATTTAATGGGCAAAGGAGGACAGTGAAAAGCCAAGAACATGGGAAGCAAAGAAAGATAATTAACAGTAAAGCACAAAGAAAATCTTTCCGTTTGATTCAGTCTCGGAATTGGAACTCCGTGGGTTTTTTTTTTTTTGTTTTGGCGATAAGCCACTGGCGTATGATACCATGTAGAGAGTTTAGGGAGAAGTGATTTTCTTGTATTGCTCACCAAAGTATATATAGAGTACAAGGAAATCAAAACCTACCAACTATAGGATTGTATAATAATGAAGGAAAATCAAAACCTACCAACTATAGGATTGTACAATTAATGAGAGAATATTCTACCAATAATAAAAAGATACACAAAAAATATTTACAATATTTCCTAATACCGCTAAACATCTAAAATCGCAAAATTTCAAACCCGTAAACTTTATAATTTTTGAACATGTAAACTTTCAAACATATAAACTTCCGAACTCATAATTTTGGAACTTGTAAAATTTTAAACTCTTAAACCGATAAATAAAAAAAATTAAAACTGAAAAATGTATTTTAAAAATACTTCTTTGGGGGGGTTTGGGGGGGGGGGGGGGGGAGGGAATTAAAACGAAAAAAATTAATAAATTAAAAAAAAATTAATTTTTTCTTGTGCGTGCGTGCGTGTGTGTGTGTGAGGGAGGGCGGGGGGGGGGGGGGGGGGGTTGAGGAAGGAATGGTGCAGAAAAACAAAAACAGAAAATTAAATTGCAAAAAAAAAGGTTAAGGTAAAAAAAATATTTTTTTGCGGTGGGAGGTACTGTTGGGGGTGCGGTCGGGTGATGGGATAGTAGGGTGAATGGTAACAAAAAAACTGAAATTGAAAAAGAGAAAACCTTTTTTTGGAGAGGAGTAAGGTGAGTTGGTGAGGGTGAGGAAGGTTGAGAAGAAATTTTGGAATTTTTTTTAAGGAAAATATTTTCCTCTATTTTGAGAAAAATAAGTTCATAAAAAATATTCAAAATATTTAAATCAATCAAATATAAAAAGATTAAAAAGCATTTTCCCCTGTAAAGTCGTATGCAGAATTTTACATTAGATATTTGTTCTAGGTTTACCATCAATGAAGATGATCGAATAAGACGGAGTAAGAAATTTGTTGAAAGTAGTAAACTATAATCAACCAAAAATAAAAACAGAAAATAGACGTTATCAATAAAGATATGACGAATGTTCTGTTTCTTGTTTTTCAAACAGGACCAATCCTAAGGTGCTTATTCTTCCATATATAGAAAAAGAAAAGGTGATATTCTAAAGCATTATTGGCAAGTGATTCATGGCCCAATGGCAGCAGCGGCGGAGTTACGGTATCGATACGGTTCAGACGAATCAAATAATTTTTATATATTTATAAAAAAATATATAAAATTACTAAAATGAGTTATTGACTCGATGCCAAATGCAGAACCAATAAAACAAATCCTGACTCTGCGTCAATCAGCCTAGTTCGTCCTTCACAGGAAGCTTTTTGCTTCCTTATTTGTTGGGTACCTAGTTTTGTGTTTATGGGCACGATAAGACATATGTTACTCTAATATAATATTTGAAACTACAACAGTCGTTGCTAGAGGCAGATATCAAAATTTAATGGATTCCATTTTGCATTTACATTATATTGTTAGAATTATAGATTTAAGTCAAATATTTAGATTTTAGTAAATTTTTGCTCATATACACATACTCTATATCCAAAATTTGAGGGAGAACTACAATAATAGTCACTTTTAAGCTCATTATATAAAAATATAACCGTAATATATAATGTATTTTAAGATTAGTCAGTACAACTAAATGTCAGGACAAAGTATGCTAAATTTGAAAATTCAAGAATTAGTGTCCTAAATTTTTGAGCTGTGGAATTCGGGAAGTGTCCTGAATTTCTCAACTACTAATTTAAATTTCAGTACATAGGATTTGCATTTCTGGACACAATTTTCGAATTTTAGGACACAATGTCTTGAAGTTTGAATTTTGATGTTTTAACTCTAGGACGCAGTATCCTGAAGTTTGAGCGAAATTATATAATCTTTAAATACATTATAAACTGTGGATATATTTTAAAACGGCGTGCTTAAAGTGACTACCTGATGCCATTTCACTAAAGGGAAAACTATATTGGCTTGACCTAAAACGAACAATAGTATCTTTGGCCCGGTTGAATCCTAATATTTTTGGAACGTAAATCTCATAGAACTAAGTCCATGCCTTGGGAAATTTTGGTAGTGCCTAGCCCAGGAGCAAGCCTAGTCTGAAAAAGCCTTCTAAAATACTATTTATTTGTTTTAGAGACTTTTTCCTTCCTATATCATATATAAAACCTTATTATAAAAATGTATATAGTTTCATATTTACCCGTCATGTTCACAATTATTCTATAAAATATATATCATTCATTAAATACCAATTATTAGGAGCGGATTTCTTCCTAATTATGCGCGCTACAAATCTAGAACTAAATAGTCTTCCAGATATTCCCATTTAGGCGTGCTACAATTATGGAAGTAAATATTCTTCCAGATATTTTTCACCATTGACAGCCATTAAAAAGCTTGAAAGCTTTGAATTCAAATTTGAATTTTTAAAAATCATTATTTATTTGGATTGAGTGTTGTTGAAAATAATGGAGAATATGGTTTGGAGTTTATATCTCAATTTTGAGGGGTTTTGGTGAAGATTAGAGTTGGTTTTGACTGAATTTCAGATTAAAACTCGAAGAAGAAGACGGCATATTACAGAAATTGTAGATAAATAGTAGATTATTTGTATTCTGGTTGTAGATGCTTTATTTTCTGTTTTCACAAATAAAAAATGGCTAAAACTTCTATAAATCTTCTGAAAAAACTCAATTATGTCAAAAATCACAATTATGCTACAATTGAATGGGAATTGAGATATAAAAATTTAATGTACCCAGTTTATAGATATTTTGTAGATAAATTGTAGATTATTTATATTCTAATTGTAGATGCTTTGTTTTCTGTTTTCACAAAAAACGACTAAAACTTCGACAAATCTTCTGCAAAAAATACAATTATGTCGAAAATCTCAATTAAACTACAATCGAATAGGAATTGGATATTAAAATTTAATATACCCAGTTTGTAGATATTTTATAGATGAATTGTAGATTATTTGTATTCTGATTGTAGATACTTTGTTTTCCGTTTTCACAAATAAAAAACGACTAAAACTTCTACAAATATTCTGCAAAAAACAATCTACAATTTGTCTATGCATTTTTTATAATTTATCTACAATTTCTTCAATATGTCGTCTTCTTCTTCTTCGAGTTTCAATATGAAAACATATTCTCAATTATTTAAAGCAACACCCAATCAAAACAAATAATAATTTTTGAAAACTCAAATTTGAATTCTTTCGTATTCGGATCTTTTATCTCCGTAGCATATCTATCCCATGGCCTTCTCCTTACGCCTAAGTATTTGCAATTGTTCTGTTGTTCCTTTGCATTTCGAGTACTACTTATATTGCTTCCATTCTTCTTGGTTTTGTGCTCTTGCTATTTGAAGGAGTGAATAATTTGATGATATTCATATTCAAATTCATCAACATTGAGGGTGAGGGAGTTGGAGGAATATACGTAGCGTTAATTAAAAAGTAATATACGATATATTAATTGTACAGTTAAAACATTGTGGTATATTCATATTCAAATTTATTAACATGATGTGTCATTATGGTCACATTTTTCCTTTTTAACGTTGACAAGCTAATAAGTATTTGACTTTGAATTCTTAGATCGTTTAAACAACCCACCATAACTTTACCAACTCTCAACGTTCTCTATCTAGAGTTTGATATATCAGAATAGATAATAAATATTGACATCTTGTGCAGTAAAGTTTGTGAAGAATTAATATTCGAATCTAAAACATAGTTTAATAATTTTTGTCCCCAATTAACTTATACAAAAAGTGTGATAAAATGATTGAAATTTCTTTATCTTTAATAAATGTATTAAGTTCAAGATTTACAAATGAAAAATCCAGAAATTGTAAGCCCTTTATTACCTTTAATGGAATGTGATTCCAAATTAATTCATTCAATAAACTTTAGATATCGAATAGTCAAACCGAAAAACTTAGAAATAATTAATTAAATGAATAGCCAAAGTGAACGTTTGAGCTTGAACCATGACATTAGTTATTGTAACATGTGTATGTAATTTTAAATAAACCCCACAAGTTCTACAACTTGCTGAAATCATGAAGTATGGCTGCGGATATGAAACATTTGCCAAGTCAATATAACTTTTTTGTTATAATCATATAATATAGTAATTAAATTTGTCGATCGCTGGCCAAATTAAAGATGTAATTAATAGAACTGAGAAATAAAAAACTTTCTAATTTTTTTTTTATTTCGGACGGTGGCTTTCCTAGAAAAGTATAAGAAGAAAAAGAAGAAACGGTCCAGTGTAGATTAGATGACCGTGAATCTCACTTTGCTTTAGTTTTGACTTTCCAATATAATAAGTACAATTTCTAAATATAAAAGGATTTTTACCTTTCTATAAAACTTTATTACCCTCAATATTTAAGGTTTATATTAATTATATTTCAGTATATCAAATTATTATTTATATATCATAATTCAAATTAGGAATATAATTAAGGGTGCATTTATATTAGGCATAATTATAGGACCATATCTTCCCACTTCTCCTCCATCCCCCCTCCCCACATTTTACCTTTACCCGTAACACCCCCCCCCCCCCCCCCCCCGGTTTCTATTTTGAATTCCACCATTGACCCCAATTAAAAAGCTTTGAAGTTTTGAATTCAAATTTGAGTTTTCAAAAATCATCATTTGTTTTGATCGGGGTGTTGTTGGAAATAATTTGAAATATGTTTAGGAGTTTATATCTCAATTTTGAGGGGTTTTAGTGAAGATTTAGACTTGGTTTTGGCTGAATTTCAGATTGAAATCGAAGAAGAAGAAAACATATTTCCAGAATTTGTAGATAAACTGTAGATAAATTGTAGTCAAATTAGAAAAATTGTAGATTGTTATAAATAGACTTCTATTTAAGGTGAATGTCTATAATTAGAGAGATTCTAGAGTTTATTCTTGGTAGCTAAGTCACTACCTCCCTATAAATAAAGGGGTCTTCTACCATTGTAAATCATCCCTAACAATCCCCAAAGTATCAATAAGAATACTCCTCTCCCTATTCTCTCTATATTGTTCTTGTTCTTGCATTATTCTACTTGTTCTCATGAAGAATCCATTGAGCCCGAGGCTCTGGAAAATACGGAACTATCCATAAACCCAATAAATATTGAGGCAAATATTAATCGAGTGGATATAGTGGTGGATAATGTCTTTGCTTATACTGTCGCATCTAGCATTATGCAAGAATGTGAGGATCTAGAACCTCAATTTGTTGAAGAATGTCGAAAAAGACATGATTGGCCAAAGTGGCAAGAAGCAATTCAATCAGAATTGAATTCGCTGGCAAAACGTGAAGTTTTTGGCCTTATAGTTGAAACACCTAAGGGTGTCAAGCCTGTTGGCTATTTATATGGCATGAATGATCGTTGGTCACGTACCTATTGTACGCCAAAGTATTTTGGAAATATGACTATTAAAGGACAACGATAATGCAAGAAACATATCTTGCATATAAGTTTGACATGACCATAATGGTATAACTTTCTCTTTAAGAAAGATATTCACCACATGGATGTTGATGAATCTGTGGTAGTACAAAATTAATTGAGAGCTCTAGAAGAGCCAATTATTACTATGTTGGAGAAACACAATTGAGTATTGTGTTGTAGTAAGTCTCAAAGAAACTTATTCAGTTTCCAAAGTACACGCGAAAGCGATTGATTATATTGAGACTATAAATAAAGGAAGGATTTGATATCTCCTATTACTACAACTTGTAGCGGGGTAATTTGTATATGAAAAGCTACCCGCTTTGTTCTCCAGTTTGTACTACACAAATGAAAGAATGCCACAATAAAGTGGATATCTATTGGTATAAAAGCCATGTCATAATAAACCTGAAGTTTATTGATAAGTGCACATGTCATGGTGTAAATTTGAAGTTTACCAATATTGATAATTTATTCAGTTTGCATTCGTATTAGCCATCTCATTTTAAGTATGATGTGCAAATTCACATAGGTGAATATTAAAGAACTAGAAATTTCTTTACGAATTCTCTTGTATCACTTGTTCTCATTAATGAACTGACCAACTAAAGAGTTCGGGTTGAAGCCCATAAATTCTGGAAATATCAAAGGTGAATATGGGCCCATTCACCTGCCATGTATACCACATATGATGCATCTATGAAATGGTTACATGCGCAATTGTTATTAACCCGCAGCCTGGCCGGTGCTTGCGAGGTAAATTGCTCAGTAATCTAACTTCGAGCATAATTTCCAGATTCTCTACTCAAGGTAGTTCATCTTGATAAGTTGGTTTATATCAAAGTTGGTTTAGCAAGATAATTATTGAGTGCTACCACTTAATAGCTAAACTGTTTCTTATGAGAACAAAGTTATATATATCAGTTTGATATACGTTGTATACGAGAGTATATTATATTCTCCCCTCACAAGTGGTTCAGGGTCAGGAACCAAATAATTTCATCTTATTATTAATATGCTGTGTATATTGACATGATAATGCACAAAGATGATTTCCCAAAGTTGAGGAAACAAGTTAGCTTTTCTAACATGAGGGGGAGACATGATAAACAATTGAGAAAAGGTTACATGGGAAGAATATCATTTGTATATGTAGATCCCCGAATATCATGATATGAACCTGAAGTTCATAAAATGGATAATTCAATTGCAACATATTGCAAAGCATGCTATACGCATTTGCTGACCCAAAGAAGTGACTATATTTTCAACACTACAAATGCTCATATTAAGTCCCAGAAGGACAAAGTCTTTGATACGCTTAAAGCGTATAGATAAATACTTGATTCCATGTGAAAGACATGTAGATTTTGACATGTAGTTCAAATACTTGAGAGTATAAAAGTCAAAGATTTAAGTTGCTTGAAGCATATGCAATTCTTCGTCCTGAAGTACCACATCCCAAGTAAAATTTGTGTACATATGAATCTTGCTATAACTATAAGCATGATGGCATTGAGAATACATCTATGAAGATACTGAAGAGTCATTCCACGACATTATATGAAGATGTTCATATCTATCAAGAATGATGATTTTAAGGTGCGGAATATTTGTTCAAGTCAATATGGTTGATTTATTTATCAAATCTCTACCAAAGATCGTTTTGAAGATGATGCACAAGATTGGAATGCAAATGCTCAAGGATATAAATTGATGTTCTTATCAGGGGGAGTTAATGCGCGTTGCACTCTTTTTCCCTTACAAGGTTTTGTCCCACTGGGTTTTCCTTGCGAGGTTTTTAACGAGGCAACCAATAGGCGCATATTCAAACATGTGTACTCTTTTTCCTTCTCTTTAATTTTTCCCATTGGGTTTTGGTTTTAAGGTTTTAACGAGACACATTGTTGAATAGACATTCAAGGGGGAGTGTTATAAATAGACTTCTATTTAAGGTGAATGTCTATAATTAGAGAGATTCTAGAGTTTTATTCTTGGTAGCTAAGTCACTACCTCCCTATAAATAAAGGGGTCTTCTACCATTGTAAATCATCCCTAACAATCCCCAAAGTATCAATAAGAATACTCCTCTCCCTATTCTCTCTATATTGTTCTTGTTCTTGCATTATTCTACTTGTTCTTATATTATTTCATAACATAGATAAAAATATAGACTATTTTTTGCAGAAGATTTTGTAGAAGCTTTAGTCGTTTTGGATTTGTGAAAACAGAAAACAATGCATCTACAATCAGAATACAAATAATCTACAATTTATCTACAAACTGGATATATTGAATTTTAATATCCAACTCCCATTTCAATTGTAGTATAATTGGTATTTTTGACATAATTGTAGAAGATTTGTCGAAGTTTTAGTCTTCCAAATCTACAATTTATCTACAATTCTACAATTTATCTACAATTTCTGGAAATATGTCTTCTTCTTCTTCGAGTTTCAATCTGAAATTCAGTCAAAATCAAGTCTAATCTTCATCAAAACCCCTCAAATTTAGATATAAACTCAAAACCATATTCCTGATTATTTTCAACAACACCCAATCCAAACAAATAATGATTTTTCAAAACCCAAATTTAAATTTAAAGCTTTCAAGCTTTTTAATGGCTATCAATGGTGGAAAATATATGGAATAACAGATGAAGCAAGATGAACAGAAATCTCCTTTCCGTTTTAAAATTACGCAGCTTCCATATCTTCTTTCTGTTTCAAATTTTGAATTTAATGTGGAATAAATCAATCCCAAATTTTGTGGCTAATTTTTCGTGACCTAATTAATAATTGGTATATAAATTTTAGTTAAAATATAAATTTAGCTGGTAATATACAAACTATACATATTTTTAATAATAAAATTTTATATATGGTATAATTAGGAAAATATTCCTATAAAAAAGTGTAAAAATATGTAAAAAGTAAAAAGTAGATTAATAAAGCATCAATACATTGAAAAGTAGTAGAAACGTACCGCACGTCTAGATATTATTTTCTAATTGGTTTAAAATAAAATCACAATGTTGAACAAAGAGAGAATCCTATTTGTGTTATTCGGGACCCAATTTAGTAATTACTCATTGTTTTTTTTAGATTGAGTACCTGAATAGAGGTAAGGCAAGCCTAAAAAGTATTAAATTTTTTTAAATAGGCGGTCGTGGACATGATATGATACGATTTAAGTTTATCGAAGACATGATCCTTGATAAAAAGGTATAAAATTCGATAATTAGGGAAGAAGGTTCGTGAGTAACTGCTTGTATTCCTTTGCCATTCTTAGACTTGTATTTTAGTTTTTGGAGATATGTGGCTTGCTTAAGTTATTTTACTATACACTGTTGTTACTGCTTGTTGATACTGTTCATTTTCATTTTATCCTTAAACTGAAGATATTTAGAAACATTCTCTCTACCTTTACAAGGTTGATGTAAAGTTTGTGTACCTATTACACTACTCACATTCCATTTGTAGGACTATACTGGGTATGTTGTTGTTGTTGTTACTCATTTTTTATGGCAATACATAATTTACTCATCGACCTTGAACTCAAATCCCTCTCGTATACCTTTTAAATACGTGAAATAATATTTCTTATATATAAAAATTTCTAAAGGTGTGTCAACTACACACCACTTTAGTGTTTGACCACATCTTAGCTTAAAGATTGCTATTATACGCGTCAATCAACATTTGACATGTGTCATAAATTTAGAGAAAAAAACTAGAAAAAAAAACTCTACCACACCCCTCCCCCGCCCCCAAAACCCCCTCTCCTTATCTTCCAAAAAAAAAATACAAAAAAAAAAAAAAAAACTCAGCCCCCTTCTCACCTTTTCAACCTCATAGTCTTTTCCACCACCATCATACTATCACCACAAACACCTTCTTCCCTAACTATAGTCTAACTCTTTATCGATCTTTAGCAAGTTTTAAAAATATTCATCAGAAAATCCTCATACAAATTTCCAGCTCAAACCCAAAGTTTCAAACTTGTTAATGATATTTTTTTAAATTTTATCAAAATCAATCACAAAAATTTTCAGCATGTTTTTAGTAGGGGTGTTCATTGGGCGGATTGGGCGGCTTTTTACTCTAACGGTTTGGCTTAACGGTTATCGGCTTTTAAATGTATTCATCCGTTAGCCACCCGATAAGATATCGGGCGGATTGGTATCGGGTTAGCTCTTATCGGGCGGTTACTGGGCGGTTTATCGGTTTAATACCTAAGGGTTCAAATATATTATGTCCGCACACTAGGACATAACTAAAATTTCCTGTGCATGACATTCAAAGGCATCTGACCTTGCCATAGATTTTACAATTGACAATGAAACAAAGAAAAAGAGAAGATAAGATACATTGTCAGGTTTACAAGAATTGGTCACAAATTTTTCAAGATACAGTGCGCCCATAGCATAAGCAAGAAAGATAAGAGGTTCTTTCCCCACTTCTCCTGCAACGAAAACCAAAGTTGACACAAGTTAACTCTCTCATAATAAAATGAAGATGATAAAGTCTCATAATATATTAGTCTGAGAACTACAACCTTGCTAATAACAGAACCTAGTCAAAGCAAAAGATTCATAGGGGCAATACGAACTGGTCGCAAGTAAGACTGGATGCTGGTGTTACACTTGCATCAGGTCAGGTAGGGATAACAAAGTGACTGAAAGAACCTCTACCTTTAGAGAACCTACTGTATAGTAATTTGGTATTTGGTATTTTTATTGTACACTTATACTTATTCATTTTTAAGGTTTTTAGTTTTTTATATTTAATATGTATAATTATATAAATAACAATAATATATATATATATATATATATATATATATATATATATATATATATATATATATATATATTCTTAACGGGTAAACGGATTACCCGTTAAGAAAATTGAATAATCCACCCCCAATCCGATAAGCCGTTAATAAAAAAATTTTAATCCGTTCCCCGTCCGTTAAGCCGTTACCACTAAGCCATTAAGCTTCAGTTTCGGATCGGTTTTCGATTTCGGATCGGTTTTGAACACCCCTAGTTTTTAGTAAATTTATACTCAACAATAATCACGAATTCAAACTAATTTTTTAGTTCATGTAACATCAAACTCAACAAAATTCGATAAAACGTTCAAGCTTTTTCAAACGGTCAATAATGATGATTTTTACTAGATCAAATAGTTCTTATGTTCTTTTTCATTTTCTTCTTAGTCATAGGAGTTGGAGTACGAAATATGAGGGATCGACAAAACTATGATGAGGTTGGGGAAGATGACGAAATGAGGAATGCTGGGGTTTGGGGTTTGGGAAGAAGATATAGGTTAAATTTTTTCTTTAATTTGAAAAGGAAATAGTTATAAGAAGGGAAAATAAAAAAAATTAAACAAATTAATTTCAGATGGTTTTTTTTAGTTGTGTGTAATACTATTCCTGCATTTAATAAATGTATAAGAGGATTTGAATACAAAGTTGATGGATAAAGTCTGAATTTTGCCCTTTTTATTTATTTCACGCTATATATAGGTACATAATTATCTTTTGGTTGCAAAAATTTATTTATGACCTTAATGAAATAAAAAGTTGATGACCATGTATAATATTGTTCCATGTATCTCGGGAGAAATTAAAATAGATAAATTTATAAGTGATTATTCAAAAATAGCTACTATTTTAAAAATAATTGAAATTTAGTCATTTTCATGTAAAGTTAAATTTGATCGGAAATACTGTTCAAAATCCAAAAAATACTCCAGCATAATATATTGGAGTTCCAACATAAGTATGTTGGAATTCTAGTATATTATAATGGAGTTCCAACAAAAGTATACTGGAACTCCAGCATAATATACTGGAGTTCCAGTTGTTTGCATCAAATTACATGTGATACAAAAATAAGTTGCAATCACAAAATAAATATGAAGAAACATAATTTTATTGATAAAATGATACGGGTACAATCATGTTTCTCCCTTGATTCTTCTCTCCTGATAATCTTCGTGATTCGAGGGTGAAGCAGCGTATTTCCTAAATATAAGGATGATCTAGAGCTCCTAGATGTATCCGGTTTCTTGAACTATTTCATTGTCAAGAAGTATCCGGTCATATTTGATCTCTTTGTGAGTATCCCGTGAGTTTATATAGGATTTTTTTGAGACACTTCTTTAGGGGATGATGTATCCCTTTATATAGGTGTGAGTTAGGGTTCAGGGTAGAGTACCCTCCAAGAAACCCTGATTAACTCCTAATAGACTCCTAGGATTTCTAGAGTCCTATAATATCTTTAATTTAAGATTTGACTTGATCCCTTAAAATTTCGATGTCTATAAATGCCCCCTACTTCAAGGTTTGTCGGAGTGTAGGTTTGCCAAACTTTAAGATGACACTTGAAGTACTCGACAGTCGCAACAAATAGTTTTGAAACTTGGAGTTTTTGATTTTAGGAGGAAGAGATGAATGTCAGAACTGGTCCCACTGGGCGTGCCAATTTCTTTGCATCAAATTACATGTGATACAAAAATAAGTTGTAATTACAAAATAAATATGAAGAAACATAATTTTATTGATAAAATGATGCGGTACAATCATGTTTCTCCCTTGATTTTTCTATCCTGATAATCTTCGTGATTCGAGGCTGAAGCAGCATATTTCCTAAATGTAAGGATGATGCAGAGCTCCTAGATGTATCCGGTTTCTTGAACTATTTCATTGTCAAGAAGTATCTGGTCATATTTTGATCTCTTTGTTAGTATCATGTGAGTTTATGAGATTTTTTTGAGACACCTCTTTAGGGGAATATATATCCCTTTTATATAGGTGTGAGTTATGGTTCAGGGTAGAGTTCCCTCCAAGAAACCCTGATAAACTCGTAGGATTTCTAGAGTCCTATAGTGTCTTTAATTTAAGATTTGGCTTGATCCCTTAAAATTTCGATGTCTACACCAGTATAATATATCGTTCAAGTATAATATGCTGGAAGTTCAAACTCAAGTACTTCAATATCTAGTATATTATGCTGGAACTTTCAGCGTGTTGAATTTCCAGTATAGTACACTAGAAGTTCATATAAAACTATACCGATCTCCAATATATTATGCTGGGTCGTCCTTGTTGTAGTAAAATAATAATTATTTTTAATAACTTTATAAATACTCATTATTTTTAATAATTAATTTGAAAACTGATTAGCCCGTGCTAACATGTATCTCTAACCGTCATTGTTGTTTGTTTATGTATTATCTTACTTATCCTAGTGTGAGAGGAGTCTTGAAAAGTTATTTCTTCATACGAAAGGTCTTTGACGCGTGTAATTCTAACAGTTAATTTCAACGGGAAAGCAAAAAAGAAGCCAACAAGGGAAGGAATATATATTTAAACCTTATGTTTAAATATTTTTCTATGCTGATTAATAAAAGATCAAAGCAAGAAAAATAGAAAAGAAAAATAGGAAAAATTGTTTTCTAGTGTTGTGGATTCTGGCAGCCAGGCTGCCACTAGCCTAGCAACACATTGGCACGTTGTGGTCAAATTCGATAGGCTTATTCATAGCCACGAGCAGTCCAAAATCTTTACGAAACTAACATCAAATCTCAACCCTCCATTTTCTTGATTTTGAAGTTCCAACGTTCCAAAATCCACTGCTTTATCCTCTCTTTCCTCCTACTTTCTTGGCTGCCCCACAAACAACTAGTATACAACACTTACAGATTCTCAGTGTCGCCTCCTCCATTCCACTACCCCTTATTTATTAATAAACCTGATTATACCCCCTCTTTCAAATACCATTCTCTCTCTCTCTCCTCTCTCTCTCTCTCTCTCTCTCTCTCTCTCATACACACACACACAGAGTGCATAGGTTTCTCCGTTTGTGGGGGTACTCTGCGTTGACAAAAAGGTTTGTTCTTGATCTGGGATTCTGTTAAACTGATGCCTTTTTATGCTCTTAGATGCTTGTTTTATAATGGGGTTCTTTGCTTTTTTTAGTTTGTTTGAGCTTTTGACAATTGGGGTTTTGTGCTAGATCTTATGTTTGACTGTATAGTAGCTAATGTACATGAATCTGATTCAAATTTGTTTTGTTTTGCTCCCTCTTAATTTTGGTTGTAGGAGCTTCTCTAATCTTGGACTGAGTGAGATACTCCTTTGAAATTCTCCATTTCCTTTGTTAGATCTGGCTGTGTTATAGGAACCCTTTTTGTTGTTAAACCCGTCGACCTTATAGAAATTCAATCTTGAAAACCATTTATTAAGCAAAAAAATTCAATCTTGAGCTGTTGGTTTTATTAGTTTTGGCCTTTTGGGTAGGGAAAAGTTGTTGAGTTCCATCAAAATGAGTGAATCCAAACCAGAAGCTCAAGTTAGTAATGCCCCTTCTTATTCCAGAAACTTCCCTGATTTCAAACAATCCGTGAAACTGAAGTATGTGAAACTTGGATATCATTACCTCATTACTCATGGAATGTACCTATTTTTATCCCCTCTAGTTGTTGTCCTTGCTGCTCAACTGTCTACGTTCTCGCTTAGTGACATATATATTCTTTGGGAGCAGCTTAGGTTCAATCTCATATCCGTCGTCATATGTTCCACCCTTTTGGTCTTCCTGTCCACCCTCTATTTCCTAACCCGTCCTCGCCCTGTATACCTTGTTGACTTCTCGTGCTATAAGCCTGAAGATTCTAGGAAATGCACGAGGCAGATTTTCATGGAGAGGTCAAAGTTGACTGGTTCATTCCCTGATGAAACTCTTGAGTTCCAAAGAAAAATTCTTGAGAGGTCTGGACTTGGTGAATCAACCTATCTCCCCGAAGCCGTGTTGAGGGTACCGCCAAATCCTTGTATGGCAGAAGCAAGAAAAGAAGCTGAGATTGTTATGTTTGGTGCCATTGATGAACTCCTTGCTAAAACCGGTATTAAGCCAAAGGATATTGGAATTCTAGTAGTAAATTGCAGTTTGTTTAACCCAACACCATCATTGTCTGCAATGATCGTGAACCATTACAAGCTTCGTGGAAACATTGTTAGCTACAATCTCGGCGGAATGGGTTGCAGTGCTGGTTTGATCTCGATTGATCTTGCAAAAGATCTTCTTCAAGTCCATCCCAATACTTATGCTTTGGTGCTCAGCATGGAAAACATCACTCTGAACTGGTATTTTGGGACTGAGAAATCCATGCTCCTTCCAAATTGCTTATTCCGGATGGGAGGCGCTGCTGTATTGCTCTCCAACAAAGGATCTGAGCGAAGAAGATCAAAGTACCAGTTGGTTCATACTGTTAGAACTCATAAAGGTTCTGATGACAAGTGCTTTTCTTGTGTTTATCAAATGGAAGATCCCAATGGAAAAGTTGGAGTGTCGCTGTCGAAGGATTTGATGGCAGTAGCTGGCGATGCGCTAAAAACCAATATCACTACATTGGGTCCTCTTGTGCTTCCCATGTCCGAGCAGTTGCTTTTCTTCGCCACACTCGTGGGAAGAAAACTGTTGAAGATGAAGATCAAACCTTATATCCCAGATTTCAGATTGGCCTTTGAGCATTTCTGCATTCACGCTGGTGGCAGAGCCGTGTTGGATGAAATTGAGAAAAACCTGCAACTTACCGACTGGCACATGGAGCCTTCAAGGATGACATTGTATCGATTCGGAAACACCTCGAGCAGCTCTCTTTGGTATGAATTGGCCTACTCGGAAGCTAAGGGAAGGATCAAGAGGGGAGACCGAACTTGGCAGATAGCATTTGGTTCAGGTTTCAAATGTAACAGTGCAGTTTGGAAAGCTTTACGGTCAATTAATCCAGCCAAGGAGAAGAACCCGTGGATGGATGAGATCAACCAGTTCCCTGTTGATGTTCCAAGGGTTGCAAAAATCTAACAATCCTTCATTTAGCTTAGTGTTCCCAAAATTGTTGGGAAATTATTCTTTATCTGTTGGCATGTGCTGTTCAGTCGTTTCCTTTTGTTATTCGAAAGCTGGTCTTTAGCTGATGTAATTCTATTGAGAAGCTGGGATAGGGAATTCTACTTGCTTTCAATTGTAATGAGGATCCATCAAGTAAGTGTTCTTCTCATTTTGATGTTTCTTGGATATTGAGTTTAGGCTCATTGACTTGGTGGTAATTTGGAGTTGAGGTGGGTAATTTGCTGAATATCTGCCAGTTGATATTCATGTGTACTATTTCTTATTCGCGGTTTATCCTAGAAATTGATATTTATTATGTAATGCTGATTGTTTTAATCAGTGGAGCACACTGGTTATGTTGGACAAGAGCAGTTGTGCTATTGCTCTCTGCAATAAGGATTCAAATTTTACAGAATAAATAGAGGTGAGAAATGTGCTTTAAAACAGCAAACCTCGACGTAAAACATTCATTCAACTTGTTAGGTTTTTGTCATCCTCAATCCACTCATCATTTGATGGTTCCTATGTTTTATCATTCAATGTCCACAATCTATTTAAGATGTTAATTTGACTTGTACATAATATCAAGGATACTGTAAAATTGAAGATGCCATTCTACTTGTGCAAATTAATTTTTAAATGTACAGAAAAAAGTTAATTCCCTACCGAAAATATTGACTTTACTTGGTGTGATTCTTTGTTTAAAATGGTAATTACGTTTGTTTCTTGATATTTGATATGTGATTTGTATATATGCAAATAAAAACGCTTATTAAATTGATCCGAATAAACACAAAAGAGATCGAATTGAACCGAATACATATTCCTACCAAACTTTATTAGTCACTATAAGGTGTACATTGAAGAAAATTGTCGAACCCGTCTTCGAATCCTAGTACCGCCATTTGTATGGGAAACCCAAAATAAAAAGAAAAAAGAAAAAGGAAAGAACATATGGTAAAGCGCGTGAAATTGGAAAAGGTTACTTTTTGAAACACAATATTTTAATTCCATAAGATTTGTGACCAATTGAATATGACAAGTAGAATAAATATAATATCAAATCTTGTCATTCCTGAGGAACAAACTCTCTCAAGAATAACTTTGAAAATCGAGTCCATATAAGTGAAGCTGCCTTAGCTGGACTATCCTTCTAGTGCACTCGCCACCACTATATGCCGCTATGGACAGCTGGAAAATAGTAAAAGCAACTTGACTCGTCTCCAAAATATCAATAGTGTGGAGAATACCGTGGCACTCCTTAAAAAGACCATGTGCATCTTCTGAAGCCAAACCACTGAAAGTAGGGGGTGATACTTCTTGAATCTCTCGAGCCTAAGCTCCTCCTCCTCAAATGTTAATGCGCGAACCTCAGGCTGACGTAGAACAATACGCTGTACCGGTATAACCTCTGGGATATCATCGATCTGGACCCGCTTCTCTAGGGGACGGGCTGTGGGAATCTGTACTCCTCCCCCAGCTTGAGATGTAACTGGTGCAAGTGAGATCAAACCCGCCTAAGCTAAGGTACTAAACATGCTGAAGAACTGTGCGATAGTCTCTTGAAGTGCTGGGGTGACAATAGGCACCTTGGGTGCCTGTCCCCCAACTGGAGATACTGGTGGCTCCTTTCTTACAGCTTGAGCAGGTGCTTTGGTTGCACCATGTGCTCCTCCTTGGCCCCTGCCCCGGCCCCGGCCTCTAGCAGGGGGCATGAATGTGTGATTGTCAGATCTAATAGTGCATGCTCTTACCATCTGTGAGAGAATAGAAAGTCAACCAATTCGCACAATAAGGAATCAAGGAATTGAATTTTTCTGAAAAGTTTCGTAACCTCTCAAAGATAAAGTATAGATGTCTCCATACCGATCCGTAAGACTCTACTAAAAATGCTTATGACTCGTAACATCCTACATGGCCAGACATACATGGATCTGCACAAAAATTGTGCAGAAGCATGGTATGAGTACACCATAATTGTACTTAGTAAGTATCAAGCATAAACTCGTTAGAGTAGTGATGAGGCCAGGTCAAGACATATACTAGGATGAAAATAAATGGAATAGAATCATAGGAACGAATAAAATTAGAAAGCGGGGAAGTAACTGATAGGAAACAAGATAATAACACGAATCGATATCGAAAATTAAACATGGACGTAGCATAAAAGAAACAACTGAAGAGAACAAAAATGATTATATACGAGAAACAATTTCTAAACAAGGAAAAATAAAACGATAAAAATGTTCCCACAAAAACTACTTACAAAATGAGATAATATTCACAATACTAGTAGAAAAATGCTCTCTACTGCTTCTCCCTCTTTCTTCTTGCTCCAAAACCCCCAGCTACCAATCTCATCATGACTTCCCTAGCCACCTACCCGATCTTCCTCACATAGATCCTCCAGATCCATTAGGCATGCAACTAGATGTCCCAACACCAACTCCCTCAAAATCTTCATTTCACAATACTATGATATCCAACTATTACAATTAGTAGGAAATAAACTAGGCCATCTACTCAAAATTGATCCATGCACTTCATCAACTATACGAGGAAGATATGCCCGTATTTGCATTAAAGTTCCACTTGCAAAACCATTAAAATCTCATGTTTACATTGGAAACCACGCAACTAGTCATGTACGAAGGACTAAATATTTTTTGCCTCCGCTGTGGGTGATTCGGACACAATACTACAGCTTGTCCTTTTCATGCTACCACTATATCTAATGCTTCACCAACATCCTCTCAATCTCAACAACCATCCAGTTCCCCCAATCCCAACCGTCCGCTATTGTTCCTGAAACAATATGGAACACTGTATCGTTTCTATTAAAATCTCGTTCAACCACGCGCACGCTTAACCCTACATCACAATGCAACACCACTCATTGTAATGCATCTTAGACAATATTAACATCACATAATATTACTACAACAGATTCTTCAATCAAGGAGTTTCTCAAAGCCAAAGCAGGGAAGTCTCCTCACCAAAATCTTCCCAAAACAACTCTCCTACTCCCTGCTTCTTCAGTTCCAATACTATCTTACTTAACTCTAACTATGATTTTCCTGAAACATCTAAATTAAATCACCTCTCTTACCACTAATGACAATCTTAACGAGGTTCCATCTACTTCTCTATATATTACAAACCCTAAAGCACTTTCCACTACACTAAGTGTCACGACCCAATTTTTCCCTCAGTTGGGTATCATGATGGCACCTAGTCTTAGGGACTAGGTAAGCCTAACATTTACTGATTAATAATAATAATAATAAGTAACATCTAACAATTGAAATATAAATCTTTTTAAAATTTACAACCTTACAATCGGTAGTACAAGTCATAAGCTCTACAGAGTTTGCTAGAAAACCTCAAAAATAAAACTGTATCGAAATAAGAGAGAACAATATAAATACAAAATAAGAAGGTCACTCTATAGCCTGCAAACGCAGCAGCAGGTATACCTTGAGTCTACATAGAGACGATCCGCCCACAACTACTAATGATCAAATACTTGGATCTGCACAAAAATGTACAAAAGCACAGTATGAGCACACCCCAGCGGTGCCCAGTAAGTATCGAGACTAATCTCGGTGGAATAGTGACGAGGAACAAGCAAGACACCTACTGGTCTAATAACCAGAACAAGTATAAGTATAGGAATAGTAGAGGAGCAAGTATCAATAGAACACCATAATAATGACACAGAGAGTAAACAAAAACATAACATAAATCTAAAATCACAGATACAACAAGGACAAGTAAAAACTCAGCAACTATGACCGCTTTCACATCAGGTTTAAGTCAACAACTCCACAGGTACCGGACAAATGGTAACTCACGGGTCTCAAAAATTGAACCCTAATACTTGCATCATGTTCCCTCATCACACCTTATGATCGCATCAACAACTCACATGCCAAATAGAGTCATTCTTACATAGAAGGCAAGTAAACAAGGGTGCACATCTATACTCAACAATATCAAGAAGACCTCTTATCCTATAAGGGTGTTTAGTTACGTGTATGCTTGTGCAAGTGTCCTAGCATAATTCATATCAGCTAGTAAGCATAAGGAAAAGGACGGACAACACGTAGAATATTTTCTCACAACTTTCACAAGATAAAGATCACACAGGTAAATGTTCCACTACACAAATATCAACAACAAGGATGCCCCCATGCCATCACAAATCATCAAAAATCAATCCCTGACATAGCCCATTTTGTCTCGCCACGTGTGCAATAGTAAAGTAAATGCTCGTATTGTCTTGTCATACATGCATAATAATGTGCCCACCTTGTCTCGCCACATGCGCAACCCACAAACATATATCCCGATTTGTCATATCGCATGTGCAAATATCAAAAATAACAATAGCACAATAGAAACCTTGTGCAACCCAATAACAACAACCACATGACAAAAACCTCGTGCATCACAATAACAATCGCACGACAAAAACCTCGTGCAGCATAACAACAAGTACGACAACAACAATGACAATAAATACAAGAATACAACAAGTAAATCAACTCAAGAACTTTTGATCACAAAGAGATGATAGAACTAGCTCTCAAGGGAATAACCACAACAGAGAATACTAGGCATAATAAGAACAACTCAATAAGGGAGAAAAATAATATGCAACAACGATCCCACAATATGTAATCCAACGATATGGAAGCTCATACAAGTCAAATAATTCCAAATAAGGGCATGTCAACTAAATATATGATATCTAAACTTCTTTTAAGGTTGGGCAATTGGGAAGAATGTACAACAAATTTAATTAAGGATGAGCCGCGAAAAGATAATCATAACCTCAATAAGACTAAACATCTATAGGAGAGATAATAATGATTTCCAATAAAGACAAGCAGTTATGAAAGATAACATGACACTAGGAGAGGTAAAAATCTTTAGTTAAGTCAAATAAGAGTCAAATAGGCAATAAGAGTGAATCATAAAGTAATTAATTGCAATTAAAGCATGTAAAGGTGAAAGTAGTAAATAGGAAACTCAATCATATCAAGGCCAACTTCATACTCAGTGAATATAACAACTTAAGAACCATAGAAGGCAAACTTTCCACAAAATAATTCCGAGCACGCACTCGTCACCTCACGTACACACACTACAATGAACATAGAAGACTCAAATCCTAAGAAAAAATCCCCCCCACAAGGTTAGGCAAGATACTTACACTACAAGAAATCACACTTATTACGGCGATAAAAGTGTCACACATACCATAAAGGGCGCTGCTAAAGGGTATTAGTGGCGACTTGCATTGCCACTGGGTAGTCCGTCACTGAAGGTTACTTGTGGCGATGTTTGAAGTCGCCAAAAAATAACATATTTTGTGGCGACAGAGTTGCCACAGAAGATTAAAAAGCCTACAAAAATCTGTTCCATAAGAACAAATATTAGATGGGCCGCCACTATAAATATCCTTTAGTAGCAACTAAACCTGTCACAAATAGTATTGATGTTCAGAGGCAAGATTTTGTCGCCACTATAAATATCCTTTTGAAACGACTGAACCTGCCACAAAAAATAATTATGTTCAGTGGCTAGATTATGTTGCCACTATAAATATTATTTAATTGCGACTAATGTGGCTACAAAAAATATTTATGTTCAGTGGCAAGATTATGTTGCCACTATGAATATCATTTAGTAGTGACTAAAATAGCCACAAAAAATATTTATGTTCTGTGGCAAGATTATGTTACAACTATAAATATCATTTAGTAGCGACTAAAGTGGCCACAAAAGGTTTAACGATGAAAGACACAATATATACTGTAGCGACTATAGTCGCTGCAAAAGCAATTGACATTCTGTGGCAACTTATATATCGCAACAGTCTACAGTTTATTGACAAAACTATGTCGCCCCTAAAAGTTATTTTCTCAACAATTATAACGACCAAAATTATATACATTTCCATGCCAGTAGGGACCTAATTCTCTAAAATTTCGTATAGAGATATTCATATCAATTAACTATCAATATTAAAGCAGCCAATAATGATTGACAAACACCAAAAGAATTTCTCCAACCGAATATTATAAATATTATCATTACTAAGAAGTCAATTACATATATACTACCCAACACTTCATTGTGCAGTATAACTGTACGCATATACATATCCCAAATACGACAAAATATTAAGTGCCTAGTAACTGCTCATTGCCTGACACCATTGTAACTGCTCCTTGCCGACACCATCCTGGAACGATACCACTGTTTAAGTGCCTTGTCCCTGCTAAACAAATAGAATATTGAAAGTGAAGAATCAGAGAACTGATAGTTATAACAGTGGCAGAATACAAGTCAACAAAAATAACCACAGACATCAACCAAAAGAAGCCAACTTTAATTGGGACAAGTTGAACCAAATAACTATTTTCAAATCAGCAGCATCATCAGCACATAGACATATTCAAGAGAGTTTAAAGGAGTGTGATTTATATGCAAAAAAGGGGTAGACGCTTTATTTACAACTAGAAACATATAAGATCGATAGAGGAAAATCATATGTGCAAAAATGGCAGAAGCTAACTACATGGATGGTAAGCCTTTTTGGCAAGTAAAGAGGAAAATCTAAAACACCAAGAAAACAATTTATGAACTTGCAGTAATATGATGAGGTACCAAAAATAGAGTAATTTATTACTTCACTTTGTTTCTCATTAAGACATAATTCAAAACACTTTTACTCATCAACACACCCTAACAATGCAACCCCAATATTGTTTCTGGTTCAATGATGCTTAAAAAGGTGACTGATGGAGAATGGAAAATACCATGGAATATTAGTGAGATAGTAGAGGAGATCAAGCAGATTATGACACGATGTAATGTAAATATAGCACACACACTCAAAGAAGGCAATAGTTTAGCAGATTACATTGCAAACTATGCCTTAGATCACGACTCTCTTGAATGCTTTGACTTTGAGGATCTGGATGCACATGGTAGGAGGTTGGTGAACAATGATAAACTACAATTTTCATACATATGGAGAAGGAACAACAGACAAACGAGAGGTTTAGGGCAGGGGATCAATCACCCGATCATCATACTCAAATCCTTGTGGAGGAGAGCATGGTGCAATCCTTTTTTACTAACTTATTTTTCTTTTTTGCAGGGAATGTTATTGTGTCTATGCCCTACTATTTGGTGGAACTTCAGTTGGTGCTATTAGTGCTATGCACTCATTCCACTGGAAGGAAGCCAAGGGTAGGCACAAGCATAGAAGCACGGAGGAGAATTTTGCTACGCAGCTTTTCAGAGGTTGGAAAGAAGCCTTGGCAAGCAACAACATCAAAAGATGAATTGGTTGAAATGAAAAAAAGTGGAGGTTAACACCTTATCAATACTAACAATGTTTCAACCAATCTCTGACAAAAAAGATCTCTTTCCCTAATGTTAATATCTATATATATGGGATATGCTGCAGCTCAAAAAAGATACCTACTATATGACTTGATAAATAAAGTATTCTTTGGAAGCGATGTTCATTTCAGAGAAGACATTTTTTCATTTTAAAACAAGCAAGACAACAACAAGTATTTTATTTGTTCATCCCAAAATAGCAGGCATCTTATTTCACACAACAAATTCAAACACATATATTACAGGTATGCATATAACTCCATAAGAAGCTGACTTCACCCAACCTCACACACAACATGATGAACTTGTTGCTGAAGAATCCTTACAGCCAACTACTCAACAGATATCAGTCACATAATCATCAATAGCTCAAGCACCACAGACTGCTCCTGCTAGTCTCTCAGACCAAGCAGATGTCAGAGAGTCGTGTAGAGGAAAGAAACTACCTATATGGATGAAAGATTTTGTTTCACTAAATGCTCAACATGATGAACTTATGCCATATCAAAGTTCGTAACCTATGAAAAGTTAACTTCTAAGTATCAAGCTTATTTGAAAGTTGCTTCAAACCTTATTGAGACAACCTTCTATGCAGAAGCCGTAAAAGATCCTAAGTGGGTGGATGTAATGAAGGATGCGATTGAGGCTTTACAAAACAACCACGCATGGGACATAGTAACACTGCCTGATGGAAAGATTCCAAAAGAGTGCAAATGGATTTATAAAATCAAGTACAAGGCATCATGTGAAAGATAAAGATCTAAAGGCAGGTTCGTAGCCAAAAGATTCAGTCAAAAGGAAGGAATGGACTATCAAGAAATCTTCTCCCCAATCATATAAATGAAGACTGCAGGGACTATACTAGCTATAGTTGCTATAAAACACTGGCATATCCATCAAGTGATGTTTATAATACCTTTGTACAAGGAGATTTTCTTGATGAAATCTACATGACTCTACCACAAGATTCACAAGTTAGGGGGATAATAAAGTGTGTAGAGTTGTTAAATCCTTGTATGGTTTAAAACAAGCTCTACGATAATGGGACGCTAAGCTAACAGAAGAATTACTAAGCTCTCAATTTCAGCAAAGTCAATATGACCACTTTCTATTCTTTAAGAAGACTGCAGAAGGTATCACAATAGTTTTGGTCTATGTAGATGATATGCTTATTAATGGTGACTGTCTGAAGTTGATAGAAGAAACCAAAGCAAGTCTACAACAGTCTTTTAGACTTAGGAAAATTGAAATATTTCTTAGGTATAGAGTTTTCTAGATCAAAACAAGGAATACTTATGCATAAAAGAAAATATGTTTCGGAACTTATTTATGAAACAGGTCTTGCAGCTGCTAAACCATACATTATACCACTGGATGTCAATATAAAGCTCATAACAACAAAATATGATGAACATCTCAGGAAAACTAAGCCTGCTACATTATTAGATGAAGAGTTGATAGATTCAAATCCTTATCAAAGATTAATAGGTAACCCCTATACTGAACAATGACAAGGCCAGGCATTTCATTCAGTCTACAAACACTAAGGCGGTTTCTTCAAAGACCAAAGAAGTCATACATGGACGCAACTCTAAGGATTGTAAAGTACATAAAGAACAATTCAGCACAAGGAATATTACTCTCCAGTAAATTCAACAGTACTATTTCAGCATATTGTGATGCAGACTGGGCTGCTTGCCTATACTCAAGGAAATCTATCTCAAGGTGCCTAACCAAATTTGAAGACTCCTTAATTTCATGAAAATAAAAAAACGCAAACCACAGTTTCAAAAAGCTCAGCAGAAACTGAGTATAGAAGTCTTGTAGCAATTGTGGCAGAACTTATCTGGCTAGTTGGATTTCTAAAAGAAGTGGGAATTGATATCAAACTACCTGTGGAAGTATTCCGTGATAGCAAAGTTGCAGTGCAAATTACAGCTAATCCTGTATATCACGAAAGGACAAAGCATATCGAGATCAACTGTCACTTCATTAGAGAAAAAATCATGCAAGGGTTAGTCAAGCCAACATATATATATATATATATATATATATATATATATATATATATATATATATATATATATATATATCTACTAAAGAACAACTTGCAGATTTTTTAACTAAAGGGCTCAACAAATCCAGCATGAATATCTTTATTCCAAGTTAGGTGTTTTCAATGTGTTCTCTGTACCTAGCTTGAGGGGGTGTAGAGAAAGATGTAACATAGCCTAAAGAAAATAGGGCAGTTATGTAATTTCCTAATATTAGTTAAGTTAGCTATTAGCCACCAATCCTAGCCACCAATTTCCTACACGTGTATAAATACATCACATATCTAAGGCTGTGTTGAGTAACGGTTCCGAACCGGAACCGTGACCGGAACCGCGGTTCTGGCGGTTCCGCGGTTCTAAACGGTTCCGGTTCCGCGGTTCCGGTCCGGTTCCACCCTTTAGAACCGTGGAACCGGAACCACCGGAACCGCCAGAACCGGAACCGGACCGGTTCTGGCGGTTCTAAACGGTTCCGATATTTAAAATTTTTTTTTTTAAAATTCGGACCGTTGGCGGAATCGTTTGGAACCGTTTAGAACCGCCGGAACCGGTCCGGTTCCGGTTCCGGTTCTATCCGGTTCCCAACGGCCATATTTTAAAATTTTTCTTTTTTTTTTTTTAAATTCTGAAAATCAGAACGTTGGTATTGCAGAAATAGCCGTTTGGTATTTTTAAAATTTAGCCATTTGACCCCTCAAATTTAATTTAACCCCAAACTTTATATAATTACACAATTTCCCATTTCTCAACTATAAATACCCCCTCATTCTTTCATTTTAATTCACCAATTCATCAATCTTACTCAATCTCTCCCAATCTCTCTCAAGCTCTCTTTCAATCTTTCTGTGCAAGTGCTTAATTTTTGTTGCAAATTCGTGAAACATTGTGAAGTTGTTGAATTGAAGTTTTCAAGTGTTCAATTACAACGATTTTCAATTTTCAAGAAGTTGTTCGTCAATCCGGTAAACTCGTTTCAACTCTTACGTGCTAAGAATATTTGTTGTGTGTTGTTATTTTCCTTAATTATAATTAGTATGGCATTTTCATTGAAAAAAATGTTCGGAAAAGGTACATCTAAATCCAGTGAAAGTAGTCGCCAAAATCCTACCCCTCCCCCGGCTCCCCGACCTAGAAAAGATAAACAAGTTCAAACTAGTAGCCAACCTAGAAATACTAATGAAAACTTAGGAATACTTGATAGTGATCACCCGTGTTTTCAATTTAGCGATGTTAATTTTCTACATGATATAGTAGTCGGTGATAGAATAGATGATGATATTATGAATTTGCTTTATCCTAATGTACCAATATCAGAGGGAAATGAGGGTGATGATGATGACGAAACCCAACCTCCGGTAGATTTAGATGATACACCTACTAGTCCTGCTCCTAATGACCCAGAACACCCACCCGTACAAACTCCCACTTTTAGTAGACAACCTCGGAAACGTACAGAAACTTCATTAGTTTGGCATTTTTTTATTCAACTAAGAGATAAAGATAGGGCTAAATGTAAAACTTGTGGTAAAGAACTTGTTCATAGGTATACGAGTGATCGTAGCGGAACAGGTAGTTTAGTTAAACATATATATATATACATCCTAGCGATAAGGCTAGATATTTTCAAATGAAAGCGGAACAAGAGGGGAAGTCGAGTCCTGATACTACAATTAACCAAAGTACTGGTTCTAACATGGTTCAACCAGGAATAAACACTATCACCGGAGGTATATTGTACTACGATTCTGATAAGGATCGTGAAGAATTAGCTAAAATGATTACTGTTATGTGTTTACCTTATTCTTTTGCTTCTAATCCTGCTTGGATTCAATATATTAGACGAGTATTTAATCCTACATATAAAGGTTGGTCTCGCGCCACAGTTAAGGCCGACATTTATAAATATAAGCATGAATATGAACAGTACTTGCGCTATTTATTTACTCATATAAGTAATCGTATGTCTATTACAACTGATATTGGTAGAAGTGGAAATGATTGTGATTATCTAACCGTGACCAGTCATTGGATAGACGAAGACTGGACAACGCAAAAACGCATTATAGCATATAGAATAATTAATTCACGGCACACAGGTAAGTTTATTGCTAGGGATTGTGAGGATGAAGATAATGATATGCTAACTAATCAAGATTGGAATAACGTTAAGATTCTTTTAGATTTTTTAGAACATTTTAGTGTGGCTACAACTGCTTTATCGTGGACGGAGTTCAGGGGTACTCAAGGTGAGAATTTAGATGATATTTCCCATCTAAACGAACTTCAAGTTTATTTGTCGCAGGGGCTAGAGAATGATAATCCAGACGGATCTTTCGACCTTTTGGATTGGTGGAAGACAAGGGAAAAGCATTTTCCCGTTCTTGCAAGGATGGCTCGGGATGTTCTGTCCATTCAAGCGTCAACTGTTGCATCGGAGAGCGTATTTAGTCAAGCCAGACTACAAATAGGAGATCATTGAGCGTCGATGCGGGACAGCTTGGAAAAATCAGTGCTCTTCCGAGATTGGATAGGCTCTGAAAGAAGAAACTTTGGGCTAGCTGAATCTCAACCCGAAATAGATGAGTGCTATGAAGAAATGCTAGCAGAACTTGCTCAAGAATCATCTCACCCGGAAGTGGTGATGAACAAGCTTCATTTCCACCACCGCCAACACAACCACCTCCAAACCTTGAAGGTTTTATGAGATTTGTTAGAAATAATACATAAATTATGATGTAACTTGTACATTGGCATGTCTTCTTTTAGTTTTTTTTCCTTTTAATGGTGGTATTAGTACCATGTTGTGCTCATTCCATTGGGGGAAGGAAGACTAAGAAAGATATGCCATTTTGGTCAATAAATATGCTTTTTATCATATACTTGAATATATTTGTCTCAATATTTCTTTGTCTTTACTTCTATATCAATCCTTGAATATAAAATATTTATATAACATATAATATATAACATACAACACATAATACTATTAATACTAACTACTACACAATATACATTATTTATATACAATATATACTACTTTACTACAACATATACTACTTATATACAAAATATACACTACTTATTTTGAATATATACTAATTTCCAAACACAATATATGCTATAGTAAGAACATAGTACACCATATAAAAATATATTCTACAATATACTAATCACTACTATACAAGATATTTAATTAAAAAAAAAATGGTCGGAACTGCCGGGAACCGCCTGGAACCGCCAGACCCGCGGTTCCGGAACCGCCAGAACCGGAACCAGGTGGTTCCGGAACCGTATGGTTCCGGTTCCGGTTCCGGCTCCGGAACCGCCAGAACCGGGAACCGGGAACCGCTAGAACCGGAACCGTTTACCCAAATAGACCCAGAACCGGAACCGAATACAGCCTTACACATATCTGTACAGATTAAACTAATGAAATAAACACGTTCCTCTCTATCTCTCTGCTTTTCTCTTTCTTCACCCTCTTCTTCTACATTCTTCAACTGGGATAGAATCTAGTAATTGGTTCAATTCGCACTCTATGTCTTCCCCGTTCTTGCACGTCTGCATGTTACCCTAGCACTTAACGAAGTTAGATTACTAGAAAAGTCAAGAATTAAAAGATAGAGAAGAGAGTCTCTAATCATTAAACAAAATGTGGATAAACCAAGAAGGTTGATAAAGACAAAAGCGAAGGAGAAGGTATAGTTATAGAAAGTTAGTTTCCATCTGAAGTTGACTTCGTCGTTCATATCCAGCCTTGACCAAACAAAACTAAAATAGAACATTTTAAAAAAATTATAAATAATTTTAAAAGCACATTTTAATTCAAAAGTACTCGTCAATTAGGTGTAGCCGATTAGGCAACTTGCTTTGCCCTTGCATGCACCGTAGCCAGTAGGCTTCGGAGAACCACGCATTAGTGTTTTAGGATTCCAACTTTATGAATTTAGATTACAAATTATACTACATCATTCCTAATTTATAAGATTCAAAATTTATTTCTTATACTTATTTAATATTTTTAATATAAATATATAGTATAAATTAAAGTAACTGGATTCAGATGAATTTGTAACTTTTTTATTGCCTCGTTTGTGCCTCTTGCTCCTTACATATTGTATCATATCGTACTATTATTCTATATAAAATATTTTTTGATTGTTAATTAAATTATACTGTATCGTATCATTAAATTCGTCGTTATGTAATAAAAAATATTACTTTATGTAACGACAAATTTTGTGTGGTGACGTCGTTACCTTACTTTTGTCTTTCATTTTCCCTTCTTTTTTATTAACTAATTATTTTTATCCTCTATCCTACTTTTTATATAATAATTATATTTCGTGTTCTATTTTTTCTTAGTAATTTTGTAAGTTTATTCTTCATATTTTTGGTGTGTGACATTATAAAATGACATCAAATGATACAATCTATTCAAGCATTGTATTTATCAATCAATACAATACAATATGATACACTATGAAACGACATGTATAACAACCATCCAAACAAGTTGTTAGGTTGTCACTGTTAGTATAATTTAGGAGTTCAAATAATTTTTTCTTAATTACAATTCTCAAACATTTTAACTAAAAGAATAATGATCCCAAGCACTTTTACATACAGAAAAAAATGCATAATTAATTAAGAAATCGATGAAAATTCAAGCTGAGAATGACAAATTTTGGTTCAGAAAAAAAGTAATTAGATTTATGTGACCGCGAAGGTCTTCATAGCCTGATTCATCGCGAACTCGATGAGTCTATTATGAGCGCGACGTATATTTTCGCCCAATTATTTTAAAGTTTTAAAACAAAACCTATTACGGGATTTATTAAAATTTTATAAAATTTCTTCTCCAAAGCTCTTAGGCGATCCTTGAAGCAATTCTTCACCATAATCTCTTAGGTTAGTAATATTTAACTTATTTTCTTCCATTTTCATCAACATTTATTGAATTTCTAAGCCTAAAACATGTGATTTAGGGTAGAAAATTAGGGATTTAGGTAAAGTTAAGGTTTTTTTTATTCTTGATTTAGACCTTGTTTTGAGGTCGAATTTGAAAACAAATTATATATTCGGGCTTGTAGGTGAACGGGTGATTTGATTTTGGTCCAAACCTCTTGTTTTGACCAAGCGGTCCCGGGGCCCATTTTTTGGGATTTTGGATAGAATGATTGAAAAGTTGTAATTGAACATTGAAATTTGATTGTTTAGCATTTATTGATGTTATTAAGTCAAATATGTATAGATTCAATTGGGTTGGAGCCGAATTTGAAAGGAAAGCGGTGTTTGAGGATTGATTTGGTCGTGGAAGTTTGAGATAAGTGTTCAGTCTAACCTTAGCTTGTGGGATTAGGAGTTGAGTCCTATTTTCTATGTGATAATTGTTGAGTACGACGTATAGGCATGGTGACGAGCATCTATACGTTAGTGTCTAGCATGGCCGTGAGTCTTTATATTGTGAATATCCTGATTTTGTTGTATCTTTCATGCTTTCGTGATGATTTCTATGTATCGTGAATAGCTTGTGAAAGAAATTGCGGCCTTTGAACTTCGAGGAGCATTGGCTCGAGTTATATTATAAATCATGAGAGCATATGAGATGATTGAATCTTTTGGAGCGTTGGCTCAAGTGGTAAAGTGAGTTGTGAAGTAAAAGTGAAAGAAAGAGAAATAGTTAGTAAAATTGTTCCCTTGCCGGGATGTTTGTGGTTTTGTTGATTATCCCCCTTACTGAGATGTTGAGATTATTGATATTGTTCCCTGGTCAGGATTTAACTGTTCAATTGTGTTCCCTTGCCGAAATTTTTACTATTATTTGTTTACTCCCTTGCCCTTTTGTCTGTGATTATTATTTGGGTGAGGAAGAGCGTTAAAACACGAAGAGTAATGTCATCTATTGTTTGCTATTGTGAGGAAAGAGTGTAAAGCACGAAGGGTGATGCCGTGCCATACGATGTACCATTCCGTACCGATTTTCATTGATTATATGGTGATGAAAGAGAGTAAAAGCACGAAGGATGATGTCTTGCACATTGTTATTATATGATTGATTTGGTGAGAACAAGAGTAAAAGCAGGAAGGATGATGCCGTGCACACTTTTATTATAGAAGATTATTTTTTTGACGACGAAAGTAAAAGCACGAAGGGTGATGCCGTGCAAATTGTTGATTGTTGATTCTTGCTGATATTCTAGTTATATTGTTTCTTTCCTTACTTGATATTTTCTATTCGGAATTGTTACCTCCACCACAACATGTTTCCCGCTCCCACATTGGCTGGTTATTTTCTGTATTTCTTTTTCTATATATATATATTAGTAGTCTGGTCCTAGCCTCGTCACTACTTCGCCGAGGTTAGGCTGGACACTTACCAGCACATGAGGTCGGTTGTGCTGATACTACGCTCTGCACTGTGTGCAGATACAGGAGGAGCTTTCGTACAGTAGTTGGATGGTTTCCTTCAGTCCACCCGGAGATCCAAGGTAGACCTATGAGTGTCCGCAGGCGCTGGTGTCTCCCTCTATCTCTAATTCCTGTTATTCAGAGACAGTATATTGTTGATTCTTCAGATCCTGTATGTAGTAATCTTAGACAAACTGTGCTACTGTGACACTAGATTTTGGGTATTAGGGGATTTGAAAAATTGTAATAGACTCTGTTTTTAGATATTTCATTGTTACCTTTCGCTTAAGTATTTATATTTTTGTTGTTTTCACGTTATTATTGGTATTTGTTAAAAACAAATAATTTGTTAATAAAGTTAGTTAAGGATTGACTTGCCTAATTTTCATTAGTAATCATCATCACAACTCTCAAAAATAAAAAATCTGAATCGTGACATTAGAGTTCAAAATTAGATCGGACAACCTTTATGAAGACAAATAAAATATTCTAATTTGAAATGTCAAACTGTATCTGATATTTATAGATTTGCACAACTTCTACGGAAAATACTCTTCATCGAATACATGGAGAGGGACCTTTATCATAAATGAGTATTCTAGAATCTATTTATTTAATACTAATAAAAACCAATTAGTCTCAAGGATAATAAATAAGGTAAAGACATTAGCCTGCAGGAGGAGGAGTCTAATTTTCTAAAAAGCGGTTAACCATATCAATTAATAATTAGTCAAATCACTAATAAAAACTGACGGATCCATCAATTAAAGAATCATGTTCTAGAATGCCAAAGATAAATCAGATGCTTGAAATATAGAGACCATTGACTCCTAAATCCTGCAGCAACATTAATTTCTAGACCCTGCAATTATAGACACCCTCAATCCGTCAGTTTCAGAAATAATAGTATTTTTTTTTGGAAATGTAATTAAGCTGATGATTCCTTATTAATGAAACAAGAACTCACGCATGAATATATAACTTCATAAATCAAAATTTTAATATCTTTCATACAAATAGATTTCAAACTTTGTTAAGGATTATATTACAGGAATTGGTCACTTTAGATATGTACTGAAATAATGTGCAACTGAACTAATATAATATGGTTCATCTAAAAGCTTCTGAAATGGCCATATTCAGTTAGTCAAACTTGTATTTATCTTTATGACTTGACAATACTTGTGATATCTTTATGGGATAAGATTTAAGTCCTACGTCATTACTACATATTTAAAATAATAGGTCTAAACCAAATCCGTAGTCTTACTCAAAGATGAGCTTAATTAACAAGATTATTACTTCAACAAACATAAAAGGATTAAATCTCCTACATCCACGACTAATTATATAATAAAGATGTAAATTAAAGAGCTACTGGAAGGAAACAGACCATAACCCTGATCTGAACCTAATTTACGACATTTTCAACATGAATTCAAATTATAATGTATACACTAACAATATATTAGTAATTTTTTTATTACAATATCAATGTAGTTTACCAGTTGTCACATGTCAAACTATCAATTTACGTTTCATATAGTTATCTCTAATTATGTAATAAGTGATCTTATATATATGGTGCGAAAAATTCTTGATACTGTCAGCATAACAGCTTCATTCGAGTACAGATTCAACATTTTAAACCGTTATTAAAAGAGTGGTACTGCCTCGGTGAGAGAGGCCATAAGTTAAACAAGTTTTGAGGATAATTAAGAAGATAGTATTAATTAGTACTTACTGTCGGAAATCAATATTGAGGGAAGGTGCATTAGGATCAGCAATGGCAGCAAGAGCAGCATTGGAAAGAACCATGGTTGTGCCTTCCTTAGTAGGCTTAGAGAGTGCAGTTTGTGCCCGGTCAACGATCTTTATCTGAATTGTTTCTCCATGTTTACAAGCTCTAGGTAATACTGAGTTAATGCAACTGATCAAATACTGTCTACCACAAGCAGCTCCATTGTCCCAAATCCCTTCCCCAGCTGCTGCAAAAAAGTTGCTTGAAGGAAACTGTGTTGCATCACTTCCATAACATTCAGTAGCTGTTGAACAAAAAAATGGAATTAATTATTAAATGCCATTGCAATAGCTGAAGGGGAGTCTGGAAGCAGTGGGACCTATAGATCAAGCGTTTGAGCCGTAGAATCAAACTACTAATATTTATATTAGGATAGGCTGCCTACGTGCAATCCTTCCCCACACTTTGTGAACGCACGATGGTTCGTGCACATGACTACCTTTTTTGTACCATTATATTACAATAACTAGTATGGTTCAGAAGGGGAGCCTTTGCGTGACCGGTAAAGTTAATGTCATATGACCAATATGTTATGGGTTCGAGCTGTGAAAACAACATCTTGCAAAACTGCAGACTAAGACTGCATACAACAGAATCTTCTGATTTGGCCCTTCCTCGGATCAGATCACAAGAGTCCATGTCGCTCCATAATTTTAAAAAAGAATTGAGGTTTGAATTAATGAAAGTACTTACGTGTGTATGGTGGGCTATACTGGCTTGCTGTTCCAAGATCAGCGTGAGAAGCATGAAAGAGGAGAGCAAATAGGAAGAATGTTGGCAGCCATGGGAGACGAGGAAGTGACGAAGGCTTTGACATCCTAATAAAACAGCAAAGGAGTTTATTTGATAAATAATTAGGCTTCTTGTTTGCAGTCTTATGCAGCATATACTATTTTCCCATATGTATTGTTTTCACTTCATTTATATACTACTACTAGTATATAAGAATATTGACTCTGCCATAGATAACATTTTTTAATGGAATTTTGGTCAACACTCATTTATAATACATTTTAAAAAATTTGATTAATTAGAATTTTGGTAGAAATCTGACCAAACTGATAATTTAAACATTAGTGAGAGATTTAAGTTATGTTGCATGAAGTTACATTTACTGAACATCCATTAATTCAAGGTCAACTACATATTTTGTTAGGTTTAAAACCTTATTGTTGCTTTTTAATGATTTGTGAATTATTCTACTATATTAACGTATAGAAGAGGAAAACCTACTTTGAATTGAGCATGCCATCAGCGTAGGTGAAGGAAAAGGGTTAAGGTACCTTTCAATACGTTTGAAAAAGAGAAACTTATAACTTATATATGTGATAACAAACTTTCACATAGAAAACGAAGAAAATTGAGAAATAATTAAGACTATAATAACTAACCAACCACCGAAGATAAATGTAACGCATATATATCAGAAAAAAAAAATTTAAGAGACATGAATGTGTAGGACATAACAATATTTCTAAGGTACACATTAGGTATGAAAGTTTTGAGTTACGTTTGACAATGTTTTAGCCAACATTTGTATTTTTAAATGTACCATTGTGTTGAAAACTTGAAAAATAAAGATACTTCAACAATAATAATCCAGTATAATCTCACGTAGAGCTCGCTCGTATATGTGTTCTAGAATCAAAAAGTGGCTTACCTTTTTTTGCCATCTCTATAAGCAGTCTTTCCCATCCCGAGAAATTAATTTATAGAAAGAATATTGGAGGAGGTAAAGGTAAGCAGACTTTTTCTTAGTGTGAAATGGGCACAAACAGAACAAGTCATGTGAATCCAAATGGAATATGTCGTCGGTAATGATCTCGTTTAGGGTCAACGAACGGCTGCCGACTTAATAACTCCAATCTCGAAGCTGTTTAATTTGGCTCCAATTAATTGTAAGTAATTCGAACTAGAGATTCGGTAATTTGGAGTTCTGTAATACAATTTTCTATAATTCCACACTTTTTTGGGATTAAGGAGGAGCTACTGCTGAATATTTGCTTATATTTCTGCTGATTTATGATTTATTAAAATAATAAATAGCTTAATCGTAAAAGATGTTTTCATTTAAATTCAAATTTAGCTAAATAAGTTAGTTAAAATATTTTATGTTTTTGGACTTTAAATATTTATTTTATAGATTTTCATTTCTAAACGAACTAAAGTCTCCTAGCAGAACCTAATGTAAGCTTAACCTTATGAATAAGTCTTAAATAAGAGATTTTTTCTTTCTTTTATCGCATATAAAATTTTATTATTAAAAATATGCATAATTTTTAATTTACCCGTCTTATTCATATTTTTTCTATAGTTATTATACTAATCATTATACTAATTAATAATGGTTGAATCTTCCTAATTTGTGGAGCTAAAATTGAGAAACAGAATATTCTAAAAAGATTTGGCGTAGACCAGATCAGATCGTATTCTTCCAAATATTCTTATTTAGGCGCGCTACAATTATGGAAGTAAATATTCTTCTAGATATTTTCCATCATTGATAGCCGTTAAAAAACTTGAAAGCTTTGAATTTAAATTTGAGTTTTCAAAAAATCATTAGATGTTTTTGAAAATAACCAAGAATATGGTTTGGAGTTTATATCTCAATTTTGAGGGGTTTTGGTGAAGATTAGACTTGGTTTTGACAGAAATTCAAATTGAAACTCTAAGAAAAAGAAGAAGAAGACATATTGCAGAAATTGTGGATAAATTGTAGATTATTTGTATTGTGATTGTAGATATTTTATTTTCCGTTTTCACAAATAAAAAATGGTTAAAACTTCTACAAATCTTCTGAAAAATATAATTATGTCAAAAATTATAATTATACTACAATTGGATGGGAATTGG
Organism: Nicotiana benthamiana; assembly: GCA_034376525.1. Taxonomy (NCBI): domain Eukaryota; kingdom Viridiplantae; phylum Streptophyta; class Magnoliopsida; order Solanales; family Solanaceae; genus Nicotiana; species Nicotiana benthamiana. Next base: position 82,200,040 of record CM067331.1, on the reverse strand, counting down.
GATATAAAAATTTAATGTACCTAGTTTGTAGATATTTTGTAGATAAATTGTAGATTATTTGTATTCTAGTTGTAGGTGCTTTTTTTTCTGTTTTCACAAATCAAAAACGACTAAAACTTCTATAAATCTTCTACAAAAATGTAATTATGTCGAAAATACCAATTATGCAACAATTGAAATGGAAATTGGGATATCAAAATTGAATGTATCTAGTTTGTAGATATTTTATAGATAAATTGTAGATTATTTGTATTATAATTGTAGATGCATTAATTTCTGTTTTCACATATCCAAAACGATTAAAATTTCTACAAAATCTTCTGCAAAAAATAGTCTACAATTTATCTACAATTTCTGCAATATGTCTTCTTCTTCTTCTTCTTCTTCTTCTTCTTCTTCTTCTTTTTCGAGTTTCAATCTGAATTTTAGTCAAAACCAAGTCTAATCTTCACCGAAACCCCTCAAAATTGAGATATAAGCTCCAAAACATATCCCAATTATTTTCAACAACACCCAATCAAAATAAATAATGATTTTTGAAAATTCAAATTTGAATTCAAAGCTTCAAAGTTTTAAAGCTTTTTAATGGTTGTCAATGGTGGAATTGCTGCTCTCTTGTCTCTTTGAAGGTTTGTTCTTCTTCATTGAGAAATTTTGAAGCTGAAGGTAAATATGTGTATGTACTTTGAAGACTTGACTTCAATTTTGATGAACTTTATTGTTCTTCATTGATGAACTTCAACTGGAGTAAAATGGGGAAACAACTTTGTTGAAGGGTTTCTTCAATTTTTTGTGAATTTAGAACGAAAATTTGGTTTCAGAAGATGGAAAATGGTAAAAAAAAAAACTTGGATATGGGTAAAACGTGGGTGAGACTGAGGGGTTAGGAGAGAAACATGCAAATTTCTTTAATTAATGAGTAGAAAATGTATAATTAATTATACCCTTAATTGAATATGGTATAAAATTGGTAATGTGATATACTAAATATACTTAAGTCAAACCTTAAACATTAAGGGTAATCAAATTTCCTTGGCATAAAAATATAAAATTTCCCTTAATTAATTAGATAAGTTTATAGCGTTCATATGAATCTTTTGTTTACGGTGTCCTACTTTTTACCAAGTGTGCATGAATTTAAGAGATAGTATACTAGTATACTAATATTTTTTTCGGTTCATAATAAGTGGTTTTTTCGTATTTAGCGTACCCCTTCAAAAAACCTAACTCCTAGAGAAATTAACTAAATTGCCTTTAACTAATATTGGCATATTGTTACCTTGACACATTAAGATATATAAATAAGGGCAAATTTTAAAAAATAAACTTAATTCCTTCTTGACTAGGTAAATGAGTATTTATTTAGACCAAAATAAAAAGGTCAAAAGGTCATTTATTATGGACCGAAGAAAATAATAACTATGCGGGCGTAGTACAACAATAACCACTTTGAAGACCACTATTCAAAATATATTTACAATTTAGAATGTATTTAAAGATTAGTCAATTTACTCAAACTTAAGATTAAGTATTCTGAATTTTTGAGTTGTGTATTTGAAATTCATGACTAAGTGTTTCGTATTTATGAACTACTAATTTAAATTAAGATATAAAATTTCTACTTACGAATACAATTTTCGAACTTTAAAATATAATATATTGAAGTTTGAGCGAAATTGATTAATTTTTAAACATGAGAGTGATTGATTGATGTCGTTTCACATCACATGCTATGTCAAAACACGATCATTAAACAATCAAAAATTGCAGTTTAAAATTATTCATTCCAAATCCCTGTATACGAGTCTAGAGAGCAATCAAAATCTAAAGAATTTCTGGGAGTGATGAACGGTAACCGAACATGGAAGGCTGGAAAATTACTATTTTTCAGGATGCAAATTGTAATTTTTAAATGAATTTTATTTATACACACAAAAGTTACATAATATATTCTTTTTATAGCTGGATCCAATCTCCTGATCCTTAGCAAATACCTATGGAATCAATCATTGCAATCCGATTGAGTTGCAATTTCACTGTTAATTCGAATTATCTACGATTACTGCTGACCAAATTGTTTATATGAATAGTATATTTATACAGTACTATTCACTTATTTTTAATATATCAACCATATATTCTTAAGACTGCGAAATATATTTTCCTCATAACTACGAAGTTGTTCCCTGTTATCCAAGTTCAAAAACAGGCCTGTTGTAACTCTACTCTAATTTAAGCATGGCTTTCGCAATCATAATATAGATAGATAGTAAGGTGACTCGATAACTATAACAATTCACGAGTTCAAAGTAAAATTAGAAAAATAGCCTAAAGAATTGAGGTAAAATTAAAACTAGAAAAACAAGTCATTGAGGGGAAGTCATACCTGAATCGATCTTTCGATGTTGAGACGAATGACGCCTGCTAAATAGTTGATGTTGAAGTTTGATAGGAAGATTCAATATTGTGTTTTATGCATATATACATCAAATGATTCGAGATTTTGTATTATATATATAGTAAATGCTCATCAAGAAGATTGCACAATTAAGGAAACAAGAATCAACAAATTAATTTGTTCTATTTATTCCTATAAATACAATACAATTCTTAAGATGAATGAAAAAATTAAAATTTTCCCCAAAAATGAAACTTATAAGCAACAATTACATTTGTTGACGATGCCTTGCCCACAACAGCAATTAAAACATTCACTTAGAAGCAAAAGTTAACAAAATAATGGTTTCTATCTCTTTGGTGCGAAGTACTCTGACTGATCATTGACTTTAATTGTGTTTATTGGAAGTATTAGATAGGGGTTAATTGGGTCAAATTGAATCTTTCAGTCCGATAATTTGTAGGAATTAGGCTAGGTCTCGATTTAGTAACGGGGTTTTGACACAGTTGTCCACAAAAATAAAATTATTTATCTTTGTTTATTCATTTGTTTTTCTACCAATAAATTAATTACATTTTCTACCAATAACAATTTTTATGGTGAAGTTTTCTTTATTTTCCAATTCTTTTTTATTTCTATGCTTCTTTTCTTTTTTTCTTTTTTCTTTTCTTTTATCCTTTTCTTTTTTCTCATTTTCTTCCTATATATATTTTTCTATTTTTGCCCAAATCGTATTATTATTTTTTTACCATAACTTATTTTACACTATAATTGACTCCTTTATTTTTTTCTTTATTTCTTGTTCTTTTTTTAATTCCACGTGATTGTCATCCAAACATTGATCTCCTTCCTTAAAAATATTAGTACATGCTCTACCATTAGCAGTAACACCGACCAATGATGGAGTAAGACAATATAATCTACGGCCACTAAATCTCCATGTATACTAGTTAGAATAGAAATGATAATAAAATATTGGATAATACAATAAAAATATAAGTAGTAAAAAAAACCTCTAGTACCATATGATATCAATATGGTATACATGTATACCAACAAAGTATATGATTGCCAAAATATTGCTATAACTATTTGACTATAATATTGTACCAAAACATTAAAGGAAACAATAAAAGCATGAAAAAATTACATGCTCGCATTGCAAGCTAAATATTCGTAAAGCAACTTGCTCATTCCATATACTAACATGGTATATAGTTGTATGGATCGTTCCAATAATTGCCGATAATTATAAAAACTATTATATAATATACATAATCTATATCCATCCGCACAAAAAAAATTCAGCACTACAAAACACGTTCATATAAATTATTTTATAATAGAATTCACTTAAAAATACAGTCAAAACAACCAAAAACAAAATGTTCAAACTACCATAAGATACCAATATGGCATATAACTATACCAGCATGGTAGACAGTTTTACTAATTAATTTCTGGCAATTATATGGCTATACTACTAATACATAACACACATGTATAAAGAGAAAAAAAAATAGTGTATCACATATTAATGTAATAAAGAATTTCAAGATATTGAACTATATTACTATTATCAAAAGAATCAAATATTGTACTAATAAATGCAGCTAATATAACTAAAAAATGATTCAACTAGCATATGATACCAATATAGTATATAGTTATACTAATAGGGTATATAGTCGGAATGAATTGTATACTAAAATAGTATATTTGTATACTATTTGAGTACACAATACAAATTCGTCTTCTTCTCTTGTTCAACTATATTTCAACCCAAAATTTTAAAATCTACTACAAAATCTCCACCAAATTGACTAAAACTTTAGATACAACCCCAATCAACTTTCCAAACAAATCCATATAGGATCGGATCAAAATAACTAAAAACTCAAACAAACCAAGTTATGAGTTTAAAGCTTCAAGGTCCTTCAATGGTAGATTTAAATTTTTGTACAATAAAATCAACCCACTCATAATCACTGAAAAACGCAACAACAATTCACGAAAATCATGAATATCAAGCGACTTTTTTCGGCATCTGAATAATTGATTGCGGTACCTATTAAATTATAAACACAATATAGGAGCAGAGGGTGGTAGAAGAACTTGAAACAGTCTTATAACTATGAACATAATCTGTCTCCTATAACAACACTTCATTATAACAATTAAATTTTTTTTAAAATAAATATAATTGTTGATTGCACTCGTTAGCTATTGGTCTTAATATTAACAAGAAGGTATGGGGCAGAACGAGACTAGAATGCCGTTCACCGCCCAATAGGGATAGACAAATAGATTTGTACTTAGTGGACTCTATATATAATTTGGTATGGCTAAGCTTAGGGGACAAGGTCTAGTCATATAAATTGGCAAGAGAGATTGAGAGAAAATTAAGAGTAAAGTTTCATATTGTGAAACGGGTAAATAGTTTGGGTCCCATGAATAAGAGTAATAAATAGTTTAAATATAAATATTTAAGGATAAATAATTTGATTTAATTGATATAAACTGAAATTTTCTCTTTAGAAAGATTAACTCAAAAGCCCAAACAGAACATTACATATTCTCTATGTTTACGCTTTCACATACTGTTCTTCGGCCCATTTATATCCACATTCCCATCTACCAAA